>OV277868.1:10640576-11983333 GCA_922989275.2 Gari tellinella
TCCAATTGCATAACTGACCCATAGCTAGCTCTGAACTCAGGTCACTGAGATACATAACAGAAATGAAAGTGATGTCTGCTATTTTATGCTCAAGCACAACTTAGTTCGAGGCATATTACTTTTGGTCTGTCTGTTTGTTTGTTTGTGTTTTGTTTGTTTGTTTATCTTTCTGTCTATCAGTCCACAATTAATTCTTGGCCATAAACAGTATGGATCCAGGTCAGATGCCACATAATTCTGCTTCTAATCTGGATCCAAACTATTTGCCACTCATTAACATATAGTTTCTTATATTTAGAAAATGTAAATAATGATATTTATTAACCTATTAACCCATACATATTCTTTTTTATGTCTTTAATTTATTCTTCCACAGAAGAAAATATTTCACTTTATACAGTCATTGTTGTCTTTAACAATTGCTTCAAATGACATCTCCTCATATACCGCTGAAAAGATTTCAACCAAACTTTACAAGAATGTTCCTTGGGTCAAGTTCTTTCAAAATTGTTCAAAGAATTAAAAACAATGTAGAACTCTGGTTGCCATGGCAACCAAGTGAAAAAATAAGGAAATCTTAAAAAAAATTCTTGTCTGAAACTACAAGGGCCAGATCTTAGACATTTGTCACATAGCATCATCTACAGGTCCTCTATCAAACTACAAACTATGCCCCTGGGGTCAAAATTGGCCCCGCCCAGGGGGTCACAGTTTAACATAGAGTTATATAGTGAAATTTTCAAATGTCTTCTCCTCTGAAACTAATATGGCCAGAGCTTTGATATCTGGCTTGGTGACACTTTTAGATGTCCTATACCAATAAGGTTCAAATGGTTCTGGTCGATTGCATATCATCTACAGGTCCTCTATCAAGTCTGTACAAATTATGCCCCTGGGGTCAAAATTAGCCCCACCCGGGGGTCACAGTTTTCATACGTCTTCTTTTCTGAAGCTAATATAGCCAGAGCTTTGATATTCGGCATGGTGTTACTTCTAGATGTCCTTTATCTATTTTGTTCAAATGGTTCCAGTCTGTTGCATATGTAGGTCACAGGAGCTAAAAATAGATTTTTTCAATGGAAACTTAAAAAAAATCTTCTTGTCTAGAACCCTAGTACCCTGATCTTAGATATTTGGAACATAGCATCATCTACAGGTCCTCTATCAAGATTGTTCAAATTATGCCCCTCGGGTAAAAAATGACCCCGTCCTGGACTTAAATCATTATCTCCATTTTGATGTACAGCTATTCTCAGGTGAGCGACATATGCCCCATGGGGCTCTTGTTTTAATTGAGTTGCTATTGTAATACAGGTTTTTTACTCCATATATATGCATTTTAACACATTTAATCTATTCCTCCACTGGGGAAAACTGTTCCAGTTTATACAGTCATGAATATGTAACATATTAATTTTTCCTCCGATATTCTAGTAGATGGTAGCTTAAAGCAGACTGAAAGTAAAGCAGAATGCATTCATTCAGCTTTACTTTCAACCTGCTTTAAGTGGTCACTTGTTTTAAAACTAGAAACAGGCTATGGGGTAAAGGGTTCTCATATGTAAATGAAGTTGAAGTTTTCTTTTCATTTATTGTTTTGTTGATGTTTTTCATTTATTGAGTATGTGTCCTATATAGCTTTAAGTGCCATAATATTATTGATCTATATACATGAACAATGTATATGTTTTGTAGTAACTAGAGCTCCAGATAAAGGTAGTAGACTATTTAAAAATCTTAATTCTTCATTTCTGCAGTAAACCCTATGGTGTCACTACTCATTAGAATCATCTCTTCAAGATGATTCTAATGAGTGGTATCATCATAGGATTTTGTGCTGAAATAAATGAGAAAATGAATTTGTTCAGGTCACTCCCTCTTATCCGGGGCCCTGTTTTAAACATCTGTTTCAAGAGCGTTATAGCTGAAAGACAAGTCTTGTGTTCAACAGTCATTCAATGAAGAAGGAAATAAAGGGGTGGGGGGGGGGGGGGGGGTTGAAACTGGATCAAAAAGATCAAAATTAAGCAGAAAGTATCAGGGACTTTTGATATACATGCCCTTGCCAGGATGAGGTGCTTTTCTGCAGAGGAATAGGTTATGGCATTTAAAGGATTCATATTTTAATACAATCATATAGATGTTATTGTTGCAATATTTCGCTGAAATCCTATGAAGTACAACATACTGGGTAAATGTGCATGTGTTGTATTTGTTTACTGTGTACTTTTATGTGCAAGTTTTTATTATTGTTTGTAAAGATTTTAGAATGAACAATTACACTGTTTAACTTTTAGAGCATCACATACATACTAGGTTCTAAAATATGTAATTCTATTGTTATTTTAATGCATATTCCGATAATATATACAAAATAAAGACATTTTTTATCAGATTTGATTTGACTTGTATATTTTTATCCAGATTTAATTACAGTAAAACCTATTACGACCATTAAAACAAAGGTCAAAGACAGGTGATAGCTTAAAAGCAATATAACAGTAAAACAGAAAGCTCTGAAAGGAGCTTTCTGTTTGCATCTTGCTTTAAGCAGGCACCTGTCGTAAACACCTGATAATTAACACAATTTAGCGGCTGTAAAAGGTAGGTTTTACTGTATGTACCTGGCCATCTACTCTGGAAGACAAAAAAAGAAAGAAGCACATGGTTATATTTGTAGCATTTTATTTGCAAATATCAAGGATCATGGTCCCTGGATGAAAAATAAATAAGGCGTAGATCTATGGCGGACATGATACATTTGAACCCTCTAGTGATCACACCCAAGCTAACTGAGATGACCAGTGTTGCAACATACTTTGTATATAGTAAACATCTCTATAATCATTACCCCACAAATACACTTGTTTACACCTTCAATCTATTCCTCCACTGTAGAAAATAGTCATGAATAAGTATTGTAAGATAATAAAGTAATTTACTTTCAAGCAGATTATAGCTTAAAACAGGCTGAAAGTAAAGCAGAATGTGCCTTAAGGCACATTCTGCTTTACTTTCAACCTGCTTTAACCCTTTGAACCCTAGTCCCGCATATAGGCGTCCTTTTCAAACTGTGTACATGTGAATAGTACACTTGTCCTATGCAAAAAGTGAAGACCCAGATCAGAGGGCTCCGAAAGGAGCCCTCTGATCAGGGTGTTCACTGTTTGTCATAATGCCAAACATTGACAAAAACAACCCTTAAAAGTCAGAAATGGACTAGACTAAAATGAAAACTGGAATTGTCCATTTAAAGTTTCAGGGAGGAAAGAGTTAAGTGATCACTTATTTCAATACTAGAAACTGGCTATGGGGTAATAGGTTAAGTGGTTAAATATCTTCAATACTAGAAACAGGCTATGGGTCAATTCATTTATGTCTGATAAAGTAAATCATTATGCATTGCTCATACTACAAAAGTTGATTATTTATAGAAACTGTTTCTTATGATTCCTCTTTGTAACAGTATAAATTGAAACTATTTCCTTCAGTAGGGGAATAAATGAAAGGCATAAAAAGGTGTCTTTATGGGGTAATGGGTTAAAGCAGGATGAAAGTAAAGCAGAATGCGCCTTAAGACACATTCTGTTTTACTTTCAGCCTGCTTTTTAGCAGTCCTAATAGAGGGGTGTTGCTGTATAAACGAGGCCAAGGGATAAAATGCTTAAAATAGCACTAACAATTCAAAAGCTATTTCTATCAAATACTTTAATCTATTACCCCATAACCTGCTTCTAGTTTTGAAGACAGGTGACCACTTAAAGCAGGTTGAAAGTAAAGCAGAATGCACTCTAAGGCCCATTCTGCTTTACTTTCAGCCTGCTTTAATCTACCATCTGCTAGGCTATAGAGATTATATATTAAGGTTTAAACTCATGACTGTATAAATAATGTTTTCTTCAGAAGAGGAATAAATTAAAAATGTAAAAAGGCGTATTTATGGGGTAATGGGTTAAGCTACCTCTTGGTGAAGACACATCGCAATTGGTTCGTCAGGTAGCTACTTAATGAAAGTCAAAAGCCGTGCAGAAAGCACCTACAGCAGATTTCTGCATTTATATTGTCCTATACTAACAAGCCACATTTCCTAAAGACTACAAATGTATCATTTGTAATGGTCCCTTCAATACAAGTGACTTAACAATACCTATGTACAACAAAAACATACAAAAAGAACTATAACAGATCTGTTCAATTTACAATTAACAGGTAATACTACAATATATCACAATTCACAAACATAAAGTTGTTCTACTTACATTTGTAGTTACATGTACAATAAAACCTCGTGTTTACGATAGGTGACCGCTTAAAGCAAGGTGACAGTGAAACAGAAAGCTCCTATAGGAGCTTTCTGTTTCACTGTGACCTTGCTTTAAGCTGTCACCTGTCTATTATACACTCAATTAGCCTTCGTTTTAGTGGTCGTAATAGCGAAGTTTTACTGTAATAACTTGATCTAAGATGTTCATTATCTGACGACAACATGTATGACTTGTTATCATTTATTTTCTATCAAAATACAATTCATAGACACATATGAAAATATTTTGCAATCTGGGCTTTGATACATAAAAAAATGTACAGGACAGCAAATCGTTTTATCATATTCATATACAACGCTCCCTCTCTACAGCGACACCAAATGGGAGACAAAAATTATGTGGGCTGTTCAGAGGGAGTCGCTATAGGGAGGGAAATTGGCTACATTTGCAACATCTTGAATCCAGATCAGACGCAGCATAACACAGCATCTGATCTGAATTCGAGCTGTTTGTCACACATCGTTCAGTTTTTTTCCCTGTCAAAATGTCCATTACATGTATGTAAATTGAGAGAAACAGCCGACAACATGAAGCAGACAATATTGCAGCATTAAAAACGTAAGACATAATTGTCCTATTTATGGAAATGCGGCAAAGGTCGTTGTAAGGAGGGAGTCGTTGTAGGGAGGGCTGTTGTAGGGAGGGAACACTGCTGGAGTCCTGTACATATACAATCAAACATGTTCAACCAAAACTGAATGAAAAGCATGTCAGTCTTGAAACACAAGTGACTGGTTAATGCAGAGAAAAAACTGATGCAGAAGTACCTATGGAAACTTTATGCATTACCGCCTGCCACTTATTCTAAAAACTATAAAATATTAGTATATCTTCATTTTAGTGGTCCCTTGGTACAATTACATTCTATTTTCACATAATATACATGTACACAACTTTTGCATGTTTATTCATGTTTCTTTTAGATCTAATTGTAGTTATTTGTCTTTTCTCGCTATGTAGGTACATTGATATAATTTCATGTGAAGCGCTTTGAAACGGACAACCCCTGTGTGAAAAGAGCGTAATATAAATCTGGTACATGTATAATAATAATAATAATGATAATAACTTTCTTCCAAAATGGATTTTATGGCATCTGAACATAGAATAAGTTATATAGCCCGAACACATGGAGCAAGTTTGCCCGATCTGTATGGAGATACAGTAAAACCTCGCTATTACGACCACTAAAACGATTGCTAATTGATTGTATAATAGACAGGTGACAGCTTAAAGCAAGGCGACAGTGAAACAGAAAGCTCCTAAAGGAGCTTTCTGTTTCACTGTCACCATGCTTTAAGTGGTCACCTATCGTAAACACCCTAATAATTAACATAATTTAGTGGTCGTAATAGTGAGGTTTTACTGTAACATCATACTGTCAAACCTGTCTTAACTAGCCACTTAAACGACAACATATTTGTAGTATATATGACAGGTTGCAGCTATTAACTCATTCACCCCTGAAACTTAAAATTGACAATTTTAATAACTAACAAGGGTAAATTTTAACTATATTTTTAAAAAAAGACAAACAGTGTAGACCCTGATCAGATGACTCCTTAAGGAGCCCTCTGATCAGGGTCTACACTGTTTTCATAGGACAAGTGTATTCTTGACAGGTATATGGTTTTTATTGATGAGTATATATCTTCACTAGGGCTCAATGTGTTAATAAAATACAGGACGAAAGTAAAGCAGAATGTCAAACAGGAGCTTTCTCAATTACATTTGCCCAGCATTTAGCAGTCATCTCCATAAAGATGGCATCTTACCTCAGTGTTCACTTTACTCAAATTTCACTATTTACTTGCCTCTTACTATTTATGTACAGTAAGGCACACAAGACTCGTTATCCAATTTACGAACATAATGTTGTTAGAGTTGGCTATAAAATGAGCAAGCTTCAAGAATGTAACTTCAAATGTTCTATATTGGTCACATTTTTTTCTAATCAATACAAAAATACACATAGTTTCTTGGAAATTCAGAGTTACAAAAATCGATAATATCAGACGTATCTGTGGAGAATTAAGAGTTGTATAGAGACAATACAAAATGTAACACCTCACATAGTAAGTTATGTGACAAAAAAGTTTACAGAAAAAAGAAAAGATTGAAGAATGAACCAAGAAACTTGTGAAATAGCACCACTATAGTATGTGTGAAAGAAATAGAAATAAATCTTGCAAACATCTGACAAAAATTACATGGCAATAACATTTTAACCCATTCATCCCTGGAACTTTTAATGGAAAATTCCAATGTCCAATTAAGTCTAGTCCATTTTTGACTCTTTAGGGTTGAATTTAACATTACCATGCAAACTGACAAACAGTGAACACCCCGGTCAGAGGGCTCCTGTAGAAGCCCTCTGACCAGGGTCTTCACTGTTTGCATAGGACAAGTGTACTCAGACTGTTTGTACTCGTCACTAGGGTTGAATGTGTTAACTAACTCTTATTGGAACATCCCTGTTCAGCTTTAATGAAATTGGCCAAGTAGTTTCAACAATGTTTTTGAAAGGAAATATTAATGTGGCAACCAATGTACATGCAAACAGACACAGAGCTATCCCAATAGCTCACCTTGCTAAACTAAAAGAGTGTTCCTCAGAACACATGTGTCACCTGCCAGTAAGCATCAGTTGAACAAGAGTTATGGCCAAATTGAAGAACTTCAGTTTAGCAGAATTATCTGCCGATGAAGAAAGTGTAGAAAAGGAGAATAACTCTCATGATATTGATGCAAAAGCTATGAACCATGTACAAGATATTTCCACTCATCAAACTATTTTCATAAATATCTGAAAAGCATCTGTAGAACAAGAGTAACAGGCAGAAAAATAGAAATGTGGGAAAGGGGAATAACTCTCAAAACTCTAAATTACCCTGACCTTTGTCTGACATGACCAAAGTTGTACTGAGCTTGAGGATGTTTTGAGTGGAGAAAATATTCAAAATATGAAATCTATCACATGAAGTTGAAAAATAAAGTTCTTTTATGAGGAGTTGTCCTGAAAGTTTTATCACTAGTTTCATCCTCCATTTACCTATGGGTTTTCTATCATTAAATAGTTGATTCAGTTATTTATAAGTTGAACTGTAATGATGATGATGATGAAAAGGACGGATCATCTAACATTTCTAATGCTTTTCTAATTTCTAATTTGTAATGCTATATTTAATGCTGCAGTATTTAAAGTTCATCAACTTTTTCTCAATTTCAAACAGAATGTACTGTATATGACAAATGCACCTAACATTGCAAACATGGGAGATCCGGCTCAGTCACCAATGTACGGTATGCTCAACAGCATATAACAGGTTTTTACTTACCAAACAAGGTGTTTTATTGTTGTTCTATTGCTATAGTTCTTAGACAATTGTTTTATCATGAACATTCTGAATATGTTTGACAGGAGAATATAACCTGTTGAAGCAAGGTCTCTAACGTAATTTTTGTGACAACCGTTGTATATATAAAAAATTCTAACGATTAAAACTTCTCCATGTTACAAAAGTCAAACCGTAAACTAATCCAAGAATTGTCAAACTATCAATACTGTGTCCAATACAGAAAAATAAGGTCATTTTTAAGGGTGGCTGGTAACATATCCCTATTTTTCTTCTTATAGGAGGACTACATACCAAAACTAAGCATCTTCTTGCATGGTTATAATCAGGGCTCCAGATAAGGGGAGTATGTAAAAAAATAAATAGTTATGTCTGCAATAAACCCTTTAAATTTAATTATGTGACATCTCATTAGAATCACCATTCCAGATGATTCTAATGAGTAGTAACACTATAGAATTTGGTGCAGAAATATCAAAGAAAAGTTTGAAGAACAAGAGTTTAATCCTTATCTGGAGCCCAGGCCCAGCTTTTATAAAGCCTTTCGGCTGAGTCTGAGTGCGTTCTCAAGCATTTGATTGGTCAGATTTGAGCCTAGGCTCAAATCTAACCAATCAAATGCTTGAGAACGATTTCAGACTCAATTCAAATGCTTTATAAGCATTGACACTGTTATAATATCAGTGTTTTACTGTATAATTTGCTGTATTTTCACTAACACAGTCTGTCCACAATAACATTGCCGTCCTTGTCTTTAATGCGGAGTCTACCATTGGAGTATCTCGTCTCCTGCCGTCCATCTGGATACACAGTCTTCACTGTACCATCAGGATACTCTCGTTTCTACAGAATAAACATTTCAGCAATGAGTCACACATGTTATAAGGTGAGGTTATTATGGTGTACAGTATACTTATAATGCTTGAATTCTGAATTTTGAAGAAAAGGACTGCACCTAGATTTATGTACATACATGTATATGATTATTGAATGTTTGTTCGAATTCTATTCGTATTAGATCTTAAACTTCAAAATACTGCAACCTAATCTATGTAACCCTTTCCTTCAGAGCAGAAATACTAATCAGATTGCCAAAAAGTTGTTTTTACCCATCACCCCATAGATACTTCTTTTTACGTCATTATTGAATATTCATTCCTCCACTAAAGTAAATAGCTTCACCGGGAATAGTCATGAATATGCTACATGAGAAATATTTTCTATAGCCTTGCAGACAGTAGCTTAAAGAAGGCTGAAATTAAAACAGAATGCACCTTAAGGCACATTCTGCTTTACTTTCAATCTGACTTTAAGTGGTCCCCTGTCTTCAAAAACTAGAAAAACTCAATGGGATAACGGTTCAATCTGCTCCTCACCTTAAATAATAAATGGGTAAAGGAGAGAAAAGACATTCTATAATGAATGGGTAAAGGAGATAACATTTTCTATGATAAATAAGTAAAGGAGAGAAAAGACATTCTATAATGAATGGGTAAAGGAGATAACATTTTCTATGATAAATAAGTAAAGGAGAGAAAAGACATTCTATAATGAATGGGTAAAGGAGATAACATTTTCTATGATAAATAAGTAAAGGAGAGAAAAGACATTCTTTATTGTATACCTTACTATAAATAGTAACAGATTTTGCTATGATGATAATGCAATACGCCCTTGCTGAGCGGGCCAATAACCGGATGCAGTCCAATTACAGGTTATTTGGACTGCATCCGGTTATTGGCCCGGGGGCAACAGAATTTATGAACGTGAAAACGTTAGCAACGTAACGTTCAAAATGGCCAACGTTCGTTGAAGATGACGTCATTTGGTTTCTATAACGGCCGCGCTTATGTAAACATTCAAACAATCTACGTATTCGTTGATTTTGAACCAGGTATACAATAAACAAGTCATTAAACGGTCGAGGGCGGGCCGTCGTTGCTTATTGGCACTCGTTAGCCACATTGGCACTCGGGCCAAGGCCCTCGTGCCATTATGGCTAACTTGTGCCAATAAGCAACGACGGCCCGCCCTCTGCTGTTTAATAACTGTATAATAATGATTGGGTAAAGGAGATAACATTTTCTATGATAAATAAGTAAAGGAGGGAAAAGACATTCTATAATGAATGGGTAAAGAAGATAACATTTTCTATGATAAATAAGTAAAGGAGAGAAAAGACATTCTATAATGAATGGGTAAAGGAGATATCATTTTCTATGATAAATAAGTAAAGGAGAGAAAAGACATTCTATAATGAATGGGTAAGAGAGATAACATTTTCTATGATAAATAAGTAAAGGAGAGAAAATACATTCTATAATGAATGGGTAAAGGAGATAACATTTTCTATGATAAATAAGTAAAGGAGAGAGGTAAAGGAGATAACATTTTCTATGATAAATAAGTAAAGGAGAGAAAAGACATTCTATAATGAATGGGTAAAGGAGATAACATTTTCTATGATAAATAAGTAAAGGTGAGAAAAGACATTCTATAATGAATGGGTAAAGGAGATATCATTTTCTATGATAAATAAGTAAAGGAGAGAAAAGACATTCTATAATGAATGGGTAAAGGAGATAACATTTTCTATGATAAATAAGTAAAGGAGAGAAAATACATTCTATAATGAATGGGTAAAGGAGATAACATTTTCTATGATAAATAAGTAAAGGAGAGAAAAGACATTCTATAATGAATGGGTAAAGGAGATAACATTTTCTATGATAAATAAGTAAAGGAGAGAAAAGACATTCTATAATGAATGGGTAAAGGAGATAACATTTTCTATGATAAATAAGTAAAGGAGAGAAAAGACATTCTTTATTGTATACCTTACTATAAATAGTAACAGATTTTGCTATGATGATAATGCAATACGCCCTTGCTGAGCGGGCCAATAACCGGATGCAGTCCAATTACAGGTTATTTGGACTGCATCCGGTTATTGGCCCGGGGGCAACAGAATTTATGAACGTGAAAACGTTAGCAACGTAACGTTCAAAATGGCCAACGTTCGTTGAAGATGACGTCATTTGGTTTCTATAACGGCCGCGCTTATGTAAACATTCAAACAATCTACGTATTCGTTGATTTTGAACCAGGTATACAATAAACAAGTCATTAAACGGTCGAGGGCGGGCCGTCTTTGCTTATTGGCACTCGTTAGCCACATTGGCACTCGGGCCAAGGCCCTCGTGCCATTATGGCTAACTTGTGCCAATAAGCAACGACGGCCCGCCCTCTGCCGTTTAATAACTGTATAATAATGATTGGGTAAAGGAGATAACATTTTCTATGATAAATAAGTAAAGGAGAGAAAAGACATTCTATAATGAATGGGTAAAGAAGATAACATTTTCTATGATAAATAAGTAAAGGAGAGAAAAGACATTCTATAATGAATGGGTAAAGGAGATAACATTTTCTATGATAAATAAGTAAAGGAGAGAAAAGACATTCTATAATGAATGGGTAAAGGAGATAACATTTTCTATGATAAATAAGTAAAGTTGAGAAAAGACATTCTATAATGAATGGGTAAAGGAGATAACATTTTCTATGATAAATAAGTAAAGGAGAGAAAAGACATTCTATAATGAATGGGTAAAGGAGATAACATTTTCTATGATAAATAAGTAAAGGAGAGAAAAGACATTCTATAATGAATGGGTAAAGGAGATAACATTTTCTATGATAAATAAGTAAAGGAGAGAAAAGACATTCTTTAATGAATGGGTAAAGGAGATAACATTTTCTATGATAAATAAGTAAAGGAGAGAAAAGACATTCTATAATGAATGGGTAAAGGAGATAACATTTTCTATGATAAATAAGTAAAGGAGAGAAAAGACATTCTATAATGAATGGGTAAAGGAGATAACATTTTCTATGATAAATAAGTAAAGGAGAGAAAAGACATTCTATAATGAATGGGTAAAGGAGATAACATTTTCTATGATAAATAAGTAAAGGAGAGAAAAGACATTCTATAATGAATGGGTAAAGGAGATAACATTTTCTATGATAAATAAGTAAAGGAGAGAAAAGACATTCTTTAATGAATGGGTAAAGGAGATAACATTTTCTATGATAAATAAGTAAAGGAGAGAAAAGACATTCTATAATGAATGGGTAAAGGAGATAACATTTTCTATGATAAATAAGTAAAGGTGAGAAAAGACATTCTATAATGAATGGGTAAAGGAGATAGCATTTTCTATGATAAATAAGTAAAGGAGAGAAAAGACATTCTATAATGAATGGGTAAAGGAGATAACATTTTCTATGATAAATAAGTAAAGGAGAGAAAAGACATTCTATAATGAATGGGTAAAGGAGATAACATTTTCTATGATAAATAAGTAAAGGAGAGAAAAGACATTCTATAATGAATGGGTAAAGGAGATAACATTTTCTATAATAAATAAGTAAAGGAGAGAAAAGACATTCTATAATGAATGGGTAAAGGAGATAACATTTTCTATGATAAATAAGTAAAGGTGAGAAAAGGCATAAAAGGCATTACTGTAAAACCTCTCTATAATGACCACAAAAAAGAAGGCTAATTGGTTGTATAAAATACACTTAAAGCATGGTGACAGTAATGCAGAAAGCTCCTAAAGGAGCTTTCTGTGTTACTGTCACCTTGCTTTAAGCCCTCTTCAAATTGTTGTAAACACATAAAAAATAACAAAATTTAGTGGTTCTAATAGAGAGGTTTTATTGTATACGATAAATAGCAAAGGAGAAAAGAGACATAGCAATGTAGGGAAATAGGCTTCGAATCTTACTTTGTACTCCTGAGTGTGAATCTCACGCTGGCCATTGGGAAACTCCATGGTTTTGTCACCATTTTTCTCCAGCCTTATTACCGTACCATCAGCAAAGATACTCTCCTCTGAGCCATTAGGGAAGATATATTTCACTGTCTGATCAGGGAATGTAATTTCTTTGGTCCCATCAGGATATACCTTTTCTGTCTGTTGACTGTCAAACAAATGCTGAGTTGCTATACAAACTATCCATAGATAGTTATTTACAGGGTTCCAGATAAGGGGAGTATTTCAAAATTTAAAAACTTTATTTCTGCATCAAACCCTATGGTGTCACTACTCATTAGAATCGTCTCTTTGAGACGATTCTAATGAGTAGTGTCACCATAGGATTTGGTGCTGAAATTAGGAAGAAAATGTTGGATTTGTTCAGTTTACTTCCTCATATCTGGAGCCCCGTATTTACACATATATATGAGATTAATTCCTCCACTGGAAAAATACTCTTGCCCAAAGAAGTTCCTTTACACTGTTTGAAGTCATTTATAGTTCCCTCTAATCAATCGATTATATAGAGGATAACTGTTTTTTTCAGTGTAAGATCGAAATTTAATCCATTGAGTGAACATCAGACGTTATATTTTCACGAGTGGCGAAGCCACGAGTGAAAATATAACAGTCTGATGTTCACGAAATGGATTAAATTCGATCTTACACTGAAAAAACACAGTTATTCTATTTATTTATGCTTTAAAGCCATTTTTTAAACGAAATTGTTTCAAAATTGAAAGCGAACGTACATTATTTATCCCGTGTTGAGCCCCACGTTTTATGTCGAACACATGTGGCGTGACAGTTGGCGGTATAATGACGTCATCCGAATTACTTCGTTGCTCCCGAGTTTGGATTCGTGCTCTTCCGGTGAGTAGTTCGCGACAAATCGGACTGCCGGATTTTAACGATAAGACACGATTGACTACGATTCTTGGGGAGCCCTACGGGGAAAATTCATAATAAAAGCGATTGGTGATAATCCACTGCAGTGGATTACCAAGTGATCATCCACTGCTTTTTCGTGGTAATCCACCGAAAAGCATAAATAAAAGAAAATTATTAGAAATATTAAAAGCTGAAATATTTTGTAATGAAGTAAGTGATTATGTTGTTATTATCCTGTCATTATTTTTGGACTCATTTAAGTGTAAATGGGTGATAAACAAAACTGCCCATTCAATAAACGCTTTATTGACAATCTTTTAGAAGATATCTTGATATCTTGATATATGACTAAAGTTCTGCCAAAATAAAATCTGATAGTTCTCTGTATTATCTTTGCCTAAATTAAGAAGCAATCTGTTTTCAGGGGTCTTCATGCTTCATTATAAGTGTTTTCATCTGACATGGAGTTATTTTTAGATTGGCACATTCTAAAACTTTAAAAGGGATGAGTTTCGACGGAATTATACAACACATGTTGTATAATTCCGTGGAGTATCGTCCTCGAGGGTTTTCCCCAGGCCATTTAAGCGCTGCAGTGCCTTAATTTCTGAACCTCAATTGCCCCAGCGCCTTAAATTCTCGCCAGCGCTTAAAATCCGAGACCCCAGCGCCTTAAAAATCCCCACTTGCGAAACAGTGCTATTATCAAACTTGCTAAAAGGTCGTAAAACTATTCTTATCAGTATGTTAATTAAAGCGTGGGGTAGATGTGGCCTCTCAGCAGGAGACAATTATGCATACCTCTGATCGCGTTCCGCCCGAGGCAGTTATAATCCCTTTGCAATGGTGTCACGTGTGACTCTCACGTGACCGTTCTAAAATAGCTGTCAACCTTTCAACTTCACGCGACGAGAAAATGATGCTTATTGTTTTACTGAGCATGATTTAAACATAATATATTTAATCTGAATATCTCACATATCATCGTTTTGTCTACGGCCATATCACGTTGAAAACACCGGTTCTCGTCCTATCACCGAAGTTAAACAACGTCGAGCCCGGTTAATACTTGGATGGGTGACCGCGGGTGCCGTAGACTTTTTTTTAAAAAAACAAAACAAAAAACCAACGCTCCCCCGCATTAGTTTAGTCTTAACAGAGAACGATAACTCGGATGAGACGTTAAAACGAATAAAGCAAGCAAGCTATCATCGTTATGGAGAACCTATAATGCACTATTTCGATTCGCAGACACCACGAATTACGACCGTCGTTATTCATTCGTGCAGACACATACTCGCGACTTTTCATCTTCATAATTTATGCTCGGAGAGTCTCGGAATTCGGCGATTAGTTACGATCAATATCAAACAACGTTTCCAATAGAGCGTCGTGAATTTCCGTAGTCAACTTGCGAGCATTCACAGCAGAAGAAACGCCCCGCCCACAAATTTCAATGCAAAATGATAACAAGATACAAGTACATGTATGTCCTATTTAATTTCAAATCAAAATCGATTAAATCTAGATTTTAGAGCTATTTTATTTCATTGAAATGTTCTAAGATTGGTCCCCCCATCCCCACGAAATATCGCTGGGTTGGTTTATTTTTAGCTCATAGCAGTTTGTAGTGATGAAAATGCCACGCCCACAATCGAGACAAATGGTTTCTGTGCCTTATGAAATCAAATGTAATCAAAATCGATCAAGCCTACAGTACTTATTGAATTATTACATAGATCTATTTGTTTGAAATAGGATAGTTATATATTTTCCCGAAATATCGCTGTGTTGGTAACTTCAAAGTTAGCTAGAATGATTTTGTTAGCTTGTCATCTGTTTTCCTTCAATCGTGCACGTACATTTTGTCATCGGTTTTCGCGAATTAACGATAGCATTTTTCAACAGAAATAATATTCCACTTAAAGTTATGTACCCTAGCTGGGTGGGTTCAAAGTCTGAGAGAGTATCCCCAACCAATAAGATAGAAAATATAGCATAAGAAATAACATAGATGATCCGATTTTATGATAAAAGGTGGTTTATTTAAGCATTTTAGTCATGTTGTACATCCGTGATTAAGCAAAGCACAGTTTTTTCTACAGCTACATCTACATCATACGTTGGTGCAGTCACTATTGACTATTACCCAACGGGTTTGGATTGGTCAAGAAAAAGTGAAAGAGAGAAAATAGTAAAGTAAGATATCAGATTTAGGATCTGAATTCTAAATTGTGATAGATCTAGAACTTAATCTAGCAGATAGAAATGAAGATATAAAGTCCAAAAAATTAACAGGAAATACAAATGACATTCAGGATTACTGTACAAAAACTTCAAAAAGTATCTACATATAGGAAAACAGTGAAGACCAAGATTTGAGAACTCTTATTTATAAAAGCCCTCTGATCTAGTACTGCGATGTTTGCAATTTTCTTCTTCTTCAAATTATCATAAAATCATAATGCTAAGATAATTACGTGGCAAGTTGGCAACATATAAAGCAAACACACATATTTTTTAAAAATAATATTTTTTGCTTCAAATTATAATCTAATGCTCATTTATAGTAATATAGATTATATCATCAGAAAGCAAGTAAACCAATGTAGGTAATGTGTCTTTCTATATTTTTATGTCAAACCCTTTCATCTATAAGAATTAAGATGTATAGTTTTTTGTAAACAAAATAACATATCAGTAATTCTGTACTCCTTGTATCTACCGTTATGATATAGATTCTAGCAAGTTCTTGTCATAAAGAAATTTAAATTGATTAATAAAAACAAAGGTTTAGTAGGCTGTTTATCTTTAGGACACCATTGAAATACAACGCAATGTAATGCTTAAAGTGGCTCAGGGAACACCATTTATACATTAAAACTTCAAAAAATTTCGACATGCGGAAGGGGGTACCCGCACCCTCCCCCTGCCCCAGCGCCTTCCAATTTTTCTGGGGAAGACCCTGGATACGTATAACTGTATTTATTATATGCCTTCGTATGATATTGAGCGTTTCCGCGTGTATCTGCACAGTAAAATACAAGAGTCTGTATCAGCCACCTTGTATCAGCCACTTTGTATTTTACTCTGACGACACTTTCCATTTAACATGACATCATTTACGTACATGTACAAGTGCTGCGTTATTCTTTGTGGCATACAAAAATTCTTGTTCTGCTTCAAATAACTAATAAATTTTGGATAAAAATGATTTATACAACTATTTAGTTGATTTTGATTTGTATTCAAGGCATATAATAAACACATCAGCAGTTGACAGTGCGCTACAGTGTGTTGCATTCAGCTCTCACCATTTTTGCCAGAAGCAAACGATCAGACTTGCGCCAAGCGCTCGTCAGATCGGCTATTTCCGGCAAAAACATCTCGAGCCGAATACATCACTCTGTATTGCACTGTCAACTGGTAATGTGTATTTATTGTGCGCAATGCACAGTAGAGAAGACATTATTCTTTCAACGCGAATGGGAATAATAGTTTTAGCGTAAATGAATAACATATCAATAAAGTTAGCGTATTGGTCTCGTGCTGCACGAGGATCATGCTTATCACAATTAGGAAAGTGTATGAAAATATATCCCATGTTATTACCCTGTTACCTATTTACCATTATAAACTACAGTCTATACATGATACTACAAATCGGGTCTCGTCGATTGTTCGTAGTAATGCATTTTCGTAATAATGCTCTTGAGAATACGATGAGATTTCCACCTTATCTCTTCATGGTATCGCCGTAGTATCAACATAACTGTATCTACCGTACACCAGTCTGGTAATTGCATGTGTGTAATTGCATTGTCGCATTGTCGTAATTCACTTATCGGTTTGATTTAGATTTCGTGTTTGCCAATCAAATTATACATGTACGAAAGTCCACTCACATTTAATTAAATTAGTGAAATTACATGTGTATAGTAGAATGTCTTATGTCATAAGGGGTTATGTATAAAACAAGGAACGGTAAGACCAGCTAACAGAGGGAGAAAACGAAATAGTTCTGACATTTCCCCCATCAAGTCATCACATAGTAAACCCCCTTTAATCTAGAGCCTGAGCTGTTTTTACCCTAGCAGTATAAAAAGACGTAGATCTGATGCACAAAAGAAGAAACGAATCAAAACATTTACACAACGTATGCATACAAAATAAATTACACACACGGCATAGT
This sequence comes from Gari tellinella, assembly GCA_922989275.2. Lineage (NCBI taxonomy): Eukaryota > Metazoa > Mollusca > Bivalvia > Cardiida > Psammobiidae > Gari > Gari tellinella. The sequence continues at coordinate 10,658,167 of OV277868.1, forward strand.
AAAGTGTCGTAAAATTGCCTTGTAGAATCCTCTTTGTAGTTGCAGATGTAATATTGTTGATAAACGTATGTTAGCAGTGCTTTAGCAGAAATCATGACCAGTGTACATAAATGTTGCGAATTTTATATTTTTTGCGACAATGACATAAGTCACTCTAACAAACAAACCCGGCTTCCGCGGATCATAACACGATGTGCGATAAAACTTTTCAGACATCTCAGATAATTACATAAAACATTTCTTTTTATCGTTTGCGACATGCAGTCAATCAGTTTAATCTTACTACAAACACGCCTGTGTGCTGATCCTAACACGCTGCGTTTTAAAGCGTATCGAGCAGTCGGGTGTGTAAACAATGGATAAGTATGCCGACTCGAGCAACGGTTGTGTCTTTGTTGACGTAAGTGTGAAAAACCCACAGGTGCGATTGGTGCCAATGCATCTTTTTACTACTGTTTAGGTGTTTAAGGGGCTACGAAAACCTTTCATTATAACCTGTTTTTCGTTCTTTTGCATTTTCGTAACAGTGCATTTTTTTTACCATTGAAAAAAAGAACAAATTCGGCCTGGACCGGCTGTGTTTTTTGTAGTAGACCGTTATTTCGTAATAACGAGAATCACAGTATCGCGAATAGACTGTATTATATTCATAAAATAACTCGGCTATGTCAGAAAAATCGGATAGTATCTAATGGTAGCTGAAGACAGGAACCAATGTGGACTTACTTTGGGAACTGTAGAATCTCAAGACCATCAGGGTAACTGGAGTGTGTAGTCTGAGCCTCTGAATAGAAGTATATCTGAAACAGACAGACAAACCAAGTACATTAACATTTCGTCGCTGGCTGTGACAATATTTTTTGGTGATTTTGCATGAGCCCTTTACAAATAGCTTGTTTACTAGGGCTGTAACGATACCCTTGAATATTTGAATATATTCGAATATTGAATTTGATGAATACGTATCGTATTTGCATGTTCAAGAACGGAATATTCGCTAGTACAAAGAAGAAAACTAACAACTAAAATTGGTGAAAAATGCAGCTTACCAACTGTGGTTCCAGTACCACATTAGTCTTGAAACATTTGCTATGATGAAACAGTTTATCTTGACTTAAACAACTAACACAGACATTAAAGCAAAAAAAATGTGCTTCAAAATACTTTAATTTAAAATGATAACATTTAAATGAATAATATATAAACAGGATAATCTGTAGCAATAAAATATTAGAAGAGTTTCACATAAAGATCTACAAAGAAACTATTGCATTCATATTTGTGAATAATTATTTGTATTCGTCAGCCTATATCGTGATATGTACTCGTATTGGTTACATGGCGTATTCGTTACAGCCCTATTGTTCACAGTACTGAAGACAGATGGTTGCCTAAAGCAAGGCTGAAAGCTACAATCTGCTAGGATAAAGGTTACATTTCTTATGTTGTGTATCCATGACTGTATAAAGCCGAACTATTTTCTTCAATGAAGAAAAGACATAAAGGTATAGAAAGGTGTATCTATGTAATAATGGGGTTATCCAAGAAATCCACAGGATACATTTCCTTATTTTCTTATACAGCTAAACCTGTGTTAAATGAACACATATAGTATGATCATACTGGACACTTTATTTCAAGGCAAGATAATAATGCAGGACAACAACTATGCAGAAAGCTTCTAAAGGAGCTTTCTGCATTACTTGAGCCCCAAATTAACCCATTTATGCATGGATATTGCAGTGAACTCTCCCTTAGTACTTGCTGGTATCGCACTGTCACCTGGTAATGTGTATTGCTAAGATATATGTGTATGAAACAGTCCCCTGAATGTAATCACTTACCACTCTCTGGTCTGGCATGATCTGTTTGTAATCTCCATTGAAGAAAGACACCACAATTGATTTCCCATCAGACGAGATCTCTTTCCGTGTTCCATTAGAAAAGAGAATTTCTCTTGCCCCATTTGTGTATGATCTTTCAACCTGCAATAAGACATCAAGAATGACAGAACCAGAGCTCCAGATAAGAGAGAGTAAACTGAACAAATCCAACATTTTCTCACCTATTTCAGCACCAACTCATATGGTATCACTATTTATTAGAATCGCCTCGAAGAGGAGATTCTAATGAATAGTGACACCATAGGGCTTACTGCAGAAATAAAGATTTTAAGTTTTAAAATACCCCCTTATCTAGAGCTCTGACTGCACTGTATGGTACTCAAACTGATCATTGAGTAAAATTATATTCACTATACTAAGTACATATACTCTCTTTGATGATTAACTCATTACCCCATAAAAACACCTTTTTACGCCTTTAATTTTTTCTTCCTCTGAAGAGAATAGTTCATATTTATACAGTCATGGATGTGCATCATCAGAAAATATTGCCTATATTCTAGCAGATGGTAGCTTAAAGCAGGCTGAAATTAAAGCAGAACGACTGTATTAAGAGGAACTATTTTTTTCAGTGGAGGCATAAAATAAATGCCTAAAAGGTGTATTTATGGGATAATGTGTTAAGGGTGTATCAATGTCATGAGCCATTTTTTTCAAAGTATTAAACTTTTTGTCTATCATTGTTTTTTTGGAAGAGCTATTTATGATGAATGAAAAAATGAAAAAAAATATATATGGTGGTGTCCTTTTTTTTGAGCTACAGCGATTTGAAAAATATATGTCAAATTTGGATTTTTTTCTCAAATTTTACCCATTCAGAGTACAAGCTTCAGTAAAATCTATTTCAAAACAAAACAAAAATGTTAATTTGGGTTTTCTTTATTTATTTCATGTCTATGGTGGTATGTTCACATATATAAACCAAATTTAGACAAATCAGGCACCAGGTTTGAACAATATGGATCCTTGAATATCAAAAATATGCTTTATATAGGGCATAGTTTTATTAGATTTTTTATTTTATGAAAAAAAGTAAAAAAGTTTGAAAATGAAATAGTTCTAGTATTTAACTTTTTCTTATATTCTACCAGATGAAAGCCCATACTAAGGCAGTTCAAAATATGAAAAGAAATTGAAAGGTCAGTGTTGAAAATTTTGAGTTATTAAAGTAAAAAGAGTTATCGCCCCTTACAAAATTTACAAAAAAGTACCATATCGATGATATTTAGAGCTTTATAAATTTCACATTTGGTGCCTTTTTTTTCTTAAATTAGTTTTTGTATGAAGAAATACTACCATAGATAGGAAATAAATAACACAAAACCAAATTATCATATTTGTTTTCATTTAAAATGGATTTTATTGAAGCGGGCTGTTTGAAAAGGACGAAATAAGAGGAAGTGGGTGGGGTAAATTTTACATGGCCGTAGAGCCAACTGTTGTTCACCAAAATGTACACTTTTTCTATTTTTTCATTCATCTTAAATAGCTCTTCAATACAAAACCATCATAGAGTGTTTTCATATACTTTGAAAAGTTCCCAAATTCATGACATTGATACACCCTTAAGTGAACTTATTACAAACTTGGTAGAGTTACCTTCCCATCACTGTGTTGTGTTTCATCAAAGTCATTATCTCCCTTGTCAATGATCGACTTGTCCACAGCAGGTCTGGAGGCAAACTTCCTTGGCATGTTACCCATAGCATGCATTGATATCTCGGCATCTGTCTCAGAATACATACTGATGCTGCAATCAGACATGAGGTAATCGTAATCGTGTAATCGTAATTGATTGCAATCAATTACATTTATTCAAAGTAATCGAATGTATTCGGTTACTTTTTCAAAATCGATTACATGTAATCGTAATCATTACAGGACCAAAAACTGGTGTAATAAGCGATTACATTTCGATTACTATGGAATGTAATCATAGGTATCTTACAGTTGATCTTATGATCTGGGCCTACATTGTTAGCATAAAAAGTCTTGATGAATGAGGTCTATAGTATAAGCATATCCGATCTTATGACCTGGGTCTACATTATTATCACATCTAGTCTAAATGATCTAAGTCTACATTAGTAGTATATCCGATCTTATGATCTGGGTCTACATTTTTAACACATCCATGCTAAATCTTTTTGCTAAGACACTTTATTGGTACTGCACTTAAATTTGCTTGAAGGTCTTTATTAACAATTAAAAAGGTGAAAAGTCAACAACAATACAATGCCTATAATTGATAATCAGTAACAATGAGAAATTTACCACTACCTGAACCCTTAACAAAGGTGGTGATAGTCTATGAGTGTTTTAATATGTCCTAAGTGTGAAACATATTACAGTAAAATCCCTCTATTAAGACCACTCAATTACGTTAATTATTTTGTGTTCAAGGCAGACGACTGCTTAAAGCAATTTTAAAGTAAAACAGAAAACTACTAGTGCTTTACTTTCAGCCTTCTATAAGCTGTGGTCTGCTAGGATTTAGAAAATATTTATGGTACCTGTTCCTGATTATATAAATTGGAACCATTTACTTAAATGGAAGAATAAATTAAATGAGCTAAAAGTTGATTCTATGACGGAGAAGGGTTAAAGTTAGATACATGTACTTACTCCTGTAGTTCTGCTATAGTTCCAAGTTCCCGCCTTGGTAAATCTTCAGCCAACGAATTTCTCAAAACATTCTTAACACTAGATGATGCTGGTTTTCCAGTATTTGTTTTAGACACAGTCTTAGGTCCAGCTTTATTATGGCTTGATCCCTGCCCTGGGTGAGCTGGCTTCACATTATGGGTATTTCCTTTCTTAGACTGGTTTGATTTTTGAGAGTTCTGGGACACACTAGATTTACTGGACTGGTTCAAGTTATTTATCTTGATATGTGACTGTGTAGGGTGATTGGTTCCTGGCCTATTTTGTGGTGGGATTGATGATCTGGTTATGATCTTTGGATTATTCTGTGATGGTTTGAAGCTTGAATTGGATCTTATACTTGATGAAGTTGAAAGATCTGAAAACAATGTACATGTAACATTGAGTTTAGAAAGTATCTTGGTGCAAAAATTGTTCATGTATAAGTTTTGCATTTTTGTGAAATAGGTAGAATAAACCTGTGCAAAACCTGCCCAAAACTACTGTACTTTAACCATTTTCCATTTAAGCTGTTCGCAGTACTATGACAGGTAGTTGCTTAAAGCAAACTTAAAGTAAATCAGAATGCTCCTTAAGAAGTATTCTGCTTTACTTAGTTTAAACATATTTATTTCAGAAAATGTACAGTATACATAAAATATACAACATATCTATTATAGGATTAGAATGAAAGCTAAAGCTTTACTTTCATCCTGCTTTAAGCATATAAGATTTTATATCACCTGTGGAAGTGTTTAACTCATAGCATGCTATAGTGATGGAACTATATTGACCTTTGCAAACTGTTTAAAAATCTGACACTATTTTGAAAAATAATTTAGAAGATTAAACTTATTAGATCAGATGCAGATGGCAATTTTTACATACAAAACAATTACAAAGCATGCAAAGAGTTAAATGGTGATAGATGTACAGTTATCTCATTTATGTTGAACCCGGACTGTTTATAAAAGCGGAAGCACTGACATGAAAAAGGTATCCACACAATTAATTTCTATATAGGCATATCATACCATTGAGCATTTCTTGACCATGGTCCAAGTAGCCATTTGTCATATGAGGTTGGGTGATATCATCTGTTGGTGTGCTGCTTCTCTGAGGAACCTGGGTTATCACTCTGCTCTTTGTCTGAAATAAACAGGTATCAGTCCCTTTACTTCTTCCTCATGTATTCATGTGAAAACATGCACTGAGTGAAATAAAGCATTTGAATTCTACATAATACAAACTAGTTGTACAGTTAAAGCCTTTCTTCCAACGACACACCAAAATTACAATCATTCGCCCCTGAAACTTTAAAGGGACAACCCCAGTTTCCAATTAAATCCAGCCCAATTTCGACAATATATTTTCTTTTACAAACTATTACAAAATGACAAACAGTGCAGACAATGATAAGAGGGTTCATGAAGGAGCCCTGTGATCAGGGTTTACACTGTTTGCACATTACAAGTGCACTCTTCACATAAGTATTTTTTAATGATCATTTTACTTGTCACTAGGGTTGAATGTACTAAGGCTGTCTTTACAAAATATATATGATCTTTTTAAAAAATTGTTTCAGAAAGTTTCTATATGTAAGTGTTGAAATTCTTTTTGTTCCATACTTTGTTCTGATCTCTCTGCATCCACTCGAGACGTTTCTTTTCCATGATTTTTATTTCTTCCTTCAATTCATCATTTTCCTGCTCTAGACCATCTATCTTGTCTCTTAGACGAGTGTTGTTAGCTGTCCATCGAGATTCTTTACGCTTCATTTCTTCTTGAAGCTCAACAAGCTACAACACAAAAACAGTAAATCTATTCTAGTACCATATAAAACTACTAAATAGAAGATCAATGGGTACAGGGCAGGGTTCAGAATAAAACTTGCATACTCTCAAACTGCAAGCAGAATTAGAAAATTGCAAGCATCTTTTCCAAAAGTGAGGTGTGTTTACCTGTGCTTTAAGCATCTCTATTTCTTCTCTCTCTCTCTTGTCAGGGCCAGCCCTGGCAGCTTTCTGGTATTTCTCAAACGTCTTCTTCTCTTGTCTGTAATAAACCACAAATATACAAAGGCTGTCAAATATTCAGTTAACCCATTACTCACTAGACTGTTACCCGTTTTAAAGACAGGACACCACTTAACTCTTTCCTCCCTGAAACTTCAAACGGACAATTCTAATTTTCAATTAAGTCCTCTCCATTTTTGACTTTTTAGGGTTGATTTTTACAATAAATGTTTAAATGACAAACAGGATAGACCCTGATCAGAGGGCTCCTTAAGGAGCCCTCTGATTAGTGTCTACACTGTTTGCATAGGACAAGTGTACTCGTCACAAATACACTGTTTTCAAAGGACGCTTATAAGCGTGATTAGGGTGTACCGCAAGGCTCAATATTAGGCCCTTTGATCTATAACATCTTCATAAATGACATCTTTTATTTAATCAAAAAATCCAAGCTGTATAACTATGCAGATGACAATACTCTAGGAAGATAATAAATGACATAGAAACCTGTTGAGTCCATCCCTCATTACTCCCCTTGCATGATATGACAGATGGAAGATTTGATTTGTTTTGATTTTACGTCGCTTTCAACAGTATTTCTGTCATATCGCGACGTCCAGCTAATTATAGGTGGAGGAAGACCCCAGAAGTCCTTTATGCACTGTTTCAGGCACAAATCGGCAACTGGGTAGAACCACCGACCTTGTTGAGTCCATCCCTCATTACTCCCCTTGCATGATATGACAGATGGAAGAAACAGGCTGTCTGTACATACCAGAACATGAAAATATATAAATATCACATCTCACAGAGGGTGAGAGAACGGATTGGTCACCCGAGGCAAGTAATGTCAACCGAGGTTGACATTTACTTGTCGAGGGTGACCAATCCGTTCTCTCACCCTCTGTGAGATGTGATATTTATTTTATTATACCGAACAAAAATATAGATCTAATTACCACTGTTTTCAAAACAGAACAACGATCGCTTATTTATACATGTAGAGTACACTACAACTATGTTTTTTCATTACTCTAAACAAATAGCGGATAAGTTAATTTTGAGACGAAAAAAACCCCCAAAAAAACAATAAATATGTTTGCTAACCATTTGGTATCCACAAAAAAGAACAAATTTATTTTTAAAAAAAAGAAAAAAGTTTGGACCGATCGGGATTCGAACTCAGACCGCAGTGGGCAGGGTCGACGATCATACCGATAGACCACGGGGGACAGATGACATAAAATCGATTTAAGTTGTATATAAAGTTTGTATATTGATGCGTTTTTAAAAAAAAAATCAAATTGCAAGCAACAAACCTTTATTCTGAATAAATATTGCGATGTTTATAAACACATATCCATTCGTTATTTGTATTCTCATATAGTTCTACGCTGTTATAGACCATTCTACAATCGTCTCCAATTCTGTCTGTCTCATTCTATTTTTAGCAATTCGGCACTCTAGCAACAAGTTGACAGACAGATACTTTAGGTAGGCTAATAGACAAAGCAGAATGTCATATTTAGTAGCAAATTTCGACATAAACATTGAACAGGATGAAGAGTTTGAATCTAAGGAGTGAGAAAGAAACTGTTCTAAAACAAGCACCTTAGAGCTGATATCCCCTGCCGCAGCGATTGTCCAGAAGAAAGTGGCAAACTTTATTGTGGGAGGAAGGGGCAAATGGTGATCACCTGTCTTTAAAGATCAACATTCAAAAGCTTTTTACAAAGTTTTATAAAATCCATTCAATTTTGTACATTTTAAAGCCTAAACAATACAAAAAATAAAGCCGTTTGTAGCATTATAAATCTAAGTATGACAGGGGCAGGTAACTCTTGATTCAAATTCAACAGTAATTAAACACTTTCAAGAACTTATAATTGTGTGCAAGTATTATTAAAAAAAATTCAGAACTGTAGAATTTTTGTAACTAGAGTGTAAACACATTTTCAACTCATCAAGGGCAGAGTATTCTTGACTAATTTGCACATTTTCGATAATAATTGAACTCATTCTATAAATAATAGCCATATATGATTTAATTTTTTTTTCAAAATTCATTCACATTTGTACACAATAGCATGTAAACAATAAAGCCATGTTGAGCATTACTAAGTACATAAAGGGCAGATAACTCTTGCCACAAAGTATCCTATTTTGACAATAATTGCTACCCTTATATTTATATACATCATGTGTAAGTTAAATCAAAATCCATTAAAGACTGTAGTTTCTAGATGGTAAAAACTGTTAAATATGTTTTTTTTTACTCATCAAGGGCAGATAACTGTTGACTAGTTTCTCCGTTTTCAAAAATGATAACAATTATTTGAAAACTAATAGCCATACATAGTTTAAGAATTTGTTTTATCAAAATTCATGCATATTTATAGATACTAGGATGTAAACAATTTTAAAATAAAGTATTTTCTATCATTTCAAAGTACATCAAGGGCAGATAACTATTGCCACAAGTATCCTTTTTTGACAATAATTGCACACCTTCAAGAACTTTTACTTATAGACATCGTGTGCAAGTATCATTTAAATCCATTCATAATTGTAATTGCCAGAGAGTAAAAACAGTTAAATATGGCTTTTTTTACTTATCAAGGGCAGATAACTCATGACTAATTTCTCCGTTTTCAACAATAATCAAATTCATTTGAAAACTAATAGCCATACATAATTCAAGAAAGTTTTTTAAAAAATCCATGCATATTTATAGGCTCTAGTATGTAAACAATACCAAAATAAAGCATTTTCTAGCATTTCTAAGTACATCAAGGGCAGATAACTCTTGTCACAAGTATCCTTTTTTTTACAATAATTGCACACCTGCAAGAACTTATACTTATAGACAATGTGTGCAAGTATAAACAAAATATGTTGAATACTGTAGTTGCTAGAGTGTAAAAACTGTTAAATATGGCATTTTTAACACAAAAAGGGCAGATAACTCATAAATTCCTAAAATTTTCTGAAAAAAATTTGATTTCCCACGGTGCTCCTATGATGACAAATAAGTATACCAAGTTTAATCCAAATCTGTTTATAGGTTTCGGAGATACAGTTGCGGACGGAAAACGTGACGGACGCACGGACGGCATTTTTAACACAAAAAGGGCAGATAACTCATAAATTCCTAAAATTTTCTGAAAAAAAATTGATTTCCCACGGTGCTCCTATGATGACAAATAAGTATACCAAGTTTAATCCAAATCTGTTTATAGGTTTCGGAGATACAGTTGCGGACGGAAAACGTGACAGACGCACACACGCACGGACAGCCGGACGGACGGACCTAAAACAGTATCCCTCTGCCTTTCGGCAGGGGATAATAATGAACGACCTTGATTAGCAACGCGAAAACTGGTGACACTTTGCAGTCGATTGTTTTGAAATCTTATCTCATGAGATGAAGCGTAAAGTATGGTCCATTTGATTTCAATTGTATAACTTTTCAAATTTGAATCGACTCACTTTTCCAGTTCATTGCCGTTACTTCACTAGAAGTGTTTTGATTCTTCCTTTTTCTGAACTGAGGCGTACTAAAACCCGGACCGAATACAGGGCTGCCATAAATTGATCATGAACAATCCTAAGATTTCCAAATTTGCTATTTTTCAAATGTGTTTACTTAAAGCAGGTTGAAAGTAAAACAGAATGCGCCTAAATGTGCATTCTGCTTTACTTTCAGCCTGTTTAAAGTTGTCATCTGCTGGGATAAAATTTAGAAAATCTCGGAAAAATCCGGAGTTATGGCAGCCCTGCGATTATGCGGGCCGATTGGTGATGTTATGCGGGCCGTTTGGTGATGTTAGCCATGTAACATTACGGATTTTCACCTTCTGACGTCACATTAAGCTATATAGTAGATAAATCGAGTGAGGTATAATAATAGTTTTTTTTTTATTCCAATCTGTGGTGATTTTAACCATTTAATTGCTATTTTAAAAAAATTTACATGTAAAATATCTTACAGGTTATTTGTTGGTTAAATGTATTTTGTTAAGAAACATTTGTTTTAGTTGGAAAATAGTTTTTAGCTAATGTTAAATCCATATTTGTAAACAACAGACTTTAAATAAAGTTTCTTGTATCTTGTATCTTGTAGGGTCCAAAAAGTTAAAGCAGGTTGAAAGTAAAGCAGAATGTGCCTTAAGGAATGATCGTTTCGTCCCAGGCATTGATATGACATCAATCTCCTTTCGAGAAAAGGCTTGAATTAAAACAAATCAATAAACGACCACTAGTTGATGACATGTGCAAAATAACTCAAAGTACAATGACAGGGGCATGTTTTGAGCAAACTTGATAGAGGACAAATAGACTATTCCAAAGAGCGTTGCAACAAATTGTTTTTCAAATTTATTTGTACAAAAGGGTAATTTAAATCTTTCAGTTGATGACATAACTTAACCCTTTACCCCAAAGCTTGTTTCTTGTTTTAAGATATGTGACCACATAAAGCAGGCTGAAAGTAAAGCACCTTCTGCTTTACCTTCAGCTTACTTTAAGCTACAAACTGATATATGATATATTTCTTAAGGTGCATATGCAATCAAGTTTGATTATACAAGATGGAACTATTTTCTTCAGTGGTAGGAATAAATTAAGGGCATAAATAGGTGTATATATGGTGTAACGGATTAAGTGAAGCTTAAGTGTTAGATAGCCTTACTTTAATTTCTTCATCTCTTCTTTCTTAAACTCCTCCAGTCTCTTTAGTTCCTCTGCCTTCTCTTTCTCAAACTCTGACATTTCTTTCTTCAACTTGGAAAGTCCCTGCAAGCAAAAATAAAATGGGCCAAAGGTCAATAATTATAACAGGGTCGTTGTTGGCCTCCGTCCGTCTAAGAAGACGATGGGTTGCGCCTGGAGAAACTTGCGGTACTTGTGCTGGAGCAGCTTCTACGGTGACTGAAAAGGCCTATCCTAGAGCTGCAGTTCCTACTACAGCCATCGCAGATGTAGTCCGAGCTACTCGCTGTATTTATACCTATTACTCAAAAGATGTACTCGCTGGCACTTTTAATTTATTCCTCAATTGAAGTAAATATTTCCAATTCATACTATATGGTACATGTTCATGTAATACATGAAGATGTACCATGATACAGGAACATTTTCTAGAATCTAGCATATGGTATCTTAAAGCAGGCTGAAAGTAAAGCAGAATGAACCTTAATTTTGCTTAACTTTCAACCTGCTTTAAGTGATCACCTGTTTTCAAAACTAGAAACAGGATATGGGGTAACAGCAGGTTGTAAGAAAAGGAGAATGTGCCTTCTTTAAGCTTCTATTTACTAGGTGATATAACATATTTCTTATGGTACACACATGTATTGTATTCACAACTGTATAAAGTTGAACTATTTCTTCAGTGGAGGAATAAATCAAAACACGTAAAAAGGCATATTTATGGGTAATGGGTTGAAATAGTCTCAATTAGAAGTATTATTGACAATAGGCAGTTTTCTACTTTACTTTTGTCTTGCATTAACCCTTTCCCCCATAGAAGCGCCTTTTAGCGCATTCATTATATTCTTGCCCTGAAAAAAATAGTTCCAATTTATACAATCATAAATCTGTATAATACAAAATAGTTTTTATACTCTAGCAGATGATAGCTTAAAGCAGGCTGAAAGTAAAGCAGAATGCACTTAAAGCGCATTTGCTTTACTTTCAACCTGTTTTAAGTGGACACCTATATTCAATACTAGAGATATGCTATGTGGGAAAGGGTTAACCCAGTACTCCATAGCCTGTTTCTAGTTTTGAAGACAGATGACCACTTAAAGAAGGTTGAAAGTATTAAAGCAAAATGTTTCTCAAGAATCATTCTGCTTGACTTTTAACCAGGTTTAAGCCACTGGTTGGAAGGATACTGAAAAATCCTGTTAAATGTTCAATATTTGAGAACTAACTTCCTCTGTGTAGATGTAATTAGATACGAGAAAAAGTAAATTTATTAAGTTGTGTGTAAGAACCGCCATGCATGCAGCTAGCCAATTACCTTGAAGGGAGTCCACTGTTGTGGACAATGCTCCCACCCCTGCATGCTATTAAAAAGTCCTATGATGATGATGAGTGGGTTAAGCAAGCAGCTATATTTCAAAATATCCATTTTTCTTCAAAGAGTGAATGGTTTTACTTTACCTCTTCACGATTAGTCCTGAGTTTGGCAAGATGGGCATTCTCATTTCGAAACTTCTCGATTTCCCGCTCCAGTTCTATCAACTTGTCGCGCAAAACTTTAGACTGAGCACCATCACCAACTTCAGTCTGGGCCACTGTCTGAATCTTCTGAAGGTCCTAAAGTATATAATAACACATTTCTCATAGAACCTCAGTGATAATTTTAGAAATCAGAAAAATGAGTCCTCACGATGCACATTCTGTAAAAAATTAGTCCTAGAGACAAACATTGAGTCCTTTGGGTGAAAAATTAACCTAATATCCCATAACTTATTTCTAGTTTTGAAGAAAGGTGACCACTTTAAGCAGGTTGAAAGTGCTTGAGGCACATTCTGCTTTACTTTCAACCTGCTTTAAGCTATTATTTGCTTATGAGTAATAGGTAATTGGTTAATAAAGGTCAGAAAAGCTATGGGTTCATGGGACTCACAACTTTTTAATAATGAGTCCCTGGCAAATCTAATGAATATAGGACTCGGGATGCACAGGTAAAATTATCACTGGAACCTTTGTATGCTAGTGACCTCTTCAAAGCAGGTTAAGAGTAAAGCAGAATGCGCCTTCAACCATTCCCGCATAAATACACCTTTTTAAGCCTATAATTTATTCCTCCACTGAAGAAAATAGTTCAAATTTATACAGTTGTGAATATTTTAACATTAGAAATAATTTCTACATTCTAGCAGCTGGTAGCTTAAAGCAGGCTGAAAGTCAAGCAGAAGGCGCCTTATGGCGCCTTCTGTTTTACTTTCAACCTGCATTAAGTGGTAACTTATCTCTAGTATTAGAAACAGGCTAAAGGTAATGGGTTAAGGCGCATTCTGTATTATTTAAAGAATGCTTTAAGCTATCATCTGACAGGCTATTGAAAACTGTTTTTACTATATAAAATGAAGTTATTTTCTTCAGTGGAGAATTGAATTAGATGCATTTAAAGGTGTGTCTATGGAGTAAAGGGTTAAGTAAAGTAGAAAGTTCCTTATTTCAGTAATTCTGCTTCAAGTCTCTAACTGTATAAATAGTTTTGCAAAATTAATTCAATAGCGCAAGGTGGGTTTTTCCATGTTTATATTTTGGATAAGTCCATTTTAATGTAAGGGGTGTCCGGTCTAAATTTTCATTTTGACTTTTATTGAAATTACTATCTGCAAACAGTGTAGACTCTGATCAGATGCCGCAATTTTGCCTATGTCACTTTTATGGGACGCTAGACACAACCTGGCTAACATTAATTGTCTATCCAGTTGTAGAAATCGATTCAAACTTGTATATTCTACTCGAAACAATTTGCAAGCACAGTGCATAGTTATATTTACAGACATCCAGATGTTGAATACAGGACAAAAGAAGTAAAAGATTTCTGCTTGACTTTCTGCCCTATCATGAATGGTAGCTTAAGGTTAGTGCTTTGTCATGCCTATGAGATCAAACAATTACAAAATTAATTAATCATTTATATATTAAGGAAAATGTAAGACTGAAAAAGCATTCTTATAAGGACAGGCCTTTTTCTGGTAAACGGACCCTTTCCCAAGGCCTGAAGGAAAAGGTAAAACTGAAAAAGTATTTCTACAGAAAAATTTAAACTGAAAAGGCATTTTTCAGAACTGAAAGGTAAAACTGAAAAGGTATTTTTTATGAGGAAATGGCTAAGATGTAACACAGTACTAAAATACAACAAGAGCCGCATGCGGCCCTAAATCGCTCACCTGAGGAACCATTGTGTAATACTCAATGCAAAATGAAGTTTGTCATTGCATGGAAGTAGACTGTTGCATGAAGAAGAAACTCAGAATCCGTTTGTCATTATTACTGTTTGAGCAAAAAGGAAAAATATGGAAACTATATAAAAAGTCCTAATAAAGGGTGTTTTAAATAATATTCATTCGAAATATTATTGAATTCTGACAATGGTTACAGTTTCAGAGTAGAAGATTTTTAAAGGGTTTCCCGTTTAAGTCTATGTAAAACTGGTAAGCCCAGGGCGGGCCATTTTTGACCCTGAGGTCATGATTTGAACAATCTTGGTAGAGGACCATAAGGCAAAGCTAGATGCCAAATATAAAAGGTCTGTGCCTTACGGTTTCAGAGAAGAAGATTTGAAGAAGTAAAGGTTTTACTATATAAGTCTATGTAAAACTGATAAGCCCCGGGGCGGGGGCATTTTTGACACGGGGTCATGATTTGAACAATCTTGGTAGAGGACCATAAGGCAAAGCTACATGCCAAATATAAAAGGTCTAGGCCATACAGTTTCAGAGAAGAAGACTTTTAAAGGTTTTCCTATATAACTCTATGTAAAACTGATAAGCCCTGGGGCGTGGCCATTTTTGACCCGGGGGTCATGATTTGAACAATCTTTGTAGAGAACCATAAGGCAAAGCTACATGCCAAATATAAAAGGTCTAGGCAATACAGTTTCAGAGAAGAAGAGTTTTAAAGGTTTTCCTATATAACTCTATGTAAAACTGATAAGCCCCAGGGCGGGGATATTTTTTACCCTGGGGGTCATGATTTGAACAATCTTGGTAGAGGACTAGAAGGCAAAGCTACATGCCAAATATAAAAGGTCTAGGCTATACAGTTTCAGAGAAGAAGAGTTTTAAAGGTTTTCCTATATAACTCTATGTAAAACTGATAAGCCCCATGGTGGGGCCATTTTTGACCCGGGGGTCATTATTTGAACAATCTTTGTAAAGGTTCACAACATGGTTGTCCTAGGACTTCTGGTTATTATCGAGAAGAGTTTTGACTTTGGTTGTCAATATTATGTAAATACTGAAAATGACCACGCCCTCTGGCAGCCATGTTTTTTGACGAATCAAAATTCTTTGAACAATTTTGAAAGTATATCAATTGAGAAACATTTTGGTGAAAACCAAATTGAAATCGGACCAGTAGTTTTAGAGAAGAAGATTTTTTTTAGATATTGTGCATGGTTGCCATGGCAACAAGATCGATAGCCCCACCCACTTTTTTTCAACAAGTTTTGAAGCTCACAACTACAGTATGTATCTGACCAAGTTTTGTTAAAATTGGGACATTGGTTTCAGAGAAGAAGTTATAAGTTATTTGAAACAAATTGTGAACAGACAACACCGACACTGACGTACGGCGACCGATCACAATAGCTCACCTTGAGCACTTTGTGCTCAGGTGAGCTTATAAAAAAAGTTTTATAAGCAAACACAATCCTGACATCATGCTTACCTGTTCTTCCTTCTTCTTCTGTTGTGGTTTGAGTTTTGGAAACAATTTGGAGACAAGCTTGGAAGTGGGTGGGGTACTATCCAAAGTATCTGCTGAAAACGGCTTACTCGAATCTACAAAACAAGTCAAGATTGGACAACCTAAACCTTTACTCTATAATCTATTTTTAGTTTTAAAGTCAAGGTGACCACTTAAAGCAGGTTTAAAGCAAAGCAGGTTGAAGGCAAAGCAGAATGCACCGCACCTTAAGGCACATTCTGCTTTACTTTCAGTCTGCATTAAGCTACCATCTGCTAGGATATAGGAGCCTTCTGCATGCCTTTGCATTAAGCTGCCACCAGTCATGAATACAACAAATGTTTGGTATCTTTAAAAGTCGCTTAACACAGGTTTGACTGTACTTCAGAGTCTTTGCGAAAGTTATATATTTATTTTCGAAGTACTGTTGTTTAAAATATGCTTTGTTTCTTTAACAAATAAGCAAAAAATCAGCTGCAAACTATAATCTTATTAAAATGTACTCATTACATTTGCTAACAGTGTAGATCAGGGTCTGCACTGTTTGCTAATTCATACCGAGAATACAACATGTATAATAAATACCCAGAATTCCAAATAGACTGGTCTGTGTTTTGGTAACTGAAAAGATCTTCACAGGAAGCTAATAGCCCACAGGAATTACTTAGTGCTGGACTAGTGAATTGAAAACTGAGACTGTCCACTTGATGTTTCAGAGATCAATGATACAAATAGTAGTACATGAACCTCTCACCTGTTGAGTATTTATCTGTATCCTGCTCATCCACCAGTGTTTTGTCCAGCTCTGAATCACCTCTTGATTCATTTCTGCCACGTTTTTTATTGGAAACTGGAGTGTCTTCATCCCACTCATCATCGTCATCAAACAAGAGTGTTTTCTTTTCATTTACACCTTTCTTACCCTTTGTGGTATTACCTGAGTCTTCTACTTCAGAACCATCATCACTTGTACTATCTCTTCTCTGTTTACCGACAGAATCAGAGTCTGAATGATAACAAAACTTAACATCCTTTGTTAAGTCCTGACCAATGCTAACCTTTTCTCTTGATATCACTAATGGAGATTTTGATTTCGGTGCATAAGCACTTGAATTAAAACTTGTAGTCAAAAAGTCTTGGTGTTTATATGATGGCTTTTGAGCTGAAGAAGTAGACTTATCATCACGGCCAGCAACTTTTCGTGTCAGTACTTTGGTAGGTGAAATGTTTTCATTCTCCTCGTTGCTGTCAGTAGTTTCTGAATCAGTGTCAAGCTCAGATTCCGATGTCTGTGATACACTTGTCTCTGTCATCCCCGTGTAACTGAGCACTCGGATCAGTTTCTTATCGGTTGATAAAGCAGAGTCATTCTTTGTGTTAGACTTATCCTCACTACTCAACTTAACATCAAGATGACCAGTACTAGCAACTTTCCTTATTTCATTGCTGTCATCATCAGAATCATCACTTGTATCATCACTGGAGTCATCACTTGATTCACTAACAGTCTCATACTCATCATCTTCATCATCTACTGCCATGTTCTTTTTTTCACTGTCTTTTACAGTGGCTTTAAGCTTCAAGCTCTCCATACTTGTTAATTGTGAGGAGTTTTCATTCTTATTCTGAGCAGATAGCTTGTTGTTTGTTTGTTTCAGGTTTGCATGCTTTTCAGCTTCCAATTTTTTAATGAGAGTTGCCCTCGGACTGGTTGGTCGACCTACAGCTTGGCTCTAAAACAAAGTTAAAAGTCAAACGAACTTCTGAAGAAATTCTGTATTTAACCATTTAAACCCTTTACTCCATAGATATGCCTTTTAACTTGTTTAATATATTCCTCAACTGAAACAGTTTATTTAAGTGAGGTATTAAAGTGGAGAATGTGTTATTCTTTCCCAATAAACACGTTTACGCTAAAACTATTATTTACAGTGCAAACAATTTGGAGCCAGATCAGACGCCGGGTAACCCGGCGTCTGATCAGGCTCCAAACTGTTTGCCACCAAGATAAACATGAAATATCAGAATTGTCCAAAAGTTGTTCTTTTCTACGTTTTAGCGCTTTGCGTTTGCGTACGTTTGCGTTTAAACGGGAAAGAATAACAGATTCTCCACTGTAAGCACTATATGAGACATTTAACCCTTCTCTTGTTGGTATTTATAATCCTTTTGGACTCTTCTAGTACAAGAATTTTGAACCAGTCTACGGTTTGATTTTTGGTATGACAACAAAAAACAATGAAAATATCAAACAGTGTAGACCCTGATTAGGGTCTACACTGTAAATGCATATGTAATCAGTTATCTCTACAGAGAGCTGTAATGTTGAAAGGGTTAACCCTTCCTATGTATAAGCTTCAAAACTGAGTATCCCTTTGCTGATGAATAAACGTTACAATTAATTTCATATTCCACTGAATAAATTTTCAGTCTGGAACGAGGTCATATTTTATATTGAATTTCATAGTATTAATACAGCAATAAATAGCGCAATTGTCCCTTAGAATTTGTGATAAACATATTTTACTGTACATCAATTTCTTAACATTAGTATTTGGATATGTTAAGATTTTACATTGTTTTAACAGTATTTCAGTCATATTGCAACGTCCAGCTAAACTTTACATTAGAATTTGGAAAATGGTATGTTAAGATTTTACATTGTTTTTATAGTATTTTAGTCATATTGCAATGTCCAGCTAAAAACAGATAGAGCACCCCATATGCCCTTAATGCACTGTTTCAGGAACAAATTGGCAACTGGGTAGAACCACCGACCTTCCGCAAGCCAACTGAAGGCGTCCACAATTGAAAAATCCAAAGTGCCCAAACAGGAATGGAAACCTCAGCAGGTTGAGGAACTTAGTGATTGTCAGTCACAGTGATTATAGCAACTTTACATTAACCCTTTCCCCCATAGAAGCCCCTTTTAGTGCATTTTATTTGTTCCTCCACAAAAGCAAATAGTTCTAATTGATTCAGACATGAAAATATACCATAAGAAGTAGTTTTTAAATCCTAGAAGATAATAGCTAAAAGCAGGCTGAAAGTAAAGCAGAATGCACCTTAAGGTGCATTCTGCTTTACTTTCAACCTGCTTTAAGAGGTCACCTGTCTTCAAAACTAGAAACAGGCTATGGGTTAAAGGTTTGTACAAGTTTTTGTAATTTATTCCAATATGTACTACTCACCTTAGGAAGGACGCCTGTAAGGATTCTGTCACTCTGTAGACCTTTAAGGCCTTTAGTGACGATGGATGAGTTACTACAGAATGACATATTGTCTGCAAACTCCTCCAGAATCTCAAACTCATCCAGGTCGGCCATGTCTTGCTGAAATCAAAATCAAAATAACATCCTTTTAAAAAAGATCGACCGACATAGTCGAGGGGTTTAGCACCCGCTTACAATGTCAGGGGTTGTAAGTTTGATCCCCCGCCGGACCAAGTCCTTCGGATGAGACTTTACAAACCAAGGTCTAATGTATGAGTGCTTTACACTTGGCGTCTAAAAGAACCAGAGAGCTGTTTCGATGAAAAGAGTAGGGCATCGTGCCCGGGTTCTCTGTATCTGCTCCCCTCTCTCTGGGGTGTCCAATTAGCCCATAGATGGCAGAAATGTCCGTTAACAAACAAACAAAATCCTTTAAAAATGTTCTCCTGCTGAGCAAGTTCTTTCTTTGAACAATAAAGTTTTACTTAACCCTTTACACTATAGCCTGTATCTAGATCACTAAAATCAGGTTTAAAGTAAAGCAGAATGCACCTTAAGGGGCCTTCTGCTTTTCTTTCAGTCTGTTTTAAGCTACCATATGCTAGAATATAGAAAATATTTCTTATGGTACATTTTCTTGACTGTATAAATCGGAACTATATTCTTCAGTGGGGAAATAAATGTGCTAAAAGGAAATTCTTGGAAGTAATGGTTAAACAAGACAGTGGTTTCTTAGAAATGACTTTTTTATACGCTCATCCATAAATCTCACATTTTCGTTTTCTAACATATTTCTGAAATAGAAACTGATCAATTTGAATTAACGCCTATTTTCACATAGTGAGATTCAATGGTGATAAGAATGCGTATATTAACTCTCTCTTTTAGACTAGCCACAAATGATTGGTCATCTGGTATTTGATTAAACACCTATTTTTACATATAGTATATTCAAGGGCATCGTAAATATATCTGTGGCAGTGAAATCTGATTGTCAAAAAGTTGGATTTTGATGAGTAAAGAGTAATCAAGCATTGCAAACAGTGAATACCAAGATCAGCTACCCTCTCCTTAGTAATCACTTAATACATGTTTGACTGTATAAAACTACTGTTCCTTCTGAAGAATGTCAATAGTTTCCTGTTTTTGACCCCATCCCACTTCATATATTCCTTGTTTTCAGAGTTCATGACAGGTGATACCTGATCTGGATCAAAACTGTTTGTCATTCACATCCTGTTTCTGTTAAATATATATAAAACACAAAAACTAAATTAAGATTTACCCTACATCATTTTCGATTCATAACTCAGTAAATATCTACCTGTGACTCTTTCTCTCTCTCTTTCAGACTAGCCACGAACGATGTGTCATCTGGTATTGATTCTGACTTTTTCAGTTTCTTGGGAACCTTCTTGTTGCCTTCAGCGTTAATAGCCGCAGTGGTCTTAGCTGAATCTCTTGGTGGTGACTTGGAACCTGATCTTCTTCCCTGGAATACAACGGCTAAGTTCACACAAAAACCTTAAGACATTTTTACAGAAGAAAGTCTTAACCAATTAAATCACAGTGGTTCCAAACACAACAAAATACTAGCAAAATGTGTAAACCTATCTTCACCTATTACCCCAGAGCCTGTTACAGTTGTGAATACAGGTAACTACTTAAAGCAGACAGAAAGTAAAGTAGAATATGCCTTAAGGCACATTATATAAATATTAGATGGCAGTTTGCGTGACATTCAAATTGTCAACCCGAGAAACAGAATGTCACCCCGAGGCGTAGCCGAGGGTGACATTCTTGTTTTCGAGGGTTGAGAATTTGAAAGTCACGCAAACTGACATCAATATTTATTTTATTACACCGAGATTATCAACCCTGATTTGGACATGTCTCATTCGTATTTTATAAAATGTGTTCAAGTTGTGAATACCAATTTAGCGCAGACATGTACGTAACGCGGGCAATGACGTCGAAGTCTTACGACGTCAAATTGTTTATAATTATGTTACAAGAAAGAAAGAAGAATGTAATGACAAGTAAATTGAAGAAACAGCGTCTTTTCATTGTCTAGGTGGCCAATATCCTCTTCCAAAATGGTGTACATAAAATGCCAAAAGTTTACTAGCAGTTACCACTCTTTAAAACGTTCTATTATGTTCGAAAATCATATCATAGCTGACAGTATTTTTAAGAGCGGAGAAAAAAAATAATGTCATTTTGAGTGACGTTACAAAAAGAACATCATAAAGAGTGACAGTATATTTTTGGATAGATGTAAAAGCCATGCAAAATGTTAACTTTAGGTCTATGGGAAATTAACATTGTAACTTAAAGTGAGGTGTAATAATATATAAATATTAGATGGCAGTTTGCGTGACATTCAAATTGTCAACCCGAGAAACAGCATGTCACCCCGAGGCGTAGCCGAGGGTGACATTCTTGTTTTCGAGGGTTGACAATTTGAATGTCACGCAAACTGACATCTAATATTTATTTTATTACACTGAGCTTATCAACCCTGGCTTAGGAAGTGTATCATTCGTATTTTATAAAATCTGTTGTGAATACCAATTTAGCGCGGACATGTACTTAACGCGGGAAATGACGTCGCCGTCTTACGACGTCACATTGCTTATAATTATATTACAAGAAAGAAAGAAAGAAGAACGTTATGACAAGTAAATTGAAGAAACATCGTCTTTACATTGTCTAGGTGGCAAATATCCTCTTCCAAAATGGTGGCAAATCGTTAAGGAATGGACAAAAGGAAGCAACTTGTTCAGAAAATGCCAAAAGTTGATTAGAAGTTACCACTCTTTAAAAAGTTCCAATGTAGCCAATAGCGAAAGTCATGTCAATGCTGACAGTACGTTTTCGGACGGAGTAAAAAAGCAATGTCCTTTAGAGTGACGTCACAAAAAGAATATCATAAAGAGTGACAGTATATTTTGAATAGATGTAAAAGACATGCAAAATGTTAACTGTAGGTCTATGGGAATTTAACATTGTAACTCAAAGCGAGGTGTAATAATTTGTTTTACATTCAGCCTGCTTTAAGCTGCCATTTGCTAGGATGCAGGAAATATTTCTTTTGTTGCATGTTCCTTACTGTTAATGCTGCGGTATCGTTTTTTAACAAGATAACAACCCATTCTCGTGATATATTTTTCATATCAATCTGAAGGAATTGACTATCCTCTATTTATCAAAATATGGGAGAATCATAAAACAATCAATAGGTACATTAAAGCATGAAAAGACTTGTTTAAGGGAAATGGTCTGTAAATTGTTCACCTTTGATTCAGTATTATTTTGTGTTTTACTTGGCCCAGCTTGTGTTGATTTTTGGCCCGGCTTGCTGGTAGTCTTGTTTGTTGATTGGACGGGAGGCTTGGATGATTTTGACACACCTGTTGGAAAACAATACATACATTTTAGTAATCAACTTTTGAACAAGAGAGACATTGGCCCTAATTTACTCACCTGATAATAGCTGAAAAAATGGAGAGAATGATTTGTGTTTGTGAAGTAACACTTTTTGTAATCCAGCAATATGTTTCATAGATGCTAGTCTTCAACAAAATTGGTAAAGGACCTCTAGAAGTTACACAATGCCAAATTTCAAAGCTCTGACCACACTAGTTTCAGAGAGGATTTCAGTACTAGATGTAAAACTTTGGCCCCCAGGGTGGGCCATTTTTTATCCCAAGGACATGATTTGAACAAACTAGAGAGAGGACCTGTAGATGATGCTATGGGCAAAATACCTATTAAAACTCTATGGACTATGATTTCAGACAATTTTTTAAGTTTTCCTTGAAACAAATCTATTTTAAGCTTCTAAAACCTAGATATGCAACAGACTGGAACTTTTTCAACAAGATTGGTATAGGACCTCTAGAAGTTACTCCATGCCAAATATCAAAGTTCTTAACACATTAGTTTCAGAGAAGTACATGTTTCAAGATGTCTCAAAGAACTCTATGTAAAACAAGGTCATTTACTACATTGCATTTTGTTTGCATTTAATTTCATTTAACCCTTTACCTGATAGCATTGTTTCTAGTATTGAAGATATGTGACTACTTAAAGCAGGTTGAAAGTAAAGCAGAATGCGCCCTAAGGCGCATTCTGCTTTACTTTCAGCCTGCTTTAAGCTACTAACTGCTAGAATAAGGAAAGTATAAAATATGACACATATTAATTACGGAATAATTTGGAACTATTTTCTTCAGCGAATGAATAAAATGAATATGCTAAAAGTCGCGTCTATAATGGAAAGGGTTAAACAGGAAAGGATAATGACTGACACACTGTTACATAACTCGTAGCCCATAACCTGTTTCTAGTTTTGAAAACAGATGACCCCTTAAAGAAGGTTGAAAGTAAAGCAGAATGCACCTTCAGGTGCATTCTGCTTTACTTTCAACCTGCTTAAAACTATCATCTACTAGAATGTAGAAACTATTAAAAAATATCCTATGGTGTATATTAATGATTATATAAAGTGAAACTCCTTTTTTCAAGGGAGGAATAAAATGAAGGCGTAAATGGGCTTTTCAGTGGAGTAATGATTTGAATTGTTATGATTTTACATCGCTTTTAGCAGTATTTCAGTCATATCGCGATGTCCAGCTAATTACAGGTGGAGGAAGACCCCAGAAGCCCTTTATGCACTGTTTCAGGCTCAAATCAGCAACTGGGACAAACACCGACCTTCCGCAAGCCAGCTGGAAGGCTTCTCCACATGAAAAATCCAATTCAATGAAGGAATAAAATGAAGGCGTAAATGGGCTTATCTGTGGAGTAATGGATTAAACTGGAAAATGTAAAACAATAAACAACAACCATACCTTGTTTCTGTGAAGCTGCTGCAGACCCAGAGCCAGGTTTGGTGGAAGCTTTGGAGACTTTTGTGCTGTTAGTACTCGTAGAGCTAGATGATTTCTTGGGATTTCTAGACCGAGGTTGCTTCTTATTGGGTTTATCAAACCTGGCAATACCCTCGCCCTTCTTCAAGAAACATCTCTTAGGCTGACTTGGAGAGTCTTGGTTACTACTTGCTTGTTTCAGCTAAAATATGAAAAAGTTACTGAAGTATTAGAATAACAAACAGTGATTACAGTAAAACCTCTCTATTATGACCACTAAATTGTGTTAATTATTAGACTTGTATGTAAGACAGGTGACTGCTAAAGCGAGGTGACTGTAAAACAGAATGCTCCTTAAGCAGCTTTCTGTTTTACTGTCACCTTGCTTTAAGCTGTCACCTGTCTTTTATACAATCAATTAACTTTTGTTTAAGTGTTTGTAACGGAGAGGTTTTAGCTTACTGTTTTTAATTTGGAATTTTATGTTCTAAGATCATGCATTCAAATTGCTCTTCCAGAACAAATATTTCCAGATTGTCAGACTAAACAACAATGACCAGTAACAACTCTAACCTCAACAAACAGTTTGTATTTTCTTTGAAAACAGCTCAAACATATGAATTTAAAGACAACCTATGTTTTACCTGCACCTACTACAATGACATTTTTGCTTTAAACCAATGTGCATACTGAGTCCTATACTCATTAAATTTGCCAGGGACTCATTATTTAAAAGTTGTGAGTCTCATGGACCCATTACGTTTCGGGCCTTTACTACCATATTACTCATATTAAAGCAAATAGTAGCTTAAAGCAGGTTGAAAGTAAAGTAGAATATGCATTAAGGCACATTCTGCTTTACTTTCAACCTGCTTTAAGTGGTCACCTGTATTCAAAACTACAAATAATTTATGGGATATTGTTCTAATTTTTCACCTCAAGAACTCAATGTTTGTATCAAGGACTCATTGTTTTACAGAGTGTGCATCCCACAGACTCATTCATCTGGCCCTGCACTTATAAAGGGTTTGATTTGAGTCTTTAATCATTTTCAAGCATTCGATTGGTCAGATTTGAGTCTAGGCTTGACCAATCAAATGCTTGAGAACGAATTCAGCCTAAACTCAAAAGCTTTATAAGCGCAGGGCCTGATTTCTAAAATTAACACTGGTTTCAAACTCTTGCCTTTTCCTCTTCTAACTTCAGCTGCTCTTCTAGAAGCTGCTCAAAGGTTTTGGCTCCTTCTATGCCAGGCTTGATTGGAATGTCATCTGGATCCTTTACAACCTAAGAAGGAAAGCAAATATCAAAGCAACAATTCAACAAGAAGTCCACATAATTAGCTTTGTCACTGCAACATAGAGGCAAAAGTGATATTAATGTATTGATTACAAAGCTGGTACCAATATGCAATACTTAGCACATATTAACCCTTAGCCCGCCAAATAAATAGTCGTCTGCTATATTTTTCGTCTGCTTCAAGTTTCAAAGTGCTTCAAAGTTGCTCAAAATTGCTGAAAATGTTGTCCGAGTGTCAAACAGCTTGGATCCGGATGAGACGCCGAGTTACTCGGCGTCTCATCCGGATCCAAGCTGTTTGCATATGGAGCTATAGTCGTGAGTGGCAGGCTAAGGGTTAACTGACATTTTAAATGCAACTTACATTCAATAACTGACATATAAATGCACTACTTATTCCATAACTGACATAAATGCAATACTTATTCCATAACTGAAATATAAATACAATATATATTCTATAACTGACATATAAATACAATCCATATTCTATAACTGACATATAAATGCAATATTTCTTCCATAACTGGCACATAAATGCAGTACTTATCCTATAACTGACATATACAGATAAATGCAAAGGCCAATACATTTTCCATAACAATTTTTTCCTAATAAGCAAAACACATTTTTATGCAGTTATTTTATTCCTCCGATTAAGAAATATTCCAATTTATAGTCATGAACATGTATCATAATAAGTTAACTATATCCTAGCATAAATCAGCTTAAAGCAGACTGAAAGTAAAGCAACATGCACCTTAAGGCGCATTCTGTCTTACTTTCAACCTTCTTTAGGTGGTCATCTACCTTCAATATTAGAAACATGTTATGGAGTAAAGCGTTAAATAACTTAAATTCAGAAAAACTTAAGCAATGAGACATAGGTACAGGGTAACACTATATGCCCCGCAGTACTTCAAGACAGAACATACAATCAATAACATGATCTGACTATTTTTACAAGATTCCCAAAAAATATATGTCTAACAGGGCTTCAGATAAGAGGGAGAAAACTGAACAAATCATTTTCTGCCTAATTTTAGCACCAAATCCAATGGTGTTACTACTCATTAGAATCGTCTCTTCGAGACGATTCTAATAAGTAGTAACACCATAGGGTTTAATGCAGAAATAAAGATTTTAGTTTTCGAAATACTTCCCTTATCTGGAGCCCTGTCTAATATTGAAAGAGATTGATCAAATTTCTCTAGTTACAGTGATTGAGGCATTATTCTTTCCCTTTAACCCATTACCCCATAGCCTTTTTCTAGTTTTGAACGAGAGCACCGCAAGCAGTACATAATTATACGCCCACTGGCAAAATTACAGTTTTATCAAAATTCATTCCAACTTGTAGACACTTAGAGCTCTGAAAGCATAAACATTACTGAAATAAATCATTTTCTAGCATATCTGAGTACACCAAGGGCAGATAACTCGACACAATGATCCAATTTCAATAATAATCAACCCTTTCATGAACTTATACTTCTATAATTATACTGTGGGCAAACATAATCAAAATCCATTCAAAACAGTAGTTGCTAAGTGTGTTAACACTGTCAAATAAGCCTTTTATAGCATATTTGAGTACATCAAGGGCAGATAACTCTGTGACGAAATATCAAATAAATCTCAAACTTAAATCAGCTTCAGATCTTGATGCATATAACCTTTCTGGGAAGTTTCATTAATATCCTTCATATAGTTTTCCAAGAAAACTCTGGACAAGCTTTTTTATAGCATATTTGAGTACATCAAGGGCAGATTACTCTGTAACAAAAATTTGAATGAACCTCAAACTCAACTCAGCTTTAGATCTTGATGCATATTACATTTGTGTGAAGTTTCATTAATATTCCTTAAATAGTTTTCCCAGAAAACTCCGGACAAGCTTTTTATAGCATATTTGAGTACATCAAAGGCAGATAACTCTGTAACAAATTTGAATGAACCTCAAACTCAACTCAGCTTTAGATTTTGATGCATATAACATTTGTGTGAAGTTTTATTAATATCCCTCCTATAGTTTTCCCAGAAAACTCCGGACAAGCTTTTTATAGCACATTTGAGTACATCAAGGGCAGATAACTCTGTAACAAATTTGAATGAACCTGAAACTCAACTCAGCTTTAGATCTTGATGCATATAACATTTGTGTGAAGTTTCATTAATATCCCTGTAATAGTTTTCCAGAAAAACTCCAGACAAACCAAATGTTGACGGGCGAACGGACGAACGAACGGACGGACGTACGTGCCACCGAAGTGGGTTAGAGGGCCTTTTCTTTTGTTATTTTCTTTTGTTTGAATAATGGGCCACGGCCCCTTATTCTATTGTTACGGAATGAACTCTATTGTCTTCTTTTGTTATGTTTACCGTTATCTGGCCAGAAAAGGCCCTTCTAACCCATTTCGGTGGCGCGGACGGACAGGGCCACGCCAATATATGACCACCTCTAGAGCAGGGCGTATAAAAAAGGTTACGACTTAAAGCAGGCTGAAAGTAAAGCAGAATGCGCCTTATGCCTCTTAAGATGCATTTTGCTTTACTTTCAGCCTGCTTTAACCTATCATCTGCTAGAATTTAGGTAATATTTCTTATGGTTCATCTTCATGACAGTATAAATTGGAACTGATTTCTTCATTTGAGGAATAATTCAAATGTGCTTAAAGGCTCTTCTATGGTGGAAAGGGTTAACTTAAACTAAACACAAACCCATTGCAATAAAATGTAAAAGTTTTCAGCTTCTTGCAACTACTGACAACTTATTTTACTCCGAGTGAGTTACCCGGCCTCTTGCCCCGACTCCAAACTGTTTGCAATGAAAATAATTGTTAAAGCATAAGTGTATTTACAGTACAACCTCTCTATTACGACCACTAAAACGAAGACTAATTGATTTGATAAAAAGACAGGTGACAGCTTAAAGCAAGGTGACAGTAAAACAGAAAGCTCCTGTAGGAGCTTTCTGTTTTATTGTCACCTTGCTTTAAGCAGTCACCTGTCATAAACACCATATAATTAACCCAACTTAGTGGTCGTAATAGAGAGGTTCTACTGTATTGGGAAAGAAACAAGTCTTCTCCACGGTACCTCTATTTGTGTATTTTCCTGACATTCATCGTCTTCATCATCACTCTCTTCTTCATCACTTTCATCATCACTCTCATCATCATCATCATCATCATCATCATCATCACTATCATCCTCCTCCTCATCTTCCACTACATCTTCAAGTTCAGCATTTCTTCCCTCAGGTGAATTGTCTCTATGGCTTGATCTTAAGAACAAATACAGTCGAAACTTGATAACTTCTTGTTTAATTCTAGCTTACACATATTTCAAAGTTAAGACACGGCTTGACCAAGATTTTGACTTCAGCGAGATAGAGATATCAAATTCAAATTATGGGTAAGATCAACTTGAGCGAGTTTGAATTATAAATCAAGTGTCAACAGTATTTAGTGCTATAATTTATAAGAGCCATGCCATGACAAAAACAGCCTTATTGCATTGCAACATTGAACATAATTCTTCTGTGTAGGAAACTGCCACAAGGGTTGTTGTAAGTATTCTGCTTTACTTTCAACCTTCTTTGAGTTGTCACTTGTCTTCAAAAATATAAACAGGATATAGGATAATGGGTTTAACCCTGTTTATAAAAGACCCCCGAATTCATTTTCCTTTGAATGTTTTTTTAGTCTACAGAGCTCCAAATAAGGGGGGTATTTCGAAAACAAAATCTTTATTTCTGCTTTAAACCCTATTGTGTCACTACTCATTAGAATCGTCTCGAAGAGACGATTCTAATGAGTAGTAACACCATAGGATTTGGTGCTGAAATAAGTGTGAAAATGTTGGATATGTTCAGTTTACTCCCTCTTATCTAGAGCCCTGGTCTACATTGGTATTTTACTTTTTCTCTCCAGATCTGCCATGCTGCATGTCTAGGATGGTAGGAGAGTTATAAGACTGGTTAATAAAGTCCTCGTCAGCTTCAAGTTCAGCAAATGAGCGGTGCAACTTCTTTGGAGCCTGAAAATACAATACACAGTCACTGTACACCTTACCAATAAAATAAAAATATGAGTTTAAATCTTATTAAAGTAAAATGAAATTGTTTCAAGCACGCAAAAGGATGACTTAAATCATTGACTTCTGGAGTTTATTTAATATCGCCAAAGACCAAAGGGGGTGTGAGATTGTGATGCCTACTTCGAATATCGGATTACTGAGTCTCTGAATACACTGTACATTCTTGTATTAACCCATTAACCCATAAATACACCATTTTATGCCTCTAATTTATTCCTCAACTGAAGAAAATAGTTCCAAATTATACAATTATGAATATTTATCCGAAGAAATATTTTCTATTTTCAAGTAGATGGTAGCTTAAAGCAGACTGAAAGTTTTTCAATATCAGAAATAGGCTATGGGATAATGGGTGTTATTGATTTCATGGTCAGACCAAAGACATTTCCACTCAGAATATCCTTTCTCTTAATATCACCATTGTACTGTATTTCCTTATCTTTAACTCATTATCCCCTGAAAATTTCAACGGACAATTCCAGTTTGCAATAAAGCCTGGTCCATTTTAGACTATTTAGGATTGTTTTCTGTAAAAATTTGCAAAATGACAAACAGTGAAGTCCCTGATCAGAGGGCTCCTGCAGGAGCCCTCTGATCAGGGACTTCACTGTTTGCATAGGACAAATGTACTCTACACGGGTACACATTTGGTAAAGGACGCATATATGCATCACTAGGGCTCAATGAGTTAAAGGTTAATCTGTGTGTTACACCTCTGACAGTGTTTCTGAATAATGGTGTAGATACAAATAACCACGCCAGGAGAAAAACAAGAATTATTGCAAGGAAAACTTGAGATCTACACTGTTAGACATTTACAGCAGGGCTCCAGATAAGGGGAGTATTTCAAAAACTAAAATCTTTATTTCTATCTTAAACCCTATGGTGTTTCTACTCATTAGAATCAACTCTTCAAGACAATTCTAATGAGTGGTTACACCATAGGATTTGGAACAGAGATAAGTGAGAAGGCTTGATTTGTTCAGTTCACTCCCTCTTATCTGGAGCCCTGATCTACAGTATTTTGTTTAGCAATTTTATATCCAGTATTTGGCAGTGTACACCAAACTCTGCTGCAGAGTCTGAGATGAGTGATCTACACAATTTTGAGGCAGTAAGTCTGGTCTTCTCATGGTGCTGATAATTTAACTCTCAGAACACTAGCAATTCTAGATTTGAAAATAGGTGACCACTTAAAGCAGTTTGAAAGTAAAGCAGAATGTGCCTTGAGGCACATTCTGCTTTACTTTCAGTCTGTTTTCAGCCTGCTTTAAGATATTATCTGCTAGAATACAGAAAATATTTCTTATGGTGCATATTCATGACTGTATAAATTGAAACTATTTACTTCAGTGGAAGAATAAATTTATGTGCTAAAAGGCGCTTCTGTTGAGTAAAGGGTTGATTACTAAAGATTGTTTGCTTCCTTACATCCAGTTCATGAGGATTGAATCTCTGTTGGAAGTGCATCTTATTCTGCAGTCTCTGCTGGGGGACAATATCTACACTGGCTTCTGAGGCTGAGTCTGGGATAGGGAACATGCCGTCCTCAATGGCTGCCTGGCTGCCCCTGTTGGAGTTGGTGTCACTGAACAAGTCAGGGTTTGTCTTAATCTCATCATCATCTTCCTTCGGATGTACATACATGACAGGCCTTGGTAAACTTGCTATTTGCTTTAGAAATGTAAAACAACATGAATTCAATGGTTAGATATGTATCACTGCATAATAAGAAGAATAACAGACTCTGAATAGGAATGTTCACCATCTTTCGAAATAGTAGCATAAATCAGGTCGATTAGTAAAGCAGAATACTCCTTTAGGAGCATTCTGCTTTACTTTCAACCTGTGTTAAGTCCAACTAGAAGCTAACTATGGGAAAAAGGGTTAAAGGGCATCTTTTCTAGGAAGAGGAGTTCCTGCAGAACCACATGAGTATCAACTCAAATACACATTAAACTGTAGCTGAGCTTAAATAACATACACATACTAAAATTAAAGGTCAAACAAATTAATGTTTCAAGAGTATAACATAACTTTTGGTGTATTTCTTTAAAGTATGACTTTAGTAGGTAGGATTTATCTGTGTTCTAATTGCAAGGTTTATATACATGTAAGTGAGTTCAACATTAAGAAAGCTTGTTTAATCAAGGATCAACAGTTTTGTGCAGTTTCTTGATTCACAGCAGAAGAAAAAAAAACATTTTAAAACTTTATCCCTTTGTCTATTTATTATTGAGAACATTTTCCAGCATCTATCGAGATATTTTCATAGAATATAAGGGTACATGGCTGTAAGCTCTTTTTATCTCATTCACCCCTCAAACATTTAATGAAAATATGTTGGGAAGTGAGTGAATATATATAGCGAAACAAACATCTCTTGGTGTGAGCTTAAGCTTTGCCTTGACAGGGTTTGTTGTTGCTGGGTCACTCGGTTTGCATGTTACAATTGATTTTAACAATATACATGTATACATGTATTACAAAATGACAAACAGTGCAGACCCTGATCAGAAGGCTCCTGCAGGAGCCAACTGACCAGGGTCTACACTGTTTGCATAGGACATGCATACTCCTTGCAGGTACTACACTGCTTGTAAATGATGAGTTTACTCGTTGTTAGTGTTCAATGTGTAAATGAACACTACTTGATCCAATTAAGCCAAGTCCAATAGTTACTACCTAGGATTGATTTTAATAATATATTGCAAAATGACAAACAGTGCAGACCCTGATCATATGATCGCAAATGTAACATAAGTTATATTATTGACAAACAGATGGGTTTTATACATATATAGCTCCATATGAAGAGTGGAAAAGCTATCAGTGTTTCTTTTTTCTTTTGCATTTCCATAACAAAAAATTTGGCAGAGACAAACAGATATTTTAGTGATTGAAATATTACATAGTACTCTTACCTGGAGCTATGTTAGAAATAGAGAAGAAACTGTACACTACCTGACTAGTTAATTGCTGTGAAGCCATGTTAGCAGCCATTAGCCTGGCTACATCAGTCCCAGGTGGAATGTGATGGCGTGGGGGTGTGGACATCTCATCA
Organism: Gari tellinella; assembly: GCA_922989275.2. Classification (NCBI taxonomy): domain Eukaryota; kingdom Metazoa; phylum Mollusca; class Bivalvia; order Cardiida; family Psammobiidae; genus Gari; species Gari tellinella. The sequence goes on from OV277868.1 coordinate 10,690,714, forward strand.
TAATTATTTGGTCGCCCACCTATAAACAAATATACAATAATACATGTCTTAACTGTTTCAACACTCAGTAACTATTGTTTGCTTAACCCATTACCCCATAAATATGCATTTTTATGCCTTTTATTTATGTCTTCACTGAGGAGAATAGTTCCAATTTATACAGTTATGAATATGTATGATAAGAAATATTTTCTACATTCTAGAAGATGGTAGCTTAAAGCAGGCTGACAGTAAAGCAGAATGCGCCTTAAGGCGCATTCTGCTTTACTATCAACCTGCTTTAAGTGGTCACTATTTTCAAAACTAGAATCAGTCTATGGGGTAATGGGTTAAACTGTCTGCTAAAATTGGCTTATTCTTAATATTTACAGAATCTGGATCAGAGTGACAAAAACAGATCAGAGTCCTGATATGGATCCAAAAAATGTGCAAAGTTTTCAAAGAACTTGAATTCAGCATATTTTTTCTCATTAACCCTTTCCCCCATAGAAGCGCCTTTTAGCGCATTAATGATTTGATTAATTCCTCCACAGAAGAAAATAGTTCCAATGTTTACAGTTGTGAAAATGTACCATAATAAATATTTTCTAAATCCTAGCAGATGATAGCTCAAAGCTTAATAAAGCAGGCTGAAAGTAAAGAAGAATGTGCAAGGGTTAGGTGCATTCTGCTTTACTTCCAACCAGCTTTAAGTGGTAACCTGTCTTCAAAACTAGAAACCGTCTCTGGAATAAAGGATTGCAGCAACAAAAACCAGAGATCTGTCTTATCACATGCCTACCTCCCCATTGCTGGTCCCGTTGTTTAGATATCATGCCATGCACTCTCTGTTGCTCTTTCTTTAGCATGGTCAATTGTTGTTGCTGCTGAGACATTAACATTTCCTGCTGTTGTTGTTGCATATGTCGCAGTTCCTTAAATCTCTGTAGTAGTCTTGCCTGCTCCATTGCTTGCTGCTGCTCTATCAGATCCAAACCTGCCTCTGAAAAACATTCCCCCCAAAACAACATTAATCACAACTTTTTTTCACCAGAATTGAAGACTGTTTGCAAAGAACCAGATCAAATGACTTTAACTGTTTGCTTCTTTAGCTTTTTCTGCACCATGGTTCAAGCAGGAAAAAGATATCTACTGATTATGAAGACCATGTAGGAATATAAGAATCCAGCATGAGTGTTAATGTAGGATAGGAATTTTCTATCCCGACTCCCTGAGGGGGAGAAAATTCCTATCCTACATCAACAGAATAGAACAGAACAAAACTTTATTTCGTCTCAGGCATGGTAACAAAACGAATGGTGGATTTTTTTTCTCCCATTTAAATCATTAAAACATGATATAAATAAACGAAATAATTGCAGTTGCTGTGCACTTTTTTCCGCCAAAGAATGACATTGTTTATAGTACTTAACGTCATCAGAAATGATGTCATTTAGTTACCCGCGTCATGCAGCGCTTGCGGTGAAGCTGGGCAAACAATAAAAGACGTCACGTGGTATGGAGGATAGAGTGATTCCCTATGGGGAATATCTCTATCCCAGATGGGCGAAAATGAGAGAAATAAGTAGGTTATGGCTGAATCAATAGATGTATCATAGTCATACAAATGAATGATGAACTATTACAAATTTTCAACCAGAAAAGCTCAGTCTGACAGTCACAGACACACAGATAAATGCAGATAAAACCTATAAAGTTTCACCAATAGGGGATCTAAAAGTCACTCATAGTGCCCAGTTGACAAATCGTATCACAAATATTAAAAACAAGAGGGCCATGGCCCTTAATTCGCTCACCTGAGGTCATTGTGCCTTAGCTTAATAGGCAAGACAACATTTTAATATAGCTGTAAATGGAATTATCTTCCAGACAAAAAAAAACCATGACAAATTGGAATAACTTAAAAAAATATTGTTGGCAGAGTTATGGCCCTTATCCATGACACTTCTTCTTATCAAGCTACATGTATTTCCATATGATTATTTATTGCGCACTCTGCTTTACTTTCAACCTGCTTTAAGTTATCATCTACTAAGATATAGATACTATTTCTTATATCTTACATGTTTTTGACTGTATAAAGTGGAATTATTTTCTTAAGAGGAGGAATAAATTAAAGGCGTAAAAAGGCATATGTATGGGGTAATGGGTTAACATCAGTAGAACTGGAGTTATCTCAAAGACAAGAAAATATGACACTGGGAAATATCTCAAAAATGACATTGACCTTTGTAGGACATGACCCAAGTTATAAAGTTTCTAACTTTAACAAAGTTATGGCTAAGATTAAAGTTGTGGACTGACAGACAAACAAATGGACAAACAGACAAAAAAGCAGACAGACAAAAACAATATGCCCCCAACTGCAGGGCATAAAAATATAGCAGACACCACCATATGCAACCTCATCAGCTGACCAGCTGACCTGAGTTCAGTTATGTAACTCTGCCAGTAGGAAATTTGGCTAGGGTCTAACTCTTATAATGCTGAATTGCTGTCTGCTATACATATTTTGAATGTGAATTATGACCTAGATATTTAACCGACCAGAACCATTTGAACAAACTAGGTAAAGGACATTTAGAAGTGTCACCATGCCAAATATCAAAGCTCTGGCCATATCAGTTTCAGTGGAGAAGACGTTTGAAATTTTCACTATATAACTCTATGTAAAACTGTGACCCCCAGGGCGGGGCCAATTTTGACCCCAGGGGCATAATTTGAACAAACTTGATAGAGGACCTGTAGATAATGTTATGTGCCAAATATCTAAGCTCTGGCCCTTGTAGTTTCAGACAAGAAGATTTTTTAAGTTTTCCTTATTTTTTCACTTTGGTTGCCATAGCAACCAGAGTTCTATATTGTTTTCAATTCTTTGAACAAATTTGAAAGAGCTTGACCCAAGGAACATTCCTGAAAAGTTTGGTTGAAATCTGTTCAGCCGTTTAGGAGAAGATGTCATTTGAAGCAATTGTTAACGACGACGGACGACGGACGACGACGGACACAGGGCCATTCCAATAGCTCACCTTGAGCCTTTGGCTCAGGTGAGCTAAAAAGCCCATGACTTGTATGAATCTTGAATACAATTCAAAACAAGAGGGCCATGGCCCTAAATTCGCTCACCTGAGGACATTGAAGTTTGTACCTAAGTTGACTGGGCAAGACAACATTTTAATATAACTATAAATGGAGTTATCTTCCAGACAAGAAAACATGACAAAAGTGAATTTTGTTGCCAAGCTTATGACCCTTATCCATGACACATCCTCTTATCAAGCTATTTCCATTTCCAATAAATGATAATTATTTCACTAGCGTCAGCAGAACTGGAATTATTTTCCTGACAATAAAATATGACAAAGGGGAAAAACTAAATATTGCTGCCCTTGTGCATAGCATTTTCTCTCATCAGTTTCTTTCCATACATAAAATTTCATTACAATAGCATCAGTAGAACTGAAGTTGTCTTCTTGACAAGAAAATATCACAAAGGAAAATAACTCAAAAAACAATGATGTCAGAGTTATGGCCTTTGCAAATGGCACTTCCTCTCATCAGGCTCTTTCCAAATAGGCAATTTCATTTTACCCATTACCCCATAGCATGTTTCTAGTTTTGAAAATAGGTGGCCACCTAAAGCAGGTTGAAAGTAAAGCAGAATGTGTCTTAAGGTAGCTGTTGAAGATCGATACTGCAAGCGGATTTTTCTAATTAATTGTCGTGATTGATGATTTTCCCCACAATTTTATAGCTGACGGATGAAAATGGTACACATCCCATCAGAATATGCCAATTTACAAAAAATATTTTAATTTTTTACGATTTTATAAGAACATTTAAAAAAAAATTCAAACAACGATATCAAAGCCATCTTTATTTGTAACATGATTAAAATTGCTCAAAATACTCTTTATAAACATATCTAGGGATCAGTGTCTCAGATTTTTAAAATACCGCTTCAAACCTTTGTTATGTAACATCAAAGATTTTTTACGGTTTAAAGTCGACCAGTCCACTATTACGTAACGCTTTATAACGGACCACTGGAGCTACTTATACAATTTCTGAGACACGGTTCCCTCGGGGAGATAATACCCTTTCATCTGCTTCAAACCGCACGAAAATTGAACTCCCACAGCGAAAGTTAGGGGAGTTAAAAAATACCGCTTGCTTCAAATTATGTTATGCCGGAAACTCCAATTAACTGACTGATGTGTCAATTAGGCTCTCGTGACCGCCCGGTATTCAACTAAGACCTTCTTTTTCAACAAATAACATGACCCAGCTTATGATCAACCATTTCGTTAAACTCCGCCCCAAGTTAACAAAGCCAATCATATTAAAATAACGATTTTAATACGGTAAAAGTTGTAAATCACCTCTGACAGCTTCGGAATAAACCACCTATCTAGTCACGTAATCTATGCAATTGAGGCACCCAGCGGGGATTCTGACGCGTGATTTACCGGTAAAATGACCGAGAAAGCAAGAGAGAATTTGGTAACTTGTAGAAAATACCTTTATCTATCAGGATTTGTAAAAAAGTATAAAACGACTATGTTACCATTTATTTCGGTAAATGCTACCTTAAAGCACACTTTGCTTTACTTTCGCATCTTACATTTTCATGACTGTTTAAAGTAGAATTATTTTCTGAAGTAGAGGAATAAATCAAAGGCCTAAAAATGCACATTTATGGGATAATGGGTTAACAAACGTCAGTATATGGGAGGAAAGGGTTGAATCCTGGACAAGAAAAAATGACAAGACATACAGATAACTCTGACAAAACCAATATTAAACATATGTATAAATATGGCATAAGACATAATTACATAACTGTCAGTGGATCACTTCCAGATCCTGTCTCTCTAAGTATGAAGCAGACTGAACCATATCTAAACTTTAGCAGACAACATGTTCAGCTGATCATGACCAGTTCTGTGATACTCCCCAACTGTTGCATAATATTTGACCTCAGTGGGTAGAGCTGTGGGGCTTACCCTTACCAGACTGAAATGATGTATGCTTAAAACCTACTGTATGTGAAAAGTGTACAAAAAAACAATTTAGAAAATGTTAAGTTGGTAAATGAGTGGCAAATAGGTTGGATCCAGATTAGATGTAGCATTATGATTATGTTGCATCTCATCTGGATCCAAAATGTTTGCAAATATTGGCTATTTGCCCTTAGTATATTAAGGGTAACTCAGGTAAAATACAGTTCTGCTTCATCAAAAATACTGTGAAACCTGCCTAGAGCAGCACTTCAACTGCACAGGGTGGCGTCAAGTGTGACCCTAGGGATTTCATTTTAACAAACTATAGAGGGATCGACCATGAGATTCTACTGTAGAAATATCAAAGCTTAGGGCCTAGTAGTTTTGGGGAAGAAGATTTTTGAAAGTTTTTTGCTTTTTTGCTTTTTCAAGCAGAGTTTTTGCTTTTTCTCTTTCATTTGAACAACTTCTGTAGAGAAGCATCCAAGGAACATCATGAGCAGTTTGAACTCTCCCTACAATCGGCGGGTTCAGAGGAGATGTCGTTTGAAGTAAATGTGAACGGACAGACGGACAGACGTACTACGGACGGTGAGCGGTCACAATAGCTCACCTTGAGCCTTTGGCTCAGGTGAGCTAACAAAAGGAATATTAAATTCTTTGAACTACTGATTATTAGTACACGTACGTACGTGACGAAAAATTAGTACAGCGGTTAAAAGCCATGGTTGTATCTAATAAAAATTTGACCATATGAATTCAAACTGCTATTGGGGTTGTCACAGAAATCTGCAAGGTATTCTGAATCTGATTGTGCAGCTTCTATAAACTTACATTTTATCTATTGCACATATGCTTTTTCATGAAATGCTCAAATCTCCACCACATCTACTTTTTTTTCATCACCACTGCATCCAATACACCGATTGACAGTTTCGCCTGTTCTATTTTTAGCTACTGAAATGCGCACCTGTTTGCGAGTACAATTCATATAGCGCAATACAAAAGGCATTTTTAATTTAACGAGTATATTTTTAAAATGGTTTTGAAAGTAAAAAGAAATACTTAAAAAGATGGATGAAACATTATTAATGTCAAACATCTAACAACACAAAAGTACACATTTATGATTGTTTTACAATATATATAATTATTCTTAAAACAAAAGAAAATCAATATTAAATAATTTTTACAAATGTGTTTTCGACAGCAATTTTTCGGCATTTTCCGGATGGTTGAAAACTCATTTTATCATTGTTTGTTTGTTAACATCCGATTCTCATACATGTGATATTTTCTTGGACCCAAATAGGGAGATTTGGAATTTTTAATAGGGAGATTGGGGTGCCAAATAGGGAGCTTTTTTCGCGACACTTTTTTCGCGACAAAACTAGGTGCAGGCGATGAAAATCCAACACATTTATTTATTTTCATAAGTTAATTACTAATTGCTTAATTCTTTTAAATCAGTGAATAGATAAGTCTATAGACCACTAAGACAGAGACAATTTTCACTCAGAGATATAGTTTTTATAATACTGACATGGGCCTATTATTCTAGCATCTAGGCTGAAAGTAAAGCAGAATACTCTTCAGGAGCATTCTGCTTCAGTAAAAGTTTAACCCTGCTTTAAGCTAGATCTACCATCTGCTAGGATATAAGAGCTATTTCTTATGGTTCTTATATTATTCATTATTCATAGACTATTAAAGATAAACTAAAACTATATCTTATTTTCTTGAAAGAATGAATGAAGTAGTTCAAATGGTCTAGATTTCTATCTATGGAGTAGATCTAGAAAGAGTTAGCAACTTAACAAAGTGTTATTATTTAAAGTTTGCAAACAGTATAGTTTAGACATATTTTATTACTCATATATACATGTAATACAGTTGTACATATTCACAAAACGTACAACACCACAAACAGTATGGATCCAGATGAGACGCTGCACCATCTTATCTAGATAAAAACTGTTTGACACTGATATTTTCTGAAAGAAAATAACCAAAGATTAACTCAGAGAATTGTTGCAGATGACAAAGTCTGCAGACGACATTTACTAGCGCCATAGAGTGGGCGTGGTTTTAACAACGCAATGACACGTCTAAATTTTCTACCGCGAAAACTGATTGCAAATCAATTTTACGAGCGCAATTGGTTGTAAAATCTAACTTAATAATTAAACATGTGCACAAATCATATGTAACAATAATAATAATTTTAATTGATTGTTAGAAAACGACGTTGGGGAATACTTTTTAGACTAACAAAATCTACGTGATTCCCGTAGCAAATATTAAGGCGCCCCGTCATTTTGTAACGGTATAATTTTCGAAGTATTTTTCTGTTACGTGAATATTCAAAGTATTTTGTGGTGGAAATCAATTCATAAATGTTAATTCTGATCAGCTTTCATATAAAATGTGTGCTTGTCCAGAACTTATGGAGAATTATCTGATTTTAATCCGACCCGTATCGGCTACATAGATCTTTAATCCTTCGCATCACCGCTTCTAAAAATTGTCGTTGTTCTGTCTCTGATTCGGGGCGAACCTGTCAATCACTTTTTTTGATAACCAATTACACAGATCTACAACACATTAAAAGCAATATGTCAAACCCATCTCGGCGCGTGTGGTCAAACATTGTTTGGCAGCCTGCCATATACATGCCATGTATAGCTTAGTCGACGATTGCGTAACGTGTTTACACGCATCATTAGCGATTGGTGATAAGCACATGTGTATGGATTAGCCAGCGAACGCTGAAGCCAATTTTAAGATTTTTAGAATCGGCGAACGAGGTAAATGATATAAAAGTTCATATTGAAAAAAAATGAACTTGGTTTAATGAAATATCGGGAGATTTCATCTCCCGACCGGGAGATCATGAGTAGAGGTCTAATTTCGGGAGCTCTCGACCAAATCGGGAGATATCACATGTATGCCGATTCTGCCATCTATGGACTAATTGGACGCCCCAGAGAGAGGGGAGTGGATACAGAGATCACAGGTCTAGGTTGGCGCCAGCCAAAAAAATTTAGTAGCCAAAATTTGTTGGGGAAAATATTGAGCGCCGAGTGCCGAAGGCACGAGGGGGGAGAGTATGAGAGGGGGTATCCCCCTCTCATTGGTGGGGGTACGGGGGGCCTCCCCCGGAAAAATTTAAAATCTACATTGCAGGAGGTGGCTTCTGAGGCATTTATGGGATTATTTGTAGGTAATTTTTTCTGAATATTTTTTATCTAAATTAGCCTCAATTTGAATTTACCAGACTTTTTTGTAACTTGTCCCTATAAAATTCATAAACTAGATCTATGTTGTCATTTGAAAGCAAATTAAGTTAAACAAAACACAGTTACAACAATGACAGAGAAATAAAGAAAATTACTTTACCAACATTTCCAACAACTCCTTTTATCTATAGCTCAGCCAGCCAAAAATTTTTAGTAGCCAAATTTTTTGCATCGCTAACACTATATACATAAAGTGGGAGAGGGGGCTACATGAAAATTTGGCGAATATGACAAAAAAGAAATCCTTGCCATTTTTAAGCTGCAGATAAAAGAAGTACTGATATGTAAAGATCTTATATCTCAAACACTGAAATAGATATAATACATTACAGGGTGTGACAGAAATAAAGAAAATTATTTAACTCTTTCCTCCCTGAAACTTAAAATGGACAATCCCAGTTTCCATTTGAGTCTAGTCCATTTTTGACTTTTTAGGGTTGTTTTTGTCAATGTTTTGCATTATGACAAACAGTGAAGACCCAGATCAGAGGGCTCCATAAGGAGCCCTCTGATCTGGGTATTCACTGTTTGCATAGGGCAAGTGCACTTTTCACATGTATACTGTTTTAAAAGGACGCCTATATGCGGGATTAGGGTTCAAAGGGTTAACCTACATAATACACATTTCCAACAACTCCTCTTATATAGCTCTGCATATAGCATTATCATTTTATCAGAATTTGAAAAAGAAAATTGCAAACAGTGCAGTACTAGACCAGATGGCTTTTATAAGAGCTCTCAAATCTGGGTCTGCATTGTTTTACTATGTCCCTAACTCCCTTTATGTAGATACTTTTTGTACAGAAATGCTGAATGTCATTTGTATTTCCTCTTAAATCTTTTGATTAGATCTATATCTTTTATTTCTGTCTGCTAGATGAAGATCTATAATAATTTAGAGAAAACTATGTTTTGCCCAATCACGGATGTACAACGTGACTAAAATGTTTAAATAAACCATAAAATCGGATTATCATTATTATTTCTTCTGCTATACTTTCTTTCATATTGGTCGGGGGTACATTTAAACTTTAAGTAGAATATTCTATTGAAAAATGCTGCTATCGTTAATTCGCGAAAACTGATGACAAAATGTACGTACACGATTGAAGGAAACGGATGAAAAGGTACGTAACAAAAACATTCACGCTAACTTTGAAGTTACCAACACAGCGATATTTCGGGAAAATATATAACACTCGTATTTCAAACAAATAGATCTACGTGATAATTGTACGTGAAATAGGTTTGATCGAATTTGATTTCATTTGATTTCATAAGGCACATAACCCATTTTTAATTGTGGGCGTGGCATTTTCATTGCTACAAACAATAACGGAAATTCACGATATAGTGGAAGCTTTGTTTGATAATAATCGTCACTTACCGGCAAATGCCGACAACCTCCGAGTATAAATTATGAATTACGTAAAGCTGCGAGAGGCTATGATAGGTTATCGTAATTGCTTGGCTTATTCATAAGGATATAATAGGCAAGGTGTTCCGATTGTATTGACACCGTTGTAAAATGGATGTCAGTTGACATGTGACGGTATTGTAATCCCTGCCTCAGGGGCACAGCGTAATCAGAGGTACGCAGATCACTGTCCCCTGCTGAGAGGCACCCAATTACCCCACGGATTAATTAGCAAACTGATAAGAATAGTGTTACTAACCGCTAGCGTCTTGGATAATCGCAATGACTGGCGAGTGGCGACTAAATTTACCGATTTTCATTTTTTTGACTGTCCAAAATTTTCAATCGCCAAAATTGATGAAATGAATTTTTTAGTCGCCGACGGTAAAAAGTAATCGCCAATGGCGATTTTGGCGACCGGTAACGCTAACCTAGAGGTGTGATGTCCTACTCTCATTATCGGCAGAGTTCTCTTGTTCTTTCAGATGCTCAGTGTAAAGCACTGATACATCGGTCTTCAGTTTATAAAGACTCATCCGAAGGACTTAGTCCTGCAGGGGGATTGAACTCACGACCCATGACGTCATTATCAAGAGCTTTACCCCTCGACTACGTCAGCCGGTCTCATTCTATCCACCATTTGTCACATTTTCATTTGATTAAATCAATCAAATTCAAGTAAATAATGTTTCAGGAATAAATTAAGATACTTTTCATGCAGTTTGGTTGACTTTCAGCGTAGAAATATCAATTTAAGTGAGAGGAAACATCTTTGCTACAACATTGCTTTCATTTTCCATAAAACATTCAAATAAATTCTGAAAATCACATCACTATAAGTAAAACTGCCCAAAATTCAAATTACCAGATTTTTGTAAGGAATCATCCATATTTCTTCCAGCCATATTCGATGGCAAAGATCCTACCATACTTTGTGGACCACCACTGCTTGCTGACATGAGGCGATCAAAGTTGACGGCCTGCATAAACATCTGGCTTGGAATGTCCATATCCCACATAGGATAGCCTCCTGTACTGGCAGGTGTTACCTGGCGCATTGGAGGAAAGCCATTCATTTGCGGTATACTTGGCCTAAGTGTATTCTCGAGAGCAATTCTTGGATCCATCCCTGCTGGGTACCTGGGTAATTGCCCACTTTGATTCAAATTCCCGTTCCACGGTTGCCTTGCTCCAAAAGAATTATCCATAGCTGTATGTTTGCTCTTCACTGATGAAAAAGTATTTTGACTGTCTAGCCCATTCTGATGCTAGATCAAATGTTGTGTATGATCAAACATTCAAACTCCGCACAAAACTGACAAATCTAAGATCTATTAGAATTTAGATACTGTTAAAAGAATCATTCATTTACTTTGAAATGACAACTAAATCTGGACACAGCTAACCTTGTCAACCACTTTAATAAAAACAATATATTAAAATTTCTTTTATCATGCAATACGATTAATTCTTCTAGTCTCAGTACTCAGTATATATCATTTCAAAATCGCCGCCAGCAATGCAACAAGTTTCTTCCTGCGAAAGGATGTAGTGAAGCTGGGGAGTTTTTCGTTAAGTTCAAACAACAAAATGACACTTGGTGATGCTGATCGTTGAAAATGGGTATTGTTGAGTCAAATATTTGATACAGCTAGCCTATGCTATGACTCGATCGTCTGCTATTTAGTAAAACATCTCGTTACTACTATCATGTTTACAATGTTCCGCCATTTTGTGTTGGAATGACAGTGAGAATAGCTAATTGTAACAATCACCCTGTAACGAAAGGTCCTCGGTCGATACGAACCCATATGGTTTCGGTCCCAGACGCGTCGGGCTCAATGAAAGCTGAACATTGGCCAAACGACCAAAATTAAATGTAGATTCTACTTAAGGAATATATGCAATATTTTTTGTTTTAATGGATATATGAAAAAAACGGGTTATGGTCAAAGCGTACCATGGTTTGGAGTCGAATTTTACATATAGATTAAAATGCTGTTGCCAGATTGTATTTTTCCGTTTTTAAAAACGTTTTTGATTGCTCAGAATGCCCCCAGAAACCCACCAAAGCCCATCTAGGAATATTTTCCGGGAACTGGTCATTTCGTACCCTATTTTTTTGGTCATTTCGTACCCACATTTTTGGTCATTTCGTACCCTTTCAAATTCACTAGTCATTTCGTACCCATATTTTTGGTTATTTCGTACCCTCGAAAAAAATTCTTTTTATTACATATATTCACGAATGAATTATAACGTTATAATTCATTCGTGATATATTTCATAATTTTTACGCAAAATTTAATAAGATATAATTATGTTAGATCGGGTAATCTGTCTGCTCAGAAATGAAAAAAAAATCTTATTCTGCTGGTTTCATAATTATTTGAACAGTTATCAAATCCAGTAGTAACTTCGAATCCATATGTACATTTAATACAAGCTATAGTGAAGACACGTACGTTAACTTAAGTGATGTAGTTAGCAACAACAATCCTGTTTAAAATACAGTGCTCCATCTCTAAAACAGCCATACGAAGCTCCTGTTCTTTGGTATCAAGACTTATACACATTTGAAAGATTATTAGGATTATTGAACAATGGTAACATCTTAGACGAATCGTTTGTTAACCAGCTCTGTTATAGTAGTGTCATAAGGTTTGAGGTACCAGCACGGAATGTTGCAGAGTATGCCAGTTTGTGCACAATGACTGAGGACTGCAATAGCGTGATTGCAGTACGGAACATAACCAATGCATGATTTGGTCTTACGATCTACAGTGCATGTCTAGGACATGCTTCTTCCCTTCAAGGTGCACAATTCTACGGACAAGAGGAACTAGGGGATACACCCAACATGAGACACAAATTGTGGGCGTGGTTTGGAGGGAGTCGTTATCGGAGGGAACTTTGCAAACAGATTGATTCCAGATCAGACGCGGCGTTTGATCTTGAATCAAGCTGTTTGTCACTCATTATTAAGTTTTTTATGTCAAAATGTCCATTACGTAACTTTGAGAAAAACAGTAGATGACAATTTTAAGCAGACGACAATTTTAAGCAGACGACATTGCATCCAGACAATGGTGTGTGTCAGTCATGAACCAAAACGTAATTCGACAAGCTATATAGCGAACAATGATTCTAACCAACAAAGACTAAACATGTCCTTTATCTGCGTTATTTATCCACAAGTCTATACAATTGGACTTCTTTAAAAAAAAAATAAAGAAAAAAGGAAAAAACACTTTTGATTCGAATGAGACTCGAACCTATGACCTTTTGATTGTTAGTCAACCACACTACCGACTGAGCTATCAGCACTTAAGTAGAATAGTGGTACATGTATGAGCTGGGTGCTGGGATCCTAACACCTTTTATTCATATGCTAATCTAGGACCAGTGGCGATACGGAGTACAAAACGACTGATGTACGTTTTATAATTTTCATTAAAATTAATTCAGATAGCACAGCTAGTATAAGATTGAATGGAGAATTAATTATTATGATATATTTCCACGTAACCATGTGCATTTAAAAGCTTTTTGTATTACTTTCAGAATGTATATTAACTTGCTGAATGTTAGAAATGTTTTATTTAAGATGTCATAAATTTTCCTTCTGCCAATTTCATTGAAAAGTGCAATACTTGCGTTCTTTGAATAGATTCCCGTAAGGGTAATCACTGACGCCTTTGGTGTCATTTGTATTTGTATGCACGGGTCTTGCACCGACGGGGTGAATAAGACTGTGCGTTTGCTGTTCTTTTACAAGAGCAGCAATCGAGTGCCTGACTATGTCTGTAAGTCACTCGGCTTCTTTGAGTGCTTGGCTATGTCTGTAAGTCACTCGGATTCTTTGAGTGCTTGGTTATACCTGTAAGTCACTCAGTTTTTTTCCTTTGCACCATTCCTTTAAGGGGATAGTGCATCAATGGATAGAAGTCCGATATATGGTCGTCGGATTCTTCCACTTCCAACTAGTACATTCCCAAAATGGTCTGCTTTATTTCTGCGTTCGATTCTCAAAGCTTGCTTAAATCAAACATACATACTTCTTTTAAAGCTTTAGTTTTGAAATACATGTATGTTTGTTCTGAGTAATAATAAAACGTCTCTAATACGACCACTTAATTATGTTAATTATTACGGTTTTACAATAGCTTGATTGCTTAAAGCAAGGTGACAGTAAAACGAGGAGCTTTCTTAAACTGTCACCTGTCTTTAAACACTCAATTAGCCAAGTGGTCGTAATAGAGAGGTTTTACTATTTATAGCAATAGATTACAGTGGAACCTTTGAATCCCGAACACCTATATTATACTTCAAATAAACATTAACTGGCGAGATGCTTTCCGTTGGCGCAGAAATTGAGTGTAACCTATCACGAATTCGCCTATAACATCCAGATGCCCGTTGCGTGTTATCCCCCCCCCCCCTCCCCCCACCACCACCACCTTTCACAAAAACGTAACACAAACACATAGTATTAGTGTTTTCTTCTGACCTGTCGGAGTTATTTTTAGATTGGAACTTTCTAAAACTTTAAAAGGGATGAGTTTTCTCTACATCCAGTTAGAGATACGGATAGCTGCAATTTTTGTGCGTAATGTCACGGAGTAATTAGAGCTCGCTCTAATTACTCCGTGGCAATATACAGTAGAGGATACATTATTCTTTTCCGTTTAAACGCAATGCACTAAACTGGGGAAAATTACTTTTAGAAAGGTTAACTATGGTTTTAATCTGAGTAGCAAACAGGGGTACGAAATAGGGTACGAAAAGGCGTGGGTACGAAATGACCATAACTCTATTTTCCCAGGAGGAACATGCCACATTCCAAGTAAGAGTGCGTTCAAAAAATGAATTAGATTTGCGCCTGACGTCGACGTGTACCCCCTCAATCACAGTTTGCTTCCTACAGACCTGCTTTATCATTTATCAAAACGGAACGTAAATGTAAATGGTTCTGTTGCAGATCTGAATCTTACTCATTGTCGGTTTGAAATTAACATCCATGATTTTGTCGTGACGTCAATGTTGTTTATTTTTTTATTCAATTTTTTGCATAGATTTATGTACTTTATCACCTGTTTAGAAGGCGGGAAATGCCCCCAGAACGCACCAGAGACCATCTAGAAATGAAATTTTTCCGGGGGAGCATGGGTCCGGGGGCCCTAGTATAAGAGTGCGTACACTTCCTAATTGGTCTAGCTACGCCCCTGGTTGCTAAGTCACCGTAATTCATAGTTATTTTTTTTTTTTTGCTTGCTAATAGAAAGTAATTCAAATATTTATCATATTCGACTTTCATATTCAAGAAGTTTTGATGTGTTATGATTCAGCTAGAAGTAGTTTGGATACTAATCATAAATAGTGTAGATTTTTCATTTATAACTATAATTAGTTTATAAGTCAGCGTAATACATTTATTTCATAGTTATTTTATTGATTTGTAGATTAATAGAAAGTCATTACAAATATTTATCATATTCCAATTTATTTTTAAAGCAGATACAAGTAGTGTAGTTTTGATACTGATCACCTATATACTCACCTATGTTTTGATACTGATCACATTTAGACACAACTATGTTTTGACCAGTATTGTAAATCCCGATTGCTTGACGTTGAATAAATGTAATTGATGTAATTTCCCTGGTTATTTATATATACTTGATTTAAATACACGCATGTTATTTTATCCTTTTTTATTCACAGGCCGATTGGGGGACGATTAATATTTAAGAATCATGTATTTGACATATGAAGACCCATTGGCAGATTATTGTTGAAAAAGAAACATGTGGGGAAAAAGACTACTTGCTTCTTGTTTCTTGGTAACGATACTGAATACGTGTGTGATCAAATGTGTAGAGCCTGATCAGGTGACAAATGTTTTGCATATCAGGGAGTATGGGTCTGCACATCGTGTGACTTCGAAATATCTGATGTTTTATTAATCCGAAATATTAATGCAATATTATTTTTTGAAAGCATATAATCATGTTTCTTTTTTTTGTATTTTGAAAATATATATTAAAAACGGAAATAAATTGAAGTTATTTAAAGCGATATTTATTGATGTCATTATCATGTTATATGTTTTATTGACCTTTTTGCGCTATATAAATGCCATGTAATTGTAATTATGACAACTGTTTAGGCACTTTAAAATTTGCTCATAACTACTTAATTCCCACATATATGTGGGTTATGGATAAAAACTATGTAGGCGTATTTAAAATACACTATTTACGATACTAACATGTATATAATGCGTGAAAAACAATAAATTTATCAACTAATAACTAATATTTTTTCCCCTATATAATCCTTTATGTGGTACGCTTCGACCAAAAATGGTACGCTTTGACTCGGTACGCTTTGACCATGGTACGCTTTGACCATAACCATAAAAAATCGAAGCGGTTTCATACGAAACTGTGACCGGCCCTCTGTTCAACTGAATCGAGCGGAAACCAAGCGGACACCTAGCGGTCGCTGTGTTTGTTGAACGATAGCGAGCAACCTAGCGCTCGCCCGGTGTACGTTAACACCGGTAATGTGTCAACTCGGCCGATTACCAACTCGGCCTGGTTCAACTCGGCCGATTTAATATACTAATATTAATGAATACTCTATATTGACATTACTAAAAGCCGTTGTAGGATTCTACGACGTATTGATACAGATACAGATACTAATACACTTAGAACACTATGAATAAAGAGTATATAATTCACATTGATCTATATTTATTTATACTAACCTTAACTACTAAACTGTTTCCTTATGTTGAATACAGATATATACACAATGCATATAATATATTACATAATACTAGATCTATACATAATTCTATCAGTGTAAGAATCCCATATATACTTTTTATTCGAAGTTTTGCATCGAAGATGGGAATGTGGAGCCTGCTTTTGTGAGCACATATAAGATAAGAAAGCTACGATGTCGTCCATATTTCACTAATATACCCGCACGGCTATTCAACTTTGCAATTTCTGTAACCCTTTCCGTGCAATTCCGTCACCTGATTTAAATATTTATCGTCAACTTTTATTTTTTATAATAGAGCATCTAATAATGAAAATGAACAATAATATAATGTTCAAGTACATGTACATGGAATTTAAGTCAAGGATTGACTACTAGTCTTGACCCTAATCACACGCCGAGTTACTCGGCATCTGACCAGGGTCCCACTTTTTTTCCAATTGCCATTGTATTTTGGATAAATCAGTGATGGGGTTAGTACTCATGCATGTACTAAGAGTGCCGAACTGTTTTGATCCTGATCAGACTTCTAGTTAAAATTACACGTTGGTCTCGAGCACTCTCATATCAAAATAAGACCTGTGTGTAGGATCCACGGACGTATTATAATTTATATGCTATGCGCTAAAATTGCACGATACGTTTGGTAACAAATATTAACCCCTTCCTGCCTTAACTTGGCGTTTGATAAGACTCCAAAATGTTTGACAATCTTGGATACATAGGGTGTCAGAAGTTTCGGTAAATGACAGTTTTAATTAGTTTACCTAACTTTGAAACTTGACATTAGCAGGCTGAAGCATCAACACTGATTGCTATCATGGTTAACTACTTAACCTATTGCCCCATAGCCAGTTTCTAGTTTTGAAAGACTGATGACCTCTTAAAGCGGACTGAACGTAGAGTAGAACGCGCATTACTTTGTCTGCTATAAACTGCAATTTGTTAAGATATAGACAATACTTCATGCCTGTTTAAATTCGAACTACATTGTTCTGCGGAGGAATAAATTTAGGGCATAAAAAGGCAACTTAATGGGGTAATGGGTTTACGCATTCAACCCTAGCGACGAGAATACTCGTCATAAGCAGACAGTTTACTATTGAAGAGGACACTTGTCCTATATAGATGCAGACACTGTAGACGCTGATCACTAGTGATCAGAGGGCTCCTACAGGAGCCCTCTGATCAAGGTCTACACTGTTTGTCATTAGGCAATATATTGTGAAAATCAACCCATATTAGTCAAAATGGACTAGACTTAATTGGAAACGTGAATTGTCCATTAAAAGCTTCAGGGGTGCATGTGTTAATCAGTTGTTTCCTTGTGCCAAAACCAAACTTATATATTTCAAATTGGTTATTTTTCGAATACCCCGTTCCCATATAGCCTGCTTGCAGTATTGAAGACAGACGTTTGGTTTAAGCATGCTAAATGTAATAAGCAATATATCCCCTTTAAAGGGCTAAAGAGCATCGAACTTCATTTTCAACGCAATTTAAACTACCATCTGCCAGAAAATAGGATTTTTTAGTATGGTGCATATTACTGTATCAATGGGAACTATTTTGTTAAATGGAGAAATTAATAAAATACCCAATTAAAAAGGCACATCTATGGAGTAAATGGTTTACAGGGCCTAACAGACTAAAGGCCTGCAACTGTAACCCCTTTCCTGTATAGGCTGAAAAAACATTTAAGTAGCAGGTAGCTACTACTTCAAATAGGATAAGAGCAAGAAAAGGCTACTGTATGAGTTTTCGGATTAACTTCCACCCTGCCGTAAACTGTCATCTTTCAGGGAATAGTAAAAGCTAATAATGTTTTATCCTGAAAAAGTATTTCCTGGGGGGGGGGGGGGGGGGGGGGGGGGGGGCTAGGTACAGTAAAATGGGGGGGGGGGGGGGGGCTAGGTACAGTAAAATGGTGTATGCGACAGAAAGATTTATGACATAAATACATCTACAGTGATCCCTCTCTACAAAATCCCTTCCAACAACGACTACCTCCTTAAATTACAACGACCCGTGTCGCAGTTCCTTTATCAAGACAATACTTTCATTGCTGTAATAATCGTATGCTTAAAATTGTCGTCTGCTGTTTTCTCAAAGTTACATATAAGTGGACATTTTGATATAATAAATATAATGACGAGTGAATAACAGCTTGAATCCAGATCAGACGCCGCGTAACGCGGTGGCTGACCTGGATTCAAGCAGTTTGCAATGTTAAGCCAAGTCTTAATCTCCCTCCTATAACGACTCCCACCGAACAACACACAATACATGTCTCCCATGGGGTGTCGTTGCAGAGAAAGAACACTGTATCTATTTTTCAATTAAAACTTCACTCATAAATATGCACAATAATATTTTCTATATCTTAGCAGATGGTTATAAGCTTAAATCAGATTGAAAATAAAGCATACTACTCCTTGAGGTGAATTCTGTTTAAGTTTCAGCCTGTTTTAAGCGGTCACCTGTCTTCAAAACTAGAAACAGACCATGGGATTATAGGTTAATTGTCCAACTATGTACAGGACAAGCAAAGCCTTCTTAATATGCAAGGTGTGCGACTCCAGTGTGAATATTCATGGTTTACTTATCCCTTTACCCAACAGCCTGTTTCTATTTTTAATAGGTGACTACCAAAATCAGTTTGAAAGTAAAGCAGAATGTTCCTTAAGGTGCATCTGCTTTTCGTTCAGTCTCCTGTAAGCAACCACTTGTTAGTATTGAGAAAATATTGCGTATGATACTATGTGCCAAATATCTACGCTCTGGTCCTTACTGTTTTTGACAAGAAGTTTTATTTGATGATTTCCTTATTTTTTCACTTTTGTTGCCATAGCAACCAGAGTTCTGCATTGTTTCAAATTCTTTGAACTACTTTGGAAGACCTTGACCCATGGAACATTCCGGTGAAGTTTGGTCGCAATCAGGCAAGTGGTTAAGCAGAGGAAGATGTTTAAAGAAATTGTTGACACACGACGTACGACGCCGGACAAAGACCGACCACAAAAGCTCACCCTTGGGCTTTTTGTGCTCAGGTGAGCTAAATAAAAACAACAAGTTTTGGGTCCCTTAGTGGGTAAGTGGCATATATTTGAACCTTGGTATCTTAAACTCATTTAAGTCAAAATTTATTGTGTTTACCCCAATGAAACATTAATTTAAACTTGATTTAGAATCATAAAATATCAGCATGTCAAAGTTCAAACTTAGCACATTTGAACTTTGAAATATAGATATGTTCGACTTAAACGTTTGAGTTAGAGCTAGTATGAAAATTTGAGTAGTATTCCTTTTAGTGTTTAACCCTTTACCCCTTAGCCTGTTGCTACTGTTGAGAAGACGTTATTCTTTCCCAATTAATGCGGTTATGCAAAAACTATCATTTTCATTGCAAACAGTTTGGAGCCAGATCGGACTCCGGGTAACCAGGCGTCTGATCAGGCCCAAAACTGTTTTGCCATTCAGATTAACATAGGCAGTATTATCTAAAAGTTGTCATTCTATTTGAAAAATGCATTTCAATAAAAATATATTGAGCTCTGGTGGGATTCGAAGCCGGCATGTGGGGAAAATGAGTCAACCCCTTAGCACATTGGACCCAGGGCTATTTATATAGTTGGGATCGATTTAACGTACTTCAATATGTAGCGATGGAGTACATAAATCGCTCGGGTTTATGTCTGAGCCTGTGATCAATTTCTGGACGCAACGGATAAAGCGATGGAAAATATCTAAGTATAGGTTAGACCATGGTTGCAAGCGAATAAACGATATAGTTCGAGGGGGCGTAGCCCCCGAGAACTATGTCGTTTATTCGCGCGCAACCGTGGTCTAACCTATTTAGCACTGGCTTGGGCTTGAGGAAAACAAGAAGACCCTACGTTTCTACTTTTTGTTTTAGACGAAAAAGTCATTTGATTTGTAATACTTTACTTAAATTGAAAGGTTATTTCAATGTGCAGTTTGAGACATTAAGCATGCTTTAACACCAACATAAATAACGCTTATTGAAGCTCTATATGTAAGCACAATTCATTATTAATTGCCTTTAAAGTTTAGGTCTCACTGTACATAATATGACGTCATCAAGCGAGTGCAGTTCCCCTCCGATCTAGGGTTGTGACGTCAAATTGCCTTGATATGACGGAAGCTTTGAATAAGTGAACAGTGTGTTAGTTATTTCATGGTTTTGTAAAATAAACGATATATTCACAGGTTTTTGAGGCCTCTGATTGGCCGAGAGCTCCAAGCCATGTGCTAATGCTAGATGCACCATACGGCTACATATTTATTTTTATTGATTTTTTTTATTTTATTTTTGCAAATACACCGTCTGGTTGCAAGTCGCTTTAGAAGACACAAGACCACTTAGACCCGGTTGAAATTAAAGCAGAATGCACCATCATACACATTCTGCTTTACTTGCAGCATGCTTTAAGCTATCATCTGCTTAGATTTAGAAAATATTTATTATGATACATATTCATGTTGACAGTACAGGTTGAAAATATTTTCTTCAGTGGATGAATAAATAAGAGGCTTATTATATGGGGTAATGGGTTAACCATTTTATCCATAGCCTATTTCTAATATTAAAGATAGTTGACTCTCGTGACTTAAATGCATGTTTATAGTAATGCAGAATGTACCTTCAGGTGCACTCTGATTTACTTCCGAAGATTAAAAATAATGCATGATGAACCTTGGTATCTCAAACTCATTTAAGTAAAACATACTTGTGTTTACCCCAATGAAACATTAATTTGAACCACTTAGCCTGTTGCTACTGTGGAGAAGACGTTATACTTTCCCAATTCATAATGTGTTTATGCAAAAACTATTATTTTCATTGCAAACTGTTTGGAGCCAGATCGGACTCTGGGTAACCCGGCGTCTGATCAGGCGCCAAATTGTTTGCCACTCAGATGAACATATATAAAAGTTGTCATTTTCATAGTTTAATTGCGATGCATTTGTGTTTTGTTTGCAGTTTGCAGGAAAGAATAACGTTTTCTCCACTGCAGTATTAAGAGACAAAACCACTTAAAGCAGGATGAAAGTAAAGCAGAATGCCCCATAATGCAGCTCTGCTTTACTTGCAGCATGCTTTAAGCTACCATCAGGTGCACTCTGATTTACTTCCGGCCTGCTTTAAGCTACCATCTGCTAGAATATAGAAATATTTATACTGGAAAAAACTCCATAACTGTATAAAATGAACCTCTTTTTTTCACTGGAGGTTTAAATAACAGGCACAACGTGTCCTAGTATTTATGGAGTAATGGGTTGAAAAGTGACATACAGCAAAGCATACATATTGTTTTAAAGACACTTTATTCATTCTCATTCCATTTATTGAAGAGCCATCTCTGTCCCTCTTCATTAGAAAGGTCAATGTTACAACCAGTGTCAATAATTATTGGCAATTGCTGTGGACACTGGGGAATGTACTGAATACACTTCTATCTATCTATCGATAATGCCGGACTCCACTTTCGTGTATTATCGGCATGGGGGGTTGTGCGTCGTGCAGATTAAAAGCATCTAGATCTAGATCTAGATCTGCTTTAATTGCTCTAGCAGAATGTTTTTCTGTGACCACTCAACTGTCAACACGTCTATTTGGCAGAATCTTCACCCTGAAAAATACAAATAACAGGCATTATAAACATAATGAAAACTTTGACAAGTGTTTACATGGTCATTCAAGAACATACTTTAGGAGTTTCCAAGTGTACGAGTAAGATAGCTAAAAATAAATAATAAATATTGATAAAACACTTACAAGTAGTTCAGGAAATATTTAAAATATAACAAATTGCAAACTTATCTTGGTCATAGCATAAAGCTGATCTTGATTGGGATCAAAAGTATGAAATTTAGTTTTCTGATTGACAGTTTGCAATTATTTCAAGCAATCATCTAACAACAGATGCAGTCCGCGGCATAGTTGTGAAACAACCAAGTTTACCTATCATCGAATTATACACATGTGTCACTATGTGTATAACTCCGTGGTAAACTACAGTATAACCCCTCTATTACCACAACTAAAAAGAATGCTATTTGATTGTATAAAAGACAAGTGACAGCTTTAAGCAAGGTGAGAGTAAATCAGAAAGCTCCTAAAAGAGCTTTCTGTTTTACTGTCACTTTGCTTTAAGCAATCATCTGCATTAAACACTTAATAATGAACACAATTTAGTGGTCGTAATAGAGAGAGGTTTTACTGTAGTTTACTACAGTACAGGTAAATAAAGATGATGAAAGGACTGTTCTACTCCTCCCCGTTAAAACTTATTCTCACCAGAGACATAATAGATTAATATACGTTCCTGTTCACACCGATGTGCCGATCACAGTAGTTTGACGAAATGACCAGTTCCCGGGGGAGGGGGGGGGGGGGGGAGGGTCCAATCACGCCTTTAATCTGTTTCAAATGCAGTGTAATCTTCTTCTTCTCTTGTTTCTATATAATTTTTCTGGATCCGCACATGTATATAGACTCTATCACATTTATATAAAGACCATCGCAATGTTAGGAAACGTGCGCTGTGTAGTTTTCGACTGGGTGCCTTATACATGTATACACTTCCATCACATTTATATTAGAATCTAGTCTGGGTCCATTGTAAGGGAAAATATGTAACAATAGTTCACTTTACCTTCACGGCAATGTCTAAGGACATCACCCGGTGCAGTTTCGTGCTGTAGTTTGGTCTGACAAAGTCGTTTTCAACCTTTTTGCAACTTTCAAAGATCAATGTTGTGCTTTGTCCGCCATCTTTGTTGTCACGGCGAGCACACCGAAGCAGCCTTTTTCAGTGACACCTTCCGCTTGCCTAGCGCTCGGCGAGCAATGTCGTTCAAGAGGCGAGCGACCGTCCGCTCGCCAATCGGAAAGCCAGTTGAACAAGCCACGGGTATTTTTTTCATAACACTCCATGAAAACAAAAAATATTCGATCACGGAGTAGACATAGACTACTCCGTGATTCGATATAGATCTATATCCAGACAGTGATTGTTATCCTGCTGATCCGCCTTTACATTTGTATTGACGCTTACAGAAACAAACATGTAAATGGGCGTAACATCAGTTTGAAAAATGAAAAATCAAACATGGTCTAAAATGGCATAAAAATCGAAGGTTGAGGTGTGTGAGGGGCTTATATGTCAATGTCAAAATTAATGTCAAAATAACCCCCAAACACACTTCAGAGCTCACCATTTCAGTTCTAATTCCCATTGTCCTGCCGAGGGATGATCCCGCGGCCCCCACCAGTATTTGTCAAATTCCAAGTTTCAGAAACTAAAAAAAAAATTAGACGCTATGTACAAAGTCGGCAGCCTGACTGAACACATAGTATGCTACATTACCCCTCTACCCTCTAAAAGTCGAATAGTTTTAGCAGAATTAAAGGTTAGTCGCAAAACAATGTCTAGATCTAATATAAAGGAGCTTTTAACAAAATCATATGGTTCAAACAAATCGTACTCAATGCCCCCAAACCCCCTCAAAACACATTTCAGGGCTCACAATTTCAGTTCTAATTTCCATTTTCTCCCGGTGGAGGCCCCACCCAACATTTGTCAATATCTTAAGCTAAAACGTATAAAGACGGAATCAAATAAACTACGACCCTTCATGTCTCTCTCATTCGTCTAAAAGTTTAATAGTTTGAGCTGAGCCAAAGGTTAGTCACAAAAACTTGTTTATGTCTAATTTAAGGGAGCTTTGAACAAAAGTTTATTGTTCACACAGATGGTATTCAGTGCCCTAAAACCATCCAAACACACTTCAGAACTCACCACTACAGTTCTAACTTTAATGTTAGGGCATCGCCTGGTTTCTGTACCCTCTCTCTCTCTCTCTCTCTCTCTCTCTAAATCTCCCTCTCCCTCTCTGTCTGTCTCTCTCTCTCTCTGCCTGTCTGTCTGTCTCTGTCTGTCTCTTTCTCTTTCTGTCTCTGTCTGTCTCTGTCTCTGTCTGTCTCTCTCTCTCTCTCATCCGCCCCATACTTCTTCTTCTTCTTCCGGTAATAGGTCAGGAGTCTTCTTAGACTGTAAATGTTGACAACAAAGCAGGGAATGAGACAGTTGCCCCTCTCCAATAGTATTTACAGTTAAAACCCCAAAAATGTGCATCTAAAACTATATACATGGGTGCGCAGCTTAGAAGGTGGAGGTAGCTGGCCTGATTGCAGCATTGAAACCTTCAAGGGAGGTCATGTCTGTGGCTGCGGCTGGGAGCCTGTTCAAGTCTTGGGTCGTGCGGGAGTAAAACGAGTACTTGTAGAAATGTAGACGGTCTGTGGCGCAGATGGAGGTGCAGACGCTGGTAACCTCTCGTTCTACGATCATTTGGACGCAGTATAGGTCCTGCTATCAGGTCAACCATCTGGTGCTGGATCTTGAAGAGCATAATGAGGCGGAGCTCTCGTCTTCGATCAGCTAGAGGTATCCAACCCAAGACCTGTTCTTGCGAAAGCCGCTAATTGTCACATAAGATGTCGTTCATACAACTAACGACACCTTTAGTTTCACTGAGATGAGCATGCATAAATACGACCATTGCCCAACACTGAGCGCTGCCAGCGAAGCGCCTTTTAGCGTATTCAGTTTATTCCCCCGTTGACATTGCACCTCAATTAGATAAACATTGTATGAATGTTAAGGAGATCAAGAGTTTGGACTACGTTTTCAAATATCTATATTACCTCGGGCCATGGGTTCATTACTCAGACAAACTTTTCATTCCATTGTTTTTTAATCAGATAACTCATATGTATACAGTAAACCACTCTTATACAGTTCATTCCGTAATCAGTCAGATACGACAGCAGCGCCTAGCTAAGACACACAGTGCATAACAACAGACTGGTAGCTTAACAACTCAATAGAATTGCTTCACCACCAGCTATATTATACAGGCGCTGCTGCCGTATCTGACTGATTAGGGAATGGACTGTATAAGAGTGGTTTACTGCATACATATGATTTATCTGATTACCTCCCTTTAATACGCAATGTGCCATTTTTTATTATTATTTGTTTTGTAAATACATTGAAACCTCTCTATTACGACCAGTGAAAATGTGTCCAAAAATTGTATTTAAGACAGGTGACAGCTAAAAGCTATAAAAGTAAAGTAGAAAGTTGCTACAGAGCTTTCTGCCTTACTTTTATGTTGTTTGAAGCACCCACCTGCCTAAACGCCGATAAAAAAGCACAATAAGTGGTAGCACTTAATAGGTTTAACTGTAAGTTCTT
Organism: Gari tellinella; assembly: GCA_922989275.2. Taxonomy (NCBI): domain Eukaryota; kingdom Metazoa; phylum Mollusca; class Bivalvia; order Cardiida; family Psammobiidae; genus Gari; species Gari tellinella. The sequence goes on from OV277868.1 coordinate 10,716,515, forward strand.
GTCACAAACTCATTTTAAAACAGGATGAAAGCAAAACAGAAAGCACTTGTTATATTACGCTCAGCTTGCCGTAAGGTTCGTCTCATTAATTATAACAGACTACCGTGGTCGAAATTATCTATTGGGAGAGTGCACTGAACAGAAACCAACAGGTATTGACGGGAATACATAAATATAAATATGTAAGTTTTGTTACAGTAGAGAAAACGTTGATTTTTAACATTAAACGAAACTAAACGCAAACACAAAACAATAAAATGTAGAAAATATCAACTGTTTGAAAAGTCTGATTTAAATCTTTGTCTAAAGGTAAACGAATTTGAATCCTGATCAGACGCCGGACCATCTTGCGTCTTACTAGGCTCTAAAACTGTTTGCACTAAGTGTATTTTTATAGTTTGCAATTGTTTTAGCATAAGACGTTTATTGGAAAGGACCAACGTCTGCATCACTTCTCAGGTGAGATATATAAATGTATACCAGATCAAAGTGTTTTCTTCTGACCTAGTTAAATTTGAATATAAGTACATACTATTTAAAATTATTATATAAAAATATAAGGACGTTTTACATTCAACATAGCTCACTACTGGCAATATATATCGTACTACATGTAAAGTAGAGACAAAGAGGGAAAGAAGGGGAGCGATAAAGTGATAGGTGAGAGAGGGGAGGGGAGCGAGAGAGGGGGATATAGAGAAAGAATGGGAGGAGATAGAGGGAGAAAGAGAGAATCGGAATATAACAACTTGGTTTTCTTTTGCACGCGATATTATATCCGACAACAATAGGAAAATGATTATACCTACTCATACTTTGTGAAACTATTGCTGTGTCGAGTCAGGTTTGCCAGCAAACCAATATGAATTATTTACACTGATTTAGATGTTGGCTGTCATTAAAGTTTCAGTTTTTTGCAAGTGCAGTGTTTTGTTTGGAGTTTTTGAAAATGCCTTCAGATGATATATCATTTAACAACCACAAGAAGGCGGGACAAACTGTAAAGGTAATAGACACGCAATTGGGTTAAACAGAGGCGACAGCATATTGTTTAAAGGGCTAAAACATGCAATCTCCATATTAATATTAAACTAAATGACATTATTTATCCGGATAGTGCATGCATTTTGCGCACTACGATCACGCATGCATAAATATGCTTCATGTTCGGACTATTTTCAAGCCTATCCCTTTCATTGTCAAATTCTGGTTTAAACCTTTCGGAGACAAAAAATCGCCAGCTTAAACTTGTCGTCTGCAAATGTATGCCAAATTCAAGTTTTTGAAGTTTGACTAAATGATTATTGCTACCAGAGCAAAACGGTCAGGATCCTGATCATTACTACGTGACGCGGCGTCTGATCTGGACCCAAACTGTTCGAAAACTCGACCTAAGACATTTTATACATTGGGAAAGAGTAACGTCTTCTCCACAGTACCATACTGTTTGAAAATACCATGCTAGTCTGCTTTTCTACTGTATTTTACAACATGTGCTTTTTTAACAGCAGATTTGACTGCAGAGACATAGAAATAAGTGTTGAGCACTGGATCCTGATCAGGTTATCTGTAAAGGTCGCTGTTGTCGATTATATGAATAGAAATATAATAAATAATCTTAACATAAACATTTAGTCCTGTATACATTGGATGTTGATGGGCAGTCCAGTTTGAATAGAAACGATCATTCAACTGAACTCTTTGCATGCTAGTGGCTGAATTGTGATTATGTGTTCAAACATTTTGGGTCCTGATGAGACGCCGCGTAAATCGGTGTTTCATCAGGACCCAAATTGTTTGATACCCTGACCCTGTTTTAAAAAGAAATCTTTGAACAATCTAATTTTAGAACCATAGCAGACGACATTTGTTGCAGATGAAACATTACCAAGCGTGCAAAGTGTAAAGCGAGGTGGAGTTGAGCAAGGTTCGACAGTTTACTTTGTTCATTAAGTCGCCCGAATTAAATGTTTTTACACGAAGTATTTGAACTCACCTGTAAAACGAAACCTCTTTTACATTTGCATATGCTCCACATTCAGGCTTTAAGTTAGAATCTATTGTATTTCGCAAATTCATCGTTTTATTGTATTCATTTACTTTGCATGTTTATGACCATGCAGCTTATCATGTAATGTGGCCTACTTATGAATGACCCACAATTTGAAATCTGAATAAGCACTGTTAAATAAATAGTATCTTTACTATAGTAACTTGCACATCAGCGAAATATAAAATCAACAATATTTACGATCAGAGGGGAAATTTGAAATTTGATATGTATATATGACTGTGAAAACATTGAATAATAGTTGAAAATAGCTGTGCTACTAACCGCATTTTTACAAGAGTTGCAGAATGACCGATATTGTTAACTCTTTCACGGCGCCAACAGGCGACTTTGCAAACAGTTTTTATCTTGATCAGACGCCGCGTAACGCGACGTCTGATCAAGATAAAAACTGTTTGACACTCGTACCGACATTTCTGTAGTCGAAACAACCCTATAAAGCTGATTTAAAAAAATGTTGAAGACGACAATTTTCCAATGCAGACGATGTTTTGGTGATAAGAGGGTAAAAGCAGACGATAAAACTTGGCAGACAGTGAAAGGGTCAAATAAGTTTCTTAACTGTATTGTTTGTGAACATTTGGTTTGTTTTGAGTTGAACCAATGTATAAGAACAATTATTATGTCTCGCAAACCTCATAATATAATGCATATCTTTCGAAAGCAGCTGTCCTGTTTACAAAAAATTGTGCGCTCACATTGGTTCTTTCTAAGCTCCGTACCAAGGGTCCATCTTATGAAATGTACGACACATATTGCCGTAAGTCAGATTCTAATTATAATGTATCCGTGCATGATGGAGTTAAGAGTCTAGACAAGGCAAAATGTACCCGTTTTTTATTTTTGACCCCGGACAACATTTAAATTTCTTCCATGGATGAAAGAGTTTAAGTCCGGGTACTACAAATGTTTGCATGTGTGAATACATCAATGAAATAACAGTTTTATTTATTTAGGTAAAAGGCGTAAATTTCAGAAAAATGTTACTATCGATCATCACGTCGGCACCTTCGCGATGTGATCGTAGAGTATCACGATTAATCGACACATCACTACTACACATAATAACAAAATCATAAAGAAAATGTCTACATATTCTTTTTCTTTAAGACACTATAAAAATCATTAAACATCCGGAAAAAAATGGGTCATCGACCTACTGTCCCCCAAAATATAATTTGAATTGTACTCATTGTATTGGCATCATGCGCGGACCCTGTCGTTTTTATCAAGGGAAAAAGGTCCGACAAAACACTAACTATGAAAAGCATGCCTGTTCTGTGTTTCCTTCGCCCCTTTCCCTTTTTAGCTCACCTAGCACAAAGTGCAAAGGTGAGCTATTTTGATTGTTCCGTGACCGTTGTTCGTCGTCGTTCGTTCGTTCGTTCGTCCGTTCGCCCGTTCGTGCAATAATTTCTGTAAACGACAACGCCTCCTAAACTACTCAATGGATTTTTACCAAACTTAGCAGGAATGATCCTTATAACTATGGTCCACTTTCAAAGTTGTTTAAAATATTTCTGTCTGTTGCATATCTAGGTCACAAGAGCTAAAAATAGATTGTTTCAATTAAAACTTAAAAAATCTTATTGTCTGAAACAACAGTACCCTGAGCTTAGATATTTGGCACAAAGCATCATCTACAGGTGCTCTATCAAGATTGTTCAAATTATGACTCTAAGGTCAAAAATGACCCCGCTTCGAGGGTCACAAATTTATATAGAGTTATATAGTGAAATCTTCAAACGTCTTCTCCTCTGAAATTGATGTGGCCAGAGCTTTGATATTTAACATGGTGACACAGCTAGAGGTACTTTACCAATATTGTTCAAATGGTTCCGATCCATTACATTTCTACGTCACAGGAATTAAATTTTTTTTTTTCAATTAAAACTTAAAAAATCTTATTGTCTGAAACGAACAGTACCCTGCTCTTAGATATTTGGCACAAAGCACCAACGTCATATTGTCATAATTTCTAAGGTTTTCTTTATTGTTTTTTACATTTACATCAATTGTTCCAGGTGAGCGATTTAAGGCCGCATACGACTCTTGCTAGGTATTTCCAGGGCCCCGGGCCCCTTGTCCCTCCACCTAGATCCGCGCATGATGTTATGGTTGCAAGGTTGCAAGAAAGTAACAACCATACCTTATATATTTACACACAAATGTCATAGCTCAAACCTCCATATGAGTACAAGGGATATCTGCAAACATTCTAAATCCTGACCAAAATACCGAGCACTGCTGCGTCAGATCAGGATTTAAATTGTTTGACAATATAAGTATTTCTTTAGTCAATTTACTGAAAATGGACGATTGTTATATTATTTCCATAATATTTTGGCGATATCAAAAAATATTTCTATCGTTTCGATGTGTAAATAATGTAACGACAGTTTTGCGACAAAATAACAGTTGGGGTGTTTAGCTCGGCTGAAATTGACAGTTTTGTATTGTCCCCAAAAGATCGATGAGACTGCCACAGAGGTAGTGCTTACTAATTATCAAACGCTTTAAATCAAGGAACACGAATTGATTTAAATATAGTGTCAGTTAGATCAGACAAATAAGACATATTGACGGCTATATAAGCCTATATTATATATCAGGAAGTAGGTTACACTTTAAAGAATATGAATCATGATTAAAGTATATGAAGTTATTTCTTTTAAATAGAATGGAAAGACTTGTGATTTTAGTAAAGCTGTAAATCCCATCTTTCGATAAAGGCATTCTGTCAATTGCTCAACACCCGGATATAATTACAATGTATTCTGCATCTTTTCTATGTACGGATTATGTTAAGGTCAAATAAAAGTCAACATCAAGGTTGGGTGATATGAGGGGACTGGTAATAGTTCAGGTCTGCAACTGCATACTATCAAAACAGTCGAAACGGTAAAATCTAGAAGGTCCAAATGTAGTTGGGTAAGAATGGTGGATTGGTAATTATTAATTAATAGTCCAAGGCAACAACTGTATAAGTATTGCTCAAAGCATTCGAGTAAGCGGTGTTGATGTTAGAGGAAACTCTGGTTAACCTCATATGCACGAACAGGGCAATCAATATATGCATCCAGCATCTATAGATACAGGGGGCTTACAAAACTTACCATTACCATATTACGCTAGGAAGCGCAAATTTGATGTAAGCAAAACTTGAGATAATGGATTGCACCGCACAATTGTCAGGTCACTGTAATGTTGACCTTGACCTTTTACCTGAAAACAGTTATAATATTTTAGTAACAGAGACATTGATCTTAAAGCGATTCGCAACCAAATAGTGTATTTGCAAAATTAAACGAAAAAACCCTCAAATTAAAGCAAATGTGTAGCATTATCGTGCATCTGGCATTTAAAATATGATCAATCTTAAAAATATTTCCCCAAGAAGTAATCAAATCTTAGCTTTTTTAGTTATTTTCCATCGCCCTTTCTCCTCCGTCTGTAGACAGAATGAATCCATTTCGAATCCATTTTCGACTCAATTGAAGCCGTTTGCGCTTGTGCAAGCATAAACCCGAACGAACACTAATACTACATGTGCCCCATCTCTTTAGAGTGAAGGACATGTGGTAGTTTAAAAAGACCGCCGTAAAATGAATAGCCCGCTTAGCTCAATCGGTAGAGCGGTGTATTTTAAGTTTCATTTTCCGTCCACGCATGCTGGGTACCGGGTTCGAATCCCACTGGAGCTCAAGCGGAAACCATCTCTTTGACGCCTGTTCACATCTGTTCGCCTTCTCGCCCTCTCGCCAGTCGAACAACATACCCCAATCTAATAACCAGGTTTTCATTGGAAACCTGGTAAAAAGGTAACGATAATTTAAAGGTCATGGTGACATCAGTGGGCACGACAAAAACCTTGAATACTTTCGTTGGGCTATTTGATACGGTTGCTGATGAGGGTTTGTTTTAAAGCTGTAAACGATATCCTTTCAAATATTCTTTTAACTGTTTAAGCACCCTCTTAAAAGAAAGGGAAATTATTCAATTACCAGTCTTTAATACCAAAGCCAGCTTGATACTTGAAGATAGTACTTTAGATGTTCTTAGACACGACCCTCCTTCTACAATTAGCCACCTAACACAAGTTGGACTGTATACATGTATATGATAAAAAAAAAAGCAAAAAGTGCTGTTATCAAATTCAGTATTCTACAGCATCTTACATACACACCTTTTTGTGAGGAATATTAGCACATCTGGAAAATATATGATTGCTTAGGAATTTAAGGAACAATTGACAACCTGAGCACTTACAGACTTTCGCAAAACGAGTATGTGATATTTCAACACAGCGGTAGTCAGTGCGAGCGCATGCGTTTTGCCACACTATCATACATTTAAATGTGTAGCCACATAAATCAATTCAAAAATGTTCCAATACTAGACTGCATATACATGTATCTGGTTTCTTTACTGTTCAAATCGTTTTAATTGATAACAATTAACAAATCTGATATCGTGATAAATGTGTATCGTTTCGTGTTGGCAAACGGATGTACTCGCTTTGACAAACGAACGCAGTGTATATCATTTACTTTCGGTTTCAAAAATATACTTGTTTACCATGAACACTCATATGTTTACCAAAGAAACCGGATATGAAAAGCAAGGATATTACATAAACTTTATAAGAAAAATGTCTGTTTCTTGGTAAAACTTCGATTTCATATTTACGAAAAGCATAAACATACCCCCTTCTTTGTTCTTATATGAAAGGGGAGTCATTTGGTCGAATTAGAGAAAGATTAATAGGAGTTGGCTTTCGTGTCTTGCGAAAATGGCCGACTGAAATTTATGAAGCTAGCTTGTACGTGCTGAGTAGGTACTTTATTGGAAGCCCCCCTCAGGGACCTTTCTCAGTGTTGAATTTGAAAGTAGCCATTTTCTTAGAAGAAACTTCTGGTTATGGCGAAACGGTGGCAAACGGGAAGGAAATTTGTGCAACCAGTCAATAATGCATTGTCTTCGCATATCTGAAGCTGCGTTGCATAATGATTAGACGAAACATATCTGTTGTGGTTAGGAATAAAACTCATACCGGAACTTGTGTGGCGTCAGCAAAAAGTCGCTTACAAACACTAAAATAACACTAATTGATTGTATGAATGACAGATGGCAGCTTAAAAAAAGATGATAGTGAAACAGAAACCTCCCATAGGAGCTTTCTGTTTACATTCACATTGCCGTAAGCCGCCACCTGTTTTAAACACAAACTAAATAACTCCAGAATACATACTATTCATTTGCTTTACCAAATCCGTTGTCCCATGAATATGTAAATTGGAGCCAGTGTGAACACCACCTACCAAGATCATACAAATTCTGAATATTGGAGCAATTTGATCGGGGTCGGTATGTTTTTGCCATGCGTATCGATCTTAATTTGTGTTCGTCGGCTTTATGCTTTTGTTTTTAGTTGCTTTCAGGGGCGTAGCTAGACCAATTAGGAAGTGTACGCACTCTTATACTAGGGCCCCCGAACCCATGCTCCCCCGGAAAAAAATCATTTCTAGATGGTCTCTGGTGCATTCTGGGGGCCTTTCCCGCCTTCTAAACAGGTGATAAAGTACATAAATCTATGCAAAAAATTGAATAAAAAAATAAACAACATTGACGTCACGACAAAATCATGGATGAAAATTTCAAACCGACAATGAGTAAGATTCAGATCTGCAACAGAACCATTTACATTTACGTTCCGTTTTGATAAATGATAAAGCAGGTCTGTAGGAAGCAAACTGTGATTGAGGGGGTACACGTCGACGTCAGGCGCAAATCTAATTCATTTTTTGAACGCACTCTTACTTGGAATGTGGCATGTTCCTCCTGGGAAAATAGAGTTATGGTCATTTCGTACCCACGCCTTTTCGTACCCTATTTTTTTTGGTCATTTCGTACCCATATTTTTGGTCATTTCGTACCCTTTCAAATTCACTAGTCATTTCGTACCCATAATATTTTTGGTCATTTCGTACCCTCTAAACAAAATTTTTTATTACATATATTTCATTATTTTTACGCAAAATTTAATAAGATATATGTTAGATCGGGTAATATGTTTGCTCAGAAATGAAAAAAAAATCTTATTCTGCTGGTTTTATAATTATTTGAACAGTTATCAAATCCAGTAGTAACTTCGAATCCATATGTTTGGTCATTTCGTACCCACCCCATAAAAGCACGATTGAAGAACAACTTCTCCCAACTTTTACCAAATATGAAACGTATTTAATGAATGAAAAAAAGAATTAACAAAACAAGAATCTATAAATACATGATATTTAATAGACTTTTGAGAGCTATAAAGACATGCACAATACAGAAAAAAACTCTCTTTTACGACCACAAAAATACGACGGCTAATTGGTTTTATTAAAGACAGGTAACAATTTATAGCTGTTTGACAGTCATGTCCAAGAATGCAGGCCATATTTACAGGATTGACGTTCTTGCTCACTTTAGTATATCAGACGTAAACCATTATCTCCCTTGGTCCACGAGATCAATTATCGATTTGTTAGGCAGACTATCGGGACTCGCTTGATCATCTTAGCCTTGATAAGAAATCACGAATGCTTCGTTATCATTCGGCTGCCTCCGGAACACTGGTTCCGGACTCGTTCTTATTCTCAGCGGGACCTCTGAAAAGCCATTTGTGTTTATCTGCTGATTAAATTGTTACTAAACATTCGCGTTCTACATCAATTATACCCTGACCAGCATTATCGATCGAATCTTTCACTAGTATATTACTCGTACATCCACACTTAACAAACGATAGTATGAATTATGTTCAGACTAAGTAATTTGTCTAAACGTCAATTTGCAAACTGTTAACCAATCGGATCAAAACTAATTGATAGCTAAAATAGTAAAAAACAAAATTAAAATTAAATTAAAACATACATTTTTCGAATTTCTTTTTAAGGAGTGATTTTCACATATAAGATTAATATGATGGAAATGCGTAAATATGTTTCGAATAAGATATGTTTGTATGAAAAACACAGACAAATGATACATGTATTTTCTATTCTATTGCAAACAGTTTAGATCAAGATCAGACCCCCAACAATTATGTGTCGGAAATTACTCTGAAAACAATTTTGATTTGAGTGTTTTGTGTGAAAAACTTTGAAACTGAATGCAATTCTATAGGAAACGATGTCGTATTCATTTAGACTATCTATGTCGGATCATGATCCAAACTATTTGACACGGATTGATCTGGGTAACTCGTGTCAAAGTTCAAGTTTCTGCTCCGGGATAGTAAAAAGGCCCTGGCAAAACTAAAGGCGCGAGTCACTGCTCCTTAACCCTTAATTATCGTGCTAAGCGGGACTTGGCTTATATTTGCAAACAATCTGGATTCAGATCAGATAAGATGCCGCGTTACATAGCGTCTGATCTGGATCTAAGCTGTTTGTCACTCGAAAAGTACTTTTTCTTTAGATTTAAAAAGATCAAAATTAGTTATTATATTTCGCAGACATTATATTTGAAGCAGACGACAAATCAGCAGGATAAGGGTTAACTGACATGTTAATTTCCAATTAGGTCTAGTCCATTCTTTACTTTTTAGGGTTGTGTTAAAAATATTGCAAAATGGCAAACAGTGTATGCCCTGTTCAGATAACTAATGCTAGCATACGACAAGTGTACATTTAGAAATTCAAATTCAAACATAAGTACGCTGTTTGTTAGTGACAATGGGTAAATATTTTGTTATTGTTTTCTGATTGCTGAGTGCCGGCTAAATTCTGATCAGATCAGTTACTTGCTGTTTGATCTGGATATACATTGTTTGCTTCTGTAATTCAAGTGGAAGAAAAAGTCTAAAAGAGATGAGGGCAAATGTCTTTTTGCATCTGCCAATTTCACTTATAGAATGTTGTGTGTTTCATCCGCGTCTGCATTATTGGCTATGATACATGCATACAGTTGTCCCAAAAAGTGTTTCCGCTATTACAGAACTACCTACTGGCAATGTATCCCTTTAATATGCAAATACAACAAAGTGTTCATAAAAATGTGTAGGTATGTATAGGTTCAACTTTAAGCATCTATACCCCTTTACCCAATTGCCTATTTCTAGTACTGAAAATAAAGGACCACTTAAAGCAGGTTGAAAGTAATGCAGAAGGCGCCTTAAGGCGATTTCTGCTTTACTTTCAGCCTGGTTTAAGCTACCATCTGCTAATATGTAGACATTATATCTTATGGCGCATGTTTAAAACTGTTTAAATAGGAACTATTTTGTTCAGCGGAGGAATAAATTAAATACGCTAAAAGTCGCTTCTATGTGGGAAAGGGATACTATGTCTTTCTATCTCATGTAATAAAGATATTTGAATGATCTTTTAGCCTTAATTTTGTTTTAATCAACAACAAAGTACTTAACGACCACTCATTGTTGACTGCAAGATATGAATTGTTTCCGATGGAAATAATAGCTTTAACGCGTTTATTTGGAAAGAATAACGCCTTCTCCTCATTCTTGTATTTACTCCATCCTACAAAAGGAAAATAGGCAAACAGTGTAGACTCTGATCAGACGCCGCATTATAGGAATTTCAATATCAAGCAAAACGAAAATGAAAATTTAAACCAGGCACCCCTGTTTGCTACTCAGATTAAAACCATAGTTAACCTTTCTAAAAGTAATTTTCCCCAGTTTAGTGCATTGCGTTTAAACGGAAAAGAATAATGTATCCTCTACTGTATATTGCCACGGAGTAATTAGAGCGAGCTCTAATTACTCCGTGACATTACGCACAAAAATTGCAGCTATCCGTATCTCTAACTGGATGTAGAGAAAACTCATCCCTTTTAAAGTTTTAGAAAGTTCCAATCTAAAAATAACTCCGACGGGTCAGAAGAAAACACTAATAATACTATGTGTTTGTGTTACGTTTTTGTGAAAGGTGGTGGTGGTGGGGGGAGGGGGGGGGATAACACGCAACGGGCATCTGGATGTTATAGGCGAATTCGTGACAGGTTACACTCAATTTCTGCGCCAACGGAAGGCATCTCGCCAGTTAATGTTTATTTGAAGTATAATATAGGTGTTCGGGATTCAAAGGTTCCACTGTAATCAGTCGAACACAACTCTATTGCTATAAATAGTAAAACCTCTCTATTACGACCACTAAAAGAAGGCTAATTGAGTGTTTAAAGACAGGTGACAGTTTAAGAAAGCTCCTCGTTTTACTGTCACCTTGCTTTAAGCAATCAAACTATTGTAAAACCGTAATAATTAACATAATTAAGTGGTCGTATTAGAGACGTTTTATTATTACTCAGAACAAACGTACATGTATTTCAAAACTAAAGCTTTAAAAGAAGTATGTATGTTTGATTTAAGCAAGCTTTGAGAATCGAACGCAGAAATAAAGCAGACCATTTTGGGAATGTACTAGTTGGAAGTGGAAGAATCCGACGACCATATGTCGGACTTCTATCCATTGATGCACTATCCCCTTAAAGGAATGGTGCAAAGGAAAAAAACTGAGTGACTTACAGGTATAACCAAGCACTCAAAGAATCCGAGTGACTTACAGACATAGCCAAGCACTCAAAGAAGCCGAGTGACTTACAGACATAGTCAGGCACTCGATTGCTGCTCTTGTAAAAGAACAGCAAACGCACAGTCTAATTCACCCCGTCGGTGCAAGACCCGTGCATACAAATACAAATGACACCAAAGGCGTCAGTGATTACCCTTACGGGAATCTATTCAAAGAACGCAAATATTGCACTTTTCAATGAAATTGGCAGAAGGGAAATTTATGACATCTTAAATAAAACATTTCTAACATTCAGCAAGTTAAAATAAATTCTGAAAGTAATACAAAAAGCTTTTAAATTCACATGGTTACGTGGAAATATATCATAATAATTAATTCTTCATTCAATCTTATACTAGCTGTGCTATCTGAATTAATTTTAATGAAAATTATAAAACGTACATCAGTCGTTTTGTACTCCGTATCGCCACTGGTCCTAGATTAGCATATGAATAAAAGGTGTTAGGATCCCAGCACCCAGCTCATACATGTACCACTATTCTACCTAAGTGCTGATAGCTCAGTCGGTAGTGTGGTTGACTAACAATCAAAAGGTCATAGGTTCGAGTCTCATTCGAATCAAAAGTTTTTTTTCCTTTTTTCTTTATTTATTTTTTTAAAGAAGTCCAATTGTATTGACTTGTGGATAAATAACGCAGATAAAGGACATGTTTAGTCTTTGTTGGTTAGAATCATTGTTCGCTATATAGCTTGTGGAATTACGTTTTTGGTTCATGACTGACACACACCATTGTCTGGATGCAATGTCGTCTGCTTAAAATTGTCGTCTGCTTAAAATTGTCATCTACTGTTTTTCTCAAAGTTACGTAATGGACATTTTGACATAAAAAACTTAATAATGAGTGACAAACAGCTTGATTCAAGATCAGACGCCGCGTCTGATCTGGAATCAATCTGTTTGCAAAGTTCCCTCCGATAACGACTCCCTCCAAACAACGCCCACAATTTGTGTCTCATATTGGGTGTATCCCCTAGTTCCTCTTGTCCGTAGAATTGTGCACCTTGAAGGGAAGAAGCATGTCCTAGACATGCACTGTAGATCGTAAGACCAAATCATGCATTGGTTATGTTCCGCACTGCAATCACGCTATTGCAGTCCTCAGTCATTGTGCACAAACTGACACACTCTGCAACATTCCGTGCTGGTACCTCAAACCTTATGACACTACTATAACAGAGCTGGTTAACAAACGATTCGTCTAAGATGTTACCATTGTTCAATAATCCTAATAATCTTTCAAATGTGTATAAGTCTTGATACCAAAGAACAGGAGCTTCGTATGGCTGTTTTAGAGATGGAGCACTGTATTTTAAACAGGATTGTTGTTGCTAACTACATCACTTAAGTTAACGTACGTGTCTTCACTGTAGCTTGTATTAAATGTACATATGGATTCGAAGTTACTACTGGATTTGATAACTGTTCAAATAATTATGAAACCAGCAGAATAAGATTTTTTTTTTCATTTCTGAGCAGACAGATTACCCGATCTAACATAATTATATCTTATTAAATTTTGCGTAAAAATTATGAAATATATCACGAATGAATTATAACGTTATAATTCATTCGTGAATATCTGTAATAAAAAGATTTTTTTTCGAGGGTACGAAATAACCAAAAATATGGGTACGAAATGACTAGTGAATTTGAAAGGGTACGAAATGACCAAAAATGTGGGTACGAAATGACCAAAAAAATAGGGTACGAAAAGGTGAGGGTACGAAATGACCAGTTCCCGGAAAATATTCCTAGATGGGCTTTGGTGGGTTCTGGGGGCATTCTGAGCAATCAAAAACGTTTAAACGGAAAAATACAATCTGGCAACAGCATTTTAATCTATATGTAAAATTCGACTCCAAATTACGTAAAATTGTATATATATATTTGCGTGTGTCCCGGCCATTTATCTCTAATTCTTACCCCGTCTGATTGGTTTAAAACCCTTACTCTAGAGGGGTCCGGGGGCATGCTCCCCCGGGAAATTTTTAATCCTAGATGGTCTCTGGTGCGTTCTGAGGGCGTTTCTTGCATTCAAAGACAATGTAAAAATTTGACTCAAAATAACAAATTATTGATTCTAGGATAACGATTTTTTCTGACAGCTTTTCTTTCAGTCTTTGATCTCTACCCCCTACGATTTTTTTTTGCATTTTTGGACTTTTCGAGTTTTCTATTATTTAGGACAATGTGTACGCAGTTGCGTTTTATTGCGTACAGGTAGCTACGCGCCTGGCTTTGTATATCTACAGATATACATATGCATTACATGTATTTGCAAATTAATATTGTCTTGGATATTTTTCTGTAGTAAATACATATTTACGCTGTTGCGAACTCTGCATGACTGGATCAGACAGTCCTTATAGGACAAATATTCTAATAAGAAAGGAGCGAGTTTCTCCCATTTCATAACCAAACATTTTGTCCCTTGGATATGCATATTCACGATGTTGCAAACACTGCATGACCCGACCATACAAGAGATATCTGGTCAGGACCTGCTTTGCTTTGCCTTTGCTTTGGGGCTGATATTCGTGAGTAAAAAATGGGAATGTTTTGTTGCTTTCATTGGCTGTACAGTACTTTATTTCCAGTAATCATAAATTCTTGGACTCTGATAGGCTGAAACTGCACATGTGACCAAAGTGTACGAAACCGTACACGTTGATATTTCCGGGTAGTACGGATCGATTCGCGTAAACAATCTCTCTTTTTCTGTTTTTTTAAGCTTTTTTCCCCAAAATATAAAAATAACTCAGATATCGATTATATGCTAGTTACTTGCTTTGCTTTCCCTGATTATCCTACTATATATATACCGTCGTCACCATGTTAAACAAAATACTTAAAGTGAAATGAACAAAGCGAAATGCAATATACTAAAATTGACACTGAATTAAGATAGATTTAACAACAACAACAACAATGTTTATTCATGATGTAGGCCATCTGCCCCTGACATAAAACATATTCAATATACAAATGTAAATATTCAGTGTTCCCTCCCTACAACGGCCCTCCCAACAACGACTCCCTCCTTACAACGACACTCACGACTGTTCTGCAAACAAGAGAAAACGTTAATCACTTTTACTGCTGCAATATCGTCTGATTCAAATTGTCGTCTGCTGTTTTTTCTCACAATTACATTTTGATGGAATAAATATAATGACGGGTGACAAACAGCTTGCATCTAGAACAGACGCCGCGTTACGCGGTGTCTGATCTGGATTCAAGCTGTTTACAGATGTAAGCCGAGTTCGTAATAATATTATTATTATCATTATTATATACCATATTTATATATCACTTTTTTCATAGATAATCATACGTTCAAAAGTACTTCACAATTATATAAACACAAATAAAACATGAAATGAGAGTAACAATTAAAATAAACATTTCATAAGAACCTACAGTTTAAAGCATAATCATTGCGTTATAAAAAACAAAATCATTAAAACAGGCATAACTACAGATAAAGATGGCATATTGGCAGTTATATAAAACAAATATAATTCTGTCTAGTCAAGAATAAATTTCCACATATGCACAGTCAATATGACCTTTATTGTCCATGTATTTGCACGGAGAAGTGTGTTTTCAATGACCTTTTAAATGTTTCTAATGCTTTAGAGTCTCTGATACCTTCAGACCACGCATTCCAGAGTCTGGGAGCAGCAACTGAGAAGCTCCTGTTTCCGGATATGATTTCTTGGCACACTGAGTCTAATGGCATTGTTCTGAGATCTCAAGCTTCTTGCTGGTATGTATACGTGTACAAGACTTCTGATATATACAGGACATTGACCATGCAAAGCTTTATATGTCAACACAAGTATCTTAAACTGAACTCTAAATTGAACAGGTAGCCAATGAAGCTCCTTTAAGATAGGAGTGATATGGCTATGGCGAGCAGTCTTACTAATAAGTCGAGCAGCTGTGTTTTGAACGTTTTGTAGTTTGCTCAATATTGTCTTTGGCACGCCATGTAGAAGAGAATTACAGTAATCCAGACGTGAGGTTACTAAGGAGTGCACGAGTGACTTTGTGGAATCAGCAGTTAAGAACTTTCTTATGTGACCTATTTGTCTAAGTTGCATATAACAAGACCTGCAGACTGAGTTAACATGTTGCTCCATGGTCATGTTTGAGTCTAGCCAGGCACCCAGATTTCTAACACGGTTTGATGGTCTTATGTTTACACCCCCAACATTTATAGATATATCAGGAGTGTATTTATGATTGTTGTTTGTTGAAAACAGTATGACTTCTGTTTTGTAAGCATTGAGTTTAAGCATGATTTCATGCATAAATGACACAATTTGGTTGAGACAACCGCTTCGATACGATTCAAGGCATCACTTACTGTCAAACTATCAGTTAGTCTGAACGAAATGTACAGTTGGGAGTCATCAGCATAGAAATGGCGATTTAGTTCATTGCTACGACATATAGCACCCACCGGCTTTGTGTACACCGTGTTACTTTTGGGACCTAGAACAGACCCCTGTGGCACACTGTGTTGCATTACCACAGGTTCTGAAAGGTGACCATCGATACACACGGTTTGGTGACGGCCATTTAGGTATGAGTTTATCCATTTTAGCGGATTTCCTGTTACTCCAAAGTGATGTTCCAGGCGAGAAAGAAGAATATTGTGGACAATCGTGTCAAATGCTGCTGATAGGCCAAGTAGTAATGAACTGGTAATGAAAATTTAAAGGATGTCCACATTCCAATGTGATGACATAACCATGTTAGAAACACTCAAACTACGATAGGGCCTATCTTGAACTCATTTCAGTGAAGCATATCCGTATGGTGTTGCCACTGTTTAATCTTGAAACACGGAATATGTTCCGACAGATGCGGTTTAGAAATTATGGCATTAAACTACGTATGCGAGTTCCAGATATCGAAGTTTAACTGTATATATTTGTGTACTCTTACAACCGGCGAATAGTGAACTGATGTCAATTTCAAGTGTAAACTATTAGGGTCAAGTCAGTAAAACTTTATCAGATTATGCTTGTTTTCTTTCTTGTATTGGATCTAGACTGGAAATAAATTCGTTACACGGCATTTCGGCAGGGTGTACGGGCTTGTATGACGGTTTTAGATTCCGTAATTCCTTAGCGCGTACACCCTGCCGAAATACCGTTTAACTAATACTATTTTGTAGAATATCAAAATTCTCCATGAAATAAAGAATACTGTATGCAGTGCATCTCATATCTTATCCGTTATCCCGTGAATAGGCGTGTTTTGCGCCTTTGTGAACAGTGTATAGACTGGTCAGGATCAAAACTGTTTGCCACTTGTTTTAAAATTACGTCAGTTATACTGCATTAAATCTAACGTTTAAACGATATTGTAGACAACAATTTTGAAGCAGACGACAATATGGCGGTCAAGGGGTAAAATCTCACGATAAATTTGATCATGAAATAGGGTTAATTTATCTCGTAACCGTATATCATAACTTAGCGTCTGTCTTAAAGCAAATACAGTACGTAGTACATGTACATTGATAACTCATTCACCCCTAGACTTCAAATAGACACTTTGAACAAAGTTTCTAGTTAAGACAAGTCCATTTTTAAATAAATCGGGTTGATTTTTATATTACAAAATGCAAAATTTCATACAGTGCAGCTTTCTGATCTTGTTCTGCACTGCTTGCATATATGCATTATAACCGGGCTAGATAACCATTATGACGCGAAACTGCCGAGTCAAAATGTATTTTCTGTTTCTGTCTGTGGATCGTAATGAGTTGTCCTGGAGACGTATGCTCATGAGATGTCCATCAAACGTCATCATATAATTATGCTTAAATGTTTTGCATGTACTGTCATTTATATTTGGTTTACTTCCAATAAACTGAAGCCCTAAACTTTGTTCGTTCGATATTGTATTCTGTTTCTTCCTCCGTTGTTCTCACTATTTATTATTTTACATTTATAAATGTTCCGTGATATTCAACGCCGAATAAACTGTATTGTATCTTGAATTCTCTGCAAACAAACACCTTTTCATGGGTATGGACTCACGTTGCCGTAAAAGGTTTGTTGCTCGTAAGAAATTTATAGTAGAAATTTATAGTAGATATCTCTAGGGACACAGCTATGAATGGAATATTGAAACGTTTAAACGCAGGATGGCTGTTTGATGTGGAAATTAACAATGCGGAGAGCTCCAATTGTTTTCAACACGGATCTGCCATCTGTCTTTGAATAAACCTTTTATGCTTGGTGGTTGATTTGAAGAGGTTTCGCAGTAGGTTTTTTGAATTTCTTTTCGATAGCTAATTTGAGAGAATGTTTAGATATATAACGAAAATTTGATCTGAAGTGGACCATTTTGGAGAGGCTATACCGTGACATTTTTAAGTACGGAAAGATATGTTATTGCTGTAATGTGGTGTGTACACGTGTTTATTTATATGTAATTGTTTGATATATATGCTGTATAAACATAAATTTGGGCCGTATTCTGCCTTTAACTTTTATCATGAACAAACAATTCTAAAGAGACCGACAACCAGAATTAGCATAAAAGTTGTAATTTGTAAGTGTATAACAAACACTTTTAATATATGTATAAATTTAGGATAAGAAATTCTGCTTAAAAATGCATTTCATGTGAAAATTATCGGCAGTCGATTTTACTAACTTTATTGCACTTGCTAGAAGAAGGGCCTTTGTCTCCGTTTTTTCTGCGCGTGCACAAACGGTGCAAATTTATTTGAAGGATTTCAATTGATTCTAGAAGACTAGTGACCTAGTTTTTTAAATCAAACATGACCCATGTTCAAATTTAACGTGGATTTCAATTAGGCAAACTTTCAGACCAAGTTGCATTAAAATCGAATGAGATAGTAACATCTTGAGTGATAACAAGGTTTTCTATAATTGACCTAGTGATCTTCTTTTTGATCCCACATAACCCATATTCAAACTTGATTTAGCTTTTGTCAAGGTGGTCATTCTTACCAAGTTGATAAAGATCGGGCTAAAATCGAGGCTACTAGAGTGTTCACAATCTTTTTCTAAGATTTGACCTACTGCCCTACTTTTTGACCCCCACAATAGATATATTCAAACATGACCTATCTTTATTTTGTAAAGATGGTCATTCTGACAGAGTTTGATCATTATAGTGCTAAAATTGTTGCTACTAGAGTGTTCACAAACTTTTTTTAAGAATTGACCTAGTGACCTATTTTATAAATCCCCCATTATCCACTTTCGAGTTTGATCTAGATTGATTTCAATATTGTCATTTTGGCCAAGTTTAATCAAGTTTGGGTAAAAATTGTGGTTACAAGAGAGTTCACAAGCTTTTTCTTAGATTTAACCTAGTAACGTTCTTTTTGAACTCATGAAACCCGTATTTAAATTTGACCTAGATTATGTCGATAAGATCATTCTGACAAATTTTGATAAAGATTCATTTAAAAATGTGGCTACTAGAGTGTTCACAAGTTTTGGTCTTAAGGTGTGACATTCTTTTTGAACTCACGTGACCCGTATTCGAACTTGATCTTCAATATTTCAATAAGATCATTCTGACAAAGTTTGATTTAGATTCGTTCAAGAGCGTGGCTGTTAGAGTGTTCACAAGTTTTTTTCCTGTTTGGGATCCACATCGAACCCTGAGTTACTTGGCATCTGATGCGGGTTTGAACTGAATGACCTTCAAAATATATATTCAGTTAAAATGCATTCAATATCGAAGTGGCTTTGTTTGTCATCATTTTTTCATGATTTTGTCAGATGTGGTATGTAACACTCCGCATGTACATCTCTCTGTGTATTAATACATTGAATAGCGACAGCAAATAACGTATTCAATACCGAGCTCCCGAGTTAGAGAATAACCTCTTTAGCTTAGAGGTTATGGTATTGAACTGTCACGCAGTAGCCCTTGGTTCGATCCCTGCCAATATAGATTTCATGCTATGATTCGTTACGAGAAATTCTCGTAAGACATTTCACCTGCATTTCATGAACAGAAATAGTTCCATACCTGATATAATGGCCTATGTATGTATAAAATACAATTATGCCTAACCTATTCACTACTGCAGTGCTGTCAGCTTAAAATTGTCGTCTGTTGTTTTTCTCAAAATTACATAATGCGCATTATGAGAGAAAGAAATTAATAACGAGTGACAAACAGCTTGAATCCAGATCAGACGCCGCGTTGTACTTCTGATTCTGGGTTCAAGCTGTTTGCAAATGTAAGCCAATATCCCTCCTTATAACGACTCCCTCGAACAACGCGCTCATTATTTGTTTCCCATTGGGTGTCGTTATAGAGAGGGGCGCTTTAATTCATACAAAATTAGAAACGATAAAGAAAAAACAGCGCAAAGTACCTCAGATACTGAAGCCGGATAGTGCCACCTTAGAAATATTTTTTTATCTTGAAAATTCAAGTTATTATCTTGAGAATTCACGATATTATCTTGAACATTCAAGATAATGACTTGAAAATTCGACATACTATCTTGAAAATTCAATATAAGTTTCTTGAAAGTTCAACATATTATCTTGAATTTTCAAGATAGTATGTTGTATTTAAAAGATAGTACGTTGAATGTTCAAGATAATATCTTGAATTTTCAAGATAATAACTAGAATTTTAAAGAAACTTATCTAAAATTTTCAAGATACTATCTTGAGAATTCAAGATAGTCAATTGAATTTTCAACATAATATACCTGGAATCAATCTGTTGTACGGAAGGTGGATATGCCCACTTAAAGAATTCATTGTAGGCTGAGTATCGAATAAATATCTTGTACAAAACAGAATTTAACGCAAAACCTTAACGTTGAACCTAAAGGTAAAGGTCCAATGTCAAGGTCATCAAACTACGGTGCACCATGGTCTACTCATTAAGGCGCAAATCAGCCAGAACAGACTTTAAGCTATAAATAAACGCAAAACCTTTACATTAACCCCAGAGGTCAAGGTCAAATGTCAAGGTCATTTAACTGCGTTTTGAAATGCTGTACTGATTACGGCGCATCTATGGTTCAAGTTTCATAGACCTAACCCTTATAGCTTATGATATCCAGCCCGGACGCCGACGCCGGGGTATAGCACTTAATCCCCCGCTCCTTCACTTCGAGGAAGTGAGCTTAAAAGCATCACCAAATAATTTTTTCTGGGATATTTGGTAGAAATTAGCTCAGTAATTTCTGGAAAGGTTTTCAAAGATTTTTCTAAGTTTTAAGTGTTTGGTTGCCATGACAACATTGATTCTTCATGTAATACCATAAACATTAGGAATTTGCATAAGGCCAATATATAAGTATCATTCAGATAAATTGATAATCTATCCCGGGTTTAACAGAGAATATGTTAAAAACAAGAGGGCCATGATGGACCTTAAACCGCCCAAGCAATTTTAACTCCAACAGCTAGCTTCAGAGAAAACGTGTAAACCATAGGACAGGGCTAATTTTGACACAGGGGTATAATTTGAACACTTTTGGTAGATGACCACTACATACCATTCGACATACAAGTAACAAAATATCAATGCTATAGACCTTGTGGTTATGCAGAAGAACATTTTAAAAAATTTCCATGTCAACCACAGTTTTGAGTAGATTCAATTTCTTTGAATACTTTTAGTAGAGAAACATTCAAGAATCAAGTTTCATAAAAGATGGTAAAACTGGTTTTCAGCTAAGAATTCGTTTAAAGAAAGTGGTTGCTGGACGG
Organism: Gari tellinella; assembly: GCA_922989275.2. Classification (NCBI taxonomy): domain Eukaryota; kingdom Metazoa; phylum Mollusca; class Bivalvia; order Cardiida; family Psammobiidae; genus Gari; species Gari tellinella. The sequence continues at coordinate 10,737,935 of OV277868.1, forward strand.
ACAGACAGACGTCGGACGAAGGGCGATCACAATAACTCGCCCTGAACATAAGCTCAGGTGAGCTAAGAGCATTGATAATAGATGAACGATGCACAAAGGATATTCCATGGATCACAAAACCTCACCCTAAGCTGTGATCAGATGAGTTAGAAATAAATGAAACCATTTCTCTTTAATCTGTATTTTAATCCTTTGACATTATATAAACGCCTTTAATAATTTCCTCCTAGACTATTTTACGAGACTCAGGCTACTATGAATTGGCACTATCCACCTTCCATACAACAGATCTAGTCCAGCTAGTAACTTGAATTTTTCACGATAGTATGTTGAATTTTCAAGATATTATCTTGAACTTTCAAGTTATCATCTTGAAGTGAAAGTATGTTGAATTTTCAAGATAGTATGTTGAATATTCAAGATAGTATCTTGAATTTTCAGGATAATAACTTGAATTTTCAAGATATAAATATAACAGATTTTTAAAGTGGCACTATCCGGCTTCGTTACTCAGATGATTGATAATGATGATAATTACGGTGTAATCACGGACCCATAGGTGTTTATTTACAAATTGGCGGCCGTCTGTCGGCCATCTGGATTTTGTCCAATTATTTGGAAATTCAACGTTTAGTATGTGTATGTTGTAATGTATGTATATGGGTTTATATCATGGTAAAACAGCAATTGTGTCAAGTCCTATTTTGGGCTAGATTAAATTACCTATATATACTTGATACATTAGAGACCTATAGAAACGGACTATAATATGAAATATACAGTCCGTCTTGTATCAACACAAAGAAGATCATTGACAGATCTCAAATATAAAAAGTTGAAAAAACAAACATGTAGGATTTTTGGTATTATTTTATCCTGTATTAAGCAGTCAGTTGTGTACAAATATTTACATGCTTCCTTAATAAGGTGTCGCTTAACAAAGATTGACGATTGACGGCATGTCTCCGGCAATGTAATCAATACAATTACAGGCATAGTCAAATTCTCCTGCTTGTACTGAAAAAAAGTTTCATGAGAGACTGCTGATATCACTTATGACATCGCATGTTTTAACAGGTGACAGTAAAAGTCTAGACTTTTCTATGGTAATGTCACGTCCTTTTAATGGTCGGTAACAGAGTTTTTTTTCTCAAATTTTGGTTTAAGACAGTTTGACTAAAGACACATCGAGTTGAGTGTCAACTAGTTTGGATATGGATATACTACGCAAATTAATATGATAGTTGATCTGGATCAAAACTGCAATTAGATTGTAGTTGCTTGTGACAGCTGACAATTTGAAACTTCTATACGTCATTGTCAACTGTTATTTGTCGTCTTCAATATTTGTCAAAAGTTAATATACGATCGTTTCAATCAGTTTAGATTCAGTTCAGACTGCGAGTTACTCGGTGTCTCATCAAGAGGTAATGTGTTGCTCGTTGTCTTACCAGTCTCATAAAATTCTTTAAATTCGTCCCAGATGTGCAGACGGTGTTTCAATACAGACACGGATCCAGTATTAGATATTAATATGTGACATAAGCTCATGCTGGTTTTTGTTTTCTTCAAAAACGTTTTAATTTGTATATAATTCAAATTATTTGCAAATATCAAGTGTAACTTGACTGGCAATTCTTATATAGTTTGAGATACTCACGACCAGATGACAAGTTGAAAAAAATTAACAAAAGAAAGAGAACAATATGGGAGTATTATGCAAAGAGCCTAGAATGTGATAATTAACATATAAATCAAGAAAAATGTGGGATTGCATTTGTTTTGATTCTAACATCCAAGTTGACTACGCTTTCTTAGACATAATAACTACGTAGATAATTGATGAGTTAATCATTTGTGCTCTTTGATATGTCGGTGTTTAATGAGGGGTGTTAAGATAACAACGCAGTCGATAAAGGCATTTGTCTAATTTTCATTCTCTTGTTAGTGGGGTCACCGATTCGAATCCCAAGCATGACAACTATTGTTTTCCATTTAATTAACCATTTTGAACATAAGGCATTTGTCTAAAATAATGTTAACCTGCTTATATAAGTCCCAGTTTTTAGGACGCATCTGACTGTCAATCTCATTGATGTCCACATCAGAAGTCATGGTACTTGCTCTTTGCTCAGAATCAAACTTATTAAAGGGATAGGTGCACCCTTTGTAAACCAATTACTAAATTCTTCAAACTTTACATGGGGCTCTCTGTTTTACTGTCGTCCTACTCCAAGCAGTCACTTGTCGCATACACCTAGTAATTAACCAAGTTTTGTGGTCGCTTACAGAGAGGCTTCACTGTATAATACAAATAGACATATAATTGAACATTTTAAAGAAACTTTAAACATTTTCTATTAATATGATTATATTTCTACTCCATTCATTCTTCTCTCACTCTCTTTCTCTCTATTAATAAGGGGTATGGAACATTTTTAAGTATAAAAAAAAAAAAAAATTCTTAGTGATTTTACTCTTGGGACTTCTCTCCCCGCCAGAACCATGTCAAACTATTTGAGTTATCGTAGCTTTTGCAATTTTAAACAAAATATAATATTTTTAGGTATACTGGTCAGGGTTTTTCTTAAAATTATTATATTTTACGCCATCAATAACATTTTTCGGATATTTCATCATGAGCACTTAGACACGCTAACATCCTTAACACGTTTTACACTAATGTGACCTTATCATGTAGTCGGTTTGGGATCCAGATCGGTGGAATTATGCATTATGCCATTATTTCTATGGTAGTACTAACACTACTACTGTAATACTACTACCCCTTCTTCTACTTCTACTAATACTACTACTTCCAACTTCTTATACTACATGTACTTCTTTTTCTACTACTAATTCTACTGTTTCTTCTACTACGTCCTCTACTACCGTTCTACTACTACTATCAATAGATACAACAGTTCTACCACTTTTACATCATGTACTACTACTTCTGTACTCCTTCTTCTTCTTCTACAACTACTACTTCTACAACTACTTTTTCTGATAAAGTCTGATACTACTACATGTACATCTACTACTACTATCAGCACTATTACCGCATATATTTATTATGTTTCGCGGTGCCGTAAAACCATCCCAACTCAATCAATCTACTACAAGTTAAATGAACTTGTACTTTGTACTCCAAGGTTACATTCCAACCCTCGTCAGACAAAAACACATTCTTGGACCGGAGAGGGACATATGACTAGGTAAAATATAGTTGCACCATGGACTAAGCATCGCAAAGTTATCATCTATGTCAGATTTTCATGTTTTATGCTTTGGTACTTATTGTGGACCAGTATAAGTACTCGAGCGACTTTGATTTTTCCTCTGTGAGGCCTACAGGCATGTCTTGTACTGGGATGGATATGTCTCTGAACTGGAGAGGCTTGATGCCAGACAAGATTCAGCCCCATCGATGATGTTAAAACCAATTATGTCGCATAGGATTTCAATTTAGGAGTTTTAATAGTGCAACGCATTGGCTATTTAAACCCTAAGGACGAAGAAACTAGAGAAACATTGCTAGAAGAAAAAAGAAAGTTCGAACATCGGAAGATCGCCGTTAACCGTATGTAGACTAGACCAATTTTCAAAAAATCTCAAAGGTGAAGGCAAATTGGGATAATGCTTGGCATCCTAGTGTTTTAACCTATTTCAAGGGTGCTGAATCCAAATATAGTGGATGCCAAGCTGGATTCTGACTTTTAAGGGGCCAAAAAGGGGAAACAAAATGGCCGCCATAAATTGTTTCTTTTCCATCCTAATTGAGTTTGTATTAGTTTAAGAAAGTACATTGCATGCAGCTAAAAGATTGCAAGTTGCATTACCTAATTGAAGGGTGCTGAATCCAACACAGGTGGATACCAAGCTGGATTTTGACTTTTAAGGGGCCAAAAAGGGGAAACAAATTGGCCGCAATAATATTTTTCCAATCCAAGCTGAGGTTTTATTAGTTTAGGAAGGTTCATTGCATGTAGCTTAAACAGAAAGATGGTTAGTTTTATAACCTAATTAAAGGGTACTGAATCCAACACAAGTGGATACCAAGCTGGATTTTGACTTTAAAGGGGCCAAAAAGGGGAAACAAAATAGTCGCCATAAATATATTTTTTCATCCAATTTGAGTTTGTATTAGTTTAGGAAGGTACATTGCATGTAGCCAAACAGATGTCATGTTTTATAACCTAATTGAAAATTGCTTATCTAAAAAGAGTAGACACTAACATTTTGTACAATGTAAAGGGGTGATAAACTGTATGTTTAAATCCGAAATAAAATGTATTCTAATTCTTATTCTTAACTGGATTTTGACTTTTAAGGGGCCAAAAAGGGGGAAACAAAATGGCCACCATAGTATGTTTTTTCCAACCAAGCTGAATTTGTTTTAGTTTAGGAAGGTGCATTGCATGTAGCTTAAAAAAGATGGCATGTTTTATAACCTAATTGAAGGGTGCTTTATCCAACACAAGTGGATACCAAGCTTGAGTTTGAATTTTTATGGGCCAGAAATTGAAAACAAAATGGCCATTTTTTCACATTGTTTTACAACATTTTATCAAATAGTGCATCCAAACTGAGTAAATGTATAAATTTTTGTACTTTTGTTTAAATTAGTTTAGGAAGATAATTTACAGGTTGCTTTAAAAGATGGCTAGTGTTTTAACCTAATTGAAGAGTGCTGGTCCAAACATTGGGATACCAAGCTGGATTTTGACTTGAAAATGGTCAAAACTGGACAACAAAATGGCCGCCAGAACATTTTTTTTATCATTATACAACATCGTTTCAAATAGTGAATCCCGGCTGAATATGTATTTTTGAATTAGTTTAGGAAGATACATTTAAAGTACATATAGCTAGAAAAGATGGCAGTTATTTTAAACTCAAAATGGACAACGCTTTGCCTTGTTTTAGCAAAAAAGTTCAAACATTACTATCAATGATTCAAAATTATGCGTGACCAGTCTCACATTTATTGTGTGGATTGTAGTCAATATATTATACACACATTATGATATAGTGTCAATAAATTTGCAAGAGTCTGTGCACCTCAGCGTAGACTAGTGTACCCCTTGGCAGAATAACAGCTTATGATCTTTGGGCAATAATTCAGAATCGCTGGCAGCATCATCAGAACTGGCTGCAAATTATCACCAGCAACCATCCAACCAAAGTCAGTAACTGATGGTAGTGTTTGAGTACAATCCACACCATTGTCTGGTAGTGTTAGCGTTTGATGTAGAACCTGTTGGCATCACTGATGGGTGGCAATGACTCCTGGGCTACACATTTACAGAACAACTTAATTGACGTCCATAATACGTACTCCATACAATCAGCGTATGAATGCTTCAGCAGCTGATACAGTAGCCTGTATAAGTTCTCCTTTGACTAGAGACCATGTAGCAACTGAACCTGTTCTTGGCACACTTCCCATGCCGTCTTCTTGGTGTGGGCCGATGAAACAGTGTCACAACCAGTAATAACATGAAAGGCTTACAGAAAGTTAATAACGTGATAAGATAAACTTTGTTTGATGTCATGAAGTGAAACACATTTGGTTTATTTTGGAGGTGCCACTCTTCATCCAAAGTGTGGTACATTTCATATGTCAAAGTGTACCAATACATCTGTATCCCGAGAAGCAACTGTCATGTATGTATGCAACCCTGCAATTCGAGGAAACCCCGCTTCAAGTGAAATGCCATGTCTTTAGCTTCAACTCTTGAGGTTGCATCATCCTGCATACCACCAAACCATTCCTTCTGTAGAGCTATTCAAGTTATAGATAAATTCAAAGATCTACATCAGTCATAAAATTGCCTGTTTGTATACACGCATATTGCCTCTAATGAATTGTAAAAATACATGTTTTTATGCCCCCGGCATCGACAGATGCGGGAGCATATAGTAATCATCCTGTCCGTCCGTCCGTCCGTCCGTCCGTAACCAGTTTAAGTAGATTTTACCGTTTCGTCTAGCATCAACACCGCTTATTCAAATGCTTAGATACTTATACAGTTGTTGCCTTGGACCATTCCCTATCCACCAATATCACCCAACCTTGATTTTGATCTTGACCTTGACCCAATTTGGACTTGGAATATTTTGAATGGGCTATTTATTGGTTAATTAGATTTTACCGTTTCATCTAGCATCAACACTACTTACTACAATGCTTCTACACTTATACAGTTGTTGCCTTGGACCATTACCAACCCACCAGTAATACCCAAGCTCAGTTTGACATTGACCTTGACCTAATTTGGACTTACAAAAGATTCAGAATATACTGTCAAGGATGCCACCGGGGGCATAAGCGTTTATTAAACGCGCAGTCTTGTATATACATATATCAGTTTTTACATTTAATATCCAAGCAATTGATTGGAAATTCAGGATACGAGTCAGTATGGAATAAAGATACATGTAATACACAATAGTAGCAGGGCCCTATTGTAAAACAAGTGAATCAACCATTTGATACAGATGTAATTTAAGTAACCTGTATGCCTGGACAGAAAACATATTCTCTTGATTCAGAAGCAATGGGTAGATCTAGAACTGTAATCTTAATAACAGACTAGAACTGCATGTACTCATTAATAAATCTGGTTCCATAAATATGTGTATGCATGGCTATAGGACTTTTTGAAAGAATGCATACCTCTATGTTGTCATTGTGGCAGTCATATTGTGATTGTTTTTTCTTCAAATTGTTGCTGACTGCTACAAAGTATGGGAATTGTTTTGCAAGTGAACCGAATATACGGCCTATTTGATTTTTAAAACGGCTGCCATTGTTATAAATTCTATTCAGTATAATACTACAAATTTCATGTTCAAGTTCCCTATAATTTGCTGTTGGGCATCTTGAGTTGATTTCAAAAGGAAATAGCTTATAGTTGGCGGAAAATGTATATCTTATGGCGGCCATTTTGTTTCCCCTTTTTGGACCCTTAAAAGTCAAAATCCAGTTTGGTATCTACTTTATTTAGATAAGCACTCTTCAATAAGTTATAAAATTAGCCATCTTTTAAGCTACATGTTATGTACTTTTACCCAAACTAATACAAACTTAGTTTGGTTGGAATCTTTTTATGGCAGCCATTTTGTTTCCCCTTTTTGGCCCCTAAAAGTGCTAAATCCAGCTTGGAATCCACTTGTATTGGATTCAGCACCCTTCAATTAGGTTACAAAACCATCTTTTTAAGCTACTCGAAATGTACCTTCCTAAACTAATACAAACTCATCTTGGTTGAAAAAAAAATATGGCGACCATTTTGTTTCCCCTTTTTGGCCCCTTAAAAGTCAAAATCCAGCTTGGTATCAATTAATGTTGGATTCAGCACCCTTCAATTAGATAATACAACTTACCAACTATTTAACCTACATGCAATGTACCTTCCTAAACTAATACAAACTCAGCTTGGATGGAAAAGAAGTAATTTATGGCGGCCATTTTGTTTCCCCTTTTTGGCCCCTTAAAAGTCAGAATCCAGCTTGGCATCCACTATATTTGGATTCATCACCCTTGAATTAGGTTAAAACACTAGGATGCCAAGCATTACCCCAATTTGCCTTCACAACTTTTTAGGAGCACATTTTCCCAAATTCGGTCTAGTCTAATGACTGCGTTTGTACCTGGTTTACATTGCAGGAGGAATGAAACTTGAAGTACGCTGTGATGTTTTAGCTTTTCTGCTATTTAATTGACGCTTAAGGTGAGAATTGAAGGTCATGCGATCTTTCTGCATAGTCACGACACAAACGACACAATTATAACAATAGCACATAGGAATCCTTAACTGGTTACGTAGCCAGTCAGGGAAATACTTTGTATTATACATGTATATAAAACAAGTACAACATACGTCACAGCCCTTTACTGCCTTCGTGTCCGACATAAATGTACCCATGTCCTTGACTTTTGACACAATGATAATGGAGGTGAACATTACATCAACTTACAAGAAAACTATTGATGCAGAGCATCAAAGGGCGCCGAAAAATTCAGAAATGCCGATAAGAAGCATTGGGTGAAGTTATGAGAATATTTGTTGAAATCATATGAATTTTGGATATTGATTCTAATCTATAAAATCGAAGAAAATGTGGAAAAGAAAATGTGGAAAAGGGGAATAACTGTCACAGTATTAATGCAAGAGTTATGAACCTTGTGCAAGACACTTGCACTCATCAAGCTATTTCCATACATGCTGGAAAAGAAAATGTGAAAAAGGGGGATAACTCTCACAGTATTGATGCAAGAGTTATGAACCTTGTGCAGACACTTCAATTCACTAATTTCTTTCCATAAATGAAATATCATCTGAAAAACATCAATAGAAGAGAAGTTAAAGACATCTCCTGACGACTTTTTGGGCATAAAACCTTGCCAGACAATTTCCTTGCAAAGACCATGGGCCTTGTGGACATACCGTTAGCAAAGAACCATTGAAGCTTCTCGTGTGAGACTCTACCCTTATATTTGATAGTTGGGTTAGAAATAACCATTGAAAATCACTAGAGCATGAGTATAATCTGGACCTCACCAGGTAAACTGAAATTGTGCTGCACGTGATTTGCACATGATTTGACAGTTACACTGACACATCCAGAACAATGGGCTGGTGGTCCCTCAATGGACTGAGGAAAAGTCTTTAAGGCCAAAAAAAGTGTGGCGGAAAAGGCGTTATGGACAGACGGTTTTACAGACGGACGCACGGACGGACGGCCATATACCGATTGAGTGTTCCCTTAGTGTCACCTCTGCAAAGCAGGTGACTCGAAAAGTGACATTTAACACTTTTAACAAGTGAACATGAATAATGACACAAATAAAACTTCGAATCTTTTATCAGTACTAGTATCAGGCCTGGAATGGAGTATGGCTTGCCAGTCCTGTAAATCATCATTTCAAAGCCTTTAATTTGACTATTTACTACAGTAAAAGCTCTCTAAAGCGACCATTGAATAAAAAAGCACAGCAACCTCTATTATTCACACAATGATGAGATTTCTGCATTACTTCTGTGCTGCATTAAGCAGCCACCTGTCTAAGACACTGCTATAAATATGTATTATTTTAGTGGTCGCTTTAAAGAGGTTCAACTGTTAAACAAAAAAGGAATGATCAAATCTCAAAGCCTAAAAATAGGACCAGTCCTGAAAAATTCCAGGCCTGTAGTATGAAAAACAGCAGTGTGAAACGGAGAATTGAGCAAACAACCTGGAAAAGTCTTTGAGAAAATATGTACAACATAGGCAGACATGCCAAGAACAGATCACACACTCAATGAGTAAGAAAAGCTTGCTCATAATCGCGTAAATGTTAAGTTGCATTTAAAGGCCATTGGAGCAGTCAAAGCTTGTGTTTACAAAGCTTCTTAAGAACAGAATTGTTATATCGAAATACGTTAACAGAAACAACTGTGCAAAATGAAAAACACCTGTTTTTACTCCGAGTTTTATAAAATAATTATTATAACAATAGTAAAATTTAACTTCAAGTTTACAGCGGTTCTCGCTTATAAATAGGCTGTGCCTATTTCAAAGAAGGATAGTGATGTGTTTGATGGCAAGAATCAAATTTGGCCATGCACCAGAGTGATATGACATCTACTGACTTTGAAATACTTTCATTAGTACCAGTTCGCTGCCAATATCTTATATATTTATATAATCGTTCCTTGGTTTTTTTTGTAACCTGCATTTGTGTTAGCGAAAATAAAAATATTAATTTGCACACTCTAATACAACTAAGTGTTTTATTCTCTCCCAATGTCAATCTTATCTCTCTCTCTCTCCCCTCTCTCTCCTCTCTCTATTTCCCTACCTACAATACTGACTATCAGAAGTTTTCCTTTTTCCGCACAGCATCACCCTTTGGAACAACTCCCTATGAATACCGCTACCCTGCCTGATCTAGGCCAGTTTAAGAGGGCAGTGGTGAAGTTGTAGTACTAGTCCATGTTCAGTGTTTTTATTCTTTCCCTTTTATCTCAACTCACCTATTTTTAATCAACTGACTTTCTAATTTTAAGTCTCACTATACTTGACAATATCTATTGTTGGATTTTCGTTTACTTTTCACTTCACTTAACAGTTCTGACGTGCACTTTTTTCTGGCTGTAACACTAATGAGAGGGGTTGACAGTATTCAGAGATAGAAAAATAGACATTCCTCCTTCCTCTATCTCTCCCTCTCTCTTTCCCTCCCCCTCTCTCTCTCTGAGTATTAAAGTGCACATGGGAGTGTTAGCAAAGTTAAAGAGTAATTTTAAGACTCTGGCAATAAATATTGTCACATACAGTGAGACTAAAATATAGAACTATTCAATAAGACTACATATGGATCTAGGTCAGTTTCTTCAAATATTAGTTTAGTGTAGATATTTAAAAAGTTACGTTAAACCTACTGCATACAATACTAATACTGCATTCTTACCACTGCCCCTTAAACTGTTCAAGACCAGAGAGGGTACCAAATGATATACATAGCAAGCTGACAAACACTGCAGACAAAGATCAAAGGTATTCTGAGCATTAAATTTCTTTAATTTGAAAAATATGTATATTTAAAAAAAAAATGTTGCTGTCAGTGTTAAAAATCGTTTAGAGTGCTTCATTTTCTGAAATGTAAATGATCAGGATCAAGAAAATATACAAAGTGTGCCGAAACGTTCGATGCCGAAAGTGTATTGGTCCGGAGAGACTGGAATCTATAAATAGAACGTCTATATTTCACGTGGAATTTATTTTAAACCGATGGTGAAAGCACGGAAAATATACATTCCGTGGTCAAAAGGAGACTCCTCTCTTCTGGTGATTTATAATCTTTTTAACGACACCGTCTATTACAATAGCTATTGATGGCCTGTCGCAATTTCTTGGTCTCTTTTCGAACACTACTCGGCTATCAAAAACTGCGCGTTCAACTCTATCGGCAAACATACCCCCCCCCCCCCCAAAAAACAAAAACAACCAACAACAACAAAGCTTTCATATACACATTAATAAAATATTTCGTTAAATACACAATCGTTGTGATTCAAATCAATCCAAGTTATACCCGAATCATGCATAGCTCGTTTATTAGGCCAATCCGGTTCGCTTGTTTGACCAACCTTTGGGATAAGTAATTATTTTAATGTTTGTTTTCATACATGATTATGGTAGTTTGTATACATAAAACATAAACGTTGCCACTTAGGTTACTATTATACATAATCAACATTTTACACTTAGAGATGGCCACTTTTATTGCAAAATATTAACACCAACATTACCTCACAATTTTACTCATAATAACCGCTCCTCCCATAGGCAAATAAAAATATACATTTCATACAGGATGAATAATGAATTTTAAAAAGACATTGCCTATGTTGTTGGACATGCTATTCATGCCCTGTGGCATTGTCCTTTCACCAATGGCCATGAGATTGGAACAGGACACGTGTTCCCCTAGTTAATATTTGTGTCAAATCATTTTGAAATGCATATATAGATAAAGAAATGACAAAACACACACGAAATACGTAATAACCGAATCGAAACCTGTGGCTTTGACATTTGGCCCATCGACAAGGGAGTTAAACACAACACATTGCCTTTATCTGGTAAACATTTGTAGGAAGGTATCTTGAAATCCAATCAATGATCTAGAAATAACAGACAGAACACAAAATTTGTGACATTGTAATCGTACCTTTTGACCTTGATCTTTGACTCATGGACACGGGAGTTAAATTTGTCTGGTAAACATCTGTGCCAAGTTATTTTGAAATCCACTTACGATAAAAGAAAAAGTTACAAACTGGACACGAAATTTGTGACGGCGTCATTTTACCCTGTGACTTTGACCTTTGACCCATGGAAACGGGAGTTGAACGCGACACAACGTCTTTGTCTGGTGAACATTAGTGCTAAGTTATTTTGAGATCCATTCAACGATAAAAATATATAACAAGAGGCCCATGCGGGCCTAAATATCGCTCACCTGGGAAAACCAACACAAGGGTCACATGACCCCTGGGAAGGGATCACTTTTCACCCCAGAGACATAATTTTAAAATTCTTGCTGATGAACTTGAAAATTAAGTGTGCTGTCAAATATTTTGTACATGGATGGTTTCAGACAGGAAGACTTTTTATTGAAAAAAATCTATTTTTACTTTTTAGCTAATATGACCCAGATATGCAACAGACTTGAACCATATCAGAAATATTGGTAAAGAACATCTAAAAGTGTCATATGCAAAATATCAAAGCTCTTGCCATAGTAGCTTCAGAGAAGAATATTTCACTACATAACTCTATGTGAATAATATTTTACTACATAACTCTATGTAAAACTGTGACCCCTAGCGCCTTGGCAGCTTTAACCCCAGTGGCATAATTTGAACAATCTTGATAGAGGACCTAAAGATGATGCTTTGTGCCAAAAATGTAAGCTCAGGGTACTGTGGTTTAAGACAAGAATATTTAGCTCCTGTGACCTAGATATGCAACGAACCGGAACCATATTTACAATATTGGTTTAGGGCTTCTAGAAGTGTCATCATGCCAAATATCAAAGCTCTGACTATATTAGTTCCAGAGATAAAGATGTTTGAAGACTTTACTATATAACTCTATGTAAAATTACGACCCCCAGGGCGGGGTCATTTTTTACCCTGGGGACAAAATTTGAACAATCTTGATAGAGGACCTGTAGATGATGCTTTGTGCCAAATATCTATGCTCAAGGTACTTTGGTTTCAGACAAGAAGATTTATTTAGATTTTATTGAAAAAATCTATTTTTAGCTCCTGTGACCTAGATATGAAACTGACCGAAACCATATTTACGATATTGGTTAAAGGCTTCTAGAAGAGTCATCATGCCAAATATCAAAGCTCTGGCCATATTGGTTTTAGAGAAAAAGATGTTTGAAAATTTCACTAAATAACTCTATGTAAATTTACGACCCCCGGGGCGGGGTCATTTTTGACCCCAGGGACATAATTTGAACAATCTTGATAGAGGACCTAAAGACGAAGCTTTGTGCCAAGTATCTAAGCTCAGGGTACTGTGGTTTCAGACAAGAAGATTTTTTTAAGTTTTCATTAAAAAGATCTATTTTTAGCTTCTGTGACCTAGATATGCAACGGACCGGAAATATTTGAACAACTTTGAAAGAGGACCATATAAGGATAATTCAGGCCAAGTTTGGTAAAAATCTATCCAGTAGTTTCGGAGAAGATGTCGTTTCAAGAAATTGTTGACGACGAACGGACGAACGACGCACGAACGAACGACGACGGACGACAGACAGAGGATGATCAAAATAGCTCACCTTGGCACTACGTGCCAGGTGAGCTAACACACCGACCACGAAATTTGTGACAAGGTAATCGTACCTTGTGATCATGACTTTTGACCCATGAACAGCGGAGTTAAACTCGATATATCTTCTTTGTCTGGTGATAATGTGCGCCAAGTTATTCTGAAATCCATTGACAGATATAAAAAAAAGTTAGATCGAACATGATTTTTGACGTACGGACGTACATTCGTACAGACAGACAGACAGAAAGTCATATGGCAGAAGGGCGGACAATGCAATTACTATATTTAGTTTAATAATATTTTATTGTTCAATTAGTTCACATATTCACACAAGCATCATGTAATTTGTTTAATATAAACAAAAGGGTTGGGCCACAAGTTATTGCAACATTAGATTCGGCCCTTCCCGTACTGTCACAAACATGTCGGTAAACAATATAAATGTTACTTTCTTTCGATATTCTGTCTTCAATTAGTAAAAAGGAAACTCGGAATGGAGACAATAATGATATTGAGACAGAAAAGAGCATCGTTAAATTGAAACATTTGTTTGACAATAAAATTAAATTAGAATAAGGTAACTGTAAAAAGGAAGAAAAAAAAAGAAAAACGAGAAAAATGAAAATTTTTCTCACATTTCCAACTCTGCATTTTGATCCCAGGATCCCCACCCAAACTCACCGTTATTCAAACCATTTACAAATACATTCGTCAAATAGCATTAAAATAAACATGGGGGTCTCTGTTCTCAAAACTATTAGTATACAATAGTAAACTAAAATACAGAAGTTTGCACATGTATAGAATTAACTGACAAATCGTTGTGTGGACTTAATAAACCTTTGAATTTCAATAAATAAAAATTCATTTTCTTCCAACGTTAGTCCATCAATACCAAACAACACCTTTTTAGTGCTAAGAGGCAGAAATGTACGTGTGTTTCGAAATAGCTGAATCCTTTGGTCTTTAAAAAGTTTACATCTAAAAAAGAAATGTTCAGCATTTTCGTGGTCATCGCCACAACTACATATTGGATTATCTCGCAAGTGGTTATTATAAAGATCATGGTGTAGATTACTACAATTATTTCTTATTCGAGCATGGTGGACAGAGTAAAAACGTGAGCCACTTAAATAAAACTTAGGTACAGTCTGTCGGGTAAATAAATTGGAAATAGCAGACTTGAAAGCCCCTAGAGAAGTGATGTTTCGAAGATCCTGATCTAGTTCGTTCCATAGTTTGATCGAAGACGGTAACGTGGATCTGCTATATATTTCTGTTCGACGGATAGGAGTAACGAAATTTTCTCTAGATCTAAGATTATAGGTCGTTGCTTGATCAACTGTGTGAGGGAAAAGTTCATTTAGGTAGTCTGGGAGTAACCCGTATTTTTGTTTAAAAGTAAGTATATATTTTTGTATTTTTCGCCTGTCTAAAAGTGACATCCAACCCACTTCTTTAAGTAGCTTTTCGATTGAAACCGAACGGGTGAGACCCGTTACAACTCTTGCTGCCTCGTATTGTAATTTTTCAATACTTTGTTGTTCCTGGAGTGTACAGTTATCCCAGACTATAGATGCGTATTCTATAGTTGGTCTGAGATAAGATAAATATATTATGTTTAAAGATTCACGATTAAGTTTAAATTTAAGAGCTTTCATCGAACCTAGTATTTTAGAGGCCGAGGTGATCAAGTTGGAAATGTGTTTATGCCAACTACCATCTTCGCTAAAAGTAACACCTAGATGTTTGTGAGAGTCTGTAAATTGTAATACTGTATCATCAAAAATGAGTGTTGGTCTATCAACATGTGCTAAGGAAAAGAGTATTACTTCAGTTTTACTAGGGTTAAAATTTACCAGCCATTGTTTCGACCATGACAAAAGATTTTCCAAATCGGAGTTTAAGACGGTTTCAATATCTTTTACATTTGACGACGAAACTGCAAGAGAGCTATCATCAGCAAAGAGCCGTGTTGCACTAAGGAAAGACTCGGCGATATCATTCACGTAAATAAGAAAAAGTAAAGGACCGAGCACTGACCCTTGGGGTACACCAGCGTTTATAACTTTAGTGCTGGAGAAAGAAGAACCAACAAAAACTCTCTGATTACGATTGTATAAATATTCTTGAATCCAATTTAGTATTTTCCCAGATACTCCATTTTGGCGTAATTTAAAAAGCAACCCATTATGCCAAACCCTGTCAAATGCTTTTGAAATGTCACAGAAAACCATACACGTTGATTGGCGTTTGTCAAAACCCATACAGATTTGATTATAAATATCAGCGAGTTGGTAAACTGTTGAATGACCGGGTAAAAAACCTGACTGATATTTGTAGATCAGTTTATTATCATGTAGGTAATTATATAAATATTTAAAAATAACTCGTTCCATGACTTTACCCACACAGCTGATCAAGGATATAGGCCTATAATTTGAAACGAGAAACTTTTCGCCTTTTTTGAAAAGAGGCATTACATTTGCCAATTTCCAAATAGAAGGGTAACAACTTTCTTGAAGGGATCTATTAAAAAGGATACATAAAGGTTTAACTATTGTTTGGTCTGTTTCTTTTAGCATTTTATGGCTAATTTCATCATGACCACTTGCTTTATTTATTAAAAGATTTTGGATGACGTCATTAATGTCTTGTTCTGTAATGGTTACATCTCTAAGTACTGATTCTGTATGAAGTGAAAAATGTGGAAGAGAAATATGTGTGTCATCTACAGTTGATATAGAGCAGAAATATTCGTTTAAAATGCTTGCCTTGTCTTCATCAGAAGAGTAGTAGGTATTCATATCATTAGGATCTTGTAGAATATTTATGGTTTCGTTTTTAATAGAATTCTCTTTTACAAGCATTTTTACCATTTTCCAATAAAGCCTTGGATTGTTTGGATTTAAATCTTTTAGCGTAAATTCTAAATTGTTAAAGAAAAGGACTTTAGCAAATTTTTTCATATTGTTAACCTTATTTCTAAGTAGCTTGTATTTATGCCAGTCAGTCGGTTTGTTTGTACGTAGTCCTATTTTTTTCTGTCTGTCACGTTTTCTGGATATTTTACGAATGTCGGAATTGTACCAGGGTTTGTCGTTTGGTCTAATCGTCACTTGACTTGTTGGAATGCATATCTTCGCAAGTTCAACGAATTTTTGTGTAAACTGTTTGGTTGCGTCATCAACCGTCCCGAGTCGGAGAAAGGACCAGTCTGTAGTTTGAATTAGATGGTTGAGAAGAATAAAATCAGCGCGTTTATAATTCCATATCATTCGTTTAAACGATGATTTTTCGTTCAGGTCACTTTTAACATAAATATAGGTACCAAAATGATCACTTACTGTCTTGGGCGTTTCGTGAGTTCCTGCATTTAAATACGTTATATTGTCAGAAATAGCTATAGGGTCTATGAGGGTGCTTGTCGTGTCAGTAACGCGTGTTGGTTCAGTGATTACATTTGTCATTTGATTAATTAAAAGAATGTCTTTAAGTTTATGATTTGAGAGATCGAGTTGATCTTCATTTACATCTCCTACTAAGATAATATTATTAGAAAAATCAAATGCCTTTTCAATGAATATGTTTAAACGTTCCCAAAATTCGACTCTTTGGTTTGGTTGTCTATAAACTGTACAAATAATAAAACTTTGATTTTTATCTTTAACTTCAATACATAAAGACTCTGGTAAATAATCTTCTAGTTCAAGCAAACGTTTAGGTCTAAAAAGCGAAGATGTGTAAACTAAAAAGCCGCCACTGTGATTTGTGTTATCTTTACGAAACAGGCAATCAAAGTGTGGGAGGTTTACAGTTTGGTTAGAAATATCTTGTGTTAAGTGTGTTTCCGTAAAACAGAGGATGTCAAAGTCAAGCAGAAAGTCATTTATGTATTCGAGTTTGTTTCTGATACTTCTAATATTTTGATGTAATATTGAAAAACAATTTTTGTCTGTAACTGATTCTGGACCCGGGTTTGGTTCTATATCACCTGCTTGTAAAAGCAGGCTTTCTATACAATGTAAGGAAAAAGGGGTTTCAAAAATAGGACAAGTATTTGGAACATTATAATTAAGAAATGAATACCTTAGATATGTGGGTTGCTGGTGTAAAATATCGTATGTGTTATACAAGAGTGAACTCAACATAAAGCAAAGATAAAAAGCGTAAGTATTGTAAAATGAGGCCTTTAGAATATATCTAAGACAATAAATAACTTTGTGAAGCAACTGCACAAAAAAGTTTGCTATATTTACCTGACTGTAGTACATATAAGTTTTGCAAAACACATGACCCCTGTTATTATGAAGTCCAATGGCCACTCTCCACATGTTTACGTCATTACCTATCCGGGTAAAGGATAACTTCGGTGGGTTTGGAGAGAGGCCATTGTGATAGAGAACAAACGGTAAGGCTGAGTAAAAAAGGGTCCCCGGGATTCATTGCAGAGTACATGATTGGAAAAAAGAAAAACATAACTGAATAAAGTGAAAAATGAAACAAAAGAATAAATTAATCTACACTGGTTCGATTAGGAGCTAAGTTGATGACTGCTTATTAAGTTATGGTAAAAAAATAAAGACAGGGTATGAAAATATATACGTAAGATACTTCACATTACAAACGATTATTGTATGCACCAAGTACAGACATATATATATATGCATACATTAACCATTTGTTATACATTTATAAAGCTAGCAAGGCTGCAATTCAGTCTATTTATCTAATGACCTTGACAATGACATATGTCGTACATGACCCAAGTTGTATGAAATTTCTACCATTTGAAGTTCCAAAATTATGACCAATGTTTAAACTGTAGACTGACAAACAGACACAGACAGACAGGCACACATACATATATACATACATACAAACCAAAATTAATAACAACATTAACTAGAACTGCTATCACTAAAGGTCATAGATACACCCACTACAAACTGACCTGTCACAAACACCACAATGACATGTAGAAAAAATAATACATGCATATAAAGGAACTAAGTTTAAGTTGAAAAGGGGCATAATTCTGTCAAATCTTATACAAGAGTTGTCATACTTGACGAAAAGTCTCACAAAACAACATAAATAATGTGTACCACGTTTGAAGACAATATCATGAAAATTGTTGACAAGAGGTAAGTAACCACAAGTAGAGTCTGCAAACATCAAATTTAAGGGGCGGGGGGGGGGGGGGTTCTGACATGGCCGAGTTATTCCCAGAGTGAGACATTACAAAACCGAAAAGTGGATGATCAATATGGTAGATGAATTCAGATATAAAGTAGTGAATATAGTATTCTCTCCTGTTTAAGCGCTGAAGAAATCGACTGAAAAGTAAAAAAAAATTAAAAAAAATACATTTTTGGGAAATGTCTGTCTTTAAAATCCCAGTGGCAAACAACTTTGAGCCTCGTCAGACACCGGGTTTCCCGGCGTCAAAATCAAGCTCCAACCTGCCTGCAATGGATATAACAGTTTAGCATATAAATGCGTTTATTGGGAAGGAATTAAATACATGTATCAGTAAAGTTAGCGTAGCGGTCTCGTGCTTCACGAGGATCATGCCCATCTCAAGTAGGAATTTATACGAATATATACCGGTATTCTATATAACCCTGCTTACTTATTTACAATTAAAGACTGCCTGTACTATAAGTAATTCGGCCAGGTCAGAAAAATAGGATAAAACCACTAAAACGACGATATATTTGTAGTTTTCTACAGGCTGCTGCACCTTAATTACTATATACCCGCCTTAAGGGCATAAAATGTATCCATGTAGATCTAGATCAGTCTTAAATCAGTTCCATATGGAAGTCTATTGAAATCAGCTGTTCATTTGCACTAAAGTAATCACAACTGCTACATTAATATGGACAACACATAGCATACGACTCCTTTAAATTTTAAAGTGTATGGGTGTTTGGTGTGATGAATACATGGTGATCAAATTGCACGAAAACAGGGGTATTTAAGCAATTTGAAATCTTTTGAGGAGCATAGTTCACTACAGTAACTGTTACCGTTGCCTGATCTTCGATATAGAAAATACTCTCGAAGAAGGATACAAAGATGCCTTTGATGCCGACTGGTTTCTAGAACATTACATTAAAACATTTAAACAGCAAATTGAACATGGGGGTCAAATGCCTTTCGCGCTGGACTTTCTACACAGCGTATTTGCCACAGGTAAATCATACTCCTTTCTTACATTCATTTGCTTAACAGCATGCCTACTACAGCCGAATTTGCGACAACTACTACAATAATTTCTTTTTATTCTTGCGAATTTGTCAAATTACTCGGGGTCTCATCTTGACCCAAACTGTCTTATATCTGAAAGGTTTTGCACAGAATATGAAGATAACTCACATCTGAGAATTGTTACAGGCGACAAATTTTGCAGACAATAACATAGCCAGTTTGTTTGAGACAAATGAGTATTTTCTGAAGTTACATATAAATACGAAAGACTCAAGCAGGAAACGCAACACAAACAATACACCCACCTCTCAAGCAGAACACACACATACCCTGGGAGATACTAATCTGACACTGCGTTACTAAGTTTCTGATCTATAGTAGTTTGTAAGACCAAGCTGAATCACACGTGTGTCAAACTTTACAGTGAAAAAGCTTAACAATAGTTTTGCCTAAGATTTTAACATTGTTAGTTTGTAAATACTGAATAGTTTCTAATAATTTTGTTTTTGCGTTCAACGCATCTTGTATAAAACGACTGTATGCCTAACCACGTATTGTCGGGAAATCATGGACGAATGGCAATGTTATGATTGCCGTTTTTTTTCTTCGTCGCTCGAAGAAATGATTTTGCATTAGAATTTCAAAAGTTTGTATGTAAATACTGAATTGTTTTTGGTTATTTTATATTTGCATTCGACAATTGAGTCCATTTGTATTGATTCGAACAGAGACATATGTCAGTCTTTAAGGCCGACATTTACAACAATAAAAAATCTGGTAGTTTCTTCTTATTCCTTTCATTTGTTGAGACGCTTTACAGGAATGCCAACCTTTATTCTGCTATTGGCGTACATTTACGCATTTTGAAAACAGTGCAGACAAAGATAAGACGGTTCTTAAAGAAGCTGTCTGATTTGGATCTGTACTGTTCCTGTACTAATATGATCTGTCAGACATTGGTATATTACCTTGAGAAAACTTGCCTTGTTTGCTTAGCCAATGTGACAGTTCAAACATTAGATGTTCACAGAGGATGAATATTTATACATAAATATTCAGCATGGCAATGGTAATATTGCATATTGAGGAAATGGCAATATCCTTTACTATTTACCCCTGAGTTCCTGGCTACTAAGACTTCAAATCTTGGTGTATTCTTCATTATTCACCCCGGGTTGCTCGCTATATACATGCACTAAGACGTGGTGTACTTTCAGGGCATTGCAAGGCCAGTAAACTTCTAGATGTTGGCACGGGGCCGACTATTCATACCGTCATAAGTGCAAGCCGTCATGTCGATGAAATACACCTGAGCGACATTGGAGCTCGAAACAGGGAAATTCTTCGAAACTATCTGGACGGAGAGCCATACAGTGAAGAAATATTAGAATATGTCTGTCGCAAAGAAAATGATGGGTTAGTAACTATTTCAGTACTAAATGTATTACATTTCCTGTAAATATGATGAATTAGGATCTACCAATTGGAGGTTTAGTATAGAAAAGTAAGGAGCATACAAATCGAAGTTTACTGTAGAAAAATAAGGATAATTAAATTCATAATTTACTACAGCTATATCAGGGTATTACAATCATTGTTTAGTATAGAAAAATAAGGATCTTACCATTCAATTTGCATTAAAGAAACTTAGGATATAGGTTATTTAGTATAGAAATGCAAAGGGCGTCTAATTTAAAGTAAGTGCAGTATTGTTAACAGGCCAGTCATTAGCACTCTTGTAACAAGCCAGATTATTGCGCAGCCGATCGCAATTTCTTGGTGACTTGTCGGATCTCAAAAGGAAGCGAACGAGAAGTAGGAGAAGAAGAAGAAGAGTATTCGCTCGAGCACAATGCGTCGTACATTTGCTTTAAAACTTTGTCCGCTATCAAAGCGTCCGATTAACAATTATCGTAGATATATTTTGTTGTTTCACTTAAAAACTAATATCTACGACAGAACTGCTATCAAAATGCATAGAATGTAAATGTGGGTAATAACAGTGGATCAATTTGTAAATTAAAGCGAATCTTTGCCGGTGGTATTGTGGGATTTGGAGTATTACTCAACTGCTTTGACTATACGCTTAGATTGTATACTATTACAAGGCTTTGGTCGATGTACTACTGGAAATTTTGTACATTTTAAAGTGTTACCTAAATTGTTTTTACCGCATCTTTACAACTTCAAATACAATATGAATCAAAAGAACAATGAATGTTTTCAATTAAGTTGAAGGTATCGGTGGTGGTTTGATACTGCAAGTGGATTTTTCCTATTCATTTTCATGATTTATATATTTTCACCATTTCATAGCTTAAGAGTTTGAGTGATGCACACCTGCCCGATATATATACAATTTTGAAAATAAAATGATTTACGATTTTATAAGACAAATCAATATAATTTCAAACAGCGATTTCAAAGTCGTCCTAATTTGTAACGTTTAAAAAATTGGCAAAAATACACTGAAGTAATATATCTTGGGATCTGTGTCTCAGAAGTTTAGAATACGTCTTCAAACTTTTGTTATGTAACATCAAAGTTACGTGACCGTTTAAAGTCGACATTCTATTACGTAATGCTTTGTTTTAACAGTTGGGGCAATTTATCAAAAATCTGAGACACATATCCCTGGAAAAGGGTAATATCCTTTTATATGATTTAAACCGCATTATAATATTCCCCCAACTGCTAAAGTCATGCATGCTCCAAAATGCCACTTCTTTCAAATGAGGAAGTGCCAAAACGTCAATTAAATGATTTGTTGTGTCATGTTGACGATCTAGTTAATTGTGAATACCCGCGGTTTTCAATCCAGATCCTTTTTATTTCAACCAATAAGGAGACACAGATTACCCCAGTTCATTCATTGATTCTCCGCCCATTGTTCTCACTAGGCGTGAAAGTAACTGTAAAGCATGAGGAAATTGTGCAAGCAACGGCTCAGCCAATGGGTTTAACAAAACCAAACTATCAAATATAAGGTGCGCGACTGATTCTTTGCCTAGATACTAGCCCAGTAAGTGCATGCTCTCCATGCTTGACTCAAACGTTCAAAGGGGTTAGGTGTTACCACCCAAGCTAGGTCAAGTAATGTCTTTAAGCTATTTTCATTAGCTCAACCCCTAATAAAAACAAAATTCATATAACAATAATGATTGTAACATGGAAAACCATAAATAAGCCGACAGCATTTGGAAATGCCTCTATCTAGTCACGTGACAGAACTTCGGGGTGTTTAGTGAGGTGTGATATATCGATCAAGTAGCAGTGTTAAGTGTTTCTTTTGGTGAAGAAGAATTTGTTAATTTGTAGAACAGAGTTTCAGCATAAGTATCTGCAAAAAAAAAGAAAAAAAAAGATTTTGTCAATTTAAAATGTATAAAAACACCTTAAGTCAATTTGTACTATCAAGATATTCAGGGTTGGTTTTGACATTACATGGCAAAGTGAAAAACAGTACTCCTTCAGGGTCTACACTGTTTACATAGGACACTTATACTCTACACTGGTACATTGTTTGTAGAGGACGAGTATACACGGTATGGTGCAATGTGTTTAAATGACCTGTCAAAGTCATTTTCACTTACAGAAAATACTGGGGTTCAAAGAATTCGACTGAGTATATTTTTGAAACACAGTGGTCCCTCTCTTCAACGACCCTCTGAACAACGATTCCCTACTTACAACAACGCTTGTTCCCCAAACAAGACCATTATGTCCAACCTTTTCACGACTGCAATATCGTCTGTTTAATACTGTCGTCTTCTGTTTTTATCAAAGTCGCACAATGGACATTTTGACAGAAAATGAACATAATGACGAGTGACAAACAGTTTGAATCCATATCAGACGCCGCGTTACGCGGCTACTGATCTGGATTCAAGCTGTTTGCAAATTTAAGCCAATTTCCCTCCCTATAACGACTCCCGCCGCACAGCGCACATAATCTGTGTCTACCATTTGGTGTCACTGTAGAGAGGGAGCACTGTACTTTATTTGTTGCTGTTTTTATAAGTGTGTCTATCAAATGAATATATCCTTTATCTTTAGGACTACGTTTGAAGACCGCATGAATGAAATTCGGAACAAGGTGACCCAGATTTATGAAATAGACCTGCGATCACCAAACCCATTGAAATGTGCTGATGGAAGGTACGACATGGTCACTGCAAATAAATACGAAAGAAGACTCAAGCAGGAAACGCAACACAAACAATACACCCATCTCTAAAGCAGAACACACACACAGCCATACCATAACAAACACACACACACACACACAACCACACACACACACACACGCAATACCATTCCTTCATCTACACACTAAATAGAAAACAACACGCAAGACAAACATAAAGCTAAGTAAACATAGGTGCCCGCCTTGGTACGGTCAGTAGCAATCAACAATCAATTATAAATTAATTAACTATCAACAACCACTGGGGGGTTAAACCTGGGTTTAGGGGCGCCCAACCTCACACTTTTCTCCTATATTCACCTATAACGACGAACAGTGTACATAAAATATAAACCCTATTCCACAACCTTACAATCAAAAAGACCGCCAGCACAGTAAGTAAATACATGTAAAACATCTAACAAAATTCTCTGACAGGATTATTAGTAACACGGGAAAGACTTAAACATTCAAGCCCGTGTTAAAAATAACCCACTATGGCAACGGTCAAATTGTACTCAAGCGAATAGTCTGTAGTCACGAGTAACTGTAAGACATGGGAGGGTTTAAGGTACGACAGAGAGGGAGAAAAAAAACAAAGCACGAAAATCCGACATAACTCCCCCGGTTAAGGACGGCTTTAGAGATACATCATCATGTAGTGCTAAGCCCTGTCTGTCGTCGCACAACCAAAGAGGAAAGCATAGTTATCAATTGTAGATTGATCGATAACCAAACGTGAAGTGCGCAGCAATATAGTTGGATCATAATCTTTTTTGAGGAAAAATCTAATACGTTTCACAAATAGGTTTTGAAAATGCATATGTCCAAGAATCTTACGAAGTCTGTAAATCACATCACCATAAAACTCCGGATGTGAAATACCTTGCCGCAGAAAAGACTTTAAGTTACATTTATACTTGCTAATGAGAGGAAGATTTCTATAAAAGAATTTAGACAATGTTTTACGAAGTTTATGAAATCTGTACCCCTGTTTAAGAAGCTTTTCAGTAATAGTTTTATTACGAATGTGGAAGTCCTCAACAGAGGTACAAGCCCTAGCAAAACGAATAAGTTGTGAAATATAAACCCCGTAAGATGTAGAACGGGGAACATCGCCATCTAGATGAGGATAGTTTACAATACTAAAATCAAAATCATCTCGTTTATCGTAAATCTTAGAAGAAACAATACCGTTATTTATTAAAAGATCCAAATCTAAAAATGGTGCCGATAAATTTGACTCGTTTGTTTTATTAAGGGTGTATCAATGTCATGAGCCATTTTTTTCAAAGTATTAAACTTTTTTTCTATCATTGTTTTTTTGGAAGAGCTATTTATGATGAATGAAAAAATGAAAAAAAATATATATGGTGGTGTCCTTGTTTTTGAGCTACAGCGATTTGAAAAAGGTATTTTAAATTTGGATTTTTTCTTCAAATTTTACCCATTCAGAGTACAAGCTTCAGTAAAATCTATTTCAAAACAAAACAAAAATGTTAATTTGGGTTTTCTTTATTTATTTCATGTCTATGGTGGTATGTTCACATATATAAACCAAATTTAGACAAAGCAGGCTCCAGGTTTGAATAATATGGATCCTTGAATATCAAAAAATGCTTTATATAGGGCATGATTTTATTAGATTTTTTATTTTATGAAAAAAAGTAAAGAAGTTTGAAAATGAAATAGTTCTAGTATTAAACTTTTTCTTATATTCTACCAGATGAAAGCCCATACTAAGGCAGTTCAAAATATGAAAAGAAATTGAAAGGTCAGTGTTGAAAATTTTGAGTTATTAAAGTAAAAAGAGTTATTGCCCCTTACAAAATTTACAAAAAAGTACCATATCAATGATATTTAGAGCTTTATAAATTTCACATTTGGTGCCTTTTTTTTCTTAAATTAGTTTTTGTATGAAGAAATACTACCATAGATAGGAAATGAATAACACAAAACCAAATTATCATATTTGCTTTCATTTAAAATGGGTTTTATTGAAGCGGGCTGTTTGAAAAGGACAAAATAAGAGGAAGTGGGTGGGGTAAATTTTACATGGCCGTAGAGCCAACTGTTGTTCACCAAAATGTACACTTTTTCTATTTTTTCATTCATCTTAAATAGCTCTTCAATACAAAACCATCATAGAGTGTTTTCATATACTTTGAAAAGTTCCCAAATTCATGACATTGATACACCCTTAAGGCGTAATTCTTTTGGGTAAATAAAAGGAAACAACGTA
Source organism: Gari tellinella (assembly GCA_922989275.2). Classification (NCBI taxonomy): domain Eukaryota; kingdom Metazoa; phylum Mollusca; class Bivalvia; order Cardiida; family Psammobiidae; genus Gari; species Gari tellinella. The sequence continues at coordinate 10,763,929 of OV277868.1, forward strand.
TCAAAAAATGGGTTGTCTATATTAAAAATATCATCTAGATAGCGCGATGTGTTGTTAAAGGCTTCGATCATATCTGCCTGTGTATCAGGTTTTAGACTTAGCATAAAGTCCCTCTCATAACAGTACAAAAATAGGTCTGCGACAAGGGGCGCACAGTCTTGTTATATGTTCTGTGGCAAAAGATAAAGAACGTTATAGGCAGGTTGTCCGGAACATGATCCCTTTGCTGAAACCCGGGGGCTATTTGGTTGTTATTGGCGTCTTAAATGAAACGTTCTACATCGTCGGCAATGTCCGTTTTTCCAGCAATAACATGGCGCGTAAAGATCTGAAAGATATTTTCACCACTGAAGGCTTCAAGATAATTGATTGAAAGGAGACCGAGCCTGGAAAGTACAGATCATATCATGTAAATATGGAACTCGTTGATGCAAAAGGTATGTTTGGAATGGTAGCACAGAAGACCCAGGAAGCACCCAAGTGATGCCTTGAAAATAAAACGTGGATACAAGTAGCAGTAATCTTGATTTATAACTCATAATCAAACATCACTGTTATAGATATAATCACATGTATATTTAACCCCATAATCGTACAATGATACTCATATAGGTAATTACAAGAGATACATAAACAGAATAACATTTAATCAAAAGGCGTTGAAATTAAATAAGCCTTTAGCACACTTGACTGCATTTTTCTATTCTGAAATTGCATATTCATTTATCTTTCTAATGAAGTTAAATAAACCAAGAGCCCAATGGGCTCTAAGGCGCTCACCAGAATAAACAGTTCCCAGATTTAACTAGACTTATAACTAAGAGGTGATTTTAAATACCCTCACTAGCACCTTGTCAAAAGAAGCAAATGTGTCAGGATGATGTTGATGTGTGGACTCCATATGAACAAGATGGTTCATAAGCCTTTTCTATGATTTGACTTAATGACCTACATTTTGACCTGACATAAATAATATTACCTAGATTTTATCAAGGTGATTATTTTGAGCAAGTTTTGTGATTTTAGGGCTAAAAATATGGCCCCTAAAGTGTTAAGAAGCCCTTTTTATGACTTGAACTACCGACTTACTTTTTATTCAGCCATAACCCATATTCATAGTTGACCTAGATTTTGTCGAGGTAATCAACCTGAAGTAGTTTCATGAAAATAGTGCAAACGATGTGGGCCCTAGAATACTTGGAAGCTTTTCCTATGATTTGACATAGGCTACTGACCCACTTTTTGACCCCCAGTAATCCATATTACTACATTGCCTAGATTTTGTTAAGACGATTGTTCTGGGCAAGAATTATGTAATTATAGCTTAAAATATGGCCCGTAAAGTGTTCAGAAGCTTTTGCTATGTTTTGACCTACTTTTTAACCTTATGTCACCCGTATTCACATAAAGCATATCTTTTGACAAATTAATCATTCTAAGCAAGTTTTTGGCTAACAATATGGCCTCTGGAGTGGCAAAAAGCTTTTTCTGCTATTTGACCTACTGACCAACTTTATAACCCGACATGACCTACATTCTAATATAAGCTAAACGTTATCAAAAATACGACTTTAAGATTGTTTTTATCATTTAATTCGATAGTTCCTAACCCCGTAAATGGCCACGCCATCTGCATCTGGCGGCCATGTTGTTTGACGGATCAAAATTATTTTAACAAATTTTAAAGTCAATTCATTGAGAAACAATTTGGTGAAAACCAAATTGAAATCGGATCAAAATTTGATATCTTTGTTTAGACAAATCTGATCTAGATCCAATATACTTCACAAAAATCTATTTCTAATTACATTTTCTGTTGACTTAGCCAACTGAAACTAAAATGTCATCAGGGTTTGTTATAATTATTACAATTCCTGTTTATTTCAATGCAGGGCGACGGTTATAACAGGAATTGTAATAGTAACAGGTTTTAAAATATCATTTTCAATTACATGTGTGTATGTATAACTTTTTTAAATTTGAATATAATGTACCGTCTTACTAATTTAAAGAACTGTAATACGCCATAACAGATATATCTTGGGCAATATGTACAATTAGGGTATTAAAAGAATAATGCACCAGTGTATTTCATTTCATCTCTTTACAACAGGTCTTGTAATAAATTCTTGAATGGTATTAATCAAAATGTTAGATGTTTTCATTTATAGCAGAGCTGTAGAGCATGTTTAGACAATCTGATCTTGATCCAACCCACTTGTCAAGTATTTCATAACATTCTTGTTTTCACTATATTTCCTGTTGACTCTGTCAACTGGAATTGAACTATCAACGGGTTTTGAAATAATTATTACCGTTCCTGGTCATGGTCAATGTCACACTAATCTAAAACTTGTAGGATACACTGCGCCATGCCAGGATTTACACACTCGACAACTTTGGCGTCCTCTACGGTTCGGATATAGCAAACATGGTGCAGCTCCTCAATGATTATGGTCACTGTGATCTTAAAGTTATATGAGAAACTACTCCATCCCATCATGCATTCATACTCATTAAGTTCTTATCCGTAGCTGACGTGGTAGGGGACACATGATAAGGACAAAACTTTGTATCATTTGAGTTCAAAGTGTAATGTCAACATGGTACTGTGTCATCCGAGGATGTATTCACACACATATTTCGTTTCCTTGAATGACATGGTATGGGCAATGTACCCAGGACAACATTAGGCTAACACTGAAGTTTAGACAAAGTTGCAGGGTTGCAACCGTGACCGTACGCCATTCTCAAATGTACTCTAACATCAAATTTGGAAGACGTAAACAATGAATTGATTTTTTAGGCGTTCAAGCGAAATGAACGACATAAAATTATCGGCAAATATCATGAATTGCTTGCGCGATTCATGGTATTTGCCGATACCTTCTGTCGTTCATTTCGCTTGAACGCCGAAAAAAGACTGTTCATTTCTTATAATTACAATGTATTTGCTGAAATTTCTAAGATAAGATTAATATTTTGTAAATATGCATGTATGTTTAATCCATATCAGAGGTTGATAACACGAATAATGTGTATCTAAGTGACGTCATATTGTAATATTAATATATAAACTGCTCTCTTTGATTTTATGGCTGAATTCATGCAACAAAAATGTGACGTGTGTTTTGATGTGATTTTCTTTGAAGGCCCTTAGAGGTCGAAATATTAGAAAATAGCAGTTTTTATATTAATATTAATTTAATTCCCTATCTGGAATATTGAAAAAAAGTATTGTCATATTTTAAGTAGAATTAATATCTCTGGGTTATTTTTGGCAGAAAGTTGCTGTTTATAAGGATGGCAATTTCCTTGCAATTTATCTCGTTAATGAAGAAGAATTTTAGTCGGGAATTATGGTTTCCACAAATAGAAAGCAAAGCTCGGTTAAGAACAAATTTTGAAAAAAATCCGCCAAATCGTTGCTATCCAAGTTCCAAAGATTAATTCGCGAATGAAAACTGCATATGCCCCGCCTCCTCTTCGAAACTTTTCCACAAGTCCCGCCCTCTCGAGATATTGTGTTAATACGAAATGAACAGCAGTTTTGTCAATGGAATTGAATGGGGCGATTGTAAATATTAAAGTATATAAGTTTTAGGACATTATTTTTTTTATAATTAAAGTCGGGGTCAAAGTCACAGCGACCTGGAAATGGTACTCACCATTATAAAATCACAAAACGTACACACACACAAAATGTGGTATCCGTAATTGATGCGGTTTGGTGAATATGCTCTGTACAAATTTATTATAGGATTGAGGTTAGACGTCAAGGTCATTGTAACATTTTACTGAAAACTGTCAGTGACGCACTACAGTCAACATGTACTTACACGCAAAATCTGGTAAACCTAGCTGATGTGTTCAAGTAAACCTTCGTCAGTAAACATTTCCTATGATTGTGGTCAAACATCAAGGAAATACGCCTTTGGTATACTTGATGTGAAATTTTAAGGTCAAGGGAATATTGGCCATCAACTGTAATGTCACACTCTGATATACCAAAAATGACTCACATGCCAAATTGTACATCTCCAACTGATGTGGGATAGAATTTATGCACCGAATAAGCTTTGTTTTGTATAAATGAGGTCCAATGTCAAAGAGCAAGGTCAAGGTCACAGTTACCTAAACTTGTTTCGGTACGTTGCGCAATTCAACAATGTACTCGCACTACATTTGGTGCCCCAAGCTGGTGTTGTATCGGAAATATTATCCGACCAAAATTATTTCATATAATTGAGGTCAAAGGTCAAGGTCAGAGCGACCTGAAAATGTGACGGGACAACGAGTATTCTAAAGATGTACTCAAACATAGGATATAAATTACTCCCGAGCAATAAGGACACGTACTCACACACACATAATAGTTTAATCACTTCATGTACATAAAACTAGATTAATGGACATAACAGGTATTGTAATAAACCGCTCCTGGTCGACGCTTTAATGATGTAAATCAATTTTTGATCTTTGTAGTGAATTATAGAGTTGTAGGGTGTACCTATATATACGTGATCTTGATCCAACCGATTTGTCAAAAGATATGGCATTTTTAATTTTATTACATTTCAATTTGACTAAGCCAACCTTAGTGGAATAAAAACAGGTTCTGTAATAAATATTACAATTCCTGTTTTTATTACATCTAAGGTTGCTACAGAGGTCTAATCAGGATCCCAACTGATTGCAATGACGCATTTTTGCGTCGTGGGAAGCGACAGAGTTACATGCAATCATGTAACGTGTAATGTTTGCACTGTTCATCACATGTGCATTGTATTTAGCTGCGTTATTTACTATTTTAGAAGGTCGCCTCGATTAAGCAACCCAACTAACTACAGAACACCAGTAATTATATGGGCTACTTTATGATCTTTCTGCAATAATACCATTCTGCATTGTGTAAGCATATTTTTGTGTTTGTTATGCCGTGTTCTTTATCTGTATGTAATACGCCAAAGGCAACTTACTTGCCGATATGCTAATAAAGCTGAACTGAACTGAACCATTCTGCATGTTATGGGACCCCCTTGTGTTAACTGTCGCGAACAGTTTGGAGCCAGATGAGACGCCGAGTAAATATGTCTCTAATTAAGCTCCTAACTATTTGATACTTTGATAATTTCTAAAAGAAAATACTATGACACACTCGTGATAACTGTCGCTAACAATGTTGAACAAGATGAGACGCCGAGTAGCTCTAAATGATACAGGCGAACTTCGATATCTCGACCTCGTTTAACTCGAACTATCCGATAGTTCGCCATATGAACTGCTTTATTTCATGATCGGATAAGTCGAACATACACATAATTCAAAGTTAAAACGTGGCTCAGCCACGTTTTAACTTTGAAATACGGGTATGTTCGACAAAACCGACTTCGAGATATCGAAGTAAGACTGTACCGTAAATTCAACTTTGAGAATTGTGGCAGACGGCATATTTTGCAACCGACAATTAGATAGCGTACATGTACATGAATGTCTAGCTGCCACCCGGCCTATGAGTCATGTATACCCATTTGTTTTGTCCAATTACCTTAGGGGAGACATAACTGCACGTATTTTTGCAAAAAAGAATCATAGCTCTTATGTAATAGATACACGACGGGTTTCGCCTTAAAAGTGTACGGTATGAATCGTAATCAGACTGTTTTGCGAGGGCGACAACAAATTGTCCGAGGCGAAGCCGTATAAACGCAGATACCCCCGCAGAGCTATTCAAAAAGTGTCCTCTTACATCTGATACCGGACACTTTTTTATGTGACCGGACAGTTTTACTTTCTGTTATTGTATACTTTTTACGGGCGTGGTGCACGTGGTGAACATGCTGTCACCTGTTTAACTCTTGCACTGCCCGGGAATAGACGAGCTAACCCTGGTAATGCTACAGTGGAGAAAACGTGATTATTTACCAATAAACGCGATACACTTAAACTATTAATTCCATTGCAAACAGTTTGGAACGTGATCAGACGTCTGATCAGGCTCCAAACTGTTGTCACTCAAATTAAAACAAATAATTTTAAATATCCAAATTTGTAATTTCCTACATTTTAGCGATTTGCGTTTGCGTTTCGTTTGCGTTTAAATGGGAAAAAATAACGTTTTCTCCACTGTAAGTAGATCTACCATTTGGCTAACATTTGCAAATATGTTGGATCCGGAGAAGACGCCGCGTTACGCGGCATGTGATCTGGATCCAAATTGTTTGGCACTCATATTCAATTTTATTTTTCAATTTGAAAAGCATAGGAAAGATTTTGAGTTTCTCTGCAGACGAAATATTTGAAGCAGACGGCAATTCAGCATGATAAGGTATAACGAACATTTGCATACAGTTTTGATCAATATCAAACACACAGTAACTCTGCGTTTGAACAGGATCCAAATTAATAACACTTGTTTCATCATTCGAGCATTCAAAGCCCGAAATGTTGCGTTGGAAATAAATACAGATGGCAATTTCAAAGCAGACGACAATATGGCAGTGGAAGAGTAAAAAAACTTAATAGTATGCCTGTTCGGGGGAAAAACCTCTGGTCCTTGGTTTGATTATAAAGGGGTGGAAAATTAATTATATCGGGCTAAAATGATAAGGTTAAAATATTGATTGATCTTAATGCTAAATGCTTAAAAAGAAAATGCCACATAAACTGATAAATACAGCGCTTACCTTACAAACTGAGTACTAACTCGGAGCGTAGATAAACAAATACATGTACGTAGTTATTTTACGGCATGACCTAGCACAAAGGCTGCACGGTACGCCCGTGCAAGTTAGAAAAAAGACCAATGAAAAAAAATATAGTTGGTTTACGTGTATTATAATATTTTAGAAGTATATATTTTAATTTACTATATTTTAAATTGACCACAATCATTATTTACTCGGTGTAAAATAATTATTAAAATCTTTGTATAAGTCAGATACCGATACTCGTTCGCTTCAAAAGTATCCGGTACAAGTTCGCCTCGGACATTTTGTTGTTCATCCTCGCGAAACAGTCTTCTTACCCTTGTAACCGGACACTTTTAAAGCGAAACTCGAACGGCATCTATTACTTAATTAAAGACATTAAGCCAGTCCATTCATTGATTCACCCCACTGTATTGACTAGGTGTCAAAATACAGGTATACCGGTATAGAGCATGAGAAAATTGAGATAATTACGGATCAGCCATCTGAAGCTTTGAATAGAGGCCCTTACATAATAGATATCAATAGGTTTTTCAATGGATTTTTACTAACCAAGCTATCAAATATTAGGTGCGGGCCTCACATGAGACGCCAGAATTATTCTTTGCCTAGACGCTAGCCGAGTAAGTGCATGGGCTCCATGCTTTGAGGTGAAAGGTGTTACCACCCAAGCTTGGTCATGCAATGTCTTTAACATTAAACCCTGCCTGACAGAGGAAGGCTCAGAGAAGCTTCCGGTCTAACGAATTCTTGAAGCTATTTAACCCCTTTCTCCATAGCTACACCTTTTTACGCATTTAATTTATATATCCACGGGAGAAAATATTTCCATTTTATACAGGCATGACTATGCATAATAAGAAATGTTTTCTATATTCTAGCAAATGGTAACTTAAAGCAGGTTGAAAGTAAAGCAGAATGCATGGTCAGGTTCATTCTTCTTAACTTTCAGCCTGCTATAAGTAGTCACCTGTCTTCAATGCCTAAAGCAGACGGTAGGTTAAAGGTTTAATGCACGCGTGTACATGTAAGACAGCTAAATGCATAGAGCAACAGTACAGTGGAGAAAACGTCATTCTTTCCCATTTAAACGCAAACGAAACGCCAACGCAGTACACGTAAAGGTACAAAATGACAATATTTTGACATTTCGTATGATTTATAATTATCTCAGTAGCAAACAGTTTGGAGCCTGATAAGACGCCGGGTTCCCCGGTGTCTGATCTGGCTCCAAACTGTTTGCAAAGGAAATAATAGTTTTATCGTAAAAGCGTTTTTTAGGAAGAGATAACGTCTTCCCCACTGCAATTAGTATGCAAACTCCTTCATTCGGAACTTTCTATATTACAACTGTCCCGCATTAACCAATTACCTCATAAATACCCCTTTTTACGCCTTTTATGTACTCCTACATTGATTCCTATTTGTAGTCATGAACATATATCAATAGAAATATTATCTATATTCTAGCAGATGGTAGCTTAAAGCTGGCTAAAAGTCAAGCTGAATGCGCTTGAAGGCGCATTCTGCTTGACTTTCAACCTGCTTTAAGTAGTCACCTGTCTTCCAAACTAGAAGCAGGCTATGGGGTAATGGGTTAAGCAGCAACCTGTCATGTTTACTCTGTAATCTGTATACCAGTTAAGTCTTAGACTAAACACTAAGTAAGTAAGTAGCAAACATATAAGGGACCGATACGTTTATCCCTTATTAACAGATTTCAAGTCTTCAGGGCTCCTATTTCAGAGATTATACTGTACCAGTCCTATATCTGGTATTGCAAACAGAACGATACAGTGGAGAATATATTATTCTTTCCCAGTAAACGCGATTATGTGGAAGCAATTATTTCAATTACAAACAGTTTGGAGCAAGATAGGACGCCGGGTAACCCGGCGTTTGGTCAAGTTTAAACATGTTTGCCATTCAGATCAAAATGATCATTCAGAATTGTTGAAAGGTTTTTCTTTTCTACATTTAAGTGCAATACGTTTGCGTTTTGTTTGCGTTTAATCAGGTATTTTCACTGTGCTGATGCTCATTACATGTTACTTACTCATTGAGCCCTAGTGACGCATAAATGCGTCCTTTACCAAACGTGTACGTATTAAGAATACTCTGCTCTAATGCAAACATTGAAGTCCCTGATTAGAGGGCTCCTGCAAATCAGGCCCCTCACTGTTTGTCATTTTTCAATATATTATAAAAAAAAACCACCAACCCTAAATAGTCTAAAATGGCCCGGCCTTTATTGTAAACTGGAATTGTTCATTGTAGGAAGTTTCAGGGGATAATGAGTTAAAACATTTGCAGTTGATGTGTTTTATCCTGTGTATTTAGAGATTACTATCATGTTTCACTATGCTAATTTGTCTCTATCATTTAGATTGGATTAATATCAATGCTTTAGTACCTTATTAGCATGCAGTTGTTGCATTGTCATCACAATCTCGCCTGTTTAGATATGTTGATAGCATCTATTACATTTGTAATTCGGAATTTCAAAGGGTTCTGTTACACCTACTTCTGTGTAGATTTAATATATACTGCGCTAAAATGCCACAAGTCGCCTTTTGCAAGAAGCCAACGGAGTCTATAAGGTAAATATTTGTTAAAGTTAATAAACTTCTTCTGGGTTCTAATCCTGTTTGAACAGATTAAATTGAATAAAATATTAAAACAGTTGGTCAGAAACATATTTATTTTAGATCTGTTTTATTTATTTAGGTATAATTTATTTATTATTGATTTGGTTATATGCATTATATTTAAAACCACTGCATGGTGTATTTATATCTACATGCACTTACAAACATGTGTGATCGAGCCTGACAAATATATACCTGTACACTTTAGACGTTGCAGAGTTGGTTTGTGCATTTGTGCCTTAAAGTACTGCAATGAAATCATCCTATGTACTTCTTGGTATACAGTGGAGAAAACGTTATTTATCCCCAATAAACGCGTCTTCGCTAAAACTATTTTTCAAATACAAACAGTTTGGAACCAGATCAGACAGTGTAACCCGGCGTCTGATCAGGCTCCTAACTGTTTGCCAATAATGTTAAAATCAACATTCAAAATTGTCAAAACAACTATCATTTTCTCAATATCATTGCTATGAGTTTTCGTTTCGTTTGCGTTTAAATGGGAAAGAATAACGTATTATCCACTGTATATCATTAAAGTCCCGTTGTGTTTTCAGACCTTTTCTTAATGCCTGAAATACAATAACGGTTAATAATAATGTTTGAACATTCTTATGGGCCAAACTGATCTATGAAATGATGAAGACGGACCTAAATCACCAAAAAGGGCAATTTAAAATCATAACAAACCGAAAATAGAACGTCTGACATAAACATTTCCACACGGCTTAGTATCACGTGATACAGCCGAAATCAATTTCACTGGGTACAACCGTATCTACCTCCGCCCGTCCATCCATCAGTCAGTTAAACTATTACACTTTTTTGTCCGCTCTCTAACTCAACTATTTTTTATCCGATCTTCCACAAACTTGCTGAAAATGTTCATTGATATACAATCAAGGTTTAGTTTGATTACTACTAAAATCGCATAAGGTATTTTTGAGTTATTGCCTGTTAATTAATAAAAAATGATTGTTTCAGTCATTTTTGCACTCTAAAACAAACAGCTTTTATCGGATATTCACCAAACATGCTGAAAATATTTATTCATATAAAATTTAGGTCTAGTTTGATTATTACTAAAATCGCATGTGGCATATCTGAGTTTTTGCCCTTTATGTATTAAAAATGACTGTTTTCAGCAAGTTTTGCTCTCCAACACAAATACGTTTTATTGGATCTTCACCAAACTTGCTGAAAATGTTTATTGATATAAAATCAAGGTTTAGTTTGATTACTACTAAAATCGCATAAGATATATCTAAGTTATTGCCTGTTTATTAATAAAAAATGACTGTTTCAGTCATTTTTGCACTCTAACACATACAGTTTTTATCGGATATTCACCAAACTTGCTGAAAATGTTTATTCATATAAAATTTAGGGCTAGTTTGATTATTACTAAAATCGCATGTGGCATATCTGAGTTTTTGCCCTTTATGTATTAGAAATGACTGTTTTCAGCAAGTTTTGCTCTCTAAAACAAATACTTTTTTTTTAATCTTCACCAAACTTGCTGAAAGTTTTCATTAATATAAAATCAAGGTTAAGTTTAAATCCTACAAAAATCGCATAAAGCATGTTGGAGTAATAGCCCTTAAATTATTTTTAAAAATGGCTGTTTCAGCCTTTTTTGCTCTCTAACACAAAGAATTTTCATCGGATCTTCACCAAACTTGCTGAAATTCTTTATGTATATAAAATCTAGGTCCAGTGTGATTATTACTAAAATCCCATAGGGTTTATCTGAGTTATTGCCCTTTATGTATTGAAAAGGACTGTTTCACCATTTTTTGCTCTCTAACACAAATACTTTTTTTATTGATTTTCACCAAACTTGCTGAAAATGTTTATTTATATAAAATCAAGGTTTGGTTTGAATACTACTAAAATCGCAAAAGGCATGTCTGAGTTTTTGCCCTTTAAGTATTAAAAAATAATATTTCAGCATTTTTTTGCTTTCTAGCACATACAGTTTTTATCAGATATTCACCAAACTTGTTGAAAATGTTTATTAATATTAAATCTAGGTCAACTACCAAAATCGCACAAGGCATGTTGGAGTTATTGCCCTTGAATGACTAAAAATTGACTACTTCAGGCGTGTCAGCTTTCTGACTCAAACAGTTTTAATTGGATCTTCACCAAATTTGCTGAAAATAATATTTGTATAAAATCTTGGTCCAGTTCTATAAATACCCAAATCGCCGAAGTCATGTTGGAGTTATGGTTCTTTAATTTTTAAAATTTTGCTATTTTATCCTTATTTTTGCCCTGTCCACTCTGTAAAAGGACCAGTTTTTATTCTATTTTTAGCCAAATATTTGGTCAATAGTTGCATGTATTTCATCATAGCCGTGTTGGTAATAAGTTCAGTAATAAATGACCACTCCATTTCTCCTTTACCTCTTGAAGGATTTTCATTCAACTGTATTCGATTTTTTGTCAGCGAAAATGAAACAGATATATACACAGAATGGAATGGCGATTGTTATTTCAGTCGTGGTAAATCTAATGCCTGAGGTGTTGCCATTCTATTTAGATAACAAATAGGTGCAAAGATAGTAAGTATTAATCAAGATGACAATGGAAATTATATTGCGATCGAAATACAATACAATGACGTTGCCTTTATCTTAACCAATTTCTATGCACCAAACAAAGATGATCCAGATTTGTTTTACAAATGTATTTAAAAAGACTGACTCATTTAATACAAAATATAACTATATTAATTGTGGAGATTACAACCTGGTACTTAATCCTTTAATTGATTACACAAATAACAAACGACCAGACCATAACAAAAAAGCCAGAGGTAAATTATTATTACTGATAAAAATTTAATTGACCCGTTCAGAGAACTGCATGGAGATAGCAGAAAATTGCTTGGAAAAAGATTTACACCTTTACAACAAGGTAGACTTGATTTCATTTTAATGACAGCCAACATGATAAACTATTTGAGAAATTGTGACGTTGATATTAGTTATAGATCAGACCACTCAATAATACTGCTAGACTTGTGTTTTTCAGATAAAAGCCATGGAAGTTTAATAATGACTTATTAATTATATTGATTATGTTACCTGTATAAATGATAAAATAAATGAAATTATTTTACAATACTGCATACCTGTATCTGATCGGGAACAAATATTGACAATAGATAAGTTAGATATACAGTTTGTAATAAATGACCAGTTGTTTATTGAACACTATCAATGGAAATACGTAGAAAAACCATATATTCTCCAACTATAAAGTAAAACAAAGAAGAAATATAAAGGAACAATTATTTTCCGAAATTCTGAATATTGAATCAAGTTTAAATGAAGATAATAAAGAGAGATTACCCCTGTTACAAAATGAACTTACAGAAATAAGAAATAAAAACATCAGAGGTGCTTTTATTAGGTCAAGATCTCAATAGATAGAACAAGGTGAAAAGGTCACAAATTATTTTTGCAAACTAGAAAAATATCATAATTTATGTAAAAGTGTCCCATTTATAGAAAGAGATGGTTCATTAATATTTGACCAAGAAGAAATTTTACAAGGAACTAGTAATTTTTATGAAACCTTATACAATGAACAAAATACAAACAAAAACTATGAGTTAGATAGGGAATTAGAAGCCTGTAACGTAAATAAGTTCAATGCTGATCAGAGTAACTGATTAGAAGGTCTCTTAACATTTGAAGAAGTGTCAAATACTTTAAAAATATAAAGAATGATAAAAGCCCTTGATGTGATGGCTCTACATCAATTAATTTGGAATAAACTGGGATGTTTCGTTGTAAAAGCCCTAAACCATGCAGTCTTGGTTGATTCCTTTTCTAAAAATATTAAACTAGGAACAATTACATGTATACCAAAGGACAATAAACCAAAGCAATTTTTAAAGAATTGGAGACCAATAACATTATTAAATGTATTGTAAAAATGAGCATCTGGTAGTATAGCAATTAGAATTAAAACTGTCTTAAATACACTGGTTGCTCACATCAGACTGTATTTGTTAAAGGTAGATACATTGGTGAAAAATACTAGATTATTGTATGATGTTATGAAATACTGTGAAGTTAACAATATCCCAGGTTTATTAATGCTTAAAGATTTTGTGAAAGCTTTTGACTCCGTGTGATTTGATTTTATTGATAAAACTATGTCATTATTTAACTTTGGTGATATTTTTAAAAAGTGGATTAGACTATTTCTGTATAATACTGAGGTTTGTGCACAACTAAATGGGTTTTTTCAAACGCTTTTCAAGTTAAGCGAGACTGCAAACAAGGGAACCCAATATCATCTTATATTTTTATACTGTGTGCTGAAATTCTAGCAGTAAGTATAAGAAATTGTAAAAATATCACTGGAATAAAAATCAAGGGGGAAGAATATATCAAATCTTGCAGATGACACCTCCTTATTTTAAGATGGCCCTGACAAGCCCTTGCATAATATTTTAGAAGTAATCAATAATTTTTCATCGATATCCGGTCTATTTCAATTTAGACAAAACGAAGGTCATTTTGATTGGTTCTCTAATGCCTCGCTCACATTTGCTGCGGCTGTCGTACGGCGGCCGCACGGATTGTTATTTCTACGGCGAGTAGCAATTCCCCGGCCGCCGCAGAATTCCTACGGCCGCCGTGTGTTTTGCTCACATTTGCTGCGGCTGCCGCACGGCGAGTTATGATTTTTGGGGCTTAAACAAACCTGCGGTCGCCGTACGGCATCCGCACGGCAGTCGTGGTATCCCCCAATCCGATGCTATGCAACTAAAATGCTGCTCCTGCTACACAACTTGGTTTTACTGCATGTTTACACATTTCATATCAGTCCAACTACACTGTGAACTCAAATGATACATTTGGACAGCATTTAAGAACATCTAAAGCCATTTTTAGATAATGTACATTATCATGTTTTATATATATGAACAAAAGTACAAATGCACAATAAGAAAAGTGACCATTGAGTTACGGCGGCCGCACGGTGGCCTTACGGCGACCGTACGGCAGCCGCAGAACCATACGGCGTGTGTTTTCTACGGGCGCCGTAGAAATGTAAAAATGTTATAACTCCGCGTTATAATTCTACGGTGAGCTCTACGGCCTATGAAATATTGGGATACGCCGTGCGATATAGTGGGCTACCTACAAAAAAGATTGGGCTAATAATTTGCAACGCTGATGGGCGTGTAAAATCAAAATGAAAACATATTCAATACACTTTTTACGACGGACAGCACATTAACACGTTCAACCCTAGCGACGAGTTTACCTGTCATTTACAACCCGTGATTCTATAAAGAGAACACTTGTCCTGTAAATACAGTATATACTTTGATCAGGAGGTGATCAGAGTCTGTACTGTTTGCCTGTTTAAAACGTATTGTTTAAATCAACCTTAAATATGTTACACTTTACTAGGCTTATTGCTCATGAACTGACTCAATTAAACCGAGTCTGCAATTTTCAGTATTTGCTTTGTTTTCTGTGCTTTCAAAGGATCTCCCCTTATTCAGATTAATAACATTTATTGACTTAAAACATTATTATGAGTTTAGCTACTATTCCTGCTCGATGTGTTGTATTTATTGACCCGCAGTGGTACGTGTAGCAACCAGAATTGCAATGCAAACATTGCAATTCCAGTTGACAGTTCAACCAGTTTTCCAATAACCGGAATTGCAATAAAATTTTGAAATCGCTCAAAAACGTTTTACTCCAGTAGATGATCATACATACTTGATATTTTTGTGTTGTTTTTTGTTTTTGGGGTGTTTTGGGATCCTTCGACGAAATTTAATGTATACGTCGGCGCCGGTAAAAAAGTATTTTTTCGAAAATTTCAACAAAATATGACACAGTACTTTACGAAATGTAGTCTTAGATAAGAGTGAATCATGAATGGAGTTATTGCAACTCCGGTTAACATGATAGAAACACACTTAATTGCAATAAAAACAACTCTGACACTGTTTTATTGCAAATCCTGTTTTTATCGCAATTCCGGTTGGCAGATCAACCAGTTTTGCAATGAGGAAGATTAATATGGTGGTTGTGATACTCAGAAGAAACTGAAGACAGTGGTGATTATGAGGTGAACGACGGAGATGATGATGAGGGAAAAGAAAAGTAGAACATGAATATAGTGATGATGGTACTGGTGATGATGAGGAGGAAGACCACGATAACATTGATATTGATAAAAGTGAATAGAATGAGGTGAGAGACGGAGATTATGATGAAGTGACGGAGGAGAGGAATGAGGAAAAGGAGGTTTAACACGATGATGATGATGAAAACGAAGACGATAATAATGATGACGAGAGTTATAACAATGGGCTAGAGGATTTTAATATTTGAAAGTTATTAGATGCAGCACTCTGAAAAAATTATATTTCGCCAAGTAGATGTCACCGCTAATGCGATACATACTCCAAAAGAGTTTATACTCGTGTATACTTGCATCCTCTCTCAGTCCTGAATAAGTCAATGTTACATGGCGGCATAAGATTACTTTGTACTCGATGTTTAACACCATAAAAAGCATAAACTAAAACCATTGATTTCCTATGAGCTATCGTGACTGTGGTGTGTCCAGTATAGACGTGCTTTATATACTGTCCAACGGCAGTCCTCTATAAACGTGATCTTGTGGAACCTCTAAAAACATTTTAGCCGATCTACATCAAACGTTTTTCAAATGTTGTTCTTGACAAGGTCTAGGTTGAGTTTATATTGATTTATGTGTGGTAAAAACTTAAGTCGATCCATAGAATGTTACCATAGTGATCACACTAAATGGCAGAATTTTTGGACAATCTTCATCAAAATCACTCCATATTTCCTCGCCGAAATATTATGTTATTTTCGAAAAAAGGTTATGAGGGAACAAAACATTGGTCATCAGGTCCAATAAAAGATCTCTAGACGTAAAAGACGTAGGTAATAGTTCGTATACAAAACCTGTATCATAAACGGTCTTAGCGACAAACTTTTTGGGTTCACAAACTCATATCATAGAAATAGTTTGTGAGAACTTTACGGGTCACAATTGTACCCTACTTTCTATCAGGCTATTTATGCATAATTATCCGTTACAATTGCTATGTCGAATTTGTTCTTTGAAACCATGGGGCAAAAAGTAGGTCACAAGGTAAGTAATAAAAATTTATAAGACACGTTATGTGTCGCAGGTTTGAATGTACCTTGATCACAATATTCTCGGAAAGTTCATTTTCATTTCGACAAAATCTAGGATAAGTTCGAAGTGAAAAGAAACATGTTTTGTTTTATCACATTGCTTGATGTTTTGAATACACTACCATTGATTAGTTGTAAATTTTGTGGGGGTTATTTTGTTACACGTGGTTCAGTTTGTAGCATGTAAGCGTTTCGTAATATTTCGACTGGGAATTCATAATAGTATGTCCATTCTGTCGTAATATTATTACCAAGGAGTCGAAATAATACGGGGGTCACTATATTTTATACCACCGGAAACAAATTAAAACTTGCCCTGTGTATTGCCCTGAAGCATCTCGCACAAACCAAATTTGAATCAAATATGTGCATCTTTAGCAGAGATTATGAACAGAAACTGAAAGATGGAATGACGCAAAGAGGTCACATTATATGCTCCAGCAATTTCATCTCGGGTTCAAACACATTGTCTACGACTCCTCTTTAAAATGTAAATTGTATGGGTGGTTTTTATTAATGTATGCTAATCAAATTGCAAAACAACAGGGGCATTTATGTAGATTGAATTTTTTTAGGAGCACATTTCGTTACAGTTACTGTTAACATTACCGTTGCCTGGTCTTTGATATGGAAAATACTCTCGGACAAGGATACAAAGATGCCTTTGATGCCGACTGGTTTCTGGAACATTACGTCAAAACCTTTAAACAGCAAATTGAACATGGGGGCCAAATGCCTTTCGCGCTGGACTTTCTAAACAGCGTATTTTCCACAGGTAAATAATACTCCTTTCTTACATTCGTTTCTTAACGGTATGCGCAAAACGACCGTATTTGGGATAACTACTCATTTTTTATTCTGGCGATTTATCGAATTATTTGGCGTCTCATTACATATCCTGGAAAGTTATGAACAGAATATCTGAGAATAGTTTCAGACGACAAATTGTGCAGACAACAATAACATAGCAAGCTAGTTTAAGAAGACAAACGAGTATTTCTGAAGTTTCATACCCTTAGATACTGATCTGATATTGCTTTACTCGTTTTCTGATATACAGTAGTGTGCAAAATTTGGCCACACTTGACAGTGCACGCGCTATTATGATAGTTTCCACACTATGCACAATCCAACTGTACTCTTTCGAAAGTCAGTAGCGATTAGGAAGTTTCGCCAAATAGGCAAAGAAACGTGTTATTTGTTGCCAACTGTGGCTTAAAACTGCTTTTGTTTCTGCTTATACATTCAAACGTAAGTTTCTTTGGCATTAAATTAGATCTAACAATGGTAAACGGGTCTGTCCAGTACCAAGTATTAATCTTTCACACATGTCACTACTTAAAACATAGCAAATTTTGGGTCGTTCGTTATCGTTTGAAGCGAAAATAAGAGATTTTATTATTTTTTATTATCTGGAGAAATTTTGAAACGGCTAATCGTATAAATAATCGTTATCTGCTGTATGCAAAATGTATATTGTATAAAACAACTGCATGCCTTACCACACACTCCTGGTTTCATGTCTTATCTTTAAAGTAAAAACCCATGGATGAATGGCAGTTCTACGAGGGGTGTTTCATAATTAATGTAACTCGACCAATAACTTCAATACTGTAAGTGCAAAATGCATGTGTGATATATCATTCAAAAGATAAATTATTCGCCTACACAATGGTATAATAATACACGATAAGATCACATGAATAATTCAGTCACAACACGAACCTAAATGACCCCAAGTTTAGGGAACTGAACAGTTTTTGTGTATTTTTTAGGTAATTTTTCGACAAAGTTTGAAAGTAAAATTATTATCGCGGATTCATTATTTGGAATACTTTTTATGAATTTTTCAGTCAAATACAATCGGATTATTATGCATAATATTATATGACGTAGTGTAAGATATAATTATTTTATAAAATGACTAAAATATAGCTAATATTTAACTCGTACTGAAAATATAATAAAAATCACGCAACAGTTATGTTCGAGTATAAGTTGAAAGCTACAACACATGTTCTTACATCAAATCAGGCTATAATTGAAGCTTTAGAAATAGATAACCCTGTTTTAAAATCAAAACATCGATATAGGGATCTAAAATATTTTCATGGCGTTCGAAAATTTATTTCACCTTTTGCCATTGGCAAAATAAGAAACTTCATATTTTGAAAAATTGAGAGTCAATACACTTTACCTTTTTAATTGTAATGATATATTTCAAAAACAAAGTTTAGAATTTTACACTTTAAGAACTTGTTAGATCAATAAATAATGTTTGAGAAATGCTTTGCTCCAGTGCCCTTGAGAAGGGGTAATTTAGGTTATTATTGTGATTTATCCAGTAATGGGACCAACATGTGCATTATACCATCGTATAGGTGAGAAATTGCCCTTTCCAACGATATATCGCATATGCAGATTACACTTATTATATTGAAGTTATTTATCGAGTTGCATTAATTAGGAAACACCCCTCGTATAACTGCAGTTTTTATTCATCGTAGGTCGAAGAAATGTGTTTGCATAGAAGCTACGCACGGTGTTGGTATCAATGGTCGTAACGTTTAAAACTTCAGAATTACTCTGTTTTTCGTCGCAAAACTTGCTTATAGTTAAAGTTTTCATTATATGTGTATGCATTTGTATTGCCATGTTATGCCACTATTGCCAAAATAAAATATAAAATCAATCAATCAATATGACACGGAGAGATAAACTGAACCGAAAGATCATGAAAATGAACATAATGTAATTATTATATTTCTTTTTTACACTACTCAGTTGCACTTTGTTTCTAACAGTTTTTGTTTGCATTGTTCTTTCACGGAAAATTCCTTATAATAGATATAAATATTTATTCCTTGAAAAAGCCTAACGTTGGAAAATAATTTAATTCGTGTTGGTGTTGTTATTTTTCTTATATTTATAATAGATCTGAAATTCAAACAAATTCACCTTATCAATCGATCCATATAGTATTGCTTTTCAAGAAAGAGAGAGAGAAAAAAGGAAGAAAATCACTTTATCAATCGATCTTGCCTCAACTGCTCTTTATGAAGGAAATAATCAAAGAAAGAAAATAACAAATAAATAAATAAACAAATTAATCTCATCAGTCTAGAACTGCTTTTCAAGAAAGGAAGAGAAAGAAAATGAGAGAAATGGGGAGAGAGAGAAAGAAAGAAAGAAAAAGAAAGCAAGAAACCTCATCAGTCGAACTATCTATAACTGCTTTTCAAGAAAAAAAACAAGCAAACAGAAGAATAAATAAAAATTCACCTGATCAATCGATCTATTTGTAGTTGTTTTCAAGAAAGAAAGAAAAACAACCAAACAAACAACTTCTTCTTATCAGTCGATCAGTAGAGGGAGTGAGTTAGTGTTTGATAAAATTATCAGTCTAATATACGAAGTTATCGAACGAACGACGAGTTAACGGCCTTTTCACTTTTTTGGTGTTAGTGTATGTTTAACAATACAGTTAACTAAAATATTAAATGAAAAATGAGAACTTTCCATGATCTTATATCACCTTCTTTAGTTATAAACATCTTAAAAATGAAAATGTTCATATTATCACTTATTTTTCTGATGTATCAATCGTGTCATCGAAATTTGACGTCGAACCCGACAGTTTTACGTTTTGGGGACATTTCTGTAGACGGTATACAAACAAATGTATCTATAATGTTAAGATTATTAACCAGCAGACTGGCAATAGGTCTGTGAACAAAAACTAAAATGCTATGTAGATAATAATTAGAATTCCCATTTTATCGATTTGTGTTATACCCTTAAACATTAATAATCTTTGAATGTGGCATGAATTACGTTACATTTTAGATTTAGGGACATTTCTGTAGACGCTACAAACATATAAATATCTCGGGCATATAAAATATTATTTTAAAAACAATTATATTTCTATAAACAATGGTTTAAGACTATATTCAAAAATGCATTTTTTATTATAGTGACTAATTATTCTTTATAACTAAATATAAAACTAAACCCCATTCTCTATTTTTCTGCACAATATCAGAATGTCTACAGGATGTTCATGCATTTATCCTTCACTATGTTTTAATTTCTGCATACCGTTAAATTATACGTACATATATACGGTAACTTTTAACGAACTATTGGACCATTTCAGGTATTGTCGATGATTTTTGAACTGGCACTCATCAGTTTCCGTCAACTTTCGTCGATAAAGTCGGGACTTTACGTTAACTGTATAGGTAAAAATCAATAAATACAAATGTACTTAGAAACATATATTACGCACGTGTTACATTTTATTATGGACGCAGTAGCACAGTGGCATGTGTCACTGACTCTAACGACAGAGGTTGTGGGTTCGAAACTATTTCAGATCTATTTTAAATAACATAGATCTTTCAGGTATTTTTAAAAAATAAAATAAAATGGATATATTTTTATTGTGAATTTATTCTCTCTTCATATAAAATATGTCTGTATTAATTTTGTAATTTGTTTTATTTATATGTTTATTTTTCTTCATCCTTTTTTATTCTTATACACTGACTGTACAACACTCACACAAATAATGATTTTCAAGACAAGCATGCGTCTTCTCAACAAAAGAATTTAAAAAAAAAAAAAGATCGCAAAAATGCATGTATGTAAAACTAATATGGCAGGGATCGAACTCACGACCCAGAAATGGGTAGATTGTAGTGGGTCGATTGTTACTGAGCTATCGTCGCTTGTAACAGATTATGATGTACAAGACTAATTGTTCAGTGGTGAATTATCCAATATTTTTCTGTAAGATAAAAAAAGATTACGGAAAAGGGCGGAATATGCATAGGGTGCCAGTTCAAACACCATCGACAATACTATAGGATTCGGTGTATTGATTTATATGTTATGAGCCGTCACGTGTTGTTATGCGTCTACACGCAATTGCGACGTTATTGTCATTTTTTCAATTGCATACTGCTAAAAGGCATATACTCAAATTATGATTTCAATAAAATATTTGGATGGGGATTTACAATGCAGTTGTTTTGAGACATGAACCATGTTGATGCTTCAAATATATTTCATGTTTCGATGTAATGATACTATTTAGAAATTGGCACCGACACCGTACGTAACGTAATAAGAATTTCAAAATGTTAGTTTTATCTTCTAAATAGATCTAGTTTCTAATAATTTTGTATTTGCATTAAATAGTTTATTTCATTTGTACTGATTCAAACGGGGATATATTTCAAACTTTTAGGCCGACATTTTACAACAATAAAAACCTGGTATTTTCTTCTTATTCCTTTAGTCTGCCTACGGATCGAAAATAAGGCTCTGGAAAATGGGTCTCATGGCATGTCGTGTAGACGGGCAACATCCACTTGATTTATATTCAGCATATGTATACGAACAATTCTAGGGGGGATGTAAAGTTCTTAGGCGCGTATTAAGGTCAGAAATAGGTCAAAGGTCATTGGGTGCAGATTTTTGCATACCATAATATAAACCTAACTTTATTTACATTTCAAATATATCAAATGAACTATTATTGGTTACAATTAGTTCACAAATGTCTGTACTTGCTAAATATTATCAAAAAAGTAAAATATTACTGTCAATGTCCTTTTCCAGGGGCAATAACTCTGATTTTCCTCATTCTTTTTTATATTTTTTATAGTTATTCTTTCGTTATTTTTGTCTGTGTTCTTATAACATCAAATTATTTTTATGTTTCTTTACACCTTTGACATAAAGTAACAATTCTAAATGCAAATGGAAGTAAATATTACAGTCAATGCCCTTTTCCAGGGTCAATAACTCTGATTTTTCTCTTTCTATTTTATTTTTTATGGGAATTTGTTTTCGTTATTTTTTGACTGTTTTCTTATAACATCAAACTTTTGTATGTTTCTTTACACCTTTGACATAAAGCAACGATTCAATATGCAAATAAAAGTAAAAATTACAGTCAATGCTCTATTCCAGGGGCAATAACTCTGTTTTTTCTGTTCCATATCTCCTTTTTAATAGGAATTATGATAATTAATTGTTATGCTATTTGCAATCACTCATAGATAACCTAAAAAACTTTAATTTATTGAATGTATAATTGGTCGAAAAATCTAGAAATAGAATTTTCGTGACAGAAAAAACAATTATAAGTCACAAACAAGGGCGATAACTCTTAAAATAAGCCAGTAAATCACGTATTCTGTTCATTTCTGCTATAATAGCTGGGCACATTAGAGAAAAAATCATAAACTTGATATACAATCATCAAAGTAGGTTTACATAATATACTGATATGGCCTTTCTTTCAACAAAAAAACCTTTTGCACCGTAAACATTCAAAATGGCCGCCATTTTTCAAGATGGCCGCCATTTTCGGTTCTCATATACCATTTCTCTTCTAACATTTGACATGTATGACCAAATTTTATACTTTTGGTGTTGAAATATATGTTTTTAAGCATTGGCAAGGTAATCAAGAAAATTTTAAATTGATTTGAAGCTTACTTTAATGCATAATGACCAATGTTTGAAAAAGAAACGTGTTTGTTTTAAGATGACCGTTACCTTTTGCACTAATGATTAATTTCGTTTCTTAAATTTTCTCATACATGACCATTAGTCAAACTTTCGGAGTCAAAGGTAGTGATTGTATATTTATTAAAGAACCTGTTTAACTGGGTATTGACTTACTTTTGGCAAATACATATACATTGTATCTATATACTGCTGAAACCTTTCATACAAGAAATTCCAAGTTTTGTGAGAGATGATTTAGATTTCTTAAAACACATTCCAAAGGAAACATCAAAACATTCTTTATTCTTTTGATGTAATCAATTTATACACAAATATCTCACACGAATTGGGCCTTGAAGCAATAGAGTACTGGCTAAACAAATGTCCTTCATTAATACACAAACGTTTCACAAAAGAGTTTATTATTCAAGGATTAAAAACTATTTTAGAAAACAATAACTTTGAATTTGATGGCAAACTATTCAACCAAATAACAGGCACCACTATGGGCACCAAATGTGCCCCCAACGTACGCAACCCTAGTGTTAGCATATCTGGAAAGTAAAATGTATAATAAAATTGAAACTACAGGTGACAGTAATGTATCAAAGTATATAAAATTGGAAA
This sequence comes from Gari tellinella, assembly GCA_922989275.2. NCBI lineage: Eukaryota > Metazoa > Mollusca > Bivalvia > Cardiida > Psammobiidae > Gari > Gari tellinella. The sequence goes on from OV277868.1 coordinate 10,787,659, forward strand.
CGGTTTCTTGACGACTGCTTTATTATTTGGAATAAATCTAAAAAGGAACTAGAAGATTTTCACTCACTTTTAAACAATTTACATAAGGACATAAAATTTACTGTTGAAACATCTAAAGAAAAACTTTCGTTTCTGGATATTTGGGTAATAAACAATGACGGCCGAATAGAAACCAATATCTTCGCTAAAGAAACGGACACTAAACAACACTTAAATTTCAGGTCATGCCATCCAAGACACACTAAAATTGGCATACCTTACAGCCTATCAAGAAGAATATGTACAATAGTTTCAAACCCCATTATACGAAAGAAAAGATTACACGGATTATTTAAAATACTTTTAGTCAGAAACTATCCCAAATCTGTAATCTCAGACGGCATTAGAAAGGCAAACAGTTTATCCAGGCAAGAACTACTAAATCAACTTCCAAAACAAAAAAATGATACCTTACCATACATTTCTACATTTAATCCCAAAAATACGGATTTCTTCAACATAATCAATACAAATATACCCCTTCTACAAACAGACCCAGTAATGAAAGACTGTTTAAAAGATGTTAGAATAATAGAAAGTAATAGACAACCTCCAAATCTTAAAAGAATCTTAACGAAGGCAAGGTTTACCTCTAAGGATACAAATACAGGCCAGTTTAAAGTAACAAAGTGCAATAGACCCACTTGTAGTCTTTGTCAACACATTGTAGAAAGCACATCCTATAATTTTAATGGTAAAATATTTCACGTCAATGAAAACATGACATGTGACGTTAAAAACGTACTATACGTCATAACTTGTACCGGATGTCAAGAATATTATATTGGACAAACGGGGGATAAACTTTTAGCAAAGGTAATTCTAAGCCCTTGCTGCACTGGGCGGTTTGTTAGATGTATTTTGTATTTCGACAAGTGAAAAATCGAAAGACGCATCCAATGCTGTAGACCAATTTGTTGAGACAGCGTTAAAGGATGCTGAAACAAAAGACATTAGCCATATTTTGTTGGACGCGATGTGATTGCAGAACCCTCTCATTGGTTTAGGACTTTACAAAATATTGATTCAAGGAGTGCAACACCGACTATTTGCTCCACCCAAAAAACAAAGTCAAAGACATTAGCAAGTATTTATAGAGACACGAGATCAGACAAGCAACAAGTATCGAAACAGATAAGACCTGACCTTACTAAAGCTCGAGAAAGATCTCAAGGATGTCAGACATTCGGAGAGTATACTCAAGAATTTGTTCAGTCGGTATATTCCCATTTCACAGGCACACCTACTCGCATTGATGTCACATTAGATACCTTGGGAGCAGGTCTATCAAAGCTGCCACTGGAAAAGATCACAGGTCCAGAACACCCACTACCTGGACCCACTACCGCATGTCAGAGAGCCATACCTTGTGCTCGACGAGAAGTAGAAATACATGTACATTGCCGAGTTTCTATCATCTGAATGACACATTACTATTACCACAAGGGTTGTTTGTTGTAGCAGATGGAACGTTCGTAGGCGTTATAAATGCAAAGTCATATAGCTTCCATGCTGATAAGTTGTCGGTCGATAATAAAGAAGCTGACAATAGAATGATATTCCATGCTAAGGATGCTGTTGCAAGCGGGTTTGATCGTCTGATTGTTATATGCAGGGACACAGACGTAATACTGTTGATGCTTTGTAGGAAATGACGTGTTAATATGGATGTTATCCGGTACAGCAAAGCAAAGGGGATGATTCCTTGTTAACAAAATATATGAGGCACTCAAGGTCGACAAAACATCATAGGTTTCCATACCTTAACTGGTATATAGACACTTGCTGGTATAGGCAACTCATGAAAGTCAAGACAGCCTTGGACCCATACACACACACTAATTATGTATCACCCCCAATTGGATAAGAAATCCCTCTATCCCAATGGCATACATGCAACTCGCGTCTTGCTATTGCAGGACAAAGTGCAGCTCGGCAAAATGTGCTTGCTATAAAAGCCAACAAGTATGCATGTATGAATGTGGTTGTGAGGCAACACACCGTGTAACTCAGATTAATTGGTAGCATGCGTCTTTATAAGAATCCCCACATTCTCACTTTTGTTAGACGCGTCATTGTAAACTGAATGTATGTAGATCGATGATCTGATTGTTTCATAACGAAGCATAATGCATGTCTTAGTACATCCAATTGGTGATGAAAGTTCTGTAAAGTTATTCGCAAGTTTGGTCAAATGTGATTGTTCTTCTTCGTTCTAATATCTCTAAAAGGATATTGATATTGTAAATGTTCATTTGTAAAACTGTACGTTAAAGTATGTGAATAATTATACAGAATGTTTACATCTAATTCATTTGGTATGTGTTAAAATTACACGTATACAGGCTGTAAAGCACAACTTCCCGTCACAAAATTGTAATTACACCATGTTTTAGCCAGATACATAGTAATAACCCTTGGATTTGTCACAAAACCAACGATAACATTTTATAGAAATTCGAACCTAACATAGTCATCCATTATATATGTTCATGTCAATACAGTGTTCCTAAGAAAGTAATACTTAATATAATGATACTTTCCCCAAAGTGAATTTAAGAGAAACTCATTTGGCATCGCACACAATCAAATCTTTTGGCTTTTTTTTATATATCGGGGTTGTCTGTATGTATACCCTAAAACGCATATTTCAGTGATGAATTTCCATAGTGAATTACTGCTTCATGTCAATGATGTTTATATACATGTACATAAAGTAGTTTGATTTTATAAGAAAACAGACGATAAATAATAAACAAACAAACAAAAAAACATAAAAAAGAAAGAGAAAAAACCAGAGTTATTGCCTAAAGAAAGAACAATGACTGTAAGATTACATTTGATTTGATTATTTAATTGCTGTTTTTATTAAAATGTACTAGGTAAACCCAAACAAATTCGATATAATAAGAAAACAGTCAAAAATAACGCAAACAATTCTCATTAATAATTGTTTAATTTGACTCATTTTAAAAATGATTTTACAAACTTACTATAACAATTTTATAATCTTGGTAATAATATTGAAAGAATTTCCATGTTTCCATGCATCTCAATATTGTATCATTTTTATTGTGAATGTAGTTATTTGTATTTCTCGCTTTGTAGGTACATTAATATAATTTCATGTGAGGCGCATTTGAACACACAACTCCTGTGTGAAAAGAGCGCTATATAAATCGGGTATAATAATAATAATAATAATAATAATAATAATTAAATATAAAATAGGAATGGAAAAACAAGAGTTATTGCCCCTGGAAAAGAGCACTGACAGTAATATTAACTTTTATTTGCATATTGAACTGCTCCTTTATGTCAAAAGTGTAAACAAACATAAAACATAAGAAAACAGTACAAAAAAACGAAAACTAATTCCCATTTAAAATTAAATATGGAACTGAAAGATCAGAGTTATTGCCCATGGAATAGAGCATTGACTATAATATTTACTTTTATTTGCATATTGAACTGCTCCTTTGTGTCAAAAGTGTAAACAAACATAAACACATTATGAGAAAAACAGTCAAAAAATAACGAAAACAAATTCCTATTAAAAAAGAGATATGGAACAGAAAAAACAGAGTTATTGCCCCTGGAATAGAGCATTAACTGTAATTTTTACTTTTATTTGCATGCTTTGTCGCTAAGACTTCATTAACACACTGAGAAGTAGTCAGCGGGTATCACGTGACTTTGAGTCGTCACGTGATACCAGGAGAGGACAGTACACTGCCGTCAACTCTAACCCCTCTCCCTGTTGAGGGATGGTCGACACTGTTTGATGAGGATGACTTCCTTCACTCTACGCTTTATGTGAATGTGTTCTGATGATAGTACTTTGGCTTTCAGAGGATCTTTGTGGAGTCCAATATTTTCAGTGTTCGTGAAATGCCGAGTTAGCTCGAAACACAAGCTCTTTCAATAGTGTTTCGAGCGGTCAACCCGTTTCACCAACATAATCATTTCTGCAGTTTTCACACTTCACATAATAAACAATCCGCATTATTATTTCTTTAAAATGTCTGTCTTGTCTTCCACATGTGTGACTTGTGAGCGGAAAGAATTGACTGGCGTGTGGTACCTGTTCACACCATGCTGTTTGAAAAAATCTGTTTAACGTTTCTGAAGTTCCCCGGATGTATGGGATGCCAACCTTAGGTATTCGTTGGTTGGATTGCTGGTGTGTTCTTTTGTCTTTATTGTTGCGTTTATTGGGAGTTGAGAACATCCATTCTGGGTAGCCGTTTGCCCTAAGAGCACCTTTGATATGGTCTTTCTCCTTTGTTTTGTCTTAATCATCAGTCACCAGTTTCTCCGCCCAGTGGAACAAGGTCTTCACCACAGATCTTTTGTGTTTCTTAGTGATAAAAAAAATCAGAGACCTGTCTGTGTGGGTAGGTTTCCTGTACACTGTGACCGTGGTGGGGCCATCGTCTTTAATATGAACACAGGCGTCCAAAAATGGAATTTGTCCATCCTCTTCCCTTTCCGAGGTGAACTAAATATGCTCATCTATGGCGTTTAAGTGGTCTAAAAACTAATTAATATCATACTCGTGGAGTTTTGTCATTGTGTCGTCTACATATCTAAACCAAAGAGGGTGGATTCCTTGCTGTGTCCAATGCTTCTTTCTCAAAATGCTCCATGTAGCGGTTAGCTACATGTACTATGGGAGAGACAGGATATCCCTATCGCTGCCCCTTGTTTCTGCTGGAAATATTGTCCTTTATAAATGAAGTAAGCGCTGTTTTAAGTGCCATTTCCAGGAGGTCACATACACTGCTTACTGTGAGCATAGGCACTCTGGTTCAGTTCGCTTGACTCATATAATATCATCTGGCCATAAATGTACGTGTAGCTACTTAACTAGTAGGCCTCATTGACAATTTTAAACAGTGTCGATCCGGATTTAAGCGGCCAACCTACTCGGTATCTGATTATGATTAAAATAGTTTTTGTCATACCGTAATCAAAATTAAGATAATGGCAACACTACTACTTCTACTACTAACAATAATATAACACCGCTACTACTATTACTACTACTACTACTTCTGATAATAATAATAATAATAATAATAATGGCAACACTACTACTTCTACTACTAATAATAATATAACATCGCTACTACTACTACTACTACTACTACTACTGATAATAATAATAATAATTATTATTATTATTATTATTATAATGGTGAGGACAATAATAACAATACATAATACTAATATAACGAAGTAGAATATCTTTCCGAGAAAATCCAAATATTCAGATGAAAATAAAGGTAGACCAGAAGGCCTAACATTTCAACAATTATTAATTAACTGCTTACCTGAGACATTGTGTCGTTCAATGTTTGGTTTTGCGATAAAACAGTGTCCAGCTGACAATACATCAACACGAACAGGCCAAACAGACATGTTTTGTAGTTATTCGCCATCTTCAAAGTTGGTTCCTTAACGTCAATACACGAGCTATGTAGTATGCGCGCAGTTTCCCGCCTTATATAGCCGCTGTGTCAATTGTTTGGGTGGCGGATGAACACGTGTATGTATTAATTAATGTACCGTTCAACATCTTCATCACCAACTCGCTTTTAAACTCGAAATTATCAACATGTCTTCAGTTTGATTGCGGTAGGCCGAGCTTGTGTGAGTGGAACATATCTGTATGTTAACCCATTACTCCATAAAATTATATGTATTTTACGCCTTTAAAGGGACTCGCAACCGGATGGTGTACTTGTCAAAATAAAATAAAATACTCAAATAAAAGCAAATTTGTGGCATTATTTGGCTTCTGACATTAAAAAAATATGATCAGTCCAAAAAAAGTCTCAAGAATCGTCACCGAATCTTAGATTTTTAGATATTTTCCATCGTTTTTCTATACCGACTAGTAGACGGTATAGTTGTTGTTGTTGCTTCTCTACACGGGCTCAGACATAAACACGAGCCGAATTACGAAGTTGTATGCACTTTCGATGGCTACACATTGAAATACGTTAAATCGATCCGAGATAAACGGATAGTTTCCGTGGTCCATTGGTCTAAGCGGTTTCCCCTATTTTGCCTTCTGTCCGCCAATGCCGGGCCCCGGGTTCGAATCCCACCAGAGACCAATATTTTTTTTTATTGAAATACATTTTTTTAAACAGAATTTCTTATCCTAAACTAATTCTTTACCATTTATATAAGCGTTTGACACATATTTACAAATTACTATTTTTAATGCACCATCTGGTTGCGAGTCGCTTTAACTTATTCCTATACTGAAAGAAATAGTACCACTTTATACATTCAAGAACATGCACCATAAGAAATAGTTTCCATATCCCAGCAGATTATTGCTTAAATCAGTCTGAATGTAAAGCAGAATGCGCCTTAAGGCGCATTCTGTTTTACGTTCAACAAGCTTTAAGTGGTCACCTATCTTTAACTCTATAAAACGAACTATGGATAAAGGGTTAACTTCGAAATACGGATAAGTTCGACTTAAGCAAAATTGGTGAGAGCAAGGGTCGATCGTATTGTAATTTGTAAAGCTGTTTAATTTGCAATACACAGGGCAGGTGGTACGTTGGTTTATGCAAATGAGGCTTCCCAAATAGAATATATCACATAACTTGCGGTTTTGGGAGTGGAGTAAAGCCTTTATATAAATATCGTAATACACTCGTGGAATATCGATTTTCGAGTTTCGGTCAAACCTTTTCTTCCACAAGCGCTGCATGTAGCAGGACACCAAATGACGTAGTTTGCGATGACGTTACCGTAAACAACGTCAGGTTTTGGCGGAAAATCTATATAGCAGCTAGACTACAAAATTGCGGATTAAATTAATTAAATAGGTGTTTAAAATTGTTATGTGATAAACCGAATCTCACATTCGTGCTAAGTACTTGTCATTTTTAATAAACTATTTGATTAAAATTAATATGACACTCGCCAAGGCTCGCGTCATACTATTGTATTCAACGCGTTTGTTAAAAATGATAACTAATGAACACTCTTGTAAGATCCTCTATATATATAGCGGAACAAACATCTCTTGATGTGAGGTTAAGCTTTGCATCGACAGAATTTGTTTTGCTGGGCCACTCTGTGTGTACTATACATTTTGCGGCAGCAGGTTATATTTGCCGGACCGGAGTTGCCTTACCCAAGGTTCTCCCATGGTCCAAGTCTCTGGACGATACTTCTTGCAGGGGAGACTTATGTAATATTTGGGTCAGACATTCACGGATGAGCATTCCGGACAAGTATGAATTCAATCCGGCAGCATACGTAAAGACCCCTAAAGACCAATAAAAGTTAGTAATGACCCGTGCTTGACCATTTTGGAAAAAAAAACAATACGGAGAAAAACAGGCTAATACGGTTAAAACAGGACGTCTACGGACCGATAACTTTTAATGCGGATAGCCCCGAATTACGACGTCAAATTCGTCGTTCTGTCCCTGGCCTGTGACCAGGTAACATCTCCTAGCAAATAGGAGAGTAGGAGAGATTAGTTGGCTCTAAGACAAGAGGTTAGGACTAAGTCGTCCGTACTTCCGGGTATCGGATTGGACGCTTGGCCAGTTGAAAAGGACATAGCCTAGTCTTTCGCCCCTGATTGTATGTCAAAATCCCCTTGGTCCTAAATTGATAAGGTAGTCAAAATCCCCTTGATGAAAATTACAGGATAGTCAAAATCCCCTTGATGAAAATTGCAAGGCAGTCGAAATCCCCTTGATGGGTAGTCAAACTCCCCTTGGTCAGGAAATAAACTTAAAAATACTCATTTAGATTAGAAAAATTGAGTAGTATTAATCAAACTTGTTGTAAACCTAAAGATATGCATATACCAAAACAATTACTCTTCTTCTCAATGCTATGGCAGTAGCCAAGTAGGCACCAATCAGATAATTAATAACAATACATGTATACTTAGTATTTAAAAAATCACAAATAAGCAGAGGGATTCCACATCTTCACCGTCATAATATTGTCTTCTTATAAATTGCTGTATGCTTTTCTTTTCAATCATAAAAATGAGTGTCTTATATTAAACCTGCCATAGCATGTAAAATCGACTTCTATTAAATGGTTTCAAACATAGATGCATACAGACATACGCACAGATAAGCAGCTCGGGTCAGATGGATAGACGGACAAACACACACACACACACACACACGCATACAGACGGACTGACAGACAATGACAAAGTCAGACAGGACGAACAGACAGCAGACAGACCGACAGAGATACACAAAGAGACACACACACACACACACAAAAACGGAAGTAAACATACAGGTAAACAGACATGCCATCATACAGACGGACAAATAGACATATAGAAATACTGACAGAACGGACGGACATACACAACAGGCAAATACTCGGCCAGTTCGAGCCTGGAAAAAGAGAGACAGACAACCATATAGACAGCCAGACATACAGAAAAACAGACATATAAACTGATTTACAGACATTTACACAGAAATCAGTCAGGCTCACGTGCAGACACACAGACAGAAATGTAGATTTTCAGTTTGTCACACAGATACATGGAGACACATACAGACAGTATTACAGTCAGACAGACAGTCACATACATACAGGCACACGTTTATTATTTTATTAAAAATTAATCCCCAGTTATTTTACAATATCAAAAATGACCCCTGTTCTCCCGGTTGTTATCTATTGTCGTGTTACAGGAGTCAATAATTCACGGATAGGGTCAATTCTGAACGTTAAGAATGAACCCTGGTCTATTTCGAACGTTGAGAAATGACCCCGGTTATGTTACAACGAGATGTTTATGGAGTCATAATTTCAGCGTTTAGAATTGATCTTAGGTCCGCCTTCAACGTTGAGAATTGACCCTTGATCTGTTACCAAAGTTGACAAAATGCCCCACCTCATCCCAAGGATTTTTGTTATTTACAAATACCTTAAGTATCTTTCTACAGTACCGTTGTCCTGTAAAGATGACACCCTACATGTACCTTAGGATAATAGTAATAAACAAACCGCCTCTAGTATCGTTCTACAATACTGATTTCCTGCATTAAGGATATAAAGTCGACAGTAAAGACAGATGACAAACTACGTTCAGATAATAGTTATTCACTGAATACCTGTAGTACTTTTCTACAGTACTGTTGTCCTGCCTTAAGGATACAAAATTGACACTAAAGACAGATGACAACCTATTGTTGGATAATAGTTATTCACAAAATAAATGACTTTAGTATTTTTCTACATTACTGTTGTCATACATTAAAGAAACACAGCCGACACCAAAGACAGATGACACCCTATTGTTGGATAATAGTAATGCACAAAATACCTTTAGTATCGTTTTACAATACTGTTGTCCTGCATTAAGCTGCATTAAGCTGCCTTCGGTATTATTTCACTGAACCACGACAAGTATAGAAGTCTTTCAAAATCAGTATACCTTTTAGGATTACACATGTCCTAAATGCACACGGTAGATCCAGATCAAAGGGATCCAAAAGGAGTCTTTAGATTAGGGTATGCACTGTTTTTAAGTTTGCAATATATGGCAATATACCAATGTTAATAGTCAAAAGTTGACTAAACGTAACTGCACCTGTTACCCAGTTTCAGTTTCAGTTAAGAGCTATCTGAACATCATCGTTGAATGTTTCGTTAACATACTTAACCTTTAAGACGAGTTCACACGTCCTTCAAAATAGCGTTCTTGTAAAGAATGTACTTGTCCTATACAAACAGTGTAAACCTATTCAGTGGGCTATTAAGGGAAACCTCTGATCAGGGTTTACACTGTTTGTCATTTTGCAATGTATTGCGAAAAACATTTATAAATACCCCAAACCTGAGGTAGTCTTAATTAGAAATTGTCCATTGAAAGTTCAAGTGGGTGACTGAGTGAATAAATGTGAGGCAATTTCTTGGAACCGAGACTGTGTTCTCGATTTTCAGAGGCCACCAATTCCAAGTTTCCGATTTTCTGAGTTTTCCCTGTATTAATAATATTTAACCAGAGAAATTGCATGATCAGTTTGTATATCAATTGTAACATTCCTTAAGAATATGCTGATTACTATTCCAACTGTTGAACTTAAACAGCAACTGCTTTTGTCATCCTGGAACAATATTGTATTGTGCCTGTAATTAACAGATGTATGCATTGTGTCTCTGCCGTAATGCTCTACCTACTGGGCACTTCGGTTATGCTATGTATTTTCTTTTCAATCTGATTTACATAATCAAGTGTCTCGAAAACACATATCGTGGTGTAACTGGATATATAAAGCATTGGTGTTATGAGACAGGTGCTAAAACAATGAACATGTTTCAAACAGCTGTTAAACTACTAATAGGTAAACATCCTTTTGGTCCATAGGTATATGTACAATAAATTCTTATACAATGCTACTTATAATGTCGATTCCGTACAGCAAATATCTATAATATATGTTCTTCTGTTCGTCTGTGTATATGTATGTTTGTTCGTCTGCCTATCTGTATGCACGTGTGCCTGTATGTATGTGACTGTCTGTCTGACTGTAATACTGTCTGTATGTGTCTCCATGTATCTGTGTGACAAACTGAAAATCTACATTTCTGTCTGTGTGTCTGCACGTGAGCCTGACTGATTTCTGTGTAAATGTCTGTAAATCAGTTTATATGTCTGTTTTTCTGTATGTCTGGCTGTCTATATGGTTGTCTGTCTCTCTTTTTCCAGGCTCGAACTGGCCGAGTATTTGCCTGTTGTGTATGTCCGTCCGTTCTGTCAGTATTTCTATATGTCTATTTGTCCGTCTGTATGATGGCATGTCTGTTTACCTGTATGTTTACTTCCGTTTTTGTGTGTGTGTGTGTGTGTCTCTTTGTGTATCTCTGTCGGTCTGTCTGCTGTCTGTTCGTCCTGTCTGACTTTGTCATTGTCTGTCAGTCCGTCTGTATGCGTGTGTGTGTGTGTGTGTGTGTTTGTCCGTCTATCCATCTGACCCGAGCTGCTTATCTGTGCGTATGTCTGTATGCATCTATGTTTGAAACCATTTAATAGAAGTCGATTTTACATGCTATGGCAGGTTTAATATAAGACAAGAGTATAACTGAAACTGTTAAATGTACAATACAGAAAGCTATCCAAGGAGATTTCTGCATTAGCGATGTCGTACATGTACATTGAGCAAGCACTTTATTTAACCTATTTGTGCCCACGATCCCATATATGGGACATGGGCAAACAGTGTAGATGCTGATCAGACGCCGCATCATGCGGCGTCTGATCAGAGTCTTCACTGTTTGTCGATAGGGATTTTAATATAAAACAAAATGAAAATGAAAATTTAGACCAGGCATCCTTAGGTAAAACATTGACTAATTCAATATATAAGCATGGAAGAATCCACTGGGCACAAATGTGTTAATTATTGAAACAGCGAATTTTGTGTGATTCCAGAGACTGGTAATTTTGTGGAGTCTAATGCACAATGTAACACTGTATAGGAATTGATGTACAGTGTATATTGTATATATAAATTGGTATAGATGATTGTTAAATGTAGGCGATAACAATTCAGAAAACTTCTGTAGCATCCATTTTATTCTGCTTTAAGCAGCTAACTTTCTTATTAGACCAAAAGGAAAAATAAAGCAAAAAGTGTTCACTTAACACCAGATTGGATGTAGTACATGTTTAGCTCGATTAACCCCGTCACTCGAGGCCATAGCCCCGAGTGTAATAGGCATTTGCAAACAGTCTGAATCATGATCAGGCGCAGTGTAACGCACCGTCAGGATCTAATCTGTTTGACACATATTTTATTTCTTTTGACAAAATACATAAAAAATAAAATTGAGAATATTATTTAAAATTGATGACGTTTCATGCCATATAGGGTTTTATGATATTCGCATATGACTCAAAATATTATTGACTCGGGTTCGACTCCCTTCTTTTATGTGAGAGACAATTTCAAGTGGCTTTTAATTTTAGCGGATCTAACGTTTTAATCAGAATCGTCGGAGTCATATTCAATATAAACAAATATAAATACATGTAGTATAGACACTAATAACCAGATACACATGTACAACTTTCATAAATAAGCATTTTTCGCCTTTAATATATTCCTCTATTAAGCACAATAGGTCCATTGTTAACATAAATAAAAATGCAACATGAGAACTTCTGCGTTGCTTTGAACAATCTGCTTTAAATTACTTGATTTTAAAACTAGAAACAGGCTAAAGAATTAAGGACTATTTTTTCGAGTGTTTTTACACATCAATATTAAACTGAAACAGGTCTTTAATTACCAGTAGATACTGTTTATCACCTTTTATCAATTGCTAACATGGTAGCTACCTTCTATGAGTTTGGGAAGACACCACCTGTGATACAGTGCTCCCTCCCTACAACAGCACTCTATAGGAGACAACGATTGTGTGTGTTGTTATAGGAAGTGAAAATTAAGATTTGGCTTACATTTACAAACAGTTTGATCTAGATCAGACGCTGCGTAAAGTTGTTTCTGATCTGGATTCAAGCTGTTTGTCACTCATTTCATTCCTTCAGTCAAAGTGTCCACTTGTGAAGTTTTGAGAAAAAAAAGCAGATGACAATCTTTAACAAACGATATTGCAATTATGAAAACGTAATAAAAAGTTGTCTTGTGTGGGGAACGGCGTCAGACAAGCGTTGTTGTATGGAGGTAATCGTTGTTAGGAGGGTCATTGTAGGGAGGGAACACTATATTGGGGAAGGGTTTATTCATGGACCACTGAAACGTTAAATGAACAAATCTACAGCGTTCTCTCTCTACAACGACATCTACTGGGAGACGACAATTATGTGCGTTGTTCGGAGGGAGTCGTTACAGGGAGGGAAATTGGCGTACATTATCAAACAGCTTGAATCCAGATCAGACGTCTGATCTGGATTCAAGCTGTTTGTCACTCCTCATTAAGTTTTTTCCGTCAAAATGTCCATTATGTAAAACAGCAGACGACAACTTTAAGCAGACGACATTGCAGCCATGAATAGGTTGGATATAATTGTCCTGTGTAGGTTAGACATAAATGCTCTATTGAGGGAAATGTGGCATGTGTCGTTGTAAGGGGGGAGTCGTTGTTGGGAGGGCCGTTGTAGAGAGGGAGCACTGTAGTTTCCAATTAAGTCTAGTACACGTTAAGTGTTTTTGGGTTGTTTCTTGAATTACAATTATTGCATTGTATGATGAAAGTAGAGATATGACTTTGTCTGCAAGAAAAATATACCCTCGCTACTTGGTAGAATTGAACTTGGGACTTCTTGTGGTCTAAATAATTATGATAATAGGTTCAAAATAGTATGTACCATTACAAAATTGCTGTAACCCTATGACAAATTAAAAAATATCAGAACCCTGTCCACATGTTCATCTGTGGTATATGTGCAAACACTCTGCCAAATTAAACAGTTGTACTTTTAAAAAATGTAGGAGGAGTATATATATCTTCTTATATGCCTATATAGTGGTTGTGACACTCAATCAATACCATATGGAATAGGGAAAGTTATTGTACTGACAAAGTACAAGGCATTAGAAAGGTCACCATCTATCTTTATGTCTGAATCGTCATCGAAAGAGGAGATTGAAACATCTTGAAAGCATGCTATGCTCGTGATCCATGGTAGTACAAGTACAGCTACAAACCTAAACGAGGCTAGGGTGGCAAAATTTCAGCATAAAGTGGCAACATCTGCAGGATTTGTGCCTCCAGAGAAGCTTCCCCCAACAGAGGATGCAACCGCATTCCTCAGTCGACATGTATATAATCAGGGCCAGGCTTGGCGGGGCAATAATCTTCCACCAGAGAAGTGGGGTTGGACGAAAACCTCAAATGGCTTTGTACCTATTAAGATGACCAGACCAGCAGCAACAGATAGACTACTATTTATTGTACGGTAAAATTACAGTGACAAATGTAACAAGAAGATCTGCACATATTTCAAAAATGGATTGTTGTGTACACCAGTGTGTGGTCAATGCAGGGGCATCACATGTTCCAATGGACCGCCCTCGGAAAGTAACGGTTGTGACGTCCTGGCAGTCGATGACGGACATGGGGCGATTACTTGGAAAAAGTAATCGATTAAATTATAATTATTTGACATTCTATTAGTAATCGATCACTCCATGATTACTGCCTATTTTGACAGTAATCGATTAATGATGATTACGTTCAGTGAGAGTAATCATGATTAATGATTTCTTTGCCAGTAACAAATTGAAAACTAACTGTATGTGTATCCAGTTTTATTTGCAATGGATCAAAGAGTAGACCATTTGAAGCTGCAGATGATATGTCTATTTACTCCGTATTGTCAATATTGTCTTACTTCTTTACTTGTGTTACTTACCCTATTTCATTCTAGATACACCATTTGCTCAGAGTGAACCTGAGTTCAAAGTTGTTCACATTCATTACCAAGCCACATAATATTTGTAGCTTGATATGGATCCATACAAAAATCTTTAATATCAATATCTAGAATAAAATGCGTTAAACCCATTTACTCCATAAGACATGTTTAATCTTTTATTTATTTCTTCCATGAAGACAATAATTCTGCTTAAAAAAATTATAAATACATGTATGTACCATAAGAAATAATCTCAATACCATAGCTGTCGTAGCTTAAAGCAAGTTAAAGTAAAGCAGAATGCACCTTAAGGCATATTCTGCTTAACATTCAACCTGCTTAAGTGATCTCCTGTCTTCAAAATTAGAAACAGGATATGGAGTAATGGGTTAATATCAATTAATGCAGATGTATTTAAATTTTCGAATTTCTTTGTTACATTTGATCATAATGAGCATTTCAGCCGGTTCATCACTGAGGCGACATCTCACAGGTCTGAAAAACTTTCCAGTAAGACTGAACAGTCTTTTAACAGGGGCAGAAGTGGCTTGGATGCACAATGCTTTGACTGTCTCAGCTTCAAGCTAGATGATGACTCAAGCAAAAAAATAAATATTTTTTGCAATTTGTTTAGGCCATCGGGGGGGGGGGGGGGGGGGGGGGGCACGTCCCACCTGTGTCTCCCCGGTAAATCCGTTCCTGGCTTGTTGTAAGTATTTCGGAAAATCAAAATGATTTCTTATGGACATGATGTTAACTTTAAGCAAGAAAACACTTCAATACTTGAATGCAAGTTCAAACTAATACTAATATGGATGTTTAGTTTTTAGTTAGATCCAGAGTTTAGTTTTCAACTGCTGCGGGAGTTCCATGAAATAGCTGTGGTATAGGCAGCAGGATACGCACATGTGTTATAAAGACAGCTCTACTGATCATTGCTCAGTTTTGGATTGACAGATATACTAGTAGTTGTTTTGTATGTTTTGAAGGACAGTTCATATAACCAAGTTCTCTACTTGGTTCCACTGGTCTGTGAATGTAAATATTCTGATTGTCTTTTTCAAGTACTGAACTATTATTTAATTTCCCTTTACATGGAATACATTTGTGACAAAACACAGATTATATTTATGATTTTCAGTTTAACACCTTTGCAGATCTCCCTTGTCAGTAATCGATTAAATAACGATTGAGTTAATCAGAAAAATGCATGATTAATGATTAAACCTCAGGCTGATTGTTGGAGAATTGTTAATCGATTTATAATCATGATAATTACTTTTCATGATTACCCCATGTCTGGTCGATGATGACATAATAAGGGATTGAGTTTGAAAGGTGCTAAAGTGAAGTGACATCAAAGAATAAATCTCCTTCACACTATCTTTTGATTAATATGGAAGAAACAGACATCAGTTGTTTTTGTTGTACATATGTATCAATACGACAATATCCTCTGCATTCGTATAACCAGAACCCTTAGCGAAACACTATCATAAAGATAATCAATTTAAATGTAACTGTGAGCTACCTTGAAGGAATATGGAGAAAAAAAGTCGTCTAACCGAAAGTTACACTTAAAGTAACCAAAAAGTTCAATTTCCGAACCAAATACATGTACCAATACTAACCTTAGGCTGTAAATGCATCACTGGGAATTCTCATAAGACCAGAACCCTGACTTCATCATCCGGGTAACAAAGGCGCTTGTACACAATCAGGTCAAATTTATACTGCATGTGAAATGTCAATTTCTATCATACACTCGCTACATGTAATAAACATTTAGAGTTATATTGGAACATGTGTTAATCGAGATAATTTTACAATGGTACATTACAAAAATAAGGTACGTGATCAATTTTGGTATTTGTTTCTTGAAAATATAATTTTCTTCAAAGTTTCACTATAATTCCCAGTTTTTCTGCGTTTTTTCTGCTATGTTGCTGCCCACATCTAATACCAAACCGGTACCGGTTTATGAGATGACGTCAGCAGATCGCACGCGCAAAATCAAGCGTTTTTGTGAGGCTTCTGGAAATATGGGAAGGGTCTGATGTATGAGAATCAAGGTTATATTAGCAAACTGTAACCACTTTTTACATTGGTCTTGTCAGTAAGGCATGATGTAAATGCATGATACTTGTGATTACACCATGTGCTTATTGCTATCTGGATAAACAGTAATTTCTCGAGACTGATAGAGTAAGAAAACAATTAAATATATTACAAATTTTACTTATTTACCAAATTTTACCTTGAAATTGACCTTTAAGGTATGAACTTGACATCTAATGATTTTAATATATCACCAAAGGAATTTGCATCCAATATTTAATTGTTTTTCTAGCTCACTTACTTCCAATACTACCTCAATATGAGAAGTATGCCTTACATACAGCAAAATTCAGGTGTAATAGTCAAAAGTGGACTAAACTGTAATTGTACTCCATTTCAAAGTTTCAGTTAAGAGCTATGTGTACATCATCATTGAATGTTTCGTTAACATATGGAACCCTTGAGACGAGTATATACGTCCTTCAAAACAGCGTACCTGTAAAGAATACACTTGTCCTATATGCAAACAGTGTAAACCTATTTCAGAGGGCTACTATGGGGAACCTCTTATCAGGGTCTTTACTGTTTGTCACTTTGCAATATATTGCGAAAAATAACCATAAATACTAAACACTTGGAGTAGTCTTAATTGAAATTTGTCCATTGAAAGTTCAAGGGGGTGAATGAGTTAATAAGCGCATGAACAAATGTTTAGAAATCGAGGTTTTCCCTGTATTATATACACGTAATTATATTACATGAGAAATTGTATGATTAGTTTTTATATAGAATTGTGATATTCCTCACCGTATTGATTACTATTTCAACTGATGAAATTAAACAGCAACTGCCTTTGTCTTCCTGACACAAGCTTAGAGTATGCCTGTGATTAACGTTTATCCTGCTGAATTGTCGTATGCTTCAAATATGTCGTCTGCCATAAAAATAAAAAAATAGTTTCCATGCTTTTGAAACAGAAGAAAAAAATAATACAAGTGACAAACAGTTTGTATCAAGATCGGAAATTGGATCTGATCTTGATCCAAACTGTTTGCAAATGTTAGGCAAGTCGCGCGCTTAGCATGATAAGGATAAACAGATGCATGCAGTATGCCCCTGACATAGCTTCCTATCTACAGAAAACTTCGTTTAAGCTGGAGACAGGCTGCTGTTAAAAGCATGATGAACGTAAAAATACATCTCCAATATCAGATTTCTATTTTCTTTTCAACCTGATTTTAGAAACATCAACACATAGTGATTCGAAAACACACATCGTGGTTTAACTGGATACTTAAAGCATTGGTGTTATAAGACAGGTGCTATAACAATAACATGTTTCAAACAGCTGTTTAGTTATGTATATTTTCTTTGGTCCATGGATATATGTAAATGTACAATATATTCTTATACAATGGTGTTTATAATGTCAATTTCGCACAGCGAATATATATACATATATGTATGTTTGGGGTCCGTACATTCACCCCACAAAACCCAACAGACACCAATAGTAACCAACAGATACCAATAAAACCAAATATGAGTTAAATCTACTACATATAGGCATTTATATCGATTTATAAGTATTATATTATGAGTTTATGGCTATATTTAATTTATATTTATTATTTGGAGTAAATAAAATCGACCAAATATACATTAATACCGGTCATAACCATACCGCTCCAAATCTGGAATTCACCCAACAAAACTTTTGAGATGTGGTCACGTCGCAAAACGAGTTGAATCTACTACATATAGGCATATATATCGATACAAGAGTATTATAATCAAGGTGTATGGTTGTATTAAAGGTTTATGTATCATTTAATTTTTAACAAATCGATCATTTTATGCAATTATAGCAGTTATAACACTAATGCTCAAAATCTGGAATTCACCCAACAAAACTTTTGTGATATGGCCATGGTCGCAAAACGCGTTGAAGCTAGTGCATATATGCCTTTATATTGATTTAAGAGTATTATAATCCAAGTTAATGGTCAAATAAATGTTATATGTATCATTTAATTAAAAAAAAGACTATAATATTATATACATTTGTAACAGTTATAACGCTAATGCTCAAAATCCGGAATTCACCCAACAAAAAAATTGAGATGTGGCCATGAACGAAAATCTAGTTGAATCTACTACATTTAAGCATTTATAACGATATTATAGTATTATAATCAGAGCTTACGACCAAATTAACGTTTTATCTATCATTTAATAAAAAAATCCCGATTTAATATACATTTTATACCAGCCATAACACTAATGCTCAAAATCCGGAATTCACCCAACAAAACTTTTCACCCAACAAATTTTTTGAGATGTGGCCTAGGCGGATATCATGCGTATATATAATTTTGTTACTTTGCTTCAATAATGCGGGTTATGGCTGTTCCTTTCAGGGTACACATTATTCGTGTTTTGATTAAACATACATGCATAATAATAAAATGTTCATTTAATATTAGAAATTACAGCAAATAAAATATTAATATAAGAAACGACGAACTGATTTTTTCTGCGTTTAAGCGACATAAACAACAGAAAATGATCGGCAAATTTACTACAGCGCGATTCATTGAATATGCCGATCACTTTCTGTCGTTTACTTCGCTTAAACGCCGAAAAAAATCAGTTCATTTCTTAAATCTCTGTCTGTATGCCTCCATGTTTGAACTATTTCAAAGAAGTTGATTCTACATGCTTTGGCAGGTTAAAAGGAAGACAATATCTTAACAGAAAGTCCCAGAGTGAGCTTTCTGCATTAGTGCTGTCCTACATTAAAATATTTGAACCCTAGTTCTGCACGTCGGCGCCCTTTTTCAACAGTATACATGTACATGTGAAAAGTGCGTCCTATGCAAACAGTGTATACCCATATCAGAGGGCTTCTCACGGATCTGGGTCTTCACTGTTTGTCATAATGCTAAACATTGACAAAAAACAACACTTAAAAGTCAGAAATGGACTAGACTAAAATAGAATTCTGGGATTGTCCATGTAAAGTTTCAGGGAGTAAAGAGTTTACCAGTCATTAACGCAGTCTTAATAATTGACACAAAGAATATACTTTGATTCAAGAGACTGGTCATTATGAGGATTCAGAAGGTAACACATTTTGATACCAAGATTGTCTACGTTTTTTTACTTATAAGTATCACAAAAGTCCCCCAAACCAAATGTACAGTTTCTTTGTTTATGTGCCGTTACATGAACTTTGTAAACAAAAATGACTAGGTTCAAATTACTGCAGTTTTGCCAATAATTCCAGCAGATCAAAACTCTGAAAAACATGCACATATGTTGTATGTGTGCCGTATATAGATGTGGACGGGCGGACGAATGGACGTGCAAAGATAACAGGGCTGCCATAAATTGATTTTGGAAAATCCTAAAATTTTCATTTTGTCTATTTTCAAGCGCGATTACTTAAAGCAAGTTGAAAGTAAGGCAGAAAGTGCATAAAGGCACATTCTGCTTTACTTTCAGCCTGCTTTAAGCTACATGTGCTAGAATAAAAGTCCGAAGATTTCGGAGAAATGGCAGCCCTGAGATCAAACAATTTTCCCCACACCTACTGATTGTCGCGGGGGCTAAAAATATTGAGCAGACGGCTCTTGTAGGATCCCTCTGACATGGGTCTACACTGTATGCAAGGAGCAACCGTATTCTTCACATATATACAACAGTTACAATGTGTTTGTAAATGACGCATAAACTTGTCACAAGAGTGACAAAGTGTTAGATTAAACATGGTATTACTATGGCATTTCAAATTCAATTTCTTTATTTTAGATGCCTTTGGTGGCCCGCTAAATCTGGCAAAATTGCATAGAAATCCACTGGCGGTCTGCTGTAGACAGAAAAGGGCGGACCACTGGCGGCCCGGTTTCGGGACGCTGACTGGGATCCAGTTACCCCATCCACTTTCTAAAAGCATGTGTAGAACAAAGGATTTCGCTGTCAAATCCAAAATTTACGTAAGAAATATTTCAAGCGACAGACGAAATATATATTAAATGTCTAGAATTATGTAGAGGGTATATGTGATTAAATGGTCTTCTGAGTGGGTTATTTATATTGCTGTTAATAACTAATTACTCAATTTTTTTTAAAATATCAAAATGTTTTTCAAAAATACTGTTTAACATTTCTTACATAGTCTAAACTTTTCAATTTCACACACAAAATGTAGAAAGCAATACCTGGTATGTAAGAAATGAACATTACCACACAGTTAAATATCCATCAAAATATACTGTTTAACATTTTTAAAACAATATCATTTTTTATTTATTTAAGTCAGCCTGAGCGATACTTGATAAATGCGATCTGAAATATACGTGCTTCCAATTCAACGTAATTACCTCGGACATTCAAGAGGGATTTAAGCCAATACCGAAAACCATGTCTTGCTTGAATACCAATTAAACAATAATTCGCGAATTTTTACAAACAGATTTATTATGAATGTCTCGCTCACGGATTGATCTTTCAGACAATGTTATCATAAAATATTTACGAGGCTAGTCATTTTAGACTTCTAAGGTCAAACAAGTATGCACAAAATTTAATCAAAGAATCCTAACACATTCACAACACTAATCACAATAGTCCGGGAGTCAAAGGCCGATATTAAGCTGAACATGGAAATGCCGGATGAACTTTTTTTTGTTGCAGTTTTCAATAGTCATGGGGGTCCTCATCAAGATCAAAGAGGGTGCCCGGTGATATCCCTTGAGCATTTCTCAAAATATGCTAATTAAGTCGGCCATTATTGAAATGCCGTTATTTGGCCATATGTCAATAAGTATGCATCCTACCATGATGAAATTGGTGTCTATAACCAGGTTATCAGGGTCTACGAACAAGATAAACCCATTTTTTCAGGGATTAAATGGTTTGGACATATGCAACTTATGCAAATGAGGTCGGCCATTACTGAATTTCCGTTCTTTGGCCATATGTCAATTAGTATGCATCCTACCATGATGCAATTGGTGTCTATAACCAGGTTATCATGGTATACGAACATGATAAACCCATCTTTTCAGGGATTAAATGGTTTGGACATATGCAAATTATGCAAATGAGGTCGGCCATTACTGAATTTCCTTTATTTGGCCATATGTCAATTAGTATGCATCTTACCATGATGCAATTGGTGTCTATAACCAGGTTATCAGGGTCTACGAACATGATAAACCCACCATTTCAGGAAGTAAATGGTTTGGACATATGCAAATTATGCAAATGAGGTCGGCCATTACTGAATTTCCGTTATTTGGCCATATGTCAATTAGTATGCATCTTACCATGATGAAATTGATATCTTCATGTATAACCAGGTTATCAGGGTTTACGAACATGATAAACCCACCATTTCAGGAATTAAATGTTTTGGACCTATCCAACTTATGCAAATTATGAAAATGAAGTTGGCCATTACTGAATATCGGAGTTTTTTTTGTAATATCTCTTCAAGTTCATTTTATTTAAGTTCATGCACTGCCATCTTTTATAGTTGCTTGATTTACTAATATATATCTTTAATTCTTCCAGGTCCCGTCACCACGAAAAGTAGAACGGGCGGGGGATAACATGGGCGGTATAGGGATATTTGTATTGGTTTGCATCCTTAAACGGGTATATTCCTATTGAGGAACTGGGGGTTTAAAATATGCTTATGCCATTTTATTACGCAAATCTCACTTACGAATGCTCTGAAGTTCCCATTCACTTCCCTACTTCCGCGCCAAATAATTACCATTTATATGCCTGAAGTTAGAGCGCCATCTATGAGGCTATTCAAATGAGTGGCAGACGCCATTGGCTTTGAATATATATCTTTTATTCTTCCAGGTTGAAAATCATGGAGCCTGATCCTGAAGAATGTTTCTTCAATTAGAAGTTCAATTGCCAGCACAAAAAGGAACCTGTCATTGCTGCAAAAGCTGTCCGTATAACAAACATAATACAATGTAGCAAGTTATATCGAACGTCTATATATATATATATATATATAGTTACCTTATGATGAATGAATTCAGTTTGACCATCGCTGTGGCGAACAGTATGGGATTTTGAAGTGTAGGATGACACACAGCTTTTGTGACATTTTAAAAATATTTCTGTGTTCTTGTCTAATGCATTCTGAAGCTCTAAAAGTTAATCATCACCTTGTAACTTGCTACATTGTATTATGTTTGTTATATGGACAACTTTTGTTATACGGACATTCTTCAGGATTAGGCTCCGTGATAATCAACCTTGAAGTATAAAAGATATATATCAGTAAATCAAGCAACTATAATCAGCCAAAAAAGAAAGTACCCATTGTATATTTCTATTTATATACTAGCAACTGGAATATATTCTGACTAATTTTTTTATCTGGATTGTAGAATAATTCCTCGGTGACATTTTTTTGTGTAAAAATGAAGTCGACGCGATGCTTTTTTATTGTAAAATATTTGGCGAAATGACATAGGGGTCGATTTCAAAATTGACACTTTCTTGGATAAAACTGGGTTCACAAATAAGAAAGATTTTATATCATTTTGAATGTTGTATAAGCACCCAAAGTGGCTGTAAGTATTGTATTTGGAGTCTGTATCTCATGTGTCAACAAGGTTGTCCATAGCATGTCGTGAATCGGCGGTGCATGCTGTTGACGTAATGTTGTAACTAATGACGCAGGCGAATTGTTACATTCAACTTGTAACGCTGATGCCAAGTCATTTACCATGTTGATAGTGTGATTTATTCGAAAACGACGTCCTAGTGCGTCCCACACGTGTTATATAGGATTTAAATCGGGAATATTCGCAGGTCAGACTAATATACTCAGCCAAAATCGAAGGTCCCTACTTGTTACATTTACTTTTTGAATTTTCAAGCTGAATATCTTATAAAGTACTTTATCAATTCCAATTTTATTTGAGGTTTAAAAAGCTCATACGATCACCAATGTATTCCAGTAAAATATACAGATTAAACGACACACGCAACAAAAATGAAACACTTACATTTCGTTCTTAGTTTAAATCAAAAGGAGGTAATTTGATATAGGAAATTCTAATCTTAATACCGCCGTGAAATTTGTGATGAATGAAAGTCTAATGTGATTTTATTTTCTTTAAGAAAAAGTTCTAGCTGCTGAATATGAGTACACTTGTTTCTCTTCTATGAAAACTAATTCTTAGCAAAACAGCTGTTTGCAGGAAAAAGAGTTACAGACCTTTCATTTTCAATACAGTTAGCCAGTTATTAAGCCACAATGATTTCATACCATCTGCTTCTTTCTAAAACTAAAATTTAAATACAGTTTACGTATGAGACGCTGATTATTTAGAATACAAAAATAGGTACTTCCTTTTTTGGCTGAGTATATAAAAGATAGCAGCATATGAACTTAAATAAAATGAGCTTAAGAGATATTACAAAAAAGGGGATAATCAGTAATTGCCGACCTTATTTGCATATTTTACACTATTTGCATATGTCCAATACATTTGATTCCTGAAATAATTGGTTTATCATGTTCGTAGACCCTGATAACCTGGTTTATATAATACTAATAGACACCAATTTCATCATGGTAGGATGCATACCAATTGACATATGGCAAAATAATGGAAATTCAGTAATGGTCGACCTCATTTGCATAATTTGCATGAGTTGCATGTCTCCAAAACATTTAATTTCTGAAATGATGGGTTAATCATGTTCGTAGACCCTGATAACCTGGATATAGACACCAATTTCATCATGGTAGGATGCATACTAATTGACTTATGGCCAAATAACAGAAATTCAGCAATGGCCGACCTCATTTGCATAATTTGCATATGTCCAACACATATAATTTCTGAAAAGATGGGTTTATCATGTTCGTAGACCCTGATAACCTGGATATAGACACCACTGTCATCATGGTAGGATGCATACTAATTGATATATGGCCAAATAACAGAAATTCTGTAATGGCCGACCTCATTTGCATAATTTGCATATGTCCATAACATTTTATTCCTGAAATGATGGGTTTATCATGTTAGTAGACCCTGATATCCTGGATATAGACACCAATTTCATCATGGTAGTATGCAAACTAATTGACATATGGCCAAATAACAGAAGTTCAGTAATGGCTGACCTCATTTGCATAATTTGCATATGTCCAAAAAAATTAATTTTTGAAAAGATGGGTTTATCATGTTCGTAGACCCTGATAACCTGGATATAGACACCAATTTCATTATGGTAGTATGCATACTAATTGATATATGGCCCAATAACGGAAATTCAGTAATGGCCGACCACATTTGCCTAATTTGCATAAGTTGCATATGTCCAAAACATTTAATTCCTGAAATGGTGGGTTTATCATGTTCGTTGACCCTGATATACTGGTTATAGACACCAATTTCATCATGGTAGGATGCATACTAATTGACATATGGCCAAATAACGGCATTTCAGTAATGGCTGACTTAATTAGCATATTTTGAGAAATGCTCAAGGGATATCACCGGGCACCCTCTTTGATCTCGATGAGGACACCCTAGACTATTGAAAACTACAGAGAAAAAAACTTCATCCGGCATTTCCACGTTTAACCCCTTGACGCCCGGACTACAACGCTAGCGACTCTGTTGTATTTTCTGCGGCTAAACGACTTCTGCATGTCCATCCTATGCCAGGAGCACGGACGACTTAATAGAAGCAATGTTCAGACCACTAGGGGCGAAGGGAACCGCTCAAAACCTCCTTGGTCAAAATGACAGGGTAGTCAAAATACCCTTGGTAAAAATTTCAGGGTAATCAAAATCCCCATGGTGAAAATTCCAGGGTAGTCAAAATCCCCATTGATGGGTAGTCAAAATCCCCTTGGTAAGAAAATAATGCAGAAGTTTGATCAGTATGCACCATGCAAGCCAATACAGTAAAATGGAAGTGATATTGATAACAATCAATTGGATCTTTGAATTGTTCTATAAGTTGGTGATACAGTGATAATGATTCAAATTAGTTAAATTCTGGTTATTGCATTGAACAATTTGTACTTTTTATCAGATCCAATACTGCAAACAGTTGGAAACTGTTTAAATTTGCTGAAAAAACAACAACATGGTACTGCATTTGATATGGGTTATATCCAGGATACAAACTTTTCAGTAAAAGAACTTGACATGCATGTGGTAAAAAAACTGACAAGTTTGTTAATAATTTTGTGGTCATACATGTATCAGGATCCAAACTTAGCAAAAGCATGGTTGTTGTCATGTTCATATTAGACTCAAGTTTGTTTGATCAAGATCAAAATCGTTTGACACTCATTTTTATGATTGAAAAGAAAAGCATACAGCAATTTATAAGAAGACAATATTATGACGGTGAAGATGTGGAATCCCTCTGCTTATTTGTGATTTTTTAAATACTAAGTATACATGTATTGTTATTAATTATCTGATTGGTGCCTACTTGGCTACTGCCATAGCATTGAGAAGAAGAGTAATTGTTTTGGTATATGCATATCTTTAGGTTTACAACAAGTTTGATTAATACTACTCAATTTTTCTAATCTAAATGAGTATTTTTAAGTTTATTTCCTGACCAAGGGGAGTTTGACTACCCATCAAGGGGATTTCGACTGCCTTGCAATTTTCATCAAGGGGATTTTGACTATCCTGTAATTTTCATCAAGGGGATTTTGACTACCTTATCAATTTAGGACCAAGGGGATTTTGACATACAATCAGGGGCGAAAGACTAGGCTATGTCCTTTTCAACTGGCCAAGCGTCCAATCCGATACCCGGAAGTACGGACGACTTAGTCCTAACCTCTTGTCTTAGAGCCAACTAATCTCTCCTACTCTCCTATTTGCTAGGAGATGTTACCTGGTCACAGGCCAGGGACAGAACGACGAATTTGACGTCGTAATTCGGGGCTATCCGCATTAAAAGTTATCGGTCCGTAGACGTCCTGTTTTAACCGTATTAGCCTGTTTTTCTCCGTATTGTTTTTTTTTCCAAAATGGTCAAGCACGGGTCATTACTAACTTTTATTGGTCTTTAGGGGTCTTTACGTATGCTGCCGGATTGAATTCATACTTGTCCGGAATGCTCATCCGTGAATGTCTGACCCAAATATTACATAAGTCTCCCCTGCAAGAAGTATCGTCCAGAGACTTGGACCATGGGAGAACCTTGGGTAAGGCAACTCCGGTCCGGCAAATATAACCTGCTGCCGCAAAATGTATAGTACACACAGAGTGGCCCAGCAAAACAAATTCTGTCGATGCAAAGCTTAACCTCACATCAAGAGATGTTTGTTCCGCTATATATATAGAGGATCTTACAAGAGTGTTCATTAGTTATCATTTTTAACAAACGCGTTGAATACAATAGTATGACGCGAGCCTTGGCGAGTGTCATATTAATTTTAATCAAATAGTTTATTAAAAATGACAAGTACTTAGCACGAATGTGAGATTCGGTTTATCACATAACAATTTTAAACACCTATTTAATTAATTTAATCCGCAATTTTGTAGTCTAGCTGCTATATAGATTTTCCGCCAAAACCTGACGTTGTTTACGGTAACGTCATCGCAAACTACGTCATTTGGTGTCCTGCTACATGCAGCGCTTGTGGAAGAAAAGGTTTGACCGAAACTCGAAAATCGATATTCCACGAGTGTATTACGATATTTATATAAAGGCTTTACTCCACTCCCAAAACCGCAAGTTATGTGATATATTCTATTTGGGAAGCCTCATTTGCATAAACCAACGTACCACCTGCCCTGTGTATTGCAAATTAAACAGCTTTACAAATTACAATACGATCGACCCTTGCTCTCACCAATTTTGCTTAAGTCGAACTTATCCGTATTTCGAAGTTAACCCTTTATCCATAGTTCGTTTTATAGAGTTAAAGATAGGTGACCACTTAAAGCTTGTTGAACGTAAAACAGAATGCGCCTTAAGGCGCATTCTGCTTTACATTCAGACTGATTTAAGCAATAATCTGCTGGGATATGGAAACTATTTCTTATGGTGCATGTTCTTGAATGTATAAAGTGGTACTATTTCTTTCAGTATAGGAATAAGTTAAAGCGACTCGCAACCAGATGGTGCATTAAAAATAGTAATTTGTAAATATGTGTCAAACGCTTATATAAATGGTAAAGAATTAGTTTAGGATAAGAAATTCTGTTTAAAAAAATGTATTTCAATAAAAAAAAATATTGGTCTCTGGTGGGATTCGAACCCGGGGCCCGGCATTGGCGGACAGAAGGCAAAATAGGGGAAACCGCTTAGACCAATGGACCACGGAAACTATCCGTTTATCTCGGATCGATTTAACGTATTTCAATGTGTAGCCATCGAAAGTGCATACAACTTCGTAATTCGGCTCGTGTTTATGTCTGAGCCCGTGTAGAGAAGCAACAACAACAACTATACCGTCTACTAGTCGGTATAGAAAAACGATGGAAAATATCTAAAAATCTAAGATTCGGTGACGATTCTTGAGACTTTTTTTGGACTGATCATATTTTTTTAATGTCAGAAGCCAAATAATGCCACAAATTTGCTTTTATTTGAGTATTTTATTTTATTTTGACAAGTACACCATCCGGTTGCGAGTCCCTTTAAAGGCGTAAAATACATATAATTTTATGGAGTAATGGGTTAACATACAGATATGTTCCACTCACACAAGCTCGGCCTACCGCAATCAAACTGAAGACATGTTGATAATTTCGAGTTTAAAAGCGAGTTGGTGATGAAGATGTTGAACGGTACATTAATTAATACATACACGTGTTCATCCGCCACCCAAACAATTGACACAGCGGCTATATAAGGCGGGAAACTGCGCGCATACTACATAGCTCGTGTATTGACGTTAAGGAACCAACTTTGAAGATGGCGAATAACTACAAAACATGTCTGTTTGGCCTGTTCGTGTTGATGTATTGTCAGCTGGACACTGTTTTATCGCAAAACCAAACATTGAACGACACAATGTCTCAGGTAAGCAGTTAATTAATAATTGTTGAAATGTTAGGCCTTCTGGTCTACCTTTATTTTCATCTGAATATTTGGATTTTCTCGGAAAGATATTCTACTTCGTTATATTAGTATTATGTATTGTTATTATTGTCCTCACCATTATAATAATAATAATAATAATAATTATTATTATTATTATCAGTAGTAGTAGTAGTAGTAGTAGTAGTAGTAGTAGTAGCGATGTTATATTATTATTAGTAGTAGAAGTAGTAGTGTTGCCATTATTATTATTATTATTATTATTATCAGAAGTAGTAGTAGTAGTAATAGTAGTAGCGGTGTTATATTATTGTTAGTAGTAGAAGTAGTAGTGTTGCCATTATCTTAATTTTGATTACGGTATGACAAAAACTATTTTAATCATAATCAGATACCGAGTAGGTTGGCCGCTTAAATCCGGATCGACACTGTTTAAAATTGTCAATGAGGCCTACTAGTTAAGTAGCTACACGTACATTTATGGCCAGATGATATTATATGAGTCAAGCGAACTGAACCAGAGTGCCTATGCTCACAGTAAGCAGTGTATGTGACCTCCTGGAAATGGCACTTAAAACAGCGCTTACTTCATTTATAAAGGACAATATTTCCAGCAGAAACAAGGGGCAGCGATAGGGATATCCTGTCTCTCCCATAGTACATGTAGCTAACCGCTACATGGAGCATTTTGAGAAAGAAGCATTGGACACAGCAAGGAATCCACCCTCTTTGGTTTAGATATGTAGACGACACAATGACAAAACTCCACGAGTATGATATTAATTAGTTTTTAGACCACTTGAACGCCATAGATGAGCATATTTAGTTCACCTCGGAAAGGGAAGAGGATGGACAAATTCCATTTTTGGACGCCTGTGTTCATATTAAAGACGATGGCCCCACCACGGTCACAGTGTACAGGAAACCTACCCACACAGACAGGTCTCTGATTTTTTTTATCACTAAGAAACACAAAAGATCTGTGGTGAAGACCTTGTTCCACTGGGCGGAGAAACTGGTGACTGATGATTAAGACAAAACAAAGGAGAAAGACCATATCAAAGGTGCTCTTAGGGCAAACGGCTACCCAGAATGGATGTTCTCAACTCCCAATAAACGCAACAATAAAGACAAAAGAACACACCAGCAATCCAACCAACGAATACCTAAGGTTGGCATCCCATACATCCGGGGAACTTCAGAAACGTTAAACAGATTTTTTCAAACAGCATGGTGTGAACAGGTACCACACGCCAGTCAATTCTTTCCGCTCACAAGTCACACATGTGGAAGACAAGACAGACATTTTAAAGAAATAATAATGCGGATTGTTTATTATGTGAAGTGTGAAAACTGCAGAAATGATTATGTTGGTGAAACGGGTTGACCGCTCGAAACACTATTGAAAGAGCTTGTGTTTCGAGCTAACTCGGCATTTCACGAACACTGAAAATATTGGACTCCACAAAGATCCTCTGAAAGCCAAAGTACTATCATCAGAACACATTCACATAAAGCGTAGAGTGAAGGAAGTCATCCTCATCAAACAGTGTCGACCATCCCTCAACAGGGAGAGGGGTTAGAGTTGACGGCAGTGTACTGTCCTCTCCTGGTATCACGTGACGACTCAAAGTCACGTGATACCCGCTGACTACTTCTCAGTGTGTTAATGAAGTCTTAGCGACAAAGCCGAAATATCCAAGGTATGAATCAATTTGCTCTGTGTAAATGGATTAAATTACTATAGACACATATTTAACGTTCATACCTTAACCTCATTACTGTACGAATATCGTCTGGTAACACAATGCCTTCTGTTATATCTCACATTTAGAATTTTGGCATTCTGTCTAAAAACATGGACGTGGATGCCAAAAGAATGGACATCTTTATATAAAAGATAAGATAAGATAAGCTTTATTTTGAGTCGGCAAGACATATACAAATAACATAAGCTCTCAAGAGATTTTATATCCGAAAAGAATTGTTCGATAACTAAGATAAAAGCATTGTTCTTTTTGTCAAAATTGGTGAAGGTTTATCATAAATCTGTGCAAAATTTCATTCATTCATTTGTATAAGTTGTTGTGAATATAGTTATTTTAGAATTAGCATTTATTTGTTTAACTGCAAACGATATACATGTTCTGAAAAAAAAAACATAGCGACAAGAGGTCAACCAACTTTTACAGTTTAAACACATTTTATTTCCAAAATTTCAACATGGAAATGGGGTTTGGCCACAAGTTCCAAAAACATCAGTTACGGCCTTTCCCCTAACTATTATTTACACAGTACAAATAATGGCAAGTGATTACTGATAACCCATTTATGCACCTCGTTCAACCATTACAACATAGATTACCCGAGCTAAGAAAAGAAAATACAGGCACATTTCATTGCGAAATGTGTAGATCATTCCTAGCCAAAATATCAGTACCGGTGTTTGCTCATGGATATTACATGTAAGATAACCATTTACTGTAGGTGTCCGTAAATACCAAACAGTGAATCCGACCAGATACATGTACTGCGTATGGATAGATCTAGGAACGAACTGTTTAAACTGGAATATATCTTGCTTTTCATGATCTTGCTATTTTGTTTTTCAAATCGTTTTCGAAACAAATGAGATTATCGCTGAAAACAAAGGTGTTATAATTGACACGATTTTAAATTCTGATTTCTTTTGCCAACTGGGTCCACTGTTATAAAGCTTTTGATTTGAGTCTGAGATCGTTCTCAGGCATTTGATTGGTCAAATTAGAGCTTAAATTGTCATCTCGGACGCAACTCAAGCGCTTTATAACCTGTGACACTGATTCTTTTATCGGAACAGATGTGCAACACGTCCGAAGTATGCAGCGTGCATCACGCTCTTTTCAATGTAGATGGATCAGATGCTAACATCGTCTCTATATCGCCCCCGATGTGTCAATGTCGCGAATTAAATCAGTGTGGAGATGGCATTTCAAGAATGGAAGACCTGCTAATGTATAATACAGGCATGAGGAAAACACAAATAAATGCTCACTGTAGTGAAACCTACCTTTAAAAAATTGCGTCTGATCTGGTCAAACAATTTGGACTCTGATCAATTGCCGCGTAACCCGCTATGCCGTCTGATCTTCACCCAAACTATTTCGTATGTTCGTATTGTCGGGCTTTAAAATAATTTAAATTTGATATCGCAGGTTTATAGCCATTATCTATTCTGTTTGTAAATGTTATGTTATAAATACCACTATTGACTTTGCATGGTTCACTTACGGAAAATAATCTTACTGGTAACACTTTTTATCTAGCTAAAATTGTTTTGATCGCAGGTGATATTTCTTTATTCACTGCTGGTCCTGCGAGACTTCAGGATTAAATTGATTCTGTACAAAGGTATTCTAAAATGAGGCCTAAAATCAATATGAATAAAACAAAACTTTGCATTTTTTAACAAAGAAACCCAACCCACAATGTAAGCGTCCTCATCAACAAAAAACGTATTGAACTTATTTATAGTTTTTATACTTATGATTTCCACATTTTCTGGAAACATGTCCTCAGCCGATAAAACACTGTTATAAAATGCCATTAAGGCATAATAGCTGTCTAGTGTGTTTGTTTGAGAGAATTAACTTGACTTATAAACGAATATATTAGTGTTTTCTTCTGACCTGTCCAAATTATTTTTAGATTGGAACATTCTAAAACTTTAAAAGGGATGAGTTTTCTGTACATCCAGATAAAGATACGGATAGCTGTAATTTGTATGCGTAATGTACAGTAGAGGATATATTCTTCTTTCCCGTTAAATCGCAATGCACTAAACTGTGGAAATTTACTTTTAGAAATTTTAACTATATTTTTAACCTGAGTAGCAAACAGTTTGGAGCCTGATCAGACGCCGGGTTACCCGGTGTCTGATCTGGCTCCAATCTGTTTACAATGGAAATAATAGTTTTAGTATATAAATGCGTTTATTGGGAATGAATAAGATATCAGTAAAGTTAGCGCAGCGGTCTCGTGCTGCACGAGGATCATACTTATCTCAAGTAGGAAAGTGAACGATTACATATTCGATGTTACCTTGCTTACCTATTAACGAGTATTAACTATTCTGTTCTAAAAATATCTCGGACAGTTCAGAAAAGTCAAACATTACCTGACTTTGAAATGTAAGGTGCTGCTATATTATTATACGGGGCTGAAGTATGCCATGTAACTTTTAACGAAATAGATAAATTATATCTGAAGTTTTGTAAAAATGTGATTGGTGTCAAACAATCAACTCCATATTATACAGCCTACCGTGAGATGGGTCGCTATCGCATATTAAAGAGGCTCGCAACCAGATTTTGCATTAGAAATAGTAATTTGTAAATATATGTCAAACGCTTATACCAACGGGTAATAATTAGTTTAGGATAAGAAATTCTGTTTAAAAATGCATTTCAATAAAACAAATTATTGAGCTCTGGTGGGATTCGAACCCGGGACCCGGCATGCGGGGGCAGAAAGCAAAATAAGACACATAAGGTACATAATTCGGCCCGGGTTTATGTCCAAACCCCTGATCAATTCATGTTGCGTCTTTCGATGCTATAGAATAAATATAGGATAAAGCGATGGAAATATCTAAAAAAAAAAAAAAGATTTGAAGACTTTTCTTGAGGGTGTTTTCAGACTGATCATATTTTTCTAATGCTAGATGCACGATAATGCTACACATTTGGTTTAATTTGAGTATTTTCTTTTATATTTGCAAATACACCATCTGGTTGCGAGTCGCTTTAAAGAGCGATTTGTAAAGTGTTTGTTAAAAAAAGTGACAATATCAGTTTACCTATGCAAGGAGAGCATCTACCACATTATCGTATATGTTGAATAATATAATAACATTAATGGTAAATGTGGATCGTATTTGTTACTCTGAATAAGGACATTAGTTCAACATAAATTTCTTGTGTACCTTCGAGTTCTATCCAAGTGTTTGTAAGATATCAATTTATTCAAAAAGGGAATGCCTCAATAGCAGATTTGTCAAAGCTATCATTTTATTGCAAATTTAACAACAATCTTTTGAGGAAACTCTTAAATAACCCTAGATCTAGATTTGTTTATCGTCTGCTTTAACATTTTCAAATTTCTTTTCAAATTTATATAGATCTACTTCAGACAATATCATGAAAGTCTTCAGAGTGTCATTGTCATAGATCTACTTAGATCTTTTTAAAGTGTCTATTATAAGTTTGAAACTAAAGTGAAGGACGACATATAAGTCTAGATATAGACTTTTTAAAGAGTTTAACATAAAATGTATCTAAACTTAATGCAATAAAATGTAGAAAATGCCAGGTTTTATAAGTGCTGATGCATTTCTCATCTGAGTGTCAGCAATACTTAGTGTAGAGACTTATCAGACACTGGGTAATCCGCCGTCTGTTCTGGCTCCAAATTGTTTGTATATATAAATTGTCTTTTTAATGGATCTAAAAACGCGTTTTCGGACATAAAATAGAACTCAAATAAAAGTCAAGAAATAAGTAATATTGTCATACTGATAGGACACAATGTGTTCTATTTCGTTATAAATCATAGGTCGTTTAATAGCAATTATAAAAAAATATGTTTTTATCAATTATCTAGTTTGTCACGGAATACAGAACTACAGTGTTCCCTCTCTACAACGACCGTCCCAACAGCAACTCCCTCCTTACAACGACCCTTGTCGTAGTTCCCTTAACATGACAATTATGTCTAACGATTTCACAGTTGTAATATCGTCTGCTTTAAGTTGTCGGCTGCTGTTTTTCTCAAAGTTACATATTGGACAATTTGACAGAAAAAGACTTAATGAAGAATGACAAACAGCTTGAATACAGATCAGAACCCGCGTAACGCGGCGTCTGATCTGGATTCAAGCTGTTTGCGAATGTAAAATAATGTTCCTCCCTTTAACGACTCCCTCCAAACAACGCACATAACCTGTGTCTCCCACTTGATGTCGTTGTAGAGAGGGAACGCTGTATATTTCTATTGTAATCTATATAGTGGGCTGAAAGTTAAGCAATTAAGGTCGAGGTAAAATAGCTGTTCACTCCTTTCTTTCTTTTTTTACAAAAATGACCTTTAACCAGTCGAAAGTACCATTGACCCCTGATCAAGTTGAATCCGGATCAAGCTAGTAAACGAGTCACTATATAGTCCAAATGGAATTTTACTTTATAGCTTTAAAACGGGATTTGGTAGATCTGGAAGCATGAGAAGGAAATTACAAGGAATAAGAAATTGGGATTTTTCACCGACAATAACAAAATCCATTATACTGGCTTTGTTGTACCCCGGCAATAACAAAACATATTGCTCTCGCTATTCGTACACTGACTGTTGCAAAATAAATAGTACTCACTTTTGAACCCAGTCCATAACAAAACAAATTGCACTTGCTTTATTACACCCCGGCTGTTGTCGCACTTGCTTGTTTCTTACACCAGCACTAACAAAACAAATAACACTTGCTTTTTTGTATCCCGACAGCAAATTAATGCACATGTCCTTTAGTACCACGGCAGTAACAAAATAAATTGCACTCGCCCTTTCTTACCCTGACCGTAACCAAACAAATTACACTCACTGTTTTTTATCCTGGCAATGACAAAACACTCGAATCTTTTTGTGTACCCGACATTGCTTTTCCGTATCCCGGTAACAAATATTATGTAAAGCTTAAAGAACATGACCGCAACAGGGTTGGGCAAATTTAACTAGATTCCTTGATGGCCTATGGTAGTGAATGGAAATTCTTCTTGTTTGAAACCACCAGCCCGAGTTGAAAACCTCGTACGCAAATGATTCATGGAGGACGACTGTTTGGAGACATTGAAAAGCTTTTCCCTATTTAAGCTTAGGTGAAAGCTAGATACAAATCTTTTTCTGAATCCAATTTCCCTATTTTAAAGTCACCATGACCGTAACGTTAGTTACCATGGGATTGTGCAGATGCCAGTGGATACCCAGAAGTGTAGACTCCGATCAGAGACATGTACTAAGTATCTTGGGATAAACTGTTTGATCCGTAATATACATGTATGCATGACTTTCTCATGGTTCTGTCAATTTGTTTTCAAAGCATTTCAGACAGGAGGCTGCAATTGTGAACGAAGATGAATATACAAAAGACTGACCAAAATATAAATTATTTGTCAGTGATAGAACCTCAGTAGAATAACGATTTGAACAGTGTGCCTCGTTTTCATGTGGCGGTGTATCAGTGGTTAGAAATACTGATACTTCAGCTGAATTAAATGGAATATAATTTGTTAAAGACATTACTTGACCTAGCTTGGGTAATAACACCTACCCCCGTAGATAGTTTGAGTCAAAGCATGGGGAGCATGAACTTACTAGGCTAGCGTCTAGGCAAAGAATCAGTCAGGCCTCTCGTGTGAGGCCCGCACCATATATTTAATAGTTGGGTTAGTTAAACCCTTTATAAGTCCCCTTGAGATCCAGTATGTCAGGACCTCTATACAAAACTTTAGATGACTGAGCCGTTGCTTGCGCAATTTTCTCATGCACTACAGTTACTTTGACGCCTAGTGAGATCAAGGGGCGATAAATGAATGGAATGGGGTAATGTCTTTAAAGAGGTGTTCTCTGTGCGATTTACTGTGATTTTGTTATTTGTTATACAGTGAAACATCTCTATTACGATCAATACACGGTGCTAATCATTAGGTGTTCACGATAGTTGACTGCTTAAGTAAGATAACAGTAAAACAAAAACCTCCTTTAGGAGATTTCTGTTTTTCTGTCACCTTGCTTAAGCTGCCATACAACTGTCTTTTAAACAAACAATTATCCGTCGGTTTTGGTAGTCGTCGAGAGGAAGCACAGGGCTTTCATATCTCCGGATTTTTCCTAAGTATTCGGATTTTTATCCTAGCAGATCGTAGCTTAAAACAGGCTGAAAGTAAAGCAGAATGCGCCATAAGGCGCATTCTGCTTTATTTTCAACCTGTTTTAAGCAGTCACGTGTCTTCAAAACAAGAAACAGACTATGGGGTAAAGGTGCGATTAGTAAAATTGCGTCTGAAAAATTGAAAATATGAAATCTTAGGATTTTTATGATCAACTTATGGCAGCCCTGGAAGCACTGTATTCCATAGTGCATAATTACTTGACAATCGTTTCAGCATGTTGTCAATGGCGAAAACTCTGACCCGGTATGGACAGATGCCAACGATGACTCGCTCAATATGCAAATGGAAGTCAGTATTGGGCAAGTTTCTGATACACAGCAAGGTGAGCCAAGCGAGGCTTTACGCAAGCGTGACACGAGTGACGATAGAAGGGTGAGCATTAGTTACAAGTCTGATAAAAAATTCTCACATAACTATCCATGTTTTCTATAGCGAACAACGATGGCGAATATCTTTATCTCCAACATGTGCAAGATCACTTTGATGACGTCACTATAACGTCACTATTAATAACGGCGTTTTGACGTCACCGGGGTTCCAAAAAATGCATATTGTTTAGAAAATAGCTTTAATCGTTGGTAATGTGAGAAAAAGAATCTATCACTCGTCGATGTTTAAGACAAAGTGATCTCAAACTCGTCTAGAATAGAAAAATTATTAAGCTCGCCAAGGCTCGCTTATTAACATTACTCGTTTGAGATCAGCTTGTCTTAAACATCGTCTCATGACAGATCCTATATATCATTTTCTACATGTTGTTTTTCAATCGTTAGTCACTATCATATGCGTTTATAATTCTTACAAAAGAGTCAAGCACTGATTTATCAATCATCCTGATTATGAAACAATCAAGTCTGTGCAAATAAAAGTAAAATAGCAGTTAAAGAGTATAGGGTCTGTCGCCAGTCTACATAATAAGACATAACATACGTTATATGTGTGGTAATATTCATAGGCATTCATGAGCGATGTTAATGTTGAGTCCCAGATGTGCGGGATTCTATCGGCCCCCGTCCCTATTCAGCACTGGTTTGTGTGCTAGTCTGTAGACTGCTTCTTTTAACCCCCCCCCCCCCCCCCCTCCCCCCTACGGTCCAAACCATGAGTGTTTTCGGTCTAGTATAGTCACCGATTCAAGTAACACGTAATGCCCCGTGACCCGTTTCATAAAACTTCGTACGACAATAACGGTTGTAAGTCAAACATATAAAATACATTTATTTTCTGATTTCTCTATCTAATCCTGTCTTTTCTTTGGTATCGTCTTTCCATTACAATTCCAAAGTGATGTCACAAGACAGGGTTAGATTCAGAAATAAATGATAATTGAAACTTTTACAATCTGACTTACGACATCTTTTGTCGTACGAAGCTTTATTAAACGGGCCCCTGGAGAGTCTTTTAGGATATGGCGTGATACCTCACTTGTATGGCTCCATAAACCTTGCTTTTAAGTTCCTCACTGTTTCCCCATATAATGCTGGTCCATTGGTCTTTTTCCTGTCCTTCACATTTAATATGGTAGATTGGGCCACATATTTCCTGTTTCTTTGATTTGTCACTGGGGTGAACTAGGGTTTGTCGGCTTAAAGCACAAAATTATCTTATGCTTGCCGAACACCCTTCCCAAGGTTTCAGATTTCCCCTTGACGTTTGGCAGGACAATGTTGCCCTTAGAGTCTTTCTTTCCAGAGTTTGTTTTTCTAGTTTTGTTTTTAGTCTTTGAGAGATTAGAGGTCACTTTCTTTTTTGCCTACTTAAAAGCTAGGTTTATGGAGCATGATGTAATATAAGGCCTCCGGCCAAGAATACAAATGGCTAATAGAAATGGCATGCTTATAAACATACATGCATGTATTACGTGAACTTTCATATGCAAAAATGTATATTTCTTCAAATCCCAGGGTCCAAGTTAAAATGAATATATCGAAGCTAATTTTCAACCACAACGTATTGAACACCAAGGACGAGTATGCTCGTCATTCACCAGTGGTATACAATGTACATGTTAAGAGCACAGTTGTGCTTTGAAACATTGTATGCAAACAATAATAAGAATAATAATCTGTATTACCTTAAAATAAGGAGAGCATTCAAAAGATGCTTTACTTTCAAACCACTACATGTATATAAAACACATAATTTACCTTAGTGGATTTGTAAGAGAATGTAGAATATGTCAACAGTCGGAAGAATCGCGGCTGATGAACGTATCATTCTAAAAAACAATATCAAATTGAATAAATCAAATGGACGCGATATTTATTGCGGAAATTTTAAGTGAACGAACCTGGGACCGTTTCATAAAACTTCGTACGACAAAAACGGTCGTAAGTCAAAACTTTAAAATACATTTAATTTCTTATTTCTCTATCTAATCCTGTCCTGTGGCATCTCTTTGGAGAAATAAATAATTATTGAGACTGTTATAATCTGACTTACGACAACATTTGTCGTTCGAAGTTTTATGAAACGGGCCCCTGGTTTGCTAAATTTGTTTTATCTGCAACTATATGCATGCAATTAACGTTATTCTTGTCACAATTCCATCGCATAATAACATTATTACATGTTGATATCTTTTTAGAATGAGTTCACCCAGTTAAGGAGTTCGCGATGCTTAAAATCGTCGTCTGCTTCAATTTTGTTGTCTGCAATGTCGTTTCAAAGTTACAAAAATAAGGCAGTATTCCAAAACAAGTATCAAACAGTTTGGACCCAAACTGTTTGCGAATGCGCTTTTAAGCGATATTGAGAGTGAAAGGGTAAACGGGGGACAAACTATTATACGGACCCGCTACTCCGAAAACTCTACTGCCTGGTACGTAAACCTAACAACTTTCAAACAAGCATTAGGTAAAACCCATCGTGTTCACCTTAAGTTGTAAATAACTCGGCCTTAACCCTTTCAACCCTATATTTCTCTTGTGGGTATTTATAAACCTTTTGGGCTCTTCTAGTACAGGTATTTTGAACCAGTCTACTGTTACATTTTTGGTAAGACAAAAACAAACCAATGAAAATATCAAACAGTGCAGACCCTGATCAGAGGGCTCCTATAGGAGTCCTCTGATCAGGGTCTACACTGTTTGCATATGTAGTCAGTAATCTCTACAGAGGGCTGTAGGATTGAAAGAGTGTAGTACATTAAACGAGGAAGAGCAAAGTTTTATCGGTAAATTTGACTTTTAACCACGTTAATCACAATTGAAGTAATATGAGTACTGTTTCTATTGTAGAAGTTCCGAATAATATGGAAAGCTAATATACCAATGAAATAAGGTAAACATCGTGCCAGCACTGTCGCAACCTCTCGGAGCGACTTCACGTGGAACTATAGTTCGAACGTTTAGTCAGCCAAAATTGCAACCGGCGCATGCGTATTAAGGTCAGCAAAAGAACACCGTTTGTCGAACCAATGAAAACTGAGATTGGTCAGTCTGCGGTTAGGTTCACAGGTCAAATAATGTCATTTTAGAGTCTATAAATCGGACCATAGTTCCATGTGAAGTCGCTCCGGTGTCTTTTAAACTTTTGTTCGAAGTAATCGATAATTTAGTATCTATCTATTCTCTGCATTATTTTGTCTCATAACTGAGGCGTCGGATAGGGCGCTGCAATTGTGTTCCCAGGTGGATATACGAATGACGAATCACCATTGTTGTACAGTAGAGAAGGTCTTATTTTTAGCTCACCTGAGCCAAAGGCTCAATGTGAGCTATTGGGATGGCCCTGTGCCCGTCGTCCGTCGTCGTGCGTCGTCGTTAACAATTGCTTCAAATGACATATCCTCCTATACCGCTAGACAGAATTCAACCACACTTTACAGAAATGTTCCTTGGGTCAATCTCTTTCAAATTTGTTCAAAAAATTAAAAACAATGCAGAACTCTGGTTGCCATGGCAACCAAAGTGAAAAATAAGGAAATCTTAAAAAATCTTCTTGTCAAAAACTTCAAGGGCCAGAACTTAGATATTTGGCACATATCATCATATACAGGTCCTCTATCAAGTTTGTTCAAATTACGCTCCTGGGGTCAAAGTTGGCCCTGCTCCGGGGGTCACAGTTTTACATAGAGTTATATAGTGAAATTTTCAAACGTCTTTTCCTCTGAAACTAATATGGCCAGAGCTTTGATATTTGGCATGGTGACACTTCTAGATGTCCTATACCAATATTGTTCAAATGGTTTCAGTCTGTTGCATATGTAGGTCACAGGAGCTAAAAATAGATTTTTTCAATGGAAACTTAAAATAATCTTCTTGTCAAAAACCCTACTACCCTGATTTTAGATATTTGGCACATAACATCATCTACCAAGATTGTTCAAAGTATGCCCCTCGGGTAAAAAATGACCCCATCCTGGACATAAATCATTATCTCCTTTTTGTCAGCTATTCTCAAGTGAGCGAAATATGCCCCATGGGGCTCTTGTTTCTAAACCAACGAGTTTGCATTATCCGAGTTTTTCTAACCTGGCCGACTTATTTTTAGAACAGATTAGTTTATAATAGTAAATAGGTAAGCAAATTAACATCGTATATACATTCGTACACTTTCCTACTTGAAATGAGTATGATAATCATGCAGCTAGAGACCGCTGCACTAACTTTACTGATCTTTTATCATTTCCCAATAAATGCATTATTTATGATAAAACTATTATTTCCATTGCAAACAGGTTGGAGCCAGATCATACGCCAGGTAACCCGGAGTCTGATCAGGCTCCAACATGTTTGCCTCTCAGATTAGAAAGATAGATTTTTCTGAAAACTGTAATTTCTACAGTTTAGTGCATTGTTTTATTTCTTTTGTGTGTACACAGGAGAGGAGTAATGTCTTTATTACTGTACATCTGAAATCATCGACCATAATGACCAACCCATTTTCAGTTTTGGAAGGGTCCAATCTTAAAATAACTCGACCATGTCAGAAGAAAACACTAATTCCTTTGTAATAATTATTTCTACTGGTAACTGTTCGGAGTCATCTCTTACCCAGGATAACACGGCATCTGATCAGGCTCCACAGTCCACACTATTTGCCTCTCCGATTTAAAGCAATGTAGCTACATTTTATTGCATTGTGTAAACTTATGTTTTGTTTCGTTCACAAGGTATAATTATAATGCTTTTCCTCTGTAACAAAGAGACTGAAATCCAAAATTGCGAGAAATGCCCCCCCCCCAAACAAAGAAGATTACTGAATCTTTGTTTTTAGACTTTCCCCAATCACTCTTTCTTCCCCCGACAAGGAGTAAATAGTCTACATTCAATTCAAGTAAGATAAAGTAGACAGATAAAAAAAACACGGTAGCCGAGGGTCCTAACGAGCTAGTGCAGTTTTATCGCTTGCCTTGTTTTGCCTTCTCCGCATACGTTCGATCCCCACAGAACTCAATTTTTAATTTTCTTTTTGATGTATTTTTATGCCCCAGACATCTATAGATGTGGAGGAATATAATGAGTGACTGTCCGTCTGTCCTTGCGACCGTAATTCGGACGTTCGTCCGTAACAAGATTAACTAGAGTTTGCCGTTTCGTTTAGCATCAACACCGTTTACTTAATTTGGACTTAGAATAGATTAAATGGTATTTTTCTAGGAAAACTAGATTTTACCGTTTCATTTAAAACTACTAACTGCAATAATTTGATAATTTGATACTTATACATGAATAGTTATGGCATTGGGCTATTGCCAATTCACCCTTGTTACCCAACATCAATTTGACCTTGATCTAGACCTAGACCTAATATGGACCTAGAAAAAATTAAGTATACATTTGCAAGGATGCCGCCGGGGACAAGAGCGTTTACTAACCGCAGTCTTTTTTAACATAAAAAATGCCAAATTTGTAGACGGTTGATATCCATGAACATAACAATTTTTGTGTTTTGCCAAATGTGGTTTTCAGTCTCTTTAAATGTACGTTTTATGGTGTTTTCCATAATCCTCAAACAGGGAAATAACCTTATAGGACGGCTTCCAACGACGGAACATCTTGTTTATACTCTGTTACAGATGACCATATCAAAACAAAGTCTACAAAAATCTTACTTTGAAATCATTACCCTTCAAATAAAAACAGAAGCCTGATCGATAAACGATTTAAAGAGTTTCTTTTTATTTCTGCCCGGAGACCTGCCTACCTGTACCTTACCGCGCTTCTGGTGCCCGTTTCATAACACTTCGTACAGCAAATGTTGTCGTAAGTCATATATATAAGTCTCAATTATTATTTATTTCTCAATCTAATCCTGATTTGTGATATCTCTTTGGAATTGTATTGAAAAGACGATTCCAAAGAAATGTCACAAGACAGGATTATATTGAGAAATCAGAAATTAAATGGGTTTTTTAAGTTTTGACTTACGACCGTTTTTTGTCGTACGAAGATTTATGAAACGGTCCCCTGGGCTTAATTGTCATAGAATATGTTTTGTTGAGCCCATGTGTGGTCAGCCCGACATAGTTGTCACAATATACTTATACGTAGTGTGTATGTAAGTGTGTCCGTCCGGTCTTGTCCGGTGTTCTAACTCAGAACTCCAACAATGACTAGTGAAATGACTAGGCAAAAATGTTTGTCTAGACGGTGCGTAATGTTGCGCACAAAAATAAGGGTTTGGTGTGTAGCACGCAAATGTCAATCCAGTATTAACTGAAATGTAAAGGTCAAAAGCATGTATATTAAAGATTTCACTTAATATGTTCTAACTTAGAATATTATCTATATTTTGATTGACAGTTACATACTGTTGGTTTGAGCTTCAAAAGCTATTCAAAGAAAATAGGTGAGTCAATGGTCTTGTTGTCATGGCAATCATGCATACTATCTAGAAAAGTCGTCTTCTCCTAAAGTACTGGTCCGATTTCAATTTGATCTGCACTAAAATGATTTTCAATAATCAGACTTCAAAAGCATTTTAAAGAATTTTGATCGGTTTAAAAACATGAATACTATAGTGTGTGGTCATTTTCCATGTTCGGTTATATCGAGTTAAAAGTTAAAAACCCTCTAGAAGTCATATCTTTAGTTACATCTTTATGACATTTTGTCAGTGCTATATACGTCCGTGGTTCCTAACATCTAGGTCATACATGAATATAGGCCACAAAGAGTAAAAAGGTAGGTCAGTATATATCAATAGGTCAAATCGAAGCAAGCAAGTTGGTACTTAAAGCGGATTGAAAGTAAAATTTTGCTTGGCTAGTAAATTTTCTGAAAGATCGAATGCAACGAGTAGTGGTAGGGGTGAAAAATCTTCATGGCAACAAGTGGTCGCCTTAGTCTTATAGTGCGCTATCTACAATTTTTGAAATATTGAGATATATACATCGTTGTTTTCGTCTAAAAGTGAACTGTCACCAGGTGCAAACAGAAAATGGATTTGGCGCCTAGTTTCAAAGTTACCGCCTCACAACTTGCGCTATCTCCATGATTCTCAAACATTTTTCAATGATGAACTAAGCTATGTCCTGGAGTTGCAGCACTATAATACTTAATTTATAATCCTTAGAAGTATTATCCAATCACGTTTCAGTCATTAAGCACGTGACAGTTATGTTTACAATCACATTTTTCGGTATCTCCATATGGGCTAAATATTTGTATTATTACACTGAGCTATCTCCAAACTAAAAGATTGAGCGACAGCTTCCGTGCCAAGCCATGTCAGGTATAAAAGGTGAAGAATATGGGCATAACCGTAAATGTGATCAGAGCATACAGATTTTTACATGATAATACTCTATTTCCAGATATTTGTTGATAGCTCAGTATGAAAAAAAAAAATATTTTTTGAATTTTGAGCTATCTCCAAAATTAAAATTAAAATTATGGAAAAACTATCAGATGAATGAGACTGTTATTGTGTTTGGTTATAGAAATGTGCAAGGTCTTTCATATTTTTTTTAATTGAAAAAACAAAGACGAAGAATTAATGAAATAACACACTTTGAATGTTGGAAGGCCTTTTTCTCGAAACTGTAAAAATGTAGATAACTCATTATAAGAATAAGGCGACGAAGTCACTAGTGGAGTCCTGCAGTGAAGGGTATTAGGGCCACTATTGTTCTTAATATATATAAAAGACTTACCGGATGCCGTTGACTGCACAATTAAACTATTTACAGACAACACCAAATT
This sequence comes from Gari tellinella, assembly GCA_922989275.2. Classification (NCBI taxonomy): domain Eukaryota; kingdom Metazoa; phylum Mollusca; class Bivalvia; order Cardiida; family Psammobiidae; genus Gari; species Gari tellinella. The sequence continues at coordinate 10,832,370 of OV277868.1, forward strand.
GTACACAATACAGGAAGAAGAAAAAGATGAAGAAAAAATGCAAAGTAGCATAGTTGATGCGTGTCGAGGGTCTGAAAAATGGCAAATGATCTTCAATATTAAAAAATGCAAATCAATGCACATGGGAAATTCCTTTGCAAGTGAATACCCTATGATTTCACCAAAAAGAGCAGGAAAAATTAAACAAAAAACAAAAACAAAAGACTTTGGAGTGGAATTTGACAATATATTGAAATTTGACATACACATATACACAAACATTAATAAAGCAAATAGTATCATTGGGTTAATTGCAAAAACATTTACACGTTTTACAAGGGACGTGTTCTTCCACCTGTACAAATCATTGGTGAGACCTCATTTGGAGTACGCATCAGTAATATGGCCCTCACACTACACAAAATATAATATTGCAATAGAGAATGTGCAGAGAATGACAACGAGAATGCTAAAAAACCTAGGGATTTAAGCTACAGTGAGATTAATGCATCAAGGAGTACAGGAGGGATAGGACAGGTGCCATCCAGGCGTTTAAACTAATAAATGGGTTAGACATAACTTCTGCCAACTTGCTATCGGTTAGAGGTGTCTTCAGTCATAGAGTTATTGATCTATGGAACTCCCACCCTAACAGTGTAGTGATAGCATCCACACTAAATTCATTCAAATCAAGGTTGAATGGGCACTGGGGGACGGGGTGGTTACCAACAAACTTTACAAGTTTAATGCCGATTGCTATACTATACTATACTATATACTATGCTGACGGTCGCGAAGCGACAATGTCTGTTTTCATGCTTTTATTTCACCGCTGTTCTCCATTTATTTCTCTGTCGTGACAGTTTAGCCCAGAAATGCAGCTTGGTTTTTCTCTGTGTCAAGTTTCTCTTGATGGTATCCTTATACCGTAGACGATGTCTACCACTCTACCTTTGACCAACTGGCAGCACTGAGAACAAGATCTGTTTTTGAAGCCGATTGCTATAACCCATATATATAGGCCTATAGTTGGTTCCAGTATGTATGACTGGCTATATGTATATATGAACAAGTGTTAATAGTCTATATAAATATGTATAAAAGAGTGAGCACTATGCTCAGATTTTAATCCATTTAAAGAAAACATGTGGGTAATAAATAAAGTGAATCCAACTGAAGAAAACATGAAGAAAATATCAGCCAGTAAAGGGACATTCAACTAAAAGAAAATACATCCAAATGAGCCAAAGAAGCAGAAATGATAAGTATGCATCTACGGAATCATCCGGTCTCGGATCTACATGAACTACATGAACATGAAATATATTACTTTCATCCTGCTCTAAGCCACCATCTGCTAGGATATATAACTGCTGGTTACATCGAAGACATTCTGCTTGATGCAGGTTTGACAAGGTTTGAAAAGAAACGGGTAAAACTTAGTGACGTCTCTAGTAGGTAACAGTGTGCGTTTATTACTAAGAATGCTGGAAGTTGACTGAAGATTTTTCTATTTTTTCTATTTCTAATTATTACTTCTCTCCATCAAAAATGATGATATGAGAAGGAAATAGAATCTTCATCAGCCGGTGTTGACCTTATCCAAACGCCATTATAGGCTAAGTGACGTCTGGTCAAGGTAAACATTCTCAATGAACAATTTCAGTCAGTTTTTACCACCATATCACCCCTGTCACTAAAACGCCTCTCCGAGATGTGAGTACAGGAAAACAGAGACTCGGGTATATCTTAGATCCCCTTTTCAAAGCCTAGTCCACATGCACCCATGCCAGACATAGAAGTTTCATTGAATGGAGTAGAGAAACTCCTTTTAGACCTAAACCCGCACAAAGATGGAGGCCCTGACCAGATAAGGCCCATAGTCCTGAAGAATACTGCAAAAGAAATTGCCCCAATCGTTACTGAACTATTTAGGAAATCTCTTGCGACCCACATCCTCCCAGAAATATGGAAAATGGCGAACGTTGCTCCAGTATTTAAGAAAGGCACCAGGTGAGACCCCGCCAATAATAATGAATTACCGCCCAATCTCTCTCACCTGTATCATCTGTAAGTCTCTCGAACATGTCATCGCATCTAGCATCAATAAACACTTCACTAAACACAACCTATTCTATGAATTACAACATGGCTGATGCTTGTTGACGACGTTCTGAAATCTGTAAATCTGAAAAGCCAAGTGGACCTGATTCTTTTGGATTTCTCTAAAGCCTTCGATATGGTAAACTACGAAAACTGCTCTAGATCTAAAAACTTCATTATTACGGCATAAGAGACCACACCCTATCTTGGATTAAGAGCTTTCTAGACAATAGGTCAGTCAGTCTTAGAAAATGGTTCCATGTCAAACGTTATCCCAGTCCCTTCTGGTGTGCCTCAGGGTTCAGTTCTAGGTCCCCTGCTCTTCTTAATCTATATAAATGACCTTCCCGAATATGTTAATTTCTTTAAAGTACGCTTTTTTGCAGACGATAGTGCTATCTACTTCTCTTTTACCAACGTGAATCATTCTAGCTTTCTACAACAAGATCTGCATCAGCTTGAGAAATGGGAACAGCACTGGGACATGTCTTTCAACCCAAAGAAATGCCAAGTCATACAAATCACAAAGAGAAAAACTCCCATACCTACACAATATACACTGCACAACACAAAACTAGACATAGTCACATCAGCAAAATACTTAGGGATTACACTGACAGATGATCTTACATGGAACACACACATAGACAGTATTACACGAAAAGCAAACCAAACTCTCTAATTCTTAAGGCGCAACATCAAAGTTCATTCCGAAACTCTCAAGTCCACAGCGTACAGAACACTTGTCAGACCCCAGCTCGAGTATAGCGCAGTTGTGTGGGCACCACACACTGGCGCTCTGGTTGACCAGGCAGAGTCAGTACAGCGAATGGCTGCTCGCTGGGCGAAGAGAGACTATGGACGAACTTCCAGCGTGTCAGACATATTGACCTCCCTAAATTGTAGAAGACTAGACTTGCGCCGTATTGACCAAAGACTCGAAATGCTTTATAATATTATTAATAATCTAGTAGCAGTTCCTCTTCCTGAACATACCACTACATCCTTTAGACACCATCAAGAAAGTCCAACTCTAAAGCATTCCAATCCGTAAACAAGTTCAAACTAATAGACATAGACAGACATAGACAAATTTTATTTTACGTCGGATAGGTTTAACAAATTAACATAAGCCCTGTAGGCTTTTACTCCGACAAACATAGGTAAACGTTATAAGAAACAAACAAACAAATAAAACAGATTTAAACAGGATCACGGGCATGCATGCAAATAAACACAGAAGGCAAGTTGGTCAAAGCATGTTAAACAAGAAATATCTTTAAAAAAGATATTCGGCGGAATGAGTGGTTGAACTAAGGCTATATAGATGGGTGTGCAAAATTGAATTAAATTGAGGTTTTCAAAGAATATATATCTTGGATTGAAAAGCAAAAAATACAAGTATTCAATTGAAACAGTAACTTTTATTTAAAATGCAAAACTATCATGTACAGAAATGCAAAACAAAACAATAATTTAACTCATATCCTAGCTTATGGTAGGAGATCCTCAAATTAATCTATTGTTCCATTCATAGAGTTTCTTGAAACAAACTATAGCATACACAAATGTACAGATACAACAATCTACTGTACTTCACTCTTGTAAATAATGATGAAACAACACATTGTGTTTAACTCACTTGAGGCTTTTCAAATATAAAATATTGCTTTTAATGTATGGCAAATGTGTACAAATAGTTAACAATTAAAACAAATTGGTTGTAAACAATTACGAAACACCTAGCTTCCTCTGCATATCTATAAATAGATTTCAAATAGAAGCATACTTTTGTCAACAGTGCCTAAGTGTAGTAAACAGCCAGCCTGTATCTCTAAATTTTACACCCACAGTCCACATCATGTAAAACTGTAATGGGACATAAACCAGCCTACAGGGCTCCAGATAAGAGTGAGTAAACTAAACAAATCACATTTTTTCACCTCTTTTAGCACCAAACCCTATGGTATTACCACTCATTTTGATTGTCTTGAAGAGACCATTCATATGTATAGTGACACCACAGGGTTTAATGCACAAATAAAGATTTTAAGTTTTAAAACAATTCCCTTATCTGGAGCCCTGGCTACTATCCAATCAGACTATTCAGTTTCAACAGGTGCTCTTAATTCTAAATTTCTGATCAAATATTATTGGTTGAAATGTGTGGCCAAATATAAAGTGTGTCTAAATAGAAAACAGTCAGCTCCGCCGAAAAATAAAATAAATAAAATATTGTGTTGGTCAATGGGAGACAACTCATGCCCAACTACATTTACGTAATGCATATCTTGTCTCCCTTGACCAGTCTATAGTCAACAATTACAAAGGATACAGTGCAGTTTCTAATTTAGACCCTGCACTGATCGTCGGTGTCACTTTTAATTAATAATAAAAACGAAAATTACATTATGACGGTCAGAGGAAGCCACTTCTGCACAATCCAAGAGGAGTAGTGCATAAAGGTTAGTCCACTGACTAAACAATTAATGTAAAATGTACCTAATGAATTAAATTAAATTAAATTAAATTAAATAAATAAAATTTTAAAACTGTAAATTAAATTGTAAAATAAGTTAAGTACATGTATTAAAGGATGTTTACATGAAACAGGGTAGCACATAATGAAAATATATTCCATGCAGAAAGCAAAATGTTAATAGCTATTTGATGCTGAAGCAAACAAACAGAATACAATAAGGTAGAAACTGAGGGACAATTTCTAAAAAACATTTACAAAACAAGACGAAACACACAAAGGATAAAACCAATAAAAAACTACCACGTTCGAGTTTTGTGATTAATATGTCCAATAGGAAACATCGTAGCTGTGATCATATGCCAAATATTACAAATATCTGCTTGTTAAATTTGCATGAAAAAGATTGAAAAATCTGCTTTTTTTTTACTATATCATAAACATTAATTGATAGTGTGTATGTAGATCTACATATGCATGCAATATTTTAAAAAAAAAATCCTGTGATAATGTTAGTGAATGTATATGGAGAGAAACACATATTTATCAATCTTATTCGCTACGTTGAATGAAAATTAAATTATGGAACACAAAAGTTAATTAACGTACCTGACATTAGATAGACACTAGTAGTTTTTGGACACCTCTGACAGACAATTGAACATTGAAAATGTGTCCCTATTATGTGTTTTAGATACAGTATATGTTGAAGTTTGTTTCTGATGAATAAAGTCCTCTGATAATGATAGTTGAGTTTTCAGTTTTTTTAATCCTGAAAATTGGCCATTAACTGACATTTAGTGTACTAGGACGAACACAGAGAACATTCACACATGTTGCCATCCCATCTGTGGAGTAGTCTTTTGAACTGCGGGTAAGACTCCGCAGCTCGGAGCTCATTTGGAAGACTATTCCACAGCTTGATGGCCTCATGTCTGAATGATTTAAGTCCGTACCTCGTTCCATTGACTCGGGGCTGTATGGCTTGATTTTGCTTCTTGAAATTGAATTTGCAGTCTCTAAAACAGACTACCATAAGTACTCCTTCTTCCCCAGATTGTCATCCTAACGATTTAAAGATCTAAATCTACTTACTATTTCAATTATTATAGATATATCAAGATCAAATATTATATTACGTTTCTATAATTAATTATCTTTTCTGTAATTACTTTTCTTTTCGGTGTATGTACAAGGGAGACAACTACAGAAGACCGGAAGTCAATGCGCCTATGACAACAAAGACGCCATATTCGCCGTTGAAAAAAATCTAGAATTTCCTTGAAAAAAATCTAGAATTTCCCCCCTCAAACTGAAAACATGATACTACCAGACGAACCACCGGCACCTGAAATACCTAAGCTTATCCAGGTCTTGACATATTTATTTGTTGTTCCCCTGTACAGTATTCATTACTGGAAATAATTTAAACGATTGTCGTATTTCTTAAACCAGCCTCTCTACCTCTTGACTGGGAAGAGAACCTCTGCACAATCTTCATCAATAAAGCACTGCATTGTAATCCTGTGTGCACATTTACAATAAAACCTGTCTATTACGACCACTGAAACGAAAGCTATTTAATTGTATAAAAGACAGGTGACAGCTTACATGACAGTAAAACAGAAAACTCCTTGGGGAGTCACTTTTCTTCTCTTTTTTTCTTATTATTACTTCTCTCCATCAAGATTGATGTTTATGAGAAAGTGCACTTATGAGGTGCACCAAGGACTGTACCCGAGGTATCGGGTCAACTCGGCCAAAAACCAACTCGGCCACGGTCCAACTCGGCCAAAAACCAACTCGGCCTGGTCCAACTCGGCCAAAAACCTGGTCCAACTCGGCCAATTTTTATATTTTTTATTTCTGAATATAAATTAATATGGGTGAATAATATATGTAAATCTTAGGCTTACACACTTCGAATAAAGAGAATATAATTTATATACATGTAAAAAAAGAGTAATTGTAAATATTATATACGACTAACATTACTTAATAACTTCTAGACATCTTACCCACAAGTCCACATGCACGTGCTGTACGTGCACCATGCGATCAAAATTGATAATTTCTGTAATTATTTCACTGACATCTAATTTAAGAATTCTTCGCCGATAATTCTGTCTTAATAATGAGCGATATACTATTCATATAACTTTTCAGTACAGTGAATAGAATAAAGGATTGTCAAATAGTTTTGATCCTGATCATACGCCGAGTAACTCTGCATCTGATCATAGTCAAACCTATTTGCCAATATTAATTGTAATTTGGATAAAAAAGTGAAAGACTTATACAAATACTTTTCGTGTTAAATATTATAAACAACTCACAATACATCATAACTTCTAGACATCTTACCCACAAAGCTAAATGCACGTGCTGTACGTGCACCATGCGATCAAAATTGATAATTTCTGTAATTATTTCACTGACATCTAATTTAAGAATTCTTCGCCGATAATTCTGTCTTAATAATGAGCGATATACTATTCATATAACTTTTCAGTACAGTGAATATAATAAAGGATTGTCAAATAGTTTTGATCCTGATCATACGCCGAGTAACTCTGCATCTGATCATAGTCAAACCTATTTGCCAATATTAATTGTAATTTGGATAAAAAAGTGAAAGACTTATACAAATACTTTTCGTGTTAAATATTATAAACAACTCACAATACTTCATAACTTCTAGACATCTTACCCACAAAGCTAAATGCACGTGCTGTACGTGCACCTGCTCATACGTCGAGTTACTCTGCATCTGATCATAGTCAAACCTATTGTAGTTGCGGTAATTCAGTATTGCTAAAAATCTCTTGACATCTTACCCACAAGTTTTAATGCATGTGCTGTAAGTGCACCATGAGATTTATTTTAACAAATTCTGTAATTATTTCTCTGACATCTAATTTAAAAATTCTGCGGCAATATTTATCTCTTAATAATACTATATATATATTATCCTTATATTATTTCAGAACATTGAGTAACGTCAGGAAATGTCAAATAATGTTGATCCTTATCATACGCCGAGTTACTCTGCATATGCTCATAGTCAACCCTATTTGCCAAATTTAATTGTATTCGGGACAAAACAGTAAAGGTCTTATACATCTACTTTTCGTGTAAAACATTACATATGACTCGCATTACTTAAAAACATCTCACCCACAAGTTTAAATGCACGTGCTGTATGTGCACCACACGATTAAAATTGATAATTTCTGTATTTATTTCACTGACAGCTCATTTAAAAATTCAGCACCAAAATTTATTTCTTAATTATAATTATTTGTATTATTCTTATAATAATTCTGTACATTGATGAGAGCCATTTATTCTCAATAGTTTTGAACCTGAACATAAGCCGAGTTACTCCGCATATGCTCGTAGTCATTTTTTGTTTACATATGCTGGTTGAAGACAATTTGTTTGTACTGTCATCATGTCAGTGAAAGGGTTAACAATAGTTTTAGTAAAACACTAAAATCAAACTAACCTGTATTACACGTCCTGTGTTGCCATCTATCGTAGACGTCACATGTTATACCATGCTGCTTTTTCCTCACCTGGTGACCTTCAATTTATTGCATGCAAAACACAGCGCAACCATCACCACAAAACACAACCACCGCATATAACTAAACTGTTTTTTGCTCACGATTTCTAAGTCCAATATTTAACTTATACAAGAACAACACACACTCAAGATCTATTAATTAAGTCTAAATTATTTAACTACTTCGGAATTCACACATGTATAGTATATCCACTATCGAGAGCAATATAACCATAACATCATTAGTAACCGACTTATATTAAGTGTTTTACTTCTCGCCTTCCAATAATATTTCTTCTACACCTATAATTATCTAAAAAAAACAATCAATAACGATTTACTCTAAATTCTATCGAATCATTTCTAATAAAATGTCTTCTACACCAGTGATTATCTACAAAACCAATCACATTCTTTTTACTCCAATATCAGCGAATCATTGCCAATGATACAAAACAACCACTCAAATATGTTGTTGCAAATAACAGGTTTTGGTTTTCTTAATTGAATAATCCGTAATTAATCAGCAAAGTTCAAAGAAGCTCGTCAAATAATTATAATATGCAAAATTACAACGCAAATTAACACCTGTTTGATGGTACCGTGGACATTCTTTATTGACCTGGAACGTTCGCTAATTGCTTTGACACTTACGTTTGAGATGAGTACAAACTGTCATCACATTAACACATTCATGGAGGAATTATAATTCCTCCATGACACATTCAAGTATTTTTTTCTCAAATATATGTGAATATGGCAATAATGGAATGTTTAAACAGTTAAATCAAACAACAACATATTAATAATGATCAAGTTGTATACATAATGCTCATTTGTTTTAATTAACAATTATAAAATTAGACCTATCTACAATAAGATCTAGTTCTAATACTACAATACATAAGCTACAACTACTATTACAGTAGAGCTACTATGACTCAATTTTTCGTATTTCAACATGGAGACATAACAACAAGCTTATATTTAGTGAAAATTAATTTATTAGTCTTGATAAAAAATTCAAATCACTAACTTTCCCATAGAAATTTATTGAAATAAATTTTTTCTGGCCGAGTTGGACCGTAATATCTGGCCGAGTTGGACTGGGCCGAGTTGGACCCTAAGGCCGAGTTGGTTTTAGGCCGAGTTGACCCGCATTCGTACCCGACAGGTCACTTAAAAATTTATACTGACACCGGCAAATCAGTCTTAATGCTAACCCAAAATCCTGAGCGCCAATTTTTAAGTATTTGGTTTGACTCGGCCACGGATTGAACTCGCAACCTCCTGCCCAGCAAATGGAGGCTCTACCATTGAGCTATGCAGGAGGTCACTGAGCTAATAAGGCAGAACCATGCACTTTGCTTTAATAAGTAGCCCCCGGAACGCCTTTACTTTGCCGGTCCCCAAAAATTCCGGGAAATTATGACATTTTACTGTTCATATAGAACCCTGTGAGTTTAATAGGCTATATTGGAAAATAACGGGATTTTGACCTCAAAATCGGACTCTGCGTACATTTTTCAACAGAATAATCAGGGGCTAGCGCCCCCCAACCCCCCATGGTCGCTTCGAAATGAAAGACAGAATGGTGGCGTGTTTACTCTTGCATGGCAACCTGTTGGTAAGGAAGAGCGTGGGGACCGGCAAGTAAATTCTATCCCAGCCCCCTGTCGTACACACCTAATGTCTAATGCAATTTAGTGGTCGATATTGAGAGGTTTTACTGTAAAACATGAAATAGGCAATACACAACTGCTGTCAAAAGCAAAGAAAATGAAAATGCTGCTTAGTTATCATGGCTGTATAAGTTTTCATGACTTTGAGGGTTTAAATTAACAACAAACAGCTTATATTTCGTTGCTTGCTTGTGATGTATTAGGAGTTTAAACCTTTTAGGTAAATATCTCTGCAAGAAATCTCTACAAATAAAACTTAAATAATTCATTGTTTGTTCCTTTATCATTAGCACTTTGTTGACTGTCGTCTCCGGGAGATTTCTAATATTCTCAAGGTATCTGTGTGAGGTGGAAGGGGATTCAACAAACTCAAAAAAGCTTCAGTTCTGCAAAGTTTTTTGTACATACTGAAAAGAAAAATATTGATATTTTCCTTTGAAATATTGAAGACTGAAAATAATTAAAAGGAAAAAGAATGAGCTGAGCTCTAGCTAGACAAAGCGCTCACATCATCAGTATTATACTTTAATAATACCCAAATAATCAGTTGTATAGTCGGTTATAAAAGCTCTTGAGAGCTTATGTTATTTGTATATGTCTTGCCGACTCAAAATAAAGCTTATCTTATCTTATCTTATCTTAACTTACTATGTACAAGATTCAATGAAAAATAGTTTGAATTTGTATTAAAATTGCATTTTATCATTAGTTAAAAGTTTAAACAGCATATTATTATCTCATTACTTGGAACTGATATGGCCCCTTTATAACCTCACTATTATTAAGTAACTTCTCCTTAATAGTCAAGGGGTGCCACAAGTTGATTTTCTCATGGTTGACAGGATTCCAATAAAATTGAATGGCTTCCCTCACTTAAGTAGGTCAATATACGTAAGACAAGTTACCATAAAGTATGTGCATTTTGCGACATTCATTTTTGTTTGTTTCATTTTCAAAAAACTTACCTTAATTGAACTTAAATTAAATCTTTCAGCCTTGCTTTTAGCAGCTACCTGCTTTAAACAAAGATAAGCAATATCAGTTGACTATAGTTTAAAGGCCATATGAACTGATGGCTGTGTGTTGTCAGAATTAATGATACAATTATTTGTACATGTAAACTAAATATGATATAATTTGTTTTACAGCCTAGGCATCACAAAGCTAAAATAAGTGTTTGGTGAGTACATTGATTTCTGATGCCTTACTCTGTGGATAATTTTAGTTAACAAAACATTAACCAGTCTACCTGGAATTCTGGGTAGTTTAATAAATTATTGACTGACCTCTGATCTTGGTCTATACTGTTTGCTAATGTAATGAGTATACATTTTAAACAGGTCCATGGTGTCAAAAGATTTAAAGTAACAAATCAATCTATTATCAGTTAATACCGATAGTGAAAGACTAGTTTATATTTACTGATGAAAATTTTTACCTGTAAAATGGAAACTTCTAGATATTTTTGTCAGAATGCAGAGTATAGTTTCTTAAGGTTCTTAAAAAAATTGACTTTAAAATTGCTAATTAACTCTTACAGTGTGTAAATGAAGCATCTTTGTAACACATTTCAGAGGGCTCCTAAAGCAGCTCACTGCATGAAAATAGTTAGCGAAATCTGTCCTTCTAAATAGTGTATCCCGGGGAAAAAACCCTTGAGAGGCATCCTGAACTATTAATTATTTTAATCAGAAAATGATGTACATGTAGTTATAATTTGAAAATTCATTAATACTGTAGTTGCGTTGTTGCAGTTCAATTTTTAATTTACCTAATATAATCTTCAAAATTGTCTTTGCTAGCTAGATTAATTAAGAACTAAGATTTCATTTTTTAATGAACATTAAACCTTTCAGATAAAGACAAAATACTGATGCATTGCTGAACTAATACCGGTACCCTATAGGGTACACATCAGATCATGTATAAAAACCCTCTTATATCTAAATAGACTAAATGATCTCTATTACATTACATATATTATTGTTCTCAATTTTGCTTGAACTTGTTTCAGGGCTGACTTGACAGTTGATGATTTGGACAGAATCAATGAATCCCTTAATGCAGACCATATCAAGATGTAAGTTGTTTATGTATACAAATTGTCCATTTCAAGGGTCATGGATGAATAAATTACAATTGTAAGTAGTACTGGTATGAGAGGTTTTTACAACTATAGGTTTTTATTTAACTGTCTGTATTTCAGGGTTCTTGCTGACATTTTTCATCTTGATGACCACAAGTCTAGCCTGAAGACAGGGATTGTGATGGATTTATACTACTACACACTGCAGTTTGCACGAGAGAATAACTTCACAAAAGAACAGACTTCTGCCTTTTTTTCAATCATCAAGAAAACTCATGAAGTCTGTATAGGTATGTATGTATAGGGGCATCATATTTAATTTTCTCTCAGTGAAAGCTTGAATTTGTGAAATTTAAAATCAGTAAAAGCTCGCTATTTATAAGATCACTAAAGAGAAGACTTATTCATTGTATTAAAGTCAGGTGGTAGCTTAAAGCAAGGTGAGAGTAAAACAGAAAGCTCCAAAAGGAGCTTTCTGTTTTACTGTCACCTTCTTTAAGCTGAGTAACGTGCACATAAACACTTAATAATTAACATAATATAGTGGTTGTAATAGAGAGGTTTTACATTATAACAGAATATTCTGTATTCATTTCAAGCAAAACAAAAATATCTTCTCATTTACTATATATTGTCATCCGAGTTCAAACTTTTAATCTGCTCAATCCAAGAAGTATTTAATTGTTTTTAAAAAAAAATTGGTCTAAATTACATTTTACATGAGTTATCTTGAAATATTGCTCATGCCAAAAAATTGAGATACTTGAAGCATGAGATTGTTTTTTTTTTATATCCTGTTAACCCATTACCCCTTAAATATGCCTTTTTACACCTACATTATTCCTTCACATAAGAAAATAATTCAAATATATACAGTAAAGAATATGTACCATTAGAAATATTTTTGATAATCCTAACAGATGATAGCTTAAAGCAGGCTGAAAGTAAAGCAGAATGCGCCTTCAGTCGCATTCTGCTTTACTTTCAACCTGCTTTAAGTGGTCAACTATCTTCAATACTGGAAACAGGATATGGGGTAATGGGTTAAGCATCCATTTTCTATAAAAGTTTATTCAACAAAAAGATATGAATTGTTTTTTCAGAAACCCCATTTGGAAATCTGGACCAAACATTCAGCTACTTCAAAGAACTTGTACTCTGCCATGCTGTAAACGTAAGTATACTGTAAAAAAAACCTGTACAGTGCGCCCTCTCTTTAAGGACACCCAATGGGAGACAAATAGTGTGTGCGTTGTTCGGAGCAGTCGTTATAGGGAGGGGAATTCAAGCTGTTTGACACTGGTCGATAAGGTTTTTTCTGTCAAAATGTCCATTATCAAACTTTAGAAAAAACAGCAGACAGCAATATTAAGCAGACAATATTGCAGCAGAAAAAAGCTATAGATATAATTTTCTTGTTTACGGAACTGGGGCAATCGTCATTGTAAGCAGGGAATCGTTGTTGGGAAGCCCGTTGTAGGGAGGGAGCACTGTATATAAATTAACTGAATCAGCATTTCAAATAAAAAACAACAACTAAAAACCTCAATTTCATGTCATATAATATTTAATTACTCTTTTAAAAACAGTCCCATAATAAGGGCATAAACATTCAGTATAAAATAATCTACTTAAACCAGATCAGATGGTTCTCACAGGAGCCATTTGATCTGGATCTGAACTGTTTACTTTCTATGCTGAGCAAAACAGGGCTGCCATAAGTTGACATGAAAAATCCTAAGATTTCCAAATTTGCAATTTTCAAGTTTGATTTTTACGAATCATACCTTTACCCCATCGTCTGTTTCTAGTTTTGTTGACAAGTGACTACTTAAAGCAGGCTGAAAGTAAAGCAGAATGCGCCTTATGGCGCATTCTGCTTTACTTTCAGTCTGCTTTAAGTTACCATGTACTAGAAAAAAATCCGGAGAAATGGCAGCCCTGGCAAAAAAAGTTAAGTCATGCATTAAGTATGCAAACTACTTCTACATAGTACATTATATCACTCATATTGTATAATGGCATATACAACAAAACGTCATAAAACAGAAAGAAATATCGATTTGTATTAGGGAGGTAAATCCCCCTTTATTGCAACTGCTTTACAACTCTTAAAGGAGATATCAGCCATGCTTTTCTCATGAAAGTAAGCAGTTATGTTGAAACAGTAGCCAGCAACAAAAAGTTTTAAGTTTTGGAGAATCATTCTTTATTAGCAGTTTGTGTACAATCGTCTGTTGAAAAGGCTTTTTTTTTAAATTACCTGCCTTTGCATCGAAAAAAAACAATTATTGCAATTGATGTTTTTTAATATGATCACCTTAACTGTATGCCTTACTTTATTTTCTGCTGTTCCATATGTCTTTGATATTGCTTTCCAAACATACACATAATGGGAAATGTTGTCTACGGGAAACCCCATGTTAAACAACTGATTAAACTTTTTTCGTTAAGTAAATTGTCCAAGCTATTTTTTTTTTTTTACAGTTAAAGCCTACAGGTATCAATTTAAGTGTCCTTTCTTTTGAGGAAATATACAAGAAATCTGGGACTGGTGAAAACCAAATGCAGGATAAAAATAATACAAAAACTGCATTTAGCAATCACGTCACATAACTTGTTACCCCATAGCATGTTTCTAGTTCTGAAAACAGGTGACTTGTTAAAGCAAGTTTCAAGTAAAGCAGAATGTGCCTTATGGAGCATTCTGCTTTACTTTCATCCTGCTTTAAGCTATTCCCTGCTAGGATAAAAACTGTATGTTTGATGTTGCCTATTTATGACTATAGATTGGAACTATTTTCTTCAGTGGAGGAATAAATTAGAGACGTAAAAGGTTAATCAAAAGCGGAGGTTTAACATACACTCACTGGGTAACTGCAGTTTGTCATAAGTAGCCTTATTTATGCACATTGTTGCATTATTTTATCTGGACTTTTGTTATGTATAGCAATACTGGCAAAAAATTGTTGACAGACTTTTACCTAACCCTTTCCCCCATAGAAGCGCCTTTTAGTGCATTCAGTTTATTCCTACGCTGAAGAAAATAGTTCCAATTTATACAGTCATAAATATATATGTTTCATAAGGAATATTTTCTTTATTCTAGCAGGTAGTAGTTTAAAGCAGACTGAAAGTAAAGCAAAATGTGCCTTCAGGCACATTCTGCTTTACTTTCAACCTGCTTTAAAGATTCACCTATTTTCAAAATTAGAAACAATCTATGGGGTAAAGGGTTAACAAGTACAGACATAACTGTTAAATACTGCACCTAATTAGATCTGCCCATCTCAGGTGTTCATAGTCTTTACCCATAGTTCAGGAATTCACAAATGCAATAAAGTTAAGCTCATTACCCCATAGCCGGTTTCTAGTTCTGAAAATGAGTGACCACTTAAAGTAGGTTGAAAGTAAAGCAGAATGAGCCTGCTTTACTTTCAGCCTACCTTAAGCTACTATCTACATGTACCAGGATATAGAACATATTTCTTTTGGTATATATTCATGACTATATTATAAAATGGAGCTGTTTGATATTCAATAAAGGAATAAATTAGAGGCGTAAAAGGGTGTATTTATGGTGTAATGGGTTAACCCATTACCCCATAGCCTGTTTTCTAGTTTTAAATAGAGATGATCACTTAAAGCCTGATTTAAGCAATTATCTGCTAGGATATAGAAAATATTTCTTATGATACATATTCATCACTTTATAAAAGTGAGCTATTTTCTTCAGTGGAGGAATAAATTATAGGCCTTAAAAGGCGTATTTATGGGGGAATCAGTTAAACATTCTGTTGAAGGGGAATCAATACACAAACAAGTGACAATGTTCTTTTGACAGCGTCCTCCACACAGTATTGAGTTGTTCAGCCCAGACCAAGTTCGCAGCATCACAGAATACACAGTGAATACATACTTCAGACACTTTAAGATGTACAAGTATGCCTTCACGCCACTGGTAAGCTGAACTTTATATCATACAACTGTTATATTACTATACATTATATTCATACAGTGCTCCCTCTCTATAACGACACCTAAAAGGATAAATAATTATGTGCATTGTAAGGAGGGAGTTGTTATAGGGAGGGAAATTGGCTTACATTTGCAAACAGCTTGGCGTAACGTGGCGTCTGATCTAGATTTAAGCTGTTTGTAGCTCGTCATTATGTTTTTTCTGTCTAAATGTCCATTATGAGTGACTTTGAGAAACAGCAGATGACGCCTTAACTCACATTCTGCTTTACTTTCAAACTGCTTTTAATTACCACTTGCTAAGATATAGAAAATATTTATTGTGGTGCACACTCCTTACTGTATAAAATTGATCTATTTTCTTCAGGGGAGGAATTAATTTAAAGCATAAAAATGTATATCTATGGAGTAAAGCTTTAATGCATCTGTTTGTCCATGCATATATTTTATATGGTACATAGCTTGGCTTTCTAATTCCTCCTTGTAACAGTTTACAAGCTGCAGCGTTATAATCTAATAAGACGTTTACAGATTATACAGATGTGCATACTGTCAGGATGCTGTCCGCTTGAAAAATCAAAAATTTGGAAATCTAAGAATTTTTTAAGATCAACTTATGGCAGCCCTGAAAACCAATCATAATGGACCATTCAGAGCATGGAAACAAAATACAGTCAAACTTCGATATCTTGAAGTTGGTTTTGTCGAACATACCCGTATTTCAAAGTTAAAACGTGGCTAAGCCACGTTTTAACTTTGAAATATGAGTATGTTCGACTTAACTGAGCATGAAATAATGCAGTTCATATTTGGAACTATCGGATAGCTCGAGGTAAACGAGTTCGAGATATCGAAGTTCGACTGTATTCATTTGTATCATTTATTTCAGGTGAGACTTGACCTATCACTGACATATGTTGGTAGACCAGAAACTCCACCCCCAGCTGATGGTATGTTATAAAATAACATGTACCTTTTCTTATGTACAAACATTAACATGTCTCAAAGGTTGATATAATATATAATTCTATTTAAATGGTAGACCTAGATTCTAGAATATATCCAAATTGTATAAAACAAAATCTGCTTTAATATAGATACATAGCAATAATTCTACGGAGGGGAAAACATTTTCAGTAATTGGTTCATTGTTATCATCAAAATTTATGAATTTGACTTTCTGAAAATTGATTATTTGAGTTTGGATAACTCCTCACAGTCAAATTTATACCCCAATTTCAGAGTTCAAACATTATTACAGACTAAGTCACATTTCAACTTTGCAATACAGGTATACATGACTGTGCAAGTGAGTGAAATTATCAATATTCAACTGTTGAAATACTGTTTAGTTTGGCATATCCAAATTCGAAGATGTTCAACTTATATTAATTTGAAATGCAAACAAGGTCTTAAGGTTATAAAGAGTTGAGTCTGGAACCCGAGTTGAGCTTACACTGATTTAGGCCATTTATGCCGAGCAACCACCCTTTCTAGTCAATGAATATTAAAATTCGAAGACAAGTGGTCAAATATTTACTTACGCTAACAGATGTAAATGTTATATACACATGTATATTCCATTCTATTGAAATCCATTTTATTGAGGTATGGAAGTCAAAGCTCAAACTGACAACAAGCGTAACTCTGTCAGAATTGAGACTGGCAACCCAGTTATAGCAGAGAGCCACCCAGTTATAGCAGAGAGTATGGAGAACTCGATGTGGGATTTAGGTACATGTATCCTGGTCACACCTCATTGCAGTGGCTATTCACTTATAGGACATGGTGGCACAGGCTTCATAAAAGGACTTAAATAGCATACTTTTTAGCCAAGGTTTAACTGCTTAAAGACAGATGTCCTGCTAAAAATGCAGTAAAGAATAACACATTAACCCATTACCCATAGCATGTTTCTAGTTTTGAAGACAGGTGACAACTTAAAGCAGGTTGAAAGTAAAGCAGATTGTGCCTTAAGGCACATTCTGCTTTACTTTCAGTCTGCTTTAAGCTACCAGCTACTAAAATATAGAAATTATATTTAATGATAAATATTCACAACTGTACAAATTTGAATACTTTCTTCAGTAGATGGATAAATTAGAGGCATAAAAATGTGTATTTATGGGGTAATGGGTTAACAATAATAAACAGAAACTAAATTGGGCTATTCCTGGGAATTGATTGATGTTTGAACACCTTGGTGAGGACTTGCAGGATGCATTCTGTTTCACTTTTGCACAAAGGAAATAAAAGGACGCACACAAGTATATTATTTATAGTCAACAGCTCTGTATTATAATGTGTGCATTCAAATTTGGTAAACAGTGTTTAAGTTGACATCAAACTGCATATTGTAACTTAACCCATTACCCCATAGTCTGTTTCTAGTTTTGAAGACATATGACCACTTAAAGCAGGTTGAAAGTAAAGCAGAATGCGCCTCAGGCACATTCTGCTTCACTTTCAGCCTACTTTAAGCTACCATCTACTTGGATAAATTAATTTTTTCTTACAGTACACTTAATAGATCTTCTAACTGTGCACTTTTCTTTTCGCTATATATCTGTCATTTATAAAAATTTCTACACTATTTTTTGCGCGTTGGCTATTGACGGACATTGAAATGTCATATCGTTATAAAATAAAAAAAAAATGTTTGAAGACCCAGTGAACCATGAAACGACAAAATACTTAATTTGCACGAGAAAATCGTGAACTGTTGAGAAATGGTTTCAATATTTTTCTCTTGCATTTGCTATCAAGCCGCACGTCAGGCTGTTATACGATGCTGGACAAAGGCTTCACTGAATTAAAACAGTTTGTTTGTCTAAATTGACAAAAAATACTGTTTTAATGACTTTTTGTTACACTCACCGTAGGACGTGGTCCAAGAGTAACACGCTCAACTACGATACCAGGGGTTGTGAGATCGATCCCCGCCGGACCAATTCCTTCAGATAAGACTTTATAAAAACGAAGCCCAATGTATTGATCAGTTCTTTACACTGGGTATCTCAAATAACCAGCGAATTAGAGTAGGGAATCACACCTGAGGTTTCTGTATATGTCCCCCCTATCTTTTTGAGAAATCAACGTTTTTTACTCACTCATATTTTTCGTTCCAATTTACATATTTTTTGTTTTGTATTAAATAAAGTAAACATTACCATCATAAATATGTTTTCTTGATTTCTGCAAAGTTTTAACACGATCTGGTCATCAGCGCCAGAGATATGATACCTTATATAAGTGCACAGTAAGAAGAATCGTTAAATGTATATATTAATTACTGTATAAAATACCGGTAGAATTATTTTCTTCAGTGGAGGAATAACTTGAAAGGCATAAAAAGGCGTATTTAAGGGGTAATGGCTTAAAGAGAAGATTCTGATTAGAAATCACAATATAGAGTTTCATGTAGGCATGAAGAAAACAGTGTTGAATATGTTTTTTTATCAAAATATTAACACCCTCATGTCTCATCATAACACGATGATGTGACTTCTCATTAGAACTTTCTTGAAGAGACAATTCTAATAAATAGACACAGGGCTCCAGATAAGGGGAGTATTTCAAAAACTAAAATCTTTATTTCTGCATAAAACCCAAAGGTGTCACTTCTCATTAGAATCGTCTCTTTGAGTAGTGACACCATAGGATTATGGAGCCCTGCTGCCTAGTTTTGTTTACTTCCCCTTATCCAGTGCTTCAATAGCCTCATAAATATAGCAGGTTGAGGTGGTGATTGTAATCTGAATGGGATATCTCTTTGTTGAGAAACTGACACATTATTATGTTTTACAGTGGAGAAGATGTTATTCTTTCTCCTACTAATCATTTTAATCTGAGGGGCAAACAGTTTGAAGCGTGAAACATGTTTATTGGGAAAGAATAATGTCTTCTCCACTAAATCATTTACCCATACTGCACTCTCATTTTGAAACAAAATGTGCATATTGTCAATGTTTGAACTGGCACTCTATACATATTCCGTCATTTTCCGTAAGTTATTTTTATCTTCCGGAAAACAATTGGAGATCTAGTCACTGAATAACGACTGTACATCATAATCTGTTACACAGTCGATAGTAGCTCAGTGGTTTAATCACCGTACTACCAATGTCAGGGTCGTGAGTTCGAACCCCGTCATCGAAGTTTTACATATATATTAGAATTTTTCGATATATATTTTCCTGGAATTATTTTGTCGTGTAGAAGCATGCTTCTGTGAATTTTGTACAGTGATAATTGTCTTCCACAAAAATTAAAGACGTACAAGTAATGAAATCCAACATTTCTGCTGAAAGCACTCTACTGTACGCGTTACATAAAATGTTCTTTAGAAGCGCACTGTGTGTTACTTTTTATTTCGCTAAAAAGTAGAAAAGTATATTTTTACGTAGGTTCTGATATAAAGAGAGATTAAATTAACAATGAAAAATACATGTTTTCGAAAACAAACGAACAAAATGGCGAATTTAACTAAGATTTTACCTAGATTCGAACCCGAGACCTCTGTCCTTCGAGTCGGCGACACATGCTACTGAGCTATTGTGACCGTATTACGATTCAACTGAGTGTGTAGTATGTATTGCTAAGTATTCGTTTATTTTTATCAAAACATTCAACGGAAAATCCCGACTTCATCAACGAAAGATGACGGAAAGTGATGAGTGCCAGTTCAAAAATCATCGACAATACTACACTGTACTGAAAATATAAATATCTTTGAAGGCTACTTTACCCTTTCACTCCCTAGCCTGTTTCTAGTTTTAAAAACAGGTGGTCGCTTAAAGCAGGTTGAATGCAAAGCAGAATGCTCATTTAAAAGGTGCATTCTGCTTTACTTTCAGCCAGCTTTAAGCTACCATCTACTGGAAAATAAAAATAATTTCTTATGATACATGTTCATGACTGTACAAGTTTGAACTATTTTCTTCAGTTGAGGAATAAATCAAAGTCGTTATAATTTGTATCTATGGAGTAAAGGGTTAAAGACTGTTCATGCATCTCCTAGTACTCAATTTTACTTCACACAAGTTAGAATGTACTATTTCTAAGCACAAGACAAAGGTAAAACCAGAAAGCTTACCACAGAAGCTTTAAGCTTTAATTTCATCTGGCTTTTAATCTGCCAGCAGTATTTGCATCATTATTGAAATAGTGTAAACAAGTGATTGTAAAAGTAGGTTTTTATTGACAAACTAAGAAAGCTAAGGGTATATAACATGGCTCAAGATAAGAGGGAGTAAACCGAACAAATCAAGAATTTTCCCTCTTATTTCAGCACCAAACCCTATGGTGTAACTACTCATTAGAATCGTCTCTTCGAGACAATTCTAATGAGTAGTGACACCATAGGGTTTAATGCACAAATAAAGATTTTATTTTTTGGAATACCCCCCTTATCTGTAGTTCTGATATAATTTCAGCTGATGAGACTGAGGGTCAGCCAACAGAGGAGGAAGACAAACAAGATGAGGCACAAGCTGGCGCAGAATCTGCAGAGAAAACTCCCGAGCCAGGTAAATCATGAACCCTGTATTTATATGTAAGCTGTAATGTGCCTTAAGGCACATTCTGCTTTACTTTCAGCCTGCTTTAAGTTACCATCTAGTAGATATAGAAAAGTCTTATACTGCATATTCAGAACTTTATAAAATGGTACTATTTTGTTTAGTGGAGCAATAAATTAAAGGCGTATTAATGGGGTAATGGGTTAAGCAACCCCTTTTTGAACGAGCTTGTAGATGTGTATCAAGATATATGACCTCCTGATGTAGAACAGTAGTGCAGCAGAGATTTCTGCTTTACTAATTTGTACCACATTATTAAAGCTACTACCTACCTACATATTGGTTATAGTCTTCACTGAGCAGCCATTAGATGTTTTGACTATATAAGACCAATGACTACATTTGAAGCTTTATGATTTATCACAATTAGAGCCACTCTGGAATTCCCAAAATTGGAGGATACAGGAATAATATTGCTGAGATTTACATTTGCAATCAGTTTGTTTCAGATCCGATACAGAAAAACTTACTTTATTGTACCAAAACTTATACTTTATCCTACCTTTCTGTATACCTCAGAAACACGCCTTTTCATACCTCTGTCATTGTCCTGATAAATTAGCCATAGGAATTGTTCTTTATTATATACCTATCAATGATTTATAGAGATTTCTCAGTTAGATAAATTTCATATGTGTAACAGTTGATATAATCACTAGTGATGATATCACTTTTGCAGTGACGATAGTATTTTTTGACGTCACGTCACAATATCTTTTGTGATGTCGCGCGTAAATAATGAATTTTGTATGTTTTTGTAAAAACATCATTAAAATGTATTTAATAAATAGAATAATCAATTCCTTTGGATGGATATGAAAAATATATCACTTGAATGGGTTGTTATCTGGTTTAAAAAAATCGTCCTGGGGACTCGTTTTTCAACCAGATAACGACCCACTCTCGTGATATCTTTTTCATGTCAATCCAAAGGAATTGATTACCTGACAGGGGGTTGGTTGTTTAACTCTTTATTCCATAGCCTGGTTCAGGTTTAGAAAACAAGTAACCACTTAAAGCAAGTTGAAAGTAATGCAGAATGTGCCTTTAGGCACATTCTGCTTTACTTTCAGCCTGCTTTAAGCTACCATTTGCTTAAATATAGAAAATATTTCTTATGATACATTCATGACTGTACAAAGTTGAATTATTTCCTTCACTGGAGGACTAAATTAACAGTGTAAAAAATGTGTATGTATGGGGTAATGGGTTAAACAATGAAAACATTCTTTGACTTTTTTTTTCTTTTGCCTGTTACAGAAGAATCAGGCGCTCGCAAAGAACTCCGAGCTATGATACAGACCTACCTATCAGAGGAAATAAAAAAGATGAAAACTTCCATGGACGACCAGTTAAAAACTACAGAAGACCTTTTAAACAAGAAGTTAGATGTTGCAGAAGGGGGTGGAAAGAAAAGTGGGAGAAATTCTGCAAAAGGAGCAAAGAAAAAGTGATACCATTAGCCACAATGTTATATATTATTATAGTGACAATGTTATGTACTATTTCAAAAGTTTTTACACATTTACTGTATAAAAACATCATTTAAAATCCAGACCTTTTACTTTTAAAACTGACCCTTTTTTCATAATAACTGTATTCAGCAATATTTGAACAATTTTATTGCACATGTATAAGTCAACAAAAAGAGCTTTGAGTATTTCTATTATAAAAGGTTATCTCTTTTTTTTGCCTTAGCAGTTGTTGTTTGCTACTATTTTAAAAATTAGAATTTTCAAAGTTTCTTTACAAAAGAGTGTCAGTGTCAAATAGTTTGGATTCTAATGAGATGCAGTGTGTCTCATCTGAATCTAAACTGTTTGCAAAGGTAATTACCATTTTGCCTTTAGTGTGCAAGAGAATAGTTGAAAAATATGTACAATGTATTATACAATTTGAAGAAAAATAAACAAAAATGCATAATTTTTTAAACATACTGGTCTTTATTTCTGACATCTATGGAGCCCTTTTTGTACTGCAAAGTTGCAAATCATAAGTATCTATATGCTTGTCATCTGCTTTAACCCATTACCCCATAAAAACGCTTTTTACGCCTTTCATTCATTCATCCAATGATGAAAATATGTCCACCTTATAAACTCATGACTGTATATTGTAAGAAATATTTTCTGCTTTCTATCAGATTGTAGCTTAAAGCAGGTTGAAAATAAAGCAGCATGCACCTTAAGGTGCATTTCTGCATTAAGTGGGCACCTATCTTCAATACTACAAATAGGCTATGGGGTAATTGGTTAACAGTTAATAAACAGTTTTTGATGTGCTAAATTTATTAATTTTTAACAAATTTCTACTATCTGATGCCCCTGGACCCTCTAGGCCTGTTGCACCAAATCATAACGGGGTATTTTAATAGGGAGAATAATTATAAATCAAGGTGAGAGTTTACTTAACTCTCTTTTAACATTACCAATCCATAGGTTATCTTGTAACATTTATATCAAATAAATCCTACTATGTCTACTCTTTTATTGAAAATCTTCCTACTTTTCCCCTGGAAACCTCCATTTTTTCTACTTTTATGCCCTCACACGACTTAGTTGGAGTATATTGTTTTTGTTCTGTCTTGTTTGTTTGTCAACAATTTTAATCTTGGTCATACCTTTGGAACTACATTGGTATGTGTACTCACCTCAAGAAGCTCAGTACAACTTTGGTCATGTAAGACATGTACAACTGCCCTCCAAAGAACAACTCCCCCCTTACAATGACCCTCTCAACGACTTGTTCCCTACGAAGGCCCTCCAAAAAAAGACACTCCTTACAACAACCCTCCAAACAACGACTCCCTCCTTACAACCCTCCCCAACAAGGACTACATCCTTACAACAACCCTCCAAACAATGACTCCTTCCTAACAACGACCCTCCTTACAACTGCCTTCCCTCCTTACCCGACCCTCCAAATAATGACCCCCTCCTTACAACTGCCCTCCCTCCTTACCCGACCCTCCCAACAATGACCCCCTCCTTACCCGACCCTCCCAACAATAACCCCCTCCTTACAACTGCCCTCCCTCCTTACCCAACCCTCCCAACAATGACCCCCTCCTTACAACTGCCCTCCCTCCTTAAGTTACCCGACCCTCCCAACAATGACCCCCTCCTTACCCGACCCTCCCAACAATGACCCCCTCCTTACAACTGCCCTCCCTCCTTACCTGACCCTCCCAACAATGACCCCCTCCTTACACCAGCCCTCCCTCCTTACCCGACCCTCCCAACAATGACCCCCTCTTTACAACTGCCCTCCCTCCTTACCCGACCCTCCCAACAATGACCCCCTCCTTACAACTGCCCTCCCTCCTGATCCCTACCTCCTTACAATGACCCCCTCCTTACAACTGCCCTCCCTCCTTACCCGACCCTCCAAACAATGACCCCCTCCTTACCCGACCCTCCCAACAATGACTCCCTCCTTTCAACGACCCCTCCAAACCAGCCCCCTCACAATGACTCCCTCCTTACAACTAACCCACCAACAAAGATTCCCTCCTTACAACAGCCCTCCCAACCACTCCCTCCTGACAACTACCCTTGCTGCTGTTTCCTGAACAAGACGTTTATGTCTTACGCTTGCACTACGTCAATTGTTGTCTGTTTAAAACTGTTGTCTGCTGCTTTTTCTCAAAGTAACATATAAGTGGACATTTTGGTAGAATAAATATATTGACGAGTGACAAACAGCTTGAATCCAGATCAGACTGCATTTTATGTGGCATCTGATCTGGATTCAAGCTGTTTGCAAATGTAAGGCAAGTCTTAATTTTCCTTCCCTATAAAAACTCCCTCCTAACAACATACACAATCTGTGTCTTCCATTGGGTGTTATTGTAGAGAGGAAGCACTGTATTTGAAAAAAAACAACTGCTGATTCGTTTCCGTTCTCTTGTTTATTCAAATGATTAAAAAGTGCACCAAAACATACACCTTCATCCATTCATGTTAACAATAATAGAAACATCTTTTTACACGTTTATTTTAATTATCCATAGAAGAAAATAATTCAACTTTAAAGTCATGAATATGTTCCGTAAGAAACATTTCCTATATCCTCCCAAATGGTAGCTTAAAGCAGGCTAAACCTGCAGCAGAATGTTTCTAAAGTAAAGTCACACTTGCTTTACTTTTAAGCAGTCATGTCTTCAGTATTGAAAACAAGTTATGGGTGAAAGGGTTAAGTTGATTGTAGTATGGCAGAAAAATGTCATCCTGCTTTAACCCTTTACCCAATAGCCTTTTTTAGTTTTGAAAAAATGTGACCCCTTAAAGCAGGTTGAAAGTAAAGCAGAATGCGCCTTAAGGCGCATTCTGCTTTACTTTCAGCCTGCTTTAAGCTACCATCTCTCAGTATATAGAAAATATTTCTGTTGGAACATGTTTATTACAGTATAAATTGGAACTATTTTCTTTTGTGGAGGAATAAATCAAATGCGCTAAAAGGCGCTTCTATCAGGGAAAGGGTTAAGCAGCTACGAGTCTCAGCCTCACATAATTAGCCTTTATTAATGGGTAATAAAATCTGAATTATACTAATACAGGGCTCCATATAAGAGTGAGTAAACTGAACAAATACAACATTTTCTCACTCATTTAAGCACCAAATCCTATGGTGTTACTACTCATTAGATTCGTCTTTTCGAGACGATTGTAATGAGTAGTGACACTATAGAGGTTAATGTAGAAATAATGATTTTGGTTTTTGAAATACTCCCCTTATCTGGAGCCCTGCTAATATATGCCGTATCAGTGCGATATACAGTAAAACATGTCTATTATGACCACTAAAAATAAAGCTAATTGAACAGGTGACAGCTTTAAGCAAGGTGAGTGTAAAACAGACAGCTCCTAAAGGAGTTTTCTGTTTTACTTTCACCTTGCTTTAAGCAACATCCTGTCCTAAACCCCTTATAATGAACACAATTAAGTGACAGGTTTTACGTACATTGTAGATTAATTAGTGATGACAATGGAAGAAAGAGTTAACATATTCTTAGAATATAACCTACATTTTTAACCAATCAAACTGCCTTTTGCACCCCATTCAGTATGGCACTTAATCATTAAGAATTTTGTTATGTTTTGACCTCTTGTGGTGTCTGCACACGGTATAGATAACTCAGCCTCGTAGCAACTAGTTGTAAAGACTGCCATATTTGGGTGATCTAACAACTAGAATAAGCCAGGTTTGTTTACGATAATGTGGGAATTTTGTAGTCCTGGGCAAATCAAAACATATGTTATATTCTAAGTTACATGCAGTTAGAACATATTATGTGAAATCTTAATCATTAAGAAGGGGATCACTTGCTAACACTTGTTCCGCCCCTTCTTAATCATTAAGATTCACTTAATATGTTCTAACTATAACATGTATACCAAAATCGATTTCAGAGCTAAATCCATTGCATAACACTCGGTTACACACACAGTTCCACTTTAAACAGTCATGTATATGTATCATAAGAAATGTTTGTTTGTATTCTAGCAGATGGTAGCTTAAGGCAGACTGTTAGTAATGCAGAATGTGATTTACTTGCAGCCGCCTTTAAGTGGTCACTTGCCTTCAATTTTAGAACAGATTATTTAGTAAAGGTTAAAGTGTTACATTCTACATATAAATGAAGCTTAGTTCTCAATTGAGTGTGGGTTTACGTACCCTCAATCTTCCTTAACGTGGCCATTCCCTTCTTTATTGTATCTCTTTTATGTGGTTAAAATGTGTGTGTTTAGCCACATAAATGAAATCTAACTTTGTTATAGAATGATCTGGAGGCTAACCCTATTTCCCACAACTGGCCAGGTTAATGTTTTTCAATTATGTACATATTTTAGCCACGCAACTATCATATTGTGAGCACTGGTCAGAGTCAACAGTATTTTGTCTATATGGACCAGGGCTCCAGATATAAAGAGTATTATGAAAACTAAAATGTTTATGCCTGCTTAAAACCCTATGTTGTGACTACTCATAAGAATTGTCTTGAAGAGACGATTCTAATGAGCAGTGGCATCATAGGGTTTGATTTAAATATATAGGGAAATTTGTTAAAAATATCAAGTTTAACTCCCTACAATACTTTACTATGAAATATCCATTGCATTGGGGTTATTCAAATCGAATGAAGTCTGTATTTAAGATATTCATAAAACATCAAAATGTGCAGTTTTATTCTAATATTTACATTAATATCTTCTAACAGTTCTTACATAAACTGGTATCATTGATCAATACAGTATTTCCTCCCTACAAAGGCCCTCCCAACAACCACTCCTTCTGTCAACAACACTTTCCACAGTTCCCTAAACAGGACGATTATGTGTAACACTTTTGCTTCTGCAATATTGTCTGATTAAAGTTGTCATCTGAAGTTTTTTCTCAAAGTAACATATAACTGGAGATTTTGATAGAATAAAATAAAATGAGAAGTGACAAACTGCTTGAATCCAGATCAGACGCCGCGATATGCGGTGTCTATATGCAGCGTCTGATCTGGATTCAAGCTGTTTGCAAATGTAAGTCTAAATTTTCTCTCTCTAGAACTACTCCCTCCAAACAACACATACAATCTGTGTCTCCCATTGGGTGTCATTGTAGAGAGGGAGCACTGTGTGCACTTAGCTTCATCCTTCTTCCAGGTTATAATGAATATTGATCCTGGTTATCCATTAAAACTTTGCAGAATGTCTGAGCATGGATGAACCTGTTCCTAGTAGGAGAGTCCTTGTCATAACATTTCTAAAATACCTTGACCCATTACCCCATAGCCTGTTTCTAGATCTGAGGATACGTGACCACTTAAAGCAGGTTGAAAGTAAAGCAGAATGCACCTTCAGCCCGCTTTAAGCTTTTATCTGCTAGAATATAGAAAATACAGTCATTAATATGTTGCAAAAGAAACATTTTCTATATCCTAGCAGGTTTTAGCTTAAAGCATGCTGAAAGTAAAACAGAATGCACCTAAATGTACATTCTGCTTTACTTTCAACCTGCTTTAAGTTGTCACCTATTTTTTAATACTAGAAACAGGCTATAGAGTAATGGGTTCAACTTGAATCCAGCATAGAGACAATTAAAGACAGCTCAACAAATGTTTGACTTAGTTAGGACACCCTCTGTCTTTTAGCTGGCTGATTGTCTGGTGCTAAATCACCATGGTCTCTCTCTGACGTCACATCAGTCAAACTGGAAACAAGGGCAGCATCTCTTACACCATCCTTCTGAAATGATAACAATAAACGTGTGTCTTATACAAACAAACTTTGTATTAAATTTTTACCCCATACATGTAGCTTGTTTCTAGTTTTGAAAGATGTGCGTGTGTCCTCTTAAGCCTTTTTCCCCATAGAAGCTCCTTTTCATGCTTTTAATTTATTCCTCCACTGAAGAAAAGATTCAATTTATACAGTCATGAATACGTACTATCATCATCAACGGTATTTTCATTAACGTGCAGGAGTGGGAAAAGAAATATTTTCTATATCCTAGCAGACTGAGGTTTTTACCCTTACACCATTACTTTGTTGTCTGCTTCAATATTGTTGTCTGCAAGATCGTTTCAAAGTTAGATTTAAGGAAGTAAGACTTAAGAAATATTGAAACGAGTGTCAAACAGTATGGATCCTGATAAGACACTGCGCTATCAGGATCCATACTGTTTGCAATGTCGCATTTTGGCACCATTGGCAGTGAAAGAGTTAACACATTCAACCCTAGCGAAGAGTACACTCCTCATTTACAAACAGTGTAACTGTGACAATTACATTTGTCCAATACAAACAGTGTAGACCCTGATTAGAGGGCTCCTTAAGGAGCCCTCTGATCAGGGTCTACTCTGTTTGTCATTTGGAAATATATTGTAAAAATCAATCATAAATAGTCAACAAGAGCCGCATGCGGCCCTAAATCGCTCACCTGAGGACTATTGTGTTATATATTACTCAATGCAAAATGATGTTTGTCATTGCATGTATGTGGACTGTTGGATGAAGAAGTAATTCGGAATCTGTTTGTCATTATTACTATATGAGCAAAATGAGAAAATATGGCAATGATATAAATAGTGCTAATATAGGGTCACTTAAACAATACTCACTCAAAATATTATTGAATTCTGACAATGGTTTCAGAGAAGCAATTATTTTTAAAAAAAAATCCATCATAAGTCTATGTAAAACTGATAAGCCCCAGGGTAGGGCCATTTTTTACCATGGGGACATAATTTGAACAATTTTGGTAAAGGACCATAAGGCAAAGCTAGATGCCAAATATAACAAGGGCCACCATGGCCCTAAATCGCTCACCTGGAACACCAAGTAAAACTTGACCAATAGTGACCTAGATTATGACCTGACATGACCCACAATCAACCTCTAGAGTGTAAACAAGATTTTTCTATGAATTGACCTAGTGACCTAATTTTTGACCAGACACAATACACATTTGATTTTGACCTAGATTTGATGTAGGCAAACATTCTGACAATATTTCATTCAGATCTAATGAGATTTGTAGCCTCTATAGTGGTAACAAGATTTTCCAATGATTTGACCTAGTGACCTAGTTTTTGACCTGACATGACTCATATTCGAATTTGACCTAGATATTAATTAGGCAAACATTCTGACCAAATTGCATTACAATCAAATGAGATGTGTTGCCTCTAGAGTGTTCACAAGGTTTTTCTATGATTTGACCTAGTGACCTAGTTTTTGACCGGACATAACCCACATTCCAACTTGACCTAGATTTCATCATGACAAACATTGTCAACAAGTTTCATGAAGATCAGATGCAATTTGTAGCCGCTAGAGTGTTCACAAGGTTTTTCTTTAATTTGACCTAGTGACCTAGTTTTTGACCGGACATGACCCACATTCAGAGTTGACCTAGATTTAATCAAGACAAACATTGTCATACAGTTTCATGAAGATCCGATGAAATTTGTAGCCGCTAGAGTGTTCACAAGGTTTTTCTATAATTTGACCTAGTGACCTAGTTTTTGACCGGACATGACCCACATTCGAACTTGACCTAGATTTTACCAAGACAAACATTGTTATGAAGTTTCATAAAGATCGGATGAAATTTGTAGCCACTAGAGTGTTCACAAGGTTTTTCTATAATTTGACCTAGTGACCTAGTTTTTGACCGGACATGACCCACATTCGAACTTGAC
This sequence comes from Gari tellinella, assembly GCA_922989275.2. Classification (NCBI taxonomy): domain Eukaryota; kingdom Metazoa; phylum Mollusca; class Bivalvia; order Cardiida; family Psammobiidae; genus Gari; species Gari tellinella. Next base: position 10,863,020 of record OV277868.1, read on the forward strand.
CTAGATTTTATCAAGACAAACATTGTTATGAAGTTTCATAAAGATCAGATGAAATTTGTAGCCGCTAGAGTGTTCACAAGATTTTTCTTTAATTTGACCTAGTGACCTAGTTTTTGACCGAACATGACCCACATTCGAACTTGACCTAGATTTTATCAAGACAAACATTGTTATGAAGTTTCATGAAGATCAAATGAAATTTGTAGCCGCAAGAGTGTTCACAACCAATTGTGAACGGACAGACGACGGACGACGGACATCCAGCGATCCTAAAAGCTCACCTTGGCACTTCGTGCCAGGTGAGCTAAGAAGTCTGGGCCTTACGGTTTCAGAGAAGAAGATTTTTAAAGGTTTTCCTATATAAGTCTATGTAAAACTGATAAGCCCCGGGGCGGGTCCATTTTTGACACGGGGTCATGATTTGAACAATTTTGGTAGAGGATCATAAGGTAAAGCTAGATGCCAAATATAAAAGGTCTAGACCTTATGGTTTCAGAGAAGAAGATTTATAAAGGTTTTCCTATATAAGTCTACGTAAAATTGATAAGCCCCGGGGCGGGTCCATTTTTGACACAGGGGTCATGATTTGAACAATTTTCGTAGAGGACCATATGGCAAAGCTAGATGCCAAATATAAAAGGTCTGGGCCTTATGGTTTCAGAGAAGAAGATTTTTAAAGGTTTTCCTATATAAGTCTATGTAAAACTGATGATGTAAGTACGGGAATTGACCACGCCCTCTGGCGGCCATGTTTTTTGACGGATCAAAATTCTTTGAACAATTTTGAAAGTATATTAATTGAGAAACATTTTGGTGAAAACCAAATTGAAATCGGACCAGTCGTTCTTGAGAAGAAGATTTTTTAAGATATTGTGCATGGTTGCCATGGCAACAAGACTGATTGCCCCACCCACTTTTTTTTAACAAATTTTAAAGCTCACAACTACAGTATGTATTTGACCAAGTTTGGTTAAAATTGGGCCATTGGTTTTAGAGAAGAAGTTGTTTGAAACAAATTGTGAACGGACGACACCAACACCGACGTACGACGGACGGCGACCGATCACAATAACTCATCTTGAGCACTTTGTGCTCAGGTGAGCTAAAAATGGACTAGCTCTATTTTGAAATTTGAATTGTCTATTAAAAGTTTCAGGGGTGAATGAGTTAATTCAGGTCGAGCATTATTCAGATATTCATATTATGATGTAGGAGTTTTCTGCATTACTTTTATCATGCATGCAGCAGTCACTTCTGTTCACTATCACAGATTTTTATGTCTCTTCACATAGAGGCAGATAAATATAAACTACTCTATAATTATATTCTTGTGGAAATTCAACTGTGTGGTATTGTTCATTATAATCAATTTCAAACTTTTAAATTTCACACACAATGTATATTGAAAGCTTTACCTTTGGGAGCTTTCGCCTGTGTACTACAAGCTTTTTCAACCAACTGATGTTTCACTGGGACTTATCATCGCTCGAGGCGAACACAAGCTTGGTGTCATTAGAACATTACACCAGAGGGCAGAGACAGTGATCTTAGATCAATATGATTTGATAGCAGAAATACGTAATGTTAACAGTGCTTTGGCTGTGTGCAAATATCCTGGATGGGCAATAAACAAGGTCACCAAGAAACTAATAACCCAAAAGGACAAGACCAAGAAACTGTCATCAAAAAAGAGAGACACCAAGGGCAACATAGTTTTACCCTACTTGAAAGGGAAAGGTGAACAATTAAGAAGAGTCTTTAACAAACATAAGGTTAACGTGTGCTTTAAACCGTACAAAACTCTGAGACAATTATTAGTCCATCCAAAAGACAAGTCCGATAAACTGGAGGTCTGCGGCCCCATTTATCATATCAAGTGTGAAGGGAATAAGAACCACAAGTGTGACAAAGACAACATCAGAGAGAAATCTCAAGGCACGATACATGGAGCATAGACGCCCAAGCTCGAGTAATAGTGAGGTATCACGCCACATCAATCAGGACACTCAGTGTCTACTGAATCAGTGCATATATTGGACCTCGAACCCTCCTGGTTTGAGCAGGGGGTCAAAGAGGCAATCTACATCAGAGCACATAAGCCGGCGCTCAACAGGGACGGGGGCCGCTACAACTTGCCACACATTTGGGTCAATGCATTAACATCGCTCACTAAAGCCTCGAGCGATGATAAGTCCCAGTGAAACATCAGTTGGTTGAAAAAGCTTGTAGTACACAGGCCAAAACTCCCAAAAGTAAAGCTTTCAATATACATTGTGTGTGAAATTTAAAAGTTTGAAATTGATTATAATACTCTATAATTAGATAATCCGAAAGTTAACCAATTACTCCCTGAAATCTCAAATGGACAGTTACAGTTTTCAATTAAGTCTAGTCCATTTTTTATTTTTAGGGTTGATTTTTCCAATATATGTCAAAATGACAAACAGTACAGACCCTAATCAGAGGGCTCCTTAAGGAGCCCTCTGATCAAGTTCCACACTGTTTGCTTAGGACAAGTGTACTCCTCATAGTTACACTGTTTGCAAATGATGCATATATGCGTGACTAGGGTTCAAAGAGTTGAGGCGCATTCTGCTTTACTTTCAACCTGCTTTATGTTGTCACCTATCTTCAATACTAGAAACAGGCTAAACGTACTGTGATTTGATAGGATAATCTGGTCTCGGGCTGTGATGGAGACTTGATCAACCAAGCTTGTCGGTCTGGCCCTTGTTTCTGTAGCAACAATCTGGTGCAACAAGCATGGCCCCAACTGTCCCCTAAGGCTGGCACAACTTGTGAAGACTGGCCCTGACGGACTTTCGTGGTCATTTTGTTGGTCACCACTACCTAATAAAGTCAGTACAGTTAACATTAAATACACATTTAAAGAAAATCATTAATATTTTTAAAATATATAACATTGTGTTGAAAATTCACATAATTATCATAAACACCCATTTTAGTATCATTTAATATTGATTAACAAAATCAGATTGTTCAATTAGATATTTCTGCGAAAGTTTAAATTTCATGAATAAAAGTCCCTAGTACAGTATACATTATACGCCCACTGGCAGCCTTTTATAGAATGTCTGAGTACATCAAGGGCAGATAACTCTGTAACAACAACTCAAATTAACCTAAAAATTGACTCAGCTTCAGATCTTGGTGTTAAGTTTCATTAACCCTTAGCCCGCCAAATAAATTGTCGTCTGCTATATTTCTCGTCTGCTTCAAGTTTCAAAGTGCTTCAAAGTTGCTCAAAATTGCTGAAAATGTTGTCCGAGTGTCAAACAGCTTGGATCCGGATGAGACGCCGAGTTACTCTGCGTCTCATCCGGATCCAAGCTGTTTGCATATGGAGCTATAGTCGTGAGTGGCAGGCTAAGGGTTATTATCCTTCAAACAGTTTTCCAGAAAAACTCCAGAAAAACCAAATGTAGACGGATGAACAAACTGACGGACAGGGCCATGCCAATATAGGACCACCTTTAGAGGTGGGCGTATAAAAAGATCATCGACTGTATTCAAAACACAATATTGATCAGAGTCTGCATTATTTGTACTAGTTGGAGGTAAATTACTGTTGCTTCTGACTAGCGTCAAATAGTGTTGACTAGACATGGAACTGTAGATAAGAAAAAGTATTTTGGAAACATAAAATCCCTATGTCCAAAAAAACCTATGGTGTGACTACTAATTAGAATTGTCTTTAACCCATTACCCCGTAATCTGTTTCTAGTATTGTCCACTTAACCCATTACCCCATAAATACGCCTTTTACGCCTTTTATTAATTCCTCCACTGAAGAAAATAGTTCCAAATTTAAACAATTATGAATATTTATCTGAAGAAGTATTTTCTTTTTTCTAGTAGATGGTAGCTTAAAGCAGGCTGAAAGTAAAGCAGAATGTGCCATAAGGCACATTCTGCTTTACTTTCAACCTGCTTTAAGTGGTCTTCTATTTTTAATATTAGAAATAGGCTATGGGGTAATGGGTTAAAGTAGGTTGAAAGTAAAGCAGAATGTGCCTTAAGGAACATTCTGCTTTACTTTCAGCCTGCTTTAAGCTACCATCTGCTAGAATATAGAAAATGTTTCTTATGATACATATTCACAACTGTATCATTTGAAACAATATTTTTCAGTGGAGGAATAAAATAAAGGCGTAAAAATACTTATTTATAGGTCATGGCTTAAGAGGCAATTCTTACGAGAAATCACACCATACAGTGACATAAATTAAAATAAAAAACTTTCTGTTTATCTGGAGCCCTGTGTAGACCTTGATCAACTGTGAAGTACTGTGGCCTGTTTCATAATACTTTGTACGAAAAAAACGGTCATAAGTCAAAACTTTAAAATACATTTAATTTCTGATTTCTCAATCTAATTTTGTCTTTTCAAGACGATTCCAAAGAGATGTCACAAGTCAGGATTAGATGGAGAAATAAATAATAATTGAGACTTTTATAATCTGGCTTAAAACAACATTTGTCTTACAAAGTTTTATGAAACGGGCGCCAGATGATCTGGTATTGAGGAGGGCCTTCTCTGCATGGCATCTCTCATTTCTACTCCTGCGCTCCCTCTACAACAACACCCACTGGGAGACACCTATTGTGTGTGTTGTTCCGAGGGAGTCGTTAGAGAGAGAAAATTAATACTTGGTTTACATTTGCAAACAGCTTGAATCCAGATCAGACGCTGCTTTACTAGTCTGATCTGGATTCAAGCTGTTGTCAGTAGTCATTATGTTTTTCCTGTTAAAATGTCCACTTATATCTAACTGATACATGTAACAGCAGACGACAATGGTAAGCAGACGGTATTGCAGCAGTAAAAGGGTTCGACATAATTGTCCTGTTTAGGGAATTGCGGCAAGGGTTGTTGTTGGTAGGGCCGTTGTTGGGAGGGCCATTGTAGGGAGGGAGCACTCTTTGTTCATCCACTTACTGCTACATCCAGCTGTGATGCTAGTTTTATAAGGGTCTGTGCAAGGTGGGTAAGAATCCTGGTTCTTAAGGAGAGATCATCGAAGTCCTGCTTGAAATGAGCTGCCACACTGTCCAACACAACAAGCTTCACCTGCAGGAGAAGCAAGAAGTCACCTTATACTCAGGGCTCCAGATAAGAGGGAAGTACTTTAACAAATCCAACATTTTCTCAATCATTCCAACACAAAATCCTATGGTGTTACTACTCATTAGAATCGTCTCTTCGAGACGATTCTAATGAGTAATGACACCATAGGGTTTAATGAAGAAATAAAGTTTTTAGTTTTTGAAATACTCCCCTTATCTTGAGCTCTGATACTGCTTACCTGAGTCACAGTGATATGTTGACAAGCAGTTGTTAAACCAGTTACTTCATAAATATGATTTTTTATGTGTTCAAAACTAAAAACAGGCTATGAGGTAATGGATTATGTTTGAATGTGGGTCATGTCCAGTCAAAAACTAGGTCACTAGGTCAAATCATAGACAAGGGCCACTATGGCCCTAAATCGCTCACCTGGTACACCATGGCAAACTTGACCTATAGTGACCTAGATTATGACTGGACATGACCCACAATCAACCTTTAGAGTGTAAACAAGATTTTCCTATGATTTGACCTAGTGACCTAGTTTTTGACCGGACATGACCCATATTCAATCTTGACCTATATATAAATGAGACAAACATTCTGACCAAGTTTCATCAAGATCCAATGAGATTTGTAGCCTCTAGAGTGTTAACAAGATTTTTCTATGATTTAACCTAGTGACCTAGTTTTTGACCAAACATGACCCATATTCGAACTTGACCTAGATATCAATGAGGCAAACATTCTGACCAAGTTTCATCAAGATCCAATGAGATTTGTAGCCTCTAGAGTGTTAAGGTTTTTCTATGATTTGACCTAGTGACCTAGTTTTTGACCGGACATGACCCATATTTGACCTTGACTTAGATGTCAATGAGACAAACATTCTTACCATGTTTCATAAAGATCCAATGAGATGTGTAGCCTCTATAGTGTTAACAAGATTTTTCTATGATTTGACCTAGTGACCTAGTTTTTTGACCGGACATGACCCACATTCGAACTTGACCTCGATATCAATGAGATAAACATTCTGAACAAGTTTCATCAAGATCCAATTAATGAGATTTGTAGCCTCTAGAGTGTTAACAAGGGTTTTCTATGATTTGACCTAGTGACCTAGTTTCTGACCAGACATGACCCATATTCGAACTCGACCTAGATATCAATGAGGCAAACATTCTGACCAAGTTTCATTAAGATCCAATGAGATTTGTAGCCTCAAGTGTGTTAACAAGGTTTTTCTATGATTTGACCTAGTGACCTAGTTTTTGACCGGACATGACCCACATTTGACCTTGACTTAGATATCAATGAGACAAACATTCTTACCATGTTTCTTAAAGATCCAATGAGATTTGTAGCCTCTAGAGTGTTAACAAGGGTTTTCTATGATTTGACCTAGTGACCTAGTTTTTGACCGGACATAACCCATTTTCAAACTTGACCTAGATATAAATGACACAAACATTCTGACCAAGTTTCATCAAGATCCAATGAGATTTGTTGCCTCTAGAGTGTTAACAAGGTTTTTCTATGATTTGACCTAGTGACCTAGTTTTTGACCCAACATGACCCACATTCAAACTTGGCCTAGATTTCTACTAGACAAACATTGTGATCAAGTTTCATGAAGATCCAATGAGATTTGTATCGGTAGAGTGTTAACGAACAATTGTGAACAGACGGACGACGGACATCCAGCGATTCTTAAAGCTCACCTTGGCACTTCATGCCAGGTGAGCTAAAAAACCTTGTTAATACTCTAGAGGCAACAAATCTCATTAGATCTTCATGAAGCTTGGTCACATTTCTGACTTATTGATATCTAGGCGAATGTGGGTCATGTCTGGTCAAAAACTAGGTCATTAGGACAAATCATGAAAATAAATTGTTCACACTCTAGAAGCTATATTTCTCATTTGGTCTTGATGAATCAAAATGTTTGAATGCAGGTCATGTTGGGTCAAAATCTAGGTCACTATAGGTCAAGTTTTACACGGTGTACCAGGTGAGCGATGTAGGGCCATTGCTTATTTTTTCACTTTGGTTGCCATGGCAATCAGAGTTCTGAATTGTTTCATATTCTTTGAACAACTTTGACAGCTTGACCCAAGGAACATTCTTGTGAAATTTGGTTGCAATCAGGCAAGTGGTTTTGAAGAAGATGTTTAAAGAAACTGTTGACACACGACGCAAGAAAAAGACTGCACTTTGCGCTCAGGTTAGCTAAAAATGACCGGCAAGGTGGAGTGAACTTTTTTCAATATAAGGTTACACTTTGAACAATCTTAGTAGCAGTCTACTATTTCATGCTATGAACATCATACATTTATATCTAAGTTCTATGACATGTGGTTTTCATGAAATCCACTGCTTTCAGAGATGTTGTTTGAAAGAAATTTGAAAGGATAGACATTGACTGATTACAACTATAGCTTGACTTGAGCATTTTGCTCATGTATACAATTTAAAACCTAAAGGCATTTAGTACTATGTGTATACCTTTCTATTGGCAGACAGCAATCCGGGCAGCATGTTCACAGCTGACAGAACCTGGTTGTTGTCATGGCAACTGTACACATGGATACCAGAAAGAAATTTCTCCATTGTCATGCTAGACACCTTGTGAGTAATTTCTGAAATAATTCAAACACAACTTGTACTTAAAATACTTTAAATACCAAATTATTAGTTGATTTTACAGGCAAACTTGTATTTATAATCTTTCTATCAGCAGACATTTTCTCAGTGGAAAATCACTATAATCTCATTTCAATAACCCCACTAAGAATTTACCAGAATTAACCCATTACTCCATAAATACAAATGTTATGGCCAAAGTAAAAGTTGTGTACAGACAAACAGACAGACGAAAGACGGACACTAGGATACTTATGTGGCTATTTTCTATTGTTTTCTCTTGTGTGGCTTTGAATTTTAGCCACATAAGTATCCTAGCCTGTGTACAGACGGACACACAGACAGACATACTGAAACAAGAGGGCCTGAAGGCCCTGATATGGCTCACCTGTTGTACTGAAGCCTGATAGCTTTATATTTCTGTTTCACCCGTTTTATCTAAATCCGTTCAAATTTGTAGGATAGCATGTAAACAATTTTGGAATACAACCTTATAATTCTAGTATAGTAGAGTACATCAAGTGCAGAACTTAAGAGCCTTAACAATACTGAAATGAAGCCTTTTCTAGCATTTCAAAATATATCAAGGGCAGATTACTATTGCCATACTGATTAGATTTCAACAATAATTGCACTACTTTGAGAACTTATAGCTATATACTTTGTGTGCAAGTATAATCAAAATCCATTGAAAACTGTAGTTGCAAGAGATCAAACGCTGTTAGATATGGCATTTTCAGCAATTCAAGGGCAGATAACTCTTGACCTACTGGTCTGATTTCAACTATAATTGCACTTATTCAAACTCTTTTGGTCATATACAATCTGAGCAAGTTTGAGAAAGATTGGATAAGTATTATGGCCTCTAGAGTGTAAACACCATTAAATATGGCATTTTCAGCAAATTCAAAGGTAGATAACTCTCGACCAATTGGTCTGATTTCAACAACAATCCTACTCATATAAACTTTTATAGTCATATACAATCTGAGCAAGTTTGAGAAAGATTGGATAAAAAGTGTGGCCTCTAGAGTGTGAACACTGTTAAATATGGCATTTTTAGCCATTCAAAGGTAGATAACTCTTTACCTATTGGCCTGATTTCAACCATAATCAGTCATCTGAACTCTTATGGTAATATACAATCTGGGCAAGTTTGAGAAAGATTGAATAAATATTGTGGCCTCTAGAGTGTAAACCTTGTTTAATATGGTATTTTTAGCCATTCAAAGGTAGATAACTCTTTACCTATTGGCCTGATTTCAACCATAATCAGTCATCTGAACTCTTATGGTAATATACAATCTGGGCAAGTTTGAGAAAGATTGAATAAATATTGTGGCCTCTAGAGTGTAAACCTTGTTAAATATGGTATTTTCAGCAATTCAAAGGTAGATTACTCTTGACCTATTGATCAAATTTCAGTTGTAATCAAACTCTTTCTTACTCTTATAGTAATATACAATGTAAGCAAGTTTGAGAAAGATTAAATAATTATTGTGGCCTCTAGAGTGTAAACAATTTAAAATATGGCATTTTCAGCAATTCAAAGGTAGATACAGTGGTAAATACGCTATTCCTACCCACTTAACGCGTTTCTTAAGCGTTTCTTACGTGTTTATTATCCGTTTCATTAAAAGTGTTTCCTAGCCGTTTCTTAAAGCGTTTCTTTACGCGTTTAAAAGAGCCCGGATGAAAGGGTCATCACTTAGCCGACGGACCCCTTAGCCGAGACTGCATTGGTATAATCGTTTATTAACGCGTTTAAACGCGTTAAAATGAGTAGGCGTTAACCGTTCGTTAACCGTTCACTATGCGTTTCTTACGCATAGTTTAACGCGTAAATGGGTAGGAATAGCGTATTTACCACTGTAACTCTTGACATATCTGCTTTCAACCATAATCGAACTCATTCAAACTCTTATGGTAATATACAATGTGAACAGGTTTGAGAACAATTGGATAAATATTGTGGCCTCTAGAGTGTAAACACTAAAATTGTTGACAACACACGACGCACATCGCACGACGGACATTCAAGGATTGCAAAAGCTCACCCTGAGCTAGCTCAGGTGAGCTTAAACCCCCAATATGCCCCCGACTAAGTCGTGCGGGGGCATCAAATACTGAAACTTAAAACACATTGTGAACATTTTCACTTGGTACATTCTTTCCCGTTTAAACACAAACGAAAAACACTGTGCAGTGAAATGCAAAAAATGCCAACTTCTTTAAATGTCATGGAGAAGGTCTTATTTAATTTTAACAACTCTTGTGACCTAACCCTTTATCTTTAATGTTCATGTATAGTGAAAGACCATTGTTTGTAAATTTCTTTGGAAACAAAATATGGTTATACTAAACTTTAACTCTTTGAACCCTAGTCCCGCATATAGGCGTGCTTTTCAAACAGTGTATTGTTTGACAATATTGACCTGACGTTGAACTTTATGCATGAATAAATTATAAAAAGATGACGCAGTATAAATCAATATTCGATAGGCTACGTAAAATTTCGGGTTGTTTCGGCTGATTACGTAAATCTTGTTACAGTTGTGATCCTCACTGGATCAACACTCCACATTGAGCAAATTCAAAAGATTATTGTTGATAAACTATTATTCCCGAGTCTCCTAGTATAATCGCATCTACTAAAACGCATCATGTTGCACTTTCGAGTGGGCTTATCGTCGATGTTCTCACCTGCGACTCTTGCCAATATGTACCTAATTTACAACCCCCAGATGTAACTAATCTGCAATAGGTGTGTCGTTAGAGCAAGGGATTTGTAACATCGAGGTTCCGGGTTCGAATCCCGATAGAGGGAAAAATATTTTTATTTTATAAAATGTTATTTTATAGACCAAACAGACGCTATGACATAATGTTTTTAAAAATAACCAAAGAAAACGTGTTCCAATCGAAATAGATGTTGTATGATTACTTAAATTGATAAAAAAAAAGTGAAAAAATGTACGAGTATTGCATGGGATTCGAACCACTGACTGTACGAAAAAATAATCTATAGTCATCTTCCTTACCACTTGCGCTAAATACCTGTCGATATTTTTTGCAACCGGGCAATGCTATATTTTCTCGGTGCCGATGTGGTTACAATGTGCGTTCTCGTATAAATGATAACGAAGTGTTCCGAAGCTATATTTAGAAATGCAACAAAGTGTGTAATTATGCTAATAGAGGTCACCAACGTCAGGTCAATATTGTCGAACAATACATGTGAATAGTACACATGTCCTATACAAACAGTGAAGACCCAGATCAGAGGGCTCCGAAAGGAGCCCTCTGATCAGGGTCTTCACTGTTTGTCACAATGCCAAACATTGACAAAAACAACCCTTTAACCCTTTCCCCCATAGAAGCGCCTTTTAGCGAATATGATATATTCCTCCGCTGAAGAAAATTGTTCCAATTTAATCAGTCATGAATATATATTATTGGGAATAATTTTTATATTCAAGCACATGATAGCTTAAAGCAGGCTGAAAGTAAAGCAGAATGCGCCTCCAGGCGCATTCTGCTTTACTTTTAACCTGCTTTAAGCAGTCATCTATGTTCAATACTAGAAATAAGCTATCAGGTAAAGGGTTAAAGTCAGAAATGGACTAGACTTAGATGGAAACTGGAATTGTCCATTTAAAGTTTCAGGGAGGAAAGAGTTAAATGTCTAACAATTTACTTTAATCTGAGTGGCAAACAGTTTGAAGCCCATTCAGACGCTTGGTTACCTGGCTTCTGATATTGCTCTGAACTTTTTGCATCAGAAATAATTGTTTCAGCATACATGTGTTTATCAGGAAATAATAGTAAGTCCATACTTTAACCTATAAACATCAATTGCATGTTTCATATTGCAGAATCGAAAGTTCAGAAGGCTCAACACATTACCCCATAAAGACACCTTTTTACGCCTTTGATTTATTTCCCCACCATAGAAAATAGTTCCCCTTTATAAGGTCATGAATATGCAACTAAGAAATATTTCATACATCCTACGAGATAGTAGCTTAAAACAGGCTTTTAAAAAGTAAAGCCCAAAGGGCCTGAAGGTGCATTTTGCTTTATTTTCTACTTGCTTTAAGTAATCACCTGTCTCCAACACTAAAGTTTGGAATGAACTTTAACACCATTCATTCATTCAAAACTATAACAGAATGAGGAAAGCGTTATAACTGAATGAGTCAATATCTCACCAGAGCTCCAGATAAGGGGAGTATTTCAAAAACTAAAACCTTAATTTTTGTTTTAAACCCAATGGTGTCACTACTCATTAGAATCGTCTCGAGTGCTGTATGAGTAAGAAAATGGTGGATTTGTTCAGATTACTCCCTCTTATCTGTAGCCCTGTCTCACCTTGATCATGTTGTGAGGTGGCTATGAACTGGCAGTGTCTCACAGTCGCTGTGGCTATGTCTGTAATTCTCTCCACAATGAAGCCTCCATCAGCATCAATATAGACCGTCTCACCCTCCAGGCCACCAAATAAGGCAGGGATCTGGACATCACAGGCTAACTGCAGGCTGTAGATATACACAGGATAAACATGTCATGGCTGAATACAACTCCAGGCCACCAAATAGGGCAGGGATCTAGACATCACAGGCTAACTGCAGACTGTAGATATACACAGGATAAACATGTCATGGCTGAATACAACTCTAAACCCTTCTAAAGCTGAATATGTTAACCCTTCTGAGCTACCCTTTCCTCCATATGTCCTTTTTGCAGGGCTCCAGATAAGAGGGAGTAAATGAAACAAATCACACATTTTATCACTTATTTCATCACCAAATCCTATGATGTTACTACTTATTAGAATCCTCTCGAAGAGACGATTCTAATGAGTAGTCACACCACAGGGTTAAAGTAGGAAATAAAAATCTTAGTCTGTAAAATACTCCACACTTTATCTGGTGCCCTGCAAATCTAAACCCTTCTAAAGCTGGAATATGTTAACGCTTTCCTCCATTGATGCCCCTACTGAGCACCACTACTTTCACCTTCAAATACATTAGATAATTGAATATTAATTCATTTATTGAATATAATAATTATGTGACATATTAGAGCAAGATGGAAATAACAACTACATTTTCCAGTTTAACTCTTGCACCCTTGAACTTTAATGGACAATTCCAATTTCAAAATAAGTCTGGTCCATTTTTGACTATTTTGGGTTGATTCTAACAATATATTTCAACATGAGAAACAGTGTAGACGAGTATACTAGTTGCTAGGGCTCAATGTGTTAACTAACTCACCTCAGCATGATTTACAGTGGTAAATACGCTATTCCTACCCATTTACGCGTTAATCTATGCGTAAGAAACTCATAGTGAACGGTTAACGCCTAACGATTTTAACGCGTTTAAACGCGTTAATAAACGATTATGCCAATTGAATCTCGGCTAAGGGGTCCATCGGCTAAGTGATGACCCTTTCATCCGGGCTCTTTTAAACGCGCAAAGAAATGTGTAAAGAAACAGCTAGGAAACTAGTTTAACGAAACGGATAATAAACGCGTAGGAAACGCGTAAAGTGGGTAGGAATAGCGTTTTTACCACTGTATCAGTGTTTCATACTAACCAAAACTATACATGTTTGATGGCTACAAACCTACCACAGCTTGAATTTCCACTTTAATTACCTTATCAGCTTACCCAGGTTTATTAATAAATACCACTAGGTTTTTAAGAATAATGTACTCATATAATCAGCAGAGCTCCAGATAAGGTGAGTATTTCAAAACTTAAATCTTGATTTATGCATTAAACCCTATGGTGTCACTACATGTATTCATAAGAATTGTCTCTTTGAGACAATTCTAATGATTAGTGACATCATAGCATTTGGTGCTGGAATGAATGAGAATATGTTGGATTTGTTGAATTTACTCTACACTCTTATCTGGGTCCCTTTAACCCATTACCCTCTAGACTGATTCTAGTTTTGAAAATAGGTGACCACTTAAAACAAGTTGAAAGTAAAGCAGAATGCTAGAATTTAGAAAGTATTTCTTATGATACATAATTCATGACTGTAAACAGTTGAACTACTTTCTTCAGTGCAGGACTAAATAAAAGTTGTAAAAAGGTGTATTTCTATGGGGTAATGGGTTATAACAGTTATTGTTGGTACCAAGCTTACCATAGCTGTGTCTTGCCTACTCCTGGCAGTCCACACAGCTCTGTCACCTGTCCACAGTGAACACCTCCTCCTAGAGCCGTGTCCAGCTGCTCACAGAACGTAACTATAACAGGAGACGTCTCTTCACATTCTAGCTGGGCTAATGCACATCTTGGCTTAAATTTCCTTGCCAATGATTTGGACACTACATCTAAAATCCTTGTGGTGTCATCACTGTTCAGACCAGTATCTGGAACAATAAATCTGAATATGTAGGTGTGTTTTTTTCTCATAACTTTGTGAATAAACATCATAGCTAAAGTATTGTATTAACTAGAAATGTGACTGTAAGACATATGATTCTCTCTATTTTGCATGTACCACAATGCAAACGAGAACACAAATTGCAAACAGGACTGGTGCTTAACACTTGATTTTTCATACTTGAGATTGTTACATCTTCCAAATTTTCATTAAGAATGGGTATGGGTGTTTGATGCTTTCTTGATAATAATTTCTTTTTTAATCCACAACAACTCATACATCCTTTTCTAAAAAAAATTCTATAGTAATTTAAGATGAAATAATATCATGCAAGTTTTTATTATAATATGCAGAAAATCTGGCAATCTATTTAAATCACTGCTGAGTGACCCCTGATGCTTATTCCTGTATTGCAGCAATCAACCCATTACCCTATGAATATGCCTTTTTACGCCTTTACTTTATTCCTACACTAAGGAAAATAGTTCCATTTTATAGTCATGAATATGTATCATAAGAAATATTTTTATATTCTAGCAGATGGTTGTCAACTATCTTCAAAATCTAGAAACAGGCTATGGGGTAATGGGTTAAAACATATCTGTGTTAGAATAAGTATAAGAACAGTTTTACAACACCTTTGCCCAACTTCTCAGCTGAAACTCCTTGGAGATCGCCTACAGTCAAATAACCAAAGGTAGATAACCTTGTCTTGTATATTGGCGCCAATGGTAGTGAAATTATCTCCCTTCTATCCATCTACTTGTTGCCACTTCATCTTTGGTAACTGAAAATTAAAATAAAAAAGATATATAATAAATTGATTAACCTTCTTCATTTAACCCATTATCCCATAAATACACCTTTTTACGCCATAAATTTATTCCTCCACTAAAGAAAATAATTCCAATTTATACAGCCATACACATGTACTATAAAAAATATTTTTTTAATATTCTTTAAGCAGGCTGTAAGTAAAGCAGAATGCGCATTAAGACACATTCTGATTTACTTTACAACCTGCTTTAAGTGATCTTCAAAATAAGAAATGGGCTAAGGGGTAATGGGTTAAATATGTATTTAAAATGGTTATCTATGATATCCGATTCATCTTCTTTTGAGCCACTGTACACAATAGTACATGTCTTCCTGTTTAAATTTCAATCTGACTCTTTGACAATTATAAATAACCAAACATGTTTTGATCAGTGATCACCAGTCTTAAATGTGTGTATAATATACAATAATCCTTCAGTCATGTTTTGAACCTTGTATTTAGGTTATGCTTTGACAAAGATCATTCTAAACTGCCTCAAGATAAGAGTCTCAGTGATCTGAACATTTCCAACATTTTCTCATTCTCAAACAAACCCTTTCCCCCATAGAAGTGCCTTTTAGCACATTCAATTTATACTTCCACTAAAGAAAATTATTTATAAGTTTCAATTGATACAATCATAAATGTGTATCATAAGGAATTTTTTCTTAATTCTAGCAGGACTGGTCCCCAAGCTAAATCAGGCTGAACTTAAAGCAGAATGTGCCTTAAGGCTCATTCTGCTTTCCTTTCAACCTGCTTTAAGCATGTACTCACCTGTTTTCAAAACTAGAAATAGGCTATGGGGGTAAATGGTTAATTAATGAGACATGATTCAAATGAGTAAATAGGGTTCATAACAAATATGTTAGTAACTGGAAATAGCTCATCTGGAGCTCTGGTAAAAATATATAGCAGATTTCATTTTCAACTGCCTCAACCTTGTTAGGCAATGAAGGCACATTCAAATGCCAAATACATTGCACAATTTCCACCAAATTTTCCATAATACTACACAATTAAAGCACAATAAAGATCAAAGCTGTTATTTAACCATTAAAGTGCAAAATGTGAAATTTCACTCACATTTGTAAACAGATTGGATCATGTTCAGATACTCAGAGTATAACAGTGTCAAGTCTGATCAGGATCCAAACTATATCTGACAACCCATATATAATTCGACACACAAATCTTTATTAAAGACGTTAAAAACTTGATTTGGAGAAAGCGTCCAGAGCTCCAGATAGGGGGAGTATTTCAAAAACTAAAATCTTTATTTCTGCATGAAATCCTATGGTGTGACTACTCATTAGAATCGTCTCTTTGAGACGATTCTAATGAGTAGGCACACCATAGGATTTGGTGCTGAAATGAGTAAGAAAATGTTGGATTTGTTCAGTTTATTCCATAGGCTCTAATCTGGAGCCCTAGCTTCACAGAACTGAAGGTGCAACAACAGCTGGAGAAGGCTCAGAGCAGAAAAGTTATTACTTTAATCCTTGAGAGTGATGATGAATTATTTATAGCTAAAGTTCATTTTTCTATTAACTGCATGATCAACTTGTAATCAAGATTTCACCCAGCGCATTGCACCTTGAAATCCATTAATTTCATCCTATTTCGGCATAATGCTTCAAACAAATCGACTCCCAACACATTTCAATTTGTAAACCTAGACCTTTAATGTCCACAATATTTCTCTTGATTGCGATTTGACCTTTAGGGAATACCCTTAAATCAACTGACATTCATAAACAGTTGTGATCCATCCTAAATAATTATGAAGTAACTAAAGTGTTGAGCCAAGGACATAACTACACTGTAATCCCACTAATACTCTAGAGAAAAATAGAGAAATCATGTAATTTACGAATCTAACACAGTGTGCTTCAGAAAAAGAAAACTTATTTCAGCAGGTAATGGGATAATTGTGATTTAAAACATCAAGGGAAACGAGGTGCTGTAATCCGTTAAAACTTCATTGTATTTAAACTGTAAAACTTCTCCATAACCTTCCATATTCGTCCGCATAATCCCAAACAGAAGTTAACCCTGTCAATATCATGGACCTGTTTAAAGTGTACTCATCATATTTTTAAACAGTGTAGACACAGATCAGAGGGCTCTGATCTGGGTCTACACTGTTTGCTAAAAGTTCAAACCAGTATCTTTTAAACTAGTCAGAATTAGACTGGTTTATGTTTTGGCAATTGATAAAAAAAAGATCCACAAGGGAACCTAATAACCCACAACAGTTTCTCAGTGTTTAAAGAGACAATTCTGGTTTCCAATAAAAACTATTCCTTTTTAACTATTTCCGGTTGTTGTGGGTTTTTATTTTTACAATTCATAACAAAATGACAAACTTTGCAGACCCTGACCAGAGAGCTCATTAATAGAACCCTCTTATTTTGGTCTCCACTGTTTAAATAGGACAAGCATACTCGTCACAGGACACGGTTTGTACAGGATAATTTATCAACTTACTCTTTGCCATACTGGGTTCAATGGGTTAGATGATAAAAATATTAAGTCCTCAAGATAACCATAACAGTGTTTATTCAAGTATTGTTTTGAAAACAGGTGGCAGCTTAAACTAGAATTGCTATCACTAAAGGTGATAACTACCCCCACTCCAACTGACCTTAGACACAGTGACAAACAGTACAATGACATGTAGAAAGAATAATACATGCATATTAAGGAACTAAATTTCAAGTTGAAAAGGGGCATAATTCTGTCAAATGTAATGCAAGAGTTGTCACACTTGGAGAAAAGTCTCACAATACAACACTTCTAATGTGTACCACCTTTGAAGACAATATCAAGAATAGTTTTCAAGAAAATGGCATGTTCCAAGAAATTAGAACAAAATTTCTAGATATAAAGGGGCATAATTCTGTCACATTTTGTGCAAGAGTTGTCAAACTTCATGAAAAGTCTCACAATACAACACTTATAATGTGTAGTAAGTTTGAAGACAATATCATGAATAGTTTTCAAGAAAATGGCATGGGTTAGGGTTAGGGTTACCCTAACACGAACCCTAACCCTAAACCCTTTACCTTAACCCTAAACCCTAACCCTAAATCAAGTTAAAAAGGGGCATAATTCTGTCAAAGTTGGTGCAAGAGTTATGAAACCTGTTAATGAGTGTCCCCAAAAAACATTGATAATGTATACCAACTTTGAAGATTGTATCATAAAGGAAGGAAGGACGGACGGACAAGGCTTTTCCTATATAGCCCTCACCACTAGTGGTGGGGGTATAAATAAGATAAAAGTTATGCAGAGAGCTCCTAATTAGGAGTTTTTAATGAATTTTAATTAGCACTCAACTTCCTGAAACTGTATGGGCTTTAGGAGAAAAGTGCGCTTGGCCAACGTGCCGATACGGTATAAAATTAACCGCTAGTGGTATGTTTACACATCATAAACAGTATACATGTGAAGAGTACACTACATACATGTCCTATGCAAACAATGTAGACCCTGATCAGTGGGGGAAAGATCATCTGATTAGGATCTGCATTGTTTGTCATTTAGCAAAATATTGTAAACTTTAACTACTTTGTCAAAAGTAGACTGAATTGGAAACTGAAATTACCCATAAATTTGAATTTTATGTCCATGGAGTCAAGTGGAGGAACTGGTGTTAAGTGTTGAAGTTATCAAGTACATGGGTTAAATAACAGAAAATCCTAAAAATTGGGACACCCTGTCACAGGGGTGTAAAATTTTCAGAATTGTTACTCGCCCTGCTGGGTGATATTGACATTTTGCTCGTTAGGTTCTGTTATAAATCATCAGAAAATCTGCTTGCCCTGATAAAATGTTACTCGCCATGGCGAGCGGGCGAGTAGAATTTTACACCCCTGCGGCCTGTATGACTGCTGCATTTATCCGTTTTGAAATATTACTTTCTAAACGGTGTAAACTTTAACCTATTACCCCATAAATACACCTTTTAACGCCTTTAATTTGTTCATCAACTGAAGAAAATAGTTCAATTTTATAGTCAACAAGAGCGTGTCCCAGTTACACGAATGCCCCCGATGATACAGGGAGGGGAATCCAGACTATCAAACGTAAAAGTTAGAGAGCTGAAACTGTAGTGGAGCGCCATTTTGAGGACTTCAAGGGCCATTACTCCAAAGGGCCTAGCATAAATTGGTGCCGCTGGTTATCCAAATTGGTCTCCATTTTATGTCAACAAACATTTTCAGAAAGTTTGGTGATGATCAGATGAAAAGCAATGTGTTTGTGAAACACAAATGCCCCCAGCCAGCATCATGTTCTGTAATGTAATGCTTATTTGCAAAAGTAGGTCAAAAGTCATGGTCGTAGGGTAAATGAAACATTGGCATGGTTGGAGAAGTCTTAACACAAGAAACATATAAAGTATGGAAGCTCTAGGCCTACTGGTTCAAATGTTATAGGCGTATAAAGATTTATACAAATAAATGTCAAAGGTCAAGGTCACAAGGGCAAAAACGTAGGTATGGTTGGAAAGGTCTCGACACAAGAAATATATAAACAAAATATGAAAGCCGTAGGCCTACTGGTGCAAATGTTATAGCCATTTAAAGATTTCAACAAAAGTAGGTCAAATGTCAAGGTCACAAGGTCAAAAAGTTTTGTATGGTTAGAAAGGGAAAACACATGTCAAGTATAAAAGGCCAAGGTGCAAAAATGCAAAAGTTATATCCAAGGTTAAGGTTTTTGGTTAAAGTTTGATTAAATAGGTCAAAGATGAGGTCAAGGTCACATGGTCAAAGATGTTGGTATGGTTGGAAAGGTCTTGACACAAGAAATATACATACAAAGTATTAAAGCCCTGGGCCAACTGGTGCAAATGTTATAGCCATTTAAAGATTTTTACAAAAGTAGGTCAAATGTCAAGGTCACAAGGTCAAAAAGTTTTGTATGGTTGGAAAGGTCTTGCCATGAAGAATACACATGCCAAGTATAAAAGGCCCAGGTTCAAAAATGCAAAAGTTATAGCCAATGTTAAGGTTTTTGGTTAAAGTTTGATTAAATAGGTCATAGGTGAAGGTCAAGGTCACATGGTCAAAGATATTGGTATGGTTGGAAAGGTCTTGACACAAAACATATACATACAAAATATTAAAGCCCTATGCTAACTGGTGCAAATGTTATAGCAATTTAAAGATTTTTACAAAAGAAGGTCAAATGTCAAGGTCAAGGTCAAATAGTTTTGTATGGTTGGAAAGGTCTTGCCATGAGAAATACACATGCAAAGTATAAAATGCCCAGGTGCAAAAATGCAAAAGTTATAGCCAAGGTTAAGGTTTTTAGTTAAAGTTTGATTAAATAGGTCAAAGGTAAAGGTGAAGGTCGCAAGGTCAAAGATGTTGGTATGGTTGGAAAGGTCTTGACACAAAACATATACATACAAAATATTAAAGCCCTATGCTGACTGGTGCAAATGTTATAGCAATTTAAAGATTTTTACAAAAGAAGGTCAAATGTCAAGGTCAAGGTCAAAAAGTTTTGTATGGTTGGAAAGGTCTTGCCATGAGGAATACACATGCAAAGTATAAAATGCCCAGGTGCAAAAATGCAAAAGTTATAGCCAAGGTTAAGGTTTTTGGTTAAAGTTTGATTAAATAGGTCAAAGGTAAAGGTGAAGGTAGCAAGGTCAAAGATGTTGGTATGGTTGGAAAGGTCTCGACACAAGAAATATACATACAAAATATGAAAGCCCTGGGCCAACTGGTGCAAATGTTAAAGCCATTTAAAGATTTTTACAAAAGTAGGTCAAATGTCAAGGTCAAGGTCACAAGGTCAAAATGTTTTATATGGTTGGCAAGGTTTTGCCATGAGGAATACACATGACAAGTATAAAAGGCTGAGGTTCAAAAATGCAAAAGTTATAGCCAAGGTTAAGGTTTTTGGTTAAAGTTTGATTAAATAGGTCAACGGTGAAGTTCTAGGTCACATGGTCAAAGATGTTGGTATGGTTGGAAAGGTCTTGACACAAGAAATATACATACAAAATATGAAAGCCCTGGGCCAACTGGTGCAAATGTTATAGCCATTTTAAGATTTTTACAAAAGAAGGTCAAATGTCAAGGTCAAGGTCACAAGGTCAAAAAGTTTTGTATGGTTGGAAATGTCTTGATACAGGGAAGATACATGCCAAGTATAAAAGGCCTAGGTACAAAAATGCAAGAGTTATAGCCAAGGTTAAGGTTTTTGGCACAGACAGACGAACGGACAGACAAACCAACAGACATGACAAAAACTATATGCCCCCGAATCGTAGATTCTGGGGGCATAAAAATATGTACCATATGAAAGAGTTTCTATATTCTAGCAGATGGAAGCTAATCTAGCTTAAAGCAGATTGAAAGTAAAGCAGAATGCACCTTAAGGCGCATTCTGCTTTACTTTCAACCTGCTTTAAAAGGTAACCTATATTAAATACTAGAAATGGGGTAATGGGTTAAGGATGGCACACACGGTGTAGACACTGATCAGACTGTTCCTGGTGGAGGGGCCAGTGGTTGCCAAGAACTGGAGTCAAACTGTTCCAGGTTTTATCATGCAACTCAGTGGTTTACAAACCAGTAATTTTATATTTTGTTTTAAATTTTTAAAAAAACAATTCAATACTTGAATACCAGTCTTATACCAAAGTGCTTATCAAAAATTGTCATCAAATGAAAGTCTGATCATAATCAAGGTTTTAATCTTAAATTTTAATGTCCTCCATTCAAATTTCATGTGAAACACATCTGGTTTAATTGGTAATGTTGATGTTACAGTGCTCCTTCTTTACAATGGCATTCAATGGGAGACACATATTGTGTGTGTGTGTTGTTCCGAGAGTCATTATAGGGAGGGAAAACTAAGACTTAATTGGCTAACATTTGCAAATACATGTAGCTTGAATCCAGATCTGGATTCAAGCTGTTTGTCACTCTTCAATATATGAATTCTATCAAAATGTTCACTTATATATGTTACTTTGACAATAAACAGCAGACGACAATTTTAAGCAGACAATATTGCATGAGTTAAAGCGTTAGACATGATTATCCTGTTTGGGGAACTGCAGCAAGGGTCGTTGTATGGAGGGACTTGTTCAGAGGGCCGTTGTAGGGAGGGAACATTGTATTAACAATGTGATCTCAAAATTCTGTCAGATCGGCCATGTCATGACCAAAATATTTCCACAAATGCCTGTCAAGGGAAGCTATTAACCTATTTTATGAAAATATTTTTATATTGGCTTATAATTCCACTTTTGGAAAATGTAGAGTTTATTTTATGTTTAATTTAATGAGTTTTCATATAAAGTATTTATTGAAAAAATAAGTAAAACAAACAGTGTAGATCCTGATCAGAGGGCTCCTAAAGGAGCCCTCTGATCAGGGTCCACACTGTTTGCAAAATATATGAACTGGTTTTCTGCAAAGAAAGGGTTAAAAGGATATGGTTAAATGCGTTGAAATAATTCCAAGTAACATCAATGAGACTATTCAGTCAAGCTGCTTTGAAATTCACCAATAACCAATAGCCAGAAATTGAAATGGAAAACATCACTCTATCCTAAATTATCCCATGATGAGAGTAAAAAGTAATCCATAACAGATTAAATTTTACAGAAAATAAAACATTCCGCTCCTCCAAAAGCAATTGATGATAGCATTTCAGCTCATAATGTTTTTAGTTTAACCTCATAGATTGTTTCCAGTATTTAACACCCTTTCCCCAATAGAAGCACCTTTTAGCGCATTTAATTTATTCTTCCGCTGAAGAAAATAGTCCCAAATTATACAGTCATGAATATAATTCATAAGAATTATTTTCAGTTTCCTTGCAGATTATAGCTTAAAGCAGGCTGAAAGTAAAGCAGAATGTGCCTTCAGGCACATTCTGCTTTACTTTCAACCTGCTTTAAGTAGCCACCTATCTTCAAAACTAGAAACAGGCTATGGGGTAAAGGGTTAAGCTCAATCAATTTATTCCTCCATGGAAGAGAATATGAAACAAAGGCCACTATGACCCTAAAACACTCACCTGGTACACAAGTAAAACTTGACCTATAGTGACCTAGATTATGACTGGAAATGACCCACCATCAACCTTTAGCATGTTAACAAGATTTGTCTATGATTTGACTGTGACCCTGTTTTTGACCAGACACAATCCACATTTGATTTTGACCTAGAGATTAATGTAGGCAAACATTCTGACAATAATTCACAGATCTAATGAGATTTGTAGCCTTTAGAGGGTTAACAGTTTTTCTTTTATTTGACATAGTGACCTAGATTTTGACCTGACATGATCTGACATGACCCATATTCAAACTTGACCTAGAAATCAATTACCCAAACATTCTGATCAAATTGAAATAAAATTCAATGAGATTTGTAGCCTCTAGAGTATTAACGAGGATTTTCTATGATTTGACCTATTGACCTAGTTTTTTTTACCAGACATGACCCATATTCAAACTTGACCTAGATATCAATTAGGCAAACATTCTGACCAAGTTTCATTATATTCCAATGAGATTTGTAGCCTCTAAGAGTGTTAACAAGGTTTTTCTATGATCTGAACTAGTGACCTAATTTTTGACCAGACATAACCAACATTCCAACTTGACCTAGATTTCTTCAAGACAAATATTGTCATCAAGTTTCATGAAGATCGGACGAATTTGTAGCGGCTAGAATGTTAACAAACCAATTGTTAACCGACGGACGAAGGACAGAGACGGACTTCCAGCAATCCTAAAACAAGAGCTGTTAGAGAACAGCAAAGCTCGCCTAACTAAACCTTTCTTAAATAGGTAACTTTCAATAGAAAAGTGTATCAGTACATTGATATTCAAGCCACATGGAACCTCCATTCCAAATATCAGCTTATAAATGCTAATATGTCATGTAGTATAAGTGCATTCCAACACTTACTCCATAACTAACTTTGAAATTTCAGTCCCAAAACTCTAAGTCCACAACAGGTAAAATTTTGACTAAATTTAAACTTTTTTTAAATTTTAATTACGTTACATCAATGTTCAACCCACAGGGCACCTCCATTCCAAATATCAGCTTCCTAATACAAATATTTCATGTAGTATTAGTGCATTACAACACTTACCCCAAAACTTAAACCATGAGAAATCAGCCGAAAAACCTAAGTCCACTAAAGGTGAAATTTTGACTAAATTTAACTTTTTTTTTAAATTTTAACTACACAACATCAATGTTCAACCCAAAGAGCACCTCCATTCCAAATATCAGCTTCATAATGCAAATATTTCATGTAGTGTTAGTGCATTACAACACTTACCCCAAAACTTTTACCATGAAAAACCAACGCCGACGCCGGGGTGATTCCATAAGCCCCCCCATTCTCCAAATAGGCGAGCTAATGACTAGATATAAACTGGATTTTTTATAGCTCACCTGGCACTAAGTCATGAACATGTACCATGAGAAATATTTTATGTAGCCTAACAGATCATAGCTTAAAGCAGGTTGAAAGTAACTAAAGCAAAATGTGCATAAACCCTTTACTCCATGGTTACCAGTATATGACCACCTAGGATCAGTTTGGGAGTTTACCCCCCAAAAGGCTAGTTATACATCAATCAACCACTAAATACTTCAACTCAATCAACTGTTCACTTACATTTCAACTGACCATTAAAAAACTCAATCGACCACTAAAATTTCAATTGACCAGTATTGACCACTTTGGGAATATATTACAGCAATTAATTAACCATTATGGTCATATACCCATGGTCAATCAACATTTAAATGTTGAAGATTCATTGATGTCTATTATTTACAATCATGGGAAAATCAAGTATTTGCAAGTTTGCAACACCTGTAAATTGCTGTCAAAACAGATTATCATGTGCAGGAAGGTATATTTAGATAGGGACTGGTTACTCCCTATCTAATCGGGTAGTTTATCGATTTATCTCTGTCTTCCCTTTCGCTGCGGTAGATAAGCACGTGTTGCCGTTTTGGGTAGGTAAGCCTCTTGCCGCTACATTTTTAGATGACTGATAAGCTCATTTCAGTAATTAATGCGTGCAGTTCCGTACGGCGTGTCCAAGTAAAACAATATTTGTCACTTATTCAGTCAATGTTTGCAAGTGTTATTAAATCGAGGGAAGCTGCAATCCTCAAAATAGACATTAAATAGCTTAAAATACCGAATCTCTCCATACCTCCAGAGACGTACATAAATAATCAATTTCTATAGTTCCCTTTGTGTACAGCTCCCAAGTTAATTAATCCGTAATTAAAACAATTACACAATGAACCATCTTCAACACCTCTAGACTTAAATACCTAACACCGGCTAGGCCGTTACGTCACTGTACATGATTTGTCCAGATGAATGTGTTCACAATCTAATTTAAACGCTCAAACGTCAACAGTTAGTACACACACAAATTAGCTGCTCTAGATAGCCGCGAGATGTGTAGGTTATTTCTGGTCGTTTAGTCTCCCAAAGATTAACACTGACCTGTGTTTAAGTGTCAATTCACCAGGCTTGAAATTGAATTTCTGTGAATCTGGATTTCTGTTTAAAGTTACGATTACAATTCATTTTGTATATTGATACAGAATAGGAGATTAGGACAGCATTCGCGGGAACTTATGCTGCGATATTTAAGCCCGCATAACTCGACAGATGGCTGCGAATATACGGTAATTATTATAATTGGTCTTCTCTTGTTGTTTGTTTCTTTAATATTAACCTGGTTAAGTAATTAACGTTTCTCATCAATATTTTTTCTAACACGTTCTATAGGAAACTTCACATCTTTCCTTCTGTGCGGCATCGCAGCTCATTTTTCAAATTCTGCAAAACATATTTACACAGATTAGAATATACAACCATAAAATGAATGATTATAGATCTACATGATTGCAGACAAAATTTGTAATTATCTCAATAGCAACATCAATTTAACACGAAATAAGCTTCTCTTCGTGTATTATAACAGTTTACCGATCAGGCATACCGGGAAATGCCGCCATTTTGTAATCACTGAATCAGCATGATTATGGGCATTTTGCAAAGACAACAACTTCTTTTAAACAGAGTACACGATGAATGCAAATAGTTCATGCCACCCTTTATTCTTTTATATATCAGTACACTATGTGATCTTTTCAATCGAGCCTGTAGTTTGGTCACCACAACTTGAATAAAAGTACCTATAACTACTAAATCGAACAAAAACGAGGGATTTTTTGCAAATATGACCAACTTCGCAGGGACAAAAATGTACTTCAAACATATTAAAAAATAAAAATATATACCTCACGCCACCATTTTATGTTTTATCTGTAAATGCTGCGTGTAATTAACCTCCAATTTAGCTCGAGTTAGAAGTTTATACTGTTATAAAATACAACACAAAAGCTTAACCGCTACACACGTACGTCAGTAAGATATCGGGTAACACGTTATTTTGCGAGATTCCGCGAGACTCAAATCCCTATAATCTACGTTCCTGTCATGTGTTAGGTTGCCCCATGTTAGTGCAGTGGGAGTGGCATAGATCTAATTGTGACCAATCAAATGTCTTGATACAGGGTGATTATACACTGACAGGTGTATTATACAGTGACACTGTCTTTGTTTTACGCCTCTGCTGAGAAGTATGGCTGCAAGGACTTTGGCATAGTCACAGATAATGTGATAAGACATCTATGATGAAGCAGCACCTAAAGGAGGACGACCCCAGCCTGACAGTTTATGGTTGCTCGATCTGCACACTGGCTGAATCGGGGGCCTCCGTGGCCTAGTGGTATAGTCACTGTGACTTACATCACTAAGCTCCATACCGCTGTGAGTTCGAATCCCAGTAGGGTCGTTCGGATTTTTCATGTGAGGAAGCCTTCCAGCTGGCTTGCGGAAGGTCGGTGGTTCTACCCAGTTGCCGATTTGTGCCTGAAACAGTGCACAAAGGACTTCTGGGGTCTTCCTCCACCTATAATTAGCTGGACGTCGCGATATGACTGAAATACTGTTGAAAGCGACCCAAAATCAACAAGAGCCCCATGGGGCATATTTCGCTCACCTGAGAATAACTGACAAAATTGAGATAATTATCTATGTCCAGGAAGGGGTCATTTTTTACCCGACGGGCATAATTTGAACAATCTTGTAAGAGGACCTGTAGATGATGCTATGTGCCAAATATCTAAGATCAGGGTAGTAGGGTTTGAGACAAGAAGATTTTTGTAAGTTTCCATTGAAAAAACATCTATTTCTAGCTCCTGTGACCTACATATGCAACAGACTGAAACCAGTTGAACAAAATAGGTAAAGGATATCTAGAAGTGTAACCATGCTGAATATCAAAGCTCTGGCCATATTAGTTTCAGAGAAGAAGACGTTTTGAAAATTTTACTATATAACTCTATGTAAAACTGTGACCCCCGGGGCGGGGCCAATTTTGACCCCAGGGGCATAATTTGATCAAACGTGATAGAGGACCTGTATGCGATGCTATGTGTCAAATATCTAAGCTATGGCCCTTGTAGTTTCAAAGAAGAAGATTTTTTAAGTTTTCATTGAAAAAAATCTATTTTTAGCTCATGTGACCTAGTTATGCAACCGACCAGATCCTTTTGAACAATTTTGGTATAGGACATCTAGAAGTGTCACCATGCCAAATTTTAAGGCTCTGGCCATATTAGTTTCAGAGAAGAAGACGTTTGAAAATTTCACTATATAACTCTATGTAAAACTGTGACCCCGGGGCGGGGCCAATTTTGACCCCAGGGACATAATTTGAACAAACTTGATAGAGGACCTGTATGCGATGCTATGTGTCAAATATCTAAGCTATGGCCCTTGTAGTTTCAAAGAGGAAGATTTTTTAAGGTTTCTTTGAAAAATTCTATTTTTAGCTCCTGTGACCTAGTTATGCAACCGACCAGATCCTTTTGAACAATTTTGGTATAGGACATCTAGAAGTGTCACCATGCCAAATATCAAGGCTCTGACCATATTAGTTTCAGAGAAGAAGACGTTTGAAAATTTCACTATATAACTCTATGTAAAACTGTGACCCCCGGGGCG
The DNA here is from genome assembly GCA_922989275.2 of Gari tellinella. Lineage (NCBI taxonomy): Eukaryota > Metazoa > Mollusca > Bivalvia > Cardiida > Psammobiidae > Gari > Gari tellinella. The sequence continues at coordinate 10,891,081 of OV277868.1, forward strand.
GGGCCAATTTTGACCCCAGGGACATAATTTGAACAAACTTGATAGAGGACCTGTAGGCGATGCTATGTGCCAAATATCTAAGCTCTGGCCCTTCTAGTTTCAGACAAGAAGATTTTTTAAGTTTTCTTTGAAAAAAATCTATTTTTAGCTCCTGTGACCTAGTTATGCGACCGACCAGAACTATTTGAACAATTTTGGTATAGGACATCTAGAAGTGTCACCATGCTAAATATCAAAGCTCTGGCCACATTAGTTTCAGAGAAGAAGACGTTTGAAAATTTCACTATATAACTCTATGTAAATCTGTGACCCCCGGGGCAGGGCCAATTTTGACCCCAGGGGCATAATTTGAACAAACTTGATAGAGGACCTGTAGATGATGCTATGTGCCAAATATCTAAGCTCTGGCCCTTGTAGTTTTTGACAAGAAGAATTTTTAAGATTTCCTTATTTTTTCACTTTGGTTGCCATGGCAACCAGAGTTCTGCATTGTTTTTAATTCTTTGAACAAATTTGAAAGAGCTTGACCCAAGGAACATTTCTGTAAAGTTTGGTTGAATTCTGTCAAGCGGTATAGGTGGAGATGTCATTTGAAGCAATTGTTAACGACGACGGACGACGACGGACACAGGGCCATCCCAATAGCTCACCTTGAGCCTTTGGCTCAGGTGAGCTAAAAACAAACAAAACACTGGCTGAATCTGCTGGGACAGGAAACTACTCCTGACCAGGTGATAAAGCAAATTGTAGAAGTCAAGAAATAATTCAGGAATCGCCATACACCTGGTTCAATTGGCCAGGGTGGTCTTTTCAATCAACCAGAGTGGTCGATTCAATCCATCGCAAGTGGTCATTTCAATCGACCACAAGCGGTCAGGTCAATCGATAAATATGGTCAGTTCAATCGACCAGGGTGGTCTTTTCAGATTTGAAAAATTCACTTTGTGCTTCCTATACCCCCATTATACACTTGAAATAGCTTCCTGTGTATACATCATTACACTATAATTAAACCCTGATAAAGCTTAATTAAGAGCTTTATTTTTAACAAAACAAGAGCCGCATGCGGCCCTAAATCGCTCACCAGAGTAACTATTGTGTTATACTCGATGCATAATGAAGTTTATCATTGCGGACTGTTGCATGAAACTCGGAATTAGGTTTTCCTGTAGACTAAGAAGTATATGTAAAACTGATAAGCCCCGGGGCGGGGCCATTTTTGACCCTGGGGTCATGATTTGAACTATCTTGGTAGAGGACCATAAGACAAAGCTAGATGGCAAATATAAAAGGTATGAACCTTACGGTTTCAGAGAAGAAGATTTTTAAAGGTTTTACTACACAAAGTCTTTGTAAAACTTATAAGCCCCGGGGCGGGGCCATTTTTGACCCTGGGGTCATGATTTGAACAATCTTGGTAGAGGACCATAAGACAAAGCTAGATGGCAAATATAAAAGGTATGGGCCTTACAGTTTCAGAGAAGAAGATTTTTAAAGGTTTTACTACACAAGTCTTTGTAAAACTTATAAGCCCCGGGGCCGGGCCATTTTTTATCCGGGGGTCATGAATTGAACAATCTTAGTAGAGGACCATAAGGCAAAGCTAGATGGCAAATATAAAAGGTATGGGCCTTACGGTTTCAGAGAAGAAGATTTTTAAAGGTTTTACTACACAAGTCTTTGTAAACCTTATAACCCCCGGGGCGGGGCCATTTTTGATCCGGGGGTCATGAATTGAACAATCTTAGTAGAGGATCATAAGGCAAAGCTAGATGCCAAATATAAAAGTTCTTGGTTTTAGGGTTTCAGAAAAGAAGAGTTTTAAAGGTTTATTCCTTATAAGTCTATAAATGTAAAACTGATAACCCCCGGGGCGGGGCCATTTTTGACCCTGGGGTCATGATTTGAACAATCTTGGTAGAGGACCATAAGGCAAAGCTAGATGCCGAATATAATAGGTATGGGTCTTACGGTTTTAGAGAAGAAGATTTTTAAAGGTTTTCCTATATAAGTCTATGTAAATCTGATAAGCCCCGGGGCGGGGCCATTTTTGACCCTGGGGTCATGATTTGAACAATCTTTGTAAAGGGCCATAAGATAAAGCTAGATGCCAAATATAAATTGTCTGGGCCTTACGGTTTCAGAGAAGAAGATTTTTAAAGGATTTCCTATATAAGTCTATGTAAAACTGATCCATAAGCCCCGGGGCGGGGCCATTTTTGACCCTGGGGTCATGATTTGAACAATCTTAGTAGAGGTCCATAAGGCATAGCTAGATGCCAAATATAAAAGGTCTAGGCCATACAATTTTAGAGAAGAAGAGTTTTAAAGGATTTCCTATGAAAAACTGATAAGCCCCGGGGCGGGGCCATTTTGACCCGGGGGTCATTATTTGAACAATCTTGCTAAAGGTTAACAACATGATGCTACATCTGAAATTTGGTTATCCTAGGACTTATAGTTATTGACAAGAAGATGTTTAAAGTTTTGACTTTAGTTGTCAATATTACGTAAATACGGAAAATGACCACGCCCTCTGGCGGCCATGTTTTTTGACAGATCATAATTCTTTGAACAGTTTTGAAAGTATATTAATTGAGCAACATTTTGGTGCAAACCAAATTGAAATCGGACCAGTCGTTCTTGAGAAGAAGATTTATTTAGATATTGTGCATGGTGAAGCTCACAACTACAGTATGTATCTGACCAAGTTTGGTTAAAATTGGGCCATTGGTTTCAGAGAAGAAGTTATTTGAAACAAATTGTGAACAGACGACACCGACGTATGACGGACGGCAACCGATCAAAATAGCTCACCTTGAAAGAGCTAAAAAGAGTATTGACCGGTATTGACCAGTATTGAACACTTCAGGGAGTATTGACCGGGGCGGTTTTAACCGCCCCAGTTTTTACCGGCCAACCCTGCCATGGTATGTTTTTAGTACATATATTTAAGAGAGCCACCGTGACCACTTAAAGCAGGTTGAAAGTAAAGCAGAATGCGCCTTAAATTAAAATATGTTCTGCTATACTTTTAGCCTAAATTGAGACTCCCAACCAGATTTAGCATTAAAAATAGTAATTCGTAAATATATGTCAAACGCTTATAATATTAATCAGTAAGAACTAGTTTAGGATAAGAAATTCTGTTTAACAAATACACCTTTTAACGCCTTTAATTTGTTCATCAACTGAAGAAAAGAGTTCAATTTTATAGTCAACAAGAGCGTGTCCCAGTTACACAAATGCCCCCGATGATACAGGGAGGAGAATCCAGACTATCAAAAGTAAAATGTACGAGTTAGAGAGCGGAAACTGTCGTGGAGTGCCAAAAAAGCGCCATTTTGAGGAATTCAAGGGCCATTACTCAAAAGGGCCTAGCATAAATTGGTGCCGCTGGTTATCCAACTTGGTCTCCATTTTATGTCAACAAACATTTTCAGACAGTTTGGTGAAGATCAGATGAAAAGCAATGTGTTTGTGAAACACAAATGCCCCCAGCCAGCGTCATGTTCTGTAATGTAATGCTTATTTGCAAAAGCAGGTCAAAAGTCATGGTCGCATGGTAAATGAAACATTGGCATGGTTGGAGAAGTCTTAACACAAGAAACATACAATGTACATACAAAGTATGGAAGCTCTAGGCCTACTGGTTCAAATGTTATAGGCATATAAAGATTTACACAAAAGAAGGTCAAAGGTCAAGGTCACAAGGGCAAAAACGTAGGTATGGTTGGAAAGGTCTGACACAAGAAATATATAAACAAAATATGAAAGCCGTAGGCCTACTGGTGCAAATGTTATAGCCATTTAAAGATTTTAACAAAAGTAAGTCAAATGTCAAGGTCACAAGGTCAAAAAGTTTTGTATGGTTGGAAATGTCTTGCCACAGGGAAGACACCTGTCAAGTATAAAAGACCCAGGTGCAAAAATGCAAAAGTTATAGCCAAGGTTAAGGTTTTTGGTTAAAGTTATATTACAGTGCTCCAGATAAGGTGCGTACGTGCGTTTTCCCGCATTGTTTTTGGAGAGAAACGCATTTGAAATGACAATCCATGCGTACAAAAACGCACAAAGAAAATTGCGTACGCATTTCAAATATTTAGTTGCGAGTAACAAACGGTAGACTGGGCGTCAGTTTTGCGCATTTGATGGGTTAGAACTACGTTCTTTACTTAGAAAAATAACTTCAAACCAGTCCGTATTTTAATTGAAATGTTTACCCTAACACCGTTCGCTGTTTAAATTAGTTTCGCACCCGCAGTGTCTCGCCTCCGTCGCGAACTTTAAAAAGCGACAACATTGGATCGGCCGGGTTATCTCGATTCCGTAGCCTTTCAGAAAGGATTGTGAATTTGGTGTGCTTTAAAACTCAAATACTCGGAGACCGGTATAAACACGCCCGCGTAGTTACTACAAGGTACGGGTCGAAACATTATGGGACGAAATTGTCATTGCAAGCGTCGGCAGAAAAACATGTTATGATGGCGGCGTCTGGTGCTGGTCAACGTAAAAAATAATGATAAAACGCCTATACTATTCAATTTAAAAAACCGCGAGGATGCGATGAGCGGGTATTCAAATCTATCATTGAGTGTTAATTGATAGCTTCATTCGCGAGGACAACCTCAGTGTATAAAATCCGCAAAAAATATCAAAAGAAAACACAACGGTGCTCAGGTAAATAAAAAAAATTGAAAATAATATTGGAAATGAATTATCCCTAGATAAATATTAGTTTTAAGGGACAAGATCGAGAAACAGTATTGAAATGTCCCATATGCATTGAGGGAAATGTAGACACCTTGTTGGCTCAAAGACTCAGACTGCAAAGAAATACTGTTGACAGGCATGGGTATTAAACTTAAAGAGCACAAGCGATGTGTTCAAATATGAACAGGAATGTACACATTACACAATGTCTTGTTCAGATAATGACATTAACATAGAAGTGTGTACATGTCTACATTGCTCAATTCAGTATAAGTTAAATTTAGTTGAAGTTTTCCATTGTTTGTATTCTGCGTAGATTTTCAGCATTCAATTTCAATTTTCAGCATTGAAGTGAAAATAGTGCGAGTACGTACTCATTGCATGCAAAAATTATCTGGAGCACTGTATTAATTAAGTCAAAGGTCACATAGTCAAAGACCTTGGTATGGTTGGAAAGGTCTTGACACAAGAAATAAACATACAAACTATGAAAGCCCTTGGACTACTGGTGCTAATGTTATAGCCATTTAAAGATTTTTTCAAAAGTAGGTCAAATGTCAAGGTCACAGTTGGTATGGTCGGAAAAGTCTTGACATAAGGAAGAAACCTGCAAAGTATAAAAGGCCCAGGTGCAAAAATGCAAAAGTTATAGCCAAGGTTAAGGTTTTTGGTTAAAGTTTAATTAAATAGATCAAAGGTCATGGTCAAGGTCACATGGTCAAATACGTTGGTATGGTTGGAAATGTCTTGACACGAGGGAAACACATGCCAAGTATAAAAGGCCCAGGTTCAAAAATGCAAAAGTTATAGCCAAGGTTAAGGTTTTTAGTTAAAGTTTGATTAATTAGGTCAAAGGTCGAGGTCAAGGTCACATAGTCATAGACTTTGGTATGGTTGGAAAGGTCGTGACACAAGAAATATACATACAAAATATGAAAGTCCTGGGCCAACTGGTGCAAATGTTATAGCCATTTGAAGATTTTTACAAAAGTAGGTCAAATGTTAAGGTCAAGGTCACAAGGTCAAAACGTTTTGTATGGTTGGAAAGGTCTTGCCATGAGGAATACACATGCCAAGTATAAAAGGCCCAGGTTCAAACATGCAAAAGTTATAGCCAAGGTTAAGGTTTTTGGTCAAAGTTTGATTAAATAGGTCAAACTCAAAGGTCAAGGTCATGGTCAAAGATGTTGGTATGGTTGGAAAGGTCTTGACACAAGAAATATACATACAAAATATGAAAGCCCTGTGCCTACTGGTGCAAATGTTCTAGCCATTTAAAGATTTTTACAAAAGTAGGTCAAATGCCAAGGTCAAGGTCACAAGGTCAAAAAGATTTGTGTGGTTGGAAAGGTCTTAATACAGGGAAGACACATGCCAAGTATAAAAGGCCCAGGTACAAAAATGCCAGAGTTATAGCCAAGGTTAAGGTTTTTGGCACAGACAGACAGACGGACGGACGGACGGACGGACGGACAGACATGACAAAAACTATATGCCCCCGAATCGTAGATTCTGGGGGCATAAAAATGCATTCCAATAAAAAATAAAAAATTGAGCTCTGATGGGATTCGAACCCGGGACCTGGCATATGCAAAAGCCACACTGCAGACGAGGCGGCATGTGTAGAACGTTTATTCCTACTGTATAATTATACTGGTGTGGTTTATCATTGAAAACCAGATCATTCAGCTTTATCATTGGCAAACAGAGCCTCTAGACGACACAGAGAGAGTGTGATGCACTTTTATCAGATATCAATTATTCTTCGGATTCTCACAACTTTTTTAGCAAATTTTTTTCTATGAAAGATCTCAAGATCACTTAAGAAAATGATTTTTAAGTTATAGCTAGAACATATTAAGTAAAATCTTAGTTAAGAAGGGGCCGAACGAATGTTAGCGAGTGACCTGCTTCTAAACCATTAAGATTTCACTTAATATGTTCTAACAAACTTAGATTTTTAGAATATAAGTTACCTATATTTTTATTGGCCGAGGACTACAATATTCCCACGTTATTGTAAACAAATCTGGCTTACTCTGGTTGTAAGATTGCCCCAATATGGCAGTCTTTAAAACTAGTTAATTTACTACGAGGCAGAGTTATCTATACCGCGTGCACTCGGACACCACGCGTCATCGAAACACAAAAAAAATCTAAATGATTGAGTACCGTACTTAATGGGGAGCAAAAGGCAGTTTGATTGGTTAAAAATGTAGGTTATATTCTAAAGTTTTTTCAAGGATTTTCATTACTATTTTAGGCTTTATAGCTCAGAGGTAGAGCATCTGCTTGGAGTGCGGGAGGTTGTGGTTTCAATCCCAAAACTTGAAAATTGGTGGTAATATGGCTTTCCTCCTTGGCGCTCGGGATTTCAGGTTAGAATTACAACTGGTTCTTCGGGCGCCGCCATATCGGCAGACTAAAACCTACGGTGCTTCATGTACCTCTCGTGTGTACCTCTTAAAGTTGAATATTTCTAGTAGAAAAAAATATTAATCACAAAATATTGTTATGCATAAAACTACGGAGATTTGAATAAAAGTGTATCATTATGGTTCACAAGTCATATTCAGTGTCCCAAATATCTCAAACTGTACACTTCAGGGCTCACCATTTCAGTTCTAATTTCCATTTTAATCCCGGGTGAGCACCCCCGGACCCCATCCTCTTCCCTCCACATTCATTGAAGCCTAGCTATGCCACTGTAATAATGTTTCATCCTGATTTAAGCCAGATGTTGAAGCTCAGGCTCATCTAAATGGTTTTAAAAACACGTAACATTAATTGATTTCTTTTCTTCTATTTCTTGTTATGAAGACAGGTGACCGTTTAAAGCAGGTTGAAAGTAAAGCAGAATGCACCTTAAGTGGTGCAATGTTGCTGAACTCAGCTCGAGTTGTTACAAAAGTAAAGTCTGCGAGTGTGATCAACCTTGCACTTTTCAGTCTTGCTCATTATTAGACTTAGTCATACAAAGATGAAAGAAAACTAAAAGTTATTGTCTGATAGTGTGGCTTATCTTAAATTTTAAGTATGTAAAGGGGCATAACTCGTTAAAAAATAATTTAACAGGAACCAAATATCAAATTTGAAATCAATTGAAAAAATTTAGACTATAAAGGGGGCATATACTCTGCTAAAAACAGTCGCCAACATCTGAAATTTAACAGGAACCAAAATTCACAGGTGCCTTCCCTGTATGATGAGAAAGCTAAATATGAAATTTGGTTACATTTATTATAGACAAAATGTAAGTAAAATTATTATCAGGAAACAATATATTGTTAAAAAAATTGTGTGAAGGGGCATAACTCTGAAAATACGGAGTCAAACCAAAAACCTGTACTATATATTAAGTCACTTTATTCATTGTATCACCATATCAAATTTGAAATCAATTGAATAAAAAATAAAAAAGTTTTTTGTTTTTTTTTAAAAAATGCCCATTTTTGACAATAAAGGGGCATAACTCTGCTAAAATTAGTCGCCAACATCTGAAACACTAACTCGTCTGAACTATTGTGGTATGGAATATTTGTAGGAAGTTTAATCAAAATCGGTCAATAAATGAAGGTGAGAGAGCGCTAAGAAGAAAAGTTAACGGACGAAGTGTGGCTTATTTTAAATTTTAAGTATGTAAAGGGGCATAACTCATAGAAAAATATTTTAACAGGAACCAAAATTCACAGGTGCCTTCCCTGCATGATGAGAAAGATAAATATGAAATTTGGTTACAATAGACAAAATGTAAGTAAAATTATTATCAGGAAACAATATATTGTTAAAAAAATTGTGTGAAGGGGGCATTACTCTGAAAATACGGAGTCAACCCAAAAACCCGTAATATATGTTAAGTAACTTCATTCATTGTATCACCATATCAAATTTGAAATCAATTGAATAAAAAAAAGTTCTGTTTTTTTTTTAAAAATGCCCATTTTGGACAATAAAGGGGCATAACTCTGCTAAAAATAGCCGCCAACATCTGAAACGCGATCTCGTCCGAACTATTGTGGTATGGAATATTTGTAGGGAGTTTAATCAAAATCAGTAAATAAATGAAGGTGAGAGAGCGCTAACAAGACAAGGGCCACTATGGCCCTAAATCGCTCACCTGGTAACCATGTAACCATGTACACCTTGTGACCTAGTTTTTGACCGGGCATGACCCTCATTCTAACTTGACCTCGATTTCAATGAGACAAACATTTTTTTCAAGTTTCATGAAGTTCAATGAAATTTTGTAGTCTCTAGAGTGTTAATAAGGTTTTTCGATGATTCGACCTAGTGACATATATAGTTTTTGACCGGACATGACCCACATTCCAACTTGACCTAGATTTCATTGAGGCAAACATTTTGATGAAGTTTCATGAAGATCCAATGAAATTTGTAGTCTCTAGAGTGTTAACAAGGTTTTTCGAAGATTTGGCCCTAGTGACCTAGTTTTTGACCGGACATGACCCAAATTCGAACTTGGCCTAGATTTTATTGAGGCAATCATATTGATGAAGTTTCATGAAGATCCAATGAAATTTGTAGCCTCTAGAGTGTTAACAAGGTTTTTCGATAATTTGACATAGTGACATATATAGTTTTTGACCGGACATGACCCACATTCCAACTTGACCTAGATTTCATTGAGGCAAACATTTTGATGAAGTTTCATGAAGATCCAATGAAATTTGTAGTCTCTAGAGTGTTAACAAGGTTTTTCGAAGATTTGGCCCTAGTGACCTAGTTTTTGACCGGACATGACCCAAATTCGAACTTGGCCTAGATTTTATTGAGGCAATCATATTGATGAAGTTTCATGAAGATCCAATGAAATTTGTAGCCTCTAGAGTGTTAACAAGGTTTTTCGATAATTTGACCTAGTGACCTAGTTTTTGATCGGACATGACCCACATTCGAACTTGACCTAGATTTCATTAAGGCAAACATTTTGACGAAGTTTCATGAAGATCCAATGAAATTTGTAGTCTCTAGAGTGTTAACAAGGTTTTTCGATAATTTGACCTAGTGACCTAGTTTTTGATCGGACATGACCCACATTCGAACTTGGCCTGGATTTCATCGAGGCAATCATATTGATGAAGTTTCATGAAGATCCAATGAAATGTGTAGCCTCTAGAGTGTTAACAAGGTTTTTCGATAATTTGACCTAGTGACCTAGTTTTTGACCGGACATGACCCACATTCGAACTTGACCTAGATTTCATTGAGGCAAACATTGTGAATAAGTTTCATTAAGATCAAATGAGATTTGAACCTGCTAGAGTGTTCACGAACAATTGTGAACGGACGGACGGACGGACAGACGACGGACATCCAGCGATCCTAAAAGCTCACCTTGGCACTACGTGCCAGGTGAGCTAAAAAGTTTACGGACGGACTGTGCGTACGGACGGACGGACAGCGTTGGGTATACCATAATATGTCCGTTGATGACGGGCGTATAATAAAAAACAACTAAGAATCATGGATCCGCACCGGATATAGACAGGGCTGCCATTTCTCCGGATTTTTCCTAAGTATTCAGATTTTTTCTGATACATTGTAGCTTAAAGTAGGCTGAAAGTATTTGAAAATCTTAGGATTTTTCTAGTCCACATGTGTACAGTTCTGATATGGAGCTATTTTGCCATATCCTCACAGTACACCGGCAATACGTGTTTTACTGTTAGGAAAAACTCGCTTCATAAGTTAACTATCGCCCAACGGATTTTAATTTGTTGGGCATCAAATTTCTCAAAAAGTAAAGCATTAATCTTAAAAGTAAGACTACCAACAGATTCAGTATGCAAAAATACACCAACCTGGTACCCCAAAAAAATCTTTAAAACACTTAATTTGACTTTTAATCCAGAGATTTATTCCAGTGTGTGTACAGCGTGGACTACACTGGGGGGGAAACGTTTCTTTGGTTTTGCCACCGTTGTGTCGAAATACGGCTCATTTTATAGTATTAATCCGGTGTACGTTCAATCCAACCAGTGTACTAGCTGCCATGTAAACAACATAAAAACAACCGCTGCTCGAGTATTTTGAAAAGTTTAAAATTAGATGAATAGCAACCTGAAGCTTGATTTGAGATCAGAAATTGTTTTCAAAATGACTTTTAGCAATAATTGTGTGATTTTAGCTAGTAAATGTGACTCAATCTGAGAGTTTAAAGAGGCTCGCAACCGGATTTAGCATTAAAAATAGTAATTTGTAAATATATGTCAAATGCTTATATAAATGGGTAAGATTTAGTTTTGGATTATAAATTCTGTTAAAAAATGCATTTCAAAAAAAAAAGAAGGAAGAAGCTCTGGTGGGATTCGAACCCGTGACCCTCCATGCGGAGACAAACATGAAAACAAAGGCGAACGCCTTAACCACGCGGCTACTGGGGCTCTCTATCTATATGGTAGCGAATTAACGTACTTCACTGGTAGCGATTGATTTATGGCGGAGTCTATTGACACGTACGTATGAAAAACAAAAAACCTTCTATTGACACGTATGCACATAATATTCACTTTATCGTAAGAATCACACTCACCCCCAGAAAGTTTCCGCCCTATATTTGTTGAAAGTAACCAAAACGCATTACAACGGTATGTTTTAGCATTTTATAAAATGCAATCATGATAAATGTACATTATAGGTAAGTATTTTTATGAATCTGTTTTTTGATTTTGATGAATTTGTAAATAAGAGGTATAAACAACGGTTTTAATTGAATATACCTGCTGTTGATGTTCTCACAGTTTGCTTATAACAAAGCAAAGAATTTCTCACATTTTTGAGTGGTTTGATATGAGTTATCCATTTAAATTCACATAAGTTGAATCAATTTGCATACGTTTAAATCGAAAAATAAAATATTATGATGACCATAAGAACAAATAGCGATGTAAAGAAATGGAGTTGTCGATCTTGTACTTTTTGTAGCAAGAACTCGCTAATGACACGTACTGCGATTTATAATACGTTTTATTTCGTTATTTTGTTTTTATATTGTTATTGGAATTGATATACACATAAATATATATATAAATATATATAAATAATGTCGGCGTGATGCCGGAAACTACCGGGAAAAGCTGTATATATATGAATTAAAAAAATAAATGATGTATTATAGGCTTTAAAAACACAATTTTATTTCTTCAAACAATGCGCGACGCGTTTCACTATAATTCATCAGGCGCTATACAATTGTTTATATAAACAATTGTATAGCGCCTGATGAATTATAGTGAAACGCGTCGCGCATTGTTTGAAGAAATAAAATTGTGTTTTTAAAGCCTATAATACATCATTTATTTTTTTTAATTCATATAAATATATATATATATATATATATAAACGGAAATGCAAAGGTCCGACAAAAGTCGGTCCGGTACAAGTTAAGATATATATCGAATTAAAAAATAAGAAAGATTATGCCTTTGTTTAAAAAATATTTAATAAAAACATTACACTCCTCTACTAAACTAGTTTCGCCTTTCCTAGTTTAGTAGAGGAGTGTAATGTTTCTATTAAATATTTTTTAAACAAAGGCATAATCTTTCTTATTTTTTAATTCGATATATATATATATATATATATGGATTTGTAACTGAACAGGTGAAAGGTTAATCCATACTTAGATCCGTACACAAATCATATCTGTTAATGTCTAAAAAAGCAGATGACATTTTTATGATTTGTTGTTTTTATTCTATTTTATTACCACACTATTAATCCATAAAGTCGATAAAATAGAGGATACCTATCGTATGGGTGAAATATTAAGACAGTTCATCGTGGTATAAATTGCCGTACATGTCATTAGCAAGTTTTCTATGATTCTATCTATTGACACGTACAAGTACGATAACTCGCAATAGGAATGTTAAGAATTGGAGTTGTCTTTCTTGTACGTTTTTGTAGCAAGAACTAGCTAATGACACGTACGGCAATTGATACCTCGTTTTACGGTCAAAGTTTTGTTGTTAAACTATTGTTTCGTTATTGGTATTGTAATATGTGGATTAAAATATTAAATAAGTAAATATTATTTGTATTAGTGTGCATGTCATATAGTTAAATGTTCTAAAAATAAAGCAGATGACATTTTAAGCAGAATTTGTTGTCGTTATTATTTTACCACTACTAAGCAATTAAGTAGTGTTTTAACTAATGCGGAATGGCGGGGCGGCCCGCCCTTCTGCCCTTTTGATCCGCCCTTATTCAGGTGTAAGGATCCGCCCTAGTACCCCTATTCTGTGCCCCTATCCATTTGATATAGACCGCCCCGCTGCCCGGAGCGATACCACTTACTGTCGCTAATCCCATTATTGCCAATCAGTGCAATGCGACACGCGCGTGTCATAGACAATCAACAATTATAGTGTGTAATCGACCGATACACATAATGTACCTGGTGTGGTACCCCGCATAGCGAGAGTGTACGACTGAAGCCGGATTAAATCGAAACGCATGTTGGCCTCGTTGAAAAACAGAATATACGACACCCTTTTCCCTAAATTTAAACATTCATATGATTATTATCCATTATGAAGACTAAAAAAAAATTCACAGATTAAAACGCAAACGCGAGTCGGATCTTGGAAAAATATGCTCGATACAGGGCCAATAAAGAATGCTCCACGAACGAACATTTTAGGTGAATATAGATCTAGAACCGAAATTAATTTCTTCGAAGGAAATACTTTCCATACAAATCTTTATTAATATTCACGTACCAGAAACGAACAGTCTTCCAAATTTGGGAAATGGAAAATTCAAACGCGCACCGTGCTTCGAAGTTTTACACAAGTTGTCTTTACTCGTTTTATTGGCTATAAGAAAGGTAATTCCCCGCATCTTTTTTTTAAACATCCAATGAATGTAGACGTTATATACACCCATTTAGAAAGACAGTATTGATGATTGACGTGAAATTAACAAATTACATCTTACAGGTGTATATTTCGCTGGAGTTTCGGGAAATAAGTTACGACCGAGAGAGGTTTGGTTGGTTTGATAACGTCCGTTTCTGCCATCAAATACTACATACTCGCGAGAATCGAAGAATGGGATATTTCTATTTCTAAAAGTATCGGTTCTGTGCTGTTGTTTTTATTTTGGTAAGTTCATATTGAATGATCTATTTGAAACAGAACATCAGCGTGACAACACATATCTAAGTAGATCCTGTTTAATTTTTCCCGTGATGCAGTCTAATTAATTGTATTCTGTTTTATGACAGGTGGTTGCTTAGGGAAGGCTGAATTTTATTAATAGGAAAATCCTTAAGACACCCACTTGCCTGGATACAGCAACAATCCAATGCCAATAATTATTGTACTTTATAGTAGATCTATTTGTTTGTGTGCATGTTTAACTGTGTGCGATATTAGAAAAATCTCAAAATAATTTTAAATCAGACAAACAGGTAATACATCCTATACAAAGGACTTACCCAGGGCACTCTGATCTGGGTCTATACTATTTGCATAAAGGTAAAAACACTCCATAACCTAGTTTCTTGCTCTTTTTTTTAAAGAATTAAGTAAGAGAATTGATATTTTCTAGTATTGATCGTTTTGGGGCTTTTACACCCCTGTTTTACAAAATACATTGTTGCAAAAGAATGGAATACTAGTTTAAATGCCAACCTCAATCAACAGCTGTAATGGGAAATCATCAGGTGCTGGAGTAAAATTTAGTTGTGTAACTTTAAATATTAATAATGTGTGATTTAAAGAAAAAAATCTTGATCTGTTAATATTCTATTTGCAAACATTGGCTGATTTCATCCATTTTCCATAATACTTGTATGCATCTGTATAATGTACATGTATAGCTAAAATCCACTACATGTGCATACATGTTTATTATATATCTCTGTATAGCAAAATTGCACTATTTCATCATTTAAAGTCCAAATAATTTCCGTCGCAGCGCAGGAGGGGACGCCCCTCCCCATTGTTCTATTGCCACATGTATAACCTTTATCTTTACAGACTTATATGCTGAATACATTAAAAGTGCTTATGGACCTATAAGACTTCGAATATGATGAAAAGACACCTAGAAATGTTAACAATCCCCTCGCCGACGTTGCAGGTCCGCACTTTGTTTGCACCCTGCCCTTTTTTGGTGCCCCCCTGCCCCTTTTTGGTGCCCCCCTGCCCTTTTTGAGAGTCTGGCTAAAACACTACCGGTACAATTAAGTCGATTAAACCGACATATCGTTGGGAAACTGTCATATTGACAGAGTTTAAACACAGTAAAAATTGGTATAAATTGCGGTATGTGTCATTAGCAAGTTTTCTATGATTCTATCTATTGACACATACAAGAACGATAACTCGCAATAGGAATGTTAAGAATTGGAGTTGTCTTTCTTGTACGTTTTTGTAGTAAGAACCCGCTAATGACACGTACGGCAATTTATATCGTTTACGGTCATAGTTTTGATGTTATTGTTTCGTTATTGGTATTGATTGAAATATGTGGATTAATATATTAAACAGGTAAAACATAATTATAATCAAGGTTTCAGTACGCAGGTCATATCGTTAAATGTTCTAAAAAATAAAGCAGATGACATTTTTTACCAGATTTTTTTTGTCGTTATTGTATTACCTCTAATAAGCCATTATGTCGATAAAAACAACCTATCGTTGGGAAACTGTCATATTGGCAGAGCTTAAACACAGTAAAAATTGGTATAAATTGCCATACGTGTCATTAGCAAGTTTTCTAGGATTCAATCTATTGACACGTACAAGAACGATAACTCGCAATAGGAATGTTAAGAATACGTTTATGAAGAGAAAATCTTGCTAATGACACGTACGGCAATTTATACCGTTTGTGTTGCTATTGTTTCGTTATTGGTATTGATTGAAATATGTGGATTAAAATATTAAACAGGTAAAATATTAATTTAAACTGACTGATTTCGTGAACCTAACTGATTTTACTTAAATTTCTTGTTAGATCGTTTTTGGCAAATGTCACTACAAAAGAATATCTCTGTACATTCCTTAGCTAGATAACGTTGCAAATCATCTTTTGGTTTCTTCATGCATGTTATGTGAAACCATTCCCTACACCTTGTGCATTTCATGGTTTGAACTGTCATGTGGTAGTCTACAAGAACAGTAAAGATCAAGTTCTTTCAAATATAGCAGATTTGATGATTTTCTAGAGCTTTTCCGCTTGGTCATTAAAAAATCACTCGAGCATATTTTGTTGCCACGCGCTGTTTGACATTTGAATAGCAAACAGCTTGATTGAGTAACAAACAATAAGCCGAGTAAAAGCAATTATTGTCATTTGGACAGTTAGGTAATTCACACCTATCTGAAACTCAACGCGCGCTTGTTGTTTGATGTTTGCGGTACACGCCATCTATTATTACAGGTAAATTATGATGTGTATCCAAGCTGTAATCGCGGTGGATCCAAGCTGTAATGTTATCCCGAGTTCCCACCCCCAAATCCTTTGCCAGTTTCAAAGTGAATTTCATAGTGAGACGTTGATTAAAGTGCAAATATTCTACAATGACTACATTTATGTTCAGGGTCTAGATTTTACTCAAGTTTTCAACGATATATATACGTTTGAAGTTATGGATAATACTGAATTTTAAGTGTACAATATGTAACAGTGGAAAAACAATATAACTTGTGGTGACAGAATTCTCTATTGTAATTTCAACGCAGTTTACTAGTTGTATTCCGCGTGAATGAGATCGTTAAACAGTGTGTTGTGTAAATTGGATTTTATTTGTACAATTGCATATAACAGGTATGTTTTTTTTTATTTTCTTATTTTACACTATTTATTAAATTAAGTTGTGATTATATGTATCTGAAACAAAATACTTTTGCCTGGACGTCTGTCTTTATCTATGCTATCTTTCTATCACGGACACATACGGTAAACGTGTACCATACGTTTGCACGTAAATTGTATCAAATAAGTAACAAATTCTGAGTGGTTTTTTTTAACAATATCATTAAAAAGTATTCTTATACAGTTCTGGTTCATTTTCATTAGAAATTTAATCATATAAAATCGCATACAATGATTGCAATTCTGAGGGCGGAAACTTTCTGACATGGTGGGTGATTATCACGATAAGTGTAATTTTTACCCTAACACCGTACGTGTCAATAGACACTTCGTTGATTTATACATATTCGGCTCGGGTTTATGTCTGAGCCCGTATAGAGAAGCAACAACAACAACTATACCGTCAGCTGACGCTATAGAAAAACGATGGAAAATATCTAAAAAACCTAAGATCCGGTGACGATTCTTGAGACTTTTTTTGGACTGATCATATTCTTTTAATGTAAGAAGCCAAATAATGCCACAAATTTGCTTTTATTTGAGTATTTTATTTTATTTTGACAAGTACACCATCCGGTTGCGAGTCCCTTTAAGGAATGAGGCAAAACTTATTTTCCTCCCTGTTTTTGGCTTATTGCCATGAGACCCTGAGGACGGCACGCGTAAAAAGTTAACTTGACGTCACAGGGGTTCATTGATGAGACTAGGATTTTTCATGCCAACTTATGGCAGCCCTGTATAGAGGATTAAGCTCAGCCAAGAATATTGTATTCACAGCGCACTTAGGTGGTCGCTTATCTGTAATGCACTGCGATACCCAGAATTCCCATCTCTTCTGTATACACTGCATTATTTAGTTTCCTACTCTGTTGTGTAGCACATTCGTTCATAGATATACAGCATTTTACAACCAATAATTTTGGATCCGCGAAAAATGAGGACAAAATCAAAATAGAGGTGAAATAAAAAAATTATTGAATGTGAACGCTTGTAGCATTTGAAACTTGAAAGAAATCTCAATGGTTATTTGCTAAACAAATGTCGTTGAAAAAAGATACATGAAAATATTGAACTAAATGTGCCTTCACCTTGTCTGCAAACAGAAGCTGTCAAAACTTCCCGCCAAAATCGCGATGTAAACACACAAGTTTAGGCTACGTCATCGATTTCTGTACACAGGCACCTGCCGCTGCAAATGGAAACAAACGGAGATGGATAAACCAAATTTGCGGAATGATTATGAAAGTTTCCACCAATTCTTGAATGATTTTTGTGAGAAACTGAATGAAAAACGTGAAGATATTGAATATGTTCCGATAAGACAACCAAATCCACGAATACGTCAGGACGAACTTGAAGGAGAAACGTTAGAATGGTGTCTAAACTTCCTATCAACAAGGTAAACAAAGTGGGTGGGGCAATACATTAACTATGTACGGTATGTGTCAACGAGTGGAATGTCATGTAAGTGTAGTGTACTGTTTGTGTTAAAAAGACGAGACTCATTTTATGTTTGCAACTGTCGTTACATTTACCTTCAGATAAGAATGTTGCCAGTGGCAATAACTAAGCTATAATGTCATTGTGATAGAAGCTCTAGATTGGGGTATTTAAATATTATGTTACCAGGGGTTATGAACGATAAATAAATACGTTTGCTGGTTCAATGAATTTATAATATCCAAAACAGCCTGAAACAATAGGAATAATATAAGTATCACAGACTAAAGGTTACAATGAATATTTGAGTCAATACAATAATTCCACGATTTCCGTCGCTCGTTAAACAAGCTAAATAGTAACAGACGTAATAAAGAGTTGTCTAAATATAAATAGTAACTTACCAGGCTATGGCACATTAAATGAATTTAACAATAAATAGTTGCTGTGAGCAGCAAAGCTAATAATATGACTCTATAAGACTATAATGTAGGTGTTGACACCATGACATCTAAAATACGAGTGCCGGGTTAGCGCGGTAAATTAATTACGTGGCTATTAAAGCGGGAAGATGGGATGATGGGAATTAAGTTAAGTGCACGTGCAAAGTGACAACACCCTCTCTCAGAACCTGTCTTACAACTCACTCTCACGCAAACATACGACAAGTTGCACGGTAGATCTACATGGACAAATGACGTAGTACACTACAAGGAAACCTGGTCAACATACTCCCCCTCTTGGAGAAAATGCCTCCTGGCATTCTACAAATACATATTTACAATACTATAAAATACCAGACTCCATGATAGTACTACATACTACCTAAAATAATGAAATGATATGTAGATCTAAACACACTTTCCCAAAGTTAAATATAAGGGTTGAACATTGAAACCAGCTTAAATAATTAAGACATTATAGGTACATAATAATGATTTAAAATTGGAGTGTTGGCTAGGAAGACCTATCTATGGAACTCTGACAACTTAAATGCCAAATGCACTCAAGTATAACCATAACTGGTATGAAATGAAATAAATTTGATATCTTTAGATATCAAATAGATATCAACCTCAGATATCAATATAAATACTGAGGATAAATATCAATTCTGGCTTCAGTATGCATAACACTTGCATACTGATATAAAAGCCAATAAATGTATCCTGTTAACAGGATTAAACTGAATTGCAACTAAATTTATATAAATGTAGTTACAGAATAAGGGTAACAGTAACTGAGCTGCAGTTACACAAAATATTCTATTCTATTCACTTGAATAGGTGAAACCCACTGACCATAGCGCTCGGGTGGTTTCCTGGCCCGAGAAGGAAGAGGAGTACCTGCTGAAGCAGCAGAAGCAGAAGGAAGAGAATCTGTTAGAACAACAGAATGCGAGTCTTGTGGTGTGGGGCCGCCCACCACTGGACTGCCAAGACCGGTTTGATCTTTACTATAGAGTATAGTAGATTCTGTCAGACTGGGACGACTCGAGCTGCGAACCTGATCAGAAGAAGGAGTAGAAAGGACAGAAAAAGATGGAACGGAATGGGTAGCAACATGGTCAGTGGTGCTAGTGGGCAAGGAAACAGAACTCCCGACATTGGATTGGATCCTCTTCTGCGGGATGATATACCGGGGTATAGATTCATCCGAAGAGGAAGAGGTATCCGATCCGCTGTCGGAGCTGAGTCTGTCCCTTGGTCTGGTTGGGGGACGCTTATGTTTGGAGGCCTTCGGTTGGGTCAGAGGTTCAAACGGGTCAGGAGCAGGAGGCAGTACACTAAATTGTAATAGCATGTTCCTATGTAGCTTCCTGATTGGGCCTTGGCCATCTTCCCGCTGAACCTCGAAGACTGGCAAATCTGGGTTAGGGATGCGCAAGACCCGGTAGGGAGTTTGCTCCCACCGGTCCGCTAACTTATGTTTACCCTGAAACCCAACCGATCGGACAAGAACTCTGTCCCCTATCTCAAGCTTGGCTGCAGTGACCTTGCGGTCATAAAGGGATTTCCCCTTTTCTGCCGCTCTAGCAGCTTCTTGGCCAGCCTTGTCATAGGCGTAGCTCAAGCGCTGACGAAGCTTGCTTACATAGGTGGGTTTGTCGGGGCTGCCATCCTTGGGACCTGTGCCCATAAGGATGTCCACAGCCAACTTGGGATGCCATCCAAACATAAGGAAATGAGGAGAGAAACCAGTGGAGTCACTCCTAGTGGCGTTGTAGGCCTGAACCAGAGGTCCTACAAAAGAGCTCCAGTTAGCTTTCTGGTCCGCCTCGAGCGTCCCCAGCATCTTGAGAAGAGACTGGTTGAAACGCTCGCAAGATCCATTACCCATGGGGTGATAAGGAGTGGTACGAGACTTTGTAGTACCGGCAATCTTGCAAAGCTCCTTAATCACCTTGCTCTCAAAGTTTCTCCCCTGATCACTATGTAAGCGATCAGGAAAAGAATAGAACTTTATAAAGTTCTCATAGAGAGCTTTAGCTGTAGTCTGCGCAGTTTGATTCCTGCATGGAATGGCCTGAGCATACCTGGTAAAGTGGTCAGTTATGACCAAAATATGCTCATAGCCACCCCTGGACTTCTCTAAGGAGAGAAAGTCCATACAGACCAGCTCCATGGGTCTGGATGTAGGGATGGGGACCATCTCAGCTAACTGAAAGGGTTTCTTCCTGCGAATGCAGCGCCCACAGTGTTCTACCCTGGCATTGACATCCTTTTCAAGGCCAGGCCAGTAGAACCTTTGCCTAGCAAGCCAAAGGGTCTTTTCTTTACCGGGGTGCCCAATATCGTCATGGATACCCTTCAAGGCTGTACCCCGGAAAGATTCAGGGAGGACTAACTGTTTGACAGTTTCCCCATTCAGCGACGTGGTTCTACAGAGAATGTCATCGTCTAGAGAAAGACGATTCCATTCTCTAAGGAGTTTCTGAACTTCAGGTAACTCCTTCCCCAGATTTCTCCCTCTGGGGCGAGAACCACGTTGCAAATGGGAAATAACCCTAGCAATAGCTCTGTCCTGACTATGTTCTAATTTCCAGTCGACATTGAGACTTGTGTGCTGACCCATACCCTCCCCGGCCGAAGGAGGAGAATGAGTAGTGGCAACAGTGTCTGCCAAGGGAATGTCAGCAGTGACAGCATGGCAGATAGCCTCAATGGCGTCTGGAAAGACCTGTCTAGATAGGCCATCAGCATCAGCATTAAGCTTGCCTGGTCGGTAAGAAATAGTAAAATGGTAGTTAGCCAAAGCAGCTACCCACCGATGACCAGTAGCATCAAGCTTAGCTGATGTGAGAACATATGTAAGTGGGTTGTTGTCCGTAACAACACTGAAAGTATTACCACAAAGGTAATCATGAAATTTTTCAGTGACGGCCCACTTCAGAGCTAGAAATTCCAGTTTATGGGCTGGATATTTCTTTTCACTAGGTCTAAGTCCTCGGCTTGCGTAAGCAACTACCCGCTCTGCCCCGTCCTGGACCTGATAAAGGACTGCACCTAAACCGGTGCCGCTACTATCAGTATGCAGAATAAAAGGAAGAGAATAATCTGCATAGGCCAGAACAGGAGCAGAGGTGAGCTTTTCGATAATAGTATCGAAAGCTAACTGTTGGGCATCACCCCAAATCCAAACTGTGGGACTTTTGGACTTTTTGGACTTGGATTTGGGCTTCCTGCCTGAAGTGCAGTGACCTATAAGAAGAGAGTTAAGAGGCTCCACAATGGTGGAAAAGTGAGAGATAAAGCGCCTGTAGTAACCCGCAAAGCCAAGGAATTGACGTACTTCCTTGACATTTTTAGGTACTTGCCAGGACTTTATAGCAGAAACTTTCTCAGGATCAGTATGAATACCGTCCTTAGAAATAAGGTGTCCAAGATAGGTCACTGACTCCATAAAAAGTTCACACTTAGACGGTTTGAGCTTGAGACCATGCACAGCAAGCCTGTGAAAAACAGCTTCAAGACGCTCAAGATGACCTTCAAACGTCTTGGAAAAGATCAGAATGTCGTCTAAGAAGACAAGGCAGTCTCGGAGATGTAAATCACCCATACAGCGTTCCGTAAGCCTTTGGAACGTCGCCGGAGCGTTGGTAAGACCAAAGCCGAGGCGGTTCCACTCGTAAAAACCGAGGTTGCCTACACTAAATGCTGTCTTGGGTTTATCCTCCTCCTCAACTTCAACATTCCAATACCCAGAACGAAGATCAAGCTTGCTGTACATGGAAGAACCAACAAGACAATCAGTAATGTCGTCAAAACGGGGAAGCATGTAAGCATCCTTCCGCGTCTTGGAATTCAACCGTCTCCAATCAATGCAGAAGCGCAAACTGTTATCGCGTTTCCGCACCAGTACAACATTACTGGACCAGGGGCTCTCAGACTCCCTGATCACATCAGCCTCAAGCATGCCCTTGATGTGCTGCTTGACCTCCTCATATAGACTAGGAGGAATTTTCCTATATGGATCCTTGAAAGGCTTAGGATCCTCCAAAACTATCTTATGTTTAAGAAGTTTGGTACAACCAATATCGTTGGGTCCAGTGGAAAAGACATGGTTCCACTTGCCCAAAACCTGATGAACTCTGAGAAGTTGATCAGGAGAAAGACTGTCTGTGTTAATCTTAACACCTAAATCCGAAGAAGAAGTAGCAGTCTGAGGGGTGGGAAGAGTAGATGCCAAATTATCAACAACAGAAACTTCTGAAAGCTGACAGATTTTGCTCCTAGGCAAAAGAGTTATGGGTTTGGCTGTAATGTTACAGACACGAACAGAAAACTTACAAAAAGATTCTGAGTGCTTAACATCAACCACCCTAGGGCAAACCAAATATCCAGGATTCCCATTCGAAGTACTGCTTTCAGTGACTACCTGAGAAATATCAGGGTCAATGTTACGAGCAATGCAGTTAAGAGTAGCCGATTCATATGGCTTCAGCGTAGTGCTGACTTTCCCTGAAAACTTTGCATTGAAAGTAGTACACTGCAAAGCAGTAAAAGCTACTTGCCACTCCTCAGACATTTCCGGCGACAGATCAGAATCTCTGAAAAGACGGATGACGTTAGTACCAATGATAACAGAATTGGCACTACCGAGCTTATGGTCCGGAATAACAAGGACAGGGACATTAAACTGAGTAGAGACTCCCTGAACTCTGAGAGAACATTCAATATAACCGGTGTAGTCTAAAAGAGAACCATCAGCGGTTGAAAGAGAAATACCGAAATCACCAAGAGGTAAGACTTCTGAAGAAATAGACTTGGCAGCAGACTCAGATATGGTAGACACCATAGCGCCAGAATCAATCAAGGCTTCAAAAGGTTTCTCATTCAAAAGAATGTATGATCTGTTGGAACTTCCAACCATACGATCCAATAAATGGCCATTGGCTTCACCAGCCTCTGTTCGGCCCCCAACAGAAGCGGTTAACCTTTTGACTGAGATTGGTAGTTGCTGTTGCCAGCGTTACCCCTGCCTCGACCACCATTGAAACCACGACCAGACTGACCTCGACCACGCCCTCTATTATTATAAGGTCGGGTCTGATTAGACTGAAAAGTCTGATAACCAGTAGAATTGGTATTGCTATAAGGTTGAGTCTGATTAGACTGAAAAGTCTGATAACCAGTAGAGGCAGTCTGGGTGCCAGAAGGTTGTAGCTTGTCAAGCTTCTGCAACACCTGGTCCATCTTCGAGTCAAACTGACTCCTAAGCCTAGATTCTACATTTGAAACTTCAACACTGAGTTTCCGCTCCATATCTGAAAAACGACTTTCCATGAAAGAAGAAACAGAAGAGTCAGATGTGACCGCATTGGTCTGGGCTTTTACTTTTGTAGTAGTAGGGGTAACGGACCTGGAAAGAGTAAATTCCTTCTCAACCTGGCGAATTTCCCTAAGAAGAGTATTATAGTCTGTGGACGTGTCATACTTATGGCGAGTTTGCGCCTTAAGATTGTCAGAAGACAAAGAAATCCAAAATTTATGCCTCAAAAGGTCATCCTTAGAAGAAGAAGTAAGAAGTCCCTTGTCGATTGCAGATTGCAAAATGGTTTCCAATCTGCAACCGAAAGAGGTAACAGACTCTTCAGGCTTCTGGTAAGCGTTAAAGAACTCTTGCATAATCATGTTTTGGGTGGAAACATCCCCAAACATGGCATCTAACTTATCAAGGATATCTATGGCAGTGGCAGTTTCCCCTAATGGGATCATAATCTTCCTAGCCGTACCCCTTAAAGATCTACGCATGGCCAAAAGAATAACATGATCAGTGATATCAGGATCACTCTGAAGGCACCTTACCTCGTACCTCCATTCTGTGTAGACACAGTCACCTTTCTGCATAGGTTCATCTCCTGAAAAGGTGGGTAATTTAGGGATGTATGGGGAGACATTAAAGGCATTTCCGACAGTAGAACTGTCACCACCACCAACGGGTGTAGAATGATGAAAACTAATGATACCCCTACCCTTTCCACTCTTATTGGGGATGGGTGTTAAAAAATCCTTAAGATTATCCTTGGAACTTGCCATAATTAAAGATAGAGTAGACAAGAGTTAAGTTTTAAAATGAAACTAAGGTAAAGCTATAACTAAGATTTACCTAAACTGCCTTATTCTACCACTATCTAGCCTATATCACTACAAATCTGTAAACAACTACGAGATAACTAGTAATACAAAACTAGAACACTGAAAATACGACGTAAAACAAAACAAATAATCAAATAAGCAAACCTCACACGCACTCTCCCTGTGTATTTCTGATTATTTGTTAGTGATGAATAAGTGATGGATGAATGAAGGGGGTGGGGAAAAAACTCAATTTATAGATTTTATACACAAAAACACTATTATATATTATATCTATACGATCTATAAAACCTCTATATTTTGTAGAGATCTATACAGCTATATGTTTTTCTTCTAGCAATCTATAGATATTTATTTTAAATACCCACAGATGAAATACTGTCTATGTTCCAAAAATAGCAAATATATTCAATACGGACACACAGATAGACAGACCAAAAGCAATCGTTTTGGACCCTCAGGTGCCACGCCCAGCTGTATGGAACTAGAAGCCGGGATCGCCAATTGTTACCAGGGGTTATGAACGATAAATAAATACGTTTGCTGGTTCAATGAATTTATAATATCCAAAACAGCCTGAAACAATAGGAATAATATAAGTATCACAGACTAAAGGTTACAATGAATATTTGAGTCAATACAATAATTCCACGATTTCCGTCGCTCGTTAAACAAGCTAAATAGTAACAGACGTAATAAAGAGTTGTCTAAATATAAATAGTAACTTACCAGGCTATGGCACATTAAATGAATTTAACAGTAAATAGTTGCTGTGAGCAGCAAAGCTAATAATATGACTCTATAAGACTATAATGTAGGTGTTGACACCATGACATCTAAAATACGAGTGCCGGGTTAGCGCGGTAAATTAATTACGTGGCTATTAAAGCGGGAAGATGGGATGATGGGAATTAAGTTAAGTGCACGTGCAAAGTGACAACACCCTCTCTCAGAACCTGTCTTACAACTCACTCTCACGCAAACATACGACAAGTTGCACAGTAGATCTACATGGACAAATGACATAGTACACTACAAGGAAACCTGGTCAACAATTATGAAAACTTTTAGTTTGGGCTTTAAAGTAGAACCAGATGAGGTCTTGAGCTGTGTAAGTACCAACTTAGCGGGGTCTCAAATCTGTTACTGCCACAGAACTGAAGTGGGTCCTTAAATGGGTCGAAGCATGGCTAAGTAATAGATCTCAGGTGGTTGTTCTGGAAGGTACTGAATCCGACTCTGCTCCCGTAAGTATCTGACGTGCCACAGGGATCTGTGCTTGCCCCAGTCTTATTTTTACTATTCATTAACGACTTGCCACAAGGCTTATCTTCATCCCTCCGCCTCTTTGCAGATGACTGTGTCCTATATCGTAATATACTCTCATAGTATGAGTCATACGCAGACTGCATCTTACTCCCAAACGATTTAAACAGGTTACAACAATCGGAGCAGTCTTGGTTGATGAAATTCAATATATCGAAATGTGTTATGAGAGTGAGTAGGCACAGACAGGTCAACACGATCAAGCACGATTATCTGTTACACGGCCAGAAACTAGAGTCGGTTGATTCCCCCAAGTACCTAGGGGTCACAATATCCAGCAACCTTGATTGGTCAGATCATGTCAGCACTGTGGCCAGCAAGGCCACCAAAACACTCGGCTTCCTCAGACGCAACCTGTGCTATACACCAAAGGGGACCAGACTCACTGCATACAAGACACTAGTCAGACCAATTGTTGAGTATGCATCCCCTATATGGAACCCACATACCGACCAAAATATAAAAAAAACTAGAAAAAGTTCAGAACACAGCAGCGAGGTGGGCCTGTAGAAGGTGGCGCAGTAATGACATAGACTGCATGCTCACCGATTTAGAATTAGACAAACTGGAACAACGTAGGCACACATCAAGTCTTTCCTTCTTCTACAAAATCCACTACAATCAGGTTTTCATCGACAAGGCTAAGTACCTGTCTCCAGTTGTCAATAGGTCACATAGAACCAGACAAAGTCACCCCCTCCAATACCAAAGATACTCTCCTAGCACAGAAACCTTCAAACATTCGTTCTTCCCCAAAACCATACCCGACTGGAACACCCTGCCGGAGACTACAGTTACACAGAGCACTGTAGCTTCCTTCAAGCAGGCCATCTCCGTAGTGTAGTAAACAAACCCTGTACATAGTTTTAACCTTGAAGCTGTTTCATCTGCCCTTTTTATACGCCCGTCTTCAGACGGGACGTATTATGTCGTGGCTCTGTCCGTCCGTCTGTCCGTCCGTTAACTTTTTCATGTCCGCTCTCTAACTCAAACAAATTTAGTCTAATCCTTTTGAAACTTGGTCAGAACGTGTATGACCATAATATCTCGGTCAAGTTCGATAACCAGCAAGATTGCCCCAGACATTCAAGAGTTATGCCCTTTTTTGTCAAAAACGGGCATATTAGTTTGTCCGCTCTCTAACTCAAACAAATAATTTTTAATCCTTTTCAAACTTTGTCAGCATGTGTATGACCATAATATCTCGGTCAAGTTCGATAACCAGCAGGATTGCACCAGGCATTCAAGAGTTATGCCCCTTTTTTTGTAAAAAACGGGCATATTTTAGTTTGTCCGCTCTCTAACTCAAACAAATTTATTTTAATCCTTTTGAAACTTTGTCAGCATGTGTATGACCATAATATCTCGGTCAGGTTCGATAACCAGCAGGATTGCCCCAGACATTCAAGAGTTATGCCCCTTTTTTTGTAAAAAACGGGCATATTTTAGTTTGTCCGCTCTATAACTCAAACACATTTATTTTAATCCTTTTGAAACTTGGTCAGCATGTGTATGACCATAATGTCTCTGTCAAGTTTGATAACAAGCAGGATTGCACCAGGCATTCAAGAGTTATGCCCCTTTTTTCGTAAAAAACGGGCATATTTTAGTTTGTCCGCTCTATAACTCAAACAAATTTATTTCAGGCCTTTTGAAACTTGGTCAGCATGTGTATGACCATAATGTCTCGGTTATATTTCATAACCAGCAAGATTGCCACAGACAGTCAAGAGTTATGTCCCTTTTTTCATCTAAAACGGGCATTTTTTAGTTTGTCCGCTCTCTAACTCAAACAAATTTATTCCAATCCTTTTGAAACTTGGTCAGCATGTGTATTACCATAATGTCTCAGTTATGTTCTATAACCAGCAGGATTGCCCCAGACATTCAAGAGTTATGCCCCTTATTTTGTCAAAAACGGGCATTTTTTAATTTGTCCGCTCTCTAACTCAAATAAATTTATTCCAATCCTTTTGAAACTTTGTCAGCATGTGTATGACCATAATGTCTCGGTCAAGCTTCATAACCAGCAAGATTGCCCCAGACATTCAAGAGTTATGCCCCTTTTATCGTCAAAAACGGGCATTTTTTTGTTTGTAGCTCTCTTTCTCAAACAAATTTATTCCCATCCTTTTGAAACTTGGTCAGCATATGACCCCTAACTTTCAGGGTTCTTCCCCTTCTGTTTTTACCTTGATAGGGTTTTGGTATGACTACATTCTAAGATCGTTTTGACGGGCGTATAATGTGCCCGGCTTGCGGTGCTCTTGTTAATACATGTAGTTAACTTATGCCAGTTTTTCTCTTTGGCTAAGTCTTTCTTTTGTTAATAGTATGTAGCACAGGTAATAGCTTCTTTTATAGCCTGTCTGATTGCTATATATGCAATCCGGACCCACACATGTCAAAATCCTCATTCATGAGTGGTCGACATTAATGGAAGAAAGAAAGAAAGATGGTTTGAAACACGACTAGGGAAAGAATTTCTACTTCTTCTAGCCACTATAGGTGTTATCTGTACACTGACCATTACAGGTGTTATCTGCACTCTGACCACTGCATATGTTATCTGTCCTCTGGCCACTACAGTTGTTATTTGTACACTGACCATTACATGTGTTATCTGCACTCTGACCACTGCATATGTTATCTGTCCTCTGACCACTACAGGTGTTATCTGTCCTCTGACCCATATAGGTGTTATCTGTACTCTGACCCATATAGGTGTTATCTGGTCTCTGATCACTACAGGTGTTATCTGCTCTCTGGCCACTACAGGTGTTATCTGTTCTCCGGCCACTACAGGTGTTATCTGTCCTCTGGCCACTACAGGTGTTATCTGTCCTCTGGCCACTGCATATGAGATCTGTCCTCTGGCCACTACAGGTGTTATCTGTCCTCTGGCCACTACAGGTGTTATCTGTTCTCTGGTCACTGCATATGTTATTTGTTCTCTGGCCACTTCAGGTGTTATCTGTCCTCTGTCCACTACAGGTGTTATCTGTACTCTGGGCACTGTATAATTATGAGATCTGTTCTCTGGTCACTACATGTGTTATCTGTACTCTGACCCATATAGGTGTTATCTGTCCTCTGAACACTACAGGTGTTATATGTACTCGAGCCACTACAGATGGTATATGGCCTCTGGCCACTACAGGTGTTATCTGTCCACTACATGTGTTACCTGCTCTCTAATCACTACAGGTGTTATCTGACCTGAGTGACCTCTAATCACTACAGGTGTTATCTGACCTCAGGCAACTACAGGTATTATCTGACCACTACAGGTGTTATCTGTCCTCTAATCACTACATATATTATCTGTCCTCTGGCCACTTATGTCTTGCTTACCAATCAGAGGGACTAAGATGAAAGCAGCAGCAACACTCTTGTAGGAGATTTCTGCTTTACTTTATATAACACTTTAAACTGTTGACTGTCTTAAACATAACCAAGTACTGTTTTGAAGGTTCAGCAAATCTGTTTTATAATGCACTTCATGGGATAAACATGGTTAATCGGAGGTAAATCCTCTCCTTCCTATAGCTGTTTCAGCTTTTTAGCTACTTAGGTTGTTATAACTTGGAGCAGGCTCATTTAGGCACATCATGCTTAACCCTTTCCCCCATAGAATCGCCTTTTACAAATATGATTTGTTCCTCCGCTAAAGAAAATAGTTTCAATTCAATCAGTCATGAATGTATATTACAGGGAATATTTTCTATATTGTAGCACATGATAGCTTAAAGCAGGCTGAAAATAAAGCAGAATGGGCCTTGGGGCGCATTCTGCTTTATTTTCAACCTGCTTTAAGTATAGTCACCTATCTTTAATTCTAGAAATAGGCTATCAGGTAAAGGGTTAAGCTACCATCTGCTTGGATATAGGGCATAGTTCTTATAACATATTTTCATTACTGCATAAGTGAAGCTATTTTCTTTAATGAAGGAACAAATTAATAGAGAAAAAGGGCAATTATTTATTTGGTAATCATAAAGCAGCCACCTGTCAGGTTGTAAAATGAATTTTAGAAGCATGAAAAGGCATCTCTGTAAGGAATAGATGAATCCTGCCTAGCTTGACAATGGTCTTCACTAAGAATCAAGGAAATGGTGAACCTTATAAAATTCCCCTAATAGAATCTCCTTTTAGTGCATTTAGTTAATTCCTCCACTAAAAAACAATCATGAAAATAATACCATCAGAAATATTTTATAAATCTTAGCAGATGGTAGCATACATGTACGTGAAGTAGGCTGAAACTAAAGCAGAATGTGTCATATTGCACTTTCTACTTTACTTTCAACCTGCTTTAGGTGGTCACCTGTCTTCAAAATGAAATCTAGAAAAGGGCTATGGGGTAAAGGGTTAAGTTAGCATGATAAGGGAGCTAAACTGTGTAACAGGAAGCTCTCCTACTGGGACTCACCTGTACAAGAGGAAGAGGTTATCACACAGATCAAGTAGCTATCCTTCCACACACTGAAATTAAAACTTCACCAACATTTGCCAGTTTAGTTTTGTATCAGATTAGAAACTCATAAATAGGAAAATGCTGAATGAGTCTTTATCAAACTTATATATATGTGCCTCTTCCACTCAGGTTTTGCAGGTCTATATAATATATAATGTTTTATTGTGAAATGCGTGAGAAACATTTTTTCTTTATTGTATATTTCAAAAAACAAAATCCTGCATTACATATTCCAAACAGTTTGCATCTTAGATTATGACACATATTTTAGTGGGCGCATAACTTGAATAACAACTATTGGCAGTTTACTGTCAATTTTAGTCCAATGCTGATAGTAAAGGGTTTGTATTGAGTCTGATGAGATCATTCTCAAGCATTTGAATTTTGATAGGTCAAATTACATCTTTTGATAAAATCTGACCAGTCAAAATTGATGCTTGAGAAAGATCTCAGCAGACTCAATTCAAATGCTTTACAACCTTTGGGCCAGGTCTGTAACTTATTGGTAAATGCCGGTTTCTCATGTTGAAAAGGATAGAGGATGTACAGTCGAACTTCAATATCTCAAACTTGCTTAACTTGAACTATCCCATACTTTGACACATGAATGATCTGCATTATTTCATGCTGGGTTAAGCGAACATACCCATATTTCAAAGTTAAAACGTGGGTATGTTCGATTTAACCGAGTTCAAGATATCGAAGTTCGACTGTACTTATATCAATGGTACATAGATATTTTGCATGCTCAGCTATCAACAGACTTCTTATCAAACATGTGTTCAGGCTTAACATCAGCCTGGGTTAATTAATTGTGAGACTGTTTCAAGTACATCTGCTTTGGTGCTAAATAGCATGAACAACAAAGCCAGTCTCACTTAGCCTGTCAGTCACTCAAAAGTACCAGGGCAACTCCTTAACCCTCCCCATCTAAAAATATCTGTTTCACATTGTAAGGACAGCAAGGTTGCTACTTAAAGCAAGTTGAAAGAAAAGCAGAATTTTGACTTTAATCCATTACCATACGTATACATGTAGATCTAATACTCGTTTTGACATCCCTAATTTTTTCCTCAACTGAAGATAATTATACTGTTAATGATCAGAGTCAATAGATAATTGAATATGCACCATGAGAAATATTTTCTATGTCCTTGAAGAAGGTATTTTAAAGCAGGCTGAAAGTAAAGCAGACTGTATTTATCACAAGAAGAGTTTATCAGTGTTTTCAAAACCTAGGAACAAGCTTAAATGGGATAAGGATTAAATAGATGGCTGTTAATAACCTGTTACTCCATAGCCTGTTTCTAGTTTTGAAAATAGGTGACCACTTTAAGCAGGTTGGAACTTCCGAAGTAATGCAGAATGCGCTTAGCACATTTTGCTTTACTTTCAGCCTGCTTTAAGCTTCCATCTGCTAGAATATAGAATTTTATTTTTATGAAACTTATTTATGACTGCATAAATTGTATATTATATTTTGTTCAGTGGATGAATAAATTAAGAGGCATAAAAAGGCATATTTATGGGTTAATGTAGTTTCTCACCTGTATATGGTAATAATTGACGGAAAGCAGGATGAGATTTACTTTCATCTTACTGCATGTATAATGCTTGATCATTTCCAAAAGTTCAGATCCTGTGGTCCGTCTTATGAAACAATGTACATGTAGGACAAAAACGGTTGTAAGTCAAAACTTTACAAAACATGTAATTTCTGATTCCTCCATTTAATCCTGTCTTGTTACATCTCTTTGGAATCATCTTTTCAAGGTGATTCCAAAGAGATGTTTTATGTTACAGACAGGATTAGATGGAGAAATAATGTTTGAGAATTATAGAATCTGACTTTCAACAAAAGTTGTCGTACAAAGTTTTGCAAGAAGGGCCCCCAGATCATGCTTTTATTCCCATTTTGATTGAAGGCTCCACCATTAATTAACCCTTTCAACCCTTTATAATATCTATATAGATTACTGATTACATAATTATGCAAACAGCTCCTATAGGCGGGGGCCTCCGTGGCCTAGTGGTATAGTCACAGTGACTTACATCACTAAGCTCCTCACCGCTGTGAGTTCGAATCCCAGTAGGTCGTTCGGATTTTTCACGTGAGGAAGCCTTCCAGCTGGCTTGCGGAAGGTCGGTGGTTCTACCCAGTTGCCGATTTGTGCCTGAAACACTGTGCATAAAGGGCTTCTGGGGTCTTCCTTCAACTATAATTAGCTGGACGTCGCGATATGACTGAAATACTGTTGAAAGCGACGTAAAATAAAAAAAAATCAAACTTTTTTTAAAAAAAAGCTCCTATAGGAGCCCTCTGATCAGGGTCTACACTGTTTGATAATGTTCATGGCATTTTGTTGTCATGACAAAAATGCATACTGTAGACTGGTTCCAAATACATGTCCTAGAAGAAGGTTAATAAATACCCACAAGAGATATTTGGGGTTCAAAGGGTTAAAAGTAATTGTTTATTGAGTGTTGGTAAAAAGAGAGAGTTTATACTTCGTGCTGTACACATGCAATGTGCTTGATGTATGAAGATACAGTTTGATAAAAGATTGATGGTGATTAGAAATACAGGAGAGATTTGATTATGTGGCAACCTCACACAAATGTCAATTACGGGGGCTGACTTGATCAGTTGAGCACGCATAAACTCTTGCACATAGCATGTTCATCATTAATACTGTGTTTGCTAACAGTTTGCATCCAGACCAGATTCCATGTAACTCAACATCTAATCATGCAGAATCAAAACTGTTTGACAAAAGTTGTAAGGTCTTCAAATAAAAAATAATCTTGGGAGAGGATGATTCTGGGAAAGAAAGTACTTAGTACAGTAAGGGTTGATTTAGTCACTGTATTTAGAATTTACAAAGAGTATCAAAGGCAATTTTATACTTACAGTCAAACTTGGGCCAAATCAAAAGAATTAAGAATTACAATCTTTAAAGAATGCTGCAATTGAATATAAATTGCAAAAGTAAATCTGAAATACGGCAAATCATTGGGCAACACTTTAGAAATGCATGTGATAGAAACTGTATATTTGGTGAGTGTACTTGACTTAAGGTGCCCTTGCGCTCAGAACAACTTTGGTCATGACCAATAAAGGTTAAGGTCAGTCAGTTAGAGGTCAAATAGGGTGAATAATACATTGGCCATACCATAATATAAAACATGTGATAGAGACTTCATATTTGGCATGTATACTCCACTCAAGAAGCTGTTGAGGTCAGGACATCTTCAGTCATGTTTGACAAAGGTCAAGGTCATTTAGTGGTAAAATTATGAAGGTCATTGTAACGATGGCCATAACTTTAAAACTGCATGTAATGGAGACTTTATATTTGGCATATGTACTCAATTCAAGCCTGTTTTATGTCACAGTCCCATAAAACCCTAACAAATAATCTTGACCTTGGTACAACTTGGTAAGGTCATTTAGAGGTCAAATAGGGTTAATTTAACATTAGCCATAGCTCTGGAACTATATGTGATAGTGACTTCATATTTGGCATGTGTATGCTCAACATAACAAGTAATCTCTTGAGTTCAGTCTAGGTTTGGTTATGTTCAACAAATGTCAAGGTCATTTAGAGGTCATGGTCACATCAGGGGGCATAGTCATCAGTGTGTCACAAACATGTCTTGTTTTGTTGGTTGTTTTGGGTTTTTATCAAACAAAATGTGGTGCACATTAAATGTGCACCACTTTTTGATTGAAAAAAAAACAAAACCACCACCCAAACCAACAAAACAAGAGATAATTGTAAAAACCTTTTCCTTCACTGTTGCTTGAGATGCCAAGTTACTCAGTATCACAATCACGTTGCACAAAGTATTAGTTAGTTCATACTATTAGCATTCATGAGAGTTACGGGTAAACTGGAGAATTGAAAAATTAGAACATTTTGCATCATAAATCCTGTTAATTTCTCGCCTTAGGCTGACATTAAAAAATACAGGGTGAGGTTTTATGATTGCTCTTGATGATTTTATCTGCAATCCAAGGCAGTAGTCTCATAGACGTGTTATCAGCTACCTAGTTTCTTTGAAGTTCAGGCAAGTTTTACCAATACCATGAAAACCTTGTGTTTGTTGTTTTAGGCTAGCATAGCAGAATGCAATGGCCTTAAGGCACATTCTATTTTTCTTTCAACCTATTTTAAGTTAACCAATTACCCCTATAGCATGTTTCTTATTTTTAAGATAGGTGACTACTTAAAGCAGTTTGAAAGTAAAGCAGAATGCGCCTTAAGGTGCATTCTGCTTTACTTCAACCTGCTTTAAGTTACATGATCTACTAAAATGTATATATTATATAGTATATAATTTTTATATCAATTATTACCATGGCATTATATCACATGGTGAAGGGGTGATTTAAGCATATTGGAAAATGGGTTTCCATTATTTTTCAATGCTCATTCAATGTTTTAAAAAAATGCTCTTTCAATGCTCTATCAATGCCATTTCATTTTGCTAAGGGTTAACCCATTACCACAATCATAGAAGAGCCTTTTAGTACATTTAATTCATTCCTTCACTGAAGAAATTAGTTCAATTTAAACATCCTAGCAGATGGTAGCTTAAAGCAGATTGAAAGTAAAGCAGAATGCACCTTTAGGTGCATTCTGCTTTACTTTCAACCTGCTTTAAGTGATCACATGTCTTCAAAACTAGAAACAGGCTATGGGGTAAAGGGTTAATACGTACTGCTG
The DNA here is from genome assembly GCA_922989275.2 of Gari tellinella. Classification (NCBI taxonomy): domain Eukaryota; kingdom Metazoa; phylum Mollusca; class Bivalvia; order Cardiida; family Psammobiidae; genus Gari; species Gari tellinella. The sequence continues at coordinate 10,926,216 of OV277868.1, forward strand.
GAGAAACAGGTTAAAGTTTCAAGGATATAAACATACCAAATTCACAGGGTTAAATTCAAGATTTATGAGCAGTTGATGATACACCCTTGAAAATTATGATCTTTGAGCCTTTTGAGTGTTGGAATTAATGTTAAAATGTTCCCCCAGACTATATTACAGAGGTATTATCCACTGGTTCCTAGATAATATTTGCCCTGGAAGCAGTTCACACATGTTGTTGAAATCATAAAATGGAATCAATATATGACACCATATTATTTATGACAGAACATGTATAAGAGTTGACTTTTAAGCAGAATTATGCATGCAGTGACGGTTTGTACATATTTAGCCTTTTCTTCTGATTGATTTCAGTGTTAAACATTATTAAGACAGGTGAATGCTTAGATCAGGCTGAAAGCAAAGGAAATTTCTGCTTTACCTTAATTTAGCCTGAATTTTATCGTGTTTATAGTGTTAGAAAAAATTCTATTGGCCCTTTTTCATAAAATGGTAGAAGCATAAAATGGCATTTCTTAGTAAGGAACAGGTAAAAGAGTATGTTACTCCAAGGTCTTTATAGTTGTATTATTTAAAAATATAAATAAAAATTCTGATAGGGAGACTTAACACAGGATAATAGGAGTTGTTTGGAAGCTTCAATTTTAGGGGGGTAATCATTCTTGAAGAATCTCAAATTGTGAAAAAAGGGTCAGCTGGTAGAATCTACCCCCACTTTTTTCACCAGTTTTTTTTTCTTCATAGAAACTAATTTTACTCTCTTCATGCAAAGTTTGAAGACTTTGTTAATTACTTTACAAAGGTGCACCTACCCCCTTAATGAATTTTAATGAATTTGCTGATTTCTATTGATAAAATTTGTTGATTTTGAGTGTTTTGAGGATGACTTATTATGAAACATGATTGAGACTGATAGTGGAATGAAAATGTGTCTACTTCCTTGTTTGATGAGTGTGACATTTACAGTGCTGCCATTTCTCCGTATTTTTCTGAAATCTTCAGATTTTTATCCTAGCAGATTGACTAGCTTAAAGCAGATTGATAGTAAATCAGAATGCGCCTTAAGGCGCATTCTGCTTAACTTTCAACCTGCTTTAAGTAATCTTGCTTTAGAAATAGAAAATTTGAAAATCAAAGGATTTTTTAAAATCAACTTATGGCAGCCCTGCATTTTGTCATTGGTTGAGATTTATGAACAGTTCAATAAGGAAGTTGCAACAAGCTGCATGATATATACAGGTCATTATTATAAAATTTTACTGGGTTTTGTTAATAATAATAATAAAGACTTAACTACTCCATAGATACTCCTTTCAACACATTACATTAATTCCTCCACTGAAGAAAGTAGTTTCATTTTATACAGTATTGAATGGGTAACATATTATGATGGTCAGTTTAAAGCAAGCTGAATATTCAGCAGAATGCACCTTAAAGCATATTCTGCTTTACTTTCCACCTACTCAAGTGGACCAACTGTTTACACTTTTCAAAATGTTGGTTCATTTATGTCGAACTCTGTTTGAATGTCTGTCCCTTCTTTCATGGATAGATTTTGAAATTATATACTTAATAGAAATGGCACCACATTGAGATGATGTATTGCAATTCAGACAGGTCTTTGTATAGATCTCAAAGGTCAATGTCACAATCGTGGTGGGAAAGGGGAACATTTTGTTGTGTCGGGTCCACACTGTAACTCAATCATGCATGAATGAATTTGAAATAACTTTGAATATACTGTATATTCTACTAGTAAATATGATGTGTCAAATGAAAGACTTGGGTCTGTAGCTCAAAGGTTGAGGTTACAGAGGAATCGTGTTGGGGCTCTTGATCTCCATCCTGCATGATTGGAACTTGGCATGAATATTCTTCTAGAGAAGACAATGTCTCTTGCACAAAGCTTGTGATTGGTTTAACTTCTGAATTACTCAAGGTAATAAAAAATCATGTAGCATGAAAATAAATGAGAAATATATCCGCTTACAGTATTAAAACTTTATTGGATGAAGATCATAATTTTATAATATATTTTAATTACATGGGTATACATATATAGGCACAACATAAAGTTTGATGAAAACAGATGGAATTTATTTGAATTAATGATTCTGTTGTCTCTGGTTCTATTACTGAAAGCCTATTATAAGATTAGAGGGAATCTTGTCCTTATACTTTACTACATAGAAGCACCTTTCAGTGGTTTAATTTATTCCTCTTCTGAAGAAAATATCTCAAATTTATACAGTCATGAATATGCAACATAAGAATATATTCTATATCCTATCAGATTGTAGCTCAAAGCAGGCTGAAAGTAAAACAGAATGTGCCTTAAGGTTCAATCTGCTTTACTTACAATCTGCTTTAATTGGTCATTTGACTTCAAAACTAGAAACAGGCTATTGTGGTAAAGGGTTAAGTGGTCACCTAGAGCTCACAGTCCTCAAAACAAGAAATATGCTATGTGGTAAAACAGGTAATAGCAGGGCTGCCATAACTTGATCATGAAAAATCCCAAGATTTCAAAATTTTCCATTTTTCAAGCGTGTTTACTTAAAGCAGGTTGAAGGTAAAGCAGAATGGGCCTTGAGGCGCATTCTGCTTTACTTTCAGCCTTCTTTAAGCTACCATCTGCTTGGATAAGAATCCGAAGATTTCGTAAAAATCCTAAAGAAATGGCAGCCTTGAATAATTCAGTTCATTCTAACAGCAGTCATATGTTTTGATCTTGCAGAGGCTGTCCTCAAGTGTTGGCGTCACTGTTAGCCCATGAGGTGTTCATGCGTGTGTCTAACAATGATCTAGATCAATATCTCACAGATGACTCACGAAATAGCAGCAGGCAGCAGGAAGACAAGGCAGGAACTGATTGCAACGAGAAGAACCAGGAAACTAAACCAGATGACGAAACAGTTCCAGGTACATATCTCTTTCCACCATAGAGCCATCGGGATAAATCACCTAATATGCTATTTCCCTGTGAAAACTTAAAAATCTTTTAGTCCTTCTTCGTCCTGTGTCCATCCTCCTCCTAAACCACTGGAGGGATTTTTACCAAACTTGGCATCTACAGGCCCTCTATCACAATTGCTCAGTCTTCACCAATCCTTGTATTGTGAACAGTATACGTGTATTAACCCTTTACCCCATCAATACGCTTTTTTACACCTAATTTATTCCTACACTAAAGATAATAGTTACAATTTATATATTCATGAATATGTATCATAAGAAATATTTTCTATATCCTAGCAGATAACAGCTTAAAGCAGGCTAAAAGTAAAGCAGAATGCACCTTAAGGCGCATTCTGCTTTACTTTTAACCTGCTTTAAGTGGTCACCTGTCTTCAAAATTAAAACTAGGCTATGGGGTAATGGGTTGAACAATTAAGATGAATATTGCTTCCTTCAGAATACAGTGCTGAGAAGTTACATGGGTTGGCTATTTCTACACTTGAGAATGTGGGCAAGGCATGGCAAAACTCCATACCTGACGCTGTCTTACCGAACCACATCTTTGAGACCTCCTACCATGCCATCAAAAACACCCGACGGAAAATGGAAGACAGTCATGTGATAATTCAGGATCTCAACAGCCTGTATGGACTTCAGGTATTACCCCCGTTACCCAATATATACACCTTTTATTTTAACCCATTACCACATAAATACGCCCTTTTACGCCTTTAATTTATTAATTCATAGAAGAATATAGATCCAATTTATACAGTAATAAATATGTACCATGAGAAATAGTTCCTTTATATTAGCAAATTGTAGCTTAAAGCAGGCTGAACGTAAAGCAGAATGCGCCTTAAGGCGCATTCTGCTTTATTTTCAGCCTGCTTTAAGTGGTCATCTGTCTTCTAAACTAGAAACTGGCTATGGGGAAATGGGTTAAGCCTTCAATTTATTTCTCTGCTAAAAAGTATAGTTTCAATTCATACAGTCATAAATATGCACTATAAATATTTTCTTTATTCTAACAGATGGTAGCTTAATGTCTCGCTGAAGACCATTTTAATTCTCTGATCAGTTCCTTTTGGATGATGATGTGATACAAGAAGGGAATTTGACATAAATATTACCAGTGTTCCATGATTGTTACCCCTTATTAGCTTGCGGCGCCGGTGTCATCCGATCTTTGGTGTTGGTGACATTTGGACCCCAGTTACATTGACCTCAGAATCTTTAAATGCATTTTAGATTATCGGAAAAACTAAAATCCAGGAGCTTCCAGGTGCTCAGTCCACTGGCCCTGCCAAGGTATTGCCCTGGATCCACTGAGGGCCCTAGCAGCCCCAAGCCATAATTTCGGGTTTTTAGCTCACCTGGCACGAAGTGCCAAGGTGAGCTATTGTGAACGCCCTGTGTCCGTCGTCGTCGTCATCCGTCGTCGTCATCCGTCGTCGTGTGTCATCTTCTTCTTGGAAACTACTGGGTCAATTTCATTAAAACTTCATAGGATTGTTCCTTGTAGGGTACTCTCTCAGATTTCTTGAAATATAGGTCATCCAATTGAATTTGTGGTTGCCATGGCAACCAATTGAAAAAACTTTAAAAATTTTCTTGTCAAAAACTACTGGTCTGAATTGAAAATAATTTTATCCAAATGTGCCATTGGTGACCCTCTATAAGATTTTTAAAAATAATGTTCCTATCTTAAAAAACATGGCCGCCAGTGGGTGGGGCAGATTTTCCTTATATGGCTATATAGTGAAAACTTTAAAAATCTTCTTTTCTGAAACCACTGATCCAATTTGAAAATAATTTCACACAAATGATCCATGGGTAACCCTTTACCAGAGTTTTAAAAATAATTTTGAAATCTTAAAAAACATGGCCGCCAGTGGGTGGGGCACGTTTTCCTTATGATACTGTATAGTAAAAACTTTCAAAATCTTCTTCTGTGAAACTGCTGGTCCAAATTGAAAATAATTTTAAACAAATGATCCATGGGTGACTCTCTACCAGATTTCTAAAACTAATTTTGATATCTTATAAAACATAGCCACCAGTGGGTGGGGCACGTTTTCCTTATGATACTGTATAGTAAAAACTTTAAAAATCTTCTTCTGGGAAACTACTGGTCCAAATTGAAAATATTTTTACACAAATGATCCATTGGTGACTCTCTACTAGATTTCTTAAAATAATTTTGATATCTTAAAATACATGGCCGCCAGTGGCTGGGGCACGTTTTCCTTATGAATTACTATATAGTTAAAACTTTAAAAATCTTCTTCTGTGAAACTGCTGGTCCAAATTGAAAATAATTTTACACAAATGATCCATGGGTGACCCTCTTCCAAATTTTTAAAAATAATTTTGATATCTTAAAAAACATGGCCGCCAGTGGGTGGGGCATGTTTTCCTTATGATACTGTATATAGTTAAAACTTTAAAATCTTCTTCTGTGAAACTGCTGGTCCAAATTGAAAATAATTTTACACAAATGATCCATGGGTGACCCTCTACCAGATTTCTTAAAATGATTTTGATATCTTAAAAATCATGGCCGCCAGTGGGTGGGGCAAGTTTTCCTTATATTTCTGTATAGAATTTTTTCAAAAATCTTTTTCTCTGAAACTATTGGTCTGATTTAAGAATATTTTTATAAAAAAGTAATGATGGGTGACCCTTTGCCAGTTTTCTTCAAAGAATCTTCCTAGTTCAAACAACATGGCTGCCTGTGGGTGGGGGTAAATTTAACGGTGATGGCTTATAGTGGAATTTTATCATTACTGGTCCATTACCATGACCGTAAACATAGGTACCAGGTGAGCAATTTAGGGCCGCATGTGGCTCTTGTTCAGTTTCATGAACTTTCACCCATGTATAAGAGTTTTCTTCTGACATGGACGAGTTCTAAAACTTTACAAGGGATGATTATTGTTCTCAATAATTTCAGTACATCCAGCTAGGGATACGGATAGCTGTATCTATTGTGTGCGTACAGTAGCAAAAACATTATTCTTTCTCATTTAAACACAAACGCAATGCACTAAAATTTAGAAACTTTTAGAAATTCCTAACTATCTTTTTAATCTGAGTGTCAAAAAGGTTTGAGCCTGATCAGACGCCGGGTTACCCAGCGTCTGATCTGGTCCCGACCTGTTTTCAATGGAAATAATAGTTTCAGCGTAAATGCATTTATAGGGAAAGAAAAACAAAGATAGATTAGCGCAGCAGCCTCATACTGCAAGAGGGTCATGCTTTTCTCAAGTAGAAAAGTATACCAATATTGTTCCGATGTGTAACCCTGTTACCTATTTACCATTATAAGCTATTATGTTCTAAAAATAATTGGGACAATATCTATGGAGTAAAAGGTTAAATTCCAAACAGGTCACACAAGTAGAAGATGGGTTAAGTCTGAATTAAATTGGATTAGGAAGCAATTCATTGTCTGATCTAAATTTATTTTAACTTTTTGGAACTCAGATCTAATTTCTACAGAAACAGCAAACGAAATATTGGTGTTAAAATTTAACATGATTACTTCTGACAGTTTTATAGGATAACGGTTTCCATGGTATCCTTAGTTTGACAGACTTTGAAATAATCCGTAATTGACGAATAAGCTGTGAAATGTGTCAACCTTGGTTAGTCAACTTCATCAGTTTAAGTGAAAATAAAATGTTTTAGAAATTGTCCCTTGTGCATGGTAAAATTTTGCACAACACATGTGGCCCTAGAAAGCCTTGTGTAAATTCAACATGTGTGCTACTCTCTTAGGTAAGACTTCACCCCTCTGAATACTAAATACATTTACAGTTGTTTTCAGCTCAAATTCTGAATGTAACTTATTCTTTTTCAGAGCTCCAGATAAGGGGAGTATTTAAAAAACTAAAATCTTTATTTCTGCACTAAACCCTATGGTTTCACGACTCATTAGAATCATGTCTTTGAGACGATTCTAATGAGTAGTTACACTATAGGATTTGGTGCTGAAATGAGTGAGAAAATGTTGGATTTGTTCAGTTTACTCCCTTTTATCTGGAGGCCATGTTTTTCATATGCAAAAATGCTATCAGAGATGACAAACAATTTGGATCCTGATTAGGCTCCACAACAGTGGGACCTGTATGTAGGCTGATCTGGTTCCAAACTGTTTGCATTTTTTCCCCAATACTATTCTCAAGTCCTGGAGGGGTTGATCTTCAGAACTCTAGGCAGTTTTCATCTAGAACATTTGCCAGGTGCAGGGACTCTCAGAATTAATTGCAGTAAAACCCCTCTATTACAACCACTAAATCACATCAATTGATTTGTGTTAAGACAGGTGGCTGCTTAAAGCAAGGGAAAAGTAAAACAGAAAGTTTCTTTAGTTTTACTTTGACCTTGCTTTATGCTGTCTATTGTCTTTCATATTACCAATTAGCATTCTTTTTAGTGGTCTTAATAGAGGGTGCACATATGGTTGCATAAAGCAGGCTAAAAGTAAAGCAGAAAGCTCCTTCAGGAGCTTTTAGCTTTACTCTCAGCCTGTTTTAAGCTACTATCTGCTAGGATATAGAAATGTTTTGTATGAAGTGGAACTATTTTCTTCTTAGAGGATATGTATTATAGACATAAAAAAGCGTATCTAAAGGGTGATGTGTTCAACTGTAAAGGTTAAGCCTCTCTCCTCATAAAATTCCCTAAGTTATAGTTTGAACATATTAAGTGAAATGAGCGGAGCGAGCTTTAGCGAGCGGAGCGAGCTTTAGCGAGCGAGTCCCTTCTTAACCATTTAGATTTCCCTTAATATGTTCTAACTTACTTTGAATATAACCTATATTTTGATTTGCTCATTCCGACATTTCTAGAAAACAAACCTCGCTTATTCTGTTTGTGAGATCACCAAATATGGCAGTCCTTATAAATAGTTGCTACGAGGCGGGGTTATCTATACCCCATACTGACACCACGCGGCGTTAAAAACATCAAAATTCTTACTGATTTCTTGAAAGGACAACTCCAAAGAGATGTCACAAGAGTGAGGGTTAGATAGAGAAATCAGAAATAGTAAATGTATTTTAAAATTTTGATTAACAACCATTTTTGTTGTACCAAGTTTTTTGAAACGGTCCCTTGATCTGGATCCCAACTGTTATACTCTAGTCTTTAGTTTTCTGCAATTTAGAAATGCATAAATTCTAACTTGATGATTTCTTGCAGACGATATTACCTCAAGATAAAGGCTAAATTTACTATTATCTATACAAATGCCTGTTCATGTGTCTAGCCTGTCTGCTTTACCCATTACTCCATAGATACACATTTTGACACATTTGAATTTTTCCTGAACTGAAAAAATAATTCCAATTTATACAGTCATGAATATGTATCATAAAAAATAGTTTCTATATTCTAGCAGATTGTGGCTTAAAGCAGGATGAAAGTAAGGCAGAATGCGCCTTCAGGTGAATTCTGCTGTACTTTCAACCTGCTTTAAGCGGTCACTTATCTTCAACACTAGTAAGGGGTAATGGGTTAAAGACTTTAAGAGAAGTACAAAATTATCCCTACTTGAGGAGAAGAATAATACACAGATTATGTGAGCCTGTTTTTAGCTCACCTGAGCCAAAGGCTCAAGGTGAGCTATTGGGATGGCCCTGTGTCCGTCATGCGTTGTGCGTCGTCGTTAACAATTGATTCAAATGACATCTCCTCCTAAACCGCTTGACAGATTTCAATTAAACTTTACAGGAATGTTCATTGGGTCAAGCTCTTTCAAATTTGTTCAAAGAATTCAAAACAATGTAGAACTCTGGTTGCCATGGCAACCAAAGTGAAAAAATAAGGAAATCTTAAAAAATCTTCTTGTCTGAAACTACATTGACCAGAGCTTAGATATTTGGCACATAGCATCATCTACAGGTCTTTTCAAATAATGCCCCTGGGGTCAAAATTGGCCCAGCCCCGGGGTCACAGTTTTACATAGAGTTATATAGTGACATTTTCAAACGTCTTCTTCTCTGAAACTTATATGGCCAGAGCTTTGATATTTGGCATGGTGATACTTCTAGATGCCCTTTACCTATTTTGTTCAAATGGTTCTGGTCGGTTGCATATCTAGGTCACAGGAGCTATAAAAAGATTTGTTTCAATGAAAACTTAAAAAATCTTCTTGTCTGAAACTACAAGGGCCAGAGCTTAAATATTTAGCACATAGCATTGCCTACAGGTTCTCTATCAAGTTTGTTCAAATTATGCCCCTAGGATTAAAATTGGCCCCGCCCCGGGGGTCACAGTTTTACATAGAGTTATATAGTGACATTTTCAAACGTCTTCTTCTCTGAAACTAATATTGCCAGAGCTTTGATATTTGGCATGGTGGCATACATGTAGGTAGATGTCCTCTACCTATTTTATTCAAAGTTGCATATGTAGGTCACAGGAGCTAAAAATAGATTTTTTCAATGGAAACTTAAAAAATCTTCTCATCTAAAACCCTAGTACCCTGATCTTAGATATTTGGCATATAGCATCATCTACACATCCTCTATCAAGATTGTTCAAATTTAATAATGCCCCTCGGGTAAAAAATGAACCTGTCCTGGACATAAATCATTATCTCCATTTTGTCAGCTATTCTCAGGTGAGCGAAATATGTGTTTATAGTGTAGTACATATGTAAATACAGTAACACCTCTCTCATATGACCACTAAATTGTGCATATCATTAGCCTTAACTCATTACCCCATAAATACGCCTGTTAATGCCTCTAATTATAACCCCACAAACAGAGTTTGAGGGGGTGTATACTGGAATCAGCCTGTTGGTTGGCCGTTGGTCGGTCGGTCGGTCTGCAAAATCTTGTACTTTCAACTCCTCCTTCAGTTTCAACCCGATTAATTTGATACTTGGCATAAATGTTACTCAGGTGTAGTAGATGTGCAAGACACAAATTTCAGGTCTCTGTGACCTTGACCTTTGGCCTTGAAATTAGTATTGAAATTGGTAGGCAAAATCTTGTACTTTCAACTCCTCCTTCAGTTTCAACCCGATTCATTTGATACTTGGCATAGATGTTACTCAGGTGTAGTAGATGTGCAAGACACAACTTTCAGGTCTCTGTGACCTTGACCTTGACCTTTGGCCTTGAAATTGGTCTTGAAATTGGTAGGCAAAATCTTGTACTTTCAACTCCTCTTTCAGTTTCAACCCGATTCATTTGATACTTGGCATAAATGTTACTCAGGTGTATTAGATGTGCAAGACACAAATTTCAGGTCTCTGTGACCTTGACCTTTGGCCTTAAATTTGGTCTTGAAATTGGCAGGCAAAATCTTGTACTTTCAACTCCTCCAGTTTCAACCCGATTCATTTGATACTTGGCATAGATGTTACTCAGGTGTAGTAGATGTGCAAGACACAACTTTCAGGTCTCTGTGACCTTGACCTTTGTCATTTAAATTGGTCTTGAAATTGGCAGGCAAAATCTTGTACTTTGAACTCCTCCTTCACTTTCAACCTGATTCACTTGATACTTTGCATAAATGTTACTCAGGAGTAGTAGATGTGCAAGACACACATTTCAAATCTCTGTGACCTTGACCTTTGGCCTTGAAATTGGTCTTGAAATTGGCAGGCAAAATCTTGTACGGCGAACTCATTCACTTTCAACCTGATTTACTTGATACTTGCCATAAATTTTCCAAGTTTTTTATGATGGTAAATTAAGCAGCACCCTGCCATTGTCAAACCTCATTGAAAACGTCTGCAGAGTGCTGCATAGTGGGGGTATTTATCACCTTTAGTGATAGCCGTTCTAGTTTATTTCACCACTTAAGAAAATAGTTCAACTTTATACAGTCATGGATATATCATAAGAAATACTTTCTATATTATAGTAGATGGTAGCTTAAAGCAGGCTTAAAGTAAAGCAGAATGCGCCTTAAGGCACATTCTGCTTTACTTTCAACCTGCTTTAAGTGGTCACCTCTCTTCAATACTAGAAACAGACTATGGGGTAATGGGTTAAAATTCTCCCATATTTTATTGTTTCCCATATTATTATGCATGCCATTTATCAGATCAAAGTTTACACATAAAATGGCATTTCTATGAGGAATAGGTAAAATATGTGAAAATGTGTGTAAAATCCCCCCCCCCCCCCCCCCCCCCCCCCCAAGACTGTTTCTAGTTTTGAAGATAGAAGATCACTTAACCCATTACCTCATAAATACGACTTTCTACGTCTTTCATTTACTCCTCCACTAAAGAAAACACTTCCAATTTATACAATCTTGAAGATGTATCATGAGAAATATTTTCTATATTCTAGTTGGTAGTAGCTTAAAGCAGGCTGAAAGTAAAGCAGAATGTGCCTTACTTAAGGCACATTCTGCTTTACTTTCAACCTGCTTTAAGTGGTCACCTATCTTCAATACTAGAAACATGCTATGGGGTAATGGGTTAAAGCAGGTTGAAAGTAAAACAGAATGTGTTTTCAGGCACATTCTGTTTTACTTTCAGCCTGCTTTAAAGCTTCCATCAGCTTGAACATAGAAATAATTTCTTATGATACATTATCCATGACCATATAAAATGGAATTGTTTTCTTCAGTGGAGGAATAAATGAAATGTGTAAAAATGTGTGTCTACGTGGTAATGGAATAAGGAGAAGTCAGTTTTTATATCCAGCCCTGTATACTGGGAACTCAACAGAAACTCCACCTTTGTGTGCCTTGAGGTAAATGGGCCGTGGTGAGAGGTTCTGTTGAGTTTGCGGTAATGAACTCAGGGCTGGTATAGATATTTTGTCATGAAAGGTAGAAGGTTAGAGGCCACACAACATGAAACTAATATCACTCGACTTCGTTAGACTCTCATAAATTGTAGATTTGGTGTGTTGTACACAAAACAGCACAAAAAGAGCTAATTGTATTTATTGGCTTTGTGTAATTTCGTTGTGACTAGAAGGTGTCATTTATAGTAGAGTTTTATGTTACAATTGGAAAACAATTGTAACTGAAATTACTGTGCTAATTAGACCCAACTAGCTCAGAGAAAGAACAACTGTTGCCTACTTAATGCCAATATTACGGTACATGAGTAGGTTTTATTCATGACACCTGTCCCTTTCATTTTGCCTTTAAGGAAACATTTAAACTTAAGTGATTAGTGTAATTTTGAAGGCAAATTGTTTGGAGCAGTTATCAAGTTTCTGGGGGGCAGATGAAAGCCAAATTGATAAACTTACAGTTAAACTTACGCAATACCCCATTTAAACGCTTACTCCTCTAATAAACAGTCACTTGCCCGATGCCCTGCAGGGCTCCAGATATATACTGAACAAATCCAATATTTTCTTACTTATTTTAGCACCAAATCCTTTGGTGTAACTACTCATTAGAATTGTCTCAAAGAGACAATTCTAATGAGTAGTAACACCATAGGGTTTAATGCAGAAATAAAGATTTTTGTTCTGAAATACTCCCCTTATCTGGAGCTCTGGCCCTGGACAAAAGGTTTCTGATTTGGTTGAGTGATATTTGCATCAGAATTTGGCATATTTAGGCAAACCAACACCCTTACTAAACCCCTTGTGTATGACAAAAAATAATCAAAAGCAGTGAATTTAACTAAAAACCTATTTCACTTTAACCCATTGAAAAAATCCATTAGCTTGTTGAAGACAGCTGGTTACTTAAAGCCAGCTGAAAGTAAAGACAAGTGCTCCTTTCAGTCTGCTTTAAGCTTTAGGATTTTGCACTACCCCTGAGAGGGTTTCAATGTGGTAAATTGGTATGTCAAGCATCCACTCAAGAGAAGATGAAGTAGTAGTTTTAGCCCATTACCCCATAAATAAGCCTTTTTAGGACTTTGATGTATTCCTCCACTGAAGGAAATATGTCTAGTTTAGACAGTCAGGAATTTGAGCAAAAGAAATTTTCTATATTCTATCAGATGAAAGTTTAAAGCAGGTTGAAAGTAAAACAGAATGTGCCCTAAGGCGCATTCTGCTTTACTCTCAACCTGCTTTAGGTAGTCACCTGTTTTCAAAACTAGAAATATGCTATGGGGTAATGGGTTAATACAGATGGAAACTTAATGCAAGACATTTATAAAAAAAAATTCCTATGATCTTTAATTAACTGAAAAGTGGGAATATTATTTGAAGACTTGTTTGGAGAAATGATCTGTTATAAAGGCATATAACACATATAAACTGGCCATTGATACTACATGTATCTGTTGTTTGAAATTGACAGGACCAGCCTGCCCAAAGTTTCTACGGGGTATTTGATGGCCATGCAGGGACTGAGACATCCATGTTCTGCTCCAAACACATCCACACCAACCTCATACACAAGTGCTCCCTGGACAAGAGCCCAGGCGATGCCCTCAAAACTGCATTCAAAGCAACAGACGAACAAATCATTCCAAAGGCTAAGAGAGAGGTAAGGGAATCCATGGTTGACTGAAACAGCATCTTATTACAGTGGAGAATCTGTTATTCTTTCCCAATAAACACGTTTACGCTAAAACTATTATTTGCAGTGCAAACAGTTTGGAGCCAGATCAGACGCCGGGTAACCCGGCGTCTGATCAGGCTCCAAACTGTTTGCCACCAAGATAAACAAGAATTATCAGAATTGTCCAAAAGTTGTTCTTTTCTACGTTTTAGTGCTTTGCGTTTGCGTACGTTTGCGTTTAAACGGGAAAGAATAACAGATTCTCCACTGTATCATCCCCTGTAAAAGGCAGAGGGATACTGATTGGGGTTTGTTCTTCCTTACCATCATTTTCTGTCAGATCTATACCCTGGAACTTAGCAACAGAATTAAATGGAAGTTGCTGTTGATATTGTCTAGTATCGGGACATCATGCCCAAGTATAAACTTTCTAGAATGGATTAAAAAAATAAGTCAGTTTCAGGGCTCCAGATAAGGGGAGTTTTTCAAAAACTTAAATTTTTGCTTTAAACCCTATGGTGTAACTATTCATTAGAATCGTCTCTACGATTCTAACAAGTAGTAACACCATAGGATTTGGTGCTGTATGAGTGAGAAAATGTTTGATTTGTTCAGATACTCCCCCTTATCTGGAGCCCTGCTGTTTTAGAAATTGAAAGATTCACCTTCATTTCTTATCCGAATTTCACAAACCTACATGCACATGTTTTATGAGTTTTCGTATCAACTGTCTATGGTCATAAACTAGGTTACCAATATTATGATATCACAGCCTTACATACTTCATTTGTTATACTGTTTTCATTGATCATTTATCAGAACAGTGTAAAAGCATGAACAACTGTCTCTAAGACAAAAAGGTTAATCACTGAAAAATGCTATTGTATGATGGAAAATTAAGTTGCATATTGGTTATAACTTTGTATATGGTGTGTTCCCTCTCTACAATGACACCCAATGGGAGACAAAAAATGAGTGCATTGTTTGGAAGGAGTCGTTATAGGGAGGGAAATTGGTTTATATTTGCAAACAGCTTGAATCTGATCTGGATTCAAGTTGTTTGTCACTCGTCAATAAGTTTTTTTTCTGTCACATTGTTCAATATGTAAGTTTGAGAAAAGCAGCTGACAACGACTTTTAGCAGACAATATTACAGCAGTAAACGTGTTAGACATAATTGTCCTGTTAAGGGAACTGCGCCATGGGTCTTTTTTCGGAGGGAGTCATTTGGAGGGCCGTTGTAGGGAGGGAATGCTGTGGTTATATATTGTTTATGCCTGTATTTACAGCGTTGGAAGAGTGGGTCGACAGGTGTTGCAGCACTGGTCAGAGAGAACAAGGTACACATGGCATGGCTTGGGGATTCCCAGGGGGTGCTGGTGAGGGACGGCAGAAGTACATCTCACATGGAACCTCACAAACCGGAAAAACAGGTGGGTAGTTATATAGTACACTCCTCCCTCTCTACAATGACACCCAATGGGAGACACAGATTGTGTGTGTTGTTAGGAGGGAGTATTTATAGAGAGGGAAAATTAAAATCCAGATCAGACGCCGCATCCTTATATTCATTCTATCAAAATCTCCACTTAAATGTAACTGTGAGAAAAGACAATTTTAAGCAGCAGTAAAAGCGTTAGACATAATTGTCCAGTTTAGGGAATTGAGGCAAGGGTCATTGTCATGCTGCGTTTACACTCAGCCACGATAGCTATGATGGCCACGATTTAGAAAAAGCGCAAAGCTTCACGATTTATTGTCTTTTTCTACGCTATACCACACTTTCTTATGCTCTATGCACGTCTTGTTACCTCCTGTAGCGTTTAGTTGCGAACCCAACAAGATTCTGATGAGGATCTGCCACGATTTCACCACGTTCTCTCAAGCTCTCTTACGGTTACCACGATACGCTATCACATTTTAACGCGTTCTGTTAAGATCTAACACGATATAACGTTCTGTTAAGCTCTCCTGCGATTTATGGCAACGATTTCACCAAGAGTACTGCGTTTTGAGCACGATTTGGGTATGAAAAGGAGGCATGGACCATCCACTCATTCTCTGGATGCTGGTGTCAAACTCTGATGACATTGGGATGACGCATCTGAAAATATTTGGTGGGAAGCTTAACCTGTCACTCGTATTTATATTTATTCTATCAAAATGTCAGCTTTTATGTCAACTTTTATGTAATTTTGAGGAAAAGAAGCAGACCACAATTTTTAGCAGACAAAATTCCAGCTGTGAAAGCGCTTGATACGGTTATTGTCTTGTTTAATGGAAAGTTCGGTAAGTGCCGTTGTAAAGAGGGAGTCGCTGTTGGAAGGGCCGTTGTAGGGAGGGAGCACTATAATAACTTAATAATACATGTAGAAACTTAAAGAATCGCCTTTCCAAGTTAACAAAGATCCCCTACGTTTGGGCTTCACGCTGTGATGCGTTCTGTTAAGTTCTGTTAAGCTCTCTTAAGCTGTACGACGCTCTACTAAAATTCCCAAGTTCTATTACGCTCTCTCACGATATAAAAACCAATCGGCATAATCGTGCCAAAATTTTTGACCGTCAAAAAAATCTGCCACAATCCTTGCGATTCTCCCGATTCTTCCACGCACTCTCAAGATCACCACGATTCGTTGCATGGTCCGCCACGCTCACCGAGATTCACTCAAATCGTGGGCATCGTAGCTATCGTGGCTGAGTGTAAACGCAGCATTAGGAGGGAGTCATTGTTGAGAGAGCGGTTGTAGAGAGGGAACACTGTAGTAAACACCTAAGAAATGGCACTAAAATAGGATTTTCATGATCATTATTCTTATGCATGAGTGGTTATATCATAGGGTTTGATGAAGACACAAAGAATTTAGTATTTGAAATACTGTTTGTAATTTCAGGGCTCCAGATATGAGGGAGTAAACCAAACAAATTAAACATGTTCTCTCTTATTTCTGCACCAAATCCTATGGTGTTACTACTCATTAGAATCGTCTCTTCGAGACGATTCTAATGAGTAGTAACACCATAGGGTTTAATGAACAAATAAAGATTTTATTTTTTTGACACCCCTCTTATCTGGAGCCCTGTATATCTAGGGCACTGATATAGCATGAGTGGTTATAGCATAGGGTTTGATGAAGACACAAAGAATTTAGTATTTGAAATACTGTCTGTAATTTCAGGGCTCCAGATATGAGGGAGTAAACCAAACAAATTAAACATGTTCTCTCTTATTTCTGCACCAAATGCTGAGTAGTAACACCATAGGGTTTAATGAACAAATAAAGATTTTATTTTTTTGACACCCCCCTTATCTGGAGCCCAGTATATCTAGGGCACTGATATAGCATGAGTGGTTATATCATAGCGTTTAATGAAGACACAAAGAATTTAGTATTTGAAATACTGTCTGTAATTTCAGGGCTCCAGATATGAGGGAGTAAACCAAACAAATTAAACATGTTCTCTCTTATTTCTGCACCAAATCCTATGGTGTTACTACTCATTAGTATTGTCTCTTCGAGACGATTCTAATGAGTAGTAACACCATAGGGTTTAATGAACAAATAAAGATTTTATTTTTTTGACACCCCCCTTATCTGGAGCCCTGTATATCTAGGGCACTGATATAACATAGTAAACATTGCAGACTGCTGAATCAACAGATACAGTGATGGGGCATTTGTTACACAAATTTCTCCATGAAGACAAATACAAGTTATATTTTTGTTGCTTTCAGAGAATCGAATGTCAAGGATTTTGGGTTGATAATAAATTACTGCTGTCAAAATTGCTTCTCCAATCCTTTCATTGAAAGAAAATCATCAATTATGTGGAAAGAAGGCGATTAGAAATAGAATTATAGTTCTCTATGGAATAAAATAATTCATGTGTAAGGTGTAAGGAGATTTTTTATTGCATGTACCATTAATTGTTACAAGGAATCGGAGGCGGGGAGGAAACCTGTTGGGTTTCCTTTAATTGCAGATTGAAATTAATCTGCAAGGAAGTAGGGATGAGCTGTATTCAGTTGAATAGGCAGGAACCAATGAAGGCTCCTCTCAAATACCAATTTCCCTTCACTTGCCACAGTAACCGTGGAGAAGATGGTTTAATCCATTGACCCAAAAATATGCCTTTTTACGCCTTTAATTTATTCCTCCACTGAAGAAACTAGTTCCAATTTATATAAAGTTCTGAGTATGTATCATCAGAAATAATTTCTATATTCTAGCAGATAATAGCTTAAAGCAGGCTGAAAGTAAAGCAGAATGCACCTTTAGGTACACTCTGCTTTACTTTCAACGTCACCTATCTTCAATACTAGAAAGGGGCTATGGAGTAAAGGGTTAACCCTTTACTCCATAGATACACATTTTAATGCATTCAATTATATCTCCACTGAAGAATATATATCCAATCTATACAGTCAGGTTTATGCAGCATGGGAATTGGTTTTCTATATGGTTGCAGATTGTAGCTTAAAGCAGGCTGAAAGTAAAGCAGAATGCACCTTTAGCTAAAGGTGCATTCAGCTTTACTTTCAACCTGCTTTAAGTGGTCACCTATGTTCAAAACTAGAATGGGGTACCTTATGGGTTAAAAAAAAACTATACTCAAACACAATTCAATAAAATGAAGAAAATGACAGCATATCGAATATTTTCATGACATTTTTGTCTGAATGACAAACAGTTGGGATGGAGCCTGATCAGACAATGGGATACTGTTTGCAATGGACCTAAGTTTATAGCATAAACATGCTTATTGGGATAGGATAACATCTTCCCCTGGATATACTCTAATTAATGTAAGCTTAGAATTTGTCACCTGCTTTATTCTAGTGTATTTTGAGCTCACGTGAACACAATGTGTGCAAGGTGAACTTTCGTGATACTCCTGTGTTTGTCATGCGTCTGTCAGTCTGGCTATTAACAATTTTAACCCATAGCTTGTTTCTAATTTTGAAGACATGTGACCATTTAATGCAGGTTGAGAAAAATCTTCTCCAGAATTACTGGTCTTGTTTCAATTAGGTATTCTGCATAATTATTCTTAATTGATAGATTTCAAAGATGTTCAAAGAATTTTAATCCAGGGCTGCCATAAGTTGATCTTGAAAAATCCTAAGATTTTCTAATTTTCTATATATGAAGAGGGATTACTTATGGCAGGTTGAAAGTAAAGTAGATCGTGCCTTAAGGCACTTTATGCTTTACTTTCAGACTGCTTTAAGCTACCATCTGCTAGGTTAAAAATCCATAGAAATGGCAGCCCTGTTGATCCGTTTAAAAACATGGTCGCCATATAGTATCAAACTTTAAAGTTACGAGTCATTAAGAAGTTGTATTATTGTCATTGCAGGAAGAGAGGGACAGGATTGAGGCCCAGGGTGGCTTCACCATGTTAGTGGGTGACTGCTGGAGGGTCGGGGGCAACATTGCCGTCTCCAGAGCTATAGGTAGGGTGCCAAGGCTTGCAAGTCTAAACAGTTGTCATTGGCGCAAAATATAGTTTTCATTGGAATAAGCTTTTAAGCTCAAAGGGTGCCATGATTCTAGGAGACTTTCTCTCAGTTAAAATTATTTTCCTAACTTAAAACAGGGGAGTAGTCACACCATAGGATTTGACGCTAAAATTAGTGAACAAATGTTGGATTTAATCAGTGTTCAGTTTACTCCCCCTTATCTGAAGGGCTGTTTTTAAACATAACCGCCTGTCAAACCTGGTTTTACGCCGTTTCCTTATAATATAAAGTTGGCTAAAGTAAAAACTTCATGTCTGAAACACCTTGCTTGATCTGAAAATACTTTTAAATAAATTATCCTTTCAACCATTTTGTTGAGATAATTTCCTGGGTTAGAAAATATGGCCACCACAATTGCTTGATATTTGTTTTGACAAATTCTACTTTGAATGCTGAAGATTAACTTTTTGTTGTGTAATTTATAATTCTGATACAATCTTTGTAAAAAATGAAGATAACAACCAAAAGTTATGTTTATATATCTAATTATCTATAGCCTACGAAACCTCCAAACCAGATTACACATTCAACTCTGGCATATGTATACCCGTTATTAACAGGCAGTACCAGTCCTGTAAAGAGTACATGTTTCATATCCAAACAGTGTAGACCCTGATCAGTGTCTACACTGTTTGTCATTTTGCAATATGTTGTAATAATCACATCTAGATAGTCAAAAATGGACTAATCATAATTAGAAGTAGGAATTGCCCATTAAAAGTTTCAGGATATTATTTTGGTGTGATAGCCATCCATGCAAACAGCCTATATCTAACTGATATAACATATAGAGTACTTCTGTATGTAACACAGGTAGCTGCTTAAACAAAGACAGAAGTAAACCAGATATCTCCTCACAGTTTTCTGCTTGTATACTATAATCTTGCTATATGCAACCACTTGTATTTAAAGCAGTGAATCATAGCTTGTTAAAAATACGTATTTATGGAGTAATGAGTTAAACAGTACAGGGTAATAATCCTAAGGCACTGATGATGAGGAGAGCGTTTTTTCTAGTATTGAAGCTTGGGGACTACTTAAGACAGGTGGAAATAAAGCAGAATGCGCCTTCAAGCCCTTTCTGCTTTATTTTTAACTGCTTTAAGCTACCATCTATTCATACAATGGAAAAATTTATTGTGTTATATATTCATGACTATAAAATGGAACCATTTTCTTCAGTGAAGGATAAATTAAATGCTCTAAAAGGCGTTCTATAGGGTAAAGAGTAAAGAGTTAATGTGTTCAAGACAGTGTGATGGCCAACCGTTAGGTTGTTTAGGTCTACAAGTCAGTGGCTTCAACAGTGTGTGTCATATTAATTATTAAAATTTTGTCAAAGCAGTTATGCTTGAAAATTTCATTGGCATTTTGTGTCTCCTAAAATTTCGAATTTAATCATCATAAAAGTTGCAGCTTCGCCAAGCCCATGTTTCTCGCAACACCTCTTCTTACAGTTAGACTTGTGTTAGGCAGCCAGTGTATGACTAAAGTAATCTGGTCCTTGAAGATATGTGACTGCTTAATACAGAACAAAAGTAATTTTTGTCTTGTATAAAGCTCCATACAGTTGGCTGTTTCTAGTTTTGAAGCAGGTTGAAAGTAAAGCAGAATGCGCTTTAAGAGGCATTCTGCTTTACTTTCAGCCTGCTTTAAGCTAGACTATAGAAAATGAATCTTATGATGAGTATTCATGTCTTAAAAATTGGAACTATTTCCATCAGTGAATGGATATATTAAATGTTGAAGTAATGGGTTATTCTACTTTGAAATGTTACTGAAGCCGTTACCCCTTATACACCTTTTTATGCCTCTAATTTATTCCCTCCCACTGTAGAAAATATTTCCACTTTATACATTCATGAATACTTACCATAAGAAATATTTCCTGCTTTACTTTCAACTTGCTTTAAGTGACCACCCATCTTCAAAACTAGAAGTCAGTTATGAGATAATGGGTTGATTAACCCATTACACCATAGCCTATTTCTAATAATTGAAGATAGTTGACCACTTAAAGCAGGCCGAAAGTAAAGCAGAATGCGCCTTAAGGCGCAGTCTGCTTTACTTTCAGCCTGCTTTAAGCAACCATCTACTTGAAAATAGAAAGTATTTTGTATAGTATGTTTTCTTGAATGTATGAATTGGAACTATGTTATTCAGTGGAGGAATAAATGGAAGGTGTATATTATGGGGTAATGGGTGAACACAAGTGATACAATATCTGTTCTTCACTCTTTCCAGGTGACATAGCCTATAAACCATTCATCAGCAGCGAGGCAGAGGTCATTACCGAGGAACTGGACGGTACTGAAGACTACATCGTTCTTGCCTGTGATGGATTGTGGGATGTTGTCACTGAAGAGGAACTTCCACGTCTCGTTTATAATTACATTGTCGAGTCTGGAGGAGATCGATCATCGGTGGCAAAGTATCTGGTTCAGCATGCGAAAGATAACGAATCGATGGATAACATATCAGTGATTGTAGTTTTCTTCAGGGAGAACATAGCTGAGCCAAAGGCAGAGGCAGGCTTGTTTGATTTTGTGATTGGTGGTTCTCAGGGAGCAAACAACTCAGATAATGGTAGGACAGGAAAGGGAGATCACTTTGACAATCCAGATGGCAGGGGAAATTACTCAGACAATCAAAATGAAAAGGGAGACAATCCAGGAAACTCTTCTAAGCCTTCTGAAAGTCAAGAAACCTCAGATGTACATTATAATGATGATTATTACTCTGACGATTATCAAACTGAAAGTAAAACTGATTCCTTTGATGAAGACGATCTTGACAATGATGATATTAAAGAAAACTCACCAGAATTCCCAGAAAATGCTCAAATGCAAAGACTGTACATTAATGTTCCAAATGCTGATGTGCATGAACAGTCTGACCTGGATTACTATGGAGTGTTTAACACTCGCCTTGTTGATGGACCAATTGATTTGTCATTCATGGATGATCCAAATTCTTCTATGTTGCTCAAGAATATTGCAGAGTCAGTTTGTAACAGGAATTATGTTGATGATGCAGAAACTGTTCATAGAGAAAATGTTGTTCATAAAGCAACAAAAGTCAGGAAGGTTGCTGACATTCCAACCAATGATCAGCAAGCTCCAAAGAAGATGAAACAAAAGGGTAATCAACAGCCCCAGAACAGGAAGTACAACAAAAAGGGACTGGCTTCATCCCCTATTTGCTGGGCATTTACTGGCAAAAACAAGGCATCTGTCCAGAACCATAGACTGAACCAGGCAGCTAAGGCAACGACTAAGGGGTCTCAACTGACCCCAGGGGAGCGTTTACTTGCCAATAAGGCTCCTCCAGTAATGCTGGAAATGAAGAAATCAAAACTTGCTCAACTCAACTCATTGGATAATTCCCACATTACAAAAAATACATTACCACTTGGTAAGCTAGATTCCCTTCCAACACTGAAAAGTAAGCAATTAGCCCCATCTAAAGGTCACTCAAATCAGTCCAATTTTACAGTATTTGGAAGCAAATCCAAAGTACAAAATGAAAGTCAAAAATTTCATACGTCATGGCGACCTAGGAAACCTTTGAAGCCAATCTCAACCATTGTGTATGAGACCCCGCCCACTCCGTTCATGCAACAAAAGGTTCCCAACACCAAAGCAATTTAAACAACTAGGAAAAGTATAACCCATTACTACATAATATACCACTTTTTAACCCTCTCCTTATTCTTCCCTTGAGGAAAATAGTTCGAAATTAAAAAGTCATGAATATGCACCATGATTAATATAATATTTTCTACATAATAAGATATAATAGCTTAAAGCAGGCTGAAAGTAAATCAGGATACGCCTTAAGGCGCATTCTGCTTTAATTTCGACCTGTTTTAACAGGCTTTCAGTTAAGGGGAGTATTTCAAAATGTAAAATCATAACTTCTGAATTAAACCCTATGGTGTCACTACTCATTAGAATTGTCTCTTCGAAACAATTCTAATAAGTAGTCACACCATAGGATTTGGTGCTGAAATGATTGGTTCAATTTACTCTCGCTTATCTGGAGCTCTGCTTTAAGTGGTCACCTGTCTTTAAAACTAGAAACAGGCTTTAGGGTAATGGGATACCTATGAAATGACTCCACAAACACACAAGTTGTGCTGAGCAGTGACTCACAACAAGACAGATGATCAGACTTGAACTCTTTGCATGCTGGGTAATATTTTGCAACCAATTTAAAATGTTGTCTGCAGCGGGTATAAAAACTGAGATCAAAACTGTTTGCCTAGAGGTACACCTAAAAGTGTATCGCATGTAAAATGGGTTAACTCTTTGCATGCTGGGTAATTTTTTTTATACTCAGCAATTATCCCTGCTACTGTTTTATTAATAGAATAATTGAACATTACTTTTCAAAATAGGGTCAGATAGATTGAGTCATGATGAGACCCATCGTTACATGGCGTCTCATCTGGATCCAAACTGTTTGCAAAGGTAAACACAATTTCAGCATGAGCGTGGGAAGAGTTTAATGCTTACCTGTATTTTAAAACCAATTACTCAAAATTCAAAAATAAGGTCAAAACAGAGTAGAGGCTTCTTTAGGCCTTTATATGTATGCTTAATGTAATAAAAAAATAAAAAATTAATTCCTTGAAAAAGCCTAACTGGGAAACGTCTCAGGATAAATTATAAACTAAAAATCGTGTTGGCGTTGTTATTTTTTCTAATAATGTAAGAAAGGTAATAATTTACAACATTTAAGAAACCTAGAAGTAAAAGTCAGTAAAATTGTTAAGGTTTAATGGTTAACCAACTATTACATCTATGTTATTATTATTATTGTTATGTGAGCATAATGATTGACTTCTTTTGAAATAGAGTAAACACACTCTATTACAACCACTAAAAAAGACTGCATAAAAGACAGGTGACATCTTAAAGCAAGGTGAACGTAAAACGGAAAGCTTTCTGTGTAACGTTCACATAGTTTCTAAGCAGTCACCTGACTTACAAACCTGGTTAACCCATAACCCCATAGCCTACATTGTATTTCTAGTTTCTAAAACAGGTTCCTACTTAAAGCAGGTTGAAAGTAAAGCAGAATGTGCCTTAAGGCACATTCTGCTTTACTTTCAGCCTGCTTTAAGCTACCATCTACTAGGATATAAAAAATATTTCTAACAGTACATATTCATGCCTGTATAAAGTAGAACTTTGGTTAAGGAAGAAATCAAATGTGCTAAAAGGTGTCATATGGGGGGAAGGGTTAATACAATTTAGTTGTTGTAATAGAGAGGTTTTACTGTACCTGTAACTCTTTGTGCCATTTTTCATACTTTGACTAAATGTTAAGTTAAGATAAAAACATGTTGGAAAGATCACAGGACATGTATTTTAAACAATCTAGTTGCAGTGTTTGAGATTAAGATGTTTTTTATCATTCCAGATATATAAAAAAAAGCAGGAATACATGTTATTGTTTAGCTTTTGAAGTTTTATCATAAATGTGGCTTATGTGGATATTGAATACATGATATTTAACTGTTGCTTGCCATTTACACTTTGCCCCCATAGACAAGCTATATTCATTGTTTAACCCAGTACCCCATAGCATGTTTCTAGGTATGAAGACATATGGTTACTTAAAGCAGGTTGAAAGTAAAGCAGAATGCGCCTTTAGGCACATTCTGCTTTACTTTCAGCCTGCTTTAATCTACAATATACTTGGAAAAAGAAAATATTTGTTATGGGACATATTTATCACAGTTTAATGTTGAACTATTTTCTTTAGGGGAGGAATAAATTGAAGGCGTAAAAAGGCGTATTTATGGGTATGGGTTAAGGCATGTGGCTGCTTAAGGCAGAAATCTCCTGTTGGGAGATCTCTGTATGACTCTCGGTCTACTTTAACCCTATACTCCATAGCCTGTTTCTAGTACTGTGTAGATTGGTGAGTACTGTAAGCAGGTTGAAAGTAAAGCAGAATGCACCTGAAGGTGCATTCTACTTTACTTTCAGCCTGCTTTAAGCTATAATCTGCTAGAATATAGAAAATATTTCGTGTGATATTTATTCATGACTGCATAAATTAGAACCATTTTCTTAGTGTAGGTATAAATTGAATGGGTAAAAATGTGTATCTATGGAGTAATAGGTTAAGAAGTCTGCAAGTGTTTCATACGATTCAGATGTCTGGAAAGGGTAGAGACATTAGGTAGTTTTGAAGCCTTTGATCATTTAAAGCAGGTTGAAAGTGCCTATGGCAAATTCTGCTTCACTTTCAGCATGATTTAAGCTACCATCTGCTGTAAACAAAATATTTCTTAAAACACATATTCATGACTATATTAATTGAAACTATTTTCTTAATTGTATGAATAAATTAAAGGTGTATGTATGGGGTAATGGGTTAAACCAGGTAGGTAAAAGCTTGTCTATGTGGGGAAAGGGTTGAACTGGGAAATTCTCGGACTGTTGCTGTTGTTTTGTGAGAAATGTGTTCAGGGGTCTGTACAGTGGAGAATCTGTTATTCTTTCCCAATAAACGCGTTTACGCTAAAACTATTATTTGCAGTGCAAACAGTTTGGAGCCAGATCAGACGCCGGGTAACCCGGCGTCTGATCAGGCTCCAAACTGTTTGCCACCAAGATAAACAAGATTTATCAGAATTGTCCAAAAGTTGTTCTTTTCTACGTTTTAGTGCTTTGCGTTTGCGTTTAAACGGGAAAGAATAACAGATTCTCCACTGTATATGTTAGAAATACAGTGGGATGTTATGATATTTATATTATTGAAGTGTTGTTCTGTGTTCTGCTTGAAGTTAATCAATGTGATCTGGATTCAAACTGCTTACAAGTACCAGTCAAGTTGGCATTAGGATTATTAGAGTTAAAACTTCAAATCTTACCCTCTCTTGCTCAATAAATGGTCTTTTTATGCCCCCTGGTCACTGGGGGCCAACTACATATTATTATCAAAATGTATGCAAGGACAACCTATATGGCTATTTTAATAGATTTGTATTGCTACGAAGTCAGTGTATACAGTGAGAAATGTTTGTCTACGAAAACAAAGTTGCCTTCGTAGCAATACATCCATATAAGTTGTAGTAGCAAAACATTTCATCGTAATACCTAGTTGAATGAACACCACTTACCTGTATGATTAGCTACCGATACAGTTATTCCCAAACCAGTGGTCAAAATAGAAAAGTTTGACTGTAGTTATAGGTTTTCAGCAGTGTTGAACAATAGGTTTATTGTCTTATAAGCAGTGCTCAGGATAAGGAGTAAACTAAGTATGCCCTCAGGTTTCTGTATCACCAAGCACTTTGTTTGGTTTAGACATGAAGGCTTTAAGGTTTTGAAAACTTGCCTCATATCTGGTATGCCAGTGTATATATGATGAAACTTGTAGACCCTGATAGGATGCTGTGTTGCAATGTATTAAGTCCTTAATTCCAATGCATGGCTCTTAAATTGTTGGGTATATTTCTGGTAAAGTTATTACATATGTCAGGTCTGATCTAGTTGAGATGATTGATGAATGATTAGCACTTGTTGTGTGGGAGTGAAATGTCAGGAAAATTAGGACAAACTGTTACTGTTACTAGAGTTCTGTTATTGTTCAGAGCTCCAGATAAAGGGATTATTTCAAAATCTGAAATCTTTATTTCTGCATTAAACCCTATGGTGTCAGTTTTCATTAGAACCATCTCGTCGAGACGATTCTAATGAGTAGTAACACCATGTGATTTTTTGCTGAAATGAGTGAGAAAATTTTGTATTTGTTCAGTTTACTCCCACTTCTCTGGAGCCTTGATTGTTGTTATGATACCTTCAACTAGTTGCTCTGTCCTACAGCATACAGCTGCTGTCTAACCAGCAGTTAGTGAGCAGTTAAACTATGGTAAAGCAACCATTTGTCAAGGATATTGAGTATCTTTAAGGTGATCACTCAATGCAGGATATAAACAATGCTTGGTTTTCTGTTGAGTTAATACATATTTTAAGTCATTATAGTGAAGTTTTACTGTAATTTTAAATAATTATGGTAACCGTAGAGCTTTCATGTAAGTCAAAATAAAGCAAAAAGTTCTATAGGAGCCTTCTACTTTACTTCTGTCAGGCTTTAAGTAGTTACCTGTGTACTTAAGATACATGCTTCTTTAAAAAATATTCTGCTTAACAAATGCTTAACTGTAACTGGATTGCCTTCAGTTAATTGTTATGGTTGTTTTTTGTTTTTGACAGAAGAATTGTTGTTAGAGCAATTCCCAGGATTTTAGTGTCAGAAAATTGGTTTTTGATTACATTATTGCTCAGAATTTATTTCACCAGTTTTGATATTAGTGTTCTTGTTCTCAGATAATACTCCGATTGTTTTACCAGAAATGATGACAG
The DNA here is from genome assembly GCA_922989275.2 of Gari tellinella. Lineage (NCBI taxonomy): Eukaryota > Metazoa > Mollusca > Bivalvia > Cardiida > Psammobiidae > Gari > Gari tellinella. The sequence continues at coordinate 10,953,534 of OV277868.1, forward strand.
TGTGTATGAGATGTGTGCATTTAGCTTTGCTTCAGCTTGATTAACTAGGTGGAAATACAGTTGAACCTTACTCATTCAAATTTGCCCAAGTTTAATATAGGTGTGTTTTAAGCTTCACTTGTTCATTAGTTTTAACTTTGAAGTACACATACACTTAAAACAAGTTTGAGCATTTGAAAATTCACTGTTCGTGCAGCTGCTTATAACCTTACTAATTTGCTGTTTTAAGGACTAAACTAAACAGCAGTAAAGAGATGTATACACACACACCCACACCTAAACCCCCCCCCCCCCCCCCACACACACACTATAGAATTTTGGTATAACAGGGCATATTGAACATTTTAAACAAGTAATACAATTGTCCCCAAAACTCTTCTTGGTTTTGGTTTTGAAAATGGAAGCCCTTGTAACTAAAATATGTTTTAGCATTTGCTAAAATTACCAATTCCAATGTCTGCATGAGTGCCTGTATAATCTAAGTGTTCAATTTAAGTGACATTTCTAGCCCATTTTCATTAGTATGATTCCAAAGAATGTCTCTCAACATATAATGTTCAGGAGCCGGTGTTAGTACCACAAATATTGAAGTGCTGTTGTAGCAGATCCACTTTATGCTAGAGCTAATGAAGAACTAATTATAGCTACACTTGTGCAGGGCAGCTATATAATGAAGAAACACAGTTAAACCTCTCTACAACCAAAGATAAGACTAGTTGATGGTTTTAAAGTTAGGTGACAGCTTAAAGCAAGATGAAAGTAATGCAAAAAGCTCCTAAAGAAGCTTTTTGCTTTACTTTCATCTTGCTTTAAGTAACCACCTGCCTTAAGCACCAAAACTAGAAGCTTATTCTTCATTGATATCTAGGTCAGGTTCAAATGTTGGTCATATCAGGTTAACAAATGGGCCACTAGGTCAAATCAAAGAATAAAAGAGTCAACCCTCTAGATGCTACAAATCTCACTAGATCAGAAATAGAGTCAGAATGTTTGCCTACATAAAATCTAAGTCAAGTTCCAATGTGGGTAATGTCCGGTCAAAAACTAGGTCACTAGGTCAAATCCAAAAAATGCATTATTAACACTCTAGAAGCTACAAATTCTCATTTGATCTTAATGAAACTTGCTCAAAATGTTTGGCTCCAGCCACAGTTTAATGAGGGTCATGTCTTTTCAAATTCTAGGTCACTATAGATCAAGTTTTACATGGTGTACTAGGTGAACGATCTAGGGCCATAGTGACCCTTGTTCTGTTACTGGAATAGCCTCCTTTGGGTTTGTAAGAGGTTGAGGGGCAAGACTCATTCAACAGTAATCAACCCCATGCTTTAAAGCCTCTGTTTCTACAAGGTTCATCAGGTCTTTTCTCTCTGCATGTTCTTGAAGTTTTGGGTTCAATTAAATCTCTACTAACTTTTTGTAATGGAAATTGAAGTAGAAAAACAAAAAGATCTTTGAGGAGAAAATAAAAAAAGGACTAATTGAAGGAGAAAAAAAAGGAGCAGATAAAAAAAAAAAACAGTTTCCCTTTCTGACAGGGTTTTGTTTAACAATGGAATTATTTGTTGGCACAAAACAGATAATTGCAGAATTTAGGAGAAAAAAGTGTTGCCGAGTTTTATATTTAATTGTAATACGTCAGCCCTCGAGCTAGTGCTTATGACCTTACTCTGCAGTTTCTAATTTATGATATCTGAGGTTTTATAATATAAATTTATTTTCTGATTAAATTTTACAGTGCTCCCTCCGATCAACGGTCCTCAGAACAACAATTCCCTCTTCAGAACAATGCTTGCCACTGTTCTCCAAACAAGACAATTATGTCAAACCTTTTCTTGTCTGCTTAGAATTGTTGATTTTTGTTTTTCTCGAAGACATACATTGGACATTTTGACAGAAAAAACATTATGACAGCATCTGATCTGGATTCAAGCTGTTTGCAAATGTAAGCCAATTTCCCTTACTATAACAGCTCCCTCCGATTATAACATACACACTCATTGAAGCCCATTTGGTGTTGTTGTAGAGAGGGAGCACTGTACTTTCTAGTATTCCAGACAAAGGAGCACAGCCCTATCTAGGAAACTGTTGTCACCCTCACATTGACTTTTTTCCTGCACGTTTACAGAATATAGGGACTCAAGAAAGATTAAACAACGGTTGTTAAATATTCATTTTAAGCTTAACCCATTACTCCATAAATATGCCTTTTTAAGCTGCTTATTTATTTCTGAAGAGACTAGTTGCACTTTATACAGATATGAATTAGCACTTTAAGAAATATCTCCTATATTTTCAATGGACTCTCCCAATGTGTAGAAGATTTCAATATAGATTATACAAGGGTTGTCTGGAGACTCTGCATAGCTTGTCCATATAGCACATCATTTAGTATGATATTGCGAACAATACTGACTCTGTTGGCATCTCGTCAAGGTCTTCACTGTTTGCTTATGTTAATTTTAGTGGAAGATAGGCATTAATTAGTTAAGGCCACATGATTACTGTTCACTAAAGTGTCATACTAACTCATACCAACAAGTATGACCTCCTGAAGGACTACTCATAGATAGTAATAAATTCAGGCAGAACTTATAGCATGATATCTGTACAACAGACCAAGTCTTGAGCTTTTCTGTTAAATTTCCATCCTGCTTAAAGCAAAATAACTGAATAATTTTTGCAAAATCAAATGTGCATTGAAATCTAAAACTTGAATAATTGTAGATTTTGAATGACAACCCGAACAACACTAAACTAATATGGTACAACCTCTCTATAACATTTTGTGTTTTAGTCAGGGGTTTGCTTAACTCTTTCCTCCCTGAAATTTTAAATGGACAATTCCAGTTTCCATCTTAGTCTAGTCCATTTCTGACTTTAAAGGGTTGTTTTTGTCAATGTTTGGCATTGTGACAAACAGTGAAGACCCTGATCAGAGGGCTCCTTTCGGAGCCCTCTGATCTGGGTCTTCACTGTTTGCATAGGACATTTGTACTATTCACATGTACACTGTTTGAAAAGGACGCCTATATGCGGGACTAGGGCTCAAAGGGTTAAAGAAAGGTAAAAGTAAAACAGAAAGGAGCTTTCTGTTTTACTTCCACCATGCTTTAAGCTGTCACGTGTATTTCATAAATTCAATTAGCCTCATTTTAGTGGCCGCAATTGACGGGTTTACTGTACTCTACATTTTGACATTGAAGTGAAAACATGGCCTGTACATATAGTTATCTATGGCTAAGTCCTCCAAACATTCAGCTGATGTCACTACAATGATGTATCTTTCTTGTTTACGGCACAGAAATTTACAGCAAAAACAATCAAAATATTGCCCATTATGGCATTTGTTATATCCGTTGCCAAGACAATTGCTGGGGAACAGGATTCCCATGGTAGTTCATATGGCTTTTAGCTTTGCTCACAACATATTTTCAAATTATCACGAGGAATTGGTGGATTAAAATGGTTTTTGTGTTTTTTTTACTCCATATTTGAATCAATACGGCATCTGGATTATCGCTTCCTTCCACAATTTCCCAGTCTCTGTATTGTTGCTTAGGAGATCAGTATTTGCAATAAGCTTTATTTGCTTCTGCTTGAAAGAATCTTAGAAAATGCAATGGAAACAAACACTGCTACTACTTTTAGCACATTTAATATAGTCCTCCATTGGTGAAAATAGTTTCAATTTGTACAGTCATGAATATGAATGATAAATGTTTTCTATTTTCTAGCAGATGATAGCTTAAAGCAGATTGAGAGTAAAGCAGAATGCGCCTTAAGGCGCATTCTGCTTTATTTTCAACCTGCTTTAAGTGGACATCTATATTCAGTACTAGAAACGGGCTATGGAGAAAAGGGACAATTGTAATATTTTGGTTTCCATTGGCATTAAACCGTGTTACTAAAAGTGTGCTGACATTTGCTCTACGGCGGCCGTAGATAAGTGAAATCTGGAGAATCCTGCGGCTGCCGTAGAAGTTATATGGCGGTCGCACAGCGTATCCCGATATTTTATAGGCCGTAGAGCTTGCTGTAGAATTATAACGCGGAGTTTTAACATTTTTAGCTCACCTGGCACGAAGTGCCAAGGTGAGCTTTTAGGATCGCTGGATGTCCGTCGTACGTCGTCCGTCCACAATTGGTTCGTTAACACTCTAGCAGCTACAAATATCATCCAATCTTCATGAAACTTGATCACAATGTTGGTCTAGTAGAAATCTAGACCAAGTTCGAATATGGGTCTTTTCCGGTCAAAAACTAGGTCACTAGGTCAAATCATAGAAAATCCTTGTTAACACTCTAGAGGCTACAAATCTCATTGGATCTTGATGAAACTTAGTCAGAATGTTTGTCTCATTGATATCTAGGTCATTTTTTGAATATGGGTTATGTCCGGTCAAAAACTAGGTCACTAGGTCAAATCATAGAAAAAGCTTGTTAACACTCTAGAGGCTACAAATCTCATTGGATCTTGATGACACTTGGTCAGCATGTTTGTCGTTTTGATATCTAGGTCAAGTTTGAATATGGGTCATGTCCAGTCAAAAACTAGGTCACTAGGTCAAATCATAGAAAGACCTTGTTAACACTCTTGAGGCTTTAAATTTCATCTGATCTTTATGCAACATGGTCAGAATGTTTGCCTAATTGATACCTAGGTCAAGTTCGAATATGGGTCATTTAGAGTAATAAACTAGGTCACTAGGTCAAATCATAGGGAAAACTTGTTAACACTCTAGATGCTACAACAATGAATTTTGCTCAACATGTTTGCCTCATTGATATCTAGCTCAGTTAATTTTGAATGATGTCTGGTTGAAAACTAGGTCACTATGTCAAATCAAGGAAAAACAGTGTTAACCTTGTCGAAGTTACAAATCTCACTAGATCTGCATGAAATATTGTGAGAATTTTTGCCTACATCAAATCTAGGTCAAAATCAAATATGGATTGTGTCCTTTCAAAAACTAGGTCAAATCATAGGAAAATCTTGTTTACACTCTAGAGGTTGATTGTGGGTCATGGCCAGTCATAATCTAGGTCACTATAGGTCAAGTTTGCCATGGTGTACCAGGTGAGCGATTTAGGGCCATAGTGGCCCTTGTTTAATTTCTACGGCGGCCGTAGAAAACACTCACCGCAGAGTGGTTCTACAGTCGCAGTACGGCAACCATGCGGCCGCCCGGACTCAGTTGTCACTTTTCCTAATGTGCTTTTGTACTTTTGTTCAAACATGTAAAACATGTGTTTTATCTAAAAATGGATTAAGAAGTTCTTAAATGCTGTCCAAATGTGTCCTTTGAGTTTATGGTGTAGTTGGACTGATATGAGTTGTGTGAACATGTAGCAAAACCAAGTTATGTAGCAGGAGCAGCATTTTGATTGCAGAGCTTCCACGGTTGCCGCAGGTTTTTTTAACCTAAAAAAATAAAAACTCGCCGTGCAGCAGCCGCAGCAAATTTGAGTGCAACTCACAGTGGCCGTAGGAATTCTGCGGCGGCCGGGGAATTGCTACTCGCCAAAGAAATAAGAAGCCTTGCGGCCGCCGTACGACAGCCGCAGCAAATGTGAGCAAGGCATTAGACAGCATTGTTATAAAATTGAATTCAATGACGTAGCAACTTTTAACCCTTTCCTTCATACCCTTAAAGCAAATTGTCTCATCAATTATATTTAATCCTTTACTCCATAGCCTGTTTCCAGTATTGAAGATAGGTGACCACTTAAAACAGGTTGAAAGTTAAGCAGAGTGCGCCTTAAGGCGCAGCTTGCTTTACTTTCAGCCTGCTGTAAGCTATTATCTGCTAGAATATAGAAAATATTTATGATTCGTATTTGTACCAGTATAAATTGGAACTATTTCCTTCAAAAGAGGAATAAATGAAAGGTGTAAAAAGGAGTATTATGGGGTAGTGGGTTGCGAGAACATAAAAACTATATGCTATGCTACATATTCGTCACTGTTTTCTGCAGTAGATGAATAAATTAAAGGTGTAAAAATGTGTATGTATTTAGTAAAGGGTTATTGTAGGATACTAAAAGCTGCAGTTGGTCTTCAACACTATTAATAAATATGCAGAAGAAGGGGTTATGTCTTCCTATGGAGTTTATGTGGAAAAAAGGGTTTAGAGGTTCTAGCTCAATGCAGAACAAAACGGAAAAGTTTCTGTTTCATGATTCTTCAACCCATTACCCAATAGTCTGTTTCTAGTATTGAAGATAGATGACTACTTAAAGTAAGTTGAAAGTAAAGTAGAATGTGCCTTAAGGCGCATTCTGCTTTACTTTCAGCCTGCTTTAAGCTTCCATCTGCTAGAATATTGAAATATTATAAATGATACGTATTAATGACTTTATAAACTGGAACTATTTTGTTTGTTGGAGGTATCAATTAGAGGCGTAACCAGGCGTATGTATGGAGTAATGGGTTAAAGTGTGGCCGCGTAACTTGTCTATTAATACTTTTATACCTATATATTTTGAATGGATTCTTCCAACAGTCTTGTTGGAATGTTTTATTTTGATAACAGTATTGTTAAGCCTAAAAACTACATATATAATTATGAAGAACTTGTGTAGATAAAGATGAGATGTTGCATTTTAAGGTATCTTATCTTTGTTTCCCACTATTTACAAAATTCCCTGTTTTTATTTAAGAGCTGGGAAGGTAACATGGATAAATTTTAATGAAAGAAAAAACATCTTTCTTTCCTAGCCTACTATAATTCTTTGCATAAAGGAATTGATTAAGACTTATATGAGGAATACTCTAGTTTACAAGATAAATCCCCCCCAAATCCCACCCATCAAAATGGTGTTGGTGTATAGCGTTTTTTTATTGCACCAAATATGCAGGTTTTGCCCTACCAAAGCTGTTTTATTATTTTGTATATACTTTGTTGGCTTAGTGTGCTTTGATATATAGCTTGCACATTGATAGTATTTAGTCTGTTTTTAGAGGTTTGCTGAAGCAATCACATGCTAGTCTTTGATCTTGTTTTATATGCATGATTTTGTGCTTTGTTGTCATAGAAATATAATACACATATTGTACAGAATGTTTGTTTACAAGATTTTGTTTAGGATTAAATACTGATATTACATACAGTCAAACGTCAATATCTCTTACTCGCTGAAGTCGAATACAGTGCGCCCTCCCTACAACGACCCTCTTCTTACAACGACCCTTACCGCAATTCCCTAAATAGGACAATTATGTCTAACGCTTTTACTGCTGCATTATTGTCTGCTTAAAAATTGATGTACGCTGTTTTTCTCAATGTTACATATAAGTGGAGATTTTGATAGAATAAATATAATGATGAGTGACAAACAGCTTGAATCCAGATCAGTTGCCAGGTTACGCAGCGTCTTATCAGGATTCAAGCTGTTTGCAAATTTAAGCCAAGTCTTAATTTTCCCTCCCTGTAACGACTCCCTCTGAACAACACACACAATCTGTGTCTTTCATTGGATTTCGTAGAGAAGGAGCACTGTGTATCCATATTTCATAGTTAAAACGTGGCTATAAGGCTATGTTTGACTTAACCCTGTACTCCATAGCCTGTTTCTAGTAGATCTGCTGAAGACAAGCATTCTGTTTTAATGTCAGTCTGCTTCATGTTACAATCTGCTAGGAAAAAGAAAATATTTCTTTTAGTGCATATTCATTACTTGATAAACTGAAACATTTTTTTCAGTGGAGGAATGAATTAATTGCATGTTTTCAGCCTCTCGTAAGCTACCATCTGCTTGGATAAATAAAAAAGTTTTTACTGTGCACATATATGACTTCATGTATTTAAATTGGAGCTACATTCTGTAGTGGAGAAATAGATTAATATCTATGGAGTTATTGGTCATTCAGTTGAATAAACTGCATCCAAATGGTTTACGAATTGAAGTGTTGTTGCATTAGACAAGATAAGCTTATAACATGAAAAAATGTATATTTTAAAAATTTGCTTAGAATTGCTTTCCCCTTTAATAATGAAGCTTTTATTGTGTTACTATTTTCTAAGCCAAAATTTGAATTCCATTGAACTTTTATGTGTTGAAATTTTTTCGGATCATTATGGGTATCAGTAATCTTTTATGATTATTTTGTTTATTATAGACATGTTTTACACAGATTAAGATTAGAAATTTCTCATTAGTAAAATGAGATTTCCTATTTTGCAGAATATTTAAGCAGAATTCGTACCAATATTCATTATTATCTATTTGTGGCATGAGTGTATTATCAGACATAATTACATTTAACCCATAGCCCATTTCTTGTTTTGAAAATAGGTGACTACTTAAAGTAGGTTGAAAGTAAAGCCGAATGTGCCTTAAAGCACATTCTGCTTTACTTTCAGTCTGCTTTAAACTTCTATCTGCTAAGACATAGAAAACATTTATTTTTGGTATATGTTTATGACTGTAAAAATTGGAACTATTATCTTCAGTGGATTAAGAAATTAAGTGTGCTAAAACGGGATTCCATGGGGGAACGGGTTAAGATAATTAAAGTGGTAATACTGTTTCAAAATCATGTAAAAATAAATCTGTTAACTACATCATAGCCTGTTTCCTGAATTGAAGATAGGTGACTTCTTAAAACAGGTTGAACGTAAAGCAAATGCTTCTTAAGGTGCATTCTGCTTTACTTTCAGTCCTGCTTTAAGCTACCGTCTGCTAGAATTTAGAAAATATTTCTCATGAGACATATTTGTAACTGTATAAATTAGAATTCTTTTCTGCAGTAGAGGAATAAATTAAAGTTGTAAAATGTGTATCTATGGAGTATGGAAACAACCTATTTAGTTGTATGGAGTATAGGGTTAAACTTCCAGATGTGTTAACTCATTACCCCATAGCCAGTTTATAGTTTTTAAGACAGTTGAAAGTACTTCCAGCCTGCTTTAAGCTACCATCTATTTCTTATGCAACATATTCATGACTGTATAATGTGGACCTGTTTTCTTCAATGTAATAATAAATTATAGGCGTAAATTGCATATTTATTGGGTGATGAGTTAAATCACCATCCTGGCAGTGAGCTTCCAAATACTTTTGATGGGGGAGGAACTGAACTTATGTTGTTTTAACTTGTCGCTTGTAGTGATAATGGGGTTTTACATGAAAGCAAATGTTGATGGTGACACAAACAACTTGGAGTACAATGATCTTCACATTGTTTTTCTTTCAGTTCACATTGTATGTTGTTTTTTGGGACACAAAATCATGTTTCTGAATAGTAGTATCACTTACAATTGTACCTGTGATTTATTACCATGGTTACTGCCTAACTTATAAAATTAATTTCTGTTGAAAATTACAAGACCAGCACAGTTGCATCTTTTTCATCCTGCAAAAAAAGGCAATATTGACAAACTGTAGATTAGGATGATATGCATTGGTTACATTGTCTGAACTTATATAGTGCATCATTCTGTAGTTCTGTAAATTATAGAATATCTTATAGATTTTGATGAAACTATATCACGGGGGGCTAACTATGTATTATCATTAAACTGTATCGCTACGACAACCTATATAGGTATTATAACAGATTTGTATTGCTACGAAGTCATTGTATATAGTGAGAAATGTTTGTCTACGAAAACAAAGTTGCCTTCGTAGCAATACAAATTTGTTATAATACCCATATAGGTTGTCGTAGAGTAACATTTCATCGTAATACCTAGTTGGCCCCCAGTGTATGTACTAATATTATAAAAGAGAAGATCTTGTTTCTGGGTGAAAACCATTAGTTTTGTCAATTTTTTTTTAAGTTCGACCCTTAATAAGTACTGAAACAAAACTCTGCGTTTCCTATTATATTCTTCCCAGGTTTATGCATGAGTTTTGCTACCTTCATATTTCAATGAAAAAAAATCAGTAATTTAGACGACAAGTGCTCTGCAATATTAATGATTTAGTGATACACTATATGATTTCTTTTGTTGTTTGATAACAAAATCGAAATGCCTCATTTGTGTTGTATGAACGGTGATGTGAGAGCTTAAAGCAAATCAAACGTACAGTAAAACCCCGCTATTATGACCACTGAAATGAAGGCTAATTGATTGTTTAATAGAGAGGTGACAGCTTAAAGCAAGGTGACAGTGAAACAGAAAGCTCCTTTAGGAGCTTTCTGTTTCACTGTCACCTTGCTTTAAGCGGTCACCTATTGTAAACACCCTAATAATTAACATAATTTAGTGGTCGTAATAGAGAGGTTTTGTGTAATACAGGAAGTTCCTGCTGACAAGTGATGTGCATTAAGCTTTCATCAATCTTTTCAATAGTCTATTTGCATGTATAATAGATGTTACAAAGTTAAATGATAAGATTGATTGTTCAAATATATGTATCAGATTGGTATTTCAAATGTATTTGTTTTAGATTGATTATTCAACCTTCATACTGGTAATTTTAATGCATCTTAATTCAGTTTTGATAATTCAAATGTAAACAACAACTTGATTGGTTATTCAAATTATCAACATTTCTGATATGTAATTTAAATGCTTTACACTAATTAATAATTCCAATGTATTGACATTCAGACAGTACTTCAAGTGTAATAAAAATTGTTCTCATTTGACCATCAGGCCTGCAGTTTTTTAACCCATCACCCCATAGTATGTTTCAAGTTTTGAAGACAGGTTAAAACTTATAGCAGGTTTAAAGTAAAGCAGAATGCACCTTACGGCGTATTTTGCTTTACTTTCAGCCTGCTTTAAGCTATCATCTGCTAGAATATAGTGAATATTTCTTATGATAAATATTCATGACTGTTTAAATTGAAACTACTTTTCTTCAGTGGAGGAATCAATTAGAGGCATAAAAGGTGTATTTATGGGGTAATGGGTTAAGGGTGGAGCTCCTGAAGTATGGGCAAAAATGGTTTTATTGGTTTTTAGCTCACCTGAGCTAGCTCAGGGTGAGCTTTTGCAATCCTTGAATGTCCGTCGTGTGCGGTGTGCATCGTCCGGCGTTAACAATTTTAGTGTTTAAACTCTAGAGGCCACAATTTTAATCGAATCTTTCTCAAACTTGCTCAGATTGAATGTGATTATAAGAGTTCGAATGAGTTCGATTATGGTTGAAATCTGACCAATAGGTCTAGAGTTATTTACCTTTAAATTGCTGAAAATGCCATATCTAACATTGTTTACACTCTAGAGGCCACCATTTTTAGCTCACCTGAGCCGAAGGCTCAAGGTGAGCTATTGTGACCGCTCATTGTCCGTAGTACGTCTGTCCGTCTGTCCGTTCACTTTTACTTCAAACGACATCTCCTCTGAACCCGGGGATTGTAGGGCGGATTCAAACTGCTCATGATGTTCCTTGGATGCTTCTCTACAGAAGTTGTCTAAATGAAAGAGAAAAAGCAAAAACTCTGCTTGAAAAAGCAAAAAAGCAAAAAATTTTAAAAAATCTTCTTGCTAAAAACTACTAGGCCCTAAGCTTTGATATTTTTACAGTAGAATCTCCTGGTCGATCCCTCTATAGTTTGTTAAAATGAAATCCCTAGGGTCACACTTGACGCCACCCTGCGCAGTTTAAGTGCTGCTCTAGGCAGGTTTTACAGTATTTTTGATGAAGCAAAAGCAGAACTGTATTTTACCTGAGTTACTCTTAATATACTAAGGGCAAATAGCCAATATTTGCAAACATTTTGGATCCAGATCAGATGCAACATAATGCTGCATCTAATTTGGATCCAAACTATTGGTACTCATTTACCAACTGAACATGTTCTAAATTCTTTTTTTTGTCACTTTTCGCATACAGTAGGTTTTAAGCAGATATCATTTCAGTCTGGTAAGGGTAAGCCTTCAGAGCAGTTGCTAATTCTACCATACTACCCAGTATTTGACCTCAGCCACTGAACTGATGGTCTTAGCTGAACATGTTGTCTGCTAAAGTTTATAAATGGTTTAGTCTGCTTCATACTTAGAGAAACAGGGTCTGGAAGTGATCCACTGACAGTTATGTAATTATGTCTTTTGCCATATTTATACATATGTTTAATATTCAAAATATGTATAGCAGACAGCAATTCAGCATAATAAGAGTTAGACCCTAGCCAAATTTCCTACTGGCAGAGTTACATAACTGAACTCAGGTCAGCTGGTCAGCTGATGAGGTTCACTGTAAACAGCAGCATAAGGTGTTGTCTGCTATATTTTTATGCCCTGCAGTTGCCCTCTTGTTGATATAGCAAAGGAGTATTTACTGTGTGTGTGTGTTTTGAGTAAGCTTCAATGTGTCTTTACAACTCCCCATAGGGTTTTCTTTTAAACCATTACCCAATAAAGACGCCTTTTAATACCAATAATTTATTCCTCCACTGAAGAAAATAGTTCAATTTATACAGTCCTAAATGTGTACAATCATTCTTTTTACATATATTAGAATATGTTAGCTTAAAGCAGGCTTTAAGTGGTCATCTATTTTCAAACCTAGAAACAAGCTATGGGATAATGGTTGCACAGCAAAAGTTTGACAATATTAAAAAAGCTCCAAGTCAGTATTGTTGATGATCGGATATAAAAAACAAAACAACCTGATGTGTGTTAGAATTGATAGAACTTTCAGATTTATCTATGTTAAACCTAATGTTTCAGATGTACATGTATCTATGTTAAACCTGATAATTCAGATGTACGTACTGTATTTATATTAACCCATTACCTCATAAATACACATTTTTAGGCCTTTAATTAATTCATCCACTGAAGAAAATAGTTTCAATTTATACTGTCACAGATAAAAATCATAGGTAATATTTTCTATATTCTAGCAGATAATAGCTTAACGAAGGCTGAAATTAAAGCAAAATGCACCTTAAGGCGCATTCTGCTTTATTTTCAGCCTGCTTTAAGTGATCACATATCTTCAAAACTAGAAACAGCCTGCTTTAAGTGATCACATATCTTCAAAACTAGAAACAGACTAGGGGGTAATGGGTTAAACCTGATAGTTCAGACTTACATGTATGTATGTTAAACCTGGTAATTAAGATGTACTTTTATCCATGTTGAGTCTGGTAATTGGAATGTATATCTGTAAAACCCGATAATCCAGATGTCTATAAGAGAATGCCTCCAATTGCTGGGTACTGTTGCCTTAATACTATCCCCTATCTGTGAAAAGCATACCTCATTTCAAATAAAAGTGTAACGTGAACATGTGTTGCTTATATATTTGTTAATCCTAAAAAGGGAGGCCAATCAATATGGCTTATTAACACCTATATTTTGGCCCTGACATTCAGCGAACAGTGTATATTATATTGGCGTTAACTTGCATTTAATGGCTTCTCATCTGGAACTTCACTGTTTGCCATATTCATAACCCAGAGAGATGGCCACAAACTTAATATGCTGATTTCCCTCAATGAGTAGACCATGATGCACCACAGTTACCTTTGACGTTGACTTCTAGGGTTAAGGTTTTGCATTAAAGTCTGTTCTGAGCAAACGACTGCACCTATATTATACGGTCAAGAAACTTCATATGCTGTTGCACCTCAGTGAGTAGACATCAGAAAACCGACAACTTAACCCCATTTACTGTCTTATACATAGTACAATGGTTATTTGCAAACAGTTTGACACTCAATTTTACATTTCTTAAGTCAAAATTCCTAAAAAATATTTTTAAAATAAAAGCAGACGACACTTATTTGAACCTGTTGACGTCATGGTAGTGAAGGAGTTTAAAGTACAAGCGTAATAACCAGTGTGGGGTACTCTGTGTACCCCAGTTGTGCTTTGTTGGAATTTAACCCTTTCACTGCCTTACACACAGTACAATTCTTATTTGCAACAAGGTTGGGTTACATGTATGATCAGACGCCCGCGTAAAATCTAAACTGTTTGACACTCATTTCAATATTTTTTAAGTGAAAATATCTAAAGTTTAAATTCGAGATATAAAAACAGACGACAATTGTTTAAAATTTATGACGTCATAGCAGGGAAGAGGTTTAATCATTTTGGCAGTTGTAATATTGCGATGTTTTCTCGTGTTCAGATTTGTTGATAAGTTATAAATGCATATTTTCGCTTTAACACATTCAACCTTAGCGATCAGTATACCCGTCATTTACAAACAGTGTACGTGTTAGGATTACACTTGTCCCATGCAAACAGTGTAGACAAAATCTCCGTGAGAGGGTGTTGCAGTATAATAAGAAAGAAAGACTGATCAGAGGGCTCCTGAAGGAAATCTCTGATCATGTCCTACACTGTTCGTCATTTTAGAATATGGGCCGTTCCACGACAAAACCGGTATTAGTGACAATTTTTTCGAAAAGATTATATTGTTAAAATCAACGTTAAATAGTCAAAAATGGACTAGAGTTATTTTGAAATTGGAATTGTCCATTAAAAGTTTCAGGGATGAATGAGAATGACTGGTAATTGAACACTATCAACCAATAGACTGAACCGACTACTGTTTCGGAAGGATGACCATATAAGGAGTGACTTTTGGTTATTGTGATGTCCCAGTCTCTAAAGCTGGCACAGGGGTATTGTCACGTTATCTCTTCTCTTATGACCAACACCTCATTAAGCAGCCGTCAATAAGCCAGACCATTTCAAGACATCCCCGGAAAGGAAGCACATACACTCAATTGACTAAGGATGCATGTATAACTATGGAGGTGCACATGTACAAGCTCCACTTCATGTTTTGTATATGCATATTACGGCGCAATTGTTGTCTGCTTCACAAAGGTCGTTTTTTAAGAAATTTTAAACACATTTCTTTATTTTCTCCCGAGATAAATGTGTCTAATGATTAACCAAGAAATATTGAGTACAAACAATCACATTTCATTTTCTATTTAGGCATTTATTTATGGTAGTGAGGAAAATTGCTGGAGAATGGCGTTCCCCTGGTAGTTCATCTGGCATTTGTTTTGCTCACGATGTATTGCCATACCAACCAGAGGAATTGGTAGATTGAAGATTTGTCTCTGAAATATTTTTGTTCCTAACTCTCATGCTAAGCGCCACGTGACTGACATTGCAAACAGCTTAGATCCAGATCAGACGCCGAGTAACTCGGCGTCTGATCAGGATACACGCCGTTCTACACTCTTATCCCTATTTATTTGTTTGAATACATAACAGTTAATTTTTTAAAATGATGTTGCATGCGACAAATATGAAGCGGACGAGATTATGGTTTGATAAGGGTTAAGCTGAATCGATAAAGCCGATGTATGGTTATTCGTCATGCACTTGTGTCAGTTAGTAAATACAGTCAGTTTTGTATTTAGAAACAATAGACAGTCAATAAGCCGATTTAACCCTTTCATGCCCACATTATTAGGGAGATTTTTACCCCTTCGCCGCTTTATTGTCGTCTGCTTCAATTTTGTTGTCTGCAATGTCGATTCAAAGTTAAAAAAAATAAGGCAGTATGACTGAAGAAATTTCAAAACGAGTGTCAAACAGTTACACAGTGTTTGATCAGGATCCAAACTGTTTGCAAACGCGCCTTTAAGCGTCATTTAGAATGAAAGGGTTGAGGAGCAGTTGGTTGCATAATGTAATAGATACACTGGTTAGGAACTTGGTTACAGTGGGGCGAGGGTCCTCGCGACAGGTGGTATCGGAGTCCTGACTATACATGTTTCAGAGCGCTTTCGTGAAGCTAAATCAGTCATGTTCAATTGAACGCCAAAGAGGTAATTTTAAGGCTAAACTGTCAAAAATGCTGTAAAACTGAATTGTCACCATATAGTCTGATGTTTTTCCAAGCGTATATATGCTTATTTCGTTCCGTTTATGGAATTTATGGCTGAAATAGTCAATTAAACGCCGTGGAAATTAAGGTTTTTGTACACAATGATCAATTCTTGTAAAATGACTGTATAATTCGCCTGTATTTAATATTCGTTAAAGTTTCTGGCAAGATTAATACTTAAATAACATCTATGCAAGAGACTCGCATTAATTATAGAATATATCAATGAAATTTACTAGATTGTTATGTGATGCATAAGTTTACAGAGTCTAGCAGAGAGTGTTACAGGTTCTCTGACGACAGGTAATAAAGGGACACAGGTTCTTATCGACAATTTTGTTTTGTTTGAGAGAGAAGGGATCTAAAGTGTATGTATTGCAAGGGACCCTTTACCCATCACAAGGCTTTACGCTGTCACCTGTCTTTTATACAATCAATTAGCCTTCCTTTTAGTGGTTGTAAATTATATTTTCTGTAATATTACATATTATTGCGTTCGGTTAGTGTAGAAGTTTAACTAATAAACTTGTCAACTACTTCTCAAACAAATATATCATATGTGCAAAACAATTCGTCATAAATCAAATATCAACTAAACCCGTTCACTGCTTTACCCTGACCGTACAAGCACATATAAACAACTTAAGCCCCGATCTCACTGTCCCGGTTTAGGTCCCCGGTGAGTCCCGGTTTAGCAAATTGGCAGTCACCAGCAGTCGCCGAGAGTACAACCTTGGCGGCGCCGCGGACGACCAAGACGATCCGGGATCGACCGGCTTCCACCTGCTGCCAACAGCTAACAGCCCCGGATGTCTTAAAATGTTTAATACAACCGGGGGTCACCGGGAGTCACCGGGACAAATAACCAGAACTGGCTTAATCCGGGGAATGCCGGAGCAACGACGGGGTATGTCGGAGCAACGCCGGAGCTTAACCGGCACATCCGGGGCAGCTCCGGGTCTATACCGTGAACAACTGGGGTGTTGGCGACAATAGAAATTGATAAAAAATAAATAAAAAATGTAATTTTTTACATTTTGTTTTAGCATTTGCGTTTCGTCAGCGTTTCAATAGGAAACACTATCGTCTTCTCTACTGTATAGGGTAAATCTAACATATAAAAACGAAGTTATTCTAGTATTTATGTCCACTACAAACAGTATGTAGTCAGATCAGCCGCCGTGTAAAATGTTTGAAACTCATATCAAAATAAAGTTTGAACAGTCTACAACATTATTATGTTCTACTTGCATTTTGAATTTCATGTCATTTACCCTCAGAGACAAAAGAGCAGTGATGCTAATTCACGTTCGCCCCGGTTTATGTCCTTTCCGGCGAACACCGGGTAACGCCGGCACGTCACCGGTGTACAACCGGGCTTGAACGGACGACACCGGTGGTCACTGGGATACCACCGGCGACGACCAGGGGTTACACCGTGTTATACCGGGATTAAACGGGAACAGGCCGGCGCTGCACCGTGATTTTTACGCCGCGCCAAACCGGGAACTCACTGGGATAGTTCGGGGAGACCCGGCTTCATTACCGGCGCTCCACCGGGGGAGACACCGGGAATATGAGAACGCAATTTTTTTTTCATAAAAAAACGTCCCGGCGCAACCCAGTTCACCGGCTATCTCCACCGGGACATACCGGGGTCAGCACCGGGACAGTGAGATCGGGGCTTTAGATTCGAATGAGAATCTGAACAATTCTGTGTCTGAATCGGATCAAAGTTGTTTGACTATCTTAGAGAGATTTCGAGTTTGAACCTGACGAGACATCGAGAAAGTTGACGCCGCACCAGGATCTTAACTGTTTAGTCTATTAAATGTATAAAACAGAATGCGTTATAAATCTTCCACTAGGAATCGGATCGAACTGCACTAAAACCCGTGATTATTATCAATTTCACAAAGTTTAATAAATAATGTAAGGACTAGGGCAATTTCAATTCTCAAGGGTAGGTAAACTTGCATCGACGGCAATCATGAAAATGATTTTCCACAAAAAAGCCAGGTTCTTTGGTCCATGTTTGTCTTTGACATGTTCAATGAGCGAGGCTTTCGAATCGAGTTCTGCTCCGCA
Source organism: Gari tellinella (assembly GCA_922989275.2). Taxonomy (NCBI): domain Eukaryota; kingdom Metazoa; phylum Mollusca; class Bivalvia; order Cardiida; family Psammobiidae; genus Gari; species Gari tellinella. The sequence continues at coordinate 10,971,387 of OV277868.1, forward strand.
AGTGTCACACTCGAAGGAACTCTTTTGCCCAGAAACAAAAGGAGGTTTTGTAGAGCTTTTGTAATTCTAGAACAATGGTTCTAAAAACTTCAATTTTCTAGAATTATTGCAGAATATTCATGAATGGCCGCTTCTAGAATTGTTCATTAATATTCAAGAAATCATTCTGGAATAATTCTAGAATAATTCAATAACTTCTCACAGGGGTATGTTTGTGCTGTTAAGAATGCCTGAACATCTGGTCATGTACTGATATTATTTACACAGAAACTGCTTTTTCTTCTGCGTTTGCAACATAGGCACGGGAGTCCGGCTGCAGGAAGTGCCGTATGTATTGTTATTATCATCTCCTTCAATATCCAGGCTTATATCGAGTAAACTCGAGCCTTCAATCGAGATCTCGTCCATTTCGAGATTCGTGAAGACTTTGTAACACTGTAAAGAAGAACCTGAACCACTTATTAAACAGTCGTCAGGGACCTGTAGCCTCTACATCACATTGATAAGTAACACTAAACTTCTGATAACTTTAAAAGTCGGACAAATATCTTTTAAAAATGCTTCAATATGAGAAAAACACAAACAAATAGATTATGTTATTGTGTTAAATGCTGCAATTTCTTACATAAATTCAATTTATAACAAAAAATGTGCATCTACATGTAGGTAGTGGGAATCACTTGCTTTTATTTCCTCTTTTCACCTGAATTTTTACGCAGGCGACGTTAAATATCTTCTTAAAAGGAAGCCAAAAGCTCTTGCCACGTTTTTTATGAAGAATCCCTGCCATTAGGCTGTGTAAACTCGCTGAACGGTTATGTTTTTACATGTACACGCGAGAAAGAGTCACGACTCTGAAACATTTTTCGGAATGACCCCTATACCACCTGTCGTGAGGACCCTCGCCCCACTGTAACCAAGTTCCTAACCAGTGAGATAAGCAAACACAGAAAGCTATAACCGTGTTTTTTTCTGTCATAAGCAGTCGTCTTATTTTGAATATTTTCTTAGTTTCTAGAGTGAAAGGTGGCTAAACCCCATTGCGACGGTACATGTATTTTGGTATAGGGCAAGTTTTGTTCAATGTTTTAGGATTGCCGTTTGCCGAGAGTCAAAACTGTATCACCCTGTTGTCTGCTTTGGATTTGTCGTCTGAGAAAAATTGTTAAATTTAGATTTATACCTTTCACAGGTACCTTTCACAAACCGAGTGTCAAACCGTGTTGATCCAGAAATGATTCACAGTAATACAGGTATGCAGGACAATCAGGATTTCTGAAAATGAACTGCCTGTATAAGGATTATCACTGAAAGTATGTCAGGAAATGTCTTTAAGACTTGACATGCGTTAGACTAAGGTATTGATCCTGATAAGATGCCCACTATTTGGTACTCGCTTTAAATCATTCAACCCTAAAACTTTTAATTGACGCCGATTCCCGTTTTAAAATTAAATTTAGAGTTGTTTTGTACAATACATGTATATTGCAAAATGGCAAACAGTGCGGATCCTGATCAGAGGGCTCCTTTAGGAGCTTTCTGGTCTGGATATTTACTGTTTGGATAAGACAAATATACTTTTAACAGGTACACTTTGAAGGGCGAATATACTCGTCGCTAGGGTTCAATGTGTTATTTTTCTTTTAAATAGTCAAAAACAAAAAATGTTTTCTTAATTGTCGACGGCAATTTGATTTCAATTTATATTTGTTTATAATCATTTTCAGATTTTTTAAAAACATATCTCGACCGAAGGAAAAAGCATACATGTATATGATTATCAGATAATTTCGAGCAGACACTGAAGTAGCCGCTCTATGTTCTGATTCAGGCTCCAAACTGTTTGTCACCATGATAAACATGAATTATCAGAATTGTCCAAAAGTTGTTCTTTTCTACGTTTTAGTGCTTTGCGTTTGAGTACGTTTGCGTTTAAACGGGAAAGAATAGCAGATTCTCCACTGTATATAAGTATAAGTTCTGGATGGAGTATAATTATTGTTGAAAAGTGATCACTGTGTCAAGAATGTTCTGCCCATTATGTATACAGTAAAACCTCTCTATTACGACCACTAAAGATCGTTAATTATTTGGTGTTTAAGCAGATGACTGCTTAAAACAAGGTGAACGTAAAACAGAAAGCTCCTATAGGAGCTTTCTGTTTTGCGATCACCTTGCTTTAAGCTGTCATCTGTCTTTTTATACAATCAATTAGCCTTCTTTTTAATGGTCGTAATAGAGAGGTTTTACTTATATAAATGCTAGAAAAGGCTTTATTTCAGTATTGTTTTTACTCTAAGGAAACATTTTATCTTTCAATAACTTGCTCAGATTGTATATAACCATAAACTCTCGGATGCGTTCGATTATGGTTGAAATAGGTCGAGAGTTATCTGTCCTTGATGTGTTGAAAGATGCCTTATTTGACATTGTTTAATATCTAGTAACTATATGTACAGTTTTCAATGGATTGTGAATATTTACATTCGCCCCATTTAATTCCATTGAAAAAAAAACCCGTTTTATTCGTATAGACGCAATTGATCTAAGGGCGTGACTTGTGGATATATTTCACAGAGGAGGCGGGGCTTATGGATCATTTCTCTGCGAATCACAGCTTCAGGTATGCATTTATGGTTGTTCCTTTCAGAGTACACATTATTCGTGTTAACAAACTCTCATATGTATTAAACATATATGTATACTGATTAAATAATCATTCAACTCGTTGTCCCCTGAAACTTCCAATGGACAATTCCAGTTTGCAAGAAAGGCTGGCTCATTTTCGACTATTTAGGGTTTATTCTTATAATATTTTAAATGACAAACAGTGAATACCCTGATCAGAGGGCTCATGCAGCAGTCCTCTGATCAGGGACTTCACTGTTTGCATAGGACAAGTGTACTCTTCACATGTACACTTTTGGTAAAAGACGCATATATGCGTCACTAGGGCTCAATGAGTTAATATAAGAAACTACAGCAAATATAATGTAAGTATACTAGCGCGATTCATGGAATTTTCCGATCATTTTCTGTCGTTTATTTCGCTGGAAAGCCGAAAAATTAGTTCATTTCTTAATTATACTTACACACAATGTATCAAAGCATACGTTCTTGTAGGAGTGCAATTATTGTTGAAATCAGGTTGTTGTGTTAATAGTTATATGCAACTGATTTACTAGGATAGTAAAGGCTTTATTTTAACAGTTTACACGCTAGTGTCTACACATTTCAATGGATTTTTATAGAACTTTGTAAAGCATTGGCCGTCCATCCATCAACCAAATACTGCTACATTTGGTGTATATAATTATATTACCCCGATCACGCTCTTATACTTTAACCCTTTACCCCATAGAAGCGAATTTTAGCCTATTAAATTTATTCTTCCGCTGAAGAAAATAGTTCCAGTTTATAACCTCATGAACAATTACCATTACAAATACTTTATATAGCCTAGCAGATTTTAGCTTAAAGCAGGCTGAAAGTAAAGCAGAATGTGCCTAAAGGCACATTCTGCTTTACTTTCAACCTGCTTTAAGTGGTCACCTGTGTTCAAAACTAGAAATAGGCTATGAGGTAAAGGGTTAAGAACTAATTAAAGAAGATACGAATTAATGACGTCACACGAAACTACATCTATGAGTACACCTGTCCTAACAGATATGACTGAAATACTGTTAAAACGACTTGAACACCTAGTTCATCAACAGCCACAGCATACCCTAAAATAAGATACTGCGATACTATTTGTTAAAATTAAAATATTATATCATAATATGAAACATAACTAAAACATTGTTAAAAGAAATGCAGAAAAGGGAGCTTTGTTAGAACTTGTTTTGGAATAAAATTGCACATTGCAATATTGTGTCACATTTCGTTACTTCCCTGCCAAAGAACACCTAAAATAATATTGCGGACGGAAATTGTGATATGATCAGAGATTACGTCTACAAAACTTGTTGCATTGCATTGATGTAAAGGCCCGGTCACACCTAAAGAACTTTGCTTGAGCGTTCTTCGAGCGGTGAACAAAATTCATCACCGCTCGTTACCGTACCCAACCGTTTAACAAAAGTTGGCCACCGTTAAGGCAACGCCGTATACGCTCGGTCACCGCTGATGGTCCCTCCTACCGCTCCGAAAGTTTTGAGCTGCACAAAATATTGCGAGCGGTGAGGAGCGGGCAATTTTCCGCTGCGGCAAAGTTCACCACCGCTCCAACAACGCCCAGTCAAAGTTTGGCACCGGTAGACGCAAGTTTGTGGACGCTTGGGTCCGCTAGGCCAACGCAAAAACCTTGAACGCTGGACCACTGCTGATTCGCCAGCTTTGCCCTGGCGGTGATTAAACGTTGCACAAACTTTGATGGAGCGGTTGTAAGCGTTTTGCGAGCGGACACGGGATTGCTGGAACGGTGTCGGGTGTTAAAGCAGCGATCCATTGCAGTTACGAACTTTGGTTTGGCGTTGGTATGGAGGTGTCGGAGCGGGACCAGAATTTTGCTATAAATACGGGGAGAAACGGACCAGGAGTCCATTTGGAATCGAGCTGCCGTTGAGTGCAGACCTCATTATAGTTTGAATTGGCTCAAAGTTACAGTAAAACTGTACTACCATGGATGCTGAGGGACTTGCTATAATTGGTGCACTAGTCCAGCAGCAGAATCAGAACCTCCTCAGGTTGCAACAAGCTGTTGACATAAGGAGAAGATAGAGAAGAAGGACAGACAGAGTTGTGTGGGTCAGACCGAGGATACTGAGAAGGCCTGAACATGGACTGTATGACAAGCTGATAATGGAGCTAAGGAATGAGGATCCACGAGCCTCCTTGGAGGCTGCTGCCTTTCCTGCTTCAGCCTTCCTCTTGTTTGGTCCACGAGGCATGATGAACTTCTATCCGTTCAGCTCCGTAGTCAAAAGCAATATGCCGCTAAACCAACTCTAAACCCCCGTCGAGCCAACGCACGCATGCACAGAACGCCGCTCTATCAACGCTCGTTTCCCCGCTAAACCACCGCTCGCTACCGTTAAATTGTAACACGACCTGGACAGTTTTATATAGAAAAGTGCTTTAGTTTAAATTGGATACCGCACACTTTAGAGTGGGCGGAGTTTCCCCGCCCATGCAATGAATAACTGATGGAAAACCATGTAGTTAACTAGTTAACGAAAATGGCCGACATCAGGTGTGTCAGATATCTACATAGCAGAGCCCCAGATAAGAGAGAGTAAACGGAACAAATCCAAATGTTCTAACTTATTTAAACACTTAGTCCTATGGTATTACTATTCATTAGAATCGTCCCGAAGAGACGATTCTAGTGAGTAGTGACACCATAGGGTTAAGTGCAGAAATAAAGATTTTAGTTTTTGAAATACTCCTCTTATCTGGAGCCCTGGCATAGTAATAGCAGCACAAGTCACAATGGAGAAATAACACGATTTGTTTCAATAAACGATTTTGTGCAAAACTAATAATTCATTTTCAACCAGTTTCGATCTAGATCAGACGTCAGGCTCCAAATTGTTTGTCATCGACATTTCTTTTAAACGACGGTGTGCCAAAACAATTGTTCCTTTGCAATCAGTCTAAACTTTGGATCCAGATAAAATGTCTGGCGTCTGATTAGTAGTCGAAACACACGCGGCTGCTAAATACAGGATTATAGCTTCTTGTACTTCTTTTCTCCCACATTAAACTGCCATTGATCTCTGTCTCCAAACAATACAGTTACATGTATTCTAATCCGAGTGGCTAACAGTTTGGAGGCTGATCAGACACCTTGTACAAAGCGTCTTATCTAGATCCAAATAGTTTGCAAAGGAAACAATTCTAAATATAGCACAAAGCCGTTGATTGAAAAATGCAAACGTATTCTCCATTGCAAATCGTTCCGTTATCACTGCGCCGATATCCATTTTAAGTAAACACGCGCGAAAACTAGTGACGCAAATATTTCCAGAAAATTACAACACGAATTCATTACCGGTAACACATTGCCCGAGAAAGCGATCTATGCTGGAAATTGTCGGATTGGTCAATGAGTATACGTTCCAATCATTGATTGGTCTCTATTATGGGGTTTACACTACCTTTGATTAACAAAGCGCTCAACATTTGGTATTACTTGCGCAGTTATGCGGGATTGTTCCTGTCACTGATTGGTCGTTCAAATGGGGATTCTAATGGATGTCAAAAGCGCTCAATATTTGGAGTAAATTGCACAGAGCCCAACCTATTGGTCTATATTTGGCCTTGTTACAAGCGATATATTGCAGTAGCTCCACTCGTTATCTAATTAAACACGCCCACATACACTCGTGCGCATGCGCGCACTCATGTACAGTGTGCGCGTTTAATTGTGATAACTCGTGGGAGCTATGCAATATATATAACCTAACGCTAAAGCAACGCTGGCTTCAGCGGTGCACCGCTAAGGCAACGCCCGTGTTTTCGATTTTTCCCCATTTTGTGCGCGGTGACGAGCGTTGTCGCAATCCGGTCCCCTATATGTACCGTATAAGGAACGCTAAAGCAAAGTTCTGTAGGTGTGACCGGGGCTTAAGGTTTCGACATAACCTGCAGGCTAACACAACCGTTATTGCATTTTACTAATAGGTGAAATGTAAACATTATTTGCATATGACGCCACTATAGGTATAAAGAGGTGTCTCTCACTGAAAATGTAAATACGTCAATTGCAATGTTTCCTTAGACATGTGTTATACATACTTTCCAGCCTGTGTTCATGTCTTTGAGAAAATAATACAATTTAAAAAAATGTTATGCAATATGCAAATCAAAAGCTTTCTTCATTGTGATTGCCTGCCTAATAAGTTTAACCGTGTACATACCTTCATATGATACATAAATACTAATATTCCTATCCAGCCAGGAACGTAGCGCATGCTATGCTTTGTAATTTGTTACAATATTATATTCTTAAAACTATTGATGTGAGTCTGAAGTATTTGTTTACACTTGAAATGTATTTAGTTTGAAGCCAACTTATTTGTTTCGTGTTGCAAAATAATCATTCGATATTTGTACTCTATTCATTTACGCAAAGTAGAACATTAACCAAACATTATATCATCTGTGAGGAGTAAATTAAATATTTGTACATTCTTCGGTTTTATTCATTAAACAAACAATGATAACAATTAAGCCCTTTCTATATTAGAAACAGGTATATGTATACCAGCAGTGCATACTGATCAGACGGCTCCTAATCAATCAAAATTCAACGAAAACTGGCCAATTTGCAAAAGTGGAATATTCAATAGGCAAAAATTAGCAATTTAAGGGCACTACATGTACTTATAGTGTATAGTAGATATATACAGTGTAAACGAGAATGTTTATACCACCAAATCATCTATTTAGTATAGACAATTAGCCCTTTCCTCTGTGAAGCGTACAAGGAAGGCTGTACCGTGACCACATAATAAACACGTCGGGTCGCGACTTTCAAGAGCAAAAACGACATGCATTGTTTCAAACAGCAACATTCCTTAAACCACAGGATCATTTCTTTTAAGTCTTCATAATAAAATATTCTCAGCTAGGGTTACTTAACCCATCCTACAAAAAGGTTATTTTTAGTTTGGATGGTTGCTAAAAGCATGTTGAATGTAAAGCAAAATGTGCCCTAAGGAACATTTAGATGTACTTTCAGTCTGCTTTAAGCTGCCATCTGCTAGAACAAAAGTGTATTTATTATGGTACATATGCATGACTGTTTGAAGTGGATTAACTTCGATCAGTGTAGAGACTAAATTTAAGACACAAAAAGGCATACCTTTTTAGTGGTTGGCTAAGCAGAGGCAAATTAAGCACATTGCAAATACAGTAAAACCTGTCTATAAGAACCACTCAAATAAGGCTAATTGTTTGTATAAAAGACAGGTGGCAGCTTAAAGCAAGATGACAGTAAAACAGAAAGCTCCTACAGGAGCTTTCTGTTTTACTGTCACCTTTCTTTAAGCAGTCACCTGTTCTTAACACCTAATTTTTAAGACAATTTAGTGGCCGTTATAGAGAGGTTTTACTGTACTGATCTCCTAAGCAACAATACAGAGACAGGGAAAATGTGGAATCTAGGGATAATCCAGATGCCATATTGATTCAAATGTGGAGTAAAAACCCTCACATAACCATTTTAATCCGACATTTCCTCTTGATAATTTGAAAATATATGTATGTTATGAGCAAAGCTAAAAGCCATATGAACTACCATGGGAATCCTGTTCCCCAGCAACTGCCTTGGCAACGGATATAACAAATGCCATAATGGGCAATATTTTGATTGTTTTTGCTGTAAATGTCTGTGCTGTAAACAAGAAAGATACATCGTAATAGAAACTTTAATGACAACTGCTGAATGTTAGAGAGAGTCGTACCATGGATGGCTCGATTACCTATCAATGTCAACTGTCTTTCCTACCAAACTGTAACCATGTATATTCTTAAAGGGGTATATCAAGTATATCATAGCATTAACCCCCCCCCCCCCCCCCACCACCACCACCACCACCACACACACACACAGCTTGATACGACCAGATAAGACCAGGGTATGCTTATTGCAAGCCAATTATCACAACAGGGTACTAATAAATAGATGTTGACCAATTTAGGGGATGATATCTGTGCAACTAACCCTTATGCTGTTGATTGTGAGTTGAATGTTATTTGTCAACAGTTTGGATCCATATCAGATGCGGAATAATGTCGCATCTGATCTGTATCCAAACTGGTTCCCAATTACAAAGCACATGAGCTGGAACAAAACTGAGTGATTATGTATACAACAATCACAGTGTTGAAATGAATCAGCTATATATCCCTTATCTACCTTTAATAATACATAGTACCCTGGACCATGATGCATCTGGGTGCCTCTGGGTAATATGATGTAACAAATGTGTATTTAGCATGTTGGGACCCTACCACAATAAATAGTCTAATTGACATCCTGCTAAGCCAGAGCTAGGCCTTTAAACAGTGCTCACTCTCTAACAACATCCAATGGGAGGCACAGCTTGTGTGTGTTGTTCGGAGGGAATTGTAATAGGGAGGGGGAAATTAAGACTTGAATCAAATTTTCAAACAACTGGAATCCATACCAGACGCCGCGTACGCGTATGATTTAAGCTGTTTGCCACTCGATATTATATTTATTCTATCAAAATGTCCACTTATATATGAAACTTTGAGAAAAACAGCAGACGACAATTTTGAGCAGAAAATATTGCAGCGTTAGACATAATTGTCCTGTTTATGGAATTGCGGCAATCGCATTTGTAAGGCGGACGTCGTTGTTGGGAGGGCCGTTGTAGGGAGGGAGCACTGTAGTATTATTTCGAATATTACCGCAATGGGATGGGGTGGGGAGGAGGATAGGACACGCTCAATGCTCGAACTTCAACGCGGTAAATGATTGCGTCTGTAACATTTGAAGAGGGGCAACAAGCTGCGTCCAATGCATTTAATGTGTAACAATGAATCCACATTGGGTGATGACCAACTTGAATGGACTTGCCTTCGTATCACCGTAGTCTATTGCTAATGCCGCCCAAATCCTCTACTACTGTGGTGTTTAAGCATCTGCACGTGCGGCTCACCTTGTTTTGTTTTATTTTGTTTACATGAGACTGTATTCTTTTCCATGACAATCCTGCTTTCAGGGTCGTTTTCAAGTGCCTCCTGTTTTGCCGAATAGTTAAAGCAGAAAGCAACTTCTTGCTCCTTATGCTTCATGTTGCGAACCAAGGGTTCGTCATCATTCCGACGAAATAAGATTGTTAGGCCTGCATAAGATTTGCTTGTATTTAGAAAAAAGGTATATACTCGTACATGTAATAAATATAGATAGCAGCTCAAAGCAAATTATTATACAGAGGCTTCAAGAGACTGCCTGCTGTACATTTGTCCTGCATTAAACATTATTTTGTCTAGACCTTGCCATGACTCCTAACTGAGTGACTCTGTACGCAAAATACACTGCCGCCTATGCACTCTTCCACTGTGCATTTTGGAATGGTATATTGGACAATCCCAGATCCATTTAGTTAGGGTCTTTTTTTTAACTTTCAAAGGACTGGTCATGTATTTTTAAAAATTGCATTGCAAAATGACGAATAGACCGAGACTTATACTTAAAGCGTTTGAATTGTAAAATATATAACTTTGAGAAACAACAGCAGATGACAAATCTAAGCATATAATATTGCTGCAGTGCAAGCGTTAGACATAATTGTATTGTATTTGGAACAGCGGCAATGGTCGTTGTAAGGAGGGAGTTGTTGTTCGAGGGCCATTGTGGGGAAGAACACTGTATACACGTCACTTAACGGGGCTTACTGAATGCTAGGAACTATTGTCTGTCTATGTTTGTATTGATTCGAGTGTAAGGTGATAAACCACAATAACAGACGAATCTTCTATCAACCAAATCTTCTAAACAATCAGGGAATATAAGGTGAGCAAATAAAATGCGATATGAACTATCAAGGGAAAGTTCTGCGCCAGTGATATTTTCTGGAAACTTACCAACAAATCTGGCTATGGTTTATATCTTTGAATTGCATTTCCCCTACATATACCCATGTAAACACATTGAACCCTAGCGAAGAGTATACTTAAGAAATAATCGATGTTCTAACGTTGTTAAACGGTATTCTACAACGGTGGGGAGTTGTGATGCGCAGGAATTGACCACGATGGCCGAACAAAACATGAAAGAAAAGACCCTTTACGTCACACGACTTTTCATTGAAAACTGCGCTTTACCGTCGGGTGGGTACAAGAAGAGCCTGTTAAAAAGGACTATTTTCACAGCGTGGTAAAACGTCTCAGGTATACCACGATGAGCTTGTTCTATGTTTAGTCTGTTTATAGAGACGAATTCACATGTCATGTTAGAATCGTCATTTACAAACAGTATGACTTTAAAGTGTATACTTTTCCTATGTAATAAGTGTAGACCCAGATCAGTGGGCTCCTAAAGGAACCTTGTATTTTTGCAGCATATTATAACAACATTCTTAAATAGTTAAAAAAAAATGGACAAGACTTACAATAACCATTTCATGATCAAATTTGTCGTGAAATTTAACCCCTTTACCGCTCATTGTCGTCTGCTTCAATACACAGGTACTTGACGCGTAGATCTAGATCTATTGCCAAAATAATAGATCTAGATCTAAGTGTCAATCTATGTGGATCCTGGTCAGATGCCGCGTAAAACGGCTTCTGATTAAAATTAAATCTGTTCGCTACCAACTATGTACTCGGAGTGAGGTAGTTTAAAAAACACCAATCTTTTGATATTTCTTACGGTAGACTTAAATTACTTTCCAGTGTCAAAGAAACACATATTTGACCCTAAATTGGAAATATTGGGTAATTTTATTGTAAACCCCAATACTAAAGCTATACACACATTTCTAACCGTGATATACCGTGGTGGGTACATGTATAATATCCTTTCCAGAAAATACATTAGAATTTCGTTTTTGACTCTTCACCAAGTTCATTATTTTTCGTCACCTAATCTAATGTAAAGTACTACTATTATTGATTTTCAGCAAAAGAAATTGCCGAGAAACGCATTTGCAATATATTAAATTGCAACAGTTTTTCATATGAACCAATCCCCTTCCCTTCCTTATCCCGAGTACAATTATTATTGCCAAGCAGTTTGGATCCTGATCAGAGGCCGCGTAACGCGGCGTATGATCAGGATCCAAACTACTTAACACTCATAAAGTCAAAATATCTAAACTTTGAATTTGATAAGCAAAAGCAGACGACACTTGTTTAAATTAAAGCAGATGACAGCATGACAGTGAAGGTGTTAAACGTACATGTACAATAACTCATTCAACCCCTTTATGCTGTGCTAGCTGGTAGATTCCATTATATAAATGTCCCTTTCACTCTCAATGACGATTTAAAGCACGTTTGCGTTACGCGACGTCTGATCAGGACCCAAACTGTTTTATACTCTTATCGATATTAATTAAGTCATACAACGTTATATCTATCTTTGAAACGTGTCTTGCAGCCAACAATACTGAAACAGACGACAATAAAGCGGCGAAGGGGTAAAATATCCAGAATAATTTGATCACGATAGGGTTAAGACACTGCATCTTTCTGTTTGCCCAAACAGCAAATAACTCCATGCGAGAAAGCTAACAGTGCAGACCGAGACGAGACATCCAAAAATAGGTGTCATGCTCCCAAATGACGAGACGATAAATAAGTTGAGGAGAGTGAACAAGTGATGGCTACATTCGCACACGTCCATGGATAATTATGCCAATTCAACAAGTGCGATATAATGAGAATATTGTAATATATATCCAGCTAGCATCCCTAGTTTTGATAATACTACAGTGCTCTCTCTCTACAACGGCCCTCCCAACAACGACTCCCTCCTTACAACGAACATTGTCACAGTTCCCTAAACAGGACATACTGTACAACCTATTCGGGTGCACAGGAGTAGCGCATCCCCTTCTAACCAATTTGGTCTCGAGTTCGACCCCAGGTCGGGGCAGTATTAGAGAGGGTACATTGGCCGCCCGTCCGAACACGTGGGATTTTCTCCCACAGAAATGACCAAGTACGCCACCATTTGAAACATCGAGAGTGATTTGTATGAGTTGATGAAGCTTGTTTTATAATCAATGTACAAAAGAAATAAAGTTTAAACATGTGTTGTCCATAGCGCATTTCAAATATTGCAAAGGAAAGTATCTCTGTAAGCATAGCTTTCGCTCCTATCCTTTTTCATTATATCAATGTATTATGTTCATGTATAATATCTGAAATAAAATATGTTTAAACCAAAGTTTAAACTTTTATGGAACCTATTCACGACTGCAATGTCGTCTGCTAAAAATTGTCGTCTGCTGTTTTTCTTAAAGTTACATAATTGACATTTTGACAGAAAAGACCTAAATGACGAGTGACAAACAGCTTGAATCCAGATCAGACCCAGCGTATGGCGGCGTCTGATCTGGATTCAAGCTGCTTGCAAAGTTACTTCCCTATAACGACTCCCTCCGAACAACGCAATAGTGTTTATCTCCCGTTGGGTGTCGTAGTAGAGAGAGCGCGATGCACTTCCAAGATGACGCGAGAGACGTCCTTGCACAGATGATCACATGTAGTAGAAGGTGAAACCATAGAGATCTGTAATCGCTCTAGATAGTGTTACAACACGCGCGAAACAGAAATCCAAGGGAGTGAAAGCCCACAGAATGTACTGGGTTAGGATATGAATCCTTAACCCTATCGATCTTAATGACACCATAACGTTCGTTTGCAAACATCTGAGGTCCTGCTCAGGCGTCTGATCAGGACCAAAACTGTCTGACACTCTGTAAACCGATATTAAGTCAGACAACCTCATACCTGACTTTGAAACGTGTCTTGCAAACAACAACACTGAAGCAGACAATAAAGCGGTGAAAGGGTAAACATCTCCCGAACAAATTGATCATGAAAGGGTTATACTTTATTTCCATATAAGAACCAGTCTGAAAGATCAGCAAACAGCGTGCTATAAACAGTAATGATGTTTGTTCGATATTCGCACAAAGACAAGAAAATACAAGAGTCATTCCCTATTAATTATCATCAACGGGCAATGTTATCGGTTTAATTACATGAAAACAGAGACACTAAACTCAGTTAAATAAATGAACATGTTTTTATTTTCAAGGAAGGAATACATTTAATGACACATTCTGTGTCCACAAGAAAGCAGTGTAAGCTAGAATCTGCGGAGGTAGCATGCTCTACAACATGCTCTTAGAATAACTATGTTGCTAACTTAACTAACCCTTTACTTCCAAATCGTTCGTGTGATTTTTACCCCTTCACCGTTTCATTGTCGTCTGCTACCATTTTGTTGCCTGCAATGTCGTATCAAAGTTTAAAAAAATAAGGTAGTATGACTGAAGAGATTGCAAAACGAGTGTTAACCAGTTTGGTTCTTGATCAGACGCCGCGGTTCCCGGCGTCTGATCAGGATCCAAACTGTTTGCAAACGCGCGCTTGTAAGCGTCATTGAGAGTGAACGGGTTAAAGCCCTTTCCTTCTAAGCTTATGTTTAGTCTGCTTACAGGAGAAATTTCTCCCGCCTATATTAACCCATTCTATCCTGAAACTTTTAATAGACTATTCCATTTTCCAGTTAAATCAAGTCCATTAATTGCTATACTACTATACGGTTGTTTTCTACTCTATAATGCCAAATTTTAAACAGTGAAGACCCGGTCAGGGTCACCGCTACCTGCACAAGACAAGCGTACTCTTCACAGATACACAGTTTGTCAAGTTCCAACATGTACTAAACGCTCTCGAAGGCTCGAGTAGTATTATGTTGTACTATTATTTTAGCAACAATGCACTAATGAAATATCACCGAGTCCCTTACACCATTGTCTGAGTTTAGTCTTAAACATAGGTGTCCAGTTAAACCAGGCGAAAAGTAAAACAGAATGCGCCTCAAGACAAATCCAGTGTTTCCATTTCCCCTTATTTCTGATTTTCAAGGGATGGGTCCGTAGCCCCCTCTGGATCCACGCATGCTGTCAGTGTACAACATGGCAAGGACGTTATTATTGCTTTGTTTTAATGCACGCCCCTGTAAAAATAAAAAGACGTGAAAATGTCGATGCTATGTGTAATCAATTGAATCTACTCGTATATAATAGCAACATACAGTGGAGAATCTGTTATTCTTTCCCGTTTAAACGCAAACGTACGCAAACGCAAAGCGCTAAAACGTAGAAAAGAACAACTTTTGGACAATTCTGATATTTCATGTTTATCTTGGTGGCTCGGCGTCTGATCTGGCTCCAAACTGTTTGCACAGCAAATAATAGTTTTAGCGTAAATGCGTTTATTGGGAAAGAATAACAGATTCTCCACTGTACGTATTGCAAAAATCAACCCTAAATAGTTAAAACATACTTTTTATGAGGCTGAACCTAACTTCATACAACTAACTCGGCCCCTGATCTTGCTCCAAACTGTTTGCAATGCACACTTTATTGTGAGATTTATTTTGAGATTGATAACTGCTATTGATATAGAATACAGAAATTTCTCTCTATTACAACCACTAAAAAGAAGGCTGATAGACTAAAAGACAGACGACAGGTTAAAGCAAAGTGAACACGCTCCTAAATCCTCTCTACTACGACCACTGATCGAAGGCTACATGTAACTGATTGTTTAAAAGATAAGTGACAGCTTAAAGTAAGTTAAACGTTGAGCATAAAGCTCCCAAAATGCCTTACTATTACGACCACTAGTCGAAGACTAATAATTGGTTGTGTAAAAGACAGGCGACATATTAAAGCAAGGTGACAGTAAAGGAGCATTCTGTGTTACTGTCATCTTGCTTTATGCAGTCACCTGTCGTGTACGTGTACTAACTGACATAATGTAGTGTTAGTAAACTATAGAGGTTCTACTGTACACCTCCTCCAACTATAGGCACGGAATTTGGACAACAGCACGACCAAACAACACGTCGGAGAATTAAACCTTAACCCATATCCTGCGGTGATGTCGTCTGCTTTGAAATTGTCGTCTGCAAAGTTTGTTAAATTTAGATCGATACATTTTTTAAGTAAATAAACCCAAAGACGAGTGTCAAACAGTTTGGATCCAGATCAGACGCGTCTGGTCTGGATCTAAACTGTTTGCAAAAATCAATAAAGTCGCGACCAGCAGGCAAAGGGTTAATTTTACAAGTTTCAAAACAATGTGTTCAATTTCAATGAAGTGATTGACATGTGTAGCTATGTGTTTGTTTCAGGGAATTACGTTGGACATTTTCTGACATTTAACTCCCCCACACACCACCAATTAGCCTCCAATTAGTAATGACAAAGACAGGTTTGTCTAATAAAGCGTAGGACAAAAGGGTGAACATATCAATCCTTCTGCCTGCTAACGCGACTTCACTACCATTTGCTAATAGTGTTGACCCTGACAACTCACCAAGTAACTTAAAATCTGATCAGAATTAAAAGTGTTTGATACAAGTGCTTAGATTCCTAGAGGTAAAAGGACATGAAACACATGAGCCGTGCTATGATTTATTGTAAACTCTGTAGATCTAGGCCAGCCGCCGCGTCAAAGTCGCGACGGCTGGTCTTGATCTACACTGTTTGACACCTGCTTGCATCTAAAGCATTTTATGTATCTGCATTACATACGGTATTTTGACAGTATATTCCAGACTCAGATACAGAGTCTAGAATTATGTTATAACTAAAATGCAGGTTTTGTCATGGCACGGTTCATTAGTTAAAAAAATATTGCCGAATTAAATGTAAAGGAGATGGTTAAAAAGCAAGTAAAAAGTTTGGTGTAAACTTACATCATTTCTAAACTACATGTATATATTCAGTGGACTGATGGCGACAAAACAATTCGTACATTGCTCCTTCCCTACCACGGTCATCTTATCAACGCTTCTCTCCTCACAACCGCGATTGCCGCTGTTACCCAACAAGACAATGATGAAGTTTTCAAGGCGCTGCAATATCGTCTGCTTAAAATTGTCGTCTGCTGTTTTTCTCAGAGGGCCGTTGTAAGGAGGGGCCACTGCATTCAATTTACAAATAAAATAGAGATAATTTGCCAAACTTTGCAGATGACAATTTCAAAGCAGGAAATGGTACACAGTGTTCCCTCCCTACACCGGCCATCCAAACAACGATTCCCTCCTTACAACATCACTTGTCGCTTTTCCCAAAACAATACCATTATGTCTCACTATTTCATTGGTGCGATGTTGTCTGCTTAATGTTATGGTTTGCCTTTATATTAAAAGTTACGTATTGGACATATTGACAGAGGAAACATAATGACGAGGGGAAAACAGTTAGATCCCAGATCATACACCGTGTTACGCGGTTTCTGATCTGGGTTCAAACTGCAATTGATAGCAAAGTCAAATTCAGCACCCTTTAAGTTTTAAATCGCTCCTAAAACAACTCCCTTCAAACAACAAACATACTATGTC
This sequence comes from Gari tellinella, assembly GCA_922989275.2. Lineage (NCBI taxonomy): Eukaryota > Metazoa > Mollusca > Bivalvia > Cardiida > Psammobiidae > Gari > Gari tellinella. The sequence goes on from OV277868.1 coordinate 10,988,458, forward strand.
TTCCATTTGGTGTTACTGTAGCGATGGAGCACTGTATAGGCATGTTATGTACATGAACACGAGGAAATTGTTTGGCAAAATAATTGATGTATACGTCATCCTTAGAACTTGTAATGGAAAACAAATAATCTTGTTAATTATTGCGTGACAAAATTCTGCGATAATTTAATAGCGCGTATTTCTACGACACTAACATCTAACATTATACCCTAAATATCCCTGCCTCATTACCATTTCCAAGAAGTTTCATTATCAGCCTTTAATTCTGTCACCCACACAGGCACACACTGTCGTTTATCTTAACATATCTGTGTTTTTTTTTTAAATTGGATCTTTGGTATTCGAGACGACGAATGAAATATTGACATGAGTTTCGAAAGTGTGGATCCTCATAAGACGTCGAGTTCTGGATCCATTTTTTTCACATCCAAGTATAAACTGGCTAGATTGTGAAGATGTTGGGAAAGATGAGAGGTAATGATACCTTACGGCTTAGGTAGTACCTTTGTCCAGAACACAACCACTGAATAGCCGCTAAATAGGCCTATAGGCTGAACAGTGGAGAAGACGTCATTCTTTATTGCATTTTCCAGTCCAAGCATTCTTTATACGGTACAGTGGAGAATCTGTTATTCTTTCCCGTTTAAACGCAAACGTACGCAAACGCAAAACACTAAAACGTAGAAAAGAACAACTTTTGGACAATTCTGATATTTCATGTTTATCTTGGTGGCAAACAGTTTGGAGCCTGATCAGACGCCGGGTTCCCCGGCGTCTGATCTGGCTCGAAACTGTTTGTAAAAGAAAAAATAGTTTTAGCGTAAACGCGTTTATCGGGAAAGAATAACAGATTCTCCACTGTAAGGAGTGAATTTTCAGCTATTCTAAAAAAAATCAAAATATTTTAACTCTTTTCTTGCCGATGTAACTTGAATGTTTCTTTGCAAACTGTTTTGATCCTGACCAGAAGCGTGATACTACGAGATGCATTGGTATTTTATCCAGTGTATTTACTATGCCCCAGTTTTAACCCTTTCATGATCTAATTTCTGGTGATTTTTACCCCTTCACATTATAAACGTGGCTACTGTGATGTAAAAAGGTTGTTCGTTTGAGACTAAAGTCGCTTCAATTCATGGCAATTCTCAACTGCAAATGTATAAGGAAGACAATATGTAATTTTTAATCAGAAGGACAAGTGTGCCCTACAACGGCCCTCTGAACAACGACTCCCTCGTTACAACAACGCTTGTCACTGTTACCCAAAACAAGACAATTACGTTATACCTTTTCACGACTGCAATATCGTCTGATAAAATTGTCGTCTGCTGTTTTTCTCAAATTTACATATTGGACATTTTGACAGAAAAAACTTAGTGACGAGTGGAAACAGCTTTGAATCCAGACCAGACGCCGCGTCTGATCTATCTAGTCAAGCTGTTTGCAAATGAAAGCCTATTCCCCTTCCTATAACAACCCCTTCCGAACAACGCCTACAATAATTATGTCTTCCGTTGGATATGTTTTGTACAGAGGGGTCACTTTAGTATTCCAAGTCTTGGATTGGCGACATGTTCATGTGGTTTTAAAGTCCGATATATAACCTTTCTGAGTTTTAGACAAATTCCAATTTGGCAACTATATTGCTACTTCATGTATTCCTATAGGAGCTTGATAAATGCAATACATTTATCTGAAGGAGAAATAATCTTGTAACACCACACTAAACTTCCTAAAATATTCATTTAATGCCTTTAAATGTACTTTAAAGGTATTTTTTTCTCGCAAAATTCAAATATTGATATCAAGTATTTTAATCTGATCAAATTTGAATAAGAGTTTCCAACACAGTTTACATGTTTTCAGTTAAGTCGCAAGAAGTAGATAAAATTTGCATGCTATGTTAATATGTCGTCCACAACAATTGTCGTCTGCTATAAGTCATTTCTTCCGACATTGTCGAGTTATCTTTTAGATTGGAACATTCTAAAACTTTAAATGGGATGATACTCGTACTCGATTATTTCCCTATATCCAGCTAGGGATACGGATAGCTGTATTTATTGTGCGTACTGAACAGTAGATAAGACATTATTTTTACCCGTTTAAACGCAAACGCAATGCACTTAACTGTAGAAAATTACTTTTACAAATTTGTAACTATCTTTTTAATCTGAGTAAAACATGTGGGTACTAGAGACAAAGTTGGTATGATAGCTCGATTCATGGATTTTGCCGATCATTTTCTGTCGGTTTTTTTTCGATTAAACGCCGAAAAAAATCAGTTCATTCCTTCAGATTTTTCTGTGCAAAACTGATTATGAATATTTGTACAGTTTATGGCAATTCCAAATACCCTAGTTTTATTCTAGTACCCATATGTTTGACAACAACAGTGTAATCTGCCGATGCAATTGAAGTTGCAAATTAGTCGAAAGTACTGTCGACCTTTCATGATTAAAATGTAACGTGAGATTTTAACCCCTGTACAGCTTTATTGTAGTCTGCTTCAATAATGTTTTCTGCAATATCGTTTAAAAGTAAGATTCAGTGGAGTGTGACTTAATAAATATCGATATGACAGTCAAACAGTTTTGATCCTGATCAGTCGCTGCGTGACGCATCTGGTCAGGATCAAACCTGTTTGCAAATGCACTGTATGGCGTCATTGAGAGTGAAAGGACTCAAGGGAAGTAGGATACAAAACTATCATTCAAAGTTTTCAATATTTAAACACAATACATTAGTTTATTCATCCCGTTCTTTTCATTTCATTTTTCTTTTTGTCTTGATCACAAGATCTTTTTCGCATACTAGTCCTTTCTTTGTTTGCTTCCGATTCCACCTTGAAGACATGGAAGTAAATATTTCTATCCCATTTCTTACTTGTGTGTGTAGAATGTAGAATATTTCCATTGCTTTTAATATTTTCAGACTGTTTGGAGATTCTTTTGCCCGGCTTAAATTGTCCGTTTCGTTTTGCTGCATCCGACAAAAAAGTTAGAATGCACTTTAAAGTTTGGCCAGGATCTTTTTTCTCATAAGGGATTACTTTATTGCGCGATGTGTTCACAGCCGTTATTTGGTCTACGGCGGATTGTTCTGTGTCGGACGGGGTGCTATTGTTTGTAGTGTTTTCTGGATTTCCCGACATCAGAGTGTTTATACTGGATGCTCTTCTTCTTGACTCGTGGAATACAGCCCCTGTATGACTAGAAAAGTAATACGTAAATTACTGCTGAAAGGTTCTGCAAATTTTATTGGCTGTATAATTAACCAATCAGACGGCTCGTGTCTTGGAATCGATAAAATAAATTTCTCCTATATACTCACTTGTGATACATACATACGACACTATGTTGACGATTTTATAGGTCGTCTGCTTCGAAAGTATCGCATTCCCCTATAAGTTTCTTGTGTTTTTATATATTTATAAACCCCTTCAATGCTACGACGTCAGCTGCTTTGGAAAACTGTTGGCTGTTTTCTCTTTCTCAAATCAAAAATTAGGTAGATCTACTTTGACAATAAAAATATATGAATTGTTTTCAAATAATTTGGATCCTGATCAGTCGCCGCGTTACGCGGCGTCTGATCAGGATCCAAACTGTTTGCAAATAAATATTGTACTCGAAGAACGGCAGTGAATTGGTTTACAAAGACGAATCTAATGATACGTTTTAATGATTAACCCTTTCCCCAATTTGAAGCGACTTTTAGCGTATATAATTTATTCCTCCGCTGAAGAAAAAAGTTCCAGTTAATAACCTCATGAACATTTACCATAACAAATATTTTTATACAGCCTAGCAGATGTCAGTTTAAATCAGGCTGAAAGTAAAGCAGAATGTGCCTTAAGGCACATTCTGCTTTACTATCAACCTGATTTAAGTGATCACCTGTCTTTAATGTTATAAACAGGTTATTAGGTAAAGGGTTGAGGCTGATATCAAACGACAATTTAGTGAAAAGTAGGTGATCGCGTTTAGGACAGGAGCCAGCTTTATGCAGGATAAAAGGTAATGCTTTAAAAGAGACTGAACACTACATTGTTTATTTGCAAACAAAAGGAATATACTAAAAAAGGCACATTTAAGGCAATATAGTGCATATCTTATGAAAAATGATGACCGCTGTCATTAAAGAGTCACATTAAGTGTAATTCGGTGTTGATACAGTGGGGAAGACGCTATTTATTCCAAATACACGTTTGATGCTATAAAACAATAATGAACATTGCAAACAGTTTGGAGCCAGACCAGACGCCAAGTCACCCAGCATCGGATCTGAGTACAAACTGTTCGAACTCTTATAATTGTTCGAGAAATTAAACAAACCATCTGCTAATTTCAGAATTTTCAGCAGACGTAGATTTGTTTTTACAAATAATATCGTAATTTCGTCGAAAGTGTTAGGATATTTACCTCTTTTCGGCCGAACGGTTGTCCCTTCCAATTAGTTTCTTCAGTCGGTGTAACTCTTGCTGAGCACCGTGGATCACTCCCTCAGAAAACTTGTAACCTAGACAACGACATTAAAACGTCAAAAACAACGTATGGAACTATCTCTGTCTCCAAATGTCAACTCTAAACTTGTACAGATAAAACTGACGCCGTATCATACCATTACCCATCCCCAGGGCTCAAAATAAGAGAGAGTAAACTAAACAAATAACAATATTTTCTCACTCATTTTAGCACAAATACGGTGGTTTTACTACTCAATAGTATCGTCTTGAAGAGACGATTCTAATGATAAATAATACCAAAGGGTTCAATGCGGAAATAAAGCTGTAAGACGTTTTTCTTTTCTTTTTAAAAAAAACCCCAACCCTTATCTAGAACATTTTATCTCCATATAAAAATGACTAGTGCCATGAGAAACAACACTTTGCATGCAAAAGTGCAAAACGTAAAGATATAGATCAGCCGCCGCGTCAGCGATCTGTATTTTACTATTTGACACTCACCAGCGTCAACTGTATTTTGCCACTTTATTATAATATTTTGCCATTACAGATCAGCAACTAAGCATAAGGCTGATCAGCAAAGTTTTGCATTGCAATACGTCTGACGACTACGAAAGAAAGTACATTGAGTGCATAACAGACCGGCAAAAGCCTTATAAAGCGAGATGTAGGTGAAACAGAAAGCTCCTTCACGAGCTTTTCTTGTTACATTTACCTTGCTTTAAGCTGTCACCTGCCTTAAACACCTGATTATTAAAAACATTTAGTTGCCGTAATAGAGAGGTTTTACTGTTAGTCAATTATGAGTAATGGTAATCATAACACGGGCTAAAATACCACATATAATTATGCTATTACAACGACACCCAATGGGAGACATAGTAGAGTGTGTTTGTGTGTGTGTGTTGTTTGGAGGGAGTCGTTTAAGGAAGGGAAAATTAAGACTTGGCTCACATTGCAGACAGCTTGAATCCAGATCAGACACAGCATAACTCGGCATCTGATCTGGATTCAAGCTGTTTGTCTCTCGTCATTATATTTATTCTTTCAAAATATCCACTTAGATTTAACTTTGAGAGAAAACAGTAGACGACAATCTTAAGTAGACGATATTGCAGCAGTAAAAGCGTTAGACATAAATGTCCATTTTAGGGAATTGCGACAAGAATCGTTGTAAGAAGGGAGTCGTTGTAGGGAGGGTCGTTGTAGAGAGGGAACACTGTAGATTTAATATATATCGGGTTATATTATCAAGGCATATACAGCCTAGTCAACTACAGTAAAGCCATTAATTCATGATCACCCAAGGGGGTTAAGGTTTCGGAGTTTGATGGTAGTGGAGTCTTAAAGCAATGTGCATGAAAAGCAGAAAGCCCCTAGTTCTTAAATGAATGTTCTGTTTTCCTTTAATATTTCCTTGATCAGTCACCAGTCAATAGTTTGTTTCAGTGCTCATACTTGTAGTTGTATTTGTACATTTACTGAATTTAATGTAACATTGTATGGTCTCACGAATATTTAGAATAAAGAACCCAAACTGTTTGGCACCCATTTCAATATTACTTTAGTCAAAAATACATAAAATTTAAATTTGAGAAATACAAGCAGACGACAATTGGCTGAAATTAATGACGTCATGGAGGTGAAGTGGTTAAGGATGGCAATGAAATAGTCCTATAACTCATAAACTCGGGTCAGAAAGGAACGGATAAAATAAGACAGTGGTTAAGATGGTGTACGCAACAGTCACCTGAATCTGAAACCACCACGCTACCAGTTATAAACTTGGCTTTTGGATATACATGCAATATAAACGCCACCTCCCCATCCAAAAGGAAGTGCTGGAAAACAAAACAAAGAGTTATAAACTTTGCTACGTCTGCAAGGATGTAGATCTAGGACTATTTTCTTAAATGGAGGAATAAATTCCTTTATGGGTCTAAACTCTTAGAAGAGTATCTTCCTTATGTTTTGCCTCTCAGAACACACCAATTGAGTTTATTTGTTTCAAAGGCAAGATGATTGGTTATATGGTGTCTGGTATTTCTTTAACAGCTTAATGTCTTTGTAAGTACTTAGGCCCTCAAGATAGTCTCAACTACTTAGAATACCCATACTCTGCTTTTATCAGGATACAGAGATGTTGATGGGGGTTACAGTGGATAATGTGTTATTCTTTTTCGTAAAACAAACGAAATGCAAATGAAATGAAAACAAAAATTAAACAAGAACGATGTCACAATATGTGACAAATGCCCCGAGGTGTTTTGTCAATGCAATGTATTCATTTATCTGTAAAATCAAATCATGTAGCAGGTATTGTACTCCTTCAAATTATGTTTTCGTTCTTTTGAAAAGATTTACTCTCTATGTAAACAAGAATAGTGTCACAGAAAGTGACAAATGCCCCGAGTTGTTTTGTCACTGCAATCATTTGGCTTTCAAGTTAAATCATACAGCAGGTTGTAATTGTACTCCTTGTTGTTGCTGTGATGAAATGTACAAAGAAACAAGCTTTTTCTAGCTTATTCAAATGCATCATCACCATAGCAGCATGACGTTATATTGATGTCATCTTGACGTCATGATGACGCCGTCGTCATAACAAGGTTATAAATGTCATATTGAGGACTTATTTCTATATTTAGAAATGATCACATGATCAAAGAGTTATGGCCAGTTAGGATGAGTTATCTCCCTTCCTATTCACTTGAAATAATATAGGATGAGTTATCTCCCTTTTCACCCGATTTTACCTCTAAATGACCCCTAAATGACCTTGACCTTTGTCAGACATGACCCAAGTTGAATTGACCTCAAGGGGTTCTTGGTGTGAGTACACATATTAAATATAAAGTCTCTATCCCATGTTGGTCAAAAGTTATGGCCAAGGTTAAAGTTGTGTATAGACAAACAGACAGACAGACAGACAGAAAGACAGACAGACCAAAAACAATATGCCCCGACTAAGTCGTGCGGGGACATAAAAAGGAGTCTAGCAAATCTATAAACCTCTTATACAAATGCATCATAACAATAGCATCATAACGTCATCTTGATATCATGATGACGTCATGATAACGACTTTGTCATAACAGCGAAAATGACAATTTCTTGAATAAGTTTTACTTTACTATATGTATTGTCAGTTGCCAATGTAAGTATCAAATGGTCACGGGTCGGCTATAGGCGTCTGATATTGTTTAAAACTGGGAGCCATAGGCACAAATTCTTGAAGTGCAAAGCAAGAAATAATAAAAATAGTATGTCCACTGTAGTATTTGACAAGGCAATCTAAGACATTTGTTATTTAAATTGATGTACACTGGACCTGCGAGATCGGTCGACAAACAATAGTACTGCTGATTAGAAAGGGGCTTTAATGTTGAAAATCTAGCATGCAACGTCGAAAATTCGTACGGCTGCCGTACGAAACATTGCGATTTACCCCTATAAAGCGGTCGCACGACTGCCGTACGGCTGGTGTGAAAGGGTATGTGGTGTTTTACTGTTCCACACAAGTCATAGTTATGTTCACTTGCAGAAATGCAGACCCCGTTCATGTTTTAAATATAAGATTTTAAGGAACACTCAAATTAACACTACGTCGATAGTATTTAAGGTAGGCAGTAGCTTAAAGCATGGTAACAGTTAGTGTAGTTATAGTGGCGATAATTTTTCCGGCTGCTTTAACCCCTATTTCTCAATCTAAATTTGAAGTATTTAGACTAGAGAAATTTTGAAATGAGTAAAACACAGTTAGGATCATTTTCAGACGCCGGATCACGAAACTATTGAAAAGGATCCAAACTGTTTGTAAATAACTATTGTAATCTGGGTAAGGCAGCGAATATGTTAACTCTTTTCAGGCTAGCCGCGGAAACACGTGTCATAGTGATTACCTTTGCAAACAGTTTGCAAATAACTATTGTAAATACTGAAGCATGCTAAAAGTTAAATAGACCGTCTATATATATTGTTTCACAATGGGAATGGCAAGTTTTGGACGTCATTTCCGCGCCACCCACAACCTCAGATATATACGCTCCCAGTAATATAGTATTGATTTGAGTAGTGATACAGTCAATCCTGTTTAAATCGAAATCTTACATTGGCGTTTTTAACCTATTACCCCATGAACTTAACCTTTGAAAACTTCTGTGGAGTCGATATGCGACATTACTGCTGCAGAAAACAAATGTATACACTAGAATGTTGGCATATGTTTCTCCTGTAGTAAGCAGCAATCTGTACACCTTCTGTATTTGTAAACAGTATAGGTCTAGATCACACATCCAAGTAACTTGGCGTTTGATCATTGCAAAAGTTGTTTTACACGTGACTTAAAGTTATAAAGTCAATGCTTCTAAACCTTCAAAACCAAATTCCATAGTAGTTTATGTTCGGCATTAACTCATTACCCCATAGCCTGTTTCTAGTTAAAAATGTAATTGGCCATATAAAGCAGATTGAAAGCATTTTAGCAGACTTCTCACTAAGGCGCATCCTATTTTACTTTCAGTATGTGTTAATCTTCAATCTGTTAGAATATTGACACTATTTCTTCTGATACAGAATTTTGTTTTTTTAAAGATCAAATAATGCATATCTATGAAGTAATTGGTAAACATCACTGTAAAGACTAGGTGCTACTGTATACATAGATGTAGTAAGCTTATTCAAACAGTCAAACCTGTGTTAAACTGCTACTCAACTGGAGATGATTACACAATAAATATTACAAGAATCAATCATGAGTGTTGATGTAGGATAGGAATTTTCAGAAAATTGATGCAGGGACGAGGCTTGCCGAGAAAATTCCTATCCTATATCAACAAAACGAATTGTGGATTTTTTTAAAACAATCGTTAAAACATGATATAAATAAAGAAACAATTGCAGTTTCTGTGCACTATTTTCGCCAAAACATGACGTTGTTTATAGTAACGTCATTAGAAATGACGTCATTTAGTTACCTGCGTCATGCAGCGCTTGTGGTTAAGCTGGGCTGACAATAAAATACGTCACGTGGTATGGAGGATAAGAGTGATTACACATGAGAAATATCTCTATCCCACATGTGTGAAAATGGGAGAAAATAATATTTCAGATAGGGAATTGAAATAGTATAAATGTATAAACTGCTCTTTTATACTATTTCGACCTGTAAGAGCCTTTTTCAAAGATGAATATGTAACCAATATGTTCTTCAGCAAAGGAATGAATTAGAGGGGTAAAAATACGTTTTTATGGAGCCCTTGGGATCAAACAGCGAATGGGTTAATTAGGCCTAATTGGTGTACATGCGGGGGCGGCAATGACGTCATTCTTGCGATTGCTTTATAATAAAATAATACACTTCTCAGTCTATATGGAAGTAGTTCAAATATTTGTCAATGGTGTTCTCACCGATTTACATTGAATAGTTGTTAGTTAATTGTGAACTATTAAACCATTCAATTCAAAGTCTGACTGCATAGTCTGTCTCAAACAGGTTGGGTCAATATCAAATGCGATCAAGTTTACTCCATGGATACACCTTTTTACCACCATACTTTATTTCTCGCCTGATGAAAATAGTTCAAATTTATACAGTCATTAAAATGTATCATAACCATTTTTTTATTTTCTGGCAAATGGTAGCTTAAAGCCGCATTGTGCTTTTGAGAAACCTGCATAAAACGGTTGTTTGGGGTCCCATTTGATCTACGTGGGACGTGATTCTTTCACAAAAACCGGTTTTATCTAAGCAATTCGCTTTTTAAATTTTATTTATAATATTTTTGTGCTAGCACCAATTAAAAAGCCTCCCTTGTGAATGGAAAGAAGGACAACTCTGTAAATACAAGTCTCCAGATAACGGAAGTATTTCGAAAACTTAAATCTTTATTTCTGCTTTTAAACCCAATGGTGTCATACTCATTAAAAGTGTCTCGAATAGACGGTTTAATCAGTAGTAACACCATTCGGTGCTGAAATGAATGAGAAAATGTTAGATTGGTTCAGATTGCTCTCGCTTACATGTTTAGCTGGAACATCTGGATAACCCTTATTCTGCTGCACAGACGTCTGCTTCGACATTGTCGTTTGCAAAATGTGTTCAGTTTAGATTTATGCATTGTTTTAATTAAACAAACCTTAAGACGAGTGTCAAATAGTTTGGATCCAGATGAGACGCCACGTTACGCGGCGTCTTTTTAGATTCAAATAGTTTGTAAACTCTGTAAAGTAGGCACAGGGTTAAACACTATGAGATTCAATAACAACGTGTACATATCTTTCACTGTGGGTAAACGGTCAAATAAACTATAGAGAATGTATACCTTGAGCTTGCTGAAAATGACTGTTTCAGCCTTGTTCGCTCTCTAACTCAAACATTTCTTTTTGGATCTTCACCAAACTTGCTACAAATGTTTATTAGTATAGAATCTAGGTCAGGTTCAATAACTAGCAAAATCGCATAAGGCATGTCTGAGTTATTGCTGAAAATGCAGAAAAAGTCATTTTTTAATACATAAAGGGCAAAAACTCAGATATGCCACATGCGATTTTTGTGGCACTAAACCTAAATTTTATATACTTAAACATTTTCAGCAAGTTTAATGAATATCCGATAAAAACTGTATGTGTTAGAGTGCAAAAAGTGACTGAAACCGTCATTTTTCATTAATAAACAGGCAATAACTTAGATATACCTTATGCGCTTTTAGTAGTAATCATACTAAACCTTGATATTATATCAATAAATATTTTCAGCAAATTTGGTGAAGATCCAATAAAACGTATTTGTGTTAGAGAGCAAACCTTGCTGAAAACAGTCATTTTTTAATACATAAAGGGCAAAAACTTAGGTATGCCACATGAGATTTTAGTAATAATCAAACTAGACCTGAATTTTATATGAATAAATATTTTCAGCATGTTTGGTGAATATCCGATAAAAACTGTTTGTTTTAGAGTGCAAAAATGACTGAAACAGTCATTTTTTATAAATTAACAGGCAATAACTAAAAAACACCGTATGCGATTTTAGTAGTAATCAAACTAAACCTTGATTTTATATCAATGAACATTTTCAGCAAGTTTGTGGAAGATCGGATAAAAGATATTCGAGTTAGAGAGCGGACAAAAAAGTGTGATAGTCTAACTGACTGATGGATCGACCGTCGAAGGTAATTGCGGTTGCACACGGTGATGTTGACTCCGGCTGTATCACGTGATACTAAGCCGTGTGGTAAGGTTTATGGCAGACGCTCTATTTTCGGTTTGTTATGATTTTAAATCGCCCTTTTTGGTGATTAAGGTCCGTCTTCATCATTTCATAGATCAGTTTGGCCCATTAGAATGTTCAAACATTATTATTAACCGTTATTGTATTTCAGACATTATGAAAAGGTCTGAAAACACAATGGGACTTTAAATCAGGCTGAAAGAAAAACAGAATACGCCTAAAGGCGAGCACATGTCTTCCAAAATGAATAGCAATATAGAATATAATAATTTACAATATATTAGAAAACATTACAATATAGTTCAAAACGTCGACATACTTATGCAGTTTAATTCAAATAAAAACGATACAGTAGTATAAATGCAGGACGGTGGTTTTGATCACATGCGCGGCTTCGCAACGAATGAGATTAACCGAAATAATTTTCCTGAAAGTAACATGATCATATCTTTCATAATTCATATATGACCTATATTGTGTCGCAGTGCCGTAAAACCCAACTCATCCATCCATCCACCCACCCATCCATCCATCAATCCACCCATCTATCTATCCATTACACACTTCGCTGAATATATTTGTTAAATATATTCCTTGTCTGAACTAGTTATACCTTGTTATGTGTTAATCTAACAATTTGTCTATAGACGACCAGGGGCCCGTTTTTGCCAAATTTTTGCGTAAGTCAAAATCGTTTAACTCTTATTTTTCAATCATAAACGTTTGCAAACAGCAAATAGTCAGATCAGAGGACGCGCTAAAAGCGCGTCCTCTGATCTGGCTATTTGCTGTTTGTAGCAAGTGATAATAAAAAATGTAAATTAAAATTTAAAATTTTGACTTACGCAAAAATTTTGCGTAAGTAGTTTAGTAAAACGCGCCCCAGTTTATCATCTTTTCAATTGTCGAGTTAGAAAAGTGTGACAGTACAAAACTTTCTTCTTTGTTGATATACAAAAGTACAAGCCATTACTAAAATAAAAGCAAATGTGTAGTATTATCGTGTATCTGGCATTAAAAAGTATGACATTGACCTTTGTCGGACATGACCAAAATTGTACTGAGCTCAATAGCTTGTTGAGATGAGTACACACACCAAATATAAAATTTCTATCCTATGTAGTTGTAAAGTTATGGCCAAGGTTAAAGCTTGAACAGATATTGCAGACAGACAGACAGACAGACAGACAGAGCGACAGGTAGATAGATATACGGACAGACAGACAGACAGACAGACATACCAACAACAATATAACCCCGACAAAGCCGTGCGGGGCTATAAAAAGAGATAGACTTACGTTTTGCATTCTTTGGTGGCATCAGAGACACCAAATAGTCTCTTGATGTATATGCATTTTCTCGACTTCTTTGCAGTTTTGTCTGTGCCTGTGCCGTAGTTTTACACCTTGGCTGGAACGAAGAGGCGTCTAAACTCGAATCTTCAGCTGTCGTTAAACGTCTAAAATTAATTAAAATCGTAAATCTCAACATTTTTGTGACATTGAAGATGGCATTTATGAGCCAACTTTTCGTAGGCAGTGTGACACAGAGGGCATGTGTGCTTTCTTAAGGTGGGATTGGTTCTCTACACCCTTCACTGCTAGACCGTAATCTATTTTAAACACCCGTCGTCTGCTTTTATCTATCAAATTTAAAGTTTGGGTAAATTGACCAAAATAATATTGTAATGAGTGTCAACCAGTTTGGATCCTGATCGCGTAACGCGACGTCTGATCAAGAACCAAACTGTTTGGAAGTGAATACTGTACCCGTGATATTGCAGTGAAGGGTGTTGATATTACAAAAAGTGTTTTATACCTTGTTATCCTTATATTTTTACCACACGTTCCTCGTATTCAATCAAAGTACTGTAATTCCGGTTCTATCCAGCTTTGATAATTGGTTTACCATTAGCATGCTATAGATGTAGAGAAATCAGGGGCACGTTTCATAAAACTTTGTATGACAAATATTGTCGTAAGTCAGATCATAAAAGTCTCAATTATAATTTATTTCTCCATCTAATCCTGTATTGTGAAAAGACAATTCCAAAGAGATGTCACAAAACAGGATTAGATAGAGAAATCAGAAATTAAATGTATTTTAAAGTTTTGACTTACGACCGTTTTTGTCGTTCGAAGTTTTATGGAAGTTAGCTGTCAAATGCCGCATAGCCCAGTCGAAAGAAGACCCCTTAGACAATGTCTCTACTTGTTTTGCCTCAGAATAATTTTTTTCACTTGACATTCAATAATGTTTTGTGCTTTTTATATAAAACTGGATGCCAGAGAATAGATACAAGGCATTTCTGTCACCTAAGAAGGGGTTTATTAAGAGATTTTTATGATCCCCTGTTTTTCTGCATTTTTCGAATGTGCATGGGTGTATTATTCGAAACAAACATAGAGAAGCACATGTGGTTGTAATAGCTCGCCGGACTGTGTCCAAGAGCCTATGTTGTCATCCGGTCGTTGTCCATTGAGGTATTGCTTTCATATTTGGTATATGTGTGTTTATGGGCAATACATTTACATGCATACAAAATGTTTGACCTCTGTGACCTTGACCTTGATCAAAGGGACTGCGTTTAGGTTTCGAAATCTGCGTTTCGGTTTTTAAAAATGCTTATAAGTCCTATGTCCCTTGAGAAGTCCATATCTGGTATGCACGTGTGTATGGACAATACCTTACTTTGCACATACATAATTTTACCCAAGTGACTTTGACCTTGAAGTAAGGGCCCGCATTTAGGTTTCTAAATCTGTGTTTAGGTTTTTTTAATATACCTATCACTTCTATAATCCCTTGAGGTATTGCAATCAAATTTGGTATATGTGTGTATATGGACGCTAAGACCTTTCCACGCACACACAAAGTTTGACCCATGTGAATTTGACCTTGAACTTAAAGCCTGTGTTTCGAAACATGCGTGTTGGTTTCTCAAAAGGCCTATAACTCATATGTTCATTGAGATATTCCTTTCGTTTTTGACACGCATGTGTTTATGGACAATACATTTTCATGCACACAAAAATTACAGCCAAAAGACCTTTACCTTCAGCGTTTAGGTTTCGAAACCCTACCCTACACCATTAATAATGCCAGTCAATGTTAACCCTAATCCTAACCATCCCTTTGAATCATATGAATCCATATTAACCCTAACCCTAATGACCACCTTGAATCTATAATAATTAAAATGTACCCAATATTGTGTTTATGTAAAACCTTTATATAACCACCAACATTATTCATGTGAGTCAATATTTTCCCTCACCACCACCATGAATCGTCACAGTCAATATTAGCCATAACACTAACCACATCCTACTATAATTTTTTTCTATGGACACCTTTCCCTAACATACCGCGTGAATAATACACGTCAAAAATAACACTTACTTCAATTAAGTGTGTCAATATTAACTTAATGCTAATCACCACCATGAATCATGTGAGTCAAAATTAACCCTGACCCTAACAACCACCATGAATCATAGGAGTCAAAATAAACCCTAACCCTTACCACCACCATGAATCATCCTTAACTCTAACCACCACCATAAATCATATCGGCGCTATATGACCTATTTTGTGTCGCAGTGCCGTAAAACCCAACTCATCTATCCATCCATAAATCATAGGAGTCAAAATTAACCCTAACCCTAACCACCATAAATCATAGGAGTAAAAATTAACCCTAACCCTAACCACCGCCATGAATCATGAGAAACAAAATTAACCCTAACCCTAACCACCACCATAAATCATAGGAGTGAAAATTAACCCTAACCCTAACCACTACCATTAATCATGAGAGGCAAAATTAACCCTAACCCTAACCACCACCATAAATCATAGGAGTCAAAATTAACCTTAACCACCACCATGAATCATGTAAGTCAAAATTAACTCTAACCCTAACCACCAGCATGAATCATGTTAGTCAAAATTAACCCTAACGCTAACCACCACCATGAATCATGTGAGGCAAAATTGTCAAGACGTTCGGTTATCCTAACCCTAATGCTAGAGCCCAAAGCTTGATGTGTGTTTTATCGGGCGTTCTATGAGGCGACAGTGTCTTTAGCCGGACACTAGTTAAGGCATGAACACAATATACAGACTATATGAAATATATGAGAATTTTCCTTTGGCTATCTTGCCTTATGATTGAGCATGAAACTACATATAAAACTATATAAAATGGATGAAACTAACTAAAAGTGGATGAGCTACTTTGCCTACAAAACCAAAACTAAATAATATTCCCGAACTCACTGACTGTTTGAGCACGGTACAGGCTGTGCTGTTTAACTGATGTATGCTCAGCGTTATTTCTGCTGAGCGATATTGCTCAGCGTTGGTGTAGCTGATGATGAACCGTGTCACCAGCGCTAGTCTCAAGAAGACTGCTCGGCGTTGTTGAACCTGTGATGAGATATAGTCTCGAACAAATTGCTCAGCGTTGTCCCTGCTGAACTATCAAACCTTGTTCCACTACAGTTCTATAACGTCAATGTTCCAGCTTGTCATGGAACCTCTATGGCGTATCGTCGATCTGTATCAAACCTTCACTCTTTAATAATAACTGTTTTCGGTCCCAGACAAATCTCAATGATCTGAAAGCAACGTACTAACGAGCTATCATCAAAAGTAAGCTATCCCGTTAATAGCTTGTGGAGAGAGTTGTCGTGTGAACGAATTAGCAATATCCCTGTGTTCAATATCTCTACAGGTTATATATTCACCGACCGTCTAACATTGAACAGTTCTTTCAATATGCATGAATTAGTCTAAATAGATGATTATTCCTAATAATTAAGAAAATGCCAACTTTTACTTTTATACCAGCAAGTTATAAGCTTTGGTTATGTTTAAAATGTCCAGTACAGAAAAATAATGACTTTAAAGCTTATTTGAGAGAAAATACACAAAATTCAGTTTTTGGTATACAGTCAGCATAAAGCGTAGACAATTACATTAGGCAAAGAACAAAAACGTACGATGTGCGTTATCTTCGCACTGTCTCTATATAAATCAACTGGTAATATACACATATGTTTAAGAGGCTTAATAGCTACACAAAGATTATTTCTGACAATAGCCCCTTTCTCAAGAAAACACTTTAAGTTTTTCTAACTACAAAATAATCTGTACAAAAGTGTGCTGAGCTTATTGTCTACTCAGATAATCAGCACACATGTTCTCAGAGCCTTTGATTGCTTTAACTCTGAACTGGTAGTTTTGAAGGAATAATGCCCATTGCATTATCCTTCCACTCTCTATCTTACATTTCTGTATGTAAGACAATGGGGTATGGTCTGTCTGCAGAACAAACTCTGTCCCATACAAGTATTTTTGGAATTTCTTTATTCCAAACACTATGGCCAAGCACTCTCTCTCAATGACAGAGTAGTTCTTCTCTCGCTGGAGAAGCTTCTTGCTGGCATATGCCAATAGGAATATGCCATCTTCAAACTGTTGCAGCAATGCTGCTCCAACTCTGCTATCTGAAGCATCGGTTTGAAGAATAAACGGCTACGTGAAGTCTGGCAGTCGCAAAATTGGTGACCTTGTGAGCATGTCTTTCAACGTTTTGAAAGCTTGCTCGTGCTCTGCCATCCAAATCACATTGTTTGGGCGACCTTTCTTTGTAAGGTCCGTCAGTGGAGCCGCTACATCTGCAAACGCTGGTATGAACTTTCTGTAGTACCCAGCCAAGCCTAAGAAAGCACGAACTTGCTTCTTGGTCTTTGGCTGCTCAGCATTCTTGATCTTTTCACGTCTATCATCTTCCATCTGCATTATACCATTCCCTACAACATGTCCCGTGAATGATATGTTTTCAAACCCAATCAAGCACTTAGACGGTTTGAGGGTTAGACCAGCATGTCTTGTTCGGATGAAAACATCCCGCAGCATGGTCAGATGTTGGTCCCATAACTGCGTGTGACCAAGGATGTCATCAACATAGTTGTCCGCATGTTTGCAATTGCGCAACAACTTTCTCATCATTCGGTTGAAGGTGCTACCCGAGTTGACCATGCCGAACGGCATTTTCTTGAATTGGTAGCTCCCATCTGTTGTCGAGAAAGCAGTTAAATGCTTCGACTTGTCATCAACCGGTATTTGCCAGTAGCCTTTACTCAGGTCTATCTTCGTGAAGTATTTGTCTTCTTTCAACTTTGACATGATGTCTTCAACATTACCCATTGGTTCTGTATCGAACTTTTGTTATCATATTCAGTCTCCTGAAGTCGATACAGAATCTGTTGGACCCGTCTTTCTTTTTGATCATCACAAAAGGCGAATTGTAATCAGATAACGCTGGTTCAATCACCTTTGCGTCGAGCATTTTCTGAATCTCTGCTTCAATTTCACCCCGTTTAGCATATGGTATGGGGTATTGACGAACCCGTACTGGAGTCTTCGACGTCAATTCAATTTTGTGCTCGGCCAGCGTCGTGGTACCCGGTATCTCGGTGAAAATATCCTGAAACTCTTCGAGCAAATTCACCACGTCTCGGCGTTGTTCAGATGATAAGCTATCTGATATCTTGACATCTTTATATGTCTCGTCGATTTTCAAACAAGCTAAGTCCAGCAGGCTTTCATCATCGACAACGCCATAGTCTTCACTGTGTTCGGCCTCTATTATCGCCATCCCAGCAACAACGCTGTCTTGCCGTTCTTCATATTTCTTCAATAGGTTGATGTGATACTTCCCTATCTTGTCACCAACATTCACTCGAAAGTCCATCCTGTTTACCTTTTCTACCACCTCGAATGGTCCTTTCCACTGCAGCATGAGCTTGTTGTGGGAAGTTGGTAACAACAACAAAACTTTGTCTCCCTTCTCAAGGTTTCTGTTCCTGGCTGCCTTATCATAATGATGCTTGTATGTTACCTGCGCTTCAGCCATACTATCTTTAGCAATCTGACATGTATTATCCAGCCTATTTTGAAGATCAAGCACATATTGGTATGTGTTCATGACCTCAGGCGTGTCTTTCTCTGTCCAAAGCTCTGTAAGTATTTGCATGGGGCCTCCAACTGTGCGCCCATACAATAGTTCGAACGGCGCAAACCCTGTTGATGCCTGTGGAACTTCTCTGTATGCGAAGAGAACAGCGGACAAGTATCTGTCCCAGTCTTTCGGCCGTTCCTGACACATTTTCTTCAGCATACTTTTCAGAACCCCGTTCATCCTCTCACATAGCCCATTACCTTTTGGGTTATATGGGGTAGTGAAGAATTGCTTCAGCGATATGAGTCTACAGACTTCCCCCATGAGCTCAGACGTGAACTAACTTCCTTTGTCGCTCAAAATTTCTGTTGGAAATCCAACACGTGAAAATACGTCGAACAACGCCTCGGCTACCCGTTCTGTCTCTATCCTAGGCAATGCTACAGCCTCAGGATATCTTGTGGCATAGTCTACCACTGTCAAAATGTATATGTTTCCTTTATCAGATACTGGTGTGATGGGACCTATCAGATCGACCGCTACTCGATGAAATGGTGTATCTATGATCGGCATTTCACCAAGGGGCACCTTTGTGACCCGTCCTTTTGGTATGGTCTTCTGACAAACATCACATGATCTGCAGAATCTGGTAACATCACTGGTTATTCCCGGCCAGTGGAAACTTGTTGTGATTCTGTCTATGGTCTTCTTTGCTGACAAATGTCCACCCACAATAGATTCATGAGCCAAGCTCATCACACGCTTTCTAACAACTATCTGCTTCGTCTCTGTTGAGCACTGTCCCTTGACTGGCTCGAACACTCTGTACAAAACATCTTTGTTCACTGTGTAGTGGTACTTATTACCACCTTTGGTCTCTAGCTCGCTCGAACTCTCCTCAGCGTATGACCATAACTTCATCGTCTTTCTGTGCCTTCTGAAGCACATCAACGTCAACCTCATCTAACGGTTGACTAGGCACGTTCAGCGCCCTCATTGGTTTCATCTCTTTAGCAGCTTGAGCCCGTGTGACAACCGCTGCAGCCACACTAGTTTGACCCCGTCCTTCGGGCTTACTCTGTTCAAGCCACCTTGGGTCTGGAGCTTCTAAAACTCCATCTACATTGCTCAAGACTAAATCGCAGATGAGTGAGCTCAACACCATAACTTCTATACGTCCCTTGTAATATGGTGTATCAACCTCTATCAAAGCTGCTGGAACTATCTTGGCCTGGCCATCGATAGTGATCATCACATATCTCTTGTCCAGCATTTGGCTTCCTCGACCAAGTCTTTCCGAACTGCGGCTAACTCACAGCCGGTATCTCTTAAAACTTTCACCTCTTTGGTCCCTACATAGCCTTTCTGTAACTTCAAATTTCTCTCGCCTTCCAGCGTATCTACGGTACATCCACCAGCAATGATGGACACCGACTCTCCGTTGGCAAGCTGAAGTTATCCGTCTTGTATACACTCTTGTATATGACTTTTGTTCATGGAAACAGACATGCACAGAGCAGAAATCTTGTTTCCATCCGAACCTTTGTTCTTAGACTTATCTTCGAGCTTCCAGCCTCTCTGAGATTGTCGACCATCCGTATGTCCCTGACTTTCATGGTCTGGGTAGCAGACTGCTGCCCCGCTAATCTTTCTCGGGTTTGTATTCTGTCTGCAGTCTCGTCCAAAATCACCTTCTTTCCTGCATAAGAAACAAACCTTCTTCTGGGCATCAGGTCTGGGCACTGTGTTCGACTATAGTTTGGTGCTATATTAGGTCTCGGCTGTTGCCTGTTAGGTGCTGAGCCGCTTGTTCTAGCTGTCCTGTTAGACACTATGGACCCACCATGAGCCTCAATGTATTGCTCAGATAGATGAACAACCTCTTCTCTTGAGCTCGGCATCCTTTCTTTCAAAAACAATGCTAGCTCAGGCGAACATGTTTTGATAAACTGTTCCCGGACTATCAAGTCCATCAGCCCTTCAAACGTTTCTTCTATCTCGGCCATTTCTGACCATCTACAGAAATAACGAACTATACGAGCCATAAACTGAAATACAGTTTCCCTTGCTCAGGCTTGCTATCCCGAAACTTAGTTCGGAACCCTTCTTCTGTCAACTGATACCGTTTGAGCATTGCCTTCTTCAACGCTTTGTAATCATCAGCTTGCTCCGGCGGCATGCTGGTGTACACTAAAAGACCTTTGCCTGTCAGTAATGAGCTCAGACTAACTGCCCATGTCTTCTCATGCCATCCCTGACTCTTGGCAAAACGCTCAAAACGTTCGATGTATGCGTCCACATCATCATTGTTCTCTTCGAACTTCGGCACCTTTGGTCTCAGAGACTTGCTCGTAGGTTCATGCTTCAAAACGCCGGCATCAGCCCGCAATTTCATCAGCTCTAACTCTCGTTCCTGTTCTTCTCGCTTGTATGCAGCCTCTTTATCTCTGAGCTGTATCTCAAGCTTGAGTCGCTCATCTTCGTCCTTGCGCTTTCGTTCTTCTCGCTCAACCTCCAACCTTCGGCGTTCGTCTTCATCCCTACGCTTCTGTTCTTCTCTCTCAGCCTCCAACTTTCGACGTTCGTCCTCATCTCTGCGCTTCTGTTCAGCGCTTTCTAACTCCTGCCTACGACGCTCATCTTCTCGTCTCAGCATACGTTCTTCTCTATCAAGAAAGTCCCGTTCTTTCTTCTCAATGTATGTCATGAGCTCCGAGCCACTCAAGCCCATACGTTCACCGGCCGCTATCCACTTATCATGATCCATCATGAAACTAATGTTCAACCCCTAGCAGTTCCAACCGTATAAACCTCCTAAGAACTATCCCGGACGAGCCCCCAAATTGTCAAGACGTTCGGTTACCCTAACCCTAATGCTAGAGCCCAAAGCTTGATGTGTGTTTTATCGGGCGTTCTATGAGGCGACAGTGTCTTTAGCCGGACACTAGTTAAGGCATGAACACAATATACAGACTATATGAAATATATGAGAATTTTCCTTTGGCTATCTTGCCTGATGATTGAGCATGAAACTACATAAAAAGCTATATAAAATGGATGAAACTAACTAAAAGTGGATGAGCTACTTTGCCTACAAAACCAAAACTAAATAATATTCCCGAACTCTCTGACTGTTTGAGCACGGTACAGGCTGTGCTGTTTAACTGATGTATGCTCAGCGTTATTTCTGTTGAGCGATATTGCTCAGCGTTGATGTAGCTGATGATGAACCGTGTCACCAGCGCTAGTCTCAAGAAGACTGCTCGGCGTTGTTGAACCTGTGATGAGATATAGTCTCGAACAAATTGCTCAGCGTTGTCCCTGCTGAACTACCAAACCTTGTTCCACTACAGTTCTATAACGTCAATGTTCCAGCTTGTCATGGAACCTCTATGGCGTATCGTCGATCTGTATCAAACCTTCACTCTTTAATAATAACTGTTTTCGGTCCCAGACAAATCTCAATGATCTGAAAGCAACGTACTAACGAGCTATCATCAAAAGTAAGCTATCCCGTTAATAGCTTGTGGAGAGAGTTGTCGTGTGAACGAATTAGCAATCTCCCTGTGTTCAATATCTCTACAGGTTATATTCACCGATCATCTAACATTGAACAGTTCTTTTAATATGCATAAATTAGTCTAAATAGATGATTATTCCTAATAATTATGAAAATTATGAACAAAAACGTACGATGTGCGTTATCTTCGCACTGTCTCTATATAAATCAACTGGTAATACATGTATACACATATGTTTAAGAGGCTTAATAGCTACACAAAGATTATTTCTGACAAAAATTAACCCTAACCCTAACCACCACCATAAATCATAGGAGTCAGAATAAACACTTACCCTAACCACCACCATAAATCATAGGAGTAAAAAAAATTAACCCCAATCCTAACCACCACTATGAATCATGTGAGGCAAAATTAAGCCTAACCCTAGCCCTAACCACCACCATAAATCATTGGAGTCAAAATAAACACTAACCCTAACAGAGCTCCAGATAAGGGGAGTATTTCAAGAACTAAAATCTTTATTTCTCCATTAAACCCTATGGTGAGACGCTTCTAATGAGTAGTAACACCATAGGATTTGGTGCTGAAGTAAGTGAGATAATGTTGAATTTGTTCAGTTTAACCCCTCTTATCTGGTGCCCTGAACCCTAACCACCACCATGAATCATGTGAGTCAAAATTAACCCAAACCCTAACCACCACCATAAATCATAGGAGTCAAAATTAACTCTAACCCTAACCACCACCATGAATCATGAGAGGCAAAATTAACCTTAACCCCTTCTTTTTACTATGAAGCATGTGAGTCAAAATTAACCCTAACCCTAACCACCACCATGAATCATGTGAGTCAAAATTAACCCAAACCCTAACCACCACCATGAATCATGTGAGTCAAAATTAACCCAAACCCTAACCACCACCATAAATCATAGGAGTCAAAATAAACACTAACCTTAACCACCACCATGAATCATGTGAGTCAAAATTAACCCAAACCCTAACCACCACCATAAATCATAGGAGTCAAAATTAACTCTAACCCTAACCACCACCATGAATCATGAGAGGCAAAATTAACCCTAATCCTACTTTTTACCATGAAGCATGTGAAAAAAAAATTAACGCTAACCCTAATCACCATCATGAATCATGTGAGTCAAAATTAACCATAATCCTAACCACCACCATAAATCATGAGAAGCAAAATTAACCCTAACCCTACTTTTTACCATGAAGCATGTGAAAGTTTTTTAACACTAACCCTAATCACTACAACCCTAACCACCACCATAAATCATAGGAGTCAAAATTAACCCTAACCCTAACCACCATGAATCCTGTGAGTCAAACTTTACCTTAACCCTAACCATCACCATGAATTATGTGCATCAAAATTTACCCTAATCCAAACCACCACCATGCATCATAGGAGTCAAAATTAACCCTAACCCTAACCACCACCACGAATCATGTGAGTCAAAATTTACCCTAACCATCACCATGAATCATGTGAGTCAAAATTAACCCTAATCCTAACCACCACCATGCATCATAGGAGTCAACATTTACCCTATCCCTAACCATCACCATGAATCATGTGAGTCAAAATTAACCCTAATAGTGCTATAATCCTAACCACCACCATGCATCATAGGAGACAAAATTAACCCTAACTCTAAACACCACCATGAATCATGTGAGTAAAAATGAACCCTAACAACCCCATGAGTCATGTGAGTCAGTATTTACCCTAACGCTTACCACTACCATAAATCATGTCAGTCAGTATTAACCCAAACCTTGACAACTTCCATGAAGCATGTAAATTTATATTAATCCTAACCTTAATCTCCACCATGAATTATATTAATGCAGCGCTCCCTCCCTACAATGTCCCTCCCAACAATGACTCCCTCCTTAAAACGACCATTGTCGAAGTTCACTAAACAGGACAATTATGTACAACGCTTTAATTGCTGCACAATTGTCTGATTAAAATTGCCGTCTGCTATTTTTCTCAAAGTGACATAATGTTCATTTTGACAGAAAATAAATTAATGACGAGTGAAAAACAGCTTGAATCTAGATCAGACGCCGCGTTACGCGGCGTCTGATCTGGATTCAAGCAGTTTGCAAATATTAGCCAATTTCCTCCCTATAACGACTCCCTCCGAACAACGCACATAGTCATATGAGTCAATATAAATCTAAACCTAACTACCACTTTGAATCAAGTGTGTCTATGTAAACCTTTTTTCACCACCATCATATATCATGGGCATCAATATAAACGCTAACCTTAAAGACTTCTCCTGGCGACCTTTTGGTCATAACGCCTTGCCAGATTATTTACTGTCAATGTCATTGCAAAAAGCACGGGTCTTGTGCATATTTAACCATTGAATCGTCTTATGTGAGACCGGACCTTTATATTTGATAGTTTGGTTAGAAATAACCATTGAAAATCACTAGAGCATGAGTATAATCTGGCCCGCGACAGGGAAACTGAGATTGTATTGCACGTGCTTTACAGTTACATTGATACCTCCAGAACAATATGCTGGTGGTCCCTCAATGGACTGAGGAAAAGTCTTTAACCATCACCTTGAAGCAAACTTGTGTGTAAACCTTACAGCCAACATAATTCTCGTATGTGTATATAAACCCTCAGCCTAACCACCGCCATGAATCACGTGAGTTAAAATTAACTCTAACCTGCACCATGAAATAACATGAGTCAATATTTACCCTAACCGTAACCATCACCTTGAATCATGTGAGTCAATATCAACCCTACCTTGGGTATAGTATAAACAGTACATTGAAAAAAGTGTTTCTATGTAAACTCTGACCCTACCAAACCCCTTGAATCAACCGAGTCTTTTCAAACACTAGCCCTAGTATGTGTTACCTTAATTCATATGATTCTATATTAACCCTAACCCTAACTACCACAGTGAATGATTTGCCTATGCTTAACCCTTACCCTAATCACTACCATGGATGAGATCAGTTTACGTAAACCCTGGTCACGAGAGTCAATATTAACTCAAACCAAATCATCCACTTAAATCAGCTTTCTATGTAAACCCATACCCTAACCACCACCGTGAATCATGGGAATCAATATTAACCTTAACCACCATGTTAAATCGAGTATCCAAATATTGACATAGAATTAACTCCAACACTAACCACCATCTTCAATCACTCGAGTCTATGTTAACCTAATCCTAAACAATATTTAGCATTAAGTGAGTCAATATTAACCATAATTTCTACATTCAATCAAGTGAGACAACCTATGTTAACCCTAATCCTAACCACTACCTTGAATAATATGAGGCAATATTATCCCTAACCCTACCCATCATCTTGAATCAAGTGTCTGTATAAACCATAACTAAACATTATCTTGAACCATGTGTCTTAAGATTGACCTGAACTCTGACCGGTACATTCAGTCAAGTGTCTATGTAAACCCTAACCCTAACCACTATCTTGAATCAAGTGAGTCATTATTAACGTTACCCTAACCAACCCTTAAATCATGTAGGTCTATGTAAACCCTAACCCTAACCACTATCTTGAATCAAGTTAGTCATTATTACCGTTACCCTAACCAACCCTTAAATCATGTAGGTCTATGTAAACCCTAACCCTAACCACTATCTTGAATCAAGTGAGTCATTATTACCGTTACCCTAACCAACCCTTAAATCATGTAGGTCTATGTAAACCCTAACCCTAACCACTATCTTGAATCAAGTTGGTCATTATTACCGTTACCCTAACCAACCCTTAAATCATGTAGGTCTATGTAAACCCTAACCCTAACCACTATCTTGAATCAAGTGAGTCATTATTACCGTTACCCTAACCAACCCTTAAATCATGTAGGTCTATGTAAACCCTTACCCTAACCACTATCTTGAATCAAGTGAGTCATTATTACCGTTACCCTAACCAACCCTTAAATCATGTGGGTCTATGTAAACTCTAACCATTACCACTATCTTGAACCATGTGAGTCTACATTAACCCTAACCCTAACCACCACCTTTAATCAAGTGTCCATGTAAACCCTAACCCTAACCACAACTTGAATCAAGCCAGTCTACGAAAAATCATAACCATCTGCCCAACCCGTCGCCTTGAAAAAGTCTGTTATTGTAGGTCCTAACTTTTATCCTTTTCGGCGACAAAAAAACCCATGACGCCTTGACAGTGAAAGGAATAAGGACAGACCATATATAACATACCTTGAGGCTGGCATCTGATATCTGGGACTGGGATAGGTGTTTATGGCAGGTAGTTTATGTAGAGCTGGCAGTTTTACTTCATTTGTCACGTCGTTTATAATACCGCTGCCTTTTGTTTCAAGAGATGACAGCTTTACTGGCTTAGCTATAGTTTCTGAAACAGACAAGAAAGACAGTCTTCATTACATGTGTAAAGTATATGTACTATGGCATCCCCCGATTACAATCGCTCCAAACTGATTCGTTGGAATACAGCTTCAAAGCAAAACTTTCTAGTTAATTACCACTATGTTTTAGCAGTAGTGATGCCCCGATTAATCGTTGGACTCGGCAATCACGTCGCGAAATTTTCGACGTGATGACTGACAACAGGTGTCGTCGACGTTTTATTCAATATTTTCGGGTAATGTTTTTCTGGAATTTACTCCGTAGCTAAATAATTAATACTGTTATTCTGTCGCAAAAATAATAAAGCAATTGAATGAATAAATAAGCAAAGTCTTTATCCAGATCAGACACTTTATTGAGTCGTAAAAAGATGTAATTGATGTACAATAATTGTAAAACTAAAATCACAATTTGTCATTTCTATTAGATAAGCCCGAAGCAGTAAATAAATTAATTGCGATTTTTAATTGATGGTCGATCGCGAACATATGTCGATGATCGAGTAAACATTTTGAGTGTTATTACTTACAGTTAAACAGTATCCTGTCTAAATCATTTCACTCCCATGATTGAATATTAAAGTATGGATAAGTTCGACTTAAGCGAGGTCGAGATATCGAGATCTGACCGTACATGTTGTTATTTTTCATGCCCCCGCGACGACTTTGTCGGGGGCATATTGTTTTTCGTTTGTCTGTCTGTGTGTCTGTTTTAATTGTCTGTTTGTCCACACGGTGTGATAGTAAGTGACAAATGTCCCGATGTGTTTCGTCATTGCAATGTTTTGTTTTTGCTGTACAATGAAATCATACAGCAGGTATTGTACTCCTTCCATGTTTGTTTAGTTCCATTGAAACGGTTAAAACTATGTAAAACAAACAATCTGCAATTCTAGAAAACCTCTTATTCAAATACATTATCACCATAGCATCATGACGTCATCTTGATTTAATGATGACGTCATGGTAACGTCGTCGTCATAACGGCTTTTAATGATATTGAGATTACATACATATAAACAGGATGAGTTGTCTACCTTCCTATTTACTTAAAAAAATAATTATATTTCACTCTAAGGATCGATCGAATATCACAAAACAATCAAAATCACATACTATAAACTGTAGATTTTGGAAAAAAATAATGTTGATATATAAAAACAACAACCTTTGTCAAATTGGGAACTGTTTTTTATATTTAGAAATGATCACATGATCACAGACTTATGGTCGATGTTTAACAAACCGTATTTGACCTCTAAAGGACCTTAACCTTTGTTGGACATGACTAAAGTTGTACCAAGCTCAAACGTTTCTTGGGTTGATTTCACATACCAAATATAAAGTCTCTATCACATGCAGTTTCAGAGTTATGGCCAATGTTAAATTCAATGGATTTCACCTTTAAATTACATCTCAAAGGCATTTACTTTTGTTGGACAAGTTGTTCTGAGCTCATGAGCTTCCTGAGGTGAGTACACATATCAAATATACAGTATCTATCCTATGTAGTTGCAAAGTTATGGCCAAGGTTAAAGTTGTCTACAGACCGAAAACAATATGCCCTCGACTAAATCATGCCGGGGTATAAAAATTGTTTGGCAAATCAAGAAACCTCTTATTCAAATGCATCATCACCATAGCATCATGACGTTATCTTGATGTCATGATAACGTCATGATTACGTCGTTGTCATAACAACGTTTGTCATATTGAGGACTATTATCTAAATTTAGAAATGATTACATAGTCATTGTTTAAGTAACCCTATTTTACCTCTAAATGGCATTGACATTTGTGTGACATGAATCAAATTGTACATAGCTCAAGAGCTTCTTGAATTGAGTAGACATTCCAAATATCAAGTCTCTATATCAGTTTCAGAGTTATGTCCAATGTGAAATTCACCAAATTATACCTCTAAATGACCTCTTAATGACCTTGACCTTTGTCGGACATGTCCAATCATACAGTTTCAGATTTATGTCCAATGTGAAATTCACCAAATTATACCTCTAAATGACCTCTTAATGACCTTGACCTTTGTCGTACATGTCCAAAGTTGTACTGAGCTCAAGAGCTTCTTGAGATGAGTACATGTACCGAATATAAAGTTTATATCCTATGTAGTTCCTATGTAATGACCAAGCTTAAAGTTGTGTTCAGACAAACAGACAGACATAGACAGACAGACATACCAAAAACAATATGCCCTGACTAAGTTGTGCGGTGGCATAAAACGATTCTTTTCTTACGGATACTTACGAATGTCATCGAGTTTGCGAATAGTAACGGATTGTTACCGACACAGGCGAGGAATTTACGGATATTGACGGGTTATTTACGGATGTTTGCGATTGACTACGAATTGGAGATCAATATTGACTCGTAATTTGAAATTTGGTTGTTATGGATTGTTTAACAGAAGTTCAGTTATATCGCTTCGTCCAGCTAATTACAAGTGGAGGACGACCCCAGAAGCCCTTTATGCCGTGTTTCAGGCATAAATCTGCAACTAAGTAGAACCACCGACATTTAACAAGCCCGCTGGAAGGTTCCCCAATTGAAAAATCTTAAGTGCCCAAGCTGGGATTCGAACCTACGGTGATGAGGAGCTTAGTGATTGAAAGTCACAGTGTCTGTAACCACTGTCACTGAAGCATCTGAAAGACTCGAAAGAACTTCCTAGTATGTGAAGGCACCTTAATCTGTTGTAACGAGTTACCTAGCAGAAGGCTCGCATCTTTACCTGTTTAGGACCAAGGTATGCACTTTTCAATGTCATCATTCGACAACTGTCATCCAGGAGAGAACATCGATATGACAGAAATATATTTCACTTGAATGTGTACGGTCTTTTTGGCCAGATTATGCATTTTTTAGGGGAAATTATCAACGATACCACGAATTAATACGAATACGTACCGGGGAATTTACGGATCCTTGCGAGCTGGTTATACGGAGATCAACGTGTTGTTGCGTCCGGTTTACGATATTTACGGATTGTTACGAGTTATTTACGGAACATTAAATCAGCAAACAATCCTCAGATTTTTTACCAAAATATGTGCCTCTTCTTTCATGAATCCTTACGAGTATTTGTGAGTTAGATACGGATACAAGAGAGTTATTTACGAACGCTTGCGATTGACTACGTATTGGCAACCCGTAAGGACTGGCAGAAAAACTCCGTGTATGTGAAGTCCTATGAGGATGAAACTATTAACAAACCTTTGTTCTGTTTGGTTTCCTGTACGTGGTGCTTAATGTCTTGAAGCCTCTGAGAGAGATCCTGGAGGCTAGGTGCAGTTTTCTTTTTCCGTTTTTCTATTCTTTCTATAACAAGAAAGAATAAAACACGATATAAACAACGCCAAGACAAAATCTGTATTTCATTTCTATTAAGTATACCCTACTAATCTAGGCGTGTATACACTAATCTGGGCTTGATCCATTTCTGTACAGCAGCCACTAATCTGAGCCTGATTTACGATGATTAAAGCTGCTTAAAGCAAGTTGAAAGTAAATCAGACATTAATCGTTTTGCTTCAGTTTGCTGTAAACTGTCGCCCGCCATTTTCAGTGGTCATGACAGTGGGGTTTATTGTATTTGAAATTCACAAACATTTTGCTATTTATGAAGCAAAGAGACGAGAATAATAGATAACTCACTTTAACACTTGTGTCGCCCTATTTAATCCCGTTCACTGCCTTACTCCGAGTACAGTGGTTATGTGTAAACGTTTCGATCCTGATCAGACGCCGCGTTACCCGCGTAACGTGGCGTCTGGTCAGGATCTAAACTGTTTGACACTAAATTTGATGTCTAAGGTCAAAGTACCTAAAATTCCTATTGCAGACGCCAATTATTTAAAGCTGTTGACGTCGTGATTTCAGTGAGGAAGTTGCACGTTTTCTTTAACCATTTTACCACCAAAATATCGTCTGCTTAAACATTGTGGTTTACACTTGATATGATGCAAAATGACTTAAAAAATATCGAAATGATTGTCAAACCGTTTGAATCCTGATCAGACGTTGTTTCTAATCAGAATCAAATTGTTTTACAAAGTCATTTTCAGTCACCTATATCTGCACAAGGTTTAACCAAACGGCTAAAATTTGACCAAACAAATGCTTGAGAACATTGTCAGACTCCACCCAAACTCGTTCAGCATGATTTAAGAGCTACCATCTGCGAGGATATGGAACATTTTTTGTGACTATAATTTTAGACTATTTCTTCAGTGGAGGAATAATTTGAATTCGCTAAAAGACGCTTTTAATGAGGGAAAGGGATCAATTGTCCTATTCTTAAAACCATCGTTCAGACTCAGTGGTCGTAATAGAGAGAGTTTACCTGTAAATGTCTGAAAATGAGCACTAACTTATACAAACATCCTACTGAATGTTACAACTTTTACTTACTAGGGCTGTGTTCTTTGCTTCCTTCCACTAGAGAACTTTGTGGTATGTTCGGAAGAACGAGCCTTCCTTTACCTTCTGGTGCTGTAAAAAATGAAAGAAAGGAAAGCGAATCACTCATTGGTAATTGTGTAAATAGACATTTGTATTTTTCACCTGATACGCATAATTTGGCTAGTGATTGAAATTAGTTTTGATCAAGGTCAAACTACGAGTAATTCGGCATATGACTTGTCTCCAAACTGCTAGGCACTCGTTTGTGGATTTCTTCTGGAAAAGCGTCAATTGTGAAACAGTGTTAACAGAAATGGGAAAAGAACGTCGTTTCAACTACTTTGCGTTACATAAAATCATGTTAATTATTTGCAAGTTTTGTGAAGTCCAATCGTATCAAATCAAAGCGTTGAAAAACAAATATGTTATTCTTTCCCGTTTAATTACCTTTTAGACGGAGATCAACTCAAATAAAATCTAGAAATGTCAGCCTTTATCTAACCCATTACCCCATTGCCTGTTTCTAGTTTTGAAGACACGTTACCAGTTAAAGCAGGTTGAAAGTAAATCAGAATGTGCGTTAAGGCGCATTCTGCTTTACTTTCAGCCTGATTTAAGCTACCATCTGATAGAATTTAGAAAATATTAACCCTTAGCCTGCCACTCACGACTATAGCTCCATATGCAAACAGCTTGGATCCGGATGAGACGCCGAGTAACTCGGACAACTCGGACAACATTTTCAGCAATTTTGAGCAACTTTGAAGCACTTTGAAACTTGAAGCAGACGAGAAATATAGCAGACGACAATTTATTTGGCGGGCTAAGGGTTAGTTGTGGTACATGTTTATGACTGTATAAACTATGGATCCACATCCCGACCCAGTACAGTGCTCCCTCTCTTCAACGACACCCACTGGGAGACACAGAGTATGTATGTTGTTCGGAGGGAGTTGTTATTGGGAGGGACAATTAAGATTTGGCTTACATTTGCAAACAGCTTGAAACCAGATCAGACACCATTTAACGCGGCGTCTGATCTGGATTCAAACTGTTTGTCACTCGTCATTATATTTCTTCTGTCAAAATATCCACTAATAAACAGTAGACGACACTTTTAAGCAGAAGTTATTGCAGCTGTAAAAGCAATAGACATGATTGTTTTGTTTCGGGAACTGCGGAAAGTTTTGCTGTAAGGAGATAGTCGTGGGAGAGCCGTTGAAGGGAGGGAGCACTGTACTTAACACCTCATCCAAACCAAACATGACATTATCTCGAACAAACAGTAGATTAACACAATTTGAAAATCAAGTGAGCAGACGAAATGTGCCCAAAGTGTTTTGTTATCAGACTTTTTAAGATATTTGAAATAACAACCAAGGTAAATAATAATGTTTGAACATTTTATGGGCCATGTCAATCTTGGAAATGTGGAAAAAACAGACACAGACCACTAAAACGTGTGATTTAAAAACGTAACAAATTGCAAGATAAATGTCTGCTGTTAATAGGACCCCGCTGCAGTTGCCACGTGACACGACCGAATCGATGATTGTCAAATGTCCTTATTATTAATTTCAAGGAAAAGGTTGGTAAGCTTGTTAGCACGGTCAAATGTTATACAGTGTTCCTCCCTTCAACGGCCCTCCCAACAACGACTCCCTCCTTACAACAACGCTTGTCGCAGTTCCCAGATTAAAGCAGTAAGTAAATGTCCCTCCTTATAACGACTCCCTGTGAACAACGCACACACTTTTTGTCTCCCGTTGGATGTCGTTGTAGAGAGGGGTCGCTGTATTTTGAATTTTGTGACTAGTCTGTCATTAAACCTTATCGTACCGGTAATAGGACGAGCGGATATATAGCGGACACTAATTCTGACCAGAAAAGACTAAAAATGACTTATCCCCTTACCTCTGCGTTATTCATGACTGACAGGTCAATAAATCGGACAATATATTGTTATAAAAAGAATTTTGAAACATTTGGGACATGAATCCGGTGCCTATGGAATGTAAGTCACTCGCTCTTCCAACTGAGTTACCAACGCAAATATTATGTAGAGTACACAAAATATAATAAATAGTCCGGCGATTCGTACAGAAATTAAAAAATGTTGACATTTTATTTTGATTTAGGTGTCAATCAGTTTAATACTTCGTACGACAAAAACCGTCGTTATTTAAAGTTTTAAAATACATTTAATGTCTGATTTCTGTATATAATCCTGTCTTGCGACATCTCTTTTGAATCGTCTTTTCAAGACGATTCAAAAGAGATGTCACAAGACAGCATTAGGTGGAGAAATAAATAAAAAAAATACTTGATACTTTTATAATCTGACTTACGACAAAATTTGTCGTGTGAAATTTTATGAAACGGGCCCATCACACAACAAGAACTGCTTGCAAAAGACATAATATATAAACGATTTTAACCGAGTTCCTCGGGTTAGAATGCACTTAAAATACCGGTACGGTAGTTGTAGGTTACGTTCAATGTTTAGCGCATGCAGGGCCGTTGGAAAGAACAGCGGCGTCTGATCAGGATCCAATCTGTTTGCAAATAACCCATTGTACTAAGGGTAAAGCAGTGAACACTTTCACCTGCATTATGACGCTAGTTATAAATACAAATACAAATACAGAAACACTTATATAGCGCAAAAAGTATAAATATTCAATTGCGCTTTACAATTGATCATACTAATTATTACATAATTACAATATCAGGCAATAGGTATCAAAGTCACTAAGAACACTAATAAACACTAGTCATTCATTGTAGAATTGACACTGTCATTTTTCTGTCCTTCACTATCAGAAAAAATCTAAATATGCTTACCTGTCATATTACTTAGCTACATTTTCCTGTTGACTATTCGCAGTATCATTGTTGTATAACGCAGCCGTGTCTCCATTGTCTTTAATGCTGTTATCGATTACGTTGGTAACAACGTCATGACGTCATTTTTACTATGACGTCACATCCGGGCCACAATGCTCAACTGCCTTGTGTGTTTTAGAATTCTTTCTATCATGACATACATATGTAAAAGCTTTGTACTGAAATCGTATGATTTAATTTTTTCTATTTTTCAAGCGCGATTATTTAAAGCAGGTTGAACGTAAAGCAGAATGCACCTTATGGTGCATTCTGCTTTACGTTCAGCCTGATTTAAGCTACCATCTGCTAGGATAAAAATCCGAAGATTTCGGAAAAATCCGGAGAAATGGCAGTCCTGTTGAAGCGTAAGGAAACACTAGATCTAGATCTATAAAATGTAGAAAAAACTATCGTTTCTTTAAACAGCTCCGTATAGGAGCTTTTTGTTTTACTTTCACCTTATATATAATACACCATAGGAAATTCAGAGTAAAACACAGTTTTCAGGCGTAACGCGGCGTCTGATTTGGAACCAAACTGTATATTCATTAATATTCGCCTTTTCTTCAGTTAACAAATAAAAATTAGAAACAAAATATAATAAAAAGTTATTTTAAGTTTTTCCCCAGACGATATATTTGAAGCAGACGGCAATTCAGCATAATAAGAATTAAGAAACCATCAATAACCATGAATACTGAAAGTTTTATCAATTTATAAGAACCTGGAATATTATACTTTTTCTATAAAGGGCTAAGCCCTTATATATGTATTATTGTGATGAGGGAGTTGTTATAGGTAAGGGACTTGGCTTACATGTGCAAACAGATTGAATCCAGATCAGACGCCGCGAACAGGTCATTATGGGTTTTTTTTCTGTCAAAATGTCCAATATTTGAATAGAGTGGTGAAGGTTTAAAAAATTCTGAATAATTTGGTCATGAAAGGGTTAATTAACCGCTCTATTGCCCAACCCCGAGTGCGATATATATTTTGCAAACAGTTTGGATCCTGATCAGACACCAAGTACAGTGGAGAATCTGTTATTATTTCCCGTTTAAACGCAATGGTACGCAAACGCAAAGCACTAAAACGTAGAAAAGTACAACTTTTTTGACAATTCTGATAATTCATGTTTATCTTGGTGGCAAACAGTTTGGAGCCTGATCAGACGCCGGGTTACCCGGCGTCTGATCTGGCTCCAAACTGTTTGTATTTGAAATAATAGTTTTAGCGTAAACGCGTTTATTGGGAAAGAATAACGTTTTCTCCACTGTAACTCGACGTCTGATCATTTGGCACTCATCATGAACTTTAATTTGTCAATTTATCCTAAACTTAGCATTTGAGGAATAAAAACAGACACGACTGTTAAACACTTTCACTGTCAAATTGTTCGTGAGAATTTTACCCTTTCACCGTTTCATTGACGTCTACTGTAATTTTGTTGTCTGCAATTTCGTTTCAAAGTTAATAAATAAGGCAGTAGAATCTATATGACTGAAGAAATTTCACAACGAATGTCAAATAGTTTGCATCCTGATCAGACGCCGCGTTACGCGGATCTTAAGTTTTCAAACGCGTTTAAAGCGTCATTGAGAGAGAAGGGGTTAGACCATGGCAGTGAGACGGATACAGTGGAGAATCTGTTATTCTTTCCCGTTTAAACGCAAACGTACGCAAACGCAAAGCAATAAAACGTTGAAAAGAACAACTTTGGGACAATTCTGATATTTCATGTTTATCTTGGTGGCAAACAGTTTGGAGCCTGATCAGACGCCGGGTTACCCGGCGTCTGATCTGGCTCCAAACTGTTTGCACTGCAAATAATAGTTTTAGCGTAAACGCGTTTATTGGGAAAGAATAACACATTCTCCACTGTAACGGCGGTAAATGATAAGGTTTCCTAACTGCATGGGCATAAGTATACTTAAAGGCTGCTCTATGACCTAGGACCATTTGGACATGTCCATTAAACGTGAAGCGATACAGGATCAAAGAGCATCCCAATGTCATACTGTCTCTTTGACTACATACAATAAACTGCCACTGTTTTGCGACCTAATCATTTCCTCCAATTCATGTCACCAACAGTAAAACTGCCCGAAAGAGGATGTTTTGTAGTCTTTAGGACAGGCGACAGCTTAATGCCTGACAAAAGTAATGAAGAACGCTACTGCAGAAGCTTTTTCATTACTTTTGCGCGGTATAAAGCGGCCACTCGGTATTAACGGTCACCCTGTTAATGCATTCAGTGTTTGCCTAATACAGGGCTGACTGTTTTTCCATCGGATAATCGTACATGTATATAGTTCTATACTGGAATTAACCATTTACTCCATAGATACGCATTTAAGTCCTCTATTGAAGAAATTAGTTTTATTTTATATTGTTATATATATAATTATGTTTCATAAGAAATAATAGATTTTGTAACTTAAAGCAGGATTCAAGTAAAGTACGTGTAGATTGCGCCTTAACGTGCATTATGCTTTACTTTCAATCTTCTTTAAGTAGTCACTTTTCTTCAATACTAGAAACAGGCTACGGAGTAAAGGGTTAAGGCAATGTTCTTCTTTAAGCAGGATAACGCTTAAAAAGCTCCTTTAAAAGTGTTTGCTTTATTTTATGAAGTTTCAACCTTTATTTAACCAATGTATGTTTGGCTATTGCAAGAAACTCTCCCTATGTACCGGATGGAAGATTTCATTATTGATTATACATTTCATAATGCAATAGCAAACAGTGATGAGTAAAGAAAAATTAATGATAAACAGAATGTGTGTACTGTATCTGACATTAACCCTTTACCCCGTAGAAGTGCATTATAGCGCATTTAATTTTCATCTCCACTGAAGAAAATACTTCCAATATTTGCAGTCACATGTTTCATAAGTAATACTCTATATCCTAGCAGATGGCAGCTTAGAGCAGGCTGAAAGTAAAGCAGAATGTGCCTTAAGGCGCATTCTGCTTCACTTTCAACCTGCTTTAAGTAACCACTTGTCTTCAAAATTAAAAAAACCCCAATATACATGTATTGGGTAAAGGGTTAAGCCTGCATTGAACCCCAGCTACAGAAACATGTCCTCGAAACAGTGTACCTGTGACAATTCTACTTGTTTTATGCAAACAGTGTAAATCCAGACCAGATGGCTCCTAATGGAGCCCTATGATTATGGACTGTGTGGTGTGAAGTTTGCATTAAATTTTGTATATTCTGAAAACATCCTTTAACCATTTCGTTCTTAATGACGCTTTAAAACGTTTTTGCAAAAAGTTTGGATCCTGCTCAGACGCCGCGTAACGCGGCTTCTGATCGGGATCCAAACTGTTTGACACTCGTTTTGAAAACTCTTTAGTCATACTGTCTTATTTTTAACTTTGACACGACATTGCAGACAACACAATTACAGCAGACAACAATGAAACGGTGAAGGGGTAAACATCTCACGAAAGATTTGGCAATGAAAGGGTTAATAGTCCAAATGGTCTAAACTAGTGTTATTACACTTGGTTTTAATCTGTCTGTTTACCACGACGAGATTATAATTGGGCGTGGCATTTGAACTCCTTGTTTGTCCGCACATACATCATATAAACTAGACTTTTGCTAATTAAAATTGTTTCCATTACACACTCATTTGGTACCGACCACTGATCTTAATTTTTATTGCCCGCATCGACCATAAATTGTTTAATCAATTATGTTAGTTGTCACTTTATATTGTCTTGTTTCGTGTTATGTAAACGTTCTTCTTTGTCAGATGGTGGGCGAGTAAATGTGATATGCCCTGCAATATTTTTCTCTTCTTATAATATTGAACTGGAATCGTACTTTTGAAATTTAGGGGAGCTCATTGGATTTATCAACGAGTTATTGATTGAGCTTAATGCATGCTCATGCTTAACAGTCTATAAATGTACGTGTAGATAGTGTTGTTGTTTGTTTTTGTTTGTTGTTTTTTTTAATTAAATTTACTTGAGATAAGAATAGTCATCTTCCAATAAGATATTTCTAGTTTTGGAGACAGGTGGTCACTTAAAGCAAGTTACAGTAACGCTTTTATTTAAGAAATGATAAATTCATACCAATGTTTTATCGTGCAATGGAACAATGGTAGGAGTTGAGATGCGTATAGTAATTTAATCACGAGGCCTTTAGACCGAGTGGTTTAAGTACAAGCATCTCAACGACTACCCGAGTTCGATTGCAAGATAACACGCTGGTATCAATTTATTATTTCGATTCTAATTAAATATGACTGGCAAACAAGTTTGGATGAAGATCAGACGCCGCGTAACGTTGCGTCTGATCTGGATTCATACTGTATGTAAGCTGTTCGCAAATTCTAACTAAGTCGTGCTTAGTATAATAAGTCTAAAAACAGTGTGATATTAAGAAGGAAACCTTCTAATTGGAGACTTTTACTTTACTTTCAGCATGTTTAACCCTTTCACTCTCAATGGCGTTTAAATGCCGTTTGCATGCATTTTGGTTCCTGATCAGACGCCGAGTCACGCGGCGTCTAATCAGAACCCCAGCTGTTTGGCGCGGCGTCTGATTAGGATCCAAACTGTTTGGCACTCGTATAGAAATTCTGTCAGTCATGCTGCGTCAATTAACTTTGAAACGATATTGCAGACAGCAAAATTGAAGCAGACGACAATGAAACGATAAAGGAGTAAAATATCACGAAAAATTTGGCAGTGAAAGGGTTAAGCAGTTATTTGTATTTAAAGAAACGAATATATGAAAATAATGTTGATTATATAAAAAGTGGCATTAAGAAAATAATTCGTACTCTGTGCGGTTCGAACCTGCTACCCACGACATTCTAGTCCGACTCGTTCCCTATTGAGCCACGGCGACTGTGTCTCCAGTCAGGTGTCGCTTTAGAGAGGGAGTATTGTATTGTAAAAGACATTTCCTGAGTCTGGTCCATTTTTGACTATTTAGGGTTGAATTTAACAATATATTTCAAACTGACAAAAAGTGTAGACCCTGATCAGAGGGCTCCTTCATGAGACAAGTGTAATCATCACAGGTACACTGTTTGTAAATGACGAGTATACTCGTCACTAGAGTTGAATGGATTAATTATTATTGCCCGTGTAGACCATAAACGTTCTTCTTTGTCAGATGGTGGGTGAGTAAATGTGACATGCCCTGCAGTATATTTCTCTTCTTATAATAATATGGAACTGCCATGGAATCGTACATTTGAAATTAAGGGGAGCTCATTGAATTTATCAACCAGTTATTGATTGAGCTTAAATGCATGCTTATACTTAACAGTATATAAATGTACGTGTAAATAGCGTTGTTTTTTTTAATATTGAATTTACTTGAGATAAGAATAGTCATCATCCAAAAGCCTGCTTTATTTTCAGCCTGCTTGAAGCTACTTTCTTTAAGGATATAGAAAAAGCTCTTATCGTACATTTGTATAACTGTATACATTGAAACTATTTTCTTTAGTACAGGTTAAAATAGAAATTAAGATAAAGGCGTAATATGGCATATATATAATGTGGTTTTATGGAGTAATGGGCTGAACAACGGTGCAGTTGTAATGAAGATTTACCCCGTGGCAGTTTCTAAATACAGTGGAGAATCTGTTATTCTTTCCCAATAAACGCGTTTACGCTAAAACTATTATTTGCAGTGCAAACAGTTTGGAGCCAGATCAGACGCCGGGTAACCCGGCGTCTGATCAGGCTCCAAACTGTTTGCCACCAAGATAAACATGAAATATCAGAATTGTCCAAAAGTTGTTCTTTTCTACGTTTTAGCGCTTTGCGTTTGCGCACGTTTGCGTTTAAACGGGAAAGAATAACAGATTCTCCACTGTAACTAAATATTGAAGGCTGTCATCATTTAGTTAGAACATGGATTAAGTTATACAATGCAATTATATCAAACACCATATCTAAATTCACCCCGGGATTTGTTTTAATTGATGTCAGAATTAATGCTTTCGTACCAACTATGTAGATTTAATGGAAACTTTAATTCCTCGTGTGCATTGGGAATTTGCATTCACTGTTAATTAATCTGAGCGTTGCGAATCCTCGATAATTTCGGTAAAAAGAGTCAAACCTTTCAAAATACTACCACTTAATTAAGTTCATTATTTTGTGCTTAAGGCAGGTGGCTGCTTAAAAGCAAGGTGAACCTAAAACAGAATGCTCCTTTAGGAGCTTTCTGTTTTACGTTTAAATTGCTTTAAGCTGCCACCTTTCTTTCATTCAATCAATTAGTTTTCTTTTAGTGGTCATTATAGAAAGGTTTCATTGTACTTTCCCCTCTCAATAAAGGATAATACCGGTTTTCACATTTTCCACGTTACAGTGGAGAATCTGTTATTCTTTCCCAATAAACGCGTTTACGCTAAAACTATTATTTGCAGTGCAAACAGTCTGGAGCCAGATCAGACGCCGGGTAACCCGGCGTCTGATCAGGCTCCAAACTGTTTGCCACCAAGATAAACTTGAATTATCACAATTGTCCAAAAGTTGTACTTTTCTACGTTTTAGTGCTTTGCGTTTGCGTACGTTTGCGTTTAAACGGGAAAGAATAACAGATTCTCCACTGTACCTACGCTTAATCTCTCTTAATTCGGGAATATCATAGTAAATGTTTCAAACTGAACACAAAAATCTGCTAAACTCGAACCCTGTGATGAAAATCGTGTTCAACGTTGATATTAGGCAAACAGTGCAGACCCTGGAGAAACACCCCTTTACGCACAGTCTCATCAGGATATATATACTGTTTGCTTTATTTGATATGCTGCTTGATAGAAACCGAGTGTAGAGCCTTTATAGTACTCCGATAATTGATTTTGAACCATTTAAATAGATATAATGGAAGCAATCATTGGTATAAATTGGTTAAAAATTGAGGTTTGTGGTTAGTCGGCAGACAGCCCTTCCCCGGGGACTGGGAGCGTTCTGTATTCTTTATATCAACAAATCGTTTTCATATGTAGCTCATATAGCGAATATAATATTACACATCCAAACGTGAACATAAATGTTCCCCAGCGAGACAAGTTTCTAAATACAGTCGAACTTTGATAAGTCAAAATCGCCCACGTCGAGCTTTCTCGTACTTCATTGTTACGTGTCGTAGCAGTTTCATGTTTCTAGTTTTGAAAACAGGTTACCACTAACTTAAAGCAGTTTGGAAATAAAGCACTTCAGTTTGATTTAAGCTAAAATCTGCTAGAATATAGAAACTCGTATACTGCATAAATGTTATTCTTGACAAGTAGAAAGTGGAACTATTTTCTTCCGTTTAGACATAAATTAAAACATCAAAACAGGAGTACTCATGGAGTAAGGCACACATATTGAAATAAGAGTATGGAGTACTAAACGAAATCGAGTTCATTGAAATTCAACCATAAAATCATTGCTATGTACAGTGGTGAAAACGTTAATCTTTCCCAACAAATGCGTTTACGCTTAAACTATTATTTCCACTGCAAACAGTTACTGGGTTACCCGGCATCTGATCAAGTTCCAAACTGTTCGCCACTCGTACAAAATGAGTTACCAAAATATTATAGGAATAAACAACATATTTTTGACGTTCATGACGGTATGACTACATTAGCTTCGCAGGGGGTAAATTGCGTAAACGCCCGAAGGGCGTTTTCGTTAAATTTGCCCCCGAAGCTAATGTAGTCATACCGTCATGAGCGGCAAAGAGATGTTGTTTATTCCTTATATTTATATTTATATTTTCTGTCTTGTCAATTTAATGTGTTTATTGGCCAGATTTGTTTTTCTGTATAAGAATTTATCATATACCGGTCAAAGAGGTTTGATAGATGTAAACTAATGTAGATGTAATAGCCATTCCAGTTTCTAAATATGGTGAGAAAGTAGTCCCAACTACATGTACTCTAACTGTATTAAAAATTCAGGATTTTTTCCAGTAAACTTTCTCTCTGTGAATGGAAAAGACTTACAAGGCAAACAAATAACAGTGCCACTTGAATATCTATTGCCAAAGCACATTCTAAAAATACAGGTCGCGGTTGTTTTCTTAACACATTTACACACATAG
The DNA here is from genome assembly GCA_922989275.2 of Gari tellinella. NCBI lineage: Eukaryota > Metazoa > Mollusca > Bivalvia > Cardiida > Psammobiidae > Gari > Gari tellinella. The sequence continues at coordinate 11,030,468 of OV277868.1, forward strand.
CAACGCGATGGCAACGGTCTATGGGTCTGTATCACTCCGCTAGTGTCGTATGACCGTCGACCAATGGGAGCTTAGTGTTAAGTGCCCGATGTAGTCTATTTGAAGAAGTCCACGAATAGCACGGGCGAAATCCGAACTGGCTAAAACCAGTTTCGAAGTGTAGGTTCATCGACAGATGTACCGCATATTTTTAATAGGATTACATAAAGACTTTGCAGGGTGAATGTAAATATAGGATATTACATGAGTGTTCATAATTTATTAACACGAATGTTATATTCTTTTTATAACATAACCTAGAAAAGTTATTTATCGCAGCCTTTGAGGTCAAGTGAATGCTAAGCGCGATATAAGTAGATCTGTACAGGAAAAAAATTGTTCCAAATTAACCCCGTTCACTAGCATAATGTTTATGTTATTATATGTATAATAAGCACTTTCATGTAGATCTAATATTGATTAATAGCAATTCTCTGTAACCATCAACCACATTGCGGCACGCATAGTCACCGATTTGCATAAAACTTACACCTGGTCCATTTGTACCTCTCTACATGAAATGGAAAAAATACCCCGAAAATTTACTTTCGAAATCCGGTTGCCATGGCAACGCGGAAACAAGATTTTGGCCAAAAACCAGTGTTTTTGGTGAGTAAAATATGACAAATTCACAGACTTTTTCAGAGAAAACTGTACATATTTCAGATAAAATGACATTTGTAAGTTGAAATATGACACATCGACAATAAAATAACATTGTAGGATTCAACTCAACATTACACCCGATTGGTATGCACGTGCGAGCTTAAGGGGCTAATATGCTGAAAGTAAGAAATCATGATTTTGGCATATTGTAAGGACTGGTAGAATATCTATGCATCCATGCTGAACTTGAATATGATCACTAATTACAAGTAGCACATGTGTTGTTTACTTTCCGGGAAGAAAACCTTTGGGATTCAGGTTGCTAAGGGGGTAACCATGCCAACGAAACTATCAACTTTTTAATGTTGTAACTTCCTATGTAACTGAGCAGGATTGCTTAAAATGTACCAAGACCACTCTTAAATTGCTATAACCATATATTTTAGTGTTATAAAATGAAAGTAAAAGACAACACATGCAGATATTAGTTGGTTACTATGGTAACGCCTGCCAAAAGAACGTTATTTTCTGAAAATATGTGTCAAATTCAATACTTTTGGGACGCAAAATACAGCAAACTTTCCAAACCATTACACATTTACTTAAAATATTTTCTTTATCAGGTTTGCAAGTTAGCATTGTCTCATACACATTCATTGTTAAGATGAAAACGGCCTTTGATTGCCTTAGTAACCACTCAACGCAGTTGCTAAATAAGAGCATTGTATTGAAAATGTGAGTAAAATTCAAGCTTTTTTAAGGAAAATTACAGAAACATATCCAAACCATGGTACTGTAGTTTCATCATCAGATTAGCTAGTAATCAGTGTTGTATAACTATCCCTTTAAACATGAAAATGACACTTGGTAACCATAGCAACCACTCACAATGTATGCTAAATAACACCACAAATCTATAAATTGAATCTACATGATGGAAAAAATACGTTGGAAATTGAACGCATAGAACGCATTCAAATGACGTCACAAGTAACGACGTCGTGGCGTACCTTATTTGCATAGTTATTTAACTAGTTATATATGCAATTTAAACAACGGGTGTTATTCAACGCTCACGCCGTCTGTTATGTTATAAAGGTTGATAAATATTTCTTGTATTAAGCTGTCACGTTTCTCTTCATTGATTTTTTTAATGATTACTAAACTTAGGAATATTGTTACGAGTGTCAAACAGTTTGGATGCTGAATAAACACCGAGTTTCACGCGTGCAAAGGGCAGTTGGTTAACCTTTCTGTTTAGTTTAGTTTAAACATATTTTATTTCAAATATTTACATGCATTTTACAAACATACAATAGAGTTTAGAATTGACACGAAAGCAAAACTAGCTTATTGTGTTTCTTTCCTTGCCATCGATTTGACCCTTATTTCAATATTTCTTGAGTCAAAATACCTATTATTTAAATTTGAGTAATAAAAGCAGACGACAACCATTTAAATTAATGATGCCATGGCAGTGAATGTTTAAATGAGTTTAATCCTTTCACTGCCGTGGCATTATTAATCCGCCCCCCCACCCCCCTCTCTCTTTGGCTCACAATAAGCCCGTAGGTGGCAGAAACGGACGTTAACAAACAAACGTAGGTTACAACAAGTATAAATGCAACAAACAACAGCTGAATATCCCTTCGGCCAGTGTAAATAAGAGACACCGAAACAGATAAACAGCCCAATAACCTTTTGAAACCGTCCAGCTCACCCATATTAAAACTGATTTTTAACGAGTAAACCAACAATAATACATTTCAAACATTTTAGATCCTAATCCGTGTTCACTGTATGCACTTTAAAGTGTTTCCTATCAATTCATTTCCTACTGAAACTTCAATGGTTAATTCCGGTTATAGGCCGATTTTCGTCACCTGGCAGGGTGGAGTTAACCTTTGGCAGATACAAACTAATTTGCATCTGCTTTTAGGGATGATAGGTATAGTTCCGTATTAAATCGTTATTTTCTAATACTTTCAACATGGAGAAACGCATGGGCGTGCTGCCATATCCATGTGAAAAAGGTTATGTAAAGAGCTCCCTCTCTACAGAAAAGATTGCGTTTGTTGTTACGAGGGAGTTGTTATATGGAGAGAAAATTAAGACTTGGTTTACATTTGCAAACAACTTCAATCCAGATCAGACGCCGCGTAATGCCGCGTAATGCCGCGTAATGCGGCGTCTGATCTTGATTCAAGCTATTTGTCAATTTTCATTTTATTCCTTCTGTCAAAATGTCCACTAATATGTAATGTTAAAAAAACCCGGCAGACGACAACGGTAGTGCCGATGATAAGATAGCGTCCTGCTGCCACCAATGTTGAAATCCAAAGGTCCCCATCAAAACTTCGCTCTGTCAGGTCAATAAAATTGGCCTATACCAAGAAAGACTTGGTTTTTAAATATTTAGGGATGGCTTTAACAATACATTGTAAAATGACAAAATGACACCGATCAGATGGATCGTACAGGTTCCTTTTATCAGTGTCTACACTGTGTGTACAAACAAATGTTCTCTTCATTAGCACACTGTTTTTAAATGACGACTGTACGCATCGTTAGGGAATACGGGGTTGAACAATACATGTATTCTAGTTGTTTGTCCATTCAGATTATGCTGCATGTGTCTCTAAGATCCATCCACCGAACTAAATTCCTGCAACAACTCCTCGCTACAGTGATCCCTCCATACAATGGCCCTCCCAACAACAGCTCTCTCCTTACAACTATTATGTCTAACGCTTTTATTGCTGCAATGCAGTCTGCTTAAGGTTGTCGCCTGCTGTTTTACAAAATTGACATTTTGAAGGAAACAAATAATTAGGAGTGACAAACAGCTTGAATCCAGATCAAACGCAGCGTAACGCGGCGTCTGATCTGGACTCAAGCTGTTTGCAAATGTTCGCAAATTCCCCTCCCTATAATGACTCCCTTCGAACAACGCACATCATTGTTGCTTCCCATTGGATGTCGTTGTAGAGAGGGAGCGGTGTGGTTGCACAGTGCTGAAAATGCTCGCACTGCACTTCAGATGGAGTAGAGAAGTAGATTGCTAACCGAACACAATGAAAAAAACACTTGACAAAATCTCCCGAGGGATTCGCGAGACTCTTGTTCAGAACTTATTTTATGATCTCAGGTCTTATTCTCTCCCGATAAACACGTTACGGTAGAGAAAATTGAATTTGTGAAAGGCGTTAATAGAAAATCAATGGCAAAAACGTCCGCCTTTGTCCTCGTTGATACCTCGGAAACGTTTGCAGGAAGGTGCACACGTGCTTTAGGAGACCTTGTCACACTTGTCAAAACAACGCGTATAGACCGATTTGTTTCACCTGGCAGGGCAAAGCTAACCTTTGGCAAAAATAAACTAATATGAATTTGATTTTAGGGGTGATGGGTATAGTTCCGCATTGAATAGTTAATTATTGATACTTACAACATAATGAAAACACATTGGTGTGCATTCATATCCACGTAAAAAAGGTGTAAACAGTGTTACCTCTATACAACAACACCATACGGGAGACCAAGATTGCGTGGGTTGTTTTGGAGGGAGTTGTTATAGGGAAAGCAAGTTAAGACTGGGTTTACATTTGCAAACAACTTGAATCCAGATTAGACGCTTAGTAACGCAGCGTATGATCTGGATTCAAGCTGTTTGTCATTCTTCATTATATTCATTCTGTCAAAATACACACTAATATGTAATGTTGAGATAAAGACAGATATTTTCTATACAGATAATGTCGGTAAATTCCGATAATAAAAGGGCAACCCCCAAAGTTGAAATGCAAAGGTCTGCATCGAAATTCCGCCCTGCAAGGCCAATACAATTAATTTCGGCCTTATGTTAAATACATTTGCCGGTGACAGTCGTTGTTTGTTTACTGTTTTACCGCCTGATTACAGTTATCGTCAGCTATTATCATTTACTCCATAACCTGTTTTGAAGACAAGCTGCTACTTAAAGCAGGTTGAAAGTAAAGCAGAATGCACATTAAGACACAATCTGCTTTGCTTTCAGTATGTCAAGCTAAGTCTCGCCAGGATGTAAAAAAACAATCGTAGTGTGCATATTAATTAGTGTGTACATGTACTGTAAATGGAACTATTTTCTACAGTGGAGGACCAAAGAACAGATGTAAAACGGAATATTTATGAAGTAAAGGGTTAAATTGTTTTATTGTTCCAAAGTCAGATTCAAGCTATTTTGACTGCGGATATATTGTATATAATTGAGTGTCAAACAATTGGACCCCTATCAGACGCCGCGTCACTCGTACTAGCTTTAAAACTGCTTACAAGTGGAAATTACCTTGCTGTTTGCAGTGAGCGAGCTGACTTTGAGCACAATGTGGGCGACTAATGATTACTGGTTTCATTGTCTCAAAGGTAGAAACGGCTATTCGGAGACTATTAAGCAGATGAAATTGTTTGGTGTCCTGCAAGCTCTTTTCTCGCATGTATCCAAACGTTGACAGACTAAACGTATACCCCAATAAGTATGGTCACTAACAAAAAAAATGTTTTAAACCGGGTACTGATTAAAAAAGCAAGTAAAGCAGAACATTTTGGAGCTTTCATCTTATCTGATCACCACTCATCATCGGCGCTTTATGACCTATTTTGTGTCGCAGTGCCGTAAAATTCAATTATCCGACCTGTTGGATATTTGTTTTTATTTGCTTTCACTTTTTTTAATATATACCACATGTATTGTATTCAAAGGATACGACATTGCACTTTACCTTTTAATCGAAGTTGAAAACAAGCGCAGCGCAATTCAATCTAGAAAATGACAGTTATGTTTTGAAATTGTCACACTTTATTTTTTATCTGAGTGGCAAAACGTTTGGTGTCTGATCTGGCTACAAACTGTTTGCGCTAGAAAAATATTTGCAATAAAATGTTGAAAATGACAACATTTTGGCTTTTCTGGCTAATGATATTTATTTGAGTGTTGAACTGTTTGGAGCCTGATCAGACACAAGGTTTGAAATCGAAATAATAATTAAGCGTAAAAATGTTTATTTGGAAAGAAAACCGTATTTTTCACTGTGCATCTTGATTTTGGGTATGATGACATTTACGTGTGGACACCATGAAAACTAGACCAATCGTTTAAGTAAAACCCTAGTTTAGCAACCTCACATTGGAGAGACATGAACATCCAATGACAATGGCTGCATACAACAGTCATAAATGTATACAAAAAGCTCCTTTGGAAGATGTTGCATGTTTTTGTTGTTATATTATGAACAGTGTTTGGATAGAATATTGAAAGAAATCTCCATGTCTCCATGTAACGTCATAATGTATCATGTTTATTATGAATGTAATTATTTGTATTTTCTCTCTTTGTAGGTACATTTAAATTATTTCATGTGACGCGCTTTTGAACGCACAACTCTTGTGTGAAAAGAGCGCTATACAAATCGTGTATAATAATAATAATAATAATAACAAAATACATTATGATTCTTTGAGAAAAGCTATAACGAAAATTCGTCTTATTCCCATAAATTAGAGATTGAAGCTGGAAGATTTACTGGTACAGCTAGAAATCATCAAATATGCAAATTATGTAATTCAAATGTAGTAGAAACGGATTACCATTTTATCATGTGTTGTTCAAAATACAAATATATCAGATTCATGTTTAGGAAATATTCCATGGCATACTGTTAATAAATACATTTTTTAAATGAGTTCAACAGACAAAAGAACTTTAGAGAATTTACAAAAGCTATTAAAAGTGCCTTTAACATTATACAAATTGTCCTAAAATGGTAAATTGTTTCTACACACTTATATGTATAACCTACTAACACTTATTTAATTTGTAGAGAATATGTTGAATGTTTTTATTGTATTGAATTGTATCTTGTAAATGACCAAAGACATACTTTGCCCATTTACCAATAAATGTGAACCGTTATACAATAAGCATCCCGTGTTTGCAAATGCATATACAGTCAAACCTGTATTTACCGAACACTGTATTCCTAAAGGCAGGTTACAGCTAAATGATGGACAATTCTCCTATAGGAGCCTTCTGAACTATGTGTTATATATATACTTATATCTAAAGACAAGAAACGACCAATGCGGGATAGAAATTGCGCAGAAAGCTCCGTCATGAGCTTTTTGGGTTGTTTCATACCTTCATTGTGTTTAGTTGCAAAAGTAATAAATAAAGTTTATCTCCAATTAAAATAATTACATATGTATACTGATACGATGACTCTAAATGTATTCTTATAATATTTGATCCAGTAATGGATTACGTGACAATTGTGAATATTATTTTTTTTTGTATTGAAGAGATACTGTATGTATAAGTCAAAAATAAAATATGTTCTGTTCTGTTCTGAATTACTATTGTCCTGCATTAGGTAGTCACCTGTAAAGTGGAGAATACGTTATTTTTTCCCAATAAACGCATACTTTACGTCAAAACCATTATTCCTATTGCAAATAGCTTGGTGTCAGATCAGACGCCAAACTGTTTGCCGCTCATCTTAAAATAAATGGTCAGGCTTGTCGACAAGTTGTCATTTTCTACGTTTTATTGCGATGCGTTTGCGTTTTGTTTGCGTTTAAACGGGAAAGAATAACGTTTTCTCCACTGTATAAAATACCATCATGCTTTTTTATTTAGAGGTCGGTTACTACATGTTTGACTGTTCTTTCGAATGTTTGTTGAACAGCTGATTTACTGTACATAGAAATGATTTCCTATGGGGTACTGACAAAATAATAAAACAGTTTTAAATCTAGTAGATGTGAACCGATGACAAATTAGTGGAAAACTGACAGCCACCGAACAACTTATCCATCTTAGAAATAGATATGACGATTTCTTCCTCGATTCCTTTGCTTCAAATATTCCGTCACCCTTCTTTGGTGAAAACTGTTAAACTAACTAAGCAGAATGTCCCTTAAATTGCCTTCTGGAATGGGCCTACATATTCTGTTTTGTTTTTATTCTTTAGAAATACTTTAAAATCATAATGAACTTTCATTTTTTGACAACAAAACACACATTAAACAATGGTTAGTTTCTACGCAAGGGACATGTTTTCGACATTGGAATAGTCTATTTGGAAAACATAAAGCATTTTGTCAGCGAGGGACACTCATAACGCACTCTATGAGAAACAGTAATGTAAAATCCGGAATGGCCTATCGATTCAAAAGAATGGATGGATGAGTTGGGATGATGATGATTTCAGGAGGATGATGCCGGAAAATATCATTCGCTGCGAGGCAGCGCATGGGATCAAAACCACCGAACTTCTTTCCTTTTAGTTCTTGACAGAAGGGATATTCTCTGTCAAATAAACTGAAAGGTCCCATATGACAATTAAGCCCCAGAACCGTGGTAAGGCGGGGAGGACTCTTGGGCCATTCATAAGGTACTTCGGTTGTGTTTTATGTCCCAAAGCATAGCTAAAGCGGCATATTGTGATTGAAACAAGTGGGTGTTTGTCCGTCCGTCAGTGTGAACATGCGTATATGTTTTGCGTGTTTCATTTGCGCTAGAAATTCCAAATTGTTCGTGTAAGTACTTTTTGCAATGGCGGGCTTTGGCATACCATTTAAAGTTAATCGTAGTTTGGTCTTAATTATAGAAAAGCTCTTTCACATCAATTAGAGATACCAAACATTATTTGTGTTTTACTTTTAAGATGGCGGTGTGTCGAATAGACCTACCATTTTCAGGTCACATATCGCATCAGCTAGAGATATACATGTTATATAGGAGTAGTGAGTGCATATTGTAATGGGTAGGGTGGGGGTGAGTACCATCTTCCGGTCGTTGTGACCTTCACCTTTGATTCCATTGATAGAACACTCTTGTCCGGATCATATTTACTACGCCGCAGCAACTAAGAATACCCAATTTTGACCATTTCAGGCAGACGGAAGCTTTATTCAAGAGATATATTATCTAGAAAGCCCCGAAAGTAGCTTTCTGGACTACATCTCCCTAGAAATAAGCAACATCTTGTCATTAGAGATCTAAGAAATTCAAATTTTAACATAAAACAAATAACTGCCTGTAGCGTTTAAGGTAGAAGGCTATGAAAATTTACTTTAATCTTACTTTAAACCGTTACTCAATAGCCTATCTCTAGTTTTTAAGACAGATCATCACTTAAATCAGTTTAAAGGTAAAGCAGAATGCGTCTGCTTTACTTTCAGTCTGCTTTAAGGTATCGTCTACGTATTCCTTATACTAGTAGTACATTTTCATGACTCAATAAACGTTGGAAATACTCGTATTTTCTTTAGTGGAGGAATACATTAAATGCCTTTAAAGGCATATTTATGAAGTAAAGGGTTAAAATTCCCATTCCTGTAATGCAGACATTTGACTGGTATGATAGAGTATGCTTAAATTAGAAAAAGCCACTATGACACTGATCAGGCGTCAGCTTACCTGATATCTTATCAGGGTCCAAACTGTTTTCAATATCACTGCTCTTCGGCCTGTAGGCAATGTACCCCTTCATTACCATACCAAAAGTACAGTAGTTATTTGCAAAACAATTGGATCCTGATCAGACGCCGCGTAACGCTGGATTCAAGCTCTTTGTCATTCGTCATTATATTTATTCTATCAAAATGTCCACTAATATGTCCCTTTGAGAAAAACAGCAGACGACACATTTTAGCAGACGGTTTTGCAGCCATGAAAATGTTCGACACAAATGTCTTGTTTAGGGAACAGCGGCAAGGGTCGTTGTAAAGAGGGAGTCGTGCTGGGAGGGTCTTTGCAAGGAGAGAACACTGTATAAGTAAAGTTGTCATCTACTATTTGAAAGGAAAACCAAGGTTCGAGTATTTGTTACAGGTCCTTCATGTATTTGCATAATCAATGTTTGTAACGAAAGTGTTTATTTGTGTTTATGTAGTCCTATGGCCAAATGTCTCCCAGTATGGTAATTGTAGGATAAGGAATGGTATTATGATCTTAAGACATCTTCACAACTTTTAAGCAACGCTCGAAATATTAGTCCCCAGAGTAAGGAGATTGTTTTCGCAGACAAACTTTCTCTTTATTTTGTCTTAGTGTTTCAGCTTTCCAACTCAACGCCAGAAGATGTCTTGTTTTTTGTAATGCTCTAGAGTAAAGGCTGTAAAATCCAAATACATTGTTGATTATGCACTAAAATCTTACACAAACAACTATAAAAGCACATTTATTCGTTTCAAAGTTGCAGCGGAGAAAATGTGCTTAATTCTATATGTGGAAATTACTTTTTTATGTATAGAATATATAATTATAAAGTTGAATAACTTTATTCTATGTTTCAAACAGTTTGAAGACTATACCAGACGCCGAGTTACTCGCCATCTGATCTGGGCTTAAACTGTTTTAACCCATTACCCCCATAAATATGCATTTTTACGCCTTTAAACTATTCCTCAACTATAGAAAATAGCACCTTTTTATAAGTCATGAATGTGTACCATAAGAAATATTTTCTTAATCCTATCAGATAATTTGCTTTAAGCAGGCTGAAAGTAAGGCAGAATGCACTTAGGGCGCATTCTGCTTTACTTTCAACCTGCATTAAGGGGTCACCTACTACAAGACTAGAAAAAGGCTATGGGGTTATGGGTTAATAGACAATATACTAGTATTCAAGGATCTTCAGATCATAAAGCGGTAAGTTTGTAACGGTTTCCACTTTCCAGTAGATATCAGCTCTTTCTGTATGAAGTACTCTGATAGAAAAGCCAACCGCTCATATATGATCATGGACATGCTTAACCATTTCACTTTCAATGACGTCATAAATCACGTTTGCAAACAGTTTGGTTCCTGATCAGACCAGAAAGAGTTAATATATTAACCAACATCGTGCTGAGCGCGACCTGGCTAATGTTTGCATACAGTTTGGACCAAGATCAAGCGCCGCGTCACGCGGCCTTCTGATCTTGTTTCAAAGTGTTTGTCACTCTTACAGTGGAGAATGTGTTATTCTTTCCCAATAAACGCGTTTACTCTAAAACTATTATTCGCAGTGCAAACAGTTTGGAGCCAGATCAGACGCATGATAACCCGGCGTCTGATCAGGCTCCAAACTGTTTGTCACAAAGATAAACATGAAATATCAGAATTGTCCAAAAGTTGTTTTTTTCTACGTTTTAGTGCTTTGCGTTTGCGTACGTTTTGCGTTTAAACGGGAAAGAATAACTGTATTCATCTTTTCTTCAGTTTAAAAACAGCATAAAGGTAATTTTTATTTTTATTTTGCAGACAATCTATTTGAAGCAGACGACAGTACAGCATGATAACAGTTTTACGACAAAGTCTCGTTAAGCGTGATAAAGGGTTAAGGATATAGTGTTCGAGTTTAATTATCTCCATGCATTACTCGGAACGACGCATCTGTGCTCACCTATCGATTGGTAAATTCTTCCCTTATACCCGTGAGCGTTAATCTAAAATTAGATTAGGCAGATTAGAAAACGAGTAATCGGTTTCCTTGCAAAAGATTCGTCTGTTTTTCATGCGTATAGAATTTTAATTAGTTTTTGAAAAAAATATTTTACTTAGATATTAAAAGTTGCAGCAAGAATGATGAAGTAGGGGTAGTTTATTATATTAAGGGTTACAGTGGAGAATATGTTATTCTTTCCCAATAAACGCGTTTACGCTAAAACTATTATTTGCAGTGCAATCAATTTGGAGCCAGATCAGACGCCGGGTAACCCGGCGTCTGATCAGGCCCCAAACTGTTTGCCACCAAGATAAACAAGAATTATCAGAATTGCCCAAAAGTTGTTCTTTTCTACGTTTTAGTGCTTTGCGTTTGCGTACGTTTGCGTTTAAACGGGAAAGAATAACAGATTCTCCACTGTAACTATATCAGCTTGCAGCACGCACTAAGTAATTACGCTTGTTAGATACAATCTTTGAAGTTGAAAGCTTTAAAACGTTCTTACTGTGGACAAGACGTTATTCTTTCTTCATTAAACCAAGCTAAACGCAAGAGCAATGCTTTTTAATGTAAACAATGAATGTTTATTGAAAATTGTTGACGGTGTTGTTGTTATTTTAAAATTAGTGGCACACACTTTGAGTCCATGCTTATAGAATGTTTGAGTTGAGTCTTAAATCGTTTTCGAACATTTGATGGTCTGATTTGAGCCGATAGGCTCAAATTTGACCAATCAGATGCGTAAGAACGTGCCTAGACCAAACCTTATAAGCGCTGGCCCCGGTATCTGAGTTTGCCACTCATATTAAAATAACATCGTCTGCTTTAAATAGATTGTCTGACAAAAAAATCCAAATTACTTTTATGTTGTTTTTAAAATTAATAAAAAATATTTGATAAGAGTGACAAAACTTTGAAGGCAGAGCAAACGCCGCGTTACGCCGCGCTTGATCTTGATCCAAACTGTTTGCAAATGTTAGCCTGGTTACGCTTAGCACGATATGCGTTTAACATCTCAATAGTTATTAATCGGCATCTAAAGTCATAAATAAAGCCCTTGAGTTGAGTCTGAAGTCGTTCTGAAGGATTTGACCAATCAAATGATTGAGAACAAACTTAGACTCAACTCAAACGCTTTATAACCTTAGACCCAGATCAGACACCCACTTACTCTATTTCTCATCGACCTGATTGACACTCGTTTTATGTGTGTTTGTTATAATTCATGCTTCGAATGCGCCATCTTACTCTGTCACAGCCAACGGCACACTTGTCTTTAAACAGGCACATTTGCAAACAGTTTGATCTAAATAGACCGCCATAATGATCCAGATAAGACGCCGTGTGACTCGGCGGTGTCAGGATTCAATCTGTTGGACACTTGTTTAAATATTTCTTAAACCAAACTTATTGCAGAAAACGATTTGAAGCAGACAATAAATACGACAGAGAAATAGTTAAGCGGACGGTAAATAAGCATTATAAGGGTTCATTTATCTACTACAATGACATCACCTTTTTTGGCATAGCCGCTTGGAAGTTTGGTACATTGTTTAGAATTTAATTCGTTTAAACCCCTTTCCTGATTTTACCCCGAGTATAATAGTATTTTCAAAAAGTAACGCGGCGTCCGATCAGGATCCAAACTTTTTGACACACATTTTAATACTTCTTAAATTAAAATACTTAAAAGTTGAATTTGAAATATAACAACAGACTATACTTATTTTAAAATTGCAGGGCTGCCATAAGTTGACATGAAATCCTAAGATTTTCGAATTTGCATTTTACGAATCATACATTCACCCATAGCCTGTTTCTAGTTTTGTTGACACGTGACTACTTAAAGCAGACTGGAAGTAAAGCAGAATGCGCCTTCAGGCGCATTCCGCTTTAATTTCAGCCTGCTTTAAGCTACCATGTACTAGATAAAAAATCCGAATATTTAGGAAAAATCCGGAGAAATGGCATCCCTGAAATTGATGACGTCATGGCAGTGAAGGGGTTACTACACGTGGATATGTCCTGACGTTTTGATCCTGACTAGTCTTGGTTTTGATCTGGTTTCATACTATTTTTCGCTGCCAGTATTGCCGAGTTTGACCGTGTCTGAATTGAGATCTCAATTAGCACCATACCTGGTTGTCAAAGGTGGTGACTTCAAATCGCAAAGTTGGTTCACTTTTAAGAAGACAAAACACTACATCAGGAAGAGATCAAGACCTTTAGTAGGATTGGCTTATGAGACACATTAAACTTACTTATTGTTGTATCCATTTATACAAATAGAAGATCACGTTAGCCGCCACTTTCTATTGTCTTTTCTCGTGTTGTGTAACCTTGTTCATTGTCAGGTGGTTGATTGGCAAATAATCGTTGAGTGTGTGATAGTATCTGCTGCATTAAACGTTAGAGTAGACATTCATAAAACTTCGTACGACAAAAACGGTCGTAATTCAAAAATGTAAAATGCTTTTAATGTCTTATTTCTTTATCTAATCGTATCTTGTGATATCTCTTTGGAATCGTCTTTTAAAGAGATTCCAAAGAGGTGTCACAAGACAGTATTAGATTGAGAAATAAATAATAATTGAGACATTTATAATTTGACTTACGACAACATTTGTCGTACGAAGCTTTATGAAACGGGCCCAGCTGCGTTCAAGGAAATACTATGTGCACCAAAAGCAACGAAGGTGAGAAAGAATGTGTTTGTGTGGAAGTTAAATAGATAGAGATAGATAGAGAGAAAACAGAAGAGAGAAAGAGAAAGAGAGTGAGATAGAGAGAGAGAGGAGGATGAGGAGAGAGAGGGCATGTTTTTCTTGAGGTGACCCGTCATTGTTAACCCTTTACCCCATAGCATATTTCTAGATTTGAAGACAGGTAACCACTTAAAGCAGGTTGAAAGACGCATTCTGATTTAATTTCAGCCCGCTTTAAGCTACATTCTGTTAGGATATAGAATATATTTCTTAAGGTACCTATTTATGACTATATATTTTGGAATATTTTTCTTTAGTTGAGGAATAAATTAGAGGCGTGAAAATGCGTATTTATGGGCTAATGGGTTAAGCACTTACTAGTACAGTCGAGTTTATCATTATTTAAAAACAAAACATGCAAGCAAATTGAATTTAAGTCAAGTTAGAACTATCTCATATCATTACCATAAATCATAATTTATGTTCATTTTCTAGAAAACATTCAGCTTGCGTATTTACATCTTAAAAGACATGTAGATCTACATATATTATATAAAACGATTATCACATAACTTGCGGTCTGGGAGTGACATAAAGCCATTATGTAAATATCGTTATCCTCTAGTGGAATATCGGTTTTTGGGCTCCGGCCCAACCTGTTCGTCCTCAAGCGCTGCATGCAGCGGGACGCCAAATGACATTATTTGGGACGACGTTAACGTAAACAACGTGACGTTTTGTCGGAAAATCTATATAGCGGAGGGTCTACAAACTGTGGCTTCAATCAATTTAATAGGTGCTGTAACTTGTTATATGATAAAATAGAATCTTACATTCGTGCTCATTGTTTATCATTTATAATAAACTCGTTGAATAAAAGGAATATGACGCTCGCCAAGGCCCGCGTCAATTTATTTTAGTCAAATCGTTTATTTAAAATGATATATAATGAGCACTCATACAAGATCCTCTATATACAATTGGAGACCAAAAGAAATACCGTATTCTGTATAAAAGATAGGCTGAAGCAAATAGCAACACAAAAATGAAGCAGAAAGTTTCAGTCTCATTTTAGGTTTGCATTAAGCAAACATATATATCTTAAGTTCCTTACTGAAACTGAGCCACCATTTGTGTCTTCATATTATCAATTGTTGACGCGCTGTTTGTTAAATCACATGGCACGACTGAAATGGGGGTGCCACTAGTCGAAACAAACACTATGTTGAGATCCAAATTTGATAACCTGGCAGGAACTTTTTTATATAAATTCCCATGGGACGGATTACAGCATCGATTTTTCCATTTTTACTCTTTAAAGCTTAATCTCATTCAGCAAACACAGCACATGGTCATAAAATGAATTCAAAACGAGGTCTTTATCATTCACCACGGAAACGGGTTTTCATTTTGAGTGTTCTATTTCATTTACATCTTTATCGCTTTTATTTCATAAGGCAATACAATTTTGCGACACAATGTCATTACAAGTCAATTTGTATTCCAGTACATTCAAACCTTAACAGTGAGATCAATTGAAAGGATTTACAAATGCTGCTATAGACAGGTGACAGCGTAAAACAAGATGAAAGTAGAACAGAAAATGCATGAGCCTTCTTCTTTACTTTTATATTCTGGCATTCATTCTCTTGTTTTTAACGCCCAGAAATAAAACTATAAAAACCCCGAGCAGATGTACTTGGCAAAATCAACTGTACTGAACAAAATGGGATTGAGTGCTCAATGCGATTCCTCATGGAAATATGAAAACCTATTTGGATGTAACGACTTAATTTTTTGTGATGTCTGTTATTTGACCAATAATACGTGTGGAAACAAAATCGTACAGTGAAAAATGTATTTTAATCCTTTCACTGCAATGACGTCATCAATTTAAAACAACTGTCGTCTGCTTTCAATTTTTGGACTTTAAAACCTAGGTATTTTGACTTAAAAACTATTGAAATGAGTGTCAAATAGTTTGGATCTGGGGCAGACACCGCATTATGCAGACACATGCGCGGTGTTTGCAGATCATTGTTGAGGTTACAAGGACTGTTTGCGTCAAACTTCAGTACATATTAGTTAAAACTTTGAATATTGTTTGCGATGTCTGTGTAAAATACATTATTGTTTTACCATTAAACGAAACTTAACGTAAAAATAATTCTTAAGTAACATTTTAAAGCAGTTCTGAACAAACAACCGTTTTGAGAAGATATTTTAAAGACTATTGGATTGTAGATGAGCTAGATCTGTATGCTCTTTCTTGTATGTTGACAATGCAACTATATAGTGTTTAAAGGTGATAAAAGCATCTTATAATTCTTTAAAGAATAGCATGGTTTTTGTGATATAAAATGTGATAGAATATAATTTATGTATATAAAATGTAACCATTATGAGACTCAAATCTGCAGTGAAGTATAGAAAAACGCGGACTCTTGCCTTGAAGACGAAGTTTTGTAATAAGGATGGCAAATAGTTGAAAGACTGGCCAAAGACCAAACGTGTGATCTGGCTTCAAACTGTGTGCAATTGAAATTACGGTTTCTAGGCATTAGCACTATTGTCTAAGTTTGTATATCAAAATACCTACTTGATTTAACTGCTTCACTGGCTTACCCCGAATACAATAGTCATTTACAAACAGATGGGATCCTGATCAGAATCCATTTTCTTTGACACTCATTTCAATATATCTGAAGTCAAAATACCTGAATTATCAATTTGAGAATAAAGCAGACGACAATTATTGTTTCAAATTGATGACGTCATGTCAGTGAAGGGGTTAATGTGTTGGTTCTCATTCGACTTGGAACTGTTTATCCTCTGAATGAGATGTATGAGATGAAGTGAAACTAGATAAAGAAAATGAATGATTGACTTATTTTTTTAAAATTGTTGGATTTTAAATTTCGTGAAATTTTCTGTCTCTTTAAACTCATTTGACCATGAAACTTTTCATTGACAATTCCAATTTTAAAATATGTCTAGTCCATTATTGACTATTTAGGGTTGAATGTATCAATATATTTCAAAATGACAAGAGTGTATACCCTGATCAGAGGGCTCCGTAAGGAACCCTCTGATCAGAGTCTACACTGTTGGCATGGGACAAGTGTTATCCTTACAGATACATTGTTTGTAAATGACGAGTATACTCGTCGCTAGGGTTGCGTGTGTTAAGGTATCTTATATATATCAACATTGCTATATATGATTTTGCTTCAATGTATTTATCTGTTTGAAATTTAGAGGGATGATAATTTGTTGAACTATGTTGCTGTTGCTATCATTTTCCTCTGTTTCTACGCTTCTGTTATGTTTGTGTACATGAAGGTTCAGATTAACTGAGCAGCAGAATATTATTCAGGGAAATTGGGATCCTCGTTTTGACAAGACCTTAACGCTAATTTGATTCTACGACGACGTTGTCAAGTAGTTGTTTTCAGTAACTGATAAATAGAGTTTCTTTACCGACTTCGGTTCACACATTGTTGAAAAGAAGCGAACTGGATACCCTCAAGGGGATACTCTGTCCCGGTTATATACCAAATACGTGTTAACACTACTTTTTAACTGTTTAGTCCAGAGCTTCAAATAAGAGGGGAAAAAAACATGTTTCCCAAGTATTCTCGTCAATATCTCTATCTAACTCTTTAAAGTGTATACGCATTAGAGTCGTCTCGACGATTTCAATGAATGATCACATCTTATAGTTTAGATTTTTAGAATTGAGATTTAAATTATTTGAAAACTTTTTTTCTAGAATTGTTTTTACACTTAGACAAATATCTTCAAATATGTTTTATTTATAAAATAATTTCTTTAGTGTAATGTGCAAGATATGAAAACAAAGTTGAAAAGAATATCAAGTTTTTAACCAATGATAAGCTATAGATGCTTTCTGTGATAAATAACATGTGTGCTACGTTGCTTGCTACTTGGCTACTACAAGTCACTTGTATAGCTGTATTATAGTGTTGCCTATACTAGTATGAGATGTTGTAGGAACAAGACGAACCAAGTATATTTTAATGGTATTGTTCCTACAACACCTCGTACTAGTGTATGCAAAAATATACAGTTACGATTCCACTGTATCGTTCGTATAATTTGAATTATACGGCCTTTGCCATTTCATACCATGAATGTTACCATGGTGTACCAAGAGTTTATTATAGCGTTTGCCATTGCATACAATGAACTTTATCATGTTGTATCAACTGTTTACCTTTAATAGTTTTTTCCATTGCATACTATGGACTTTATCATGTATCAACGATCTATCTAGTATATATTTTGCCATTGCATAAGATGGACTTTATTACGTTGTATCAACGGTTTATTATAGCTTTTGCCATTGCGTACGATTGACTTTGTCATGTTCATCAACGGTTTCCCTCCCCCTTTGCTATGGCTTGTCTAATTAGCGTTTTATCCAGAACTCTATGAAATACTTAGGGCAATTAAGGCAGGGTGGAGCGACCTGTATATGTTTATCGTTTTTTCTCATTGCCTGCCATCGGTTTTGCCATATTAGTCTATTTATTCTTATTAGCTATACGCCATACAGAGAGGGGACGTGTACAGAAAACTCGGTTGCGTTTCCCTACTCTTATTTGCTGGTTATTTCAGATACCCAGTGTAAAGCACTGATCAATACATTGGGCTTCGGTTTTTATAAAGCCTTATCCGAAGGATTTGGTCGGGCGGGGGATCGATCTCACGACCCCTGGTATCTTAGTCGAGCGCGTTACTCTTCGACCACGTCCGATGGTGAGTGAAACAAAAAATCATTAAAACAGTATTTTATTGTCAATTGAGACAAACAAACAGTGTTAATTCATTAACGCATTTGTCCAGCATCGATTAAAACAGCCTGGAATCGACGTCATATCGACGTGACGCATAACTGAACGGATATTCAACGTCGCTCGATAAAGATATTCGTCCAACAACATGTTTTCTTGTGTGGCTTAATATCGAACGCACGAGAAAAGTATCGAAACAATTTCTCACCAGTTCAACCGACTGTGTACGACAGTGAATGTTAACAACTGTCATCATAGTTGTCTTAAAGAACCCTAATTTTTCGTACAATTTGAGTACTTTGTTGTTTCATGGTTCATTGGTGTCGTTAATTTGATAACGATTTGACATTTCAATGTCCGCTTATATAAAAAAGGAGAGAAACTCAATAAGTGTATTCTTTTAACAACAACACTAGTTTCAATAGTGTTTTACTGCAAATAGCAGCTTTATTTTATTGGCATTTGCAAACAGTTAAAACCCAGATCAGATATCGAATAACTAGGCGTCTGATCAAGATTTAAACTGTTTGGCTTTCGTATCAATGTTTCCCCATTTAAACTTCTAAACTCAAAATATGTATATAAAGCAATACAGTGGAGAATATTTTATTCTTTCCCAATAAAGGCGTTCATGACAATCTCATATGGTCCGACGCAAATAACGCAGTTTAACCCGACGTCTGATCAGGCCTCAAACTGTTTGTCATTCAGATCTAAATTTTTTCACATTTAATCTGTAATTTTCTTTACGTTATATTGCATTACGTTTGTTTTCCGTTTCATTTTAACAGGAAATGATATGATCTTCCCCACTGTAATATAGAAGGGATTTAACCCATTTGTGCCCATGATCCCATATATGGGACATAGGCAAAAAGTGTAGACTCTGATCAGACGCCGCATTATGCGGCGTCTGTTCAGAGTCTAAACTGTTTGCTGATAGGAATTTGAATATAAAACAAAACGAAAATGAAAACTTTGACTAGGCATCCCTTTGATAAAAATGGACTAATCCAATATTAAACATGGAAGAATCCACTGGGTATAAATGGTTAAACCAACACGTACTATTACATTGCGATATAGTTCATCATCTTGCTGCTTACTGTCCCTATCAAATTGTATTACTCGCCTTTCTGAGAAGCCGTCATGTCTTACTCTGTGTCTAACGTGTCTGCAACAATTGTTGTCTGCTATTGTTCTGATAATAAATTTTTCAAAGTTTCTTGTCAAAACAGTATCAGAGTGTCAAACACTTTGGACCCTGATAAGACGCCGCGTCATGTGGCGTCTCATAATGATCCAAAGTGTTTGCAAATGTTAACTTGCTTTCGCTGCCAGCCTGCAAAGAGTTCATGACTGTATGTCTGTATATAAGTACTTTTGCGCAATGAACACAATAAAACTGTATACTAACTGTATACTACAGGCAGATCAATGGACTCTATGATTTTCAACTTCAAATTAAAACTAGTTCGTTTTGGCTATTTAGGGGTGCGTTTTGACTAACGAGCCAATCCTGATTAGGGCTATCACTTGTTTCGGTCGCAATATCGAGCGTTACAGTCATCAAGTTCCATAGATATACAATTTATGCACCGATCAAATCTGTATACAGGAATGGAAGACTTGCGGTGGAAAGGACATGATTGTTGATGACCTTGTCTTGTCGTTTCATGTCGAGATTATTCAAAACCGTTGAATACCAGTTTTTAAACATAAGCACTGCATACAAATCAACCAGTCAATCACACACCCAAGGTTGCTTTTAAAAAGTAAATTGTAAGTAACAAACTATCAAAAACGTATGATGTATATGGGGCGGACATACCGACAAACGGCATAGAGTGCAAATTGCTGCAGAGAATTTGCCTTTGAACTGTAATTTATAAGTAATAATGCACTGAAATATATAACTTTAAAGGCAGATAAATCAAAACATTTAAAGGTGAAAACTATTGTTCTTGTGTGTTGCACTTCCTCATAGTATACTGTGTTGTGTTGGATATTTCATTGAGGTCAAGAGACATTGGCCGGACAAAATTGTAATGCACTGGATATAAAATGAAATATAAGATTCAGAAAAGGGGAGATAATTCATTGTACAGGAGGAAGAATAACGGTTATTAAACACTGAAATACATAATACTTAATGTGATATTTTATCAATATGTAAGACTCAAATCCTAAATCAGTCTCAGATCGTTGGTCGATGCGAAAATCGTAGACCGATATGAATCGAATGATGAATGTATCCAAATAGAGCCACGATTTTTTGCTTACCTTTAACAATTGACAGACAAAAGATTGGGCTAGCGTTGATAACAAATAAAAATACGAGTGAATAGTTAAGAAGATATGTTTTGAGAGTGCCTTTGAGTTGCATCGTTCACACGGCATTCAATAGATTAGCAGTTTAAATAGTCCCCATTTAGAATTGTGCATTGCGCGCTTTCAATCGTGCCACCTTCGTTATTAAGTCCATCTAGGCAAACAACCAGTCGAGGATCGGCTATTTTGATAGCCGCTGTTTTGTATTCTGAACAAGTTTGACGCCGATGTATATAAGTGTGATAGACATAGACATAGACACATTGTATTTCGAACAACAACCGTCAGAATAATGACGTTATTTACGTACAACTTTGACACACGACTTTGAAGAAAACAAACGGCCCATGATTTACGAAATGGACAACGACTTTCGCAACTGCCCAAGTTCTTGGACCGGCCCACGATCTGAGTCTTACAGAGTTTCAATTAGTTACCTTTGACCACTAAAGAGATATCGTTTAGTACACCATTAAAATTTAAGAAAGAAGAAAAGAAGCAGATAATTCAATAATTGGAGATGACAGAGTTATTGAATTCCTATTGTTGTACTGTTTCGCTGTTTGATGTTTAATTGGGTCACTTGAAATCATTTGCACATAGCCTTATCTAATGATGGTTAATTTTTGGAGGTAATAGAGTTATGAATATTGTGTTTCACATTTCTTAATGACATCTTCTTTACGGTATTAGTTTCATTGACTTACATTGTAACGTTTAGGAGATATGCTGCGGACAGACAATGGTTGAATAAACGATTGAAGGGCGAACAGAAATACGGACGGATGGACAAGACGACAACTATATGCCCCTCCGTTTGGGAACAAAACTATAATGGACGTCAGTAACACCAATGCTCGCTTACGCTAGAAGTAACGTGATGTAAGCCAAAATACCTGAAACAATAAAACAGTATGCAATCAAAGGTTTTAAGAACGGTGATAACTCGTCAACAAATACGTATTCCCACTTAATTTAAGTTAGATTAAGTTGAATGTTCAATGGAACATTTGAAAGAAACGTTTAAGTATTTGTGTTTATAACTGTTCTATTCCAAGTAAAGAGTAAGGGTATCCTCAATTAACATTCGGCACTTACATTAAATCAATGAAATCAAGAAATTTGTTTGTACGACATATTTGTTGAACTTTACAAAATACTATTTCATTTTTACGAAATATGGTGTCGTTATCACCTGAGCCAAAGGCTCAAGGTGAGCTATTGTGATGGCCATGTGTCCGGCATGCGCCGTGCGTCGTGCGCCGTCCGTCGTGCGTCGTCGTTAACAATTGCTTCAAATGACATCTCCTCCTATACAGCTTAACATAATTCAACCAAACTTTACAGAAATGTTCCTTGGGTCAAGGTATTTCAAATTTGTTCAAATACTTAAAAACAATGCAGAACTATGGTGCCATGGCAACCAACGTGAAAAAAATAAGGAAATCTTAAAAAATCTTCTTGTCAAAAACTGCAAGGGCCAGAACTAAGATATTTGGCACAGAGCATCATCTACAGGTCCTCTATCAAGTTTGTTCACATTATGCCCCTAGGGTGAAAATTGGCCCTTTTCCGGGGGGTCACAGTTTTACATAAAGTTATTTAGTAAAATTTTCAAACGTCTTCTCCTCTGAAACTTATATGGCCAGAGCTTTGATATTTGGCATGGTGACACTTCTAGATGTCCTATACCAATATTTTTCAAATGGTTCTGGTCAGTTGCATATCTAGGTCACAGGAGCTAAAATAGATTATTCAATGAAAACTTAAAAAATCTTCTTGTCTGAAACTACAAGGGCCAGAGCTTAGATATTTGGCATATAGCATCGCCTACAGGTCCTCTATCAAGTTTGTTCAAATTTTGCTCCGGGGTAAAAATTGGGCCCGCCCCGGGGGTCACATTTTTACATAGAGTTATATAGTGATTTTTTCAAACGTCTTCTTCTCTGACACTTATATGGCCAGAGCTTTGATATTCGGTATGGTGGCACTTCCAAATATCCTTTACGTATTTTGTTCAAATTGTTTCGGTCTGTTGCATATCTAGGTCACCTGAGCTAAAATTAGATTTGTTCAATGAAAACTTGAAATTATCTTCTTGTCTGAAAGTACAAGGGACAGAGTTTAGATATTTAAGCACATAGCATCGCCTACAGGTCCTCTATCAAGTTTGTTCAAATTATGCCCCTGGTGTCAAAATTGGCCCTGCCCCGGGGGTCACAGTTTTTCATAGAGTTACATAGTGAATTTTTCAAACGTCTTCTCCTCTGACACTTATATGGCCAGAGCTTTGATGTTCGGTATGATGACTCTTTTAAATATCCTTTACGCATTTTGTTCAAATGGTTCCGGTCTGTGGGTTTACAGTTTGACATAGAGCTACAATAGTGAAATTTTCGAACGTCTTCTTCTCTGAAACTAATATGGCCTGAGCTTTGAGATTCAGCATGGTGACACTTGTAGACGTCCTTTACCTTTCTTGCTCAAATGGTTTCAGTCTGTTGCATATGTAGGTCAAAGGAGCTAAAAATAGATTTTTTTCAATGGAAACTTACAAAATTCTTCATGTCTAAAACCTAACTACCCTGATCTTAGATATATAGCACATAGCATCATATACAGGTCCTCTAACATAATTGTTCAAATTATGGCCTTCGAATAAAAAATGACCCCTTCCTGGACATAAATAATTATCTCCACTTTGTCAGTTATTCTCAGGTGAGCGAAATATGCCCGATGGGGCTCCAGTTAATAATACAGTACTCCCTCTCCACAATGGCCCTCTGAACAACTAGTCCCTCCTCACAACAACGCTTACCGCTGTTCCCCAAACCAGACAGTATCCAACTTTTTCACGGCTGCAATATCGTTGCTGTTTTACTCAAAGTCACATAATTGACATTTAGAAAGAAAGAAAGAAACATAATGACGAGTGACAAACAGCTTGATTCCAGATCAGACGCCACGTCACGCGGCGTCTGATCTGGATTCAAGCTGTTTGCAACCCCCCCCCCCCATAACGACTCCTTCCGAATAACGCACACAATTTTATCTCCCGTTGGGTGTCGTTGTAGAGAGGAAGCATTGTATATACGATTTCATTAATTCTACTATTTTAGCACATTTAAGCAATTTTGAACCACTCACCATCACCATATTTGCCAAAACTTAGCCATGTGATGAGAACCGGTTCAACCGTCTGGGCTACTGATTCTACATATACTTATATAGTAACATCTGCCGGTTAAAAAAGCACAATTCACACAGTTTATACTTATAAAGTGCGTATAACATCATATTTACCAAGTTAATTAATCAATATGTAAGCCTTGGGTTGGACCTATAGACTGATACCCAAACTCGACATTATGTTGCATCGCTTTGTCGCGAATCAAATCAGGTTGCTGTTAACCCTTTAATGATCAAATTATTCGGGTGATTTTTACCCCTTCACCGCTTTATCCTGGTCTGCTTTAGTATTGTTACATGCAATGTCGTTTCATAGTTAAAAAGAAAAAGAGCATGACTGAAGAAATTTCAAAACGAGTGTCAAACAGTGTGGATGCTGATCAGACGCCGCGTTACGCGGCGTCTGATCAGGATCCAAACTGTTTGCAAACGCTCTTTACCGCGTCATTGAGAGTGAAAAGGTTAAACAGTAAGTAGAATACCTTTGTTGGTTTGATATGGGTTTTACCGCACTGTGACACAATATTGGTTATAAAGCGCCGATGTAAATATGGAAGTTAGTGGAATGCATCCAGTTAGAGTTTCCTATAATTTTATTGAAGATATATTCCCCAAAACACGAGCTCCACTTCAGGATAATAACCCCTTCGTATAAAATATAGTCTTATACTATAAAACTGTAAATATGATCGTGCCAAAGAATAATCCAAACGCGTGACACTGCATTTAATTCAAATTGTTTTAAAAGTGACTACAAGCTGTCAATTACAAAATAATCAGATAAGCAACAACTCCAAAACGACTGAACGCTGTATCAACATCACCTGGTTTTGTCGTTTTTATAAAACCAACAGTTGTACAAGTTCGAATTGGTGATGGCTATTTGGGAA
Organism: Gari tellinella; assembly: GCA_922989275.2. Lineage (NCBI taxonomy): Eukaryota > Metazoa > Mollusca > Bivalvia > Cardiida > Psammobiidae > Gari > Gari tellinella. The sequence continues at coordinate 11,055,514 of OV277868.1, forward strand.
CGGTGCAATTTGTATTTATGTTCATTTGGTTTAACACTTTCACTCTCAATGACGCATTAAAACGCGTTTGCAAACAGTTAAGGTCCTGATCAGACGCCGCGACACGCGGCATCTGATCAGGACCTTAACTGTTTGACTATCTTATCAATAAGACAACCTTTGAACTAACTTTGAAACGTGTGTAGCCGGGTAGAGAATATGGTGAAATGGTTGATTGGCTTTTCTGGGTGACTCGGTAGCTCAGTGGTTAGAGCGTTGGCATGGTAAGCCAGAGGTCCTGGGTTCGAGTCCCAGTTGGGTCACAACTTTTTCACCATGTTACATTTGGCGCCCAACGTAAATAACCCGTAGAATAATATGTAACTCGTCGTAGACTTGCAGACAACAATACTGAAGCAGGCGACAATATAGCGGTGAAGGGGTAAACATCTCACTAATAATCTTAGCATGAAAGGGTTATGGTATCACCTACTTTCAGCAGCCGATACTGTCCACAAAAAACCCTCTATGGTGACCACTTAATAAGGTTAGGATTAATACAGAAGACTGCTTAAAGATAGACGAACATAAATCAGAAGGAGTTTTATTCCTTACTTTATATTAAGCTGTTTTTTTTAAAATGTTTTTCTTCTGAATGGTCGTAATTTATTGATTTATCATTTAATGTACAGTGGAACAGATCTTACGCGACGCACAAAGTACATCAGTTGCCTCTGAAAGATTTTATGTGTTTCTTATATCTACATAAAGCAGTTAATTTCTTTTAAAAAATCACATTCGTTCTGAAAGATATGTGTTAAAGCGTTTTCCATAATTTAAGACACAACAGTTTTAAGCATCCACGTTATTAAAATGGTGACTACTTCATATTTTCTTTGGTTGGTAAAGACCAATTTTAATATGCTAAGACACAGGGCTGAGTGTAAATAGGTTGCATTTGCATTTTCATTGTTGAATATACATGTATTAACGAACAGCTATTCACTTGCTACTTAAGACAGGACTTATTGCATATAGGTTTATAATGTAAACATCTTGCATGTTTAATGAACCAGAGGCACTACAGGTGCATAACAGTTGTCTGACTGATATATACAAGTTTTATTTTATATTATAAATGGTGTACATCAGTTTGCATGTCCACTGTAATCAGAAGCTGTATCAGCGCATATTGCCGTTCTTTGCCTGTATATTGGTTGTGTGCGTATACATACTCAGACAGTTGCCTATTACTGTTTTGTTATGCAATAGTCCTTTGGGGATATATCTAAGTCATTAAGCGTCATCTATAATACATATGTAAGTAGCCAGGAAATATTTGAACTTCAGCTCATCTGTTATCATCTATATTTGGTAATCGTTTGGTAAATAGAAACGCGCATGCAATAAGCAAATAATGCTATAAACACCATTGTTAGGTCACATTTATGGTATAACCTTTTTCTGCCTATAAAAGGTATAGTGTTTCACGGCTTTGTATTTGTTAATGTGTTCCCTTCTTATTGTCATCATTTTTTCTCTTTAACCATTTCAACCCTACAGCCCTCTGTAGAGATTACTGATTACATATGCAGACAGTGTAGACCCTGATAGAGGGCTCCTATAGGAGTCCTCTGATCAGCGTCTGCACTTATTAATAGTTTCGTTGGTTTTTGTTATCGTACCAAAACTGTAACAGTAGATTGGTTAAAAATACCTGTACTAGAAGAGTCCAAAAGGATTATAAATACCCTAAAGAGAAATATAGGATTGAAAGGGTTAAAATCAGCATGTTCACGTACGTGTAGCACTGACACAGATATCGTGTCAACAATTAACTCATTCACCCCTGAAACTTTTAATGGACAAATCCAATTTCAATATAAGTCTAGTCCATGTTTTACTACTAAGGGTGGATTTTAACAATGTTTTACAAAATGACAAACAGTGGAGACCCTGATCAGATGGCTTCTTAAGGAGCCCTCTGATCAGGGTCTATACTGTTTGCATAGGACAAGTGTACTCTTGAAGGTTTATGATTTGCTAATGACGAGTATACTGGTCACTAGGGTTCAATGTGTTAAGACATCACTCTCTCGGTCTAATGTTGGATGAATAGGTTGAAAAGCATAAAGTAGAATTCGTCATTCTTTTTGCGGGACAATTATGAACCATGAACTTCGTCTGCACCAACAATACAATAGCAATAATTATTATATACTTAGTGTATAAATATAAAAGAATCCCAAGATAAGACATGCATGAAAAACAGTCGATTTTGTTCAAACGGAAATTATATATCTATACCTAGATCTATATCGTTTTCAATTATATTGCTAGCAAAGTTAGTGAACTGTGAGTTGGATTTGAATGATAGGGTAACACACTGTGAGAATGGTCATATGTCATATTTATGAAGACCAAACAAACAAGCATATCTTGATGACTTCTGAACAAAACACGGCCAAATTTGTCCGTTTGAAAAGAAAAAAGTTCGTGTTTAGTCAGCTTGGTTTGAGTTGCCAACTGCTATCACAAAATAGATATCTAAGGGATACTATATTGGTTTCCTTCAAAATGAAGAAAGAAATAGATCACAATAATAAACATAAACTAGAGAAAACTCGACATACAGTGATATTTAGTTGACCAAATAGACGCGCACACCTGCATGATATCTTAATGATAGTGATCGCTTTGCACAAATTTGTTTACATAGTGTTTTTTTATAACGCTTATTTTCAGGAGTTATGATATACTGGTTTTATATAATTTGGAACGTGTTCTGATCTTGGAATAACTCGTAAGTTGCAAAACTTCATAGAATGTCTAACATTGGGATTTAATCTAGTATGTCTGTCAACTATATAAACAGAGCTGCCATTTTTCGGGATTCCTAGCAGATGGTAGCTTAAATCAGACTAAAAGGTATGGATTCTGCTTTACTTTTAAGCTGCTTAAAGCAATCGCGTTTTAAAAATAGAAAGTTTGGAAATCTTAAGGTCTTTATGATCAACTTATGGCAGCCCTGTGCATATTGTTTACGTGGGTGTCGTAAAGTCATACTGTTATTGCTACTCACAATGGTGTTTCTAAAAGAAACGTGGTTGTTGGAGCTTTCTGCGTCATTTTTATCCTGTTGAATGGTGTTATCAGTGTTAAACACAATCAACGAACCTTCTTACCGTTGATATTAATAGTGAGACTAAAATGTATAAGTCAATTCTTATTAACTAGACTAAGATAAAAAATTAAATACAATATGTAAACAAGCAAACAACTGAACACACACACACACAAATAATATTATGTACACTGATGAATACGAAGAAATTAATTGATACACACTGGCTTCTAAAATATATAATTACTAACAAGCAAGCAAAAGAAAAATAACAAACGAAACATAAACAAATAAACCATAAAAAAGAACAATGACCAACCGAATAAATCAAGAAAGCAAATTATAGGCAACCTTAACAAAACAAAACGAAACTCACCAAGACAAAACAAACGTAAAAAGTATACAAAGAAAAAAAAGAAAGACAAATAAAGAATAAGCAACAAACATATGTATAAATAGACATGCAAAGAACCACGTCATTGTTTCTTGAGAGAAGCCACGTTCTGACTGTGTTAACACAGAGGTGAGATCGTGAAGCTCTCTCTGGAGAGTATTTGCGTTTTGTAAGTCCTGTTTTATCCTCCCGTGGTGTTAACCATCCATGTTTTATTGTGAAATGTTTGCTTTTCAGACAAGTTCCAATATTTCCAGATATTATGTACGCGGAAATGTAAATGAAATGTAAATTTCTAATTGTAGAATGAAACTCCTGGCACTGATGTGTAATTTCGTCTTTTATATAACTACAGTCAATCCTATAGTCAGCGATCATACAACGTAGAAGTATGCATATCCCTAGATACAGTTGACAGCTTAAAGTATAACAAAAGTAAAACAAACTCTTCCTTCAACATCGTTATGTTTGACTTTTGTCCTGCATCAAGCTGTCACTCGTTATAGATGCAATTCCAATGGTACTTTGAGTGGTAGCTTTACACAGATTCTATCTTATATCTTGTTTGTGTAGATGGTGCAGTTATTTTAGTGTTATTGATTCCCTATAAAACGGCTTGCTGTAAGCTTTACCTTTGGGGATAAGGCATTACTGTATATATCTATCCAGGCACCCAGTTACTTTGCCATTATTATCAGTACAACCTCGAAAGTTTGACATTCAGTTCATCGTCTGGTAAACAACCTAACGTAAAAGAATCCAAGGACATGTCATACCATAAGTGGCAGCTCAATGCAGAAAGCTCCTTTTGAAACTATTCTGTAATGTTCATCGTGCGTTTATGAGAAAATTATATTTAGTGTTCTCTACGTTTCCTATTTGAATAATTATTCGCCTTCACAGCCATGATATAGTCGAGTAAAACTTTCCTCAAATTAAGAATTAAAGCAGTGTAGCGGAAATATCGATTTGTTGATATTTGGACCGGACATATTTTTTCCAAAACAGTTTCAGTATTTCACAAAATATTATAATGTCAATTTTGATCTTATCGTTTTTATTACAATACCTCCGGTGTAGTCGTCGTTGTCGTCGTCGGCGTCGTCGTGAATGGCGTAAACAATTTTAAGACAATGTCTTTAACTTCTATGCCCATTGAGGTATTGCTTTCATAGTTGGTATGTGTGTATATGGACAAGACCTTTCCATACACATACAAATCAGGACCCCTGTGAACTTGACCTTGAACTTAATCTGTGTTTATGTTTCGAAAAATGCCTATAACCTCTTTGTCCCTTGAGCTATTGCTTTCATAGTTGGTATGTGTGTGTATATGGACAAGACCTTTCCATGCAGAGAAAAAATTGGACCTTGACCATGAACTTAAAGCCCGCGTTTAGGTTTCAAATATGTGTTTAGGTTTTGAAAAATGCCTATAACTTCTATGTCCCTTAAGGTGTTGCTTTCATATTTGGTATGCATGTGTATATGGACAAGACCTTTCCATGCACATAAATATTTGGACCCCTGTGACCTTGACCTTGAACTTAAGGCCTGCATTTAGGTTTCGAAATCTGTGTTTAGGTTTCGAAATGTGCCTATAACTTCTATGTCCCTTGAGGTATTGCTTTCATAGTTGGTATGTGTGTGTATATGGACATGTCCTTTTCATGCATAGACAAATTTGGATATGTGTGTGTATATGGAAAAGAAATTTCCATGCACAGAAAATTTGGACCCCTGTGACCTTGACCTTGAACTTTAAGCCCGCGGTTAGGTTTCGAAATCTGTGTTTCGGTTTAGAAAAATGCATTTTACTTCTATGTCCCTTGAGGTATTTCTTTCATAGTTGTTATGTGTGTGTATATGGACAAGACCTTTACATGCACTGTAAAATTTGGAACCCTGTGACCTTGACCTTGAACTTAGGACCCGCGTTTAGGTTTCGCAATCTGCGTTTAGGTTTCGGAAACTGCCTTTAAATCATTGGCCTTTAACATTAAGCCCGCGCTTAGGTTTCGAAATCTGCGTTTTGGTTTCGAAAATTGCCTTTTTATGCATAGACAATTTTGGACCCCTGTGACCTTGACTTTGAACTTAGAGCCTGCAGTTAGGTTGCGAAATTTGTGTTTAGGTTTCGAAAAATGGCCATGTCTTCTATGTTCCTTGAGGTATTGCTTTCATAGTTGTTATGTGTGTATATATGGAAAAGACCTTTCCGTGCACAGAAAAATTTGGACCCCTGTGACCTTGACCTTGAACTTAGGGCCCGTGTTTAGATTTCTCAAAATGCTTATCACTCCTATGTCCTTTGACATGTTGATTTAATACTTGGTATGCATGTGTATATGGACAAGCCCTTTACATGCATACAAGCTACTTAACCCCAGTACCTTGACATTGAAGTGAGGGTCCGCGTTTAGATTTCAAAATCTGTGTATAGGTTTCTCAAAATGCCTATATCTCCTATATCCATTGAGATATTCCTTTCATATTAGGCATGCATATATATATTAATAGACAAGATCTTTCAATGCACACACATTAATTTACCTCAATGACCTTTACCCTGAAGTAAGGGCCAATGTTTAAGGTTTTGAAATCTGCCTTTTAGGTTTCTGAAATGCCTTTAACTCCTAGGTCCATTGAGATATTCCTTTCATATTAGATGTGCAAGACCTTTCCTTGCATGCAAAACGTTTGACCCCGGTGACCTTGACCTTGAACATAGGATCTAGGTTTAGGTTTCTAAAGGTTTCTAAATCTGCGTTTAGGTTTCTCATATATCAATCGAGATAGTCCGTTCATATTTTGCATGCATGTGTATATGGAAAAGACCTTTCCATGCATGCAAAAATTAGCGCAGTGACCTTGAACTTAGGTCCCGGGTTTAGGTTTCAAAATCTGCATTTAAGTTGCAAAAAATGCTTATTATTCCTATGTCCCTTGAGGAGTTACTTTCATATTTGATTTGCATGTGTATATAGATAAGACCTTTCCATGCAGGCAAAAAGGTTGACCTCAGTGACCTTGAGTGTGCCTTTAAGTTTCTAAATGCGCCGATGGCGAGCTTTGTTGTCTCTCTTACAACTCTTGTTATCAAACGATTTTATCATTCTTTGCAATATTTATATCTCGCCCGGGTCTATTATGTACTTATAACCGAGTTTAAACGTGGCTAAGCCACGTTTGGGCTTTAAAATACGAATATGTTCGACTTGAGCGAATTCGAGATGTCAAAGTTTGACTGAAGTTAGATACAATTTGTCATTTGATTACATCTATTTACTCTATATACACGTACATGAGATTTCATGGAGTTATCATTTCGACTTGTATACATGTATGTAAGGCATGTTGATACCGTGATTGTATTTTGCATGTTGTCCAATGTTTTTCTTTGAATAAAATATTGTTTAAACAAAATCACAAAACAAAAACAATCAAACACAAACAATTACAACAACAACGCAATGCTTTTGTAGTGCATTACACATTCTAGTTTTCGGAGTGCCTCGGCCAGTTTCGCTTCAAAATGTAAGCATGTACAAATATCAATTCCCTTGCCAAGAATCGGTACTGATGTGTACTCATAAGGATTGTAGTTAGTACTATGCAGTTACGTTTGTTGGTAAACGTCCGTTTCTGCCACATATTGGCTAAATGGACCCCCAGAGAGTAGGAGTAGCGGATACAGAAAATCCCAGCGCGTGCGATGACATACTCTTATTATCGACAGAGTTCCCTGGTTCTTTCGGATGTCCATTGTAAATTACTGATACATCGAACCTTGGTTTAAAAAGTCTTATCCGAAGGCCTTTGTTCGGCGATGGATCGAACTCACGAATCCGGGGGCCGTTTAATAAAACTTCGTACGACAAAAACGTACGTAAGTCAAAACTTAAAAAAAAACACATTTAATTTCTGATAGCTCTATCTAATCTGTCTTGTGACGATTCCTATGAGATGTCACAAGATAGGAATAGATGGAAATATAAATAATGATTGAGACTGTTATAATCTTACTTACGACACTATTTGTTGTGCGAAGTTTTATGAAACGTAACCCAGGTATCGTTAGCACTGGTCCACGTCCACCAGTTGCACTCCATAGATGATGTCAATTCAGTAATAGTATTCATTGAATGAGTTTCATGTTTATGGGCAATGTTTGGATGGAAATATATTAATCAAGGTTAAATTTTAAGTTGTATCAACATATTGACATGGACGAGCATTGAAGATAGACAGGACAAAAGAGAAACTACCAGAGATGAAACGCTTAAGCAATTTCGGAAGCAGGTGATGACACTTTATATGAAAACCACTCTGTACCACCTAGTTAAATTTATGAAATAAATAAAGAATGAGCTTTGCAAGCCTCCGGCACATTCAAGGCATGTGCTTCAATATTTTAATTTTGGCTATTTCAAACCACTGCAACGTATATATGACGGTGAGTGTCGTAAGTTCATAAGAATCGCTTTATCTAACAACATCACCAGATACAATGGAGCCGGACTATCGTCAAGGGCATATTTACTGTCAGAAATAAACCTCATAAACCTGAGTTGACTTCCTTCAAACGTACTGGAATCAACCATCTTGATCCTTCTACAATCACCGCTGACATATTAAAAACAACTACTATTATCTTCATCTACCAGTAATAAAACATACCAAACTACATTTTGAACTTCACCAATCATCATTCCTCAAAACCAAAGTCAGTGTAGTTGAAAAGACAGAATGACAATAAAATTGTCAACTTGAGCAAGATACTGTCAACCGAGGCAAAGCCGAAATTTACAGGATATTGAGATGTTTACTGTCACCCTGTTAGACATGTAACATTTATTTTATTATACATACCAACTTTCTGAGCTTGAACCAAGATATCTAGCCCTTTCCAAAAGCTAGATGGAATCATGAATGAATCTTAATACACACGCGATTCCTAATGAAATCTCTGTTTACAAAAAGATTGGGATTTGAAGGAAATACACAACCTCTAAGGTGTTTTCCCTCTATTTATTAATAAGCATGTATAGGCTATAATATACATGCAAAGGTTTCTTTTTCGGATCTTACAGTATTTTTTTGCATCATTGAGTCAAATTAAATTTCAAGTGGATTTAAGACCTGTTCGTGGTGCAACAGTTGCTCGAATCAGCGATCATTGTGTTATAAGTCCAGCGCATTACCGCTAGACTATGTTTCTTGATTATAGAGAATAGGGCGGGCCGTGCTATAATGTTGACATTTCATAGTTAGAGAAATAATACCACCCCAAACAACAAATAAGAAATTGATCTTAAGCAAGTTGGTATCGCCTATTGATGTGTAGTCTCCGGCCACGACGTTGTTGTTGTGTCGAATATATCCGGCTCTGATTTAAGGCTTTTCCAATTTATATTTAGAATTCCTATTTAAAGTTTAAATTTAATTCAAAATTTCGAAAGAAGACGTTTCAAGACAGTTTAAATGACCATATAACTTAGTAGCTTTCACAATTGTTTCAATGTAAAATATTTGATATTGACGGCAAACCCGACAGAAACTCAAATTCGAGTCCATATTTTAATAGCTAAGCTGTCTTTTTATTAAGGCGGAGATGATGTTATAAAGAGACTGCTTATATACGGTAGTTGTTGTTCTTATGCTTTGTAAGAATCATAACTGATATGTCTTACAATTATAACAACGAATGTACTCGTCGCAAGTGTTCAATGTATTTAGCTTGAACGTCATCTTGTTTTATGTAGCTATCTTCCTTAACACACAGTAGGACAAAAGTATTATTTCTACAGTTATCTCCATTATTGTTTGTCTTCCTTTAGCAACAAATTGCCCTTACAAATCTTTATAAGTCTTAGTTTTGTTTAAACACATTATATTTCAGATATTGTACATGGACATAATACATTGATATAATGAAAAAGGATTGGGTCAAACGCTATGCGTATAGAGGTCGTTTCCTTAGGCTGAGTCCTTAAGTCTTAGTTGAATTATTAGTTGGTGAGAAGACACACACTTATCAGTGCTCATAATCTTCCGTTTTTCATAATTTTCAGGAATCTTCCGGGGCCTGTTTTTATGAAACGTCGTACGACAAAAACTCTCGTAAGTCCAAACTTTTAAATAGATCAAGTTTCTGATTTCTCCATCCAATCCTGTCTTGTGAAATCTCTTTGGAATCGTCTTTTCAAGAGATGTCTCAAGACATGATAAGTTGGAGAAATAAATAATTATTGATAATTTTAAAGCCTGCCTTACGACAATTTTTGTCATATGACGATTCATAACACTGGCCTCCGGTTTTCAAAATATTCCGGTTTTCAGGGGCACAGCTATCAAATTGAACATTGTAGACAGCCTTCAGTTATGTTGTTCCTCGAATCACAATCGGTTTAACACATTGAACCCTAGCAATGAGAATATTCGTCACTATCATAAAGTGAACACTCACGTGCAAAAAGTTAAGACCCTGATAACAGGACTGTTGTCATTTGGCAGTGTATTGTAAAACACTTGCATGAAATGGAATTGGAAATTGGAAATGTTCTTTAAAAGAGTAAAATGGTTTAAAAACAGATCATTCTAACACGACATTGATTTTTACTGCATTTTTTATTTGAAATTAACATTTTATAGGAAATAAGTTTGAAAAAGAGTAAACTTCAACATCAAAATGTTTATACACTCGACCTTCATCACCAATTATTACCAATGTACAAAGATATAATTCTGTAATCCCATTTTCACATTCATTCACAAACGTTTACATAGTTATTTTATATAAATACAATGTACATTGTAAACGTCTACACAAAAAGCAAGTAAAAAGAGATAAAAATCACATAACTTGACTGTAACAAACAGATAGAACAATGGATACAATTGGCGAAATATTTTATCTGTCATGGATCGATTGTTAAGACAAGCTGATCTCACACGATCCTAGACGAGCTTAATAACTTTTCTGTTCTAGACTCGTTTGAGATCAATTTATCTTAAACATATTGATATAGTGACATATTTTTTTTCTCACATAACCAACGATTTTAAGGTGTTTTTTTAAGCAATAGTTTTTTATTATCCCAGTGACGTTATAACGACTTTATAAATAGTGACTTTGGAGTGACGTCATCAAATTTATCTCAGACATGTTGGAGACAAGAATATCTGTGATCGTTGTTCGCTATAGAAAACAGGGGTAGTTATGTGAGAAACGGTATTCCTTAAGGTCTAAAAGAAACTGAATACAATTATTATAAGACTGGTTTTAAAACTTTACGATTAATTTTACCCCTTTCACACTCTTTATCCGAGTACACTAGTCATTTGCAACCAGTTTGGATCCTGATCAGACGCCGCGACACGCGGCATCTGATCAGGATCCAAACTGACTGACACTCATTCCAATGCAGTATTTCTTCAGTCAAAATATCTAAAATTTAAATTTGCGATATTAAATAGCAGACGACAATTGTTTAAATTGATGACGTCATAGCAGTCAAGGGGTTAATATGAGTGGCGAACAATTTGAAGCCTGATCAGACACCGAGGTGATAGGCGTCTGACCTGATCCTAAATTGTTTGCATTTGACATGAGCATTTGATGTATCAAATTGTTCTTTTGAAAAGAATATCCTTTCACCCCGTATGTAATATAAAAATGTAGAATTTGTCCAACAGAACACGAATGGCAGAATAGTTTAGAGACTAACAAAGCATTTAACACGCATGTGAAAAACGGGGATGGAATAATGCGTATAGTATAGAACTTGACCAGCATTTTCTTAATACAATTCAACCCCTATATTCCGCTCACTGACAAATTGGATAGCTGCTTATAGCAAGGTGAAAGTAAAGCTAGAACCTAATATATAAGCTTTCTGCTTTACTGGCATCTTGTTTTGAGCAGCCATGTGCATTTATGTAACATCAACAATTTAACTTTATTTAGTATTCATAATAAGGATTGTACTGTATTCATTATGCAGACGCTAAGTAACACGAACTACCAACCTTCATTTAAATAGAGACATGTTAAATTACTATATGCAAAAGGTAATTTGTCAATATAAAATGACCATCTGCTTGTTCCCACTAACAGGTTAGGATACATTTAAGGTGATAATGAAACTTTTGAAACTTTATTGAAATATATCTGTATCAGGTCCACTACCGTGGACAGCATTAACATTTATACAAATAGAAAACATACATATCTTTATTTATGATAAAGCAACTAAATCAGTTTTAGGGGAGGTTTTATATTTAACACATTCAACCCTAGAGACGATTTTACTCGTCATTAAAAAACAGCATACTTTTGACGCGTACTCTTATCCTATGCAAACAGTAAAGACCCAGAGCAGAGGGCTCCTAAAGGAGCCCTCTGATTAGGGTCTCCACTATTTGCCATTTTGCAATATATTACAAAAACAACCATTAATAGTCGAAAATGCACTAATCCTGATTGGAAACTGGAATTGTCCATTAAAAGTTTCAGGGGTGAATGAGTTAAAAGCTTTTTGAACTGAATTTGAATGCTGCTGACGAAATAAATATCTCACCATAAAACAACAAACAGCAAACTTTAAAGTACCTTTAATTCTTACCATGCTAGTGGCGCAGTGATTACCTTTGGAAACAGTTTGGATTCAGATGAGACACTGCATCGCATCAGGATCCAAAATGTTCGACACTCTGAAGCTGTTATGAAAAGAATTTTAGAAAAAAATTATTTTAAGAACAATATGAGCAGCAGAAGACAATAATTGCAGACGAAAATAATTACCCAGTAAACAAAGAGTAGGAAACCTAGTGTCTGTGTGGTAAGTGGAAACAATTACCCAGTAAACAAAGAGTAGGAAACCTAGTGTCTGTGTGGTAAGTGGAAACAATTACCCAGTAAACAAAGAGTAGGAAACCTAGTGTCTGTGTGGTAAGTGGAAACAATTACCCAGTAAACAAAGAGTTGGAAACCTAGTGTCTGTGTGGTAAGTGGAAACAATTACCCAGTAAACAAAGAGTAGGAAACCTAGTGTCTGTGTGGTAAGTGGAAACAATTACCCAGTAAACAAAGAGTTGGAAACCTAGTGTCTGTGTGGTAAGTGGAAACAATTACCCAGTAAACAAAGAGTTGGAAACCTAGTGTCTGTGTGGTAAGTGGAAACAAACAGCGTTGTAGCCCAGGACAAAACACAAAGTATTGCAGTTTATTTAATCTAAGGTCAATGGCATCTTGAATAGTACATGCATTTGCAAAATTGATATATATATGTATTTATATCATATTCAAAGTCATTCGGAACTTGATCAAGAACAAAACTGTCAGACACATTTCTATCTAAATTGCTTTTAAATTCAAAATGCTAGTTAGATATCTTACGATTATTTTAAAGCAGCCGAACTTATAAAAGTACAGAGATTAAAGAGGAAACATAATATAGATAAACATACAATCTTATAATAAAGTGAATTGAAGGCGCCGATAAGGTGCCGGGCATTTTATTTACATTGGGCATGGACATGAGTGGGGACAAAATAACTTTCCGGTTTAGAGGGGTTTCCGGTTTAGACGGGTTTTAACCCATAGCTTGTTCCTAGTATGGAAGATAGTTGATCACTTAAAGTAGGTTGAAAATAAAGCAGAATGCGCATTAAAGCGCATTCTGCTTTACTTTCAACCTGCTTTAAGCTATCACCTACTAGAATATAGAAATTATTTCTGATGATACATATTCAGTGAATGAATAAATCAAGGTCGCAAAAAGGCGCATTTATGGTGTGATGGGTTTTAAAAAAAAGGGTTTGAAACTGGACCAACGTTTTTGTCCGGTTTAGAGAGAATTCCGGTATTTAGAGGTTCCGGTTTAGAGGGCTTTCACTGTAATCAAATAACGAACATCCACTGAATACAGATTGCTGCCAGACCAGGGCCCGTTTCATAAAGCTTCGTACGATAAATTTTGTCGTAAGTCAAAACTTTAAAATACATTTAATTTCTTGTTTCTCAATCTAACCCTGTCTTGTGACATCTTTTTGGAATCGTCTTGAAAAGACGATTCCAAATAGATGTCACAAGACAGGATTAGATTGAGAAATAAATAAAAATTGAGACTTTTATAATCTGGCTTACGACAAAAATTTGTCGTACGAAGTTTTATGAAACGGGCCCAAGAACCACGGCACAAAGGATACGGTCACATTCTTTCCCAATAAATGCGTTTATGATAAAACTGTCATGTTTATTGCAAAAAAGCTTGGAGTTAGATCCACATATTGAAATACATTGTCAATGTATTTTGCAAACTTATCATTTTCTCGATTTCATTTTTTAGTCCCGTTGAAACAAAACAGTTACGCAATCTCCACTGTGACACCAATCCGCTTGTAATTGGAATCAGTTCTGGGTGAACGAATGAATGATATTGGGTGGGGTAGGTAGCGGCCCCTCTGTAACAATTTAAATAGAATGGATTATTCTTACGATGATATTGATGAATAAATCTTTCCTCGTGAAAAACTATACATTATACATTCAAAAGTAGAAACTGGCCCCGGACAGTACAGGCAAATATCAACCACTACACATGAAACAATGATATTTCAGCGCCATTGAGAAAAAAGTATTTTAGTTAACGTTAAAATCTATTACAATTGGTGCTTACGTAGACAGGCATTGGTCTACATTGCTTTGGCATTCCGTATGTTCTTATTTTCATGACTTGAATATTACCACAGTTAAACGTAACATAAGCTACACTAATAATATCACATTGTCAGTCATTAAGACAAGTGGGAGCTTACATGAGATTTCTAATTTACCTTTCTTCTGCATTAATTAGCGACCTGCCTTTTTTCCTTACTAGTATGTCGTCCAAAGAGGGGTCATACTATTTCACTGAGATAGTTTGAAGTGACCTTATACTTAGACTACTGCTGACGCCTTTGTTACTTAAGATAGCCTACATGATAGTTAACATATAAACGCAACACTATGGTCAGTGTTAAAACTTTTACTCTCAATGACGTTATAAAGCGCATTTGCAAACAATATTTATCCTGATCAGACGCCGCGTAAGAATCAAAGCTGGTTGCCACTTGTTTGGAAATTACGTCAGTTATACTGCTTCAAATCTAATTTTGCAAGCAACAAATTTAAATCAGACGACAATGAAACGGTGAATGGGTAAAAGTTGCACGATTAATTTGGCAGTGAATGACTTAAGACAAACGTAATATGTAATAGGCCAATAGGGCTAACATAAACTAAACCATTCCGAGCAACACCTTAACAGTTTGACAGATTGTAAACAAGGAACTTCAAACAAAATACGCCGGTGTCGAAGGTTATAAAGCCTTTTAGTTGAGTCTGAAATCGTTCTCAAGCATTTGCTTGATCAGATTATAGCAAAAGCTCAAATCTGGCTAATCGAAAGCTTGATAACGATATCATACTCAAATGCTTTAAAACAGGTAGTACACTCATTTGGTGAGCAACTGCTTAAATGGGTATTCTGTAATTAAGCCCACGGTAAGTAGAACAAGAGTAAAGTCAGGGGCATCGAAAGAGAGCTGGTAGCGGAATAAAACATTGGTAATAAGGATCACTCCATAAAGGAACTCTCTTTATCACCGATGCTCTTCATTCAGCTACCTTACGATGGAACCATACTACTCAAATGAAATGGTGCTCATTTAGTCATTTACATATTGTTGATCGCTAGGCTTGTTATTTAGACAATTCATTTACCAGTTGATAAATCAACAAAGAAGCGATAACTTTGAAAATAACTCTTGTGAGGAAGAGATAAAGGAATTTTCTTTATCGCGATTAAAATTTAGTTTATGGGTTGTTTTGCTGAACAAATGGTCATTATATTTATTTCAAGTATCATTGACGTCACATACAATACAGTTTATAGTGTGGTATGTCACATAATTATGTAATCGATATGAATAACAATAAGTACATGTTTAGCGTTTTGTTAACTTGTGTTTATGCATGTGTGTCATAAAATAGTTAACACTTCGTGCTAATAGTCCCTTATAACAACACGGATTTGTATCTGATTGTTACAAAGTCAAAACTAAACACAATCTATGAGAGAAAGGGTTAAACCACGAAATGTTCCTTCTTTTGTTTGGCCTTATATCGAGTTTATTCTATCTATACTTGCACAACAATCTTGTAAAACAAAAAAAAAACATGTTTATATTCTGAAATGAAGTGGTTGATGAATAGTTCGCTCAAAATGGTCTTTAAACTTTACATTTGCTATTTGAAAACAAACTTGCAAATAGTCCACACTTTTTACACACACATAATCGCCCTCTCACATGTACCTGGTACCAAAATAAAAAGAAATGAGTCCATAAACAATGATACCGGTAGTATTTTAACCGTATAGTAATACACCTTAACACCGTCTGGAATCTTAGTTTATGATTGGGTTCGTCCATTTTTTAACTAAGGGATACCAGGCCTAAATTTACATTTGCGTTTTGATTTATAGTGATTTCCTATCAGTAAACAGTGTATACTCAGACTAGACGTCGCGTTATGCGGTGTAACTCAAAGTCTTCACTGTTTGCCTATGTCCCATATATGTGATCGTGGGCACAAATAGGATAACCATTTATAGCAGTTACCATAATCTGATTCGAAATAATATGATCTCATTAGATATGATTCTGGCCACACACACACATTTAAATTTCTATGAAACATGGACCGCATTGTAGGCAAAATGTACCTTTTTTTTTAACACAATCATATAATAATATATTTAACTTTTCTGATTGAGTATTTTATATAATCATATTTATATATGAAAATATATGAATTTATTTCACACCTACATCGATTAAACCAATCGACAACCCCTCTTTCTACCACGTGACGGTACAAGAGAACCCTATATTGTACCGGAATTTAAAAAAGCTATCCCAGAAGGCCATATTTTTCTAATATTGGACTCGGATCCAAAAATTCTATATTTTTTTCATATTGGACTGGACAACTCTGCCGACACTCTGTTAAAGAGTTATTTCCCTTGGCATTACACCCCTTTGTCTGCTGCAGTGCTCCATCTCTACAACGACACCCAATTGGAGACACATATTGTGTGGGTGTTGCTCGGAGCGAGACGTTATAGGGAGGGAAAAAAAGAATTGGCTTACATTTGCAATATTTATCGTATTTAATGACGTAACGATAAACAAAGTACTGTAGACGTTTTGGCGCGTCATATACAATAAAGAACGTTTTAAGTTTTTTCCAAGTTATGAATATAAATTTTGTTTATCCGAATGTAAGTTTTAAAAATGCATATAGATAATCTATGCCTTATTGGACTGAAATTCTAAACATTAGTAAGTTTTATAATGATAACAAACAAAAGAAAAAATATAAAAATGCTTTTGAGGAAATAAAATAGGTGTTTCTTCACTATTAAAGGGAGGTAATTCATAAAGTTCGTTATAAAATGATTAAAAATTAGATCTAGAACAGAAAATTATGCAAAATGATACGTGTAGACGATTATAGATTTAAAAAAGATCTACTGGTTGTAAGGGGAGTGTCGGTGTAGGGAAGGAACACAGTTAATGTCGAAGTCAAAGGCAGGCTAGAATGAATAGGAAAAATGAATGTGGTTTCTTATGTCATTTTATAATTTTATGGTGT
This sequence comes from Gari tellinella, assembly GCA_922989275.2. NCBI lineage: Eukaryota > Metazoa > Mollusca > Bivalvia > Cardiida > Psammobiidae > Gari > Gari tellinella. Next base: position 11,072,713 of record OV277868.1, read on the forward strand.
GAAATAAAGAGGTAATTTAACAGTGTTGAGTACAATACTGAATTCAATTGGACTCGAACACAGCAGTCATAATCCAATATGGTTATGACTGCTGTGTACTCGTCCAATAGAATTCAGTATTGTACTCAACACTGTTAAATAACCTCATAGTGGTCGGAGGGAAAACTAGAGTCCGTCGGGTTACCGGAAACAGAGGTATTTTTTTATTTGGCCTTACTGAGATGAGTTTTAGCTTGTGCAGATTCTGGTTGAAGGTACAAAATCCGGACCCGTAAAGCGTTTGAGAATCTAATCAATTAAACTTTTCAGAGAGATATCAGATTTATCTTAAACGCTTTATAAGCATACGGACTGATCTCCACTCCTTCTGTTGGCAATATCTGTAAATAACTCGGAATATTTGAAAGTTTCGGGAAAACATTTAAATTGTAATAATGCATTGTTAAATCATTTCAAAACAAATATTTATAATTGCATTGAACACTACGCCAAGTAGTTATATTGAAATTGTTTTGAATTCATTTCATCTAATAGGCAGAAATAGTAACAATAATGTTGAAATAATTCAATATAATCAAAATTTGTTTTCTGTGCAGACTTCAACAACCAGATTAAACAAAACCACTGATCACCAACAATGTCGCTATGGCAATACGACCTTCCGTTGCTATAACAACGCACAATTCAACTAGCAACAGCCGATTAAACTCTTTCTCAATTTCTCTCATTAAACACTCATACACATAACGTGTGTTCATTTAGTATTTTGGAAGGGTTCATGGCCTGTTACAATTATACTTTAAAGAAAACATCTATTTGTCCATGATGACCGCCTTATATATACACACACATAGTGCAGACCCTGATAAAGCACTGGGTTTTATCTTTGTCTATAATGTTTGCCAACAAGCTTTTATATTGACTTATGTATTTATAAAGTAAGAATTACTGCTAACGCGAATACGCGTATGGTACAGATGAACATTGCTCGGAAAACTTTATTTAATTCTTACCAACTTTAAGTGGCTTCATTTACCTGTATAAACGGGTTGGATCAAGTCCCAGTCTCAATTTATTTGTGGTTAGATCAGAGTTAAATTTTACGGACAATGTTGAACTTCACGGTTAACCCTTTCGGTGTCAATGACGCTAAAAGGCGTCTTCGCATGCATTTAGAAACCCCTGGACAATCCCGATACGTGTTACTTGACTTATTTGTTGTTTCTTTTTTTTCTTTTTTAAAGATTTATAACTTCTTTTAACCCCTTCACTGTCGTAAAGTCATCAAGTTTAAACAATTGTCGTCTGCTTTTATTCTTAAAATTTTATTTTTTGCTATTTTGACTGAAGAAATATTGAAATGAGTGTCAAATAGTTTGAATCCTGATCAGACACCGCGTGACGCGGTGTCTGATCAGGATCCAAACTGTTTGCAAATACCTGTTGTGCTCGGGGTATGGCAGTGAAGGGGTTAATGATCAAGTGATATTCTTACGCAGACTGTCAGCACCCGCGCGTGGACGGGTTGACAAAATGTATATAAGTACACGTTTTTGGTGTAAATAGAGAAGAAATCAGCTAAACTATGTTTATCTAGTTAGCTTTGTCTATTAGTCATGTATGCCTCTTTGTTCTTTTCCATTCCAAGTGCGCACGTTTTAGTATTGTTGGCTTGTGTTCAAATTACCCGCCCATGATGTCGCCTCACATATATATACACAAATGGTGCAGACCATGATAAAACGCCGGATTTTATCTTTATATAATAACAAGCTTATTGATTGACTTATTTAAGCAAGTAGTCGGTTTATATATTTATATTACCAGTGTATTGTCAGAAACATATACATTTAATTGTGATAGATACATTTTGTAATTTGTGTTAGTTTAAGAAGCACAGTTTTAAAGATTATTGCTTGTCATTGTATTTCCAGTGTCAGTCCATTCTATAGCCAGTCCCTAGCAATAAACTGACGACAGTGTTTATGTAGTATAAATAGTCACATTTCTCTCCATTTTGTTTCCAAACTCTTTCCATATAATAATGCACTGACACTAGTTCCAGTGTATAACCAAAAACCATTGTTTTTGTTACCAGTATTTTACCATATTGTTCCTAGTTTTATTGTCAGTGTTATCAATCAAAAGTCAGTGGACAGTCAGTTTGTTGTCAGTGTTATGTCAGACGGTAGTTTTCGAAAGCGCAGTGGACGCTGTGTACATGTTTTATTATAACCTATTGGTGTAAACTACGACTTTAGATTGACTGGCCAGTGGACGCAGTGTACATGTTTTATTATAACCTATTGGTGTTAACTACGACTTTAGATTGACTGGCCAGTGGACGCAGTGTACATGTTTTATTATAACCTATTGGTGTAAACTACGACTTTAGATTGACTGGCCAGTGGACGCAGTGTACATGTTTGATTATAACCTATTGGTGTAAACTACGACTTTAGATTGACTGGCCAGTGGACGCAGTGTACATGTTTTATTATAACCTATTGGTGTAAACTACGACTTTAGATTGACTGGCCAGTGGACGCAGTGTACATGTTTTATTATAACCTATTGGTGTTAACTACGACTTTAGATTGACTGGCCAGTGGACGCAGTGTACATGTTTTATTATAGCCTATTGGTGTAAACTACGACTTTAGATTGACTGGCCAGTGGACGCAGTGTACATGTTTTATTATAGCCTATTGGTGTAAACTACGACTTTAGATTGACTGGCCAGTGGACGCAGTGTACATGTTTTATTATAGCCTATTGGTGTAAACTACGACTTTAGATTGACTGGCCAGTGGACGCAGTGTACATGTTTTATTATAGCCTATTGGTGTACACTACGACTTAGGATGGAATGGCCAGTAACCGCTGGAGATTTGTAATATCATGCTACATATATAAGTCTCAGCCAGCTGAGAACAGCAATTCAAACACAAATAAATACAATACAGTCAAAGAAACAAGTATCAAAGTATATAAAGCATATCTAGTCTCCTTAAATCACTTAGGATTCCAGAAGGCGGTAGCGGCTCGTATTTAGTTCGTCTAACTTACTAACTATTATGACAGCGTGTACATGCCCACTAACTTTGAAATAGGACCTGGCTTCATTCTCGATCCTGTTTCAACGTCATTTAATAGGCATTTGTAAAGCGTTTGGATGTAGATAAGACACCGAGCCACTCGGTATCTGATCACAGTACAGACGTCTCCTTAGACTGGTTTAATGAAAAAGATATATTCAAAAGTGATTAACACAACAACACTATAGTGGTCCTATACGCTCACCCTTGTCATACTTATGATATATTGACAACAGCGCATCATTTACCCAGGCCATAGTTTGAAAGAAACAAGCATTAACCCTTTCACTCTCAATGACGCCTAAAAGCGCGTTGGCGAACAGTTTGGGTTGTGATCAGACGCCGCGTAACGCTACGTCTGGTAAGGACCCATACTGTTTGACACTCTTATCGATATATATTATGTCAAACAACCTTAGATCTTACTTTCAAACGTGTATTGCAGACAACAATACTGAAGCAGACGACAATAAAGTGGTGAAGGGGTAAACTCTACCGAATAATTTCATCATGAAAGGGTTAAACAGTAAAAGAAAGATGGTTTTCATAAAAAGTGTTATATAATTATTAATATCTTAGCAGACGATAGACGTTGAACGGTCACCATAGCTCATCGTTAGCATTGGGCTGAGGTGAACTTAAAAGAGGGAAGAATACAATAGATGTATCGTCGAACGTTGAACTCGCTGAAGTCTAATTAACCTGTATTTCTTCACATGATTCTTGACATTTCCAGCTCGCTATATTCGAATATAAATCTACCCGTTTTTTCAAAATGTCAATAACTTTTTAAATACAAGCATGTTCGACTTAGGCCAGTTCGAGACAACGCAGTTGGAGTGTATAAGGGGAACAGTGACAAACCGTACACTACTCTCTACCATCATATCCCTTGTTAACCCCTTCACTTGCAATGTTTTCGTGAGATTTTTACCCCTTCACCGTTTCATTGTCGTCTTCTTCATTTGTTTGGTTTGCAAGAACGTTACAAAGTAAGATTTAAGTTTATATGGGGTTAGGGGATATGAAATGTATCAATACGAGGGTCAAACAGTTCGGATCCTGATCAGACGCCGCGTTGCGCGGAGTCTGATCATAATCCAAACAGTTTCCGAATGAGCTTTTAGGCGTCAATGAGAGTGAAAGGGTTAAATGGTTAAAGGGTAAAGGGTTAAACTGACAATTGGCAGTATAGTAAAATCTTTCTACTACGGCAGCAAAACAAAGTTATTTATCAGGCGTTAAATGCAGATGGCTGCTTAAAGAAAGATGAATGTAATAAAAAGAAAGCTCCTATATGAGCTTTCTATTTACTGTCACCTTGCTGAAGGTCCTAGCCTGTCTTTTATACAATCAATTATCCTCCGTTTTAATGGTGGTTATAGAGAGGTTTTACTATATATGATACGCCATGACAGAGTGTTCAGCCAATTATTTCATATCCCCTAACCCTAAGTACAAAACAAAATGTTCAAACTATCAGTGTATCTTTTTTCATATGAATATTGATCAGCTGTTAGCTAGACCATATACATGTATATAGTAAAACCCAAATCGACTAAAAATGACACTCGTTATCTGCTTTAACGACATGTGTCGGCTTAAAGCAGATGAAAGTAAAGCAGAAAGATATATATGGACATTTTGCTTTACGTGTTTCAGCTTTAAGAAGTCACATGGTTAATAATTGAAAACTAGCCTTTCCAGGGCTGCCATAAATTAATCATGAAAAATCTTAAGATTTTCAAGTGTTCAATTTTTCAATCATGATTACTTAACCCATTACCCCATAGCCTGTTTCTAGTATTGAAGATATGTGACTACTTAAAGCAGGTTGAAAGTAAAGCAGAATGCGCCATAAGGCGCATTCTGCTTTACTTTCAGCCTGCTTTAAGCTATTAACTGCTAGAATAAGGAAAGTATTAAATATGACTCATATTCATACGGTATAATTTGGAACTATTTTCTTCAGCGGATGAATAAAATGAATGTGCTAAAAGTCGCTTCTATAAGGGAAAGGGTTAAAGCAGGTTGAAAATAAGGCAGGTATTCTGCTTTACTATAAGTCTGTTGTAAGCTACCATCTACTAGGATAGAAACCAGAAGATTTCGGAAAATTCCGAAGAAATGGCAGCCCTGCATTTCATTGAGGCATTTGACAGTATACATTTGTTTCATAGGTACTGAGGGAACAGTCAAATCATTGACCAGAGGTAGCAGGGAAGACCTTGAGAACTGTTGCCCGAGGCCAACGGCCGAGGGCAACAGTTCTCAAGGTCTTCCCTGCTACCGAGGGACAATGGTTTGACTGTTCCCGAAGTAACTATCAAACAAATGATTTATTACCTGACTCTCTATTTAAGCCAGGCTGAATGAATGGCAAGATCTAGATCTATCTATACAAAATTTGAACAACACGTATTTATAAATTCTAGAGATGATCTTACGTGTATATTTAATCTTAATTCAATTCAATACAACAACTGAATGTGAACATCACTGTTTTGTAAAAAAGATGTCTAACATATTCATATTTTCAATTACGATTGAATTATTATTGTTTCTTATTGACTGAAATTGATAGACACTTTGTCGAAATTACGTCATGTATAATATGACGTCATTATTTTTGTAACGTCAAAATGTGTTTAAAAAAAGGAAGACGTTAGATCTGCAAGCGGTTTGTCGTTTTTATTCGGAGTTACTCTTAATTTTAGGTCTAGAACTATATAGCCTTTTAAGGGGATTATTCGGGAGAGAAAAAATGACCCGATCAACTCCGCAAAAGGCTAGATCATTAAACAAAAATCTGTATCATAAAGACGCCTTATTTGGTCCCGCGATGCAGAAAGGTTTTGCGCACCATTTTCACGCATGTAACAGTACTATGTAACAGTCAACTGTTGCCCGCTGGCCTTAGTCTGTTAAATATTTCGGAAAACAGTCAAAAATGCTTAATATTCACTTAAATAGAGAGTCAGGTAATAATAGACTTTGCTGTACAACGGATTGAACTGTTCACATGTCATGATTTCCCCCAATTATAACTGACCGTTCAAAAATTCAGTATGCTGAAAGCCCACCCTAATATCTTTAAGAAATAAATCTAAAATTACTATGATAGTCTAATTATGATTGTTAGAATAAACGGAACGATGCAAAAACTAGACGGTAAAAATCTTTGAGCTTCTGAGGAACTGCCCTCGTAATGCGGTGTGCTGTATCGTTGATACCGTCTTGGTGTCGTATCAGTCTCGGGGGTTGTAGATGTCGATATAAGTTGACCAACATAATATGGACACGATCGGCTAGAGCCAATTTTAGGAATTGTGTAGACCTTTTTGGGCTCTATATGTCCGTTTTTGACCGACTCGATGACCACGTTATCACAGGTGGATGCGTCCAGGATATAGATGACGCCGCGTTCCTCAGGTACGTCATCCTTCTGGACGAACACCCAGCACAGATACTCCTCATGCGCGTGCAATGTTCGTGTTATAAACGCGTGTGTTGTTTCATCATGCGGCACGGAATACAAACATTTATAGTCCTTCTGTACATGCTTGTGCCCATCATCCTTGCTGCAGTTCAGCGGTGCTTGAATGATTCTCATGGGCTGTGCGGCCGCGTCATAGACGAGGCATAAGTCACAGTGATCCTTCTCTTTGATATACATCTGGGAATCACCGAACCACTTCTTGTCAAGCCCACAGAATGTCGGGAAATGATTCACACTGTCAATAATAACAGTGGACGGTTTGCTGCCAATGTGTTTCCCAAAGCGTAAGATGTCTTTGTAGTTGGGTTTGAAGTTCTTGCTGCTGCAAACGTCGGGTTTCAGGTTCTTATATTTCGCTAGTGGCCAGCTGACGCGGTTGCCTAGACGGTACTCCAGTGTAGAGGCAGATGGTTTGTTGATTTCAAGGCAAGCAAAGCGAGGAAAGCAGCCGTTGTCAAAGGTCTGTAGCAGCATGGTGTGGTTCTCAAACTCGCTGTCTTCCTCTTCGTAGCACTGAAATCGCCCAGCATCACTCATGTTCAGCTCGTAGTAAGAGATGTTAACGAATTTCTGAAAAGGAGAAATCAGAAGTTTTTGAGCTGTTTTATTTTAAACAGAGAGTCTTGCAGAGCGCTATTTCATAAATCATCTAACGAAGAAAATGTCAAAAAATACAGTTCAACTTCTCTATTATGGTCACTAAGCTGTGTTTAATTATTTTAGGTTTAATCCAGATTGATGCTTAACACATTCAACCCTAGCGACGAGTATACTCGTCATTTACAAATACTGTTATTGTGAGGATTACACTTGTCCCATGCAAACAATGAATACACTGTTTAGAGGGCTCTTTAAGGAGCACTCTGATCAGGGTCTACACTGTTTGTCATTTTGAAATATATTGTTAAAATCAACCCTAAATAGTCAAAAATGGACGATAGTCATTTTGAAGTTGGAATTCATGGTGAAAATAAAACGAGAAGCTTCATTAGGATCTTTCTGATTGACTGCCACATTACCACAAACTGTTATCTGTAGACATAAGCAGAGCAACAGATAAGGGTAGTTTTTCAAAACTTAAAATCTTTATTTCTGAATTAAACCCTATGGTGTCACTTCTCATTAGCATCGTCTCTTTGAGACGATTCTAATGAGTAGTAACACCATAGGATTTGGTGCTGAAATGAGTGATAAAATATTTGATTTGTTGAAATAACTACCTCTTATCTGGAGCCCTGAGTCATACGCCTTGTTTTAGGAATCGTATTAGAGCGAAATGTACAGTAAACTCCGGCTAGTACGACAACTGGAACAAACACAGGTTGTCATGGCAACCCTTTCACTGTCATACGCCACTAATTTACACTTTGCAGACATTTTGAATCCTGATTAGAAGCCGCCTTACACGGCGTTTGGTCAGGCTCCAAAGTGTTTGTCACTCGTACTGATATTTCTGCCGTTTAACTGCCTTAAAGCTTACTTTGAAATACCAATAATACAATGAATATTATGGATAAAAATAATTCTAAAGGGAAATATATAGTTTGAAATTTAGACAACAATGTTGGGCTGGTGAAATAATGGATGTCAAAGAGTATTAAAGGCGGTGATAAATTTGCAACACATGTGGATTAACAAAGGACACAGTTTAAAACTGTAGTGTAAAGTCGCATTAATCTGTTAAACCATTACCCCATAGCCTGTTTCTAATTTTGAAAATAGGTGACCATTTAAAGCAGGTTGAAAGTAAAGCAGAATGCGCCTTAGCCTTAAGGCGCATTGTGCTTTACGTTCAGCCTGCTTTAAGCCATTATCTGCTAGAATATAGAAAATATTGCTTATGATTCTTATTTGTAACAGTATAAATTGGAACTATTTTCTTTAGTAGAGTAATAAATTAAAGGCGTAAATAGGCGTCTTTATGGGGTAATGGGTTTAGTAGGGCTTCCCTTTTACTTCCATTCCATCATGATATAATACGTCCATGTGCTTTGAACACAGACACATGCTCTGTGGGACGGTTTTGATCTAGAACCGTCATTCAGAAACAAGATGACTGGTCAGGATCTAAACGAATGAGTAGAATGTCCTCTAGAAAATCGCACGAAAACTATAAAAAACACACCAAAAACCTGGCACGTAACATGAGATGTATTTTCACGAATATCAGAGTATGAGAAAAGTTAATATTACGCCATTTTTACAATGACTAGTTAACTGGCGACGTAAATATAAGCAATTTATACAAATACTCTCAACTCAACCACTCGGGTTTCAATCATAAACACATTTACTGAAAACTCAAGAAGAGACAAAGTCAGAACGGAGCTACCATGTACTAGAATAAAATCAGAAGATATAGGAAAAATCCGGAGAAATGGCAGCCCTGTGTATATTCAGAGAGGAAGACGTTATTCTTTCCCCCAATAAATGCGTTTATGCTTGAACGTTGCCACAAGTATCTACTGGAAGTAGTTCAGATGCCGATTTACTAAGCAGTGATCACCAAGCTCTAAATATTGTATCATTCAGACCTTAGAAAATTGTGAGCATTTTCAAAGACATGTTTATCTTAAAGTTGTTTGCGTTAACCCTCCCCTCATAAAAATGCCTTTTCAGCGCATTTAATTTATCCCAAGACTGAAGAAAATGTTTCCAATTTACAGTAATAAACATGTACCAAAAGAAATATAAACTGTTTGAATGCTAAGAAGACGCCGCCTAATGATTTAAACCGTTTGGTATTTGCATCGATGTTTCTATAAAAAAAATCATGAAATAATAATTTGAGAAAAGTAAGCAGATGACAATTGTATATATAAAACATTATTATGGTGTCACGGCAGTGAAAGGAGTTAAACCAGAGAGAATAACGGCATCCCTACTGTAGCAGGATAAGAGACAGTGTGTGTTATACACGGCCTGTTTAGGTGTGTTAGTAGGGCATGCTATCCATTTAATAAATACAACAAGGTATGGCAAAGTACACCTTCTGGAACATATTGGCGACGTGCTAATATATTAGATTAGTCCATTTTTTATCAAAGAGGTGCCTGCTTTAAATGTTTAGTCCCTGAGTAGAATCTACACTATTTTCCTATGTCCCATATATGGAATCGTGGAAACAAATGGATTAATCTGACTGTTTAACAGCTACTCGGTGTTTCATCTGGCTCTAAATAGGTTTTGCTAAATTTGATTCCGTTCTTTGGAAGCTATAACACGTCTAGTGGGAATAAGGTATCCAATGCATGAGCTAAACTGAATATCAAATTCTTATTCTATAGTATTATTAAATTTATGGCAAGCAACATGATGCCTGCCAAAGGCTTACATCATATTATTTTATACAGCGATCTCTATTAATTCAATAATACACTCGGTAGATCTACTCAGTTGGTGTTTTCTATTCTATAGTGTTGTCTGCCATGTGTTTTCTACTAAGAACTTTGGGCCCTTTGACTGGTGAAACCTCAATACAATTGTCAAACTGTTTGGTTCCCGGTCAGACGCCCAGTAACTCAGAGTCTTATCTGGCTTAACCCCTTCCCTGCATTACCCCGAGTAGTTATTTAAAATAGTTTGAATCCTGATCGTAACGCGGCGTTTTATCAGGACCCAAACTGTTTGCAAGGAAATGCCAGTGTTTTAGCACCTGGCAGTGAAGAGGCTTAAACATACATTCTAAGTTTAGTTTTTTATCCGTACTAATGTATTTGTGAATAATTGAAACTGTTTCTTTGCACCTTATGTGTGTGTTTTTTTAAAGTTTAAAGTAGTTTACATTCCATTGGCTCGCTCCGTCCTTGGGACCTTTGCTTTGCTAAAGTACCGTACTTTTTGTCATACTCATTAAGACTTTTGAATTTAATTAAGATGCATTAACAAAATAAAGCTCCACTTGAAGCATCATCATAAAGGTAGAAATTGAATATTTGAGCAATCAAAACGACTCACGTCTTAATATTGTATGCGGCAATTTACTATACTTGTGAGCAAGAAATACAAAGATAGTATTTACTACAGGGCGATAAATTGCTTATTTGCAAAACATATCGCCTACCAATAAATAGATAGACATCATTTTGAATATGACTATGTTGTTAGTGCGACTATTTTGCATGGGCACTGAATTAACTCTTCAATCATTCATCCATGATACTTTAAATAGACAATTCTAGTTTCAAACATCTTGAACCAAGATCAGACGTCGCGTTACGTGGCGTTTGATCTGGATTCAAGCTGATTGCTACTCGTCATTATGTGTTTTTATTCTGTGAAAATGTCCCTTATGTGATTAAAACACAGCAGTAGAGAATTTTAAGCAGACGATAATGCATCCGTAAAAATGTTGAACATTATTGTCTTGTTTGGGGAACCGTTGTTGTAAGGAGGGAATCGTTGTTCGGAGGCCGTTGTATGGAGGGAGCACGGTAGTGTATTATATTAGCTTTGCATTTCGTATTGGTATAAACGTGAAAGAATTATGTCTTCCCGCTATAGTTTCTTTAAGTATCGACCGTTTGTACAATGGCGACGCTTTGTAGCGACAAGATTTGTAAAAAACAATCTAATTTGTAAACATTTTGTTTTACAAATCATGTCAATTGTTACAAATCATGTTTTCACAGTCGACATGATTTGATTCAACATGATTTGAAAAAAAAGTTAAAAGAAAAAGTCTTTATATAGGCTGGTATTGAATAGCATGCATATATATTAAGTACTTAATATATAAGTGTTTCCGGCACTGAAACACAGTGAATACAGTTGAGTGATTTGAGTGTGAAATTAGACAGTCAGTAGAAATAATTACTTCATAAATTGGCATGCACGTGTATCTTATGGAGCTGCACATTTTGAATGAAGGCATGTCATGGTAAATGTCATCTTTAAAGGTCAAATATATAGCTTATAGGATGTAATTATATCTACTGGCTCAAAAGTTATGACACTCACCTCTATATTTGACCTTCAATGTTGACCTTGACATGCCTCCATTTAAACTGTGCAGCTCAATGCGATGCACATGCATGCCAATTATGAAGTTATTATAGCTACTGGCTCAAAGGTTATTACATTGACCTATATATTTGACCTTTCAGGATGACAAGATTTGTAAAAAAATTACAAATTAGAAGTTTTTACAAATAATGTCGCTACAATGCTTCTAATATGTCTTGATTAAGACACTTTATTGATTTTATCAGCATACTGCTACTTCTACGTGGTTACTCCCGTCTAGAAATTGCTGATAATTACAGGTTGCATGAAAGTGCAGCAGAGGCCTCCTTTGTGAGTGATTTCTACTTGATTTTCAGCCCGCTTTACATCCCATCTGATGCACTCTATCAGTACGCCTTTTAACGCCTTTAATGTATTCCTCTACTGGAGAAAATAGTTCCAATTAATACACTCATAAATATGTACCATTATTTCCCAATAAATGCGTTTACGCTTAAACTATTATTTCCATTGCAATCAGTTGAAGCCAGATCAGACGCCGGGTAACCCGGCGTCTGATCAGGCTCCAAACTGTTTGCCACTCATATTAAAAATATTGTCAGAATTGGCGAAAAGTTGTTATTTTCTCCATTTTACTGCGATGCGTTTGCGTTTCTTTTGCGTATAAACGGGAAAGAATAACGTATTCTCCACTGTATAGGGAAAGAGGTTAAACATTAACCCCAATGATAGCATTAAACTGATTGTGACTAGGAATACCATTGTTTGACAAGTTCCAACTACATGTAGGTTACAAAATCCCAATAAATTGAAACCAAGCGATCCTGATAAATATTTCTTCAAGCTTATCACGAATCTTGTGGGACAGCACTTATTTGTCGTTAGCACTCGAAGCATTTCGTATCAATTTTTGCAATTTGCATCAATTCTAAGCATTTAACAAATCCGCTATCCTCCCTAATAAGTTTTGAAGAAGGTCATAAACATTAACTTAAATTGTTCCCATTTTAATAAACTTTGTCAAAATGTACCAAAGATATTTGACACATATTTATTCGGCATTTAAAATGGCAACAGCCTGTTTTACGATGGATATAAATATGTTTATTTGGAAACAAAAGTTTGCCCTATCCTGTATTGTATCTTTTCCACGGAGCAAACATCATTATTGTCGCAGTACTATTTCAGTACGGAAGAGGATATTCTTCCCCAATAAATGCGCTTATGCTGGAACAGTATATGCAAACAGTTTGGATCTAGATCAGACCCTATGTTTTCCGGTATCTGAACAAGCTGTAAATTGTTTGCCAGCCAGATTAAAGCAAACTGGTCAAAGTAACTAACTGACACAATTAGAAAACACGATCAATACAACGTTTATCTAATTGTTTTACGTTTCAATGGTGGACAATTCTCTAGGTGTTTACATGCGTGACTGCTTATTATTCTCTTATCTCTTCGATGTGCCATGCTTTCTTTCTATATAAGTGTGTGAGTCGGTGATTAAGTGAGTGAATATTTGGTTTTATTCCATTCAGATCAAGTGATATCTACATGTAGCTCAGGTAACCATATAGTTATTCAAGAATAGCATACAGACACTTGATATCACAAAACAACTGTGTACTACTTGCCAACTAAAGGTGTAAGAACAAGAACACATTATCCCATTACACCATAGCCTGTGATAGTTGAAAATAGGAGGCCACTTAAAACAGGTAGAAAGTAAAGCAGAATGTGCCTTAAGGCACATTCTGCTTTACTTTCAGCCTGCTTTAAGCTACCGTCTAATAGAATTTAGGAAACATTTCTTAGAGGGCATAATAATGACAGTACACATTAGAAATATTTTCTTCAGTTGATAAATACATCAAAGACGTAAAAAGGCGTAATTAAGGGGTAATAGGTTAATATCATTTATATGAAACATGGACAGATCGGTACCATTTTCTAGCAAATACGTCTGTATTTCAAGTCAGTTGACGTCCCTTGCAAACAGTCTTGAGCTGAATTGACGTTTTGGTAATGTTCATAGACACTCAGATTAAAATAGGGTTCAGCATTATAATAAAAATGTCATTTACTCTTTTTAGTGCATTGTATTCGTTTAACCCATTCATTACCAGGTCAGACAGCACAAACATTTGCAAACACTTTGGATTCTGATCAGATGCCGTGATACTCAATTTTACATTTCTTAGTCAAAGAACTTAGAATTGAGATTTTAGAAATATCAGCAGGCGTCAATCGTATAAAAGTGCTGACGTCATTGCAGTAATTGAGTCAAATGAGCATACATGAACAAACGCGCTTGGGGAAGAATAGCGGCCGATCTGAATACACTACGGCTGACACCTTATTATACACTGTGCGTACTACCCGAATAAAATTTTACTGGAATAAGGCTCAATTATCATAGTGAGTGAAGAGATGTTGAGGTATATAAGACAGCAAGAAATGTCCAAGAGTGGTGAAAGAAAGTGGTATTTTCTATTATTAACAATATATATTTAGAAACAGTCACATTTTAAGTAGCAGAAGAAGATTACACCCTTTCATTGCCAAAAATAACCGTCTTATTGAGCCCTTGCGCAGAAAAATTGATTTTTTTAAGTTTAGCCTGAAAACATATTGATACGAATGCCTTGAGGTTTGGACCAGGATCAGACACCACGTTACATGGCGTCTGATCTGGAACAAAACTGTTTGCAAATTCGATTTAAGTTTCCAATGGCGAAGAAAGTGTTTCAAAATATTATATAATATATATAAACAATAAGTATGTCTATTATACTACAGTGTATATCATGTCTGAAATACAGTCGAAACTCGATAATTCGAACTCGCGTAAGTTCGAACACACCCATATTTTAAAGTTAAAACGTGACTTATCCACGTTTAAACTTTGAAATACGGGTATGTTCGACTTAAGCGAGGTCGACTCATCGACATTCAACTTATGAAGTACTTGTACAAACGATTTAAGCGTGTTCGAAGTATTGAGTTTTCATTTAGCTACACATAAAGATGCACGATATATATACTGAAAACGATTCTACTTTTAAGGTTATTTTGTCATGTTTTAGCAGCAACTAGTCAATTTGGATAACCCAGTTTTTATATTTTCGAGTGACACCTGTTCACAGGCAGGCTACAGTCCATTTCGTCTGAACCCATTCCGTCTGCTATTCAACAAATTGATGTTAGACCAAAACTATCATACAACAGGCTACAACAGGATTAGTCATAGGACTTGACACTATGTATAACTGCGTACGACCAAATATATTTGGGGTGTTTATTGTATTTTTTTGTGTGCAATGCTATTTGATTTTAAAAAATAATGATATTAAACATAGATATTATTACGAATGTTATACTTTGTATGAACAATTATCATAATATATGTTTAAACTTAATTTCAGCAATACTACAGTATGGAAAACAGTATTTTGAGTTGAATCAACAGAATATTTTTTCAGGTCAACTTTTAATTAATGAACAAATATCAAATGATTCATGACTACTTTATTTTTAAGGAAGTTCTTTTTATATCATACATTTTAACAGTTTAAGACGAAATGGGAGATCCAATTTTGAACGAAATGGGACAAAATCAACTGTATGACTGAAGATGAAATGAGAGTTTGTTCTTTAGACAGAATGAGTTTATAAGAAACGGGACGTCCCCTTAGATAACCATCAACAATTTATCAGTAAATTGATAATTGTTGCCAACGTGATAAGTTCCATGGGAACATCAATGTCTAGTTTAAGCATATTTTCAAGGAGAATAGTATACCTGGTCTTATCGACAGGCCCAGATATGTACATGCAGGAGAAATCACGTACTTAATATCATACACTATCAAATCAACCAGGTTATGTTATATTCAAATCAGCAAAAATAAATGTTCTCCGCAAACACCTTTCAACTAAAATATAATACACCTATGTTAAGTTACTATTCAACAACGAACACACTGTCTAAATGTTAACCTCGGCATTTGAAAACAGTTTGAAGCCTGATCAGACGCCAACTTATTCAACATATGAACAGGAAATAAACCTTTTGACATTCGTTTTAATACGACTTCAGCCAATATGCCCAAAGCATAATATTGTTGCAGGCGAAAAGGGTCTTGCAGAGGGTAATATGGCAGTAAGAGAGTACAGTAAATACACATGCAGCGCTTCAAGTACCTATGAGCCGTGTCATGACAAAACCAGCCTTATTGCATTGCATCATGGTATTCACCAAGCGACATTGTCATCACAGGCTCTGTATCTGAGTTTGGTCTACACTGCCAAATACCATATATAATGCAGCTACATAAAACGATTAAGGTGCATGTGGGGTCAAAAAGTGTAGATCAAGACCCGCAGCTGTGTCTTTGCCACGGCAACTAACCTTGATCTACACTGTTTGCAATGCAATTAGGCATGTCTTGTCATGGTCAAGCTCAGATACAGCTTCATAAAATGCTTTAGATACATGTGGGTGTCAAACAACGTAGATCAATGCCAGCCGCCGCGTTAAAGACGCTAACTACACTGTTTACCGTGCAATAAGATAGGTGTTCACATGACAGGGCTCGTATATCTTTCTGCATTTTCCGATGTGATATCGTCGTTGAATGAATGCTTACACAGGTGTTAGGAACAGTAAAATCCCGCTACATGTAATACGATCACTCAAAACAAGGCAAATTTACTCCTAAAAGTTTTATTGGACACTCCCAGTTTCCATTTAAGTCTGGTCTATTTATGACTATTTAGGGATGTATTTGTTTTTAACAAGATATTGCAAATTGACAAACATGGAGACCTTGATCAGAGGGCTCATGCAGGAGACCTTGATCAGAGGGCTCATGCAGGAGCCCTCTGATCAGGGTCTACACAGTTTGCATATTATAAATATCTTTTTCACAGGTAAAGTGTTTGTAAATTACGAGTATACTCGTCGCTAGGGTTCAAGGTGATAAGGTAAATTTACCTTGTTTTACCCACTGAGCTCTAGCAACGAGTATACTCGCTTTTCACAAGTAGAATACCTATGAGGCTTACACTTGTCATATACAAACAGTATAGACCCAGCCTCTCCGATCAGGGCCGCCAGTGTTTGACAAAAATATATTTAATAAACTAATATTCAAAACTATACTTTAATGGAAACTGGAATTGTTTATTTGGAGTTTCAGACCGAATGAGTAGCAACAGGCGCTTATATAGAATAATATGAAGCAGGTAAAGACGACAACTAAAAAGCATGTACATTCAGCCTGCGTTTTATGTCAAAATAATACCTTTGCTTGAATGATCGTACTTACAGAGACAGTTAACATTATATTAGCTGAAACAAAAGAGCAAAAATAAGTTGTGAAACTATCTCGTGCAGCACGAGATTTGTAATCATAACAGCGTGCAGGAAAACTGAGCAACCCATGCAAACATACCTTCTTTTTCTTACTATGTCTCAATTTCTAAAACGAACAATTAATAAAGGCATATAAATAAGATGGCATTTATGATTGTTTTACTAGTAAGCCTTGACTAACACGTTCACTGCCAACTACGACAACGCTAGTATCAGGACTATGAATAAGAGGGAAAACACTGAACAAATCTAGCATTTTTCCCTCCTTTCAGCACAAAATCATATGGTGTCACTACTCATGCTAATGAGTAGTAACACCATAAGGTTTTATGCAGAAAGAAATATTTTATTTTTGGAAATATTCCCCTTATCTGGAGCCCTGCTAGTATGTAAAAACATTTCGGATTTCGTTCCGATTAGAGGTCTGACCAGTGTCCTGTTTGACACTCATGTCAAAGTTTCTTCGTTACAATAATACTACGTTTTAACAAAATATTGTTTCCGGTAAAACTCGCATTTTCATTTAAATGGGAAAGTATACCACTGTCTCTTCTGTGAGGTAAGACAATCTACATCTAATTATACGGAAAATTAGCCTTCTATTTAGTGGTCGTAATAGAGGGGTTCTACTGTATTATATATTATTACTTAACCGCACATTACAGGTATAAATTGGGCACAAACATGTAATATATAACACATATAGTGTATATATACGTTAACTATCTGCCAACAGGTTATGCTTTTCATATTTTCTGAGGCATATATTTTGTTGGTTTAACATATATTGGCCAACATATTTGTATATGAATTTGCCCAAATAAAAGTCCGCCATTCCAATTAAGCCAACCATGTCTCCCCGCCCTCCCTCACGACACTGAGTAACTGACCTGATCGTACATCTACCGTATTTCAACGTGACGCATGATCAAGATAACCATCTATTCAATAGATATACCTTATTATACACTTATATATAATTCATTCTTTCCCTTAAGATATTTGAAGAAAATAGTTCTACTTTACACAGTCATGAATATGCACCATACGAAACATTTCTAATATCCTAGCAGATTGTATCTTAAAGCAGTAAGTCACAATCTGCTTTACTTTCAACTGCTTTTAGCAGTCACCTTTATTCAAAGCTAAAAGCAGGTTATGGGGTAAAGGGGTCGCAATGTTTGACGCACTGTTTGTTAATAATCAGATTTACATAACAGTTAAGAAAGAGTGAAAACAGTACAGACAAAGACAATACAATACTTCCAAAGCCAGTTTAGCATCCCTTGGGTGCCACGCTATCGTTAATTAACCATAGTCTGCAGTTTCATTGAATTTAGATTTTAGGCAGTTTGACCAAAAGGTTTTGATATGAGTGTCAAATACTTTAGATCTTGATCAGACGTTAAACTGAGATTTGATATGGCTTCAAACTGTTTGCGAATGTCTTTACAGTCGCCGTTGGCAGTGAAAGTGTTTTATGTTCGTTTCAGGTATAATTACAAATGTATATGTTACAGTCAATCTGTTTAATCAGTTATATCACGAAACGACTGAAAAATTATTAATTTCGTGAAATGACTGTTTCACTTAGTCATTTCACGAAATGCCTGAAATTTCAAGTCATTTCATTAAATGACTGAACAACACATTCAGTCAGTTCATGAAATGACTGGATCGACTTCAACTGTATGTATAAAAGTGTTATGATTGCAGTATCTTAACAATTACAAACTAAACTATTTAAAAAGTGCATGGATATTAAATGTAATACAAATTAAGTCTTATAAATCATTAAAAATAGGTGCATTTTTTCTGATATAATTGTTAGTTATTGAGTATTCAACAAAAATAAGCAAACAAAGTGATGTGAATGAACATTTACTATTGAATTAATTAAATAAAAGTGATATCACACATCGTCTTTATCTTGTACAAGGTCTCTAGTAAATATGTGTGAAAATAGTCTGTCAAGTTCAGTCCTTTCACGAAAAGACTGAACATTTCAGGCATTTCGTGAAATGTCTAAATGAAACAATCATTTCACGAAATGACTAAAGTTTTCAGTCATTTCATGAAATGACTGATTACAGAGATTGACTGTAACATATATACACTAGTGTATCTACCAATAGCTTTATGCAAGTATTCTGAGATAAGAAGCATGGACTGATATATATGCACTAGTGTAGACCCTAGTATAAACCTTATTGCAAAGTTTCGTCATTTGGACGATTTTAAGTTGTACCGCACTGTGACAAACATATAAATGATATATATAGTTAGCTTGGGCGACTAGGATACCTATTTCAATAACTTCTCTGATTATGAGTGGGAAATTTTATCGTAATGAAAATCAGAACGGACACTTTCAGACGCAAAAATGTCAACCACACCAACAGCTATGAATTTTCAAACAGAAATATTTTTATATATAATTTCTAATCAGTTGTCCGTATTCCATTGCGAACTATGTACATGTATTTGCAATTTTCACCAATCTGAAAATTGTCTGTATTTTAGATTTACATGTACAATGGAATTCAACATTATTCAAATACTCCGAGGCGAGAATGGCGTAAATTATTTATGGGAGCTAATTTATCACAGTTGAGACAAAGCTATTTTTCCCCGTTAAAACGAAACAAAATGCAAGCGTAATACAATATAATGCTTAAAAATGTACCTTTTGTAATTGTTGACGATTTGTCTAACCCTTTCATGATAAAATCATTCGGGAGATGTTTACCCCATTCACCGTTTCATTGTTGTCTGCTTCAATTTTGTTGTCTGTCATATCTTTTCAAAGTTAGATTTAAGGCAACATGACAGACGAAATTTCAAAACGAGTGTCAAACAGTTTGGGTCCTGATGAGACGCCGCGTAATGCGGCGTCTAGTCAGGACCCAGACTGTTTGCAAACGCGCTTTAAATCTTCATTGAGAGTTAAAGGGTTAGGTATGCATCGCAACTAAACAATGTTTGCAATGGCCATATTTGTAGGTATTTATTGAGAATGAATAATGTTTTACTGTACAATTGGGCATTTTTAAGTAGTGGCAACTGATCAATTATTTCAATATAATAAGTGAAAAAAGCAAGTGTGATATATCCTTTTAAAGAACAATTCTTTTCCGACACGATGGTATAACGAACAATTATGAATATGAACCATAGGAAATCAGTTCTATATCCTAATAGATGGTAGCTTAAAACAGGCTGAGAGTAAATCAGAGTGTGTCTTAGTGCGCATTCTGCTGTACTTTCAACCTGCTTTTAGTGAGCATCTGTTTCTATAACAAGAAACATGCTATAAGTTATGAGTTGAGGGATTCCTGCGGTACTTGGTTGATTTGGTCGTTTAACACAGCAACACAGAACCAACCGACTATACAAACATCTAGCACGCTTGTTTCATCTGAGAATAATTATGTTGTGTTGCTCAGATACACATAAGTTAGCACCACTGGACAAACACAAAGGCAGTGTAACAATACAGCGCTCCCTCTCTACAACGACAAACAATGGGAGACGCAGAGTGTGCGTGGTGTTCGATGGGAGTCGTTATAGGGGTGGAAAAATGAGCATAACTTACATTTGCAATAGGTTTGAATCCAGATCAGACACCGCGTTTTGCGGCGTCTTATCTGGATTCAAGCTATAGTCACTCGTCATTATATTTATTCCATCGAAATATCCACTTGTTTGTAACTTTTTGAAAAACAGCAGACGAAAACTTTAATCAGACGATATTGCAGCAATTTGATAGCCATGTTTAAGGAACTGTGGCAACGGTCGATGTAAGGAGGGAGATGATGTTGGGAGGGCTGTTGTAGGGAGAGAGCACTGTATCACTATACATCCATCTCACATCATGTACAACAGTGCACAACACATAACCTTTTCCGTTAAAACAAAAATATACGAACACGGAATTTAGTAAAATGCAGAAAATCACGATCGCTAAAATGTAAACAGTTATTTTACTTATAGTGGCATACATGTTGAGTCTGATTAGAGAGAGAGTGTCTCGGCGTCTGACTTAACTTGCACTGGACATTCTGTTTAAGCGCCAACGCATTTACTGGGAAATAATAACGACATCCCTACTGTAGTACAGGGTAGCCACAACCCGAAAACAGTCCGCAAAGTTCACACGGGATAACATTAAACAATTACCTTTTTATTGTACCCACCCATGTTCCGCAATTACTGACACTTCAAAGGATACTCAATGTTTTTGTTAAAACTTGCTGCAGATCGACTTTTATTTTGTATCAAGGAAGACGAAAGTATTTACCCTTTTACTCTCAATAACACTATAAAGCGCGTTTGCAAACAGTTTTGGTCCTGATAAGACGGCGTCCGATCAAGACCCAAGCTGTTTGACACTTGTTTCGAAATTTCCTCAGTCATATTGCCTTAGATGTAACTTTGAAATGTTATTGCAGACAACAATTTTGAAGCAGATGACACTAGGGGGTAAAAACTCTCGACAAATTTGATCTAGAAAGGGTTAAGTTCAAGTTGACTCAGGTGAGGACAGGCGGCAATTTAAATTCAAGGATCCAAATAGCCACCTTATCTTAAACTCTCGAAAAGAAAACACGAGTGAAATTAAGCATATTTAGCAATATAAAATTGAACTACCTGAATGATACAATATTTCGCGATCTAACTGTAAAATGGCAAATCCTATTGTTTCGAAAAGATCTGTTTACTTACAAAAGAAAATCCAAGAATTCATGCTCATTGAAAACAGTTTTTAGCTAGATCAAACCATGACTAATGCAGTTGCTGACCACACTTCAAACCTATCAATATTCTTGATAAATAAATGGTCTATAATTTTTCATGTATTTTAGGCTGTTAAGCGTTTCTTTAAAATGATAAAACGAAGTTTTGTTCATTGAGCCAACTATTACCGTGACTACACCGAGTAACACATGGGATCTAAATTAGCCGTGTCATGAGAAAGCCATACTCTTAGCATTGCAAAACATTATTGACCTAACCGAGAGGTAATCTCAGAATTGGTCTACAATTGACACACATTCGGTAACAACACACTGGTATAGGTCTACACTGTTTGTAAGACAATAAGTCTGGTTTTCCCCATGGCATAACTTAAATACAAACACATAGCCATATACAACGAGCAACACGAAGATAACAAAACACCTATAAACAACGAAATCTCGCTACACCGGTCACTTGAAAAAGACTCAAAAATGGTGTTAATTTACGTGTCATCTTTAACCCTTTCCCCAATAGAAGCGCCATTTAGCGCATTTAATTTATTCATCGATTGAAGAAAATAGTTCCAATTTATACAGTGATGAACATGTACCATAAGGAATACTTCCTATATCCTAGCAGAACACATTAAAACAGGTCGAAAGTAAAGCAGAACCTTAAAGCTTCACGTTCAACCTGTTTTAAGTGGCCACTTGCCTTCAAAACCAGAAACAGGCAATGGGGTAATGGGTTCACGTTCAACCTGTTTTAAGTGGCCACTTGTCTTCAAAACCAGAAACAGGCAACGGGGTAATGGGTTAAGCTGATTTTTAATTTTCCAACAGTCGTGCTTAATATAAGACGTTACAATTTACAACATCTTATCTGAATACAAACCTTTTGGAACATAACTTATTATAATTAGTCAAAATGCAAACCATAATAGTACATGAAATTCAAAGTTTGCAGCGAGCTGCATCGGGCGATAAAGTGTATCCTAAATTACTACATATCACCATAGTTCATGTAAGTACCTTAACTCGTTTTAGTCGAAACGTACCGGTATGTTTTCATTAAACTTTGTAAATGGATAAATTAACATTCTTACATAAATATTGAATCTTAATGTGGGACAAAATCCATGTAGACAGTCAATTAAAACCTATGAGAATTCGGTACGCCTAGTAGTATCACTATATCACCCCATTACCACCATAATGTCGCCTGCTTCAATATTAGTTGTTTTCAAATAGTTTTGACCTAGATCAGACGCCGCGTTTCCAAACTGTCTGCAAACTCGACTTCAGTCATCTACAGCGCTTAAACAATTTATCCAGAACAAAATTAATACATGAACGACACGTGTCGTATACTTAATTACTTGTTGTTGATTTTTCGCTTAACACAGTATTTTCAATCAGTCTGATCATATTTAAACGTCACAACATACCGGTAATCTACATGTAATTTCATTTTACAAGGACGTTAAGTATTTCACGAAATAACAGTGTTGGGACATTTCTATAAGTCAATGTTTGATTGATTTTTTCTTGTCCATTTACTCCATAGCCTGTACATGCATCTAGTATTGAAGATATATGTTGGTGACTACTTAAAAAAGGTAGAACGTAAAGCAGAATGTGTCCAGTTTTACTTTCAACCTGCTTATGCTATAATATGCAAAGATATAATAAGTGTTTCTTATGGTCCATTTTCATGACTGTATAAAGTGGATACATTTTCATCTGTGTAGGACTAAATGAGTCTATTTATGGATTGATGGGTTAATACAGTTATGTTTAATGTTCAAAACATTTAATCAGTACAATGTATATCTATAGGTGGACAATTTAAAACAACAGATAGACAATCTTTAAGACAGGCGAAAGCTTAATATTGGCCAACAAAATAGCAAAGTAGTGCAGAAAACTCCAATGAGCTTTCTGCCCTACTTTAGTCCTGCATTTCGAAAACAAACATGACATGACAAGAGGATGATTTCAGCGCATCAACGTGCTTACAAGCTCTAACCAATCGGTAATATGCTAAGCGATACTTTTCTAACACTAAGTCTTGCAAATCCAGGCAAGACGCTGCGTGTCGCGGCGTTTGATCTTGACTAAAAACTGTGTGACACTAATATTGAACTTTTCTTCAGTTTTAAAAAAGCGGAAAAAAAATATTTGGATATTTTTCGCTGTCGATCCAGCATATGGAGTAATGGGTTAATTCTGTCAATGTCAATTGCGACGATGGTTGCATTAAAAAAAGAAGTTTGGATCCGGAACAGGCACCCAGTCACTTAGCATCTGATCTTGACAAAAACCTTGTTTGCCCATGGTCAAGCCAAACTGAACAGCATTTACATTGGGTATAGTAGGAAATACGTTATTCTTTCCCAATAACCGCGTTTAAGATAAAACATTTATTGTCGTTGCAAACAGTATGGAGCCAGATCAGGCGCCGGGTACCATAGCGTCTGATCAGGTTCCAAACTGTTTGCCCCTCAGATTAAAATGAAGTTTCTAAAAACTGACATTTTCTACATTTTAGTGCACTACGTTTGCGTTTCGTTTGCGTTTAAATGGGAAAGAAAAACACTTTTGACACTTAGATTAAAAAAGGTAAATATTTTAAAACCAAAATCATTATACATGTATTTACGCTCGTACATTCCGTTTCGTTTGAATTTTTAATAATAACATTTCGAAATTGTACTTGTAATCGACATTAATGTACCTTTATTTTAAAGCAAAACTTAATGCAGACCTTTTTCGGCGGAGCTGACTGTTTTCTATTTAGACACACTTTATATTTGGCCACACATTTCAACCAATAATATTTGATCAGAAAATTTAGAATTAAGAGCACCTGTTGAAACTGAATAGTCTGATTGGATAGTAGCCAGGGCTCCAGATAAGGGAATTGTTTCAAAACTTAAAATCTTTATTTGTGCATTAAACCCTGTGGTGTCACTATACATATGAATTGTCTCTTCAAGACAATCAAAATGAGTGGTAATACCATAGGGTTTAGTGCTAAAAGAGGTGAAAAAATATGATTTGTTTAGTTCACTCACTCTTATCTGGAGCCCTGTAGGCTGGTTTATGTCCCATTACAGTTTTACATGATGTGGACTGTGGGTGTAAAATTTAGAGATACAGGCTGGCTGTTTACTACACTGGTTTGATGAGTTTCCACTGTTGACAAAATTATGCTTCTATTTTAAGATATGATCTGAAATCTATTTATAGATATACAGAGGAAGCTAGGTGTTTCGTAATTGTTTACAACCAATTTGTTTTAATTGTTAACTATTTGTACACATTTGTCATACATTAAAAGCAATATTTTATATATGAATATCCTCAAGTGAGTTAAACACAATTGTGTTGTTTCATCATTATTTACAAGAGTGAAGTACAGTAGATTGTTGTATCTGTACATTTGTGTATGCTATAGTTTGTTTCAAGAAACTCTATGAATGGAACAATAGATTAATGTGAGGATCTCCTACCAGTAGCTAGGATATGAGTTAAATTATTGTTTTGTTTTGCATTTCTGTACATGATAGTTTTGCATTTTAAATAAAAGTTACTGTTTCAATTGAATACATGTATTTTTTGCTTTTCAATCCAAGATATATATTCTTTGAAAACCTCAATTTAATTCAATTTTGCACACCCATCTATATAGCCTTAGTTCAACCACTCATTCCGCCGAATATCTTTTTTAAAGATATTTCTTGTTAACCCTTCCTTCACTTCAAGTACCATGAGACGCCTTTAACATTTCCACCGAAAAAGAACCAGGCATTACTATACATTGATATTGTTGAATATAGTGGCAGCATAAGGCAAGTTGAAAGTAAAACAGACCTCATGTTTCCTGTTTTAACCTTTGAACCCTACTCCCGTATAATTGATAGGCGTCATTTTCAAACAGTTTACATGTGAAAAGTGCACTAAAAATCTTGTCCTATGCAAACAGTGAATACCCAGATCAGAGGGCTACTTACGGAGCCCTCTGATCTGAGTCTTCACTGTTTGTCATACTACTAAGCATTGACAAAACAAACCCTTAAAATCAGAAATGGACTAGACTAAAAAGGAAAGTGCGATTGTCCA
Source organism: Gari tellinella (assembly GCA_922989275.2). Taxonomy (NCBI): domain Eukaryota; kingdom Metazoa; phylum Mollusca; class Bivalvia; order Cardiida; family Psammobiidae; genus Gari; species Gari tellinella. The sequence goes on from OV277868.1 coordinate 11,098,516, forward strand.
TTTTAAGTTCCAGGGAGGAAAGAGTTAATCACAGTTGAATACTTTTGGTCATTAAGAGAAGGGTAAATCTGTTAGGTGTCTCTCGGCAGGAAAGGGTTAATCATTGCAAACAGAGCCTACAATACAAGTGCAGTTACCGCGGCGGCCAACCAGTCTCTTCACGGTTTGCCACTTAAAAAAGGTAAGAGTTGTGTTCACTTCTCCTGTACAATAGTGTAAAATTATTTTTTCTTTTTAGAATAATGTTTCGAAAACGTGTAATGAGGATCTAAACTGTTTTCCGTATTCTTGTTAAGCAACTTGGTGTATTGTTGATACTTGTTGATCAAGTTGTATTAATTATGAAATTAATTATGAAATAACTCTCATGACTAACGTAAGTCTCAAAGTTTGCGACAAACAATACGTAGAAACAAACAGTAAATATAATTCAATATGCCGTATGCGTTAGTTTAACTTGATATAAAGATAACACAAATGCGTATAATGCAATTAGTCTTAAACTCCTATTTCGGAATAATATAAGTGTTTATATTCATGTAGACAGGTGCGTTATGACCACATTTAAACAAACCAAAACAAAATCTAACTAATCTATATATATTATAGTACTTTTTGTCATTGTAATTTCTCGAGTTCGGCTAAAAAATAATTAGAGTTTTCATTATTTGCTAATTGATATATTATACTAGCATCCTTCAAAATGTCGTTTTACTTTGGTATTTTCTTAAAATCTACATGTACGAGTTTTCTGTATGATACATCATTTATCTATATCCTATATCTTGCGGATTAGAAGATGTTATACGCATGTCAATATTCTTATTTTAATGGTCTAAAGTGGTTGCTAATAACATCACATAAATTACTGGTATGATGCCGTTGCAGATACAACTATAGTTGCATGTAATTTTTGTTTCATAACTCCATAAAAAAATAAAAGTCAGGCCACGCCTTGTCAGGACTACTTTCTCTTAGTCCGACTGCTCTCCACAAGCTCTGCATGAAGCAGGACGCCAAATGACGTCACTGACGTCGGCGTTACTACAAAACAACGTCGCGTTTTGGCGGAATATGTATATGGCGGAGGGACTACAACCTACGTTTTAAAAGCGTTAAAAACGAACATTCGCGTCAGATTCTCTATTTTACTACTTTCTTAAATTCAGTAGTGATATTAAATTATAAGGAATAATTCGGAATATTTATTGTATTCATGCAGGTATGAAAAAAAACTTCGCGGTTTCATACAGTGTGACCAGGGTTTTTTTCATACCTCCATGAATACAATAAATATTCGAATTATTCCTTAATTAAAAAAACAACTAATTAAAGCTAGACTAAGTGTAGCTTCTCGATTAATACGATATTCATACATACGTTTAATAGTTGCTAAAAAATAATAATTCCGCTATTTCTTTATGTAAAATATGTATGTTTTTTGTAAAACTTTTTAAGATGAGAATAAAGTAATCACTCATGCGTAAAAAAGTTGATATAATCAATAAACTATTTTATGATATATTTCATAGTTATTTCATTAATGATTTAAATAATATTATTATAACCATCCCGGTATATGCATTTTAATGTATTATTTAATCTTACAAAGGTCCAAACTCCTTTCTGTTCCATCTTCTTTTTAAAACTTTGCAAATTAAGTACTATTGGTTGAAAATTCTGTTAAAGTTCCGATATATTAGTGCGAAAATAAGAAACGGAATGACAGTTTTTCAAAGTCGTATGATATGAAATTATAATTTAGTTCAGTAGCAAATATGACCAGTGCCTATGATAGACACACATTATTGTCTATTTTGTACAACAAAAAGAAGTGTTGTTGTCAATGTATTATGCTGTATCTACAGGAAAAAGTTCTTTTCTATGATGTATAGCACATGCTGATTGTACATGTAGAGTCCAAGAAAGTGCCAAAATAACAGTACACGTTGAAGGACCCTTGTATGTGCTAATTTCTGACCGTATGTTTTATTAATGATAATGTTGTCATGCATTGCAGTTTTTAAAATGCAGTACAGTAAAACCTCTCTAATACGACCACTCAATATTGTGTTTAAACGCTTGTGTTTAGGGCAGGTGAGTGCTTAAAGCAAGATGAACGTAAAACAGAAAGCGCATATAGGAGCTTTCTGTTTTACGTTCACATTGCTTTAAGCTGTTACCTGTCTTTTATACAATCAATTAGCCTTCTTTTTAATGGCCGTAAAAGAGTAGTTTTACTGTACATGGTATCATTTGACATTATAAAATATGGATATGTTTTGACTATGATAGCGGGTACAATTTGATGTTGGTACAGTTTGACTTAGGGTACAGTAGGTGCTAGGTAGGTTTTGACTAAGTGGATATTTTTTTCAACTGTATACATTTTGACTTTTAGCTCTTACTCCAGTCTATTTTCAATGGATACCGTTATTGTAGTAAAACGCTTTTGATGGTAAATATATATAATGTAATAATGTTTCATTCCTGTCAATATATTTACCTTTTCGTCGTCTTCGTACTGCACCCAATGCCCTTGAAACTGAGCAGGAAATGTACATGGGTCTGGATCGCCTTCGCAAAATTTACACCTGTTAGGACAATTACGTCCGATTTCGAGAACACAAAGACGTTCTTCCTCGCATGCCGGTGAGAGATCAGCACAGATGGAGTTGATGATTTTGTGTTCCATCTCCAGATAAAGGAAGTTTGTAGTTTCTCGTGCATGCCCACTACCGTCTCCAGGGTCACAAACGAAATCCATAAACAAATGAACATTTTCAATTTCACTATTGCTGTCGACCTGTGTGTATCGTAGGCACCAGGCCCTAATGCTGTGGTCGTCTTTGTGGGGTCGCAGAATCACAAACGTATACCTGCCGTGATTCCACGTGGCTGAACAATATAATGATTGCTTGATACTCATAAACAGGTGCTCATCAAGACAATCCTTTTTTCGAAAGTCGATGGTGATTCCGTCTCCTTGCTCGCATTCGCTCTCCAGTCGCGGTGATATGAGTTCATTCGGGCATTTTTGTTTTGAATCGGAAGATTGGAATCGCACATCGTAGCCTCCCACGAAGGGACACGGTACCTTCTCCTCCCAGAATCGTTTCTCTGTGAAGAGTGGCCAGTTATCCAGATTTAAGCGGTCGTCATTACAGACGCTTTGGTTAGGAATATATGACATGAGCGATTCTTTAATTTGAATGATACTTGGCGACCTTCTGATGAACTGCATACACAAGTACTGATGATCACTGCCTTTTGTAATATGCTGTACTTGAAACTTCTCGTCCGTTATTTTTGCGATGCATTTTCTCGTGTAAATATCGCAGTTCTTGTCTCTATCACACTTAGACGCCTTAAGCATTGATCCCTTGAAATATCCTTGAAATGATTTCTCGTTTTTATAAATACCTATCCATGGTGAGTTCCCTGTGTCCAAATATCGCGGAAACTTACACCCACTCGCGAGTTCAAACAATAACACTATTACGAATGTTGTGAGAAAATAGTTCCGTGAAGAAATTGAGCAATTGTTCACACGAGGTTCTCTCGACTTCCTACCCATCACTAGTCCGTCCCCAGTCTTGCTGGTATGTTCCTTGCGCGTATATATCATTGTGTCCAAACTTTTCCTGAAAATATAAATAGACAAATATTACCTAAGTTTTATGTCAATTAGCCCTGGCTACAAGGTTATAAGGCATTTTTAGTTCAGTTTGAGATCGTTTTCAAGCATTTGATTGGTCAGATTACAGCTTTTGCACAAAATTAACCAATCAAATGCTTGTGTCCTTTGCACACATTATAAGACTAGTGATAAATAATATTGAAGTCTATTTAAAACCTCTTATCGGGAACTACACTGTACGCAGTTGTTAACAAGTGGTTAAAACCCTAATAGATAAAAAATTAAAGAGACCAGTCAGATATTTTTTAGTTTTCGATATGAATTGTTTAAAAAGGACGGCCAGTGTTTAGGCATGAGGGGGATTAACCTATATAGTGTTTTGTGGACTATCGTCTCCGTGTTCATTAGGTATAACAAGGCTTATATTCAACTTATCCTCCTCATTTGGGGGTGATAAAAGTTAATATCAGCTCAGACGCCGGGTAATTAATTGGCATTTTCCATGTTTTAATACACCCAAGAGTGCATCTGAACAGTCTGTTTGTCATGACTTGTCACAGTTTAAACGCACATCGCCTCTTTATATGGCATTCACATACAGTAAAACCTCTCTTATACGACCATTACAAGAAGGCTAATTGACTACATAAAAGACAGGTGACAGTTTAAAGCCATGTGAACGTAAAACAGAAAGCTCCTAAAGGAGCTTCCTGTTTTACATCTTCATTGCTTTAAGCAGTCACAAACCTTAAACTCCTGACAATTACAGTGGATAATGTATTATTCTTTCCCGTTTAAACGCAAACGTACGCAAACGCAAAACACTTAAACGTAGAAAAGTACAACTTTTGGACAATTCTGAAAATTCATGTTTATCTTGGTGGCAAACAGTTTGGAGCCTGATCAGACGCCGGGTTACCCGGCGTCTGATCTGGCTCCAAACTGTTTGCACTGCAAATAATAGTTTTAGCGTAAACGCGTTTATTGGGAAAGAATAACAGATTCTCCACTGTAACACAATCAAGTAGTGGTAATAGAGAAGTTTTACTGTATTACAAGCAGTTTGTATTGGAATAGGACGATTAAACACGTTGTGCCATGTGTAGGTCTCCGCTATTTGCTTACTTTTAACTATATGAACTAGCCAGTAATACCTTTACCAGATAAATACTCATTACTTTCAGCTTTAATATATTCCTCCATTGAAAAAATAGTTCAAATTTATACAGACATGAACATGTACCAAAATAAATGTTTTCTATAATCCCAACAGATGGTAACTTAAAGCAGACTGAAAGTAAATTAGACGAAGCATTCTCCTCCACCTCCAACCTGCTTTAAGTGGTCAGCTATCATCAAAACTAGAAACAGGCTATTGGGTAAAAGGCTAATAGGTATCTGCGATCGATTTAATTGGTAATTTCTCCTTCAGACATGGGAAACTGAAGGATTCATTTATTTAGAGCTTAAATGAGCTTAATAATTACAAAGAAGAGGCTGTTTTAGTAAAAAGTAAAAACGGACGATTAACCATATTTTAGCTATACAATGCTTCCTCGTTACAACATCCCTCCAAACAACGATTCCCTCCTTACAACAATGCTTGCTGATCTTCCTTAAACATTGAAGTTTACTATATTTTGTCAAAGTTACGTATTGGACATTTTGACAGAAGCAACATAAAGACGAGTAACAAACAGAGTGAACCAAGATCAGACGCCAACTGTTTGAAAATGTAAGCCAGGTCATGTTCAGCACTCTAGGGATATTACTTTTCCCTCCCTATAACAACTTCCATCGAACAACGAACAATCTTTATCTTCCAAATTGGTATTGTTATACAGGAGAAGCGTCTAATCAAGCTTCAAACTTTTTGGTATTCGTGTCGATGTTTCTGCAGAAAACAATGCATAACATAAAAACTTCAGAAATAGAAGCAAACAAAAAGTTTTTTAAAGCCAATGACGCACCGGAAGTGCCGGGGTTAAAGAGAGGTAGGTAGAACTGTATATTATTTTGCAGTTAACATTGATTACGTTAGACATTTGCTATAACGATGTAGATGGCTAATTAAACATTATCCAATATTAATGACACCTGTTTTAAACGCAAGTTTGAGGTATTGTTCGCGTATTTTCTCTTCAACCGGTGTATGCACCAAAGGATTTCAGCCCAAAATACAGATTTACCCTAGGAAAGATAATAAATAAACGACTCAGGCATGTTTCGAGACACTTTAATGGAAATACAATGAGATTACACGGGAGCTCACTCCGTTGAAACCTCGAGGATTCAGGCGTTCATTCCTTTACCGTGTATGCCCGAGATGGCGTGAAATTAAAGAAAATGTTCAAATAAAACTTAACATGTTCATGAGTTTCTTCCAAATTGATTTCCGTGAAAATACATTAACTGGGATAAAAGTTCAATAACAATGGTGCGCTCGCCTACAGTAATTGCATAAGAAAGTGAAGTTGTTCATATCACCACTACAGTGTTCCCTCCCTACAAGGGTCCTACCAACAGCGAGTCCCACCTTACAACGACCCTTGCCGTTGTTCTCTAAACGGGACAGTAATATCTAACGCTTTTACTGCTGCAATATCTCCTGCTTAAAATTGTCGTCTGCTGTTTTTCTTAAAGTCACATATTGGACAATTTGACAGATCAAAAACAATGACGAATGACTAATAGCTTGAATCTTGTTCAGACGCCGCGATACGCGGCGTCTGATCAGGAGTCAAGCTGTTTGCAAATGTAAGCCAATTTCTGTCCCTATAACGACTCCCTCCTTACAATGAACACAATCTATGTCTCCCATTGCGTGTTGCTGTAGAGAGGGAGATCTGTAGTTCATTTACATCGCCCTTGTTTTAACAGTACCAGCAGAATAAATTAGTCCACATTAGTTCCTTTCCTTCATCGCGCAATTCCCCTGTTATACAGGGTCAATGATTATTTGACAAAGCTTTATACCCCCTCATTGGAATGAACTCTTCCATCATGACGGATGAAAAAGTTCATTTACACTCTCTTTGGTCGTCGCATAAACAACACTATATTTGTCAATTTTAAATAATAATTAAAGATTATAAATTTCCAAGGTTTTGCAACATTTAAGCGTCTAAATGTATGATTGCCAGGTTAGGAAAATAGATAATATAAAATATCTTAAACATGATTGCTCAACTTCATTTTATATAGGTCTTGTTACATGCAATATTTAAATATGTTCACTTATAGATTCTATGACGTAATTAGAATAACTACCACCATCACAACAAAAACAACAACAACTACTACTACTACTCCTACTATTACTACTGTTGCTACTGCTGCTACTACTAATACTACTCCAACAACTACTTCAACTTCATGTAATACTTCTCCAACACCTACAACAACAACAACTATAAAAACTACTACTTCTACTAATGTTGCTACTGATGCTACTACTTCTACAGCAACAACAGCTATCATATTGTGTTACTACTTTAACTACTTCTACTATTAATACCATTGTATTTTAACTACTACTGCAACTACCACTACTTCCGACCCTACTGACATGACGTCATACATTATAAACAATGTCCCTCTGCTTTAGTTCTCTAGTTTGAATTAAGACATATTAAAATAAGCGTCAAACACTATGGATTCTAATCAGACGCCGCGTTACTTGGGGTAAAAAAGTGAAGTGTAAATTATAGACTATTTTTTCAGAATTTTATGTATTTGTAGGTGTCAGATGAAAATGCATTTTCACGTTTAAACGAAACAAATCGCAAAATCTAATAATTAAAACCAGATTTGTTTTTTTAGCTAAAACTGTAACGGGTTGATTTTATTAGGAATTTGGAACATGACAGTCGCCCAGTTGACATTCTATCTTGGAGAAGAAACACTTTGTGTGGATGAGTATAACATTTATCCCCTGTACTGAGGTCTGTGCAAAGCCTAGCTGCAGGATTTCTACATAAATATCTCTCTATCAAATCTCCTTTTCATCTCAGTGCGTGTCTAGCATCAATTTGTACAGCATTATTACACATATCAGCAATATTGCCCATTCCATAAGCCGCGTTAATGAAAAGCATGAAGATGAATAAAGCATAATTGAGGACCGGAAATTGAGGCGTATGCATATCCAAACACGATCTCTTTGAGATCTCGCTACAGTCTGTTTCATTGCCTGCAAATAGTTCTCCGCGTTGCTGCCTGATACAGTAAACAATCTGCCTGATACAGTAAACAATCGATAGTACTACATGTACAACAAAATCTCACCAGTGTTCCAAATTTAACCCTTTCCCCAATAGAAGCGACTTTTAGCGCATTTAATTTATTCCTCCGCTGAAGAAAATAGTTCTAATTTATACAGTCACAAATATAATTCATAAGAATTATTTTCAGTTTCCTTGCGGATTATAGCTTAAAGCAGGCTGAAAGTAAAGCAGAATGCGCCTTAGGGCGCATTCTGCTTTACTTTCAACCTGCTTTAAGAAGTCACATATCTTCAATACTAGAAACAATGCTATCAGGTAAAGGGTTAAAACACGAGCCTGATTAACTCTTTAACCAGTGTTACAAACAGGTGGTCACTAGGCCCATTTCATAAAACTTCGTACGACAAAAACGGTCGTAAGTCAAAACTTTAAAATACATTTTATTTCAATTATTTCTATCTAATTCTGTCTTGTGACATCCCTTTTGAATTGTCTTTTAAGACGATTCTAAAAAGAGGTCACAAGACAGGATTAGATGGAGAAATAAATTATAATTGAGACTTTTACGATCTGAATTAAGACAACATTTGTCGTAAGAAGTTTAATGAAACGGTACCCTGAAGTGGAATAAAACAAAATTGCACGGAGCATGTCGATCGCTTCGGGCTGTATTTTGTTTCAAACTGCTTGCAATAAACACCAAATCTTTTAAGTACAATGATGTTTTTTCGGAAAGATAACACCCCCGTCTAAAATGAAGCTTTTGTTTCTCCCTTTATGCCCAAAAAAAAAAGCTTTAAATTTTCGTATGATAAAAAAGTAGTCCCCAGATTTGAAGTGCTTAACATAAAATATAACAAGCATTTCCGATACCTTTCCAGGTGGTAACTTAAAACTTGCTGAAAGTATCTAGCAAAATGCCGCGCAAGGAGCATTCTGTTTTACTACCATTCTGATTTAAGGTGTAACATGTGTTCAAAACTAGAAACGGGATGACAGGTTAATGATTTGTTACATCAAAACGAATGCAGCGCGGCTTCCAAACCCTTATATATTTACTCGCTTATGGAAACAAGTACGGTGTTTAGTTGTAACTTTAAACAACCAAATAAAGAAACTTCCAGATGTTCAAGCGTGCGAGTGCATCTTAATGCTGATAAAGTGCTTTTCAATAGCTCCCCGGTGACTGGATTGTGCCACAATGAACAACGGAAATTGCTAAGAAAGTGGAAGATTGAACAGGGACCGCATTTGCTCCGGCGGGTGATATGTTATAATCGCCCAGTGACATTCTGCTATAATTCTCACTGACTTCTGTAGAAGAAATCGTGAAATGTCAGAAAGAGTTTAATTGCTCCCAAAGGTGCCATCTTTCTGGATGAACTGGTGCTTTGTGTTTGTTATCACGGAACACGTATTCAGCGCTCCAACATCACAATACCGGGCTACGTTTTATATATACATGTATTCATTGGCGAGCATTTGGAGTTCACAATTATAGTGTAATACATGCTGCACGCCCTGTTACGCCGCATGTGCGGATTTAGAGGGGATGTGGTGGAGTTCCGAACCGACTGGAAATCCTAAATACAGTACCCCCTCCCTACAACGACCCTCCCAACAACGACTCCCTCATTACATCGACCCTTACCGCAGCTCCCTTAACAGGGCAATTATGCATAACGATTTTACTGATGCAATATCGTCTTCTTAAAATTGTCGTCTGCTGTTTATTCTCAAAGTTACAAGGACATTTTGATAATATGAGGTTAGTACAATACTGAATTCTATTGGACGAGTACACAGCAGTCATAACCATATTTGGACGAGGCGATAGCCGAGTCCAATATGGATTATGACTGCTGTGTTCGAGTCCAATTGAATTCAGTATTGTACTCAACACTGTTAAATTACCTCTTTATTTCACACCATAAAATTATAAAATGACAAAAGAAACCACATGCATTTTTTTCTATTCATTCTAGCCTAGCCTTTGACTTCCAAAAACAAATTACTGTGTTCCTTCCCTACACCGGCCCTCCCCTTACAACCAGGAGATCTATTTCAAATCTATAATCGTCTACACGTATCATTTTGCATAATTTTCTGTTCTAGATCTAATTTTTAATCATTTACTTCATCAAGATACTCTTTTTAAACACATTAAAGGTGTAAGAAGTCTAACAAAGGGCAGTTTTATAACGAACTTTATGAATTACCTCCCTTTAATAGTGAAGAAACACCTAATTTTATTCCTCAAAAGCATTTTTATATTTTTTATTTCGTTTGTTATCATTATAAAACTTACTCATGTTTAGAATTTCAGTCCAATAAGGCATAAATTATCTATATGCATTTTGAAATCATTTTGTGATTTGAGAGGTTCACATAAATCAGAAACCATTTTGTTAAAATAAAATGGTAGATATTATTCCTTCTATTTTGAACGCAAATGAAGCGCAAGCGCTAATCAATAAAATGTAGCACTTGTCTTGTTAATCTTTCTAACATTTTTTTAACCTGAGTGTCAATTAGAATGGATCTTAATCAGACGCAGATCTTGCTCCAAATTGTTTACAATGGAAGTACAGTTAAACTTCGATATCTCGAACTCGGTTAGGTCGATCATACCCGCAATTCAAAGTTAAAACGTGGCTTAGTCACATTTTAACTTTGAAATACGGGTATGTTTGACTTTACCAAGCATGAAATAATGCAATTCATGTGTCGAAGAGTCGGATAGTTCGAATTTAGCGAGTTCGAGATATCGAAGTTCGACTGTAATAGTTTTAGCGTTAACGCGTGTATTGGAACAGAATAACGTACTATTTACTTTATATATGTTGGTAATAATGGACTTGTGCGAAAATTCTAGAACGAAAACTCCCTATTCAGAAATCATTGAAAATAGTTCCAGACAGTCGTTCCTAAAAACATGACTCAACCTAATTACGGCAACTGACCATAAACGCTGATCGTAAAGGATGTTTATTTTCCACAAAATACTTCAACCATTTATTCGTTTATACAAAGTGTGAGAGATATTAAGTTTATTGTCACTCAATGTCATGTGGTATTTGGAATATCTCTGTTTACACTGTCCAGCGCATGCTAATGATGGTATAGAGAGAAATCGAAACAATAGCGAGTGGAGACCAAATAGAGATAAGCAACACTGGCAAGAAATGACCCTTTCACGATCAAATTATCCGGGAGATTTACCCCTTCGACGCTTTATTGTCGTTTGCTTCAGTATTGTTGTCTGCAGGACACGTTTCAAAGTTAGATTAATAAGACCACATAAATAGCGATAAGAGTGTCAAACAGTGTGGGTCCTGATCAGACGCCGCGTCACGCGTCGTCTGATCAGGACCCAAACTGTTTGCAAACGCGCTTTAACCCCTTCACTGCCTTACGCCAAGTACGATGGTTATTTGCAAACAGTTTAGAACCTGATCAGACGCTGCGTAACGTGGCGTCTGATCAGGATCCAAACTGTTTGACACTCCTTGCAATATTTATTAAATCAAAATACAAAACATTTAATTTGAGAAATAAATGCAGACGACAATTGTTTAAGATTGATGACGTCACGGCAGTGAAGGGGTTAAGGCGTCAGTGAGAGTGTTTAGATAAAGAAACCTTATTTTGGTCGAATGTCAAACTATTTCTGTATTTAGAAATGGACGTTTTTATTTGAAACAACTCAGATCTAACCACAGTTAAAAAGTGCCTTATAGGGAAATTTATTTAATTTCAAATGCCACAGTCGGCATTGTACTATTATTTAAATTCCAAAGAAAGCTAACATTGTGCAAATGTGACCTAATATCTCAAATCACAAAGTTTGATCTAATGACACCCTGTATTGTACAATTGTATAAATGACACTTATCAATAAAAAGTGTTCAACTCATGAATATCTATAAAAGCGTTTTTTATTTCAACAAATGTATGTTTAGAATAGAATACATACCGCTTTATTGGTTTTAGTATACTGATTTCAGCATAATTAATTGAGCTTATTATCAAAATAAATTTGAATGACAATGTTTTCCATCTGAGGATGTTTATCATATTCACATATATGCTCACTTTATACTACTCATATACGAGTACATGTATATTGTATGGATTGAACTTTGTCATCTTCAACATAATTATATAATAATATATAAAGGAAATAGGCGACACGAAGAAGAATATTACAAGATATTTATCAAGTGACCTTACAGGAGCCTTCTGATTTTTACTGCCACATTGCTTTAAGCAGTCATCTGTCTTAAACACCTTATAATTAAAGCAACTTAGTGGTTGTAATAGGAAGGTTTTTCTGTACACCAAAAAAACCTTTTTTGAACTGGCCGTGTTATACCGATAATAAAACAAGTTCTTACAAAACACTATTGATGGTCGCTATGGTGACGAGCAAGGTCAATCACTATTTTACCGCCACATTTTTCTACCTTTTTTACCATTTTATAGGCTAAATAACGTCTTTATTTATTCTTTTGTTTGTAATTGACCTCCAGCTTATATTTAAGGCAATCTGATTTAAAGAAATATCCATAAGTATCCATTCTGTATGAGTGTTAAGTTGTCTGGTTTCAATGATAAAACATATGAGTGTCAAACAGTTAGGGTTCTTATCAGAGGTCGCATAACGCAACGTCTCATCAGGATTCAAACTGTTTTGCACAGTCATCTACATGCACCTAGGACAGTGAAATGGTCACAAATTATGTTGAAGGAAAGCGGAACCTGTCAACTTTACATACGGACATTCTTCAATATCACGAAACCATTTCTATTTGCTCTTAAACCCTTTCTTACAAATGGTCATGGCGTCTGTATAAAAGGCTGAATGCCACTTTCATCAAATTGGGGTTTAAGGTTTTCACACTTTACTGAAAATCGACACTCTTCGTTTCTATTCGTTACTTTACACAACGTCATATGGTTATAAAGCATTCACAGACATAAGAATATATACCAATACCTACAGCATTGATGATTTTTTCTTAGTTAGAAGTGTAAAAATATTTATTATTCTAGAGGGTTATAAAAACATTCACAGACATTAAAATATAAACCAATTCCTGCAACATTTCTAGGGCAGTTTATGAAGGAAACAATATTTAAAAAGTGTGTGCAAACCTTAACGTTCTGCCAATAAGAGGTTTTCTTGTATGTTTTAACAATTTTACCACATATATTTTTATAGAATAATCTTAATGTCATTGGTGCATTCTTTTAATGAAAATTAAAATTCGGATGAGATCTTTGACCGAATGAGTTTAAATATTTTCAAACTGTAATGTATACTAACTTATTACTAGTCCTTGGTTGAAATCGTTTGACAAAGCATATTTAATTTATTGTCACCTGTTATAAGCTACAATTTCTACCATTTGCTAGGAAAAAGAATATTCTCCTTATTGTGCATATTCATAACTGTTTAGATCGGAACTATGTTAAGGAATAAAGTATAGGCGTTAAAAGGCGTATTAAAGGAGTTATTGCTTGAAGTCCTGTGTTACCGTAAATATCATTGAAGACAATCAGTGATTTGACAGAATAATATGGGCATATCTTACGGAATCAGTGTTCCCTATTTAAGCTGACTACTCTTTTTAATTAAAACTCTCATTTCTTTACTATTGACTAAAGTGATAACAATGACCAAAAGATTAAGAGATCGAAACAATACGGTCAGTGGGAAAGGAAGGAACTCTCACCATAAATGGTTTCCGTGTCCATTTCCTTGTACATGTATCGCTCTTGGTGTCCTTCGTGTATATACTTTTTATTAAGCCAAAATTGCTTTCCTCATTCAAACATATAGATAGATATATTTATTCAGGAAAATAGGCAAATATGCCTTTCATTTACCACATATAATACAAAACATTATTATTTTAAACATTATATATATGTTATTAACCCTTTCATGATCAAATTATTCGGGAGGTTTTTACCCCTTCGCCACTTTATTGTCGTCTGCTTCATTACTGTTGTCTGCAAGACACGTTTCAAAGTTAGATTTAAGGTTGTATGACTTAATAAATATTGATAAAAGTGTCAAACAGTTTTGGTCTGACCAGGACCCAAACTGTTTGCAAAAATGCCTTAAAGTGTCATTGCGAGTGAAAGGGTTAAAAAGGTTTTCCAAACTGTGATAGAGTTTTTGAAGAACCATACAATGCTATTTATTATATTTTGCTACGTAACCTCGACAAAACGGCGAAAAATATTCAATTCGTCAACAAGATGTGTTGCAGCATGGTCTATGCTACAACCTTTCTAAGATACCATTAAAGACATTTATTTAAACAATCTTGATAGCATGGAGTTTACATTTGAAATTAACCTACGATTTCTCAGCGTCATAGTGTTCAACACCCACTTTTATTAGATAACATAAAACTGAATAAGGTACGGTTGTGAAATTGTTATTAATTCTCGATTCAACCGATACTCTACGCTAAGGCCATATAGAAACTGATATATCTTGAAGATAAACGTTGAGTGTTATTAGGGTGTTTATTTCAATCAGAGTATGAAACAGTTTGAACAGACACATGTAGCTTAATCAGACATCGAGTTATTTGCGTCTGGTCTATTAACGTAAATTGTTGGGGGCGTAAACGTGTTTGTTCGGAAATAAGTAGTGGAAGCATACATTAGTATACATATCTTTATTAGTACATATACATTTGGAGTTTAAAACCACATGCTTAAGTCGAACAGTCTTAAATCTAACGTTGAAATGAGTGTACATATACCATTAATTATCTTTATCTTGCTAAACGCGATTTGGCTAATATTTGCAAACAGTTTGTATCCAAATCGGAACCCACGTAACGCGTTGTCTGATCTGTATCAAAACTATTTGACACTCATACCTACGTTTTAACCCTTTCACTCTCATTGACGCCATAAAACGCGTTGGCAAACAATAACGCGGCATCTGATCAAGACCCAAACTGTTTGACATCGTCAGTCATATTGCGATAATTCTAACTTTGAAACGATATTGCAGACAACAATATTGAAGCAGATGACACTATGGCAGTGCAGGGGTAAAACACTTTCGACGAATTTGACCATTAAAGGGTTAATTTAAGAAATATAATTATGTTTATTTTATTTGTTCACACACGTTATATATGAAGCAGGCGACAATTCATTATGATAAGGGTTGTCGAAAGTGTTAATAATTATTACTAGAGAGGCGTTACAAATCCACAAATACTCCAAGATGAGAATTAAGATATTATTTAATTATTGAATCGCCTTTATCTAATATATATCGAGCTCCACGGGCATTGGTCAAAGTTAACCATATGGTTCTAGTTTTGAAGGCAGGTGACCCTTTCACCTGCCATTTTTTTCGTTAGATTTTTACCCCTTCACCGTTTTATTGTCGTCTGCTTCAACTTTAACTGTTTTCAAACGTTTATTGAGAGTGAAAGCGATTAAGCAGACTGAATACTTTCTGCTAGGATATAGAAAATGTTTATTTTGGCACATGCTCATGACTAAATTAAATTTCTTAAGTATAGGAATAAAAGGTGTTTCTTTGGTTGAAAGGGTTAACGCAACGGATATTAGTTATAAAAACACTTCCCACATTGCGCTGAAGCTTGAATAAGACGCATGGCTGTTAATTTCTGCACGGCATTAAAGGTTCGTTTGTAACAATTCTAAAAGTTCATGCTTTTCATGTTTCTGTCATAAAATATTATGAGAGTGTCAAACAATTCGGATCATGATGAGGCACCGAGCTTCGTGACATCTGGATCTAAACGATTCGCAACAGTAATCACAGGGCTACCATACGTTGACATGAAAAATCCTAAGATTTCCAAATGTTCATTTTTCAAGTGCGATTTTACGAATCGTACCTTTACCCATAACCTTTTTCATATTTTGTTCACATGGGACCACTTAAAGCATGCTGTAAGTAAAGCAGAATGCGCCTTATGGCGCATTCTGCTTTACTTTCAGCCTGCTTTAAGCTACCATGTACTGGGAAAAAATCCGGAGATTTAGGAAAAATCCGGAGAAATGGCAGCCCTGTATTCACAAGTTGGCTCGCTGCGTGTACATGGTGAATTTAAAATGGCACCTACTGGGGATTTTTGTTGTCTGCAACAATTCTCAAAATTGATTAACAGGTATTTTCTTGAATAATATACCTCTTAGTGTCAAACAGTAAGCATCCAGATGAGACGCCATGTAACTCTGGATCCCAACTGGTTGCAACAGTTATCACAAATTTGCACGCAGCGTATAGATACATTATGTTAGCACCGGCGGACGTGGTCGCTGTTTTAATGCATTCCTCAACTGAAGAAAATAGTTCCACTATATACAGTCATAAATATGCTGCATACGAAACGAAAATGTTTCTATATCCTAGCAGAAGGTAGCCAAATGCTGCCTGAAGGTAAAATGGAATGCTTCTTAAGGATCATTCTACAATATTTTCAGCCTGATTTAAGTAATTATCTGCTTTCAGTACTGAATACAATATACTGGGGAATGGATTAAACAGACATACATGCCAAATACTTAAAAGTTTATCCCTCTTTCAGATTTAAAGTGTAATGTTTGGTACTCAAATGTTTATTACATGTAACAGTATAATACATTTATTTCTAACAAGAACCAACCCAGTTTCGGTTAATAGATAATAATATCATATCTAATTCAAAAATGTAGCACTCAGTCCAAATAACATAGTTAATCCACATTTCACATACTCTTTACAACTATCACATATTGTTATTGTACATGTTTGTTGAAATAAATAAATTTATCTATTTATATATCCAACTATATATATTCAAAGACGACATTGTCGTATATATGCAGAATAACACATGGAATTGATTTTTTTTCAAATGTGATCAGCTGCGAAAGTTGTAATGCTTCTATTTAGTACATAAAGTACAATAATTTCCATTATAACGAGTAATAAATTAAGTTAACTATTTTTGTTTAAGGCTGATGGCTGCTTAAAGCAAGGTGAAAGTGAAACAGAGGACTCCTATGGAATGTTTCTGCTTTACTTTCACCTTGCTTTAAGATGCCACCTGTGCTTCATTCACTCGATTATCATTATTATAGAGGTTGTAGTAGAGAGGTTTTACAGTATATTTGTTCACTGATTTGTTTTCTTCGACTGTCTTTTTACGCACGTACCAACGGAAACGTTGAAACGAAGATAAAAACGCGCCGTTTGTTTTACTTCGCCACCACCTTTTAAAACATATAAAAGTCGTCTGCATCAGTTGTCCAAAATAGTACATACTGTACAGTAAGTTAAAATGTGTAACAAACATTTGGTGTCCTATTCCAATGCCGAATTACATTGTGTCTGATTTGGACCTAAACGCTCGCAAAAGCCGCTCTATTTACGATTAGGATTAAGAATATTTGTCTTGACTTGTTATGAGTATAGGATGTAGGAAATAAAACTGTTTAAGCGTTAATAAATAAACATATTAATTAATTAAAAAGACACTTTGACTCATTAGATTCACTTAAACCAGTTTTACAAGTTCGATGAATGAGACAAGACGATATATAATACAAACAAGCTTTCTTACCAATTGGCAATCAACTAAACTACAGTGGAGAATCTGTTATTCTTTCCCAATAAACGCGTTTACGCTAAAACTATTATTTGCAGTGCAAACCGTTTGGAGCCAGATCAGACGCCGGGTAACCCGGCGTCTGATCAGGCTCCAAACTGTTTGCCACCAAGATAAACATGAATTATCAGAATTGTCCAAAAGTTGTTCTTTTCTACGTTTTAGTGATTTGCGTTTGCGTACGTTTGCGTTTAAACGGGAAAGAATAACAGATTCTCCACTGTAACAACTCCTTCAATACATTCCTGTTTCCTCCGGTTTTCTCTATTTGTTTTCAACTTCCAAGTTAATCATCATTGTTTATTTGCTCATTGCTATCTACTTAGCAACCAAAAGTCACACTTTGTAAGTAGAAAATATCTAGTTATTCCAGAAACTCAGAAGAATTTAATTTCCCTTTCTCATTGCATTGATATCCGCCGTAAAGAATAAACTCATATAGAAAATAAATAAAACCCCGCTCGTCCCCAACTACCAAACTCAGGCGGTAGCATCTCAAAAAGACAAATTTATCACAAATATACTGATATCACATTATTTTGTTGCCATGGCTACCGTTATTTCTCTTTTAAAGCGCGTCCCATGGTAGAAAATAATATTGTTAGATAAGGCTAGAAAATGAGCAACCGTTTAAGCCCTCCGTAGGGAGTTCTGCGAATCGTTAATATATTTACTGCAATAACACAACCCCAATTCAACAGAATATGAAATTAGCAGTAGTGATCATTGATTCTGGCGGAAGTAAGGGGATGGTCCAGGAATCCATATTGGATTTCTCGGATTTATTCCCGAAACGAACTGGTCGACGAGGGGAAGGGGTATTGCGATTTGAGCAAGAAAGTTACCAAGGGAGATAACTCTCATCATACTGAGAACTCTGAGAGTTACTCGTTCTGTTATCAAGTGCACATCGCGGCTGACTTCAGTTGTACTGTATGGCATGATGTTCCTTTATGTCAAGTTCTGAGCTATAGTACTTTTTAACTGTATACACACAAACTAATGTGTGTAATTTCACTAATTCTAAATCAATATGTCTAATAAACGTAGATGCCCAGTGCCTTCACAGTAACCCATTCTCTGCCATGACGTCATCAATTTAAAACAAATATCGTCTGCTTTTATTTTCTCAATTTATGTATTTTGACTTAAACATATTGAAATGAGTGGCAAACAGTTTTAGTTCTGATCAGGATCAAAACCATTTCCAAATATCTATGGTATTCGGGGGTAAGCAGCCAAGGGGTTAATGGTTGATGATATCTGAAAACAATAAATGAAAATAAGCCAGCTAACTATCCATCCAAGACGATGAGGAGAATATTAATCATACGCGGTGTCAATATGTATCTACATATCTTCATCCGGTCTATAGATAGGATTTGACAGTTTAACATTGCACCATATATATTCTCTGAGTGCTGGCGTAAGCATTTAGAAACAGTTTGGATCCAGACAAGACGCAAATTTATAATCTTTGGCCTCTGATCAGGAACTTAAATGTATGTCTCTTGAATAATTTTCCAAGTATATATTATATATAAACGGGATTAATTTGAGTAGAGTTTGGAGCTTCAGAAGACGGCGCTTGTTGAGCAGACGATATATATACGCGGCGTCTGATATTGACCTAAACTGTTTGCAAATGTTATGCAGGTGGCGTTTAGAACATAAAGGTTAAAAACCGTGCATGTCTGCTTATTATTATAGTGGCAGTGATGTGGTGCTATAGCCAGCCGATTGATATGAATATATATAGCAATTATTTATATTATGTTTTTGGCTTAAAGGGGGTGTAACTTGACATTGGCCAGCAACGACAAATATTGAACTATATATACCGGTCTAGGCTACCTTGAGTTCTGCGATATTTCCAATCACCGAACAAATGTCGTCTGTTATTGACTGTCGTCTGCTCCTATAATAGAATGTCTGATATGACTTTAAATAAATACGAAAGAAGACTCAAGCAGGAAACGCAACACAAACAACACACCCATCTCCAAAGCAGAACACACACACAGCCACACCATAACAAACACACACACACACACACACACACACACACACACACACACACACACACACACACACACACACACACACACACACACACACACACACACACACACACACACACACAAAAACACACACACACACACACACACACGCAATACCATTCCCTCATCTACACACCAAATAGAAAACAACACGCAAGACAAACATAAAGCTAAGTGAATATAGGAGCCCGCCTTGGTACGGTCAGTAGCAGTCAATAATCAATTATAAATTAATTAACCATTAACAACCACTGGGGGGTTAAACCTGGGTTTAGGGGCGCCCAACCTCACACTTATCTCCTATATTCACCTATAAAGACGAACAGTGTACATAAAATATAAACCCTGTTCCACAACCTTACAATCAAAAAGACCGCCAGCACAGTAAGTAAATACATGTAAAACTTCTAACAAAATTCTCTGACAGGATTATTAGTAACACGGGAAAGAATTAAACATTCAAGCCCGTGTTAAAAATAACCCACTATAGCAACGGTCAAATTGTACTCAAGCGAATAGTCTGTAGTCACGAGTCACCCTTTCACTTTCAGTGACGTCATAAAGCGAATTTGTCAATTGTTTTGAAATAACGTCAGTTATACTGCCTTCAATCTAATTTTGAAACGATACTGCTAAAAATAACATTGAAGCAGACGACAATTGGCGGTAAAGGGGTAAAACCTCACGATAAATTTGATCATGAAACGTTTAAACTTGCCAGCTACCATACAGTGCCTCTCCCTAAACAACAGTGTTTGCCAATAGATAAATAAACCTCGTCACTGCCTTACCCCGGCACAATGGTACTTTGCAAAAAGTTGAGAAAAAGTAGACAATGTTAAAGAAGTTGACAACATGGCAGAGAAGGGTTTAAAATGCATATGCAACAACTTGAGTTCAGATGCTTTCAACATTTAACTCGCCGTATAGTCAGGATAAACATATATATACATTCTTCATTCAAAATACCAAAACGTTTACTCTAAAAAAACAGCAATTTGAACAGACACCAATGATGCAATGAGTGAGTTTAAATAGTTGATCATTCTGCACACTGTGCTAACTCGTCATAGCTAAACTCTGAAACCATCATGAATAATGTAGTATAACTCAATTCATCCTCCCCTAATAATTTATCATCATTCACTACAAATAATGATTTATTACTTTTTCATTTTGCTTCTGCAATCCTATAAACTCTTATCATGCTAAGCATGGCGTGTCTAACATTTGCAAACAGTTTGGATCCAGATCAAACGCCGCGTAAAGCGGCTTCTGATCTAGTTCAAGATTATTTGTCATTCGTATTCAACGTTTCGTGAAGTTCAAAGGCATGAAAACTTATTTTTCGCTTTTCAGAAGTATATATATATTAACCAGACGACAATTCAGCATGATAGGAGTAAGTGTACACGTGATTGCATGCAATTCCATATTTGCTATATTGTACAGTTTGGAGTAAAAACAAACCTGGTAAGTCTTGTATATTGTAGATCATATTTTACAGTGCAATGTAATTGTATTTAACCTTTTCGCTGTAAATGACGCTAAAATGCGCGTTTGCAAACGGTAGGGTCCTGATCAGACGGCGCATAACGCGGCGTCTGATGAGGATTCAAACTGTTTGACATTCGTTTTGAAATTTCTTCAGGAATACTGCCTTTTTTAACATTTGAAACGAAATAGCAGACAACAAAATTGAAGCAGAAGACAATCAAACGGTGAAGGGGTAAAAATCTCCCGCATAATTTGATCATGAAAAGGTTAAAGAGTAAATCTACAGATTTTGTAATAAACGAACATCAAACATCAACATTAAATTTTACAAACTCATGAATAAACAACAAACAGCCAAACCCGAAAGATAACTCTATGTACATGTATGAGATATATACACCTTAGATTTTATATTATTCTAGTATTTTCACAACCAAAGAATCTCATTTTGAATAACATGTATAGTTACATTCATGATCTTAGTGACATTTAAAAATATCAAGATCTACATCTTCTGGTTTAAGAGTAAAAATCCGAAATTGTGATAAAACAGTTACTGTACTTTTTATTGTGTCGGTATGAATATTGACGGAGTGCAGAAAAAAAATCAACCACGACCTATGGCCTCGGTCAATATTGGTTTTCTTTACACCATCACTTCTCATATCGGCCCGATAAAATGGAATATCATTATCTAACACATATAAGATAATAATCCTCGTTTACCACGCAGATAAGTGCATCACTCTATACAATGATCATCCTCTCAAACGATATGCACGAATAGCATCAATTAGCATAACCCGATGAATGATATAGTGTAATTTTATTATATAAACCCGACTCGATCTAATAATTTGACAATTTATTTACATTCTTGAAAACTACCAGGGAGCTCGTGAACATGTTGCAATGCATTGTGTTTTCGCTAAAACATTTCTTTGAAAATGGCCACTCAAAACTGATAAACTACACTGTTCCCTCTCTACAGCGACACCCAATGGGAGACACATATTGTGTGTGTGGCTCCGAGGGAGTGTTTGAAGGGAAGGAAAATTAAGTATTGGCTTACTTTTGCAAACAGCTTGAATCCAGATCAGACGCCGCGTAACGCGGCGTCTGATCTAGATTCATGCTGTTTGTCAATCGCCATTACATTTATTCTATCAAAATTTCCACTAATATGTAAACTTGAGAAAAAAAACAGTAGACGAAAATTTTAAGCAGACGATATTGGAGCAGTCAACGCGTTAGACATAATCGGCAAGCCTCGTCCCTGCATGAATTGTCTGACCCTCGGGGAAGAAAATTCCTATCCTACATCAACACTCATGGTGGATTCTTATATTCTCCCATTTTCGCCCATGTGGTAGACATTTTCCCCATTTGGAATCACTCTATCCGCCATACCACGTGACGTCTTTTATTGTTTGCCCAGCTTAACCACAAGCGCTGCATGACGCGGGTAACTAAATGACGTCATTTCTGATGACGTTACTATAAACAACGGTATGTTTTGGCGGAAAAAAGTGCACAGAAACTGCAATTATTTCGTTATTTATATCATGTTTTAATGATTTAAATGGGAGAAAAAAATCCACCATTCGTTTTGTTGATATAGGATAGGAATTTTCTCCCCCTGGGGGAGAAAATTCCTATCCTTCATCAACACTCATGGTGGATTCTTATAGTCCTGTTAAGGGGACTGTGGCAAGTGTCGTTGTAAGGAGAGAGTCGTTGTTGGGAGGCATTCGACCATGACATTAAATCTCCAAAAGAATGTTGCTTTACACAAGTTCCACTGTATGCCAAAACCAATTTGCTGTTGAAAATTCACACTGATGATTGCACAACAGTATTTGTCTAACTCACGATTTCGCTATGTAAGAAAGATTAAGTGCATTCCCCTGAAACAAATACGCCTATTTATTTGAAACCGGAATCTTGCCATGCATACACTACCTCAAAATCAATTTGTAACACACACACATACAAACGAGTGCTGATAGTTTAACCCATGTGTGCCTAGCGTCCCATAAAAGGGACATAGGCAAACAATGTAGACTTTGATCAGAGTATACACTGTTTGCTGGTAGGAATGTCAATATAAAACAAAATGAAAATGAAAATTTAGACCAGACACCCTTACATCAAAGATGGACTAATTCAATTCATTAGCATGGACGAATCCATTTGGCATAAATGGGTTGACATATCATTTGTTTATGGTGACATTTGCGTGACGTTCACATATAAAATACAGCAAGCTTTTTGCCAATCGCTGTTGTCAAATTGTATGCATTGAAAGAGACAGACAAATGACAGGTACATAGAGAGTGGTTAGAGTGATGAGAAACTACATTGTAGGCAATATAAAGATAGAAATATAACAAGGCAAAGAAAGAGATAGAGAGAATAGGAGAAGGACTGGGAAAGAGAATCAGAGAATGAGAGGGAGAGAGAGTTTCAGAGAGAGAGTCAAGGAGAGGTAAAGGTAAAGGTTAAGGTAAGCTTTATTTACCGTCGCATATGGTAAACCATCAACATAAGCTCATGAGCTTTTATTGCGACAAACAAGGTATCCATTAACATGCATACTTACCTGTGCATTACAGTCACCTTCCTAGCACTACCCTTATAATGCCAAGCGTCAGACAGGGAAGCTGCTAGTAACGTTTTTATAATGGTCTTTGTATGACCCGGCCGGGGATCGAACACACAACCTCCCGTCTCGAAAGCGGATGCTCTTCCATTGAGCTAGAACATTGAGAGAGAAAGAGTCCCATAAATGGGAAAAGAGACGGGGAGAGGGAGAATGCGAATTAAGGAGAGATGGAGATACACACATGGGAATAAAGCAGAAAATAGAATCGGGTGGTGATTGCCATTATATCTAGATTCTTTTTCAAAGACCAACTTAGGTCAAGGTCATGGTCAAACCAAAGTTGGGTGATATGGGTGTATTGGAAATTGAACAAATGTACCATCATCCAAGCATTTTGATAAACGGTGTTGATGTCAGGCGAAACGGCAAATCAAGTTAACTAAGAAATAGCCAATGGAAAATAATAGTCCAAAAGAGGTAGTGAAACTTTTCGTGATGGTGATTTTTTGCCAATTTCCCCATAAATTCCACATCTATTGTCCAACTGAAGAAAATATTTTCAATTTATACAGACACTTATCAGTATGATTTAAAAAATATTTTCTATGACATTTGTTATAACCAGATAGTAGCTTAAAACAGACTGAAAGTAAAGCAGAATGCGCCTTAAGGATAATTTTGCTATACCTTAAACCTGTTTCAAGTGGTCATCTGTCTTAATAGCTAGAAGCAGGCTTTAGGGTAATGGGTTAAGTATCCATGCACTATAGTAAGTGGTATTGGTCCTAGAAGAAACGGTAAAATCTGGTTAACCTCGTACAACCGGACGCATGTACGTACGGATCGACAGCATAATCAATATATGCCCTACTCATCTACATGTATCGATCCTGTAGACATAACAGTATGAAGAGGGATATCCAAACATAGCTCGAAAGTTCCGCACAGCTTTAACCAATGTGTTTTTGTTTTTGTGTTTTTGACATAGATACATCCTTTTTACAACAGTACTTTCAAACTTAAGTACACTCTAAAAGCAGAGTTTGTCCCACTTAAGGCGACTCCTTAAAGAACAGTTCTGTGTAAAGTATTTAGCAGTAAGGTAAAGTTCTAATTAAAAACACTCTTTGCTTTTTGAAATTTATTGTAAATTTTCTGTGAAGAAGAGGTTACTCTTTCCCAATAAGCGCGTCTATGCTAAACTGTTATGTCTATTGTAAACTGTTCGGAACCATATCAGACGTCGGGCAACTCCGCGTCTGATCAGTCTACCAACTGTTTGTCACTCAGTTTGAAATGAATGATCAATCGTAAATATCTTAAAGCAAGATGACAGTAAAACAGAAGGCTCCTAAATAATCTTTCTTTTTTACTGTCACATTGCCTTAAGCAGTCCCATTTCGTTAAAACCTATAAAATAACACAATCTAGAAGTTATAAACGAGAAGTTTTACTGCCATCATTAGAGAATGATTAATATAGTGATCATTGATACTTATCGATCTTGTTCACAATAAAAAGACAAAATTAGCACTCCGGAACCTCTTCTACAGATTCTCATGCCACGCTCCCTCCTTAAATGGTATTTACATAAATAAATTAATTAAATCGACTGGTCCCCTATAGACAACATTTAATTGTAATATTGTTACCAATCAAATGATCGGTTGGTTGCCAGTTACACTGTGCGCCCAATTTGCACAAGTGTCTTGTTAATGTTTTTTTCATCACGTATTCTACCCGCATAGTCAATAATAACAATGAAGAAGCCAGGACCGTCCATATCACTTAAACTTTAGCATGCTAGAAAATGATTTTCGTCTGAACAAAAAAATGTCGTCTGCGTGTCGTCTTGAAAGTTACTTTTATCGGCGATTATGGATATACATGTATAAACGGAGATGAGACAGCTAGTAGCTCGGCGTTTATTCTCGATCCATTTTGTTTGTATAAAGTATCACGGAATTCACCACTACAGAGCTAAAGATAAACCCCTTCGCTACCTTACCCCGAGTACAACAGTTATTTGCAAACAGCTTGGATCCTGAACAGACGCAGCGTATCGCGGCGTCTGATCAAGATCCAAACTGTTTGACACTCTTTTCAACATTTCTGGAGTCTAGATACATAAAATTAGATTTGAGATATAAAAGCAGACGATAATTGTTTAAAATTGATGACGTCATGTCAGTTAAGGGATTAACTACAGTTTATTGGCCAGTGAGTTTCAGTCTCACAGATTTCTTTCTGATTTTTGCAAGTCATCGTTTATAAAGTCCCACTTCTGTCAGTAGATAACTCAGTGGAGGATACAAAAGTTGCCTTTGAAACAAAAACGTCCGCCTCGCACGAGTACGAGCGAATAAACTGATAGAGGTAACCAAAGAAACAACTTTCTATACAGTGTTCCCTGCCCACAACAACTCTCTCAACAATGACTCCCTCCATACAACGACCCTTGTCGTTGTTCCCAACCAAGACAATTATGTTAATCCTCTTCACGACTGCGAAGTTGTCTGTTTGAAATTGACGTCTGCTGTTTTTTCTCATAGTTACATAATGGACATTTGGACAGAAAAAAACTTAATGAGAGTGACAAACTGTTTTCAAGCTGTTTTCAAATGTAAGCGAATTACCCTCCCTATAACAACTCCGTCCGAACAACGCACATATTTGTGTCTCCCATTGGATATTTATTAAGTTATATAACCTTAAATATAACTTTGAAACGTGCCTTGCAAACAAAAATACTGAAGCAGACTACAATAAAAGCTGTGAAGGGGTTCAAATCTCCCGAATTTAATTTGATCACAAAA
This sequence comes from Gari tellinella, assembly GCA_922989275.2. Taxonomy (NCBI): domain Eukaryota; kingdom Metazoa; phylum Mollusca; class Bivalvia; order Cardiida; family Psammobiidae; genus Gari; species Gari tellinella. Next base: position 11,125,022 of record OV277868.1, read on the forward strand.
GGGTTAAGGAATAAAAGCAGACGACAGTGCAAACGGTTACATGGTAGTGAAGAGATACATTTATACCAGGTCTGCCTGTAGGAACCGAGTGCCTTCAGCCCAGTTAAATTTATATGACATGTAAAAAGAAATGTGTTTCTCCAGGCACAGCATGTCTGTTTTCCTTTCTAAGACTTGTTTTTATTATTCTCGATTTGGCTGTGAAAAATGGTGAGAATTTTGTTCTAATCCTCTTGTTGATTGATAAAAGTTCATACAGTTGGGAAAAAAATGTTATTCTTTCTCGATAAACCCATTTGTGTTAAAACAAACAGGGCTCCAGATAAGGGAGTTTTCAAAAACGAAAATCTTTATTTCTGCATTAAATCCTATGGTGTCGCTACTCATTAGAATCGTCTCTTCGAGACGATTCCAATGAGAAGTTTAACCATAGGTTTTGATATTGTATGAGAGAGAAAATGTTGGATTTGTTCAGTTTACTCGTTCTTATTTGGAGCCCTGACAAGTATGCACATCGTAAACAGTTTAAAGAGGAGCCAGTTCAAACGGTAAAAGAAATCGGCGTCTGATCAGGATAAAAACCGTTTATAACTCGGGTAACTAATTGTCGACAGTCTCAAGAAGACATATAAATATAGTCAACCTTCTGTTGTAACTGCGTGTACGTTTCGTTCCGTTTGGAATGAAAATAATACGGCTTTTTCACTGAACAATTTCAATTTTACCCATGCCAAATGACCTACTAGAAAATATAAGAACAATTTGGATCCAGATGCATGTATGAAGCCGAGTAACTCAAATTTAAAATAATAATGTATCGTTTTGCTTGGCCTAAATATACGTGTTTAAGAAAACACGAACTAAAACCCCAAGGCCTGCAGGCAACCAGTTTGAAGAAGACTAAAGTACAGCAGAAAAAGCGCTGTATTGCACATTACAACTTTATCTATTTTCAATATATAGCTTACTGCAAGAATGCAAGAGACTGTGGTTTTATAATAGTTGTATTTGTTCTACATACAAACAAAAAACATAACATTATTTTATACAAAACTTTTCTCGATTGTATAAAGAACGTCATCTCGTTCACAAAGAAATATTCACACAATAAACAACATCACGTGACAATAACCAATTGATACCACCATAACATTTTTCAAACATGTGATGTATTTTAACAGTTTCCACGCCATATTTGTACGGCATGTGTGAGAAATAGATAGCCAGCAGCGTGTTCAGCTACCACTGTTTGCTATTTAGGTTAGCAAATTGTGCCCCATGTGCAACGTGCAGAGCATATTCTTTCAAAATCACGTTTAAACTTTTTTTTCATTGCAAACAGTTTGGAGCAAGATCAGACGCCGGGTAACCCGGTGTCTGATCAGGCTCCAGCCTGTTTGTAACTCAGATTAAAATTGGTAGTAAAAATTGTCAAAATATTGTCATTCTTCTTTATTTCATTGCAATGAGTTTGCGTTTCAACAGAAGTATAACGTTTTCTCCACTGTAGTTGAGACAGGTAGCCAACTCGCAATCGATGGCCAACGACGGCCATCTATTTCTTTACTCGTCGCTGATCTTCTATCAATCAAATATCACCGTTCTTACCAACTCGTTATAAATATCGATTGCTAACAGTTTGATCTAGATCACATACCCACTTAACTAGTTGTTACACGGCGTCTGATTAGGCGCCAGTCTGTTTGAGAATTAGTTTTAACCCTCTACTCCATAGCCTGGTTCTAGTATTGAAGACAGGTGACCACTTTAAATAATCAGGTTGAATATAAAGCAGAATGCGCCTTAACAGGAATTCTGCTTTACTTTCAGACTGCTTTAAGCTACAATCTGCTAGAATAAAGAATATATTTCCAATCATTCATATTTTGGACTTTATAAATTGGAACTGTTTTCTTCAGTGGAGGTGTATTAAATGCGTTAAACTACGTATCTTTGACGCAATGGTTTAAATATAGTGGTTTGCGGGGTCCTGTTCTCAGAGACTTCCGTGGTTTGTGGGGTCATGTTTTAAGAGACCTCCGTTGTTTGTTGGTCCATCACACAGAAAGTTCTGTGGTTTGTGCATGGGGTTCTGTTTTGAGAGACTTTCGTGGGTTGTGGGGTCCTATTGTCAGAGGCTATTGTGGTTTTGGGGGATATGTTTCGAGAGAATATCGGGGTTTGTGGGGTCCTTCTTTCAGAACCTTCCGTGTTTATGGATCGTGTTTTCAGTGAATTTCCTGCTTTGTTGCGTCCTGTTCGCAGATACAGGGTACTCAGAGGGTTTTCAGAGGTTACTCTGCCTAAGCTGTCAAGCCTCGACATTGCACCCATCTAACAGACCTGACTGTGAACAGTACGGTACGTATTTGTTTTGCATGTCAAATAGAGTTGAATGTTTTACGCCAGATAATTAAACCAAATCCCGGATAAGAGCGTCTCCAGTATTCTTTATTCGTCATTCACAGAACACTCGATCTGTAGTTGGCTAATTATTCTGATACTCATTTGGTATAGGAGATACAGTCAAACTCATGTCAAGCGGATTGCTGTCAACAAGTATAAAGATCTACAGTGGAGAATCTGTTATTCTTTCCCAATAAACGCGTTTACGCTAAAACTATTATTTGCAGTGCAAACAGTTTGGAGCCAGATCAGACGCCGGGTAACCCGGCGTCTGATCAGGCTCCAAACTGTTTGCCACCAAGATAAACATGAAATATCAAAATTGTCCAAAAGTTGTTCTTTTCTACGTTTTAGCGCTTTGCGTTTGCGTACGTTTGCGTATAAACGGGAAAGAATAACAGATTCTCCACTGTACATGTACAGTGAAGAGGGCGCTATTCTTTCACAATAAACGTATATGTGCGAAATTTATGTTTCCAATGTAATCGTTTGCTTTGCGTTTGCGTTTAAGCGGGAAAGAATAACGTCTCCTGCACTAAAACCACTTACTGCAGAAACCAGAGTAAAACAGTTCGCTGCTTTGAGATGGTTCTGCTTTACTTTTATTCACCAGGAAGTCGAGTGCATTTAAAGCCTATTTACTGGTCTTACTGTTAGTGGCCACTCTGAAAGTCACTTTATCTTTATACAGTGCATCTCAGACGTGAAAGTGTGTTGGGTATTTGAACATAAGTAAACGTGGCGAGCACGGAGGACCATCGAAGTCACTCGACTAGTAGGCTGTTTTATTTCATTACCTCAGTCATGTTGATATTGTGAATAGATCTACTTCATTTGAGTAATGTTAATTGCTGACATTAACTATTGATATTGGCTCAAAGGTCTTCTGGATGGCGTGCTTCGTCTAGATACCAATTTACTATCTGTGTAATAAATCTCCGCTCTTAGTTGATAACCGAGGTACATGTGCACTTTCTCTTAAAAAAGAAATGCAATCAGTAGTCGATGAATTAAAGGTCAGGAAAGAGAGAGAAATAGAGAGACAGGCAGAGAGGCAGATAAAAACAGACATACACAGACACACAGAAAGACATACACATACACACGCTCAAAGCAACGGACAGAGAGAGAGAGAGCTATAGAGTGAGAGAGAAAGAGAGACAACTCTAATTTTGAAGCATTCCGCTTTAAGTTCGACCTGTTTAACCCATTTTATTTGGGATACACTTTTAGGTGTACCTCTAGGCAAACAGTTTTGATCTCAGATCAGGCCCCACATTGTGGGCCTGATCTGAGATCAAAACTGTTTGCAGCTTACTCAATATTCTCTCAGAAACTGCTAAAATCGTTTGCAAATATTTGAGTTATACCCGCTGCAGACGATATTTTAAAATGGCCGCAAAATATTACCCAGCATACAATGAGTTAAGCAACCAGTCAGGAAGTAAGTCAGATATAGAGAAGGACCAACTGCATTCTATTTTATGAGAAATGGGTAATTACTTTAAATTTGATTTTATGAAAATTAGGCATATTTCTACAACAAAAGGGTAACAAGCAATTCTGAGGAGTACATAGGTAAAAACATGGAACTGCATTTGTGGCAAACAGTTTATATAGACTGACCCATGGTGTTATGCAAATATCTTAACTCTCAGGGGTCGAGAACTTTACAAAGATACAGACGTTCTGATCAGAAGTCATAGACAAACACATACAGTGATAGGCATATAATAAAGATTTGTATTCAAGATACCATATAGCTCGTCAATCGTGGCTTCCGGAGAAACCATTTGGTCTCGTCAAAAAACTTGCACACGTATTTATACACAACAAAACTAAGACGAGCAATTCATCATGTGTAAATGTCTCTACAAATCATGATTACAGCATCTCCTCATCGGAAAGACCAATTAAGTCAACGTTTACCACGCCTGTCATATAAACGGCGACCAGACTGTAGATGTTCCCCCGCAATTGAAACTTTCAGTGAGCATTTTGTAGTACAGCGCTCCCGCTCTACAACGACACCCAATTGGAGACACAGATTGTGTGTCTTGTTCGGAGGGAGTCGTTATGAGGAGGGACAATTAAGACTTGGCTTACATTTGCAAACAGCTTGAATCCAGATCAGACGCCGCATAACGCGGCGTCTGATCTGGATTCAAGTTGTTTGTCGCTCGTCATTATACTTATTCTATCAAAATGGACAATTTAAGCAAACGATATTGCAGCAATGCAAATGTTATGCATAATTGTTCTGTTTAAGCAACTGCGACAAGGGTCGTTGTAAGGAGGGAATCTTTGTTCGGAGGGCCGTTGTAGGGAAGGAATGCTAAAATATGGTTTAATTTGTCAAACGCTCTAACGCTCTACTTAAAAGGTACGCCTATATTACGCATTCATTCCATTTTATACAGTAATGTATATATATGCAACATAAGAAATATTCCCTATTTTCAAACGGATGGTAGCTTCAGCATGCAAGCTGAAAGTAAATCAGAATGCGCCTTATGGCTTTCTGCTTTACTATCGACCTGCTCTAAGTGCCCACATGTGTTCAAAACTAGAAATAGACAATTAATTAAAGGGTGGAATATTTATGCTCTCCGTCCCCAAACGCTTTAGTATTCCAATTATTGACGTCCATTATTTTAGAACCAGACCTGAAAAAGTCGTCAATACATGTATGTCATGGTTATATTTTTGTATGGCCACTAAATTAGCAGTTGCTTGAATTGGCGGTCATTTAATTTTCCTGGAAACATTGACTGACAGAAGCAAACATGAAGTTGTAGACTGGTTATAAATAATTCACCCCACAAACATTGCTTGTCCATATTGGGTCGTTACCGGTATTTATCAAATTAACGATAGACCGGCATTATGTGATCTGTATGTAGAATGGAGTAAAACATTGTTTATGGGCGACATTTACATGGGCCGCTTGTTGTTCGTAACTTCGCATAGTAATGAATGGTATTTCCATTCCAGTCATTAGCCTCACAGAAAGAGAAAATCTCAATATATAGAACAATTTGTAAGCTGACACGGAACAATGTAATGTGTTCATTTGTGCCAATGTTCTGAGCTTAATAAGTAGCAGAAAGCATGAGATAGAATTAGGAGGGAAACGAGAGTGGGAGAAATCGTTTTGCCAAGAGAAGCTGAGTTGCATCAGGAAAATGTTTTTCTTTCGAGTTCTGACATGTATGAGTATAACCGTTTATTACGCCAATTTCATAACTGTTCGAAAAGATATGAGGCAAAACCTGGATAAACATTTATTGTATGACGGTTTAAGGTACTTCGCAGATGCGCTTAATTTTCATACAATGTGTATGCATCTTTTCATGAAGAATGATAATAGCCTAAGAAACAATGTGTGAAAATATAGGCAAAATATATCGTGTGGTTTGTCTTTTAGGTCTCTTTTTCTGACAAAAACCTGGAATTTTGATGATTTTATTTTTCTCAAAAATAAATAAAGCTAATGACTACAAGTCTCGCCCAATAAGTTGTCCACAACATTCATTACAAGAAAAACTAAAATCATTTTGAATAAAGATATTCAAAAATATGTTATCAGCTATTTAAATTTTGCATAATGGTAAAAAATTGAATTACAAAAAACTGACTCATTCAATGTACATTTGTTTTCATTTTATTCAAATATATGGTTGATGAAATAGTTAGTCTGAAAAAATTAGAAAATATTACAGTCAGGTTTTGTTGTAATAACAGTTTTTCTTATTAAAATGTGTGATATTTGAAGTTGAGATACAGTTACCTACCTTAAAATTATAATTCTGTCATTAAAATGCATTTTATTTATTCATGGACATGCATACAAGGTTAGTTATATTATTTAAACATAATAATAATTGGCAATATCGATCTTGAAAAGATTGACGTATTGATAAGCTTCAATATGTGGCTTTATAGTTCGATCAAATCGTATACATGTATATGGATTTATTGACTTGTAAGTCATTAAACTAAAACGTACATGTAACTTGATGATGTAATAAAAAAGTAAAAAAGTAATATACCAAGTTAAAGACTACTTTCAGTCCGAATGACTACTCAGCCGACTGTACATATACTCCCCTGATCATCGAGCCATCTTGCCTATGAGCACTGCTAACATATGGCGCAGTCAAATGCAGCCGCAGTACCGACTCAGACCCTTCACAGGTACCCATTTTAACCCCTGGGTGGAGAGGAGCAATTCGCGGTACATGTCTTGCTCAAGAACATTCCTGTACATCATCGGGGATTCAGAAAAATCCCCTAGTCAGACCGCTTGTCCGGCGGGAGATCGAACTCACGACCCCTGGTACCGTAGTCCAAGGTGTTAACCATTGGGCCACTACCGCCGGTGTAAGTGATGTAAGTGGAAATATAATTGGACCGTATATAACATCACTTATTCTAATCAACGAAGACAAAACATAACATGTCCCTTGATCACTGCATTATGGATTGAGAAGTCAATATATCAGACACTTAAAAAAATATTTGGATCGCATGGGTCACGAACCTATGGCCTTTCAATTGCTAGTCAATCACTGTACTGACTGCGCTATGAAGGATTATACTAATTTGTATCAACATTTCCTTTATATAAATTTTCTAGTATATGCACGTACGGAAAAAGTCTGTGTCGTCCAGACGCATATCCGCTCGCCCGCAAGACCGAATTCCAGGTAGCGAAAGGCCTTAAAATGTCATAAATTATTACGTGGACGTTTGAAAAATTGTAAGTCTACATGTTATGTTCAAGTTATGAGCACCTTAAGAATACGAACGTATATAGATTCGGGTTATCACAATTTAAATGACCAACTACGATTATTATTTTTATTATTATTATTATGTCAGATTTATATAAGTTTAGATTAACTTAGATAAGCGGCTACCCGTGCCCATAATACAAACACTTGCAAACAGATTTGGCCCCGATAAGACGCCGAGTAACGCTGAGTCTTGTCAGAATCAAAACCGCCTGGTACCAGTAGCGACGTTTTTTAGTTAAAGTATTACATGTAACTGTTTGAAATGAAATAGAGTAGATGATAATTCATAATCAAACACCATAAGGCATGGGACAGGTTAATGACCACAGAACCGATTAAATGAGATGGACATCAACTCATGGAATGAGCGTATACCGTCAAACCTCTATTAAGCGAAAACTAAAAGATTATACAATAATAGTATTCATTATAAGCGATCACTTTATAAAGGCAAAACTCGCACAGAAGGCTCTTATAGGAACAGTCTACATACAGTTTACCCTACAATGAGTGGTCACATGTCTTTAACGATAATAATGCATCGTGATTCATTTGTCGGTTAATACAGGTTGGACGGTGCATGACAGAATGTTATCTACAGCGCTCCCTCCCTACAACGGCTCTCCCAACAACTACATTCTCTTTACAACGACCATTGTCGCTGTTACCTAAAATGTCCAACATTTTCATGGCTGCAATACCGTCTGCTTAAATTGTCGTCTGCTGTTTTCATATAGTGGACATTTGATAGAATAAATATAATGACGAGTGACCAACAGCTTGAATCCAGATCTGGATTCAAGTTGTTTGCAAATGTAAGAAACGTATTCATTACCCTCATAAGAACGACTCCCTCCGAACAACACACACAATCTGTATCTCCCATTAGGTGCCGCTGTAGAGAGGGAGCACTGTACTTTCTTATTTAACACGGACTAGTCTTGTAGAGATTGCCTGCCTTTGGCTTCCTGTGTTTCCTCGTTGTCTGGCAACTCTTAGGATTTCCATTTTCAAGTTTTCTACCAATCCTACCTCTTATTTTGAGACTGAACAAACTTTCGCAAGCAAAACGGATCTTTACTGGTACCGATTTTGACCACAGTTTAAACAGGATCGAACCCCGTTTACCATCGGATCCGCATGTTTCCATTTAAACGACACGAATATTTAAAAAAAAAAAACAGGAGTAAAAAAATATTGCAGACAACAGTTTAGAAGCAGCCGAAAATTATTTTAAGATAAGGGCTAAAACAATTCCCTGGTGAAGTTTTCATGATGAACTGTGCTTCAATGCAGGGCATATTGATCTAATACAGTTTTCACGGTTTACATCTTATATGCCTTTAACGTCTAGGAAAGTGTTAAATTTTATCGGAACTAACGTATTCCAATTATTTTCGGTCTTTGGAGGATCAAGTGATAGCCATGTTATCATCTTTCGAGACAGCCGAGAAATGATCTACGTACCGTAAAGCCACGCTTTTACTACAGTGCTCCCTCCCAACAACGACTCCCTCCCTACAACGATCCTTGCCGCAGTTCCCTTGACAACACAATTATGTCTAACGTTTTTACTGCTGCAATATTTTCTGCTAAAAGTTATCGTCTGCTGTTTTTCTCAAAGTTTTGACAGAAACAACATAACGACGAGTGTCAAACAACTTAAAACCAGATCAAATCAGGATCAAAACTGTTTGCAAATGCGCTTTATGACGTCACTGAGAGTGAAAGGGTTAATGACACTAGTTTTGAGAGTGCTAAAAAACGTTTCCAGTCCCTTCTGCCGTTTAAACGCAAACACAATACAATACAATGCTAGACATTACAATGTGTTTACATTTTTAACGTTTTATTTCAATCTGAATAGCAAATACGGTATGAGGCCTGAGCAGATGCTACAGTGGAGAATCTGTTATTCTTTCCCAATAAACGCGTTTACGCTAAAACTATTATTTGCAGTGCAAACAGTTTGGAGCCAGATCAGACGCCGGGTAACCCGGCGTCTGATCAGGCTACAAACTGTTTGCCACCAAGATAAACAAGAATTATCAGAATTGTCCAAAAGTTGTTCTTTTCTACGTTTTAGTGCTATGCGTTTGCGTACGTTTGCTTTTAAACGGGAAAGAATAACAGATTCTCCACTGTATGTTATCTGGCGTTTGAACTGGCTCTAACCTATTTGCAATTGGTATCATTGGTTTAGCATAAATGTTTTTCTTTGGGAAAGAGTAATGTCTTCTCCACTGTACATATATTGTCACAAAAGGTGGCACATACATTAAGCCGTCGTCATGGAAACAATTTTCAATATTTAACCCTTATAGTATGCCTATCGTATTAAAAAGTATATCATTAAAAGCATTCTGAAAGTATGTATAGCAAATATTTCTCTCAAGAAGATAATGCCACCTGTGAGGAGTTAGGTACATTTCTTAGGGATGTTTAAAAATAAGATAGAAGGATAAAGGGTTTTTTGGGGGGATAAGGGAAACGCGTTCGTGTGTTCTATTTCACACAATTTACACTCAAACTTTGCTTTGAAAAAAGGCGTTTCTCTTTCCCAATAAACGACTTAATGCTAAACACCATACAGTCATTGCTCACAGTTTGCAGTCAGATCAAACGCCGGGTTACTGTTTGCTATTCAGATTAAAGCTTATCGTTAATAGTTTCAAAAAGTTGTAATATTCTATATTCTATTGCTTTTCGTTTGCGACTTGTTTCCTTTTAGAAGTACAGTGCAACGACCCTCGAACAGCTTACAATGTACAACAAGGATTGCTGTTGTTCCCTAAACACTACACGTATGTCTTACGCTTTTACTTCTGCAATATCGTCTGCTTAAAGTTGTCGTCTGCTGTTTTTCTCAAAGTTACATATGTAAGCTAATATCCCTCCCTATAACGACTCCCTCCGAAAAACACACAAATCTATGTTTGTGATTGGGTGTCGTTGTAGAGAGGGAGCACTGTTTACATGCAGCTCTTCTCCTCTGTGACCAGGCAGGCAAGCGTACATGTAGTGATTGAAATATTCTTCAACTGACCCAAGTCCGTCGGTAAAAGGCATTTAATGATTGTTTGAAATAATTTTTTGTGTCAGTATATTATAGTTTACCACAAAACTGCTTCTTCTGCACATCTTTAATGTGTTGTAAGTTGTAACTAAAATAGCAGTTTGTAAGTATGTATGTACATGTACTGTTTTGTAGCTTCTAGCCAGAGCCTCCGTGACATAGTGGTGTAGTTGCTCACTGTGTAAGTCGATGGTTCGATCCAGGGGCCCGTTTCATAAAACTTCTTACGACAAATGTTGTCGTAACTCAGATTATAAAAGTCTCAATTATTATTTATTTCTCCATCTAATCCTGTCTTGTGACATCTTTTTGGAATCGTCTTGAAAAGACGATTCCAAAAAGATGTCACAAGACAGGATTGGATAGAGAAATAAGAAATTAAATGTACATGTATTTTAAAGATTTGACTTACGACAACAATTGTCGTAAGAAGCTTTATGAAACGGGCCCCAGCTGAGCTTCTCCTATTTCGGATAAGGCACTGTATCGTGGTCATGGCCCGGTGACACCGCATTGTTCAAGTGATGTAACCATTTCCTCGACCCAGCCAACGCATTTGAACAGAAGCTGAGTAACTCAGAGTCTGGTCTGGATCTAATAGATTTATAGTATTCAAGAATCACTTATGGGATAGGAATGAAACCGAAAACTACATTATTGAATCTATGCCAAAAATATATGCAGTACATTAACAATCAATTCGACCTAGGCTCTGGGTTTTTAGTGTTGTGCATATAATCAGATTTTGCCATATTTTATTGGCGAATTGTGGCAATTTCTTACTAATGGCACCCGACGAGATATTATCACATTTCCCCTCAGCCAATCAGAATGTCGACCGATTCCCAAGGGCAATTAACACCCGGCTTTCTCACAGAGAGAAGCCGGGTTCTGGTTTATATACCACTCAATTTGCTCGTCCAAAAGTTGACGTTCAGTGCTAGCTCATAGAATGCGGCAAACGAGTTTACCCTACATTTCAAACAGTTATCATTCCGATTAGACGCAGATCTACCCGGCGTCAGGTCACGATTAACACTGTTTGTCACTCGAATAATTATATGTTTTTTCAGGTGTAGTGTATGTAGAAAAAATTATTCAAAGTCAGGATAATAGAAGAGGGATATTTGAGCAGACAGTACATGTATTTATAACGCGTTTCAGGGGCTGAAGATCAAAGGGCACTGTGCAGTTGTTTTTGGCAGAGTTTGATAATAAATATTCAATGCAATCGGTTTGAATTATTCTTGGTCTCTTGTGACTAGCACGTCCCAAATATGACGACTGTGCAGTTTTCAGGAACTCAATATGGAGTTGTTTATCTATAATTGCCAATTCATTCTGAAATTATCATAAAACAGTACATTCGCTCTAGAACCTCTGCTGTTTCCTACATTTGGTGCTAAATGCATGTGGATTCTTGGTGCAGGGTAATTTAACCCTTTCATGATTAAATTTGTCGAGAGCTTTTTACCCCTTCACCGCCAAAGCGTCGTCTGCTTCAATATTGTTGTCTGCAGTTAGATTTAAGGCAATATGACGGACGAAAGTTCGAATCGCGTTTCAAACAGTTTGAGTCCTGATCAGACGACGCATAAGTATAAAATATACATGTATGCATAGTGCGCCGTATGGTTTTTATTTCACTCTATATTTTGACAGTTTATGTGATTAATGCGTTTACGTTAAAATAATAATTTCTGTTTGCAAATAGCTTGGAGTCAGATCAGACGCCGGGTAAGCCGGTGTCTGATCCAACTCCAAACTGTTTGAAACTCAGAATAAAATAAATAGGTTGACATTTCTAAACAGATATATTTTTCTACAATGTAATGCATCTTGCATTTTCGTTGAAACGGAAAATAATAGTGTATTCGCCACTGTATGCGCATTCTGTTTTACTTTTTACAACATGCTTTAACTACCATCTGCTAGGATAACAATCCAGAGAAAAGGCAACCATTTAGGAGAGAAAGGATAAGAAGGTTGCACAGAGATGAAAAATCAACTTATACAAATATGACTGACCGGTGGTTTCATGCAAATATCTTAAATCTCATGGGTCGAGAACTTTACAAAGATACAGACGTTCTGATCAGAAGTCATAGACAAACACATACAGTGATAGGCATATAATAAAGATTTGTATTCAAGATACCATATAGCTCGTCAATCGTGGCTTCCAAAGAAACCATTGGGTCTCGTCAAAAAACTTGGACACGTATTTATACACAACACAACTAAGACGAGCAATTCATCATGTGTAAATGTCTCTACAAATCATGATTACAGCATCTCCTCATCGGAAAGACCAATTAAGTCAACGTTTACCACGCCTGCTACCAGACTAGATGTTTCCCCTCAATTGAAATATCTAGTGATACATTTATACAGTGGAACCCCTCCAAACCGGAACCTCTAAATACAGGAATTCTCCCTAAACCGGACAAAAACCTTGGTCCGGTTTCCAATCCTTCTTTTATATACCATTACACTATGAATAGGTCTTTTACGTCTTTGGTTTATTCCTACACTGCAGAAAATAGTTCCACTTAATACATTCTAGCAGACATGCGCATTCTGCTTTACTTTCAACCTATGCGCATTCTGCTTTACTTTCAACCTGCTTTAAGTGATCAGCTATCTTCCATACTAGAAACAAGCTATGGATTAGAAACCCCTCTGAACCAGAAATCCCTCTCAAACGACAATTTAGCTTGTCCCCACACATGTCCGGTTAAGAGGGGTTACACTATAGTCGGAAGACTATTTACGTAATGAAGGTCGGACACTTATACAGTATGCTGTTTAGTATACACAAAATGTAATGCATAATGTTCCAGAAGAAGAGGTTTTCAGCATAGCATTTGTCCAACATTGAATTACACCCTTTTTGAAAATGCGCCATTTCACCTTTGTATTGAGCGGTCGATAAACAATAATTCGACTCTCTACTAAATAATTTCTACACAAAATTAACTATCAGTTAATCTGTTGTTGTTGGGGGTGGCGGGGGGTTCAAAGGATTTTCAATATGTTGGTCACAAATGTCATTCCATTTCCAACTTCAACCTACTGTGTGCTCAGCTAGGAGCACGTCGACTTGAAAAGTTCAGTCATTAAATTTCCTGCCACGCACAGGAAGCCAGATACATTGACTGGCAGAAGCAAACATGAAGTTGTAGACTGGTTATAAATAATTCACCCCACAAACATTGCTTGTCCATATTGGGTCGTTACCGGTATTTATCAAATTAACGATAGACCGGCATTATGTGATCTGTATGTAGAATGGAGTAAAACATTGTTTATGGGCGACATTTACATGGGCCGCTTGTTGTTCGTAACCTCGCATAGTAATGAATGGCATTTCCATTCCAGTCATTAGCCTCACAGAAAGAGAAAATCTCAAATATATAGAACAATTTGTAAGCTGACACGGAACAATGTAATGTGTTCATTTGTGCCAATGTTCTGAGCTTAATAAGTAGCAGAAAGCTTGATAGAATTAGGAGTGAAACGAAAGTGGGAGAAATCGTTTTGCAAAGAGAAGCTGAGTTGCATTGGGGAGGGGGAGTTGTCTTTCGGTCATATACATGTAGCAGTATAATAATTATACGCTAGTGATCAATGTCTGCATTGACTGCAGCAATAGCGAACGTACTACGTTGTCTCTTACAGTTTAGAGATGTTTAACTTTAACAAAACGCAATACACTTAATGGATGAAAATTGCAACTATTCTAAATGTTAACGAATATTGTTAAATTAAATGGCAAAACGTTACGCGGCGTCTGATCTGGATTTAAGCTGTTTGCAATTGTAAGCCAATGTCCCTCTCTATAACGACTTCCTCTGAACGACGCACACACATTTTGTGTACCATTGGGTGTCGCTGTAGAGAGGGAGCGCTGTATAGACAATACTTTATTCAATATTCAGTGGTCCAAGAACAAGAAGTGAATCATCTGGTGATCATCACGTGTTCCGCCGAAATCATTGCTTAACATAAACATCAGAGCGATTAAATTGTTTCTGATAACAAATTATGTGACAAAAGAACCAACAGATGATATTTATTGGTCTCATCAACTCGCTCGCGAAATCCGATAATTACAATGCGGTAAATTACATCCGTATATGAGAATAACTCATGCAATACTGAAATTTCTATCTAGGATTTGTATGTAATTCTCCCGTCTTAACTTAAGATTAAACACCCAGTATAGTGTTAATACGCAAAAGTCTGTCGAATGCAGCACTATGACAATATTTTGTCTGCAATATTGTCTTCTGTGTGACTTAAAGGTTTAATAAAGGTGGATAGGGTGGCATTCTTTCCAAATGAATGCGTTTATGCTGGAACCCTTTTGTCATTGAAAATAGCTTTCAATCAGGGGATACGCTGGGCAACCCATCGTCTAATCTGGATCGAACAGTTTGTTATTCAGAATAAAAATTATCCATAGTTTCTACATTTTATTGCCCTGAACATGTTTGTCGACCAGTTTGAGTCGATTCCGGTTCAAGTTTATGTCACGTTAGGTTAAGCATACACCAAGTCCGAAAATGGTAAATAGACTAGACTTGATTTAAAAATTGGATTGTCTTTTGCAGTTAAAGGAATGAGTAAAATAAACACTCGCTAATGATTTACTAATTATGCCGAATATATAATGCGTACATATATGATAAAATGTACGTTGCAAACCTATACAGAGTTATAGGAGACAATAGCTATAGATTTGCATCACATTAATACGTTGAAACCTTTACCTCACGAGTACTCACAACAAATATCGCCCTTACGATTTTAAATAAACCATCACCACCATTACAAAACCCAAACTGACAAACAAAGACTCCATTTCAAACAACAATGCAGACCTTCATCAGACAACATCAGCATAAATTGTCTGATCAGGGTAGACACTGCTTTTAAAGATGGAAATAGGAGTGTCCATGAAGTAGTGGTTAAGTATAAAATGTTAAAGGCTGTCATGCAACTGGTTGATAACTGAAAGGTTGAACTCTTTATGTATTAAACAAATTATATAAACAGTCGATGATAAAACAAATTACAAACACTCAATACACTATGAGACATACATCAACGTCATGACGAGTCCTTGCCGTATATTGCTTAATCAATGTTCTACAAACGCATTTTGAAGATTTAAATCCTACTTTAATCTATCTCGTTCAAACGTTGAATGTAAAGTCATGCATTGCAGTGGTTTTCGTGGTACTACAGTAGGGAATACATTACCGTTTAAACGCAAACGAAACGCAAACGCAAAACACTAAAATGTAGAAAAGGACAACTTTTTGCCAATATTCTGATTTTTCATTTTTAATCTGAGTGGCAAACAATTTGGAGCCTGATTAGACGCCGGGTTACCCGGCGTCTGATCTGGCTCCAAAATGTTTGTATTGCAAATAATAGATTTAGCGTAAACGAGTTTATTGGGAAAGAATAACGTTTTCTCCACTGTAAGCTGCAGGAAACACGCCTGTGATTCTGATTTGTTTCACTCCTATTTTTCATATTGGAGAGAATTAAATTCCGATAATGTGATCGATCAAATCTCATTCTTTATGGAGCCTTCATTGTAATCACCAGGGACTAGATAGGCTGACAGGTATGAAATAATTAGAACATAAATTTACCCTTTATAGCTCACACAACAGTTCAAGTGTTAAACTCAGGCAGTTAAGAACCTCTTCAAGTCTCAAACGGACTATAATCTCCGGAAGGAACAAAATACTTTCTCTATGAAATAAATTCAATTAAAAATTAGATAAATGAAATAACAGTTAAAAGAACACAAGGCGTCAAGAGTTTAAAGCCCGCTGAAGCTATATAGGATAAAGTTCAGAACACTTTCCGAAATTAATTACCGAATGCAGCAAACATATTTATCTGTAAAAAATCACATTTAGAGTTTATGTATATTTGAATATGGACATATACAAGCTATTATCCAACAGATTGGATTCAGATCAGAGATAGAATTACTCAGCAAATGGCCTGGGTCCACGCGGTGTGGAAATGTCAATGCAGTAGTGACTAGATCAATAAGTGTTTAAAGCAGATGGAAGTCATTGTGTTGTTAGATAACTCATCAGTAGGATGATGCGCTTTGGCAATAGTGAAAGGACCCTGATGAAAAGAAAACAAAATGATATTTATTAGTGTTGGATGTGAAACATAATTCCATACTCTATGAACTGTAGGGAGTCCGGTGCTTGTCGTCTGATTTAGATACATGCAATTCATGATGGAATTAAAAAAAGTCTGATTGAAATACATTAAAACCTCTTAATTACGACCAATACCGTGTGTTAGTCATAAGTATTGAAGACACCATGCTTTAACCCTTTCATGATCATATTATTCGGGAGATTTTTAAACCTTCACCGTTTCATTGTCATCTGCTTCAATTGTGTTGTCTGCAATATCGTTTCAAAGTTTAAAAATAATGCAGTATGGCTGGTGAAATTTCGAAACGAGTGTCAAACAGTTTGGATCCTGATCTGATTAGGATCCAAACTGTTTGCAAATGAGCTTTTAAGCGTCATCGAGAGTAAATGGGTAAAGCTGGCACCTGTGTTTAATACATGTATATACCTCATAAGGTTTCTTTTTAATGGTCGTAAAAGAGAGGTTTTACTGTACATATGCAGTTCATGATAGATCGAGAAAAAAGTCTAATTACAATAAACATTTCACTTGCATCCGCATGAATGCTTCTTAAATGTCGCTAACAATTTGGTTTGAATTTAAATAGTTTTAAGTTTAGCTGTATCAGAATTGAAATTAGTATAAAACTGTTTGGATGCTGATCAGATGTCGTGCCTTTGGCACGGTGAGGTGTGCATATTCACGTGAGGTGTATGATATTCACGTTATACAGCATTGTGATACTCGAGTATCGACAGCAATGGCGAAACTGGATGGACTTGTTCAAAACGTCGCGTCAGGGTCAGACTGTTTGAAATATGGAACTTGAACAGTGCCTTAAGAAAAACCAGTCCTTATTGCGTGGCACACAGAATAGACACAGCACAAGGTTTATGCATATAGGTTTACAAAGTCGTTGTTATTTTGATAGAGGTCAATGTGTTACTATGATATGAATAAAATTGTTGTATTTAATCGACCCTTTCAACGGTATATAGGCGATCAAAGCCGACTTTGCAAACCGTTTTTATCCAGATCATATGCCGCGTTACGCATATTAATTTATATTCGACATGGTCTTTAAAAACGAATTTTGCAAATAAGACGACAAATTTAAGTAGAGGACATTTATCGTACGATAAAAACGGTCGTAATTCAAAACTTTAAAATACATTTAATTTATGATTCATCCACTTTATCCTCTCTTGTGACATCTCTTCAACGAGATATCACAAAACAGGATTAGATGGAGAAAAAACAATAGTTGAGACTTTTATAATCTGACTTAAGACAACATTTGTCGTACGAAGCTGTATGAAACGGACCCAAGCCATCTGGGCAACTGAGGTTTAACAATGTCAGTGTAACGATGAGAAGCCAGTGTAATCGTCAATTGTACCTGGATAGACCCCATCTGGGAATTCCACGGGTACAAATACAAAGTGCGGTCTATACAAGTACACTACGCCCGTACAGGTCACGTGGGAGATGTTTGACTGTACAATTCAAAAGGCCTTATATTATACAAATGGGTTGAAATATTAGTCAATATTTTATCCAAATGAGATGAGGAAATGTCATTAACATGACGTCAGATTATATAAGCATACTTTCTTAGCATTATTATTATCATCATGATACTTATTACTATATAAAGTATATATTAATATTATAACCATTATCATCATCACCATTTTTTATTATCAATTATTACTATCATTATAATTATATCATAGCTTTATCATTAATATTGTTACTATAAGATCTTTTTTTATAATTATTATCATTATATCTATTAGTATACTATTGTTTTTTATTAGTTGTTATTATTATTCTTATCGAATAAAACTCATTCAGATTTTCTCTGTTTTGATTCCTTCCCGTACGTGTAAATATATCTCTTATAATTCAACACGTGTATGTACGGTGTATAGACTGTACTAAGTAGTCGTTTCTTGAAGTACAGTGGAGAAAACGTTATTCTTTCCCAATAAACGCGTTTACGCTAAAACTATTATTCCCAGTGCAAACAGTTTGGAGCCAGATCAGACGCCGGTTAACCCGGCGTCTGATCAGGCTCCAAACTGTTTGCCAACATGATAAACATGAAATATCAGAATTGTTCAAAAGTTGTTCTTTTCTACGTTTTAGCGCTTTGCGTTTGCGTACGTTTGCGTTTAAACGGGAAAGAATAACGTTTTCTCCACTGTATGACTATTCCTTAAGACAGCCTTCAGCTTCATGTCAAACAACAAAACATACGAAATGCTACTGAATGAGCTTTCTGTATTACGTTTGGGTTGAACTGAGCAAAATAGTTGCCTAGTTCAGGCATAGCGAAGTAATAAAGTAATAAAAAATAAAAAGTAAAAGTAATGTTTTTAACTTTGAAAAGCTGATAAATTCGAGTTATTAAAGTTCGTTTGAAAAACATAAAAAAAACTGTTTATATGTGTTTAAATCAAAACTTAAGTTGAAAATACCTTTTTCTTTCCCAGCAGACAGTATAACGTTCCCGTCCATGAACACGATCGCCGTATAACAGTTGGTACTTGCTGAAAAACCTGTATGTCAAGTCCTTATGCAAACACCTACTCATATAATTGTGTTTAACACCTCCACAAAAGACGCCCTTTCAGTTGTTACATGTATTATCACAACTTTTAACCATCTGTCGCTTACCTTATCATATCCATTGTGCAAAACAATTCAGGTGCCAATTAGTAATAGTTTGGCTCTAGATCAGACAAAATGAAACTGATCAGACAGAATTTCAACTGCTTGAAGCTAGTGTCTTTTTTCTCAGTTCAAAATACCAATAATCTTTTTTTGAATGGAACAATATGAACTGTCTATTTTTAAGAAAGTTATATTTGGACAGTGAGGTCTTATTACATGTTACATTGTATTGATACTTTCACAGCTATACTGTATTAGACACCGAGAACATTCGTACCACCAACAACCTACATGAACTTGTCGATGATAGGTGTCGCTCATAAAATACTGGCATAAGTTCCATTAACCCTTTCACTGTCATTATAACGTAATAACCCGTATTACACAGTATCTGCTATAATATCAGAGCAAAATTAATGCAGACAACTTTTGTAGCACATTTTCTTTTTCCATGCATTTAGCTGCATTATTTCTTGCTTCAAGATCGTGTTCGGTATAGTGACAGGCTAACAATAGTATTTTTTCATTTGAGCCGTGCCATGACAAAACCTGCCTTATTGAAATGCAAAAAGTGTAGATCAAGGCCAGCCGCCGCGTCTTTTACGCGGCGACTGGTGTTGATATACACTGCTTGATTCCCACATGCGTCTAAAGCATTTATGTAGCTGTAATATACTGTTTTTGACAGTGTACACCAAACTCAGACACAGAGCCTTGGATGACAACAGTGCTCGGTAATATGTTGCAATGCAATAAGCCAGGTTTTGTCATGGCACGGCTCATTTTTATTATAGTTGTTGAATGCCAGGTACAATAGTTACATGTAATTTGATTATCAGTTGTTCATGTACCAGTACCATTGCTAATTATTGTTTTTACCTGTACAGTTGTTAGTTATAACTTGTACAATCTCTAATCATGACTAGTACAGTAGAGAACACGTTATGCCAGGTACATGTACAATAGTTAATTTGATTATCAGTTGTTCATGTACCTGTACCATTGCTAATTATTGTTTTTACCGGTACAGTTGTTAGTTATAACTTGTACAATCTCTAATCATGACTAGTACAGTAGAGAACACGTTATGCCAGGTACATGTACAATAGTTACATGTAATTTGATTATCAGTTGTTCATGTAACTGTACCATTGCTAATTATTGTTTTTACCTGTACAGTTGTTAGTTATGACTTGTACTAGTACAATTCCTAATCATGACTAGTAGTACTAGTACATATGCAATTGCTTATTTCTTTTACAGTTGCTTATTATTGCTTTTTCATGTACAACCCATGACTACATGTAATCGTATTATAATGGTCGTCATCATAATTAGATCTATTATTATTAAGTAGTACTAGCAGTATTAGTATATTCAATATAATAAATACTTTATTCATTAGTTAATGATATACCTATATTCATAACTGTTTCATCTTATATTTATATGCGTGTTTCCTTGACACATTTTTATTAGTATATATAGGACTGTTCACATATTTTGCATGTTGTAAACTGAGAGTGAAACAAGAGCGTGTCCCAGTTACACGAATGCCCCCGATGATACAGGGAGGGGAATCCAGACTATCAAACGTTAAAGTTAGAGAGCTGAAACTGTAGTGGAGCGCCATTTTGAGGACTTCAAGGGCCATTACTCCAAAGGGCCTAGCTTAAATTGGTGCCGCTGGTTATCCAAATTGGTCTCCATTTTATGTCAACAAACATTTTCAGAAAGTTTGGTGAAGATCAGATGAAAAGCAATGTGTTTGTGAAACACAAATGCCCCCAGCCAGCGTCATGTTCTGTAATGTAATGCTTATTTGCAAAAGTAGGTCAAAAGTCATGGTCGCATGGTAAATGAAACATTGGCATGGTTGAACAAGTCTAAACACAAGAAACATACAATGTGTATGTACATACAAAGTATGGAAGCTCTAGGCCTACTGGTTCAAATGTTATAGGCATTTATACAAAAGCCGCTCAAAGGTCAAGGTCACAAGGTCAAAAGCGTAGGTATGGTTGGAAAGGTCTTGACACAAGAAATATATAAACAAAATATGAAAGCCGTAGGCCTACTGGGGCAAATGTTATAGCCATTTAAAGATTTTAACAAAAGTAGGTCAAATGTCAAGGTCACAATGTCAAAAAGTTTTGTATGGTTGGAAAGGTCTCGCCACCGGGAGGACACCTGCCAAGTATAAAAGGCCCAGGTGCAAAAATGCAAAAGTTATAGCCAAGGTTAAGGTTTTTGGTTAAAGTTTGATTAAATAGGTCAAAGGGCGATGTCAAGGTCACATGGTCATAGACTTTGGTATAGTTGGAAAGGTCTTAACACAAGAAATATGCATACAAAATATGAAAGCCCTGGGCCAATTGGTGCAAATTATATAGCCATTTAAAGATTTTTACAAAAGTAGGTCAAATGTCAAGGTCAAGATCACAAGGTCAAAAAGTTTTATATGGTTGGAAAGGTCTTGCCATGAGGAATACAAATTGCCAAGTATAAAAGGCCCAGGTTTAAAAATGCAAAAGTTATAGCCAAGGTTAAGGTTTTTGGTTAAAGTTTGATTAAATAGGTCAAAGGTCAAGGTCAAGGTCAAGGTCACATGGTCAAAGATGTTGGTATGGTTGGAAAGGTCTTGACAAAAGAAATATACATACAAATTATGAAAGCCCTGGGCCTACTGGTGCAAATGTTATAGCCATTTAAAGATTATTACAAAAGTAGGTCAAATGTCAAGGTCAAGGTCACAAGGTCAAAAAGGTTTGTATGGATGGAAAGGTCTTGATACAGGGAAGACACATGCCAAGTATAAAAGGTCCAGGTACAAAAATGCAAGAGTTATAGCCAAGGTTAAGGTTTTTGGCACAGACAGACGGACGGACAGACGGACGTTCTCACAGTTAGACATTTGTTGGGTATATTTTTTGTTTAAAAGTACCCAACAGTACACTAATATACCCAACAATAACAATAGGGCAATCACGGAATGAATGGAATCTATTGTTCTCCCTACCCAACAAAGGACCTTTCGTGCGCTCGGACAGACAGACGGACGGACGGACGGACGGACGGACAAACCAACAGACATGACAAAAACTATATGCCCCCGAATCGTAGATTCTGGGGGCATAAAAATAAAACTGAAACTGAAACTGATTTTACTGGTACAAGTACGTGTACCGATGTATTTCATAGCCATGACTAGTATCGGTGTAGTTGCTAATTATTAGCTATACAATTCTTAACCAAGACTAGTTCCCGTGCCAGTACCTCGCGTATATTTTCTAAGTCATACCTTCGCAAATCTAAATCTGAAATGGTTTCGCAGACAACAATATTGAAGCAGATGCCAATATGGCTGTGAAGGAGTCAACACCTTACGATTAATTTGACGATGAAAGGGTCAGATCAAACTGAATCACATAGTACGCTACGTCTGTACTCGTACATTGGGTGACACATGTTTGGTTTTGTTTTTTCAAATAAACTTATTTTTGTTGAAATTGGCATATGAACCTTTAACCCCCATAAATATGCCTTTTAACGCATCAAATTTATTTATGCGCTGTGGAAAATAGTTTTACTTTATGCAGTAAGTTTCTGCAATAAGAAATCATTTCTATATTCCAGCAGGTTTTTGCTTAAAGCATGCTGAAGGTAAAACAGAATGCGCCTTAGACGCATTCTGCTTTACTTTCAACCTGCTTTATGTAGGAACTTGTTTTCACACCTTGAAACAGGCTATGCGGTAATGGGGTTATCTGAATTAAGATCAATGCAGATATTGAAGCCTATGATGTAGAAGTGGTTAATGTACTTTCATGCAGCCACCAGTCAAAACGTATTGCTTCTATCTAATTACCCTTGGTCTAAGTTTTGAGTGTGTTGTTCTCGTAAAGATTGACCACTCGTGCTATACATGACATTTCTTCTGTATTTTGAATGACCATAGAATTCGTTTGCAATCGTAATGAACGAGGAACAGTCACTAAGAGACTATTGTGTATCATAAACCAACCCTAGTTTAAATATTTATATACTTCTATGCCGGTCAAACCCCGTCGGGTCCAAATCTCTTGCCGAGAAAAGCAATTCGTATGAAATTATGAAAATTATAGCCCCCTTGACACTGAGCAAATGTCATGGTTGTCATCAAATTCTCGGAAATATATAAACATTTATTACAGAGGTATTTTCAGTCATTAGATGATATCTTCTGTCGACCTTTCGGGATAAAACACGACATTAAGACAAATTGATAGCCGCGTACAAATATTACAGATGATACCCAGCCTATAAAATAGTTTGATGGATATATTGTAATTGTAAACAGTATTGTTTGTTTATCATTAACACATTTAACACTTTCGCTACCAAGTTTTCGTGAGATGTTTACCCCTTCACCGCTACATTTTCGTCTGCTTCAATTGTGTTGTCTGCAATGTCTTTTCATAGTTAGAAAATAAGGCTGCATGACTGAAGAAATTTCAAAACGAGTGTCAAACAGGTTGGATCCTGACCAGACGCCGCGTAAAGCGGCGTCTGCGCAGGATTCAAACTGTTTGCAAACGCACTTTTAAGCGTCATTGAGAGTAAAAGGGTTGAAGGGAAAATCGTTAGTCTAGAGGATATACTCATACAATGATGATGCGCTGTGAACTAGCTGGTGAATTAAGTGTTGGTCAACAGTAAATTCCAGTCGAGCTAACCTACAATATGGTATCAATCCCATATTAACATCAACATACCCTTCGCTTGTTCCAAACTCTAAACATACACATAGTATTAGTTCATTTACTCTTGAAACTTTTCAAACTCCAATTTCAATATCCAATTAAATGTTTTCCATTTCTTACTTTTTACAGTTGATTTCAACAATATGTTGCAAACTTACTACATGTAACAATGCAGACACTGCTAAGAGGGTTCCTGCAGGAACGGTCTGATCAGTGTCTTAACTGCTTGCATAAAACGAGGGTAATCCTTATAGGTACATTTCTTGTTGTGACGAGTATACTTGTCACTTGGGTTGAATGTGTTTAAATGTCTCGTGTAAGATCTGTGACCCTGGCACAATATCTTGTGTTTCAATAGTTATAACTGCGCATGAAGTGTGGCTGCAGAAATAACGACAAAAGCGCCAAACGGGTTTGATCCTGATCTATGTTTTCCCCTATAGCGACGCAAGGGTTAATATTTTATCGTTTCCCTAGAATTGCAAATAGTTGAGATCCAGATGAAACGTAGTGAAATTCGGCTTCTGATCAGAACCAAACTGTGTGACAATCCTATCGATGGTTCTTTTACCAACAAACAAACTTTTTTATGTGACAAGTAAAAGCAGACGGCAAGTTTAAAGTAGACTATGCCATGGCAATGTGTTGGGTTAATGACTTCCAAAATAAGAACATAAATTGCATTTCGACATTGTTAAATCTGTAGTCAATACATTTAGCTGCCGCAATACAAGATTGTAGGAGCTTATTTCTGTGAACTCAAACGGTACCAGGGCAGTAGATAGGCGAGTACAACACAACTCCTCTAGTACTAGGATTAGCTTTTGTATTTAAAGCAGATGCTTACATAAAGCAAGCTGAAAGTAAAACAGTATACTTTCATTTTGTTTATAAACTGTCATATGTTTTAACTCATTCGCTTCCTAGCCCCGAGTAGAATGGTTGTTTGCAGTTTGATTCCTGATCCAAAATGTTATATAATTATACTAGATTTCAAAACGTTTTCGGTCAAAATACCTAATACTGAATTTGAGAAATACCATCATGTTGGAGCGGCCTTGACAGCGATTCTTTACTGTATCAAAGTTGAAGTTCATTGCGGTCACAAATGACAAATTTTTCGTGTATAAAACATAGTGTGCCCATCAACACAGGCTAAATGACATGTTGAAATTAGTCGCTCTGCCTTTTCGCCCTAATTGCACGAGAAGATCATAACCATCAATCATAGAGCTCGCTGCTCCATTCCCAGTGTGGATTCTAGACAAGAGCCGTGTGCATATTGGAAAACCAAAGACACTTTCATTATTGTTCATTAGAGTCATTATACTTGTGTTCGGCACACATTTGACGAAACGACACGAAACTAGCGGAAGATAACTGGAAGCTAAGTACAAACGGCGATTGTTTCCTTAAAGACAAGTAAAAAAGAAGTTTAATGCAGAATTTAATTAGATATTATGCAAATTAATGCTCTTTTCTGAATGCAGGAATAAAGCATTGTATGAACTATACAGTGACTGTACTATATCGCTTTATTTCGTTTTAAAGAGTCCTTTAATATATAAATTCCTATAACCTTTATACAATATACACTTTGTTATGATAAAAAAGGCAAAACGTGTAAATAGTATGTCCGATAGGACGACACTGATACGCGGCTTGCAAAATAATTACATTTAATCTCACTACTGCCATGTTTCTGTCAACTTAACCACTTTCGCGTTTTGAAAATTCTGGCAAATTGCTTTAACTGTAAAAACTTATAAGTATGTGTAGCACAGTCATCTGCACAATTCTGACCGAACCCAGCAACACACTCAAGGCCGCCATTGGAATGGACAGAAATAACGAGGCATACATATAAATGAATTGCAGATGGAGCCTGCTAGACAGAATTTTAGAACAACGGTAGAGATAATTTCGACTTTATATAAACCAAAAGGTGTTGCCTTACAGTACAAACTACTCGCGGACGCATACAACGTGCGTAGTTATTTTACTCGAATAGTAATAAAAGTCGTATATCAAAATCTTTATAAAGCAAAACAAGTAGCATGCATCGCAATGGCCGAATGACTCTTAGTACTGCAAAACATGAGGTCAGATGTTCGAATCCCTGCGACCGCGAACATTTATTTATATTTAATGTTTTGGGGTTATAATTAAATCTTGCTTATCTGCTATTATTATTAGGTTTAGCTCAACACTTCGCCTGCGTCTTTTTATTGGTATTGTTTGGTATTTTCGTAAGACAACATTTATCAATTAATTATCTGAGGTAACCGTTTGTAATTATCAGCTGTATATCTAGTATTAAAAACACGACGATGGACACAAGGCAATCACAATAGCTGACCTTGGCACTGCGTGCTAGGGGCCCGTTTCATAAATATTCCTACGACAAAGTCAGATTATAAAAGCCTCAATAATTATTTATTTCTCTATCTAATCCTGTCTAGTTACTTCTCTTTGGAATCGTTTTTTTCAAGACGATTCCAAAGAGATGTAACAAGACATGATTAGATACATAAATCAGAAATTAAACGTATTTTAAAGATTTGACTTACGAAAACATTTGGGTCCCAGATGATCTAAAAACAAAGCCGTAAAACATCAGCACCAGTAGGGCTTTGCTTTGTACCAGAGTGGTAAACAGTTTGGAGGCTAATCAGACGCCAGATTGCCCGATGGTGTTCACAATAGTGCTCACAAAGGGTGCTGACTTAAAGCTAAATAAAGGTATACCATGTTGGTTTAACACCATTATACTTTAACCCTTTATCCATAGCCTCTTTCTAGTTTTGAAAACAGGCGACCACTTAAAACAGGTTGAAAGTTAAAGATAATGCGCCTGAAAGCGCAGTCTGCTTTCCTTTCAGCCCACTTTAAACTAGCATTAGTTAGGATATAGAAATGTTTATTTTGGTATAAGTTCACGACTGTATAAATTGAAATATTTTCTTCAGTATTGAAATAAAATAAATGCGATAAAAGACGCTTCTATGACTTAAATGGTTAAGTAGTATTATAAATGAAATTGGGTTACTTATATGTATGTGTTTTGAATGGTCGCTTATGATATGTTTATATATACACGTTGACGTTATTATTTCCCAATAAACACGTTTACGATAACAGTTTAGAGCAGAATTAGACGCCGGGTAACTCGGCGTCTGATCAATCTCAAAACTGTTTGCCACTAAGTTTAAAACGAGTGGCAAAAAGTTTCATTTGGTTGTCGTTTGACCCCGTTTGCGTTTAAACGGAAACGAATAACGTTTTCTCCACTTTACTTGTTTTTTATCTTTGTTCGCGCTACACTTGTTTGAACAATTAGTTTAAACGACTGTAACAAGCCCGTATATACACTTATTTACAATATTTAGTAACAACTTTAGGCTGACGAACTAGCTCACTTATACAAAAGAAATTGAGGACAACTGGTGGGTATTTTGTAAGTATAAGATAAAAATTTAATCCATTGATTACGTGGAAAATTAATTAAAGAAGCACGCGCGACGATAATCCCACTGCTTGAAACAGTGAAATTATCAAGTGATAATCCAATGATACTTTCTAGTAATCCACCGAAAAGCATGAATAAATAGAGGATAACTGGTTTTTTTGTTCAGTGTAAGATAATAAGTTAATCAATTGAGTGAACACCAGACGTTATATTTTCACGAGTGGCAAAGCCAAGGGTGAAAATATATAAAGTCTGATGTTCACGAAATGGATTAAATTTAATACAGTTATTCTATTTATTTATGCTTTTAAGCCACTTTTTTCAACGAAATTGTATAACAATTGAAAGGGAAAGTACATTAATTATCCCGTGTTGAGCCCCAAATTTATATCGAACACATTTCCGTGACAGTTTGTCGTACAATGACGTCACTAATTTATTGATTTGACATCATCGGAATTACGTCGTTACTTCTGATCTAAGATTCGTGTTCTTCCGTTTAGTGATTCGCGACAAATCGGGCTGTCGGATTTGAACGATAAGACACGATTGAATAGGATTCTTGGGGAGCCCTACGGGGAAAATTCACAAAAGAAGCACGCGCGACGATAATCCCACTGCTTGAAACAGTGAAATTATCAAATGATAATCCAATGCTATTTCCTAGTACATGTAACCCACCGAAAAGCATAAATAAACTGTTTGAAAATATAGCTAACTCAAACTATATACATGTACATTATTGTCGATCATTAAGACAACGTCCTCGTAATTAATGTTGTCAAATGTCATGTAGAATGCTAGGCTTGCTGCAGCCCTGTATTGCAGTTGACAACATTAAATATAAGCTTTCACCTAAATTAAGATCCCAAACTTAATCCATTACTCCATATAGCCTTTAATTTATTATACAGTGAAGGTACATATTCAACTGTATACAGTTATGAATATGTATCATAATCTATATCCTAGCAGATAGTAGCTACATGTAAAATGAGGCTTAAAGTAAAGCAGAATGCTCGTCAAGCAGAATGCTTTCAGAAACCGATTACCTGCAATACTAACAACACGCTATGGAGAAAGGTTCAAATATCGTGTAAAGTTAGTTTTAAACAGAATAAATTCTAATTGAAATGTTATGCTACAGTCGATTCTAAGATAGACATGGAATATGAAAACGCTTCAAGTAGGGAACAACTAAAAATGCAAAGTAAAGAAAACGACGAAGAAACAGCTCAGTATGTTGTCACTAAACAAAACCGGTTTGACCAACAGAGTGGGAGGGGAAACGAATAGCAACAAGTGAGAAAGCAAAAACTTAAAATGACCTAAAATAATTCTTATCCACAACCTATATTGGTCCAGGTGAATATTTTGAGAGATTTTCGTGAATTTAGGGCTAAACACATGAACCGTAAAATTTCTTGAGGCCATTTCTTTGACTAACCTTCTGACCCACATGTTAGTTCGACATAACCCAGTTTCATACTTGACCTAGATTTTGTTAAGGTAATTTCTCTCAGCCAGTTGCATTAAATTACGGTAGAAATTATTGACCCTAGACTGCTCTGAAGTCTTTCCTAAGATTTGACCTACTGGCCCACTTTTTCATGCAAAGTAATTCATATTACTAAATGGGTAAATCTACTGTTTCTTCTTTTTAATCCTATGTAATTAATATTCACACATTGCTTAGCTTTTGTCAAGAAGATTAAAGAAGATTGGGCTAAAATTATGGTCCTTTGAGCGGCCAAAAGCTTTTTCTGTAATTTGACCTACTGACCTACTTAATGACCCGATATAATCTAAATTCATGTATAATCTATATTTTATCAGGAGCATGACACCGACAAAATCTCATGAAGAATAGCTAAAATACAATGTACAACTTTAAAAGGTTTTAACTTTTAACTCTCTGGCTAATATTATGTGACAGCTCATTCTTTGAACAACTTTGAAAGTTTATCAATTGAGATTTTTTATGAAAACCAAATTGGAACCGAACCAGTAGTTTCGGAGAGGAAGATGATTAAAAAAAACGTGTGCACCTTTGCCATGACATGAAGAAAAATTAACACACCCATAAACGTTTAAAACATTTTCGTTTCCCTATCCCACTGTTGCATCTGATGACATTTGGTTGAAGTTAGGTCAATGGTTTCAGAGGAGACGTTTAAAGAATGTTGACGAATGTCGGACGATCACAATAGCTAAAAATAATTATAATGGTACTAATGATGATGATGATGATGATGATAACGACGGTGACACAACTACTAGATTCTACTGCTTATCATAATGATACATGTTATAATGATTATATTATTGAACAAACAAATACTCTATGTGTGTGTGTTAGGTTTATGTGTGTTCCATGTTACAACTCCTCGTCTGTAAGTACAGTGGAGAAAACGTTATTTACCCAATAAACGCGTTTACGCTAAAACTATTAGTTGCAGTACAAACAGTTTGGAGCCAGATCAGACGCCGGGTAACCCGGTGTCTGATCAGGCTCCAAACTGTTTACCGCCTAGATTAAGATAAAAAACCAGAATTGCCAACAAATTGTCATTTTCTACGTTTTATTGCAATACGTTTGCGTTTCGTTTGCATTTAAACGGTAAAGAATGAAGTTTTCTCCAGTGTAACATGACTGTCCTAGGCGACTATGAATATCGTGCTGCTCGGAATATTGGCCCGCTCCTACAGTTCACCACTATTCCCAGGCCGCCTGTTATAATATTGCCTTGCCATTTGACAGCCAAGTTTTCTGGATATCTGTCTGTCTATATGCCAGGGTAACTTTGAATTATGACTGAAACTTAAATCGTTTATTTGTACTTTGTTCAAAAGTTCAAGGCAGACATATTTTTACCATTTGTGCTAAACAAGTTAAGTCCTTTCACCAAGAAATGTCGACTAAATGAAACTTCTTTGAAAATTGTTAGTATGCGTATCGCGGCGTCTGATGAAGAACGAAACTGTTTGACACACGTATCGATACGCCTTTCTTCAAACTGCTTTAGATATTACTTTGACGTGATTAATAAGGCAATATTTCTAAAGCTGACGATATATTGGCGGTGAACGTGTCAACTGCCGTTTGCGAACAGTTTTTAGAGTAACTCGGCGTCTGATCAGGATCAAAACGATTGGGCTTTTGAATCAATGATTTTTTTTTTAAAAAGGAGATCTAATATAAAAAAAAAAAAAGTCATGTATAGGCTACTTTGATTTTCCAAGGCACCAATTTTGTATTAGATGACTGTAGCAGAACCATCATTGAGACATGCACTAAAAGCCTACCCACAACCATATATATTTCAACATCAGTACTAGAGACTGTGTGTCTTCCTTGCTTTCAACTAAGCAAATGTCTGATAAACATATAGTAAAACATTGTATAACAAGACAGTCAAGGAAACACTGAAGAACTTATCCCTTCACTGCCATGACGACATCAGCTTTAACCCTTTACCCCATAGCCTGTTTCTAGTAGTTAAGATATAAGACCTATTAAAGCAGGTTGAAAGTAAAGCAGAATGCGCCCTAGGGCGCATTCTGCTTTACTTTCAGCCTGCTTTAAGTTACTATCTGCTAGGATATAGAAAATATTTCTTATGGTACATATTCATGACAGTATAAAATGGAACTATTTTCTTTTGCGGATGAATAAAATGAATGCGCTAAAAGTCGCTTCTATAAGGGAAAGGGTTAAACAAGTGTCGCCTGCTTTTATTTCTCAATTTTAATATTTTGGTTATTTTAGAAATATAGAACTAGAGTCAATCAGTTTGGATCCCGATCAGATGCAGCGTAACGATGTGTCTGATCAGGATCCAAACTGTTTGCAAACAAGAACAGTATGCGGGGTAAGGCAGTGGAGAGGTAAACCCTTGAGTTGAGTCTGAGTACATTCTCAGATTTCAGACTCAACTCAAACGCTTTATAAGCATGGGCCCTGGCTCCATGTTAGTAATTTGCCAGGGTTTCAAATAAGAGAGAGAGAGAGAGAGAGAGAAAAAAAAAAGAAAGAAAGAAAGAGAGACACACACACAGGCAGAGAGACACAGACAGAGAGGCAACGAAAAAGCATGAGAGATACATGTAACAGAGTGAGTTAACTGAGAATTTGAAACCTTTTCTCTTTATGTCTGCACTAAACATTATGCTCAAATCTGACCAACCAAATGCTTGAGGACGCACTCAGGCTCATCTCAAACGCTTTATGAACGCTAGGCCTTGTATTGATATTCGTTCTCGGGGAAAAGAGTGTTTTACCTCCTGTTAAGGTTTGAGAATCTCATTTAACATTAACTCTGTTAACGTACAACGCAAAACTTTATATATTCTGTCTGCCAAAATCAGATGCTTCTGTTCCGTCCAGAAAAGTTGATGTATTGCAAGGAATACTACTAGACCTAGACTTGGAAATTTGACGGTCATGGTTATATATGGCAATGTAATACCGTAAAATATCAACCAGACGCGTAAAAACAGTTAATATTCATAGATTGTCTAAATAATACACAGCTGGCTTGTGTAAAACGGCCATACACGTAAACAACTCTGGACAATTGACAAGACTAAATAGAATGTTTCCTAACGTTTATGTCTTTTCAACTAGACACCGAGTTTATAAGCATCAGTTTTACATTTTCACCAAAAGGTTTGTCAACAGCTAATGTCGTTTGTGCGTGTTTTGCTTGAAAGAACACACGTCTTTGGATGAAGACGAAACATGGGATTGGTGGTCGATCTATGAGAAAACTAAATAAATGCTGACCAAAAGCAACACAGAATGCTCCTTTAGGTGTTCTCTGTTGTGTTGACCTGTATTAGAGAGTCACTTATAGAAAAGTCCTCAATGATTACTCACTGGTATGACAGGGCTTCCATAAGTTGCTCATGAAAATCCTAAGATTTCCAAACTTTTAAGCGCAATTTTAGGAATCGTATGTTTCACCCTGTTACTGCCAGGCTCTATAAGACTTACATAACTCAGGCAAACAGTTTGGATCCAGATCAGACGCCGCGCACATGTAACGCTGCGTCTGATCTGGATCTTAACTGTTTTGCACTCATATTAATGTATCCTTTACGTAAAAAATGCTGAAATTCCAAATTTTAAAATTAAGAGCAGAAATCCTAAGATTTCGAAAAAATCGTAGATCCGGAGAAATAAAGAAATTTTCGAAGATTTCGGAAAAATCCGCAGATATGGCAGCCCTGGTGTGACTGCACAATGGACGATTGGACTGTTGTCAATAACCAATAACTAAAATGATTGGTTGTTGACAACAGTCCCCCATTCAAATCCATTCAAAACAATGACGTTTAATTTGTATAAACGCTATTTGTCGAAAGATATACGTTTGTATTTCGCAGAGGAGGCGGGGCTTGTGGATCTGGTCATCGCGAATCATTTTGTTGCGTTGCTTCGGTAATGCCATTATGGCTATTCCTTTCATGGTACGCATTATTTGTGTAAACAACCTCTAATATTGATTTAACATACACGAATACTAATAAATTGTTAATTAAATATTAGAAATTACACCAAATATAATGTAAATGCAAGAAATTAAATGAATTTTGTCGGCGTTTCAGCGAAATAAACGACAGAAAATGATCGGCAAATTTACCATGAATCGCTAGCGCAACAACTCTAATACAATAAAATAGCTGCATCTACAGTCATCAAACCGCTTTGAAAGTGTAACATTAGAAATGCTTCATATAAATAGTGTTCCCTCCCTACAAACACCCTCTCAACAATGAGTCCCTCCTAACAACGACTCTTGCAGTTGTTCCCCAAACAAGACAATTATGTCCAACCTTTTCACGGATGCAATATCGTCTGCTTAAAAGTGTCGTCTGTGGTGTTTCTTAAAGTCACGTACTGGACAGTTTAACAGAACAAAAACTAAATAACGAGTGACAAACAGCTTGAATCCAGATCAGACGCCACGTTACGCGGCGTCTAATCTTGATTCAAACTGTTTGCAAATGTCCATCCCTATAACGACTCCTTCCGAACATCGCACACAATTTGAATTGACAGACGCTAAATAATGCTGTGTCTTAACAGAAACAAAACGAAAATGAAAATTTAGGCCAGGCATCCCTTCTATCAAAAATGGACTAATCCAATATATAAGCATGTGCATCCACTGGACATAAGTTGGTTAGGGTCATTAGTGAAACCTAGTTTAAGAGCTTATACCAGGACAGGGTAGCGGCTGTTAGTCATACATTGATTGTACGGAAAACGATTTTTCTTCGGCAACAGTTTTGAATTACACAAATACGATACTAATACTTATTGGATGTAATTATTTCATAGAGGTCGATACTCAGTTGATTCTGTTCAGATAACATTGGTTTGACTGATATAAACAAAGTAGATCAGTCATCAGACGAATACTGTCAAAAACTCAAAATGTGTAATAAAATTTTATTTCATTGGTATTTTTGCTCAGATTAATTATGTTTGAAAATTTAGTAAGCCTCGGCTATCGGCCTCGGGTAACAGTTCGAAAGTCTTTCCTGATTACTCGGGCCAATAGTTTTGAGGTACATTTTATAACAATGACTGTTTACTATAACCTATAGAAAGTTTCTGCTTTGATGTATGCACTCACATATCAGGATTGAGGACCAGTTTCCTACAGCTCTTTATCAGGGCATGCATGAACTTGTAATTTTAACCCTTTAATTATAAAATTGTTCGTGAGGTTTTAATCCCTTCACCGCCATACTGTCGTCTGCTTCAATATTGTTGTCTGCAATATCGTTTCAAAGTTAGATCTTAGGCAGAATAACTGACGTTATTTCGAAACCAGTGGCGAACATTTAGATCCTGATCAGACGCCGCGTTATGCGGCGTCTGATCAGGATCAAAACCGTTTGCCTATGCGCTTTATGACGTCATTGATAGTGAAAGGGTTAAGAGAAACGGGTAGAATCATTAAAAGGCAATTATAATGGGGAACGGAGACTATACTTTCCTTCATGTTAAAACCCGCCGCTTAGGACGAAACGCCTAACTTTATCTAACCAATGTTTAGTTGGAACATTTCCAGACTCCCCACGTACATAAATTCTGAAATTCTATAGGCGCCCAATTAGGGCTCCCCCGCGGGAACAGGATGTCAATAAATTTTAACTAATATCCGGTGACGCATAATCGAGCCTTTGAGAACGCGTAGCCAAGTAAATAAACGACCATCCGCCGAGTATTGACGAACGCATCAGTACACTAAAATGATACTCTTTCAAAAGACCAATATTATGACTTCAAATATTTGACCAGAATCTTACTCCCTTAACATGCTACCGAAGAAGGAGTGTCTCATACTGCTGGGTTGTGTTATGAAGATTTAGGTCAAACTATTTGCCCCACCTTATATGCGAACCTCTGTATCTTTCTATCCTAATACAGCCCCACTCAGTACAGAAATAGTCACAAGAAGTAGTAGGCTAAATAGCTAACCCTTTCATGAGAACTGTTTACCCCCTTCACCGCTTTATTATCCCTTTACCTGATAGCCTATTTCTAGTACTTAAGATAGGTGACTACATAAAGCAGGTTGAAAGTAAAGCAGAATGTGCCTTAGGGCACATTCTGCTTTACTTACAGCCTGCTTTAAGCTATCATGTGCTATAATAGAGACAATATTCCCCATAATACATATGCATCACTGATTAAATTGGATCTATTTTCTTCAGCGGATGAATAAATCATATCCGCTAAAAGGCGCTTCTATTGGGGAAAGGGTTATAGTTTGCTTCAATATTGATGTCTGTAATGTCGTTTCAAAGTCAGATTTAAGGCAATATGCATGACGAAATTTCGAAACGAGTGTCAAACAGTCTGGGTCCAGATTAGAGGCCGCGTTACGCGGCGTCTGATCAGGACCCAAACTGTTTGCAAACGCGCTTTATGACATCAATGAGAGTGAAAGGGGTAAAACATAGAACACTAAATTGCCACCATTATCACATTCTTGATTTAGCAAATAAACCATCACAGGTGAGGACAGGTAACTGCCATTATTACCACAAACCAAAACACGACTTACATGTATTAGGAGCCTGGTTTACTCATCACCCCTCATATTAACGATTAAATGGACATTGCCAATGTCCAGCCAAGCCCATCTTAAATTGCCAATTGTTGTTATTTTCAATGTATAGCAAAATGACATACCGTGTTGGTAAATGCATCCGTTGGCGCTGATATGGAGACATGGGGTAAACACTTGAACGACTTTAATTCACATTTTAAATGACTGCTAAAGCTCTATATTGCATAAATTCCCCCCTAAAAAGGGACATTTGTTCAGTACAACAGTGTATGTATACGAGTCATTGTATATAAGCTTTACAAGACAGATATGGCCAGATAACTCAGAAAGGAAAAAGTATAATGTTGATTTCTAGGCGCTATAGAGTATAGAAGAGATAGTATCGAAGAGATGAGACTGCTGTTCACTTACAGCAGTCTTGCTTGCTATGCTGATAGGGGCGCCCGCTTCTTTCATGCTAAGTGGCTATCCATTGACAGTAAAATTCAGAACTATATAAACTTGCTCATCCTAACATGTTACCATTGGATAAGACAGACGCTTGACTTAAGTAGACTGGTAGTGAAACAGAACGCTCCTTTAGGAGCTTGAAGTTTTGACTCTAAGCATGTTATAAACATAAGTCTGCCAATGTGCATTAACAGTTTCTCATGGCTCAGGACTTAATAGAAGACAGGAAGACAGTTCTGTGAATAGGGCTTATATCATAGAATGTGCCTTTCATCCTGCTTTAAGCTACCACCTTCTAGGATATAGAAACAATATCTTCAGGTGCATATTCACGACTTCTTTATGAAGAACTATTTTTTTTGTTGGGGGAATAAATCAAAGGTGTAAAAGGGCATATTTGTGGGGAAATGGGTTAATAAACTTGTTGTACTTTGCTCAAACACTACTCGAGTAAAGTACACATGCAAGCTATGAGGTATCTCTCACATTATAAGTATATATTTATGACTAGGATTAAATTAAGCCTTTTAACCTTTAAGTGACATTGACCTTTGCCAGACTTGACTCAGTTTATACTGAGCTCAAGAATTTCTTGAGTAAGTACATAATCATGCCAAGTAAGAAATCTTAACCACATGTAGTTCCTATGTTATGGTCAATGCTAAAGTTGTTGACAGTTAGACAGACTGACAGATGGAGCAAAAACAACATGCACATACTAAGTCGTGTGGGGCATAAATAATAAAACAGGCTGAAACGAGACGAGACGCCAGGCGTCCCAAGTGAATTAAAACATTTTGTAACATTTCACACACAAACTGTCCATAGCGTGCTTATACATCTCTCCTTAAAACAAACATTCCGTATCCTGTAATAACATCGGTCGTTTCAAATATGTTGGTTGCAAAATAGCTAGATATAGTGTATAATATCCCTTTAATTGAAGAAAATGAAGAACATTTATGTAAGTATCAAACCGTGTGCATCCTTAGACACCGACTTTGACATCATCTGTTCCGGATCTAAACTGCTTGCAATCGGTAGTCAGGTTGTTTATAATGTAAAACGCTGGCAAAAAGCTTGAAAAGAAATTTGCAGACAACAATTTGGAAGAAGATGATAATTTCGCATGATGTGGTTTAATCAATGTTGCGTGATTCGCGAGACCGGCGACATCATTACAACAATTACATACTCGTTTACTTGGCATGCTTTGAATTGCGTGTCCTCGTGAGCGACAATCTCATTGGAGGCACTTAAAAGTGCCATATCTACGAATTAGCGTGACGGAACCAGGAAATTCATTTAGGAGCAACATCCGTCAGCCGCCGGCAAGTGACGGCTGCGACTAGCCTGAAGGCTATGGGTTCTTTAACCCTAACCCCAAAAGCTGTTATTCCGTTCTAAATACAGACGGTTTTTAAAGCTCTTATGGGACCTTTCTGTTTTACTTTGAGCCTTTTAAACTGCTAGGAAATGGTTTACATTACTTCTTATCAAGAAATGGCAGTAGCATGAAAATGCAAGTCTACTGAAAAGTTAAATGTGTCAAACCATTATATACATGTACAGGAAAGGATTTACAGCCAAATTCGTGTCGAATGAATAGTCTAAAGTAGTTCATTATTAAGATACACGTTGTGTATTATACATGTAATTAATTCACCTGTTTTCCAAATTGGTTATAATATTTTACCCCTTTTCTCTACAGACGAAACACACATTTAAACGCTTTGCATCCAGATCAGATACCACTTACTCTGGCGTCTGATCAGAATTCAAACATTTCTTCCACTCAAACAATGCCTTTGAGGTCAGGTTTAGAATTAAAAAAAAGACTGGAAAAATATATTATGGCAATAAATGTTCAAAGGGTTGTGAGGTCATAATGACATTTGATGAGTTAATGCAAAATACTTACGATACGACACGTCAGAGGCTTGCACAGGTGGTCACCAGTCGTTATCAATCCGTACAGCAAACAGGCGTTCTGAAAAAGAGAGAATATATTAGGTGAACCTTGTATTCAATAAGGATATTATATAAACAAGCAAACATTAGCTTTGGAAAATCGTTTATGCTGAAAAGGTTAATTAAGAGAAAAAATAAATTGGTCATGGTTCGGTTTCGAACCCGTGACCCGTAAACGCAACAACATTTCGCAAAATTGAACTTATTCCTTTACCGGCATATATCTCGTGGAAAAGAGTAGCCAACGGGCCAAATAATGTCCATAAAAACCAAAGTAAATGCATCTTAAAGATGTTTTATCCTGTGCTTTATATTTATGTTTGTCAATTTGTCACCGGGTTGTCAGTCTTTTGAAGTGGCGACACTAAGAAGGGACAATTTGGAGTCCTGTTTGAAGATACCAGCTTATTGCAGAGCAAACCTGTCGTTCACGACTAGTGTAGGACTATTGTATACATTACTTTGACTCTGGGTATAGGCAGTAACTCGCCTTTACAGAATGTTTGTTGAGTGGCTGCTAAATATTAATAGCGATGGGCATGTGCCGGGTCTGTCATACAAAGGTTATCTACATGTAAGATATTGTCTACAAAAGTGTTTATTTGATAGAAAGTTCTTCAAATATACATACGTCAATATACATACGTCAATATACATACGTCAATATACATACGTCAATATACATACGTCAATATACATACGTCAATATACATACGTCAATATACATACGTCAATATACATTTTAAGACCGGTATCAGTAGAGACAGTGGAGACAAATGTTATTTTCCTGTTTAAAAAGAAAACGAAACGCAAACGCAATGCAATGAAATTATAAAAATAACAATATCTACGATTAAGTTTAAAAAGCACACCGTTTGGGATCTTCGTCTGATCTGGCTTAAAACTGTTTACTAAAATATAATGAACATACACGCGGTTATTGGGTAAACATATCTACTCCAGCGTACTTGCCTATGGTGGTATAATCTATATTAAGCATACGCCAGCATAGATACTGAGGAACCGACCATCTCTGATTAAAATTATCCAGACATGAATGATCATATCAATTGTAAGTAGATCTATTGAAACCAATTTTAGCCTATTAAAGCTTAATTCACTCTAGAATCGTGCAACAAAGTCCATTCATTGCAAGCGTTTTATAGCAGTGAAAAAGCGTCTGGTCAACACACACTGTAGTTGTCGTTCTATAATAAATACACAATAACTCGAAATTATACTAACAATTATAAATAATTTATAATAACGAATACTCGCTATGTACTTTAAACAGCAAAGGGTAATGTTTATAGCATACGACATTTCCTCTTAAATAGAAGTTAATTAAAATGCTAAACCTAATACGATTTTGAACCCTTTCAAGACAAATCACTGTCTGCCTAAAATAGGCCGTCTTCCTTTTCTGTAACATTTAGAGCCTCAGCTCTATGCTTGAAAAACACCGATATTAATGTCAAATTCTGAGGTTTCCGGCGGGATTCTCGGCGATTGATCGGGATGCAGACTGTTTGCATTACGCCGGTTAAACCATCACTGGCAGTGAAGGAGTTAAATGGGACTCGTCATTGTTATGGAGGCTATTAATCAAGGTAACAACTTATTGAACATGATTACGTCATGTATCATGATATTGCAGGCACAAAAACATACAACTGAACTAGGGCAGTAATGGAAAGAAAGCTTGTTACGGTAAGTTACCCATATTTTTCAAAAGAACGTTCAGTGTTTATGGCAGATGGCCGTTTAAAGCGGGAGGAATGCAAGCTAAATGCTCTGCTTTATCTCCTATACCCATTGCCCCATAAATACGCTTTTACACCTCTAGTTTATTCCTCCAAAAAAGAAAATAGTTCCACTTTACAATGTTATGAACATATAGCACAATAAATTGTTTCTATATTCCAACAGATGGTAGCTTAAAGCAGGCTAAAAGTAAAGCAGAATGCGCCTTAAGGTGCATTCTGCTTTACTTTTAGCTTGTTTTAAGAAGTCTCCTATTTTCAAAACTAGAAACAGGCTATGTGGTAATGTGTTAAATCTACTTTGGAATTTTATCTGGTTTTTAGCATTTAGAATAAATGACTATAAAAGCTGCTTGCATTTTCTTTCTGTTGGTCATGTGTTAAATAGTTTTAGTTGTCTGCTTGAAATAATGTTTTATACAGTGTTTTATGACATTGTCAAAAAACAATTTTCGAGTTGGTAAGGATCCACGAGAAACCACGACAGTTCTCCATTTCCTACAACGGTTGTACTAACAACAACTCCTTCCTTACAACAACGCTGTTTGCAGTTCCCTAAACAAGACAATTATGTCTAACACTTTTGCTGCTGCAATAGCATCTGCTAAAATTGTCGTCTACTGTTTTCCTCAAAGTAACATACAAGTGAAAATTTTGACTGACGAAATAGTATGCCGAGTGACAAACATATTGAGCCCATATCAAACGCGGCGTTACACGAAGGCTTATCTGGATTCAAGCTATTTGCAAATGTAAGCCAAGTCTTAATTTGTCCTCCCTATAACAACTACCTTCGAACAACATACACAATATTTGTCTCCCATTTGGTGTCGTTGAAGAGAGAGAGCACTGTAGTATCAAATATCTGTTCTGACTCTGACGATAAGACGAGACGTGTTACTTTTGATCAGATATTTATAAATGTATGAGAAAAAGGGGCGTAGTGACAAAAAGAGACATACGGCATAAGTAGCAAAGCAAACATAGACAACAAGCAAGAAACATTATGAAAGGTTAGAATGGTAGGAAGGAATAAAATATACAAAAACTATGTTACTAAATAGCGAACACTCTTTTAACAGAAATGCTTACTGTCATCAAATACAATCTTAATGGACAAATCCATGGCAATCTTTTTTTTATATTGCGCTAATATGTCTCAAACCAGATGCTACCAATTAAGATGATGAGATTCGTCAGGTGGCAGACGAATATCCATCAAATAAGAAATTAATTTCAGAAATGAGAAAAAGAGAGTTATTCCCATACGCTGCAGATGTCTTTACTTTAAAACAATCTACTTTTTATACCAGCCATGATACAATGATCTACAAATGAAACCAGAAATATCAGAATAGTCTCAACCTTGATATATACCGTTGTCAAGACATTCCATATTTTTCTGTTCTATTACGGCAATATATAGTCTGCTGTAACCCTTTCACCACAGAAAACGTTTGTCTGCTTAAGGTCCAATTTTAATTGGCACTTGATGAATTAGTACCCTTTCTGTTTCCTCCTTTTATACATAACGTTGTTATATTGACAAACCTGTATTAACAAAAACCTTTGCAATAGAATTATGTCAAAAGGTTAATGCTTTAACATTTAAATCGAAGTGAACTTTCTCTTTTACTTTCATCTATCATTAAACTGTAACCTGTCTTCAATATAATCTTCTTTTTAGTGGTCGTAATAGACGGGTTCTCTTGTGTATAACTCAAACTCGTATGATATGAACATTACCGTATTCAATTTTAACTTTGTATTAACGAAGTCGCCCGTTAGGCGAACTTGAATAATCAAAAGTAAACCTTTGAAAATAATTTCTTGTCAAGCCTGTTTTAATCGACCAAAAAATAAAGTTGAAGTTTTTAAAAAAGGTGGTCACGCAATGCAACACAAAAGTAGGATGTACAACTGTCACCGGTCTCTAAATACCGTCATGCATGTTCATTGAAGAAATGAACTGAATTTTGTCGGCGTTTAAGCGAAATAAACGACAGAAAATAATCGGCAAATTCCATGAATTGCTCTAGCGATTTATGGTAAATTTACCGTTCAGTTTCTGTCGTTTATTTCGCTTAAACGCTGACAAAATTCAGTACATTTCTTCAATGTACATTATTTATTTGGTTTAATTTGTAATATTAAAAGAACATTTTATTAGTATGCGTGTATTTTTAGTCCAGAGCAGAGGTTGTTTACACGAATGACGTGTACCCTGAAAGGAATAGCCATAATGGCGGTACTGAAACAAAGCAACAAAATGATCGGCGGAGAGCAGAGTCATAAGCCCCGCCTCTTCTGCGCAAAACAAACATATATCCATAAGTGCCGCACTCTCGAGAAATAGCAGTTACACAAATTAAACGCCATTTTCTTCAATGGATTTGAATGGGGCGAATGTAAATATTCAGTTTACATGTAACACAGGTTTAATTTCACGCGTGTATCGAGTTATAGAGGTTCAATTCAATTGTACGAGTAGTCGGTATATCCAGGTCTAACTTTGCTTCCCATAAGACTCACCTAAACACATTCGTTGTTACGTTTTATCGTTTTTCTTAACCCTTTTACCGCCAGAAAATTGTCTGCATTGGTAGTGTCGTCTGCAATATTTTAAGTCAGCTTAAACTGAAGAAAAACAAGTGTCAAGCAGTTTGGATCCTGATCAGACGCCGCTTTACGCATCTGATCAGGATCAAAACTGTTTGCAAAATCGCCAATCGGCACCGTTGACATTGAAATAGTTAATTTAAAAAACCCACTAAAGACAACACTACATCAGGTTAATTCCGAACATGTACCTTTTCAACATTGTCGTTATATTAACCCTTTCATGATCAAATTATTCGGGAGATGTTTACCCCTTCACCGCGTTATTGCCGTCTGCTTCAGTACTGGTGTCTGTAAGACACGTTTCAAAGTTAATTTTAAGGTTGTTTGATTTAAAAAATATTAATTAGAGTGTCAAACAGTTTGGGTTCTGATCAGACGCGACGTTCCGCAGCATCTGATAGTTCTATAACCCAAACTATTTGCAAACGCGCTTTATTGCGTCATTGAGTGTGAAAGGGTTAACATATGAACAAAACTATTTCCTAAAACATGTTTTATAAAACACTTTGAATTTACATCCTAGTTTTTTCTGCTGTAACAGTATGCTGCATACAGTGTTTTACACGACATTTCCATCTCTCTCACGAGAAACTACTTATTTATAAACTAGCCACTTACTAGAACCACCCACAACATGTCATAAATTTATTTGGTACAGTATGAACCATTTCTTGCTTGATTCGTTTTAACGTCTCAACCAAGTTATTTTTGTCTGTTAAGACTAAACTATTGTGGGGGAACCTTCCCATTCAACCGGCAGGGTCTTATTGCATAGTCTAAAGTGGCTGTTTTTGAGCATCAGATGATGGTTCCAAAAGAGAAATTTAGAAGTTGTTATTGTGCTAAATTGCTATTCGGTGAACCATGAAACTCAACCATCTTAAAACCAGAATACTGTATACACCGAAGGAGTTTGTTTATGCCAAAGATTTGTTCTACGTGTTCCCCGGACATTCAACAAGGACGTCCTCTAAGGATACAGTGGAGAAGATGTTATATTTCCCGTTTAAACCAAACACAAACACAATTTATCAAATTATAGAAAATTACAGATTTTAAAAACACGACAGACTCATTT
Source organism: Gari tellinella (assembly GCA_922989275.2). NCBI lineage: Eukaryota > Metazoa > Mollusca > Bivalvia > Cardiida > Psammobiidae > Gari > Gari tellinella. The sequence continues at coordinate 11,168,350 of OV277868.1, forward strand.
TAAGCGGGGTGGCAAACAGTTCGGAGCCTGATCAGTTGCCGGGTAACCCGGCGTCTGGTCTGACTCAAAACTGTTTGCAATGGACATAAGGTTTGTCGAGTGAAAGCATTTATTGCGGAATAATTCCGTCTTCTCCACTCTACATAGTAGGCAGTTTAATGTAGGAAGGGTTGGCCTGTATCTGTACTTGGTTGGGCAGGTGACAATTTAAAAGACAATAGATCAGTGATGCTACATAATGGTGGCAGCGGTGACTGAACACGCACCAGGCGACCTCAGTGCAAAGGTTCAACCTGCCCAAGGTATATAGCCGAAGCCCACCACATAAAATGTTGACAGTTGATCAATTGAAGAAAACCACAACATCACATAGAATTGAAGAAATGCAATGCAAGGTTATCAAATACAAACACATAAAGATAAACTGTATGTACGACTAATTCGTGGCTCCAGACAAGAGTGGGTAAACATGTGCAACCTTCATTAAAACGACTCAAAACGGTATTTTCAATTAATGGTCACAATAAGTGTTTTGTGACTAACAAACTCGTAAGGAAATACCTAACCTAGAATTCTGAAATAACAGTGCAATGACTGATTCATTTGTACCTTATCAACATGCGCGTAATGTGGCACGCATAGTGAAACTAGATGAGACACCAGAGTACGCGGCATCTTATATTGGTGCGACTATACGCTGTTAGGCATTTGTGATTTTAAAGGAATAGCCTATATATAAAAACTCCCTTGTAATTGGCTCTTCGAACCGCTAAATTGAAACTACTTAGAAATTTGTGCTAAATCTTAAAAACTTTCTTTTCATTAGGTGAAATATGGGACACTGTTCCATGCACAGGGTGCGACTTTGCAAATAGTTTCGATCATAACAGGACGAAAAACTCTCAGAAATTCACAGTGTTATGTTAATAATAACTTTCTTTTAAAACTTGAAAAAATATAGCCTTGTTTCAAATTAAATTGTCAATAACAAAAACATATCAAAATTGTTTGGAATTTCAATTTATTTGTAATGTGGTGTTTTAAATATAGCTGTTAAGGGTGTATCAATGTCATGAGCCTTTTTTTCAAAGTATTAAACTTTTTTTCTATCATTGTTTTTTTGGAAGAGCTATTTATGATGAATGAAAAAATGAAAAAAAAAATATATGGTGGTGTCCTTTTTTTTTAGCTACAGCGATTTGAAAAAGGTATGTCAAATTTGGATTTTTTTTCTTCAAATTTTACCCATTCAGAGTACAAGCTTCAGTAAAATCTATTTCAAAACAAAACAAACATGGTAATTTGGGTTTTCTTTATTTATTTCATGTCTATGGTGGTATGTTCACATATATAAACCAAATTTAGACAAAGCAGGCACCAGGTTTGAACAATATGGATCCTTGAATATCAAAAATATGCTTTATAGAGGGCATGATTTTATTAGATTTTTTATTTTATGAAAAAAAGTAAAAAAGTTTGAAAATAAAATAGTTCTAGTATTAAACTTTTTCTTATATTCTACCAGATGAAAGCCCATACTAAGGCAGTTCAAAATATGAAAATAAATTGAAAGGTCAGTGTTGAAAATTTTGAGTTATTAAAGTAAAAAGAGTTATCGCCCCTTTCAAAATTTACAAAAAAGTACCATACCGATGATATTTAGAGCTTTATAAATTTCCCATATGGTGCCCTTTTTTTTCTTAAATTAGTTTTTGTATGAAGAAATACTACCATAGATAGGAAATAAATAACACAAAACCAAATTATCATATTTGTTTTCATTTAAAATGGGTTTTATTGAAGCGGACTGTTTGAAAGGACAAAATAAGAGGAAGTGGGTGGGGTAAATTTTACATGGCCGTAGAGCCAACTGTTGTTCACCAAAATGTACACTTTTTCTATTTTTCACTCATCTTAAATAGCTCTTCAATACAAAACCATCATAGAGTGTTTTCATATACTTTGAAAAGTTCCCAAAGTCATGACATTGATACACCCTTAAGTGTACTTACTACAGTGGAGAATCTGTTATTCTTTCCCGTTTAAACGCAAACGTACGCAAACGCAAAGCACTAAAACGTAGAAAAGAACAACTTTTGGACAATTCTGATATTTCATGTTTATCTTGATGGCAAACAGTTTGGAGCCTGATCAGACGCCGGGTTACCCGGCGTCTGATCTGGCCCCAAACTGTTTGCACTGCAAATAATAGTTTTAGCGTAAACGCGTTTATTGGGAAAGAATAACAGATTCTCCACTGTAGCTCTATCAATATAGATGACAAGAAACAGTTGTTCAACACAGACTTTCATCATGTTAGAATTACAGGTGGTCAAGTTCTCAGTAAGTATGGGTATCTACATTTCATTTTACAGTGTTCCCGCCCTACAACGGCCCTCCCAACAATGAATTCCTCCTTACAGCGACCCTTGCCGCATTTCCCTAAACCGGACAATTGTCTAACGCTTTTACTGATGCTATATCGTATGCTAGAAATTATCGTCTGCCTTCGATTTTTCTCAAAGTTACATTTCAGTGGGCATTTTGATAGTATAGATACAATGGCGAGTGACGTAAAGCTTGAATCCAGATCAAACGCCACGTGACGCGCGTCTGATCTGGATTCAAGATGTTGGAAATGTAAGCTCTTTTCCCTCTTATAAAGACTCCATCCGAACAACGCACACATTTTTGTCTCCCATTGGGTGTCGTTGTAGAGATGGAGTGATGTAGCATTGAATACAGTCAAGTTCCCAGTAAGAATGGGTATCTACGTTTCAGTTTAGTAAAACAAACAAATACGACTTAAAACATTGCAATGGAATGTTGAAAATATTTACGATTTATTTTGATCTTATCATAACTCGACATCTCTGATGGCTCCAAACTGTTGTTATGGACAATATGTTACCCCCATAAAAATCATCGATCAACCAGTCTAAATGGAGGGCGTTATCGTGAGAAGGTATTTATCAATTCTGTATTAAAAGTTTAATATTGAGAACATATGATATGCTTGAGTTAGGTATTTGATATGGTTCATGGCCGTAGTGAAGAGACATAACATGTAATTATATAGGGAACAATTAGAATCTGTGCTAGGTACTCAGTGAGGGACTGGTTAGCAGGTGGGGGATAAACTGTACGAACTTACATATGAGTCGTGCCATGACAAAACCTGTCTTATTGCATTGCAACGTTTTACATACCAATCATCGTTGTTTTCCCAGGATCTGTATCCGAGTTTGGTCTACACTGCCAGAAACTATACATAATAAAGCTACATAAAATGCTTTATATGCATATGGGTGTCAAACAGTGTAGATCAAGACCAGCCGCCGCGTCAAAGACGCGGTGGCTGGCCTTAATCTACACTGTTTGCAATGCAATGAGCCATAGTTTGCAAAGGCACGGCTCATGTATTTTGATTAAAAAAACATGAACGGCGTCTTGAGATGTACTGTAATATATTCGGGCTTTGTAAAGAGTGTAAACTATGATCAGACAGTTGGAAGTGTCAATCTTCATTCGTTCTCTTTCTGCCTTGCCATTTTCTTGTTTTCTCTTTCATTTTCTTAGCGCAATACTATATTTGATGTTAATCCTTTACCTGTCGATCGCGTTCGACTGATAATTGTAAATGGTATGCGCGTCTTATCTGGATCTATTTTTCATATTTGACATTGTCCAATATACAAAATACATTAATCTTAATTCGCGAACTTTACATACAACAATTTCAAAGCAGACGATATCACTGCAGGATAGGAGTTAACAAAGTTGTGGAATTCAGAAGAAGTGGCGCACTTCGGGTTTTCCTTGCAAAATAAGTCAACCTGCTTTAGTTACTTGTTATTCTATTTTAATCGTTAAATTGTACTTAAATACCTAATTTATATAATTCGATACCATACTCAGCCATCGATTTGCTGTGTGACACTTGATAACCATTTGCCAACTGTTCTGATTCTGATGATAGGCTAAATATATTTATCAGATACCTGGGTTTCATACTCACATCCATATGTCCCCTTATAATCAAACCCGCATAACACGATTAATAATGCTTACCATCAGGGTCTACATTTGTGTTAATTAGATTTTGGGTGGGTTGGCACAATCGAGTTATCCTTACCAACCTAGGTTAGACATTAACCCTATCTCTCTCAATGACGCTTGTTGGGAAACTTTTTCAGTCATACGGCCTTATTTTATTTAACTTTGAAGCGACATTTCAGAAAACGACATTGAAGCCGACGACAATGAAACGGTGAAGGGGTAAAAATCTCCCGAATAATTTGATCATGAAAGGGTTAACAAACAACACTGATCAGATCAGAAACCGTGTAACTCACTGTCCCCTCATTATCTTCATTGCTATTTTTATCCTTTATATTTCAAACAACAACAACAAAACACATAACTAATTGGCGTTATTTTACCGACTGCATATTTGAGCAGACGAAAGTTGAGTCAGCTAAGGGTTATGCATTTATCGATCTAGACTTTTACATCTGTTCTATAAGCTGGAACCAGGCTTGCTTAGTGGACCGTTGTATTTCGTTTCCTCTTAACCCTTTAACGCGGGAACCAGTTTATCTTGACCTATGCAAACAGTCTGGATCATGATCAGACGCCGAGTGACTCGGCGTCTGATCATGATCCAAACTGTTTACCACTTGGAATGTACTTCTTCCATTACAAAGAGCAAAGAGTCAATTTCTGATTGAAGCAGACGACAGTTTGAGCAGACGGTATTTATTCAGTTCTTCAAGGGTTTAACTATGAAAGAGAAACATGCCATTGTCACTTCAAATATTTAATCATAATTTCAGGTATGGCGTTTACTATTAGGACTGAATCGATCTGACATGGGGTTATGTCAGCTCTTTGATGAAAAAATAAATGACATCTGCTTCAGACTCGTCTGCAGTTCAAAAACGAAGTGTTTAAGAAATGACGCGACTCATGGAATTTGCAGATCATTTTTTGTCATTTATTTCGCTTAAACGCCGAAAAAATTCAATTCATTTCTTATATTTACATTAGATTTGCTGTAATTTCCAATATTAAATGAACATTTTATTAGTATGAATGTACATTTTAATCCATATTAGAGGTTGTTATTACGAATAATGTGTACCCCGAAAGTAACAGCCATGACTGCATTACTGAAGCAACGCAACATAATGATTCGCGGAGAGCAGATCCATAAGCCCCCGCCTCCTCTGCGAAATGTATCCACAAGTCCCACCCCTAGAAAAATTTCGTCTATACTAATTAAACGTCATTGTTTTCAATGGAATAGAATGGGGCGAATGTAAATATTTTCTATAGTTTTTCACGAAATATAATTAAAAAGTCAATAATTTCGATTTTAATGAGATACCGACATACTCAGCGACTGATAAGGATCTTAACAACATGTACAGGTTCTGACAAATGTAAGCCACGCCTGACCTTACTCAAGAGTGTTAGGAAAGGTAGGTCAATTCATATCCAATACGTTTCTTGCCAGTTTCAACATTGACGTTTGCGGTGATGTAAATCTGAATTTTAACGTCTTTACCTGTAAAAACATATACATTAATACCATATTTCCACAATTCTGTATTATATACGGTTTTTGCCAGTGTAGACACAACTCAGATACAGAGCCTTGGATGACAACGATGCTTGGTCTGTTCAATACAAGTTTGCAATGCAATAAGGCTGGTTTTGTCAGTGCACGCACGGCCTGTATGTAAAAGAAGACGAACGGGTACATGTAATGTACCAAATGGTGTAGTTATTTATGTTGTATTCAGCATTCACCTGGGTTTAACATCTTTGAGTCTTCTGTTTGGTCGTTCTGTTCAGTTTTACTGACAATCGACATATATCAGTGTTTTCAGGCTCTACTGATAACTTTCCTTTATATGACCAAGACAATGTCATGAGCAAATGGAAAAAAACGTTATTCTTTTTCAATAAACGGGATATTGAAAAATATGCGGGATCGATTATTACATAACAATTCCAAATACGAGTAGTTTGGAGCCAGATCAGATGCCGGCTCTGATCATACTCTGGACAAACTTTTTGCCACTCCGGTTAAAACGAATCGTTATATTTTATTAAATATGTACTTTTCTACATTTAAATGCATTGCGTTTGCATCTGGTTTTTGTTTAAAACAGAATAGAATAACGCCTATCTGACAACTACCATCATACTGCCATATATAGACAACACATCTTGCAAGTTATTTCCGAGGTTCCATTCCATGTGTTACCACGGCAATAAAGAGACTCGAGCACGCGAGATAAGGGTATCAGTTACACGGTTTAGAATTAATTTCTTATCATTATTCATCGTGTCACACTTATTCAAGATAGTGTTATTATATTTAGCACATATTGGTTTACGTGGTAAATAGTAATTAAGGAGTATATATCAAGTGTCGCTCTTTTATTATTAACTCTATCGCTGAGAATATGTTTACATGTTACCCCTTCACTGCCTTACCCGTGTACTATATTTATTTGCAAGCAGTTTGGATCCTGATCAGAGAACACGGGGTCCGATCAGGATTCAAACAGTTGGATACTCAATTCTTAAGTCAAAATACCTAAAATTCAAACTAGAGAAAACTGATCAGATGACTGATTTGAATCATTAACTTCTTGCAGACGACACTTGTTTAAGATTTAACCCTTTTCCCCATAGCTGGTTTCTAGTATTGAAAATAGGTGTCAACTTAAAGCTGGTTGAAAGTAAAGCAGAATGCACCTTAAGGTGCATTCTGCTTTACTTTCAGCCTGCTTTAACTCTTTACCTGATAGCCTAATTCTTGTATTGAAGATAGATGACCACTTCAAGCAGGTTGAAAGTAAAGCAGAATGCGCCTTAGGGGCATTCTGCTTTACTTTCAGCCTGCTTTAAGCTTCCGTGTGCTTGAATATATAAAATATTTGCTATAATATTTATTCATAACTGATTAAATTGGAACAACTTTCTTCAGCGGAGGAATAAATTATATGCGCTAAAAGGCGCTTCTATAGGGGAAAGGGTTAAGCTATCATCTGCTTGAATGTAGAAAATATTTCTTATGATACATATTCATGACTGAATAAATTGGAACTATTTTCAATAGTGGAGGAATAAACTGAATGCGCTAAAAGGCGTTGCTATGAGGGAAAGGGTTAAGACGTCGCTGCAGGGAAGGGAATAATTTCAATCGTTTAAATAGCTTCATTTTCATCATGTTAAATAAAAGTCGAACACGTCAATGTATAGTGTAGTAATGATGATAAGGGCAGCAGACAACTCAAATGTAAATGTAAAAATTATTATATATGTTATTTAATCATCGAATAATTTCAAAGAAAAAAATATCCAACTAGTTTCACCAATAGTAAAAATGTAAATATTAAAAGTTTGCGATCCAATTCCTCTCCTCTTGTATAAGTTCAACAAAAAGAACCCAATGGCACGATAAAGGAACACGCGGCGTCTGAACAGGTCTTGATTGAAAGCTGTTTAGTATGACGAGCAAATAAATGCACTTTCCGACTTCTCGTTCAGGGCCCGTTTCATAAAACTTCGTACGACAAAAAGGTCGTAATTCAAAACTTTATAATATTATTTTTTTTATTTCTCTATTTAAGTTTGTCGTGTGACATCTTTTTGGAATCCTCTTTTCAAACGATTCCAAAGAGATGTCACGATAGTGACGATACATAATTTGACGGAGAAGTGAATAATAATTAAGACTTTTATATCCTGACTTCCGACAACATTTGTCGTACGAAGTTTTATGAAACGGGCCCCAGGTGAAAATAAGAACTGGAATTGAGACTGATTGATTCCGAACTTAAGTGATATAGCATTTATTACATACTTTTAATGTGGTAAATTCTTATTAGCACGACCTCTTAAACCGAGACTAGATATCAATCGTTTAAATCAATATTCCATTGCCTGTTTCTAATGTTAAAGACATGTGCCAATTGAAGGCAGGTTGAAAATACATGTATAACAAAATAGGCTTTAAGCTTTATTTTTTGCCTGCTTAAAGCTACCACCTAAAAGAATATAGAAAATAATTATTATGGTGCATATTCTATAACTATTTTCTTAGATAGAGGAATAGTAAAGTGAATAACACATATATTTATTGGCGACATGGTTAAGAAAGGTAGCATCTCAGTGCGGGATTAAAGTTGATGATTAAGTTACGACAGAACATTTCTGTTTAATATTCATCTTGCTTGAAGCAGCTTATGAAGCGGTCTTTATACAACGATACAATTCCTTATTTTGAATTGTGGTAATAACTGGGATAAGAGTATCGTATTTACGACAATCTGTTGCTATAACAACGCAAACAAATGAATATGCATATCGAAGTAGCAGTAATTTACAGTGAAGTGCTGTTATCATAACAGTGAATCTCACAAGTATATCGGCCCCAAATATCATATTCTTCCAGACATCCTTGTAAATAATTTACGTCGGAGGAAGAGTTACCAAGAACATTCAGGTCTGTCATGTAAATTGCATATACGAGTACACATGATAGAAACCAGATACCATATCTTGACGGAAGGTATATCTTAACCCTTTCACTGCCAACTAGCTCGTGAGATTTTTACCCCTTCACCGTTTCATTATCGTCTGCTTCAATTTTGTTGTTTTAAATGTTGTTTCAAAGTTAGAAAATAAGGCAGTATGACCGAAGAAATTCAAACACGAGTGTCAAACAGTTTTGCTCCTGATCAGACGCCGCGTAACGCGGCGTCTGATCAGGACCCAAGCTGTTTGCAAACACACTTTTAAGCGTCATGGAGAGCGAAACGGTTAACCCTATCTCAACCGTTACTGTCTGTTTCCACCCTTTCAACGCAATTACAGTCAAACCTCTTTATAACGATCACGAAAACAAAGACTTATTAATTGTATAAAATACAGGTGACAACTGAAAGCAAGGTGACAGTATAAACAGAAAACTCTTTTATGGGGTTTCTGTTTTGCTGTCGCCCTGCTTTAAGCTGTCACATGTCGTAAACACCTAATAATTAACTCAGATTTGATGTCGTAACAGAGATGTGTTATTGTATATCGTCTGTTTTCAAAATGTGGCCAGCAATATAAAAAATGAGTACGAGCGTCGAACAGACCGGATACTGAGTCCTGATTCGACATCGCTTCATGCGCCTTTTTGAAATGTCAACTTTAGTCGCTACAGTGCTCCCTCTCTACAACGACATCCAATATTGAGAGTGTTGTTCGGAGGGAGTCATTATAGGGAGGGAAAATTAAGCTTGTAAACCCTCGGAAACAAGAATGTCACCATCTGCTCCTCCTCCGGATGACAATTCTGTTTATCGGGTTGACAATTTGAATGTCACGCAAACTGACATTTAATATCTAAATAATATAGCCTGTAATATAGTTTCTAATGTGCCTCCTCTTAAAATAACTAACTGTTTGTTTCTGTATTAATCGTCATTGTTACACGGGGGCCTCCGTGGCCTAGTGGTAAGTCACTGTGACTCACAGCACTAAGCTCAGGTCGTTCGGATTTTTTTCATGTGGGGAAGCCTTCCAGCTGGCTTGCGGAAGGTCGGTGCCGATTTGTGTCTGAAACAGTGCATAAAGTGCTTCTGGTGTCTTTATCCACCAGGGGCCCGTTTCATAAAACTTTTTACGACATAAAATTATGCTGTCGTAAGTCATATTATAAGTCTCAATAACTATGTATTTCTCCATCTAATCCTGACTTGTGACACCTCTTTGGAATAATCTTGAAAAGACGATTCCAAAGAGATGTCACAAGACAGGATTAGATAGAGAAATCAGAAATAAAATGTTTTTTTAAAGTTTTGACTTACGACAACATTTGTCGTAAGAAGTTTTATGAAACGGGCCCCTGGACGTCCCAATATGACCGAAATACTGTTAAAAGCGACGTAAAATCATAAGAAATCAAATAAAATCATTCTTACACAAAAACAACAACTCAGTTGTAGCGTTGTATGTGGTGAACGTGATGAACCAATATGTAAGTTGCACCAGTTTAACCATGTCTGTTCATTACGTCTTTACTCGTCTCTATTGTTTGGATTCTGATCAGTCACGGAAACATTGATTCATGTCCAAACCGTCTGACACTTATATTTCAGGGGCCCGTTTCATACAACTTCGTACGACATTATGTTGTCGTAAGTCAGATTATAAAAGTCTAAATTATTATTCATTTCTTCACCAATCCGGTATTTAGATATCTCTTTGGACTCGTCTTTTGAAACGATTCCAAAGAGATGCCACAATCAGGATTAGACGGAGAAAACAGAAATAAAATATATCTTAAAGCTTTGACTTACGACCGGTTTTTGTCGTACGACGTTTTATGAAACGGGCCCCTGAAATATTCATATTAGGAAAGCGGTCAACACTAGTTTGAAAAGTGTGCGTCTAAGTTGTAGATATATTGAACTCTTTGCGCTTTGGGCATTTTATCGTCTTCAACAATAGCCGTCTGCTACTGTTCTATGAACAAAATTTCTTGTCATAATGGAATGTCAAACAGATTGGATTCTGATAACCCATACTCTTTTTGCAATTAGTATCATGATTTCACTGTTAGCATGCAGAATACGTTGTTATTTTCCGTTTTAAACGTAAACTCAATGCACTAAAATGTTGACAATGTCAGTTTTAGAAATTTGTAACACTTCATTTTAATCTAAGGGGCCAATAATTTGGAGTCTGGACAGGCTCCAAACTGTTTGCAATGGAAATAAACGTTTTGCGTCAATGCGAAAATTGGAAAAGAATGTCTTCTTTACTGTAAGGGTTACAGTGAATTTCCCGTTATGACACCGTTTGACAAAACGCACCGAGATGATACCTGTAATAAATATGGCATTAAATCAAAGACAAGGCGAGCCACACACCTGACTGAACTGACCCATATAGGAACGGCGTCGATATACCCGGGGCACTCCGTACTATTGAAAAGTACTTCAACCCTTACACCGACAAATTATTGTCTGCTTTAACACTATGCTCCCTGGCACTGGAAATGGACAATTCTAGTTTCCATTTTAGTCTAGACCATTTTTTTTACTATTTAGGGTGTTAGTTTGCAGTGAATAACAAAATGACAAACAGTGCTGACCCCGATCACAGGGCCCCTAATGGAACCCCCTGATCTGGCTACACCGTTTTGTTGGACAAATGTACTCTCCGCATATGTACTGTTGTCAAATGGCGTAGATATGCGTCACTAGGTTTCAAATAAGTACATGGCCGACAACTGTTATGTTATACGACTAATTGTTTACTTTTTGATAGAAGTAACATTAAAAGGGAAACACATTTTATTGATCGATTAGAGGACGACATACACGGCGTTTGAATATTATTACGGCATTTTAACGAGATTCAAACGAAAAACACTAATGTGTAGAAAATTACAAGTTTTGAAATTGCTATGGAAATAATAGTTTTAGCGTAAACACATTTATTGGGAAATAACAATGTCTTCTCAGCTAGATGCGTCGCGACTGGATCGGAACTGTTTGCAATATAAATATGTATCAGAGTTTAAAAAAAACGCTCTAACCACCAAAATAGCCATTAATAAATATACACGTACAATGTTAAGTCAAACACGTCAATTCATTGCAGAAAAGCAAATCATAAAAAAAATTGTAGCTGGAGATTTAGACAGTACACTATGTAACCACCATATGTTTAAATGTCAATACAGGATTTTTTATGTCGCGCAGACTCGCTAGTTCGTACTTAGCTATGACATGAAATGTTGAATACATGGTTGATAGACAATATATAAACAAAAACATTACTTTGTATCTCAAAAATAACAAGAAAAAAATCCTCCTATTACAGATACCCCAAAATGCTCATGTTCGGCTTTTAGGTCAACGGCTGCTCAATGCATAACAATGAGAAAAGCAGAAAGTTTTCGTCGACATTTCCTGGTTGCTTGATTCTATTTTTGTTTTAAACGACCATTATTGCATTAGTCGTATGAGCGGTAGTAAAGAGGGAGTTTATATTACACGCATCGTTCTTATGCAAACAAATTCGTTCGCCAATGATGCTCAACTGTCAATAAAGAAAAATCGATCTAGTATTGAAAATTAACCCGTAACATGCTAAGCACGACTTGGTTGACATTTACAAACAGTGTGTACACTGTGGTGTCTGATCTGGGTCCAGATAGTTTTCCACTGATACATGATGTATTCAACTTTTTTCAAGTTTAAAAAGCATTAGAATTATAACAAGACTTTCCGCCGACGATAACTCAGTATGGTAAGGGTAAATGGTAGGGGCGTAGGTGATATGCATATCTGCAACGTTATATTTACTTTGCGAACTTGCAATATTCTAGCCACTCAACAGAACACTTAATGAGTTGATGGTACGCATGACAGACTGATGCTTGAAGCTAGATGGAAGTGACACTAATTGATAAGATAGCTTTAAAACAAAGCTTTATATATAAAAACTCAGTAAGTCCAGTAAGTCACACCGTTTCAATATGTTACGATCATAAACAATGCAGTAAAAACAGTTAGAATAAACACAATATATTCATACATCCAAGACATGAGGTGGTAGGCATGAGAGTCTAAAGTGCAATATGAACTGATAATTATAACAAACACAATCCAATGGTGACTCACACAACAAATGTGGTCATCAGGAGAATCGTTTTCTATCTCTCTAAATTACCTGAAACTGTTACAGAACAACGCGCATTCCAAAGATGTATTCACACAACGAGTTTTGGTGGCCTGTATGGATGTGGTATAGCAAGAAACATGCTCCGGGAAATGGACATGGAAGGACGTAAGCATACATGCATGCACAGTTCAATTACTACATCACACCCTGTCGACTTATTAGGCAGCTCTTTTAGAGCTACTACGATTTAGATGCGAGGCCATTTCCGGGCGTTGATAGAGGCCACCAAAAACATGACAGAAAGGTGAGTAAAGTTTCGATTTTGCTTCAAAACAGTAGTTTTCTGCTGTTTTTCTAGAAATCGGGGAATGTAGTTCCACGTAAAAATATCCAGTTGATGAATTAGTTATCATCATATGCTCCATTATTGCGATGTGCCGACCCAATTTCATTCGACGCAAACGTTACACGATCAGTTTCAAACCGAAAGTGGTCAAAACATCAACATGTATGTGCATAAAAGTGCAATGCACGAATTAAGCATGCATCTAACGCAGAGACAAGGTGCACACGAACACTATTGACTGTTTGGTATACTTTATGTGCATCGGAACACGCAACGTTGGATATTATGTGCCAATTTTCCAAAAGATGTGCCTTGGAGGCTGTAGGGTGCCTGATAAGAGCTGAGCAACCTACTAAGAGGGTTCTTTCTGTTGAACAGATTTAGGGCAGATATTGTCAAAAATTGCTTTGTCGGAACGTGTTGTAGTTGCAAACCACGGACATCTGATCGCAAATCGACGTCACGTTATTATGACAATCGCCTCTATCAATACTTGACGTTGATCATCTATTTCTATACCACCAATGTAACAAGTTGGTACCTTTTTGACTGCGTGATCACCTTTTGTCATGTATTCAAAATTGAATGTTGACAACGTATTTTCCGTTGGGCATGCACAATTTATTTTGGACTCTGAAGGTAGAAGCTTGTTTTTCCCCAGTAGGACACTTGTTTCATTTTTCACCCCACACATGAACCGTAATATTTCCCCCGAGCAGTCTTTTCCAAGCCAAAATAATTTCAAGCTCATGTCACTATACCTCATGCATCGTGTGTCATCACTGTTGAACCATTTCACGATATCTAGAAAGAGAGTAAATACTTCATTATTCAAAGGAAACTTTCCCTCTTTCACAATTATGATCATTTGTTACGCCTTGCTCTTCAAGCACTGGCAAAACGCTTTCAAGCAGGTCCTTTATACTTTCTTGATTCGATGACTTGGTTTCTGTTTGAAAACTATCATCTGAGCTATTGTTCATATCTTTGTCACAAAAAGAGTCATCAGAATACAGATATGTTTCATCGTCTAAACAAGTTGGTAGTGATCGCCGTTAGGCGATTGTATGTTGGTATGTCTGCACTCTTGTCAAATAATGTTTTCATTTCATCGTTTTTAGATATTGGGGACAACAATCGAAAACACTTTAGATCTGGTGAATATTTACTTGCACTTCTGATATTTTAAATTGTCCTTTTAATCTTCGCTAGGGTAATTACTACTTAGTGGAATATTTGATTCAGCATATGAAAATTTGATTTGAGAGGTATAGCTGTGTCTTCGATGTACATATCTAGGGGTTTTCTTCGCCAGGAACAGACCTTTTCTCCTAATACCCCGAAACACACCCATCTGAAACGAAAGGAAACTGTAAGTGGTCTACTGCTTCTATGTCATTTTTCATGATTCATGTATTTGAGAAGTTGTTGTTGAATCCCACTTGTGTACAAAATACAGTACATATTTGAAGTATACTTTCCATCTATTTGCAAATCAGAAAATTGTTCATATTCCAATTTGCTAACATCAGACCTCTTCAATAAGATTATATAAAGCCGTATTATTCCTTGGAACTTCACTTGGAATCATGACATGTCATGGTTTCGATAGAATATAGCAATTTTTGACAATATCAGCCCTAAATCTGTTCAACAGAAAACCTCCTCTTAGTAGGTTGCTCGGCTCTTATCAGGCACCTCATAGCCTCCAAGGCACCTCTTTTGGAAAATTGGCACATAATATCCAACGTTGCGTGTTCCGCTGCACATAAAGTATACCAAACAGTCAATAGTGTTCGTGTGCACCTTATCTCTGCGTTAGATGTATACTTAATCCGTGTATTGCACTTTTATGCACATAAATGTTGATGTTTTGACCACTTACGGTTTAAAACTGATCGTGTAACGTTTGCGCCGAATGAAATTGGGACGGCACATCGCAATAATCGAGCATATGATGATAACTAATTCATCAACTGGATATTTTTACGTGGAACTACATTCCCCGATTTCTAGAAAAACAGCAGAAAACTACTGTTTTGAAGCAAAATCGAAACTTGACTCACCTTTCTGCCATGTTTTTGGTGGCCTCTATCAACGCCCGGAAATGGCCTCGCATCTAAATCGCAGTAGCTCTAAAAGAGCTGCCTAATAAGTCGACAGGGTGTGTACATTGTATATGCAAAGAAGGTTATCGTTGGTGAGCACTAAAATAATATTGCAGAGGGAGCATAATTATTTACAAAATATAAAAAATAACGAATTGTGTTGCTTAGTTTTATGCCAAGTTCATTTAGTAGAACTGAGTGTAACAAAGGAATGTTGAAATGTGACTAGATTGCTGTGTTGGTTTTTCAGTGTTAAGGAATATTAGACAGTGGAGCAGTGAGCACTACACAATCATAACGCACTAACAATCTAACCAGTACCAAATCCAGGAACCAAACTGTTTGACACCCGTTTTGATTTTTTTTCTCTGTCACACTGCCTTATTTGAACTTTGAAACGACATTGCAGACAACAACATTGAAGCAGACGACAATGAAACGGTGAAGGGGTTAACATCTCATGAAAAATTTGGCACTAAAAGGGTTAAAACTGCTTTCAGCTACCCACTTATACTTTCATTGGAAAACACAGATACCGAAGACAGTTATGATCCAGATCCGTGTCCGGATAAACCGTCGCCTGACCAGGATCAAAACTGTCGAGATTTGAATGGATGTTTATTGAAGAGTATAACATCTTAATAATTACAATACAGACGACAATTGTAAAGCAAACGACATCATGTTAGTGAGTTAAAAGCATAACTTAATTGATTGGAATAATGTACTGCAATCTGTGTAACGAAGAAGCAAGTACACAATTTAAACCACCCCTGGGACGTATTTAACCCTTGCATTCCTTATCGCTACATGGCCGTCGTTTGAAGAACAGTTTGGAACTAATATGAAGCCGAAAACTCGCGATTTGATCAAGTTCCTATTTGTTTGACACTCCTGTGGAAATTGTAAAATAAGAAACAAAACCCAACAACAAGGCAAACACTTTGAAAACTATGCAGACAAGAACTTTGAAGCAAACAATAGAATACCATGATAAGAGTCAAAGGAACGAGTCATTTATTTTATACCCTCTCGAAACATTAATGTTAAACACCAGTAAAACTTTACCATTATATCCTCGTAAAATTGATTTCACAATCATGCAACTACCTAGCTCTACAAATATTCGCTTCGAAGGTTTTGTATTGCATAGTGAAGCTCTTAAACTGTATTTAGATTTCCAAGCTAAGCTTTACCAAATGTATGGCTAGATATTGCCATGAACTCTCCCTGTATACTTCCTGGAAGATTTCATTCTAGATGTACAAATTTGGCCTAAGACACTACAGCAAAATATTTCATATGATACGAAAACAGTGTAGACCCTGATGAGACGCAGCATAAATGCAACTTTGCAATTAGTTTGGGTTTCATCTCAGACGCCGCGTAATATTTTTAAATGATTTCTTGCGTTTTTAAATTGAGAAACAGAGTATCGAACGGTTTGACATAGCACAGCGTCTGATCTGGATCCAAACTGTTTGCATATGTAAGCCTAGTAGTGAAAGGGTTAATCGAATATAACGAAATATGTGTTATGCAGCTAACTTTCTATGAAATACTTGTTATAAGACTAGTGCATGCCCTGATTCTGCGTGAGACCACTGGTCAGGATCCTAAATTGCTGTATAAGCCAATTGTACTCTATATAAGGTACACTGTTTTTCAAAGGGGAGTATACTGGTTGCTACGGTTGAATGTGTTAAATGGATGGTTAACGAGTAGTACCAATATTTTAGGACCGAGGGTTTTCATACACGTCCTACATGTATTCCCGCTAGTTCGCTTTACAGAGGTCACATTTTATTTGTAAGATTGGACTTGTGGAAATCAAATCATACGCTTCCAGGGAATTTACAAGCGCTATTGTGTTGGTAGCATACCATTTTCACGAGGAATTTCACGTCAATGTTCATGCATGTACAACGTATTACCTTTCTTCAATATATACACAGTGGCATATGTATATCCAATCAATAAACGTTTTATGCGCTGTTACCAAATCTAGTTTAGTTTGGACCAATCATTAACTAATATAGCAAAATGTTTGGAAAACTGAAGATATTCGTTTATAAATGAGCCGTGCCATGACAAAACCTGCTTTATTTCATTGCAGTATTGTACAGACCAAGCACTGTTCTCAGCCCAGGGTTTGTTTATGAGTTTGGTCTACACAGCCAAATACCGTATATAATACTACTACTACTACTATGCTGACGGTCGCGAAGCGACAATGTCTGTTTTCATATTTTATTTCACCGCTGTTCTCCATTCATTTCTCTGGCGTGACAGTTTAGCCCAGGAATGCAGTTTGATGTTTCTCTGAGTCAAGTTTCTCTTGATGGTATCCTTATATCGTAGACGAGGTCTACCCCTCTTCCTTTGACCAACTGGCAGCACTGAGAACAGGATCTGTTTTGGAAGTCTGTCTTGTGACATCCTCATAAGGTGTCCAGTCCATCGAAGATTCTTTCTGATCAGGAGGTCTTCCATGGGTGGCAGTCCTGTTCTAGCCAGTATTTCCACGTTTGTCACTTTGTCCTTCCATGATACTCCAAGAATGGATCGAAGATGCCGCATCATAAAGGCATGCAACTTCTTCACATGGCGTCTGTACATTGTCCAGGATTCTGCTCCATACAAGAGAGTACTTATAACAACTGCTCTGTAGATCTTGCCTTTCACCTTCATTGACACATGGTGATTGTTCCAGAGTCTCTGACGCAGCCTGCCAAATGATGCACTGGCCTTTGCCATTCTTTTCTGGATCTCGACATCAATACGTCCATCTTTTGCAACTGTGCTTCCAAGATAGGTGAATTCTGGGACAGAATTAAGTTTAGTTCCATCTACCATAATGTCTACTTCTTGGGCACTTGAGGAGTCTGGTTGGTACATCACTTCAGTTTTCTTAATGTTAATCTTCAGACCAAACTTCTTTGATGCATCTGAGAAAGCATTCATGATTCGCTGAATCTCTTCTGGCGAGTGGGCAAGTAGTGCACTGTCATCTGCGAACAGCAGTTCCCTAATCAGCACCTGGGTACACTTGGATTTTGCTTTGAAGTGTGCCACGTTGAAGAGGTCAGCATCTTGTCTAGACTGAATATAGACACCATCCTCCAAGCGTTGGAAAGCCTCTTCCAGCATTGCTGATAGGAATATGGAAAAGAGTGTTGGGGCCAGAACACAACCTTGCTTGACACCATTAGTAACATCAAACGCCTTTGAGGTTTCTCCTCCATCGCTTACGTTTGCCTTCATCCCTGTGTGAAAAGATTCAACCATACATGTGAACTTCTCGGGGCATCCATATTTCCTCAGTAGCTTCCACAGTCCTATCCTTCCTACTGTATCAAAAGCCTTTGTAAAATCAACAAATACCATGTACAGTGGTTGGTCCTGTTCTATGCACTTTTCCTGTAGCTGTCTGAGACTAAATATCATGTCTACAGTACTCCTGTTGGATCGGAATCCACACTGAGACTCAGGAACTACATTTGGGGTGATGTGTTTGGAGAGTCTGTCAAGTAGGATCCTTGCAAAAATCTTGCCTGCAATGGACAGAAGGGAGATTCCTCTGTAGTTCCCACAATCTGTTCTGTCACCCTTCTTGAAGATAGTCACAATGGTGGCATCTTTCTTTCCATGCTTGTGGAATTGAGTCTTCATCCCATGCCTTGCATATCAGTTGGTGTAGCTCGACAAGCAAGTTGTTACCTCCATGCTTCCATACTTCTGCAGGAATTCCATCTCCACCTGGAGCCTTGCCATCCTTCAGTCCCGCTATCGCTTTCGTCATTTCTTCCATAGATGGGGTCTCATCGAGGCAAGTGTTGATAGTGCGCTGTTTTATGTTGGCAAGCGCTTCAGGTTCAATCTCCCCTTGAACATTTAGCAGCTTCTGGAAGTGCTCACTCCATCTTTCTAAAACTCTCTTGCTGTCTGAGAAAATCTCCTGTCCATCTGCTGATTTCAGTTGTACCGGTCCTTTTTTCTGAGGTCCCCAAACTTCCTTCAGTCCACTGTAGAAGCCCTTCATGTCATTCCTGTCCGAAGCTCTCTGTAGCTCTTCTGCTTTTCTGTCCCACCAAGCCGTCTTTAGGGAACGGCAGTGTTGCTGGAGCAGTCTACATACATCTTTGTATGCTGCAACAGTTGATCTGGTACCCCTGGACTGAAGAACTTTCTGATGGGCTTTGTCTCTCTTATCCAGCAGTTGACTTAATTCCTGGTCATCAGGATCGAACCAGTCTTGATGTCTTCTGTCGGGCTTGCCAAGAGATGTTTTGGCCGTGTTGTATACAACTTGTTCCAGAGCTGCCCATTTGTGGTCCACCAAAGATCTTTCCTCTATGTCGAGTTTGTTGAGGGCATCATTCATATCTCTTGCTAGGCTCTCTCTATGGTCAATGGCTTTCAGCTTCACAGTGTTGAGCTTTGATGGCTTCTTTGAACCTTGCTTACTGAATTTCTGTCGTAGGCAAAATGTCAACTTTGATCTCAGCATCTGGTGATCAGTCCAGCAGTTTGCCCCACGCATGACTCGGGTGCTGCAGAAATCCATCTTATCCCTGCATCTTGTTATGATGAAGTCTATCATGTGCCAATGCTTGGAGCGAGGATGCATCCATGTGGTCTTTCTTTCGTCCTTCTGCTTGAACATTGTGTTTGTCACTGTCAGTTCAAACTCACAGCACAGTGCAAGTAGAAGCTCTCCATTTGAATTGCACTTCCCGATTCCATATTTTCCTAAGACCAATGGCCATCTGTCATAGTCGCTTCCTATTCTAGCGTTGAAATCTCCCATCAGTACAAGTTTGTCGGTGTGAGGAATTTGTCTGAGAGTATGTGTCAATTGGTGGTAGAAGGCTTCCTTATTTTCATCTGGGTTGGTCAGCGTTGGAGCGTACACACTGATGAATGTAGCAAAGTTATCTTTTGCCAGTGGTAGCCGCATAGTCATGATCCTGTCACTGATTGGTAGAGGTGTCTCAGTTAGCCTCAATACAATGTCTTTTCTGATAGCAAAACCTACTCCAGCCTCTCTTCTCTCTCCTTCAGGTTTTCCACTCCAGAAGAAAGTGTAGTTTGAGTCGCTGAGACTGCCAGACTCAGAGAATCTTGTTTCACACAAGGCAGCAATATCAATCCTGTACTTTGCTAGTTCCATTGCAACAAGTGCCGTACGTCTTTCTGGTCTGTTGGCTTCATTTCGGTCAAGAAGTGTCCTGACATTCCATTGTGCAACTGTCAAATCCTTAAGTCGTCTTCCTGGTTTATTTTGCACTGTCGACGGAAGATGATGTCGAGCAGCGCGGTCCTTGGTAACCCGGGCGACGACCGATCCGGTATGGAGTTTCTTTCGGTTGTTCATGTCATGAAAACTGCTTGCAAAGGGTATTGAAGTACTGTTAGCTTTTGCAAGTTACTAGCAGCACTCTCTGGGGGAGTTAATAGTAGACCTACGTCGGCAAGAACATGTCGAGACAGACGCAGACTATTAGTCCCTGCAGCGGATGGCCGGAGGATAGCGGGCTTTCCGAATATCAACCGCCCTCAATGTCTCCACATTTACATGTTTTCTGTCAGGGTTTCTCCCTTAGTCTTTGGTTCTGACAAGAACCTGTCCCACAAGGCAGTGGGGGACTATGCAAGGCAGGGGAGTCTATGTCCCTGAGGTATAATTTGTACACCCGCATACCCAATATATAATACAGCTACATAAAACACTTTAGACGTATGAGGGTGTCAAACAGTGTAGATCAAGATTAGCCACCGCGTTTGGCTAATACACTGTTTGTAATGCAATAAGATTTTGTCATTAAAATGCTTTCATATCAATGTTCGTTGCAAAGTCTCTTCTTCTTTGAAAGAGGTTATTTTCTGAAATAACAAATCGTCATTAAGTGTGTTCCAGTCTTTTACATTTTCTAAATTTGTGTTAGAACGAGCAAATAGTGTATATACATATTATACAAATGATTATGGTTTAATTAATGTCATATTGGAAAAAATGTTAAGTTTAATGTGGATATAACACTAAATTTTATTTGAAAGAAAAACTTTAGCGTTGATAAGATATCTGCTAGGCGGGTACCAAATCTTTTATCTGATTCCCCAAAATGTCGAAGTGTCGAAATCGCAAAGTGATTACAAGAAATGTTCCCAAAATACAACAAAAACATTTTGGCCAATGCTGTTACAGGTGAGGAAATCTGGGAATGTTTTATTTTATCCTGTGAGAAAGGTATGAATTGATTGAGTTGGGTTTTACGGCACCGCGACACATGAAATGGTCATATGGCACCGAATAAAAGGTATGGAACAAAATATTGACCACCATCAATAACTGCATAACGCAGAAAGAAAGACTGTTATGTATGCTGTTTTTCTCTTTAGCAAAGATCAAGTGAAAAGTGAAAGAATGGCAGGAAGTTAGATTTAAGAGAGAGTGATTTAAGAAGAATCGCAAAACAGTAAAATGTATCAAATTACAGATTCTTGAAAATATTGACGATTTTTTTTAAATCAGAGCGACAGACAGTGGGAGATTGGTCAAGGGCCGGGCTACTGTAAAAAAGAAAAAATGTCTTCCTTATTGTAGTATGTCGATGTGAACTGTGAGCCTAACTTCTAAAACTATTGTCAGTGAGGAGAGAGTTTTCCCTCGGTAATTGATATGCTGGTCCCAATAACTGCTTTCAATTACCATTTTAATTGAGTGTCCCTTGATTAAAATTAATTCAATATCACTGATAAATGCTTGGTACTAAATTGTAAAGATTTTTAATTGGATATGCACATTGCCTATGCGTTGTTGGTTGTAGATGCAATGTGATATCGTTACCGTATGTAAATATTAATACTGCATTCATTTGACCCTTATCACTGCCATAGGCGCAAATATAGGACTTGACCAACAGTTTTGATCCCGATCAGATGTCGCGTTATGTTTTGTACTCGTATCGATATTTCTTCAATAAAATGCCTTCAACCAGTAAAAAAAGTATTGCAGACAACAATATCAATGTATACGGCACTACGGTGATGGTAATGTTTGGCAGTGAAATGGTTATTAATGTACTCATTAAAATGTATGAGATGAAAAAATAGACATGCTATCAAACCTTCCATTTTCGTTTGAACTGTCGACAAAAACATAAACCAATTTGAATTATTATTGATAAGAATACGGTCTAGAACTCTTCCCTCGCCCTACTCAACACCACCACTACAAAACTATGGAACATTCAATATCTATATAAACAGTAATGCTATAGTTTTAACTCAATTCCGACTAAACTTAAAACTTTTAAATAGATTCTAGTTTAGATCCAGAAAAGATGACTGGTTACTCAGTGTTCGATCAGGATACTCATTCGAAATTCCAATATCACAATTTAGACAAACGCATACGGCATTTTCTTAACCCAGTTGTGATCAAGATCCCATATATGGAACATGGCAAACAATGTTGACTCTGATCAGAGTCTACACTGTTTGCTGATAGGAATTTCAATATAAAACAAAACGAAAATGAAAATTTAGATCAGACACCCCTTAGATAAAAATGGACTTATCCAATATATAAGCATGGAAGAATCCACTGGGCACAAATGGGTTAAGCAAGCGATGTTAATGGGAATGAATTGGTAATAAAACAGATAGTTCTGACATAGACTGCTGAGATAATCACTGGTAAAAACATCCCCGTCTATGGCGTTAACTGATTACCACGTAAATGAACTTTTTAAGCTTTAAAAAAAGGTTTTCATACACTTGGTAAAAAATACGGAACATACTTGCTAAAGTCAATTCCAGTACCTTTCAAGATCAGAGCTTAAGCTTCTTCACGCGCATTCTGCATTCTGCTTTGCTTTCAACCTGCTCCAATAAAGTTGGAATCTGCCTACAAAACTAGAAACAAGCTACGAGGTATAGGGTTAAAACAGGCTGTTGAGTTCACAGCTGGTCAACACAACCGCGATGTTATATTTTAATGACAGACATGAAAAAAATCGCCGCCCTAAACATCCGTTTGCTTGTAAACATTTTCATATTTTGACATTTTAACTGAAGATACATGGATGAGGTTGATATTTAGTTTAGACTTTCAGTAAACGTCGAATAAGCCTGTTTCTAATTTTTTTTAAGCCAGTTGCCTATGCACGACAAGATTACCTATAGCCATGTCGGAGTGTAACTTTAGATTCATGGTAATTTGTCTCTTTACTTCTCTGGTTTAAAAAGTAAACAGTAAAGACACAAGGACCCCTAGATCGGATAGAACTTGGGACACTACGTACAGCGATCGGCCATTCTCGTCAACAGTCGACCCAGTTCCGAACTATGCTAGAACATCGTTCAGAACAGAACGGGCCTACAGTTGTTAAGAATAGATGATATATTTCCATATAATACATTACATCTATATTGACCAAATTGGCCCGAACCCATTACCCCATTAAAACGGAATTTATTAGTTCCAATTTATATATATTTATATGTATTTTCTATATTCTATCAGATAATAGCTTAAAGCAGGCTGAAATGATTTCAACTTGCTTTAAGTGGTCACTTATCGTCAATAGTAGAAACAGGTTTTGGGGAAATGGGTTAAGGGTCCTTCTTATTAAAATACACTAAGCTGCAAATAATGTCAGTTTTTCTTAGTATGTGTATGGAACAGCTTGCTTCAGGATAAAATGTCGAGTCACTTCATACAATAGACCCCCTATATCATAATCACAATTTTCGGTGTTCGGGATAGTTGATTGCTTTAAGCAAGATGAAAGTAAAGCTGAAAACTCCTATAGCAGCCTTCTGCCTCAATTCCGTCTTGTTTTACATGTAAGCTGTCACGTGTCTTCAATACCATCACATTGTCTAGTTTTCAATGATCGTTATATAGTCGTTTTACTGTATGTATATATATTCTTGAATCTCTCTTGGCTAAGACGAAATGGGAAACTACCTGAAGGTTTTCCAATATAGTTCTGTTGTCGTGACATTAAGCCAGGGAACATTGTCACTTTGAATCTTAACAGCATGTAGAGCCCGCCATGGTTCAGGGTCTGGTTGATGTCAGTCTGTATTATTTATGTAATTAACAAGACAATCTTGAACGGAATACGTCCACCGTCGTAAATTATTTACAAAGATGTCTGCGGGGATATGACAACTACGCTGAGACACTTCCGACACATTCAGACAGATGTAAAACGAGATTCATATAGATGTGAAATCATTTATTGATGGGTTTCTACAGTAAAACATCTCTATTGCGACCACTAAAACGTAGGATATCTGATCGTATAAAAGACAGGTGA
Source organism: Gari tellinella (assembly GCA_922989275.2). Classification (NCBI taxonomy): domain Eukaryota; kingdom Metazoa; phylum Mollusca; class Bivalvia; order Cardiida; family Psammobiidae; genus Gari; species Gari tellinella. The sequence goes on from OV277868.1 coordinate 11,192,838, forward strand.
TAGTTTAAAGCAAGGTGACAGTAAAACAGATCGCTTCTGAAGGAGCTTGCTGTTGTACTGTCCACATTGCTTTAAGAAATCACCTGTCGTAAACACAGTTTAGTGGTCGTAATAGAGATGTTTTACTGCACCGCTATATCTAGCCTGTTGATCGTACAACTAGAAACCTTTTAGTCAATTCCGTTTATACGAAGCTCAGCGCTGATGCGACATAATAGAATGTAGAAAAAACGATTGCTTGAAAATATATTCGATAATATTGTAATTAATTATTTAGAAATTAGATTCGAGCTTTATTAGACGCAAAACTGTTTGCATTTGATATAATTGTTGTAGCACCAAGGCGATTATTGGAAAGAAAAGGGTTGTAACCAATATTAGTGAAGTACTATCGAATTAGTTACAAGACATTTGTTAAAATATACTACTGTGACTTATGTTCAGGGACTGTTTTTGCGATATCAACAAATATGTGACTAAAGCCGGTGCAATGCAGTTTTGTAATGACGACCATAAAAATTATGTAAGAGCTGGTCTATGCTTTCTTTATCTAGTTTACATGTGATTCTTTCATTGCCAAATTATCGCCTACTGAAAAAGTGTCGACTGAAATTTCAAGTCAAATTAACCTTTTTGAAATGTTGGAATAAAGAAATACTGGAACGAACGAGAGACTTGACAGTTTGTATCCTGGTTCCGACGTCTGATCAAGTTTTTGTTTTTTCTAGTTATTTGAATCTAAAGCGACCGATGGGATTTCTCTTGAGTAGTCGTTTTCGAAGGACTGAACATTTGCATCAAATATTTTAGCAAAATGTGTTAATACAGATCATGTTCACTTAATGCGGAATCTGGTCAGTCTCTAAACTATGTGGTACAGTGGAGAATGTGTTATTCTTTCCCAATAAACGCGTTTACGCTAAAACTATTATTTACAGTGCAAACAGTTTGGAGCCAGATCAGACGCCGGATAAGCTGGGATATGATCTGGCTCCAAACTATTTGCCATTCATATTGATATTCCTTTTCTACATTTTATTGCAATGTGTTTGCGTTTCGTTTGCGTGTAAACGGGGAAGAATAACATATCACATATTCTCCTCTGTCTGTAATTATGACAAAAATACCAAGCCCAAATCAGGATTGTAGCAGACTAGAGTTGTTCAATGTATAATAGGATGCATGTGTTGATGAATTTGTACTGTTAATTGCTACAAGCATAAAGTCGTACTATGGTCTGTATTTTGTCCAGTGTGGATTCCTATAGAGTTTTCACCTGACTATATCTAAATCGTACATCCATATCAAGTAGACTTGCCAAGTCACTAGGCTATCTTATCTGGGGCCAAACTGTTTGTAAAAAAACCAATTTATTCCTGACCACCGTTAACTCTTAGCGAAACCCTTTCAATTTGATACAAGACGGTCTTGACCATCCCATATCCTCTAAAGTGTCATTACAAATGGCGACTTCACCGGCATTTATAAAATGTTGGATGTATTTCAAACCCGAAATAATACGGCGCTTGGTAAGGGTCTTCAATCAACATTCCAATATACACAGCAACGCTTGTCTTGCAGTGAAAGACAAGAATCAAAACTATTTGATACTCGAATATCTAATCTTGCAATCTTAGCCCTTCATTCAGTAGCCTCTTTCTGATTTTGAAGAAATGTGACTACTAAAATCTTAAGGTTCGTTCTGCTTTATTTTTAGCCTGCTTTAAGGCCTTTCGCTACCGGAAGTCGGTCTTGCGGGCGAGCGGATATGCGTCTGGACGACACAAACTTTTTTCGTACGTGTTTATACTAGAAAATTTATATAAAGGAAATGTTGATACGAATTAGTATATCCTTCATAGCGCAGATAGTATAGTGGTTGAATAGCAATCCAAAGGTCATAGGTTCGAGACCCATCCGATCCCAAAAAAATTTTAAGTGTCCGATTTATTGTCTTGTCAATCCATAACGCAGTAATCAAGAGACATGTTATGTTCAGTCTTCGTTGATTAGAACTAGTGATGTTTACTGTCCAAGTATATGTCCACTTACCTGTACGTTTTAGTTTAATGACTTACAAGTCAATCAAATCGGTATACATGTAAACGATTTGATCGAACTATAAAGCCACACATTGAAGCTTATCAATACGCTCACCTTTTCAAGATCGATATTGCCCATTATAATTATGTTAAAACAATATAATAAACCTTGTATGCAAGTCCATGAATAAATAATAATGCATTTTAATGACAAAGTTTTAATTTAAATATCCCACATTTTAATAAGAAAATATGTTATTACAACAAATCCTGACTGTAATATTTTCTAATTTTTTCAGACTGACTAGTTCATCAACCATATATTTGAATAAAATGAAAACAAATATACATTGAATGAGTCAGTTTTTTGTAATTCAATTTTTTAGCATTTTGCAAAATTTAAATAGCTGATAACATCTTTCTGAACACCTTTATTCAAAATGTTTTTAGCTTTTCTTATAATGAATGTTGTGGACTACTTATTGGGAAGTATAGTCATTAGCTTTATTCATTTTTAAGAAAAATAAAATCATCAAAATTCTAGGTTTTTGTCAGAAAAAAGACCTTAAAGACAAACCACACGATAAATGTTGCCTATATTTACACACATTGTTTCTTAGGCTATTATCATTCTTCATGAAAAGTTTCATAACAATCGTATGGAAACTACGCGCATATGCGAAGTACCTTAAGATACATGTACCATCTGCTAGAATATTTCTTATGCTATATATTCCTGATATATATTTGTTGGCGGCACTTCTGAGGCAGATGATATATTGGTGAACAAAATGAAGCAACAACATTGGTGAGTGATTTTCTAAAGCTGTATTTTAACTTTGAAATATTTGTTACTATGTAAATGATAAAAACATTAGTTCAAATCGTTGTATAAGCATACTTTAATAATTATGAGAATACTAATACATACTTCATGTAAAAAGAGAACTCATTTTACGTGTCTATCTTCTATGAGGCATTCAACATACCATAGTTATATACAAGACAGTAAATTTAACAACGTTACAGAGTACAAGAAACTGTATAATAAATGGCCGAGAATCTATTGCCACACTATTCAGGTTTGGATATTAAAATATCACTGTTTCTATCACACCAACAAACTGTCAATGATTGCGTTAACCCTTTCGGTGCTTCAACATCGAAGTATGAGAGTATGAACCAGTTTGCCACTTAATCATGCATGTCATACAGTTTTATCCCGGTCAGACGCCGCGAAGAGCGGCGTCTGATCTAGATCAAAACTGTTTGCAAATGTTATTCAAGCCGTGCTCAGTACTAGACAGTTCTAAATATCATTTTTTCATATCATTTTGAGAAACTATTCCATTGTTGTGGAGAATAGGTTCATTTAGCAGGAATAATGCATGTAGAGTAATTCTTATCACACTGCTAAAGAAGGGTATTTACCCAGACAGTTTCTCCGACAAATATCACAGTTCACCAGTGACCTTTCTTGAGCATAGTAAAAATGACTACTCTATATATTCACTTGTTAATATCGGACACACTATTTCATCTGAGTAGTTACAACAGCGGAGAAGTACAATATTGGCATGGTTAAAAGTATGTGTAGAGTAAGAAATTTCTCTTTATTTGCAAAATTCATTCGAAGAAATAAAGTGGTAATGGTTTGTGACTTCCATTAAGTGGAGATCATATTTGCAAAAATTACATCATAACTGTTACATTATTTGTAGAACTAAACAGCCAAAACACATCAACATTATTACCATTTTCATGCATAATGCATCGTCTGTTTTAAACCTTTTGCTGCTACTTGTATTCAGTATTATCAATAAATATTTATGCTAAACATAGGAAACATGTTCCACATTTAAGCAGCTTGTAGCTTAAAACAGGCTGATAGCTAATCAGAATGCACTTTAACCCTTTACCTGATAGCATATTTCTAATATTGAAGATAGGTGACTACTTAAAGCAGGTTGAAAGAAAAGCAGAATGCGCCTTAAGGCGCATTCTGCTTTACGTTCAGCCTGCTGTAAACTCTTATGTGCTTGAATATATAAAGAATAATCCCTATAATATATATTCATGACTGATTAAATTGGAACTATTTTCTTCAGCGTAGGAATAAACTGAATGCGCTAAAAGGCGCTTCTATAAGGGAAAGGGTTAAAGCGGTAAGTGCTTTAAGAATTAACCTGTTATAACTTTTATAACTCTGTGTTTCCAAGCAGATGGGTAGACTATTGTCAAATAGTGTAGATCCTGCTGATAAGAGTGACCACTAGCAACACCTTCCCTTCATACTAAACATGTTAAATCAATAATAATATATAAAGTACATATAACTTATATTACGTAAATACATACTGACTTTAGCATGACAAACTTGGTTAAACCTTTACTAGTTATATAAATAGTCTGCTACTTTTTAAATCGAGCTCGTTTAATACAGTGTCGAGTGTTGATTAAATATTGCACTGCCAAATTAATCGTGAGTTTTTACCCCTTCACCGCTACGTTGTCGTCTGCTTCAATATCAATATCTGCAAGATCATTTCACATCTAGAGTCCAGGTAATATGACAAGATATATTGATATGAGTGTCAAACAGTTTGGATCCTGATCAGACGCCGCGTCAATCTGTTTGCGAAGTCGTCTTTTGGCGCTATTGGCAGTGAAAGAGTTGAACAAACCAGCTTTGTATGTGCTATTGCAATGAACTAAACCTGTTTACTGAATGGAAGATCTCATTACTGATAAACAATAGAGACCTAAATACGCTGTATTTGTTGATAAAACAGAACATTTTATAATGAAACAGCAAACGCCGCAGACCCTGATGAGATGTCACGTAACACGGTGTGTCAACATAGTCTATATATTACCTAATGCTCTATATAACTTGTAATTCGTTATTTTTGACTGTTTTACTGTGTTGTTCTGACATTGCCTAATCCGGGGGAAATAGTTTTAACTATTGCCCTCTAGGACAAACTGTTTCCATGCGCGAAAAAGATGCGTAGAAGTTCTAAAACCAGTGTCATTGAGAAGTTTCCCCGTACCCGGAATTGCCGTACTGTAATGAAACAGTATTGAATAATTATCATTGATTGGTGTCTGGAGGATTAATACTTTATTTCATGCTTTATCATTATTTATAGCAATACTATAATCAATGAGACGAGTTCATAATATACATCAAGTTTCGTCGCCACTCTTTATACAGAAAATAACACGGACCCGAACATTACAATAATGTGCGGATGTAAACATGCAAGATGGCATCAATCATCAGACGTCTGTCAAAAACTCAAAATGTATAATATTAGTTACACGGTATTTCGACACCCTGCCGGAATGCCGTGTAAAAACGAATTTATTTCCAGTCTAGATCCAATATAAGAAAGAAAACATACATAATCTGACAAAGTTTTACTCAATTGACCCTAAAAGTTGACACTTGAAATTGACATCATGTCACTGAAAACTCTCGCGCTAGAGTACACAAATTTATACAGTTAAACCTCGATGTCTGGAACTCGCATAAGTGGAATTTACCTGCATTTCTACAGATAGGCCTAAATGCCATAAACCCGCTTCTTTATAAACCGCTTCTGTCGAAAATATCCGTATTTAAAGCTTAAAAGGTGGCATAGCCACTGTTCGACTGAAATTAATCCAAGAATTTATGATGACTGGAAATAATAAATCTCATTTCATTTGTACTTTGGCTCAGATTAATTATTTTTGAAAATCTAGTTAGCCCTATATAAAGTATTAGGTAATAAAACAGTTTTTTCAACAGTCAAAACTATTGTCCCTCGTTATCAGGGAAGACATTTCGAACTGTTGCCCTCGGCCTTTCAGGCCTCGGGCAACAGTTCGAAAGTCTTCCCTGATACCTCGGGCCAATAGTTTTGACTGTTCCCCAAACACACATGAAATAACTGTATACTGTTTGCAAATGTCTCCGTTACATGTAGTAGAGGAAAGCCTTAGATCGGCGAAAGCAGAATTAGATTAAAATAGAACGTTTCTATAAGATTCTTTAGTTTAGTGTTGCTTTAAGCAGACTTCTTTCTTAAATGCTTAAAGGTACATCAGCCCATTGACCTAAATCTGGATCAAAACAAACCAAAAGAGTAAGTTCCTGTTCTCTGGCATATTAAAGGGCGATCAATATGTGTTGCTGTCAAAAATTACTCGAAAATGGACTTCATGCATTAATTCAGCGGTTATCGCTAATATCTTATTTTCCATTCAGACCATTTGCGTAATTTGATTTGAGAATCAATGTAACTTCTGTCTTTTCCTGACATCTTTGGCACAAAGATGGACTCACAAATCGCCAGCTACACGGGTGATTCGCGGCTCTTTCAGATAGATACACTCCCGCTATATAGCTATATAGTATATATACTATATTGTGCTACACTGTGACTTACTATAGTATATTGTGCTATATTGTACTGCAATATACTGTACTGTACTATAATGTTCTATATTATACTGTGCTGTACTGTGAAGCACTTTGCTCTTACATGTATGTAGTGTGTGTGTGCTGCGCTGTACTGTACAGTACTATATACTTCACATTGCTATGTCATACTTTCAAAACTCTACATTATACCCTCACTAAGGCTCAACTGATGTTTAAAAAATGCAATGCCTTCGTTCATGAAGCTTATGCAGAAAGCCACGTGAAAAGGGTGTTTTGCAAAACATTATTAACATTATTATTATTAATTATATATACTTGTGTTTTCGCAAAAAAATCGTTTGATACATGCATATTTACCTCTAGCAAAATGCCACATATGTAGATCTACTGGCCTGTCGCTCCCAAATCCAGAACAGATCATAATTAGAAATTATATTTTGAATTTTAAGATATTGATTTATTTTTTAATAATTTGTTATATTCGGCTACACGTGTAGACAAAAGTATTGTGCCAAACGCCATATTGCCTTATCGTTTTCTCTGACGTGTATTCGTGGTTGTTGTATTCATATAAGGGTTATTTCATAATAAAGTTTCTATTTGTTTTACTCTATAACGTCCATTCAATTCAAAACGTATTGACCTTGTTAGTTATAGCTGTCCGTTAAAAGCTTTGAAGCAACAAAGTAGAAAGTTCCTTTCAACATTTCCTCTATGAAACTTCAAATGGACAAGTCAAGTTTACAATTTAGTCTAGTACATCTTGACTATTTAGGATTGTTTGTGTCAATGACTTGCAATTTTGCAACCGTAGAGTACACAAATCAGAAGGCTTCCTCACTGTTTATTTGGACAAGTTTTCTCTCCGGGCTAATGGAATATCGGTATGACTGTAAAACAGTTCCTAATCAACAGTACAGTAAAAACTCGATAATTCAAACAACTCGCTTTAGTTCGAACTTACCCATATTTAAACGTTAAACAATTGATTAGCAACGTCTTAACATTGAAATATGGATATGTTCGGCTTAAGCGAGATCGAGTTATCGAAATTGAACTAATGAAATACTAATACGGTCGATTTAAGCGAGTTCGAAGTAACGAGTTTCGACTGTATTTGCACTAAGTGCCATAACGTCCATAGCAATCAGCATGAATCTTGGCCAGACACTCACTAACTCGATGTCCGATCGGAAGCCAAACTGTTTTCAATGCAAAGACATACGGACATAGATGGTGACGGGGAGAATGATGGATGATACACTGTACATGTAATATAATACAAGTATCTCACATGAAAGTTTCATTGCGTGCGCATATTATATTTGATCAACTAATTAGAGATGCCGTATCAGTATAGTGAACAACAGTGTAATTATGATATGCATAGTTAATGGTGTTGAAAACGTAACATGACACCTACAAAACTATAATCAGTAAAACCTCTCTATTACCACCACTAAATGGTGTTAATACGTCGGTGTTCAATGCAGATTGCTACTTACAGCAAGATAAACTTGTATCAGAAAGCTCCTGAATGAACTCTCTGCTTTTGTTTCGTCTTGATTAAAAGTGCTGCATTTCTTTAATACAATTAATTAGATTTCTTACCATCGGTGGTAATGCAGAGGTTTTACAGGAGTTTGATTAATCTATCATTGGAAACCCCCTGTGCATTTGGACAATCGTAATGCACCGCGCGATCAATGAATTCAATTATAATTGAAGTTGAATTATGTTGTTTTATGCTTGCTAAAACAACTTTTTTGTTCTTTATTGCTGGATAATGAATTAATTTAAAAACAAAACAGTCAGTGTGGTAATCATTTGAACAGTATTGCTAGTACATTATCATTTGTAAAACATATTTGAAAAACAAAAACAACGACAACAAAAAACTACGGCAAGTTTTCCAGGGACGATTTCTTTTAACCACATCCGGTAGGGAATGTGTTTTTAGTTCCTATTTAATCCTTTCACTGAAAACATTTTCGTGAGGTTTTTACCCTATCACCGTTTCATTGTCTTCTGTTTTAATTTTGTTGTCTGCAATGTCGTTTCAAAGTTAAAAAGAAGGCAGTATGATTGAAGAAATTTCAAAACAGTTTGGATCCAAACTGTTTGCAAACGCGCTTTTTTAGCGTCATTGAGAGCAAAAGGGTTAATAGAAACTATACGTAAACACAATATAATAAATGAAAAAACAATCAACAGGCTTTTTAAATGGTTGACCTTTGTTTTAAATCTGAAAGTGACACTGTTTGAAACATGATGAGACGCTGTTATTATCATCGTCAGATCTGGGACACGTGTCATAAAACGTCGTACGAAAAAAAGGTCGTAAGTCAACATTTTAAAATACATTCATTTTGTGATTTCTCTATCTAATTATGTCTTGTGATATCTCTTTGGAATCGTCTTTTCAAGACGATTCCAAAAAGATGTCACAAGACAGGATTTGATCGAGAAATGAAAAATAATTGAGACATTTATAATCTGACTTACGACAACATTTGTCTTGCGAAGTTTTATGAAACGGGCCCCTGGTTCCCAACTGTTTGCAATGTACATGTACAGTATTTTTAGACATATTTGTGCTTACGTCATCCGCTGTAATACTTTCGTTTCGAAAGAAGGCTGTGCATTGCAAATAGTTTAGAATCAGATTAGATGCATAGACACCAAATAAAAATTTGATCGTCAAAATGTTTACCAAACTACCATTTCCTTAATTGTGTTGCATGCTCGTTCAGTCTGGTTGCACAGGAAAGAGAATAACAACGTTTTAAGACACTGCATGTGTTAACTGTAGAAACTAAATGAATGGTTTTCAAATCATCAAATGAAAGCAGTTGCCATTCAATTACTTGACAAAAGGCATAGGCCAAAATAATGATACACACTTATTGACAAATATCTATGTATTTACATTCAACAGTTTTTTGAAATTTTGAATAAATATTAGACTGTTTCGGTTTCAGTTTTGAAAGACGCCGCTACTTGATTTGAATTTTTGGTTGTTTTTTTCTTTTGAAAAAAAAATCGTTTTATTTGTGAAAATAAATTATTTTAAAGTTTTCATGATATGTCGCCATACGGTGATTCAATTGTAATTAACAGTTGTTTGCATAATATAATAGGAAGCATTTGCTATTTATAGCTAAAACCTTACTATGCTGTTTTGTCGTCCGTTTCAAATATATCATCAGCCAAATATCTCAAGCTCAGATTGCATGCTTTATCAACTGAACAGCAGTTGATTATGCGCCCTAAATATTTTGACCTGGAGCAAAACTGTTGGCAAATATTACCTAAGTTTCGCTTAGCATATCGCTTCTAACGACGACCATTTTTGGGATTTACATCAGACGCAGAGTCAATCGTCAGATCAGGGGCCAGTTTCAGGAAACTTCGTACGACAACATCGGTGGTAAGTCAAATTATAAAAGTCTACATTATTATTCATTTCTCTATCTAATCCTGTCTTGTCTTTTGAATCGTCTTTAAAATACTATTTCAAAGAGATGCCACAAGACAGGATTAGATAGAGAAATATGAAATTGGTTTGACCTACGACCGTTTTTGTCGTACGAAGTTTTATGAAACGGCCACCAGGATCCCATTTGTTTGGACATTTGTATAAAATGCCCTAACAGTCAAATTTGCAAAAGTCAAATAAAAACAAAAATGAAGACGGCAGTTACTAGTGGAAACGACGTCATTACTTCCCTATAAACGAATTTACACCAAAGTTATTATTTCCAGGTCAGACAGTTTGGAACCAGATCAAACGCCGCGTATCCCGGTATATGATCAGACTATAAACTATCTGCTACTCAGAACTTCAAAAACAGCCAGAATTGTCAACAGTGAAATATTTAAACAGCCGTATCAAAACAAGAATCATTGACAGTCTAAGGGATTTGGCAGTTTAATGTAGGATATCAGTTTATTTAGTTACAGTGGTCTATTATTTATAACTTTTTTGATGTTAACCAATTCAGCCCTGAAAATCGTTCAATTCACTGACAAAATATCGCCTGTTTCGATATTGCTGTCTGTGCATTCCTTTCAACGTTAGATTTAAGGCCATATGATTTTAGGAACGTAGATATAAGCGCCAAATAGTTTAGATCCTTATCAGACTGATCAACCGGATTGAAAAGTTGACTTTTATCGTCAATGGCCTTGAAAGTTTTATGATCTTACTGGGATTTTCAAATATTGCTAGGAAGTGTCATTTTAGATAACAGTGGAGAATACATTATTCTTTCCCAATAAAAGCGTTTACGTTAAAACTATTTATTCCATTCCAAACAGTTTTAAGTCAGATCAGACACCGGGTACCCAGCGTCTGACCAGTCTCCAAACTGTTTGCTTTCAGTTTTAGATGATTTGTTAAAAATGTCAAAAAGTTGTGCACTGCGATTGCGTTTCGTTTGTGTTTAATGGGTAAGAATAACGTCTTCTCCTCTGTACCTCTTTGAGTTGTGTCTCTTAGGGTGTGACATCGTGGATTTGCCTTTATCTATTATTTATGTAATAAACAAGACCTTTCCAGTAGAGTTTTCAACGAGCATTCTCTTTAGTTTGTAAAAATCTACAGAAGAGAAGATGTTAGGCTTTCCCATTTAAAAGAATTAAAACAAAAGGCAATGACATAACTTGTAGAAAATGACCGCTTTATGAAAAGTCTGACTATTCATTTTGTCTTATTGTCAAATGTTTGCAACCTGATTTGCGGGATTCGATCTGGTTCCAAACTGCAAGATGGATATACAGTATAACCTGTCTATGACGACAACTAAATGAAGGTCGATTGAATGTACGAAAGTCAGGTGACAGCTTAAATTATGGTGACAGTGAAACAGAACGTTCCTAAAGGAGCTTTCTGTTTTACTGTCACCTTGCTTTAGGCAGTCACCTGTCTCCATAAACACTTGATATTTGACAATGCGCTTCATGGCGCCATTAGGAATAAAATGTTTAAATAATAATAGTCTGTCTTTCTGTTTCTCTCAGTTATAAAATATAGGTAAATTGACTAAAGAAATGAGTGTTGAACAGTTTTGATCCTAATCAGATGCCTCGTTATACGGATCAGGGTCCAAACTGTTTGCAAATATCAATTGTACTCGGAGTAAGGCAGTGGAGAGGTTGTATTTGGCATATACATAGTTAACGGGGTACTATGAAGCATACTAAAAAAAGTCCATGCAAAATTAGCTAAAGAACATTTTGAGATTGACGTGTTATAGTGCATATAAATATTAATCAACGGGATACTATGAAGCATAACACATTTTCCATGCCAAAATCAGCTGAAGAATATTTTGAAATTGACTTTTAACGTACATATAAATATTAGTCATGTATATCCTATAAAGCATAACAATATTTTGAAATTGACTGTTTACAGTGCATATAAATATTAGTCAACGGGGTACTGTGAAGCATAACAAATTTTCTGTGCAAAATTAGCTGAAGAATATTTTGAAATTGACTAGATCTATTTATAATGGGGAGACGACGATCTTTCCAAATAATACGTATGTTCTAAAACAGTTGCAAAACCCTTTATTTTTATGACCACTAATAATATACATAGTGTTTATTTCTTGTTTAAATGTAGAACAATGAATGGTATAGTAGACAGGGGCAATGTTATTTTAATGCTACTTATTATTATAAAGATTAGTTTTGACTATTGGCAGTAACCCTACATTCTTGCTTTGTAATTGATACATCGCTCCCTTTCTTCAACGACACCCCATGGAAGACATAACTTATGTGTGTTGTTCGGATGGAGTCGTTATAGCGAGGGAAATTAAGACTAGGCTTACATTTAAAAACAGCTTCAATCCAGATCAGACGCCGCGTAACGCGGTGTCTGATCTGGATTCAATCTGTTTGCCACTCTTCATTATATGTATTCTATCAAAATGTCCACTTTTATGTAATTATTAGAGAAAACAGCAGACGATATTGCAGAAGTAAAAGTGTTAGGAAATTGTCCCATTTAGGAAATTACGAGAAGCGTCGTTGTAAAGAATAGGTCGTTGCTGGGAGGGCCATTGTAGTAGAGGGAACACTGTATCACCAAACATCTCAACGCGCTTTCCAAATAGCGACACTGTGCCTGTTTGGGGTTGATGATGAGATTAACGTAATTGGATCCTGGACTCGCATAGCTACAGAAACACTGGCCAGGTCATTATAAGGCCACTGCAATGTCCTAGTGTCTTCATGAAACGCATTGTTTCCCAAACATGAACACTGGCAAATAGTGTAAATTTAATGTGAAGTGATTAACTTTTCAGGCTGCGTAAAGCAAGTACATGTTTTAACACTTGAGCATTGAGCATGATTAATGTACCAGTTTGTTTGAGACCAGGGCCCCGTTTGTAGTAAAGTAATATGAATGGACTGTACACTGGACAATACGTTATTATTTCGTTCATGCTAAAATTCGTATTTTCATTGCAAATAGTGTGAAGTAAGATCAGACGCCGGGTAACCTGGCGTCTGATCTTGCTCCAAACTGTTTGCTACTCGAAATAAAACCAATAGTCAATATTCGAAAAAGGTGCAATAGTCTACATTGCATTTACGTTTCTTTTGCATTTGTAAGAGAAAGAATCACGTCAACTTCAGTGCGTGTGGCTTTTAAGGGAATGTATTCTCACGGTAATAATATACGGTATATATACGCCTGATGTCGACAACGTAAGGTCAATGTTAGGGATACCTCGACAGTCGTTAATTATTGAAGGGAATGTCTACAAGGATATGACAGCCTGGTCGAGGTACTTTAGACCTTCTAGCATACAATAACACACTTATCACAATCCACTGAAGCTACTTTATTTACATTTTCTTACAAGAATATTTCCGCAATATTGTTTTGTTATAAATAACTGTCAGCAATTATTCACTGTCTTGGATATGCATATGCGTACCAAGCAATACCTTGGAGTCCACTGCGTGTTGTTTACGCTTTTAACACTTTCAACCCTAAATTTCTCTTATGGGTATTTATAATCATTTTGGACTCTTCTAGAACCAGTCTACTGTTACATTTTTGGTATGACAACAAACTCTAATGAAAATATCAAACAGTGCAGACCCTGATCAGAGGGATCATATAGGAGTCCTCTGATAATGGTCTACACTGTTTGCATATATGTATGTAATCATTAATCTCTACAGAGGACTGTAGGGTTGAAAGGGTCAATAAGGCTTGTAAATTTTGTTATTTACATGTTAAATACGTTTCATGAAAGTTTGCACATATCACTTTGGTAGCCAACGTAGCTATTCGCAGTAAGTATGTTCTCATACTATGTGATACTAAATGAAACCTAACGAAACCTGCTTCAACATAATAACACGTAGAAACAAAACGTAGCAAGCGTTAATGCGTACATAATTACATAAGGTACATAATTTGAACAACGTAGTAAAACCTACTAATATCGATGTAAACATTAAACGTATCAAACAGTTGACATAACGTGATCGTTTGGGGAAGTAGTAAAACTGAAATCTCAATATGCTGCAGTAAAACAGGGAATATATGCAGAACGTATTTAGCTCATTGCATGGTAAAATTATTCGGGTGATTTTTACGTTTTTACCTTTTAATTGTCGTCTGTTTCAGTATTGTTGTCTACAATAAACATTCAAAAGTTAGGTTTAAGATTGTTTGACTAAATAAATATGGATAAGAGTGTCAAACAGATTGTAACGCGGCGTCTGATCAATACCAAAACTGTTTGCAAACGCGCTTTATGGCGGCATTGAGAGGGAAAGGGTTAATACAGAGAACCTCTATTTGAGTTTTCTGTACTCCTATATTATTGATCTTGCATGAGTCCTTAGGTGTGCCCATGTTCCTTCAATGAGATCTCTTTAACACGATACAAAAATACAGTTATACCTACAAGTGCATGGTTAAAAACCTCTCTATTACGACCACTACATCAAATAGTATTTCCAAGTTTAAGGCAGGTGGCTGCATGAAGCAAGTCACCTGTTGCTTTAAGCTGTCGCCTGTATTGAATATAGCTTACGTAGGTAGACGACCGCTCAGATGAAGGTTTGCCTTCGATGGTAAAAGCAAGGTAAAAAACAAACATATACTCCCTATATATACTCTTTGTTTTTATGTCGATCTTGATTAAAGCTGTATCGTCGTCTGTTTCAATATTGTTGTCTGTAATATTGTTATAGATTTAGATTTAAGGCAGTATGACAGAAGTAAGTTCGATACGAGTTTCAAACAGTTTGTATTCTGATCAGGCGACGCATTAAGAGGCCGCATTCAAACAGTTTTCAGGGTGGGCTTTAGCCTCCTACTTGTTGAAAGAGTCTATAGTTTAATATGTATTTTGTTGAGTGGCCGTTCCAGTGGATGTTTCTGCATGCAGCGAATCTTATAGCAAGCGATCACTCAATATTAACATTCGCCCCATTCAAAACCATTAAAAAATTGACGTTCATTTAGTGTAAACGTGGTTTCTCGAAAGGGCGGGAGTTGTGGATAAGTTTCGCAGAGGAGGCGGAGCATATGCATTTTTCATTCGCGAATTAATCTTTGGAACTCGGAAAGCAAACATTTAATGGATTTTTAAAACAAAATGTTCTTAACTGATGTATGCCTTCCTATTAGCGAAAACCATGCTGACCGTCTCTTCTCTATTAATGAGATAAATTGCAAGAAAATTCATCCGTTTGGATCTTGACCAGTCATCCTGTTTTGAATGACTGCTCTAGATCCAAACCGTCATTATGTTGTTTATATTTTCGAGAAAAAAACGGCTTATATGTATTATCAAAATGTGTGTCAAACAGTTTGGATCTTGATAAGACGCAGCGTTACGCGGAGTCTGATCAGGTTCCAAACTGTTTGCAAACGCGCTTTAAAGCGTCATTAAGAGTGAAAGGGTCAATACAGGGTTGACTGTAGTATTATCGGTTAGACTCCTTTCTATTTAATGCCTACAGTCATTTATCAAGTAAATCAAATGAAACACGGGATATATCAGTTGAGTTCCTCTCTGTCGAACACTTCCAGCCATTGATCAAGTTAATCAAATGAAATTAACCCTAAAATGTGCCACACTCTCGTCTGCTTCAACCGCGTCGTCTGCAGTTGTTCTAAATATACAGTTGAACCTCAGAAACTTCATCAAGTCAAACTTACACCCATTTCAAAGTTAATACATGGCATATTCACAAACAAACTTTTGAATACATGAACATTCGATTAAACCGCATCACTGCCATGACGTCATCAAATTTGAATCCTTGTCGTCTGCTTTTATTTCTCAAATTTAAAATTTAGATATTTTGACTTAAAATGATTATTTAATTTGATTTTAAGAGTATTTACATGATTATTAAACATTTTGAATCCTGATCAGACGCCGCGTTCCAAACTGATTGCAAATAACTATTATACTCGAGGTGAGGCAGTGATAGGGTTACGCGCACTCGAACTAATCGAATTTCAGCTGAAATATACGGGTAAGTACGACGTAAATGAGCTTGAGTCACAGTGGAGAAAACGTTATTCTTTCCCTAAAAAACGCATTTACACTAAAAACTAATATTTTCATTGCAAATAGTTTGGAGCAAGATCAGACGCCGGGACACCCGGCGTCTGATCAGGCTCCAAACTTGTTGCCACTCGTATCAAAATAAATTGTTATTGAATTTCAAAAAAAGATAATTTTCTGCATTAAGGATATATTGTGATTGCGTATCGTTTGTGTTTAAACGGGAAAGAATAACACCTTCTCCACTGTACAGTAATTCGACTGTAGATCTATATAATGGCTCTTATCGTTTTAAAGAGATTCGCATCTACACGTACACTCTTGAATCACGTTTAATAAAATTAGACTTGATAGTTGGTCGTACACTCTAAATTAGCCGTCTGTATTAATGTGTACATAAGTATGTGGTATTTTACCATGACATTGATAAGCCATCATACTGGCACATGTATTTACTAACAGTTTAGATCCAGTTTAGATGCCCATCAACTCGACATCTTATCAATATACAGCGCTCCCTCTCTAAAACGACACCCAAAGGTAGATGAAGATTATGTTTTTGGTCGGAGGGATTTGTTATGTGGAGGGAAATTTGGTACATTTGCAAAGAGCTTGAATCCAGATCAGACGCCGCGTCATTAAGTTTTTCCCTATAAAAATATCCATTATGTACTTTGAGTAAAACAGCAGATAATATTGCAGCAGTAAACGCGTGAGACATAACTGTCCTTTTTAGAGAACTGCAGTAAAGGTGGTTGTAAGGAGGGAGATGTTGTTGAGAGGGCCGACCGTATATTCAAACTGTTTGCACGTCCTTTCAAATATTACTGCAAGTGAGGTGTTAGTAAAAACGAAACCAATGAAGTCCTTCAAAGACAAGTACATTTTAATAGCAATGCAATATTTACATTCGCCCCAATCAATTCCATTGAAAACAAATCACGTTTAATTCGTATAGACGCAATTTTTCTAGGAGGCGGGACTTGTGGATATATATTTCGCAGATGAGGCGGGGCTTATTGGTCTGCTCTCCGCTAATCTTTTTGTTGCATTGCTTCAGTAATGCAATTTTTTTTTTCATTTCGGCTGTCATGCAGCCCATTTATTGTGTCCCCGTCATAGGTGAGAGAAGGTCGGGGACCCATCCTCATACCCACCTCACATTAGTCATATTATATGTCATTTACAAAGCAACATAAAAGAAGGCTTTTAAAACACCCTTTTGGTGTTAAATATTTTTCTTGAGTATTGTTTTAACATATATGTGATTTTCAAAAAGTATTTTTGAATAATGATTATAAATATTTTTCAAATTTATTAGATTTTGTCTTGTTATAAAACACAAATAATGAAGACCCAGGACCAACCACCACTTCCATGAACTGCATAGTTATGCTCTGGGACTGTACTATTTGTCTATATTGGGACCAAAAGCGTCGACACTTACATGCTGTAAACAATAAACACTAGACTTAACTACAAGGGGTTTTTAAATTTTTTAAATTGAGCTTACTCAAAAAAGACTTGCCTATCTAAAAGTAAAGAAAAATGTGCAAGTTGAACAAAAGTTTGTCTGACCTCCAGATGGGTTTCCATGTAAAGCATAAAGCATATTTTTCTTTTCAGCAATATTTTTGTAACTAATGAATACAAGTTTTATATATCAACCTGATTTCCTAATTAATGATATTAATAACAACAAAAGTCTTTTAAGATGATAGTGCCCCTCTATATATAAAATGCAATATGTCTAAATACATGTATAGGTTTTCCATCTAATTTGACTGTAAAGGTTGGTTGAAGTTATTTATATACATTTATAATATATCTCAGAAAATTAGATTGGTCACAGTCAAGGTCAATGAGAGGTCAAGGTCAAATAGGTATATGTCAGCTGAAAGGTCTTGATACAAGCGGTTATATTTCCAACTACACGTATCAAGGAGATCCATTGACAAATAAGGGAGTAATGGCCAATCTTGGAATTTTTGGGGAATTTTTTTGCAATTATTGCTGTTCCTTTCTGTGTACACATTATTCGTGTTAACAAACTTTAATATGGATTAAACATACATGCATACTATGAAAAAGTGTATCTTATATTAAAAATAACATCAACTTTAATGTAAATATAAGAAATGAACTGAATATCTTAAACGGATGTGTTTGTATGTCAAGTACAGAAGCTTAAACAAGTTCAAACGCCAACATATAACAAGCCAACAATATTTTGAAAAAAACTGTAACGTCCTGCATTTCATTTTGTTGTATTCATGTTTCGTTCCGTTCATATCGGAAATAGTGTTAAACTTGTACTGAGGCTTTAGTTTCGGTCATCATAATAAATATTTTTCCAAATCAAAGATACCTTTTCGATTTTTTTTTCATACTTTATTTACACTTTACCCGTAGACGTTCACGCTAATCTACAGATTGTATTATGTATAATTCAGGACTACTTCATTAACGTGATATCAACTGCATATCGATAACAAAATCACATCGTTAATCGAGATGTTAGGAAGATTGCCTGTGCATATATTATTTAACATCTCAATAAAATCTGCAACTCTTGCCGTAGATTGGTTTCAGTTTCTAGCACGGTCCAATATTGAAAACTAAACTATTTCCAACTGAATAGAGCTCTGTTGACAATTATCCCCTGATACTTCAAATAGACAATTCTTGTTTGCAAAAATGGCTGGTCCATTTTAGACTATTTAGGGTTTAGTATATTGAAAAATGACAAACAGTGAAGTCCCTGATCAGGGGGCTCCTGTAGGAGTTTCAATGACTTCACTGTTTGCATAGGACAAGTGTACATTATACAGGTATATTTTTGGTAAAGGACGTATATATGCGTCACTAGCGATCAATGAGTTAATACATATTTCGAGATCCATCATTCCTAAAGCATTTAACGGACAAGTCAAGTTAATGGGTGTTTAATACAGGAACTTTCTGTTTTACTTTCACCTTGCTGTAACCTGTCCTATATACAATCAAATAACTTCTTTTGAGTGGTCGTAGTAGAGAGGTTTACTGTATTTGTATTTTTTTTCGAGACATTCAGGTTGTAGGAGTTTAGTTTTAAATAGTTTTACAATGCATGAATTATTAATGAGCTTCAGGGGGAGAAACGATGTTTTTCGGCGGAGCTGGTCTGATTTCTCATTGAGCCTCAAACCTTATATGGCCCAACCAATCGTGAATGACCAGAAATGAAAGCTTAAGGACACGTGCTTAAAATCGAATAGTCTGATTGGGTAGCGGTTAGACTTGACTACTGCCTTTTACAAATTTGTAAAATAAGAGACACAGACTGTTATAGGCTGATTTGCTATGTAGCGGTACCAGTAGTAAACACGACTTTCCGCTACTGCTAGTGAGTTATAACCGAGAAATTTTACGTGTCCCGACCGTTAGGTAGTGATTTGAATGACATAGTGTTTCTATTTTAAGATATGACCTCAAATTCGGCAATGATTTGATGCGTTCTGCAAATCAGAACGAAATTGTTCATAATAGAATTGATCATAATTTTAATCTAGTACCAAGTATATGAAAAAGAAAGAATAGCAGTAACAATTCAGTGAGATTACGAGAAAACTGGCGTTTGAATTTAACCTAGATATCGAAAAGATTAAAGATTTCGTGCATGATGGGTATTTTTTGTGTTAACACCGTTTTCCTCCAGCGCATGCGCAACTCTGTGACCTCAAATGTAAACAAACCGTGATTTTTTTAACGCAGTGGCTATGTTTACGACGAGTCGTAAACATAACCGAGATTCTATTTTTACGTCAAAAAAATTTTCCGGTCGCGCATGCGCAGTTCTTAATTTTTGGTCGAACTTCAAACACTGACGTAAAAATAACAACCGTCGTAAAGATAATTCCATGATCGTCGTAACTATAAGTAATGGTTTTGAAGGATAATAAGTAGGAAAAAAACCTGACGTAAAAATAACAACCGTCGTAAAGATAACCACGAGCCACAGAATTATACACTTTTGTATAATTCCGTGCACGAGCGTCGTTACTATAAGCGCACATATTACATATTTTGTCATAGTATAAACACTGCCGTAAAAATAACAATCGCGATCGTCGTAACATTAGGAATGGGCTTTTTCGAGCAAAAATTTTAAACATTCGCAACTTCTTTACAACTGTTGTGTTCTAAGATTACTTTTTAAAAAGAAGTTACCAAGTAGAAATGCATTTTCACGCCATTGTTGACTGTGTATGAGATAGTTAGTAATTAACTTGTTCACGGAATGTTCTTGACAGTGGCGTAAAAATAACCAATTTAATTGCGATGAGGGTAACCCATTTTGCGTTGGTCAACATATCTTTTTCCTGACATATTGATGCATAAAATAAGCATTCGGAAAGAGAACCAGAATGCTTCTGTATCATTCTACCTAACCAGATATATATATATAGATACACGGATGTCTGTGGCATACCTTACTTTCGCCTATTTAATCACTGCAAACTACCGTGACATCGTCATCGTTCTCAGTCGATGCTACACCGTAACTCGAGACAAAGGTCTAAATATTCGGCATTAATACAGTTACGATATCGCAAATAAGTCGATCCAAACACAACAGTCATACAAAATAATTTCACCCTAGGCAAGCGGCGTTCGATAACAGGCCAATTATCGGATTATGGGAGGCATTTGTTTACAATCAGCTGTCAATCACGGGCACTTGCTATAACTTATATGCACATCGCACCGCGATGATCGGTGTTTTAGTATTTCGGTTTTCTTATGTCTTGATTTAACCACAGAATTATACACTGATTTTTCCGTGATTTAACTCAATTCCGTGTCGGAATGTTTTGTTTTTTTTATATATCAGAGATTCCGTCAGCATGTTCAGCCTTCTCCTTCACAGTCAACAAATTAAAGGCATGTAATTTATGCGTTTCTAGTTGGTAAAGTTAGAACAAAATAATCTAAGAACACTACATTCGAAATGAAGTTATGAATCTTTAAACTTTTTCGTCAAAGTAAGTCAATACTTAAAGTTAAGACGATCGCTTTTATTTTTACGACGGTCAGAAACATTAACATGTGCGCATGCGTGACCGGAAAAAAAATTGACGTAAAAATAGAATCTCGGTTATGTTTACGACTCGTCGTAAACATAGCCACTGCGTTTTTTTAACGCGATCGCAATCTCTTGGTTAAATGCGAAAACACAACAACACGTAGATACCTAAAACCAGGGATAATAAATAGTCTATTTATTATCCCTGCTAAAACGTACATTGCTACACTTTGTAGATATTTTTATAATAAATCAGAACATAGAACTAACTCTACAAGACAAATCCATACACGAATTCTTGAAGCGGACACTTGCTTTATTTTCTCATTTGAGGGGTCGTTTCAAACAATTCATATTCGGCATATTTCGGGGGTGCTTTCCAAAAATCTCAAATCAAAAATCAGGTGATTGAGAATATTTAAACAATCAAACCATATTTAAAGTAACTAACAAAAGAGCACACACATACGAATTTTAGTAATTTATGGTATCTACAAATTACAAAATAAAAATGATACACGTAGATCTAGACATGGAAGTATAATTCCGTGATCTAGATCTGTCTTTAAAAATTCTAATCACTTTCAGTCACATCCTAGGAAGAAGTAAGTGCAATTCAATTGGCTTATAAAGATGGAAGTGGAAAATTGACCCCCCCCCCCCCCCCCCCCCCCTGTGAACCAAGCAATAGATCCATGTGCAAACTGTACCTTCTGTCAAGAATTCTCAAGTAAATCTCTACAACCACCTCTGAAAAAGTACTTATTGATGGAATAAAAACAGCTGACAAACAGCTGAAAACTTGCAGCAAAATGTAGCCCGATCAAAAGCATAAACGTGTGTAAATGTTCTCTGCTGTACTTTCACCTTCAGTCTTTGAGAGACCAACTGCCTTAACAAACTAATGATTAACCTCAGATCCAGTAGATTAATGATTGCAAAAACTCATTCTTGGCGACTCTCAAGACCTTCAGTCTTTGGTTATATGTATGTGGTCGTAGATTACTGCGCGTGTCTTATTAGATAAATATTAAGCTTAATATCCTGATTTACCATCCTATTTATTGCAACTTGGATAAAATCAATTCCATATACATCATTACCTTAATTCACCACCCATTCCGCCGAATATCTTTTTTAAAGATATTTCTTGTTTATATTAAAGAGCAGAATGTTCTTGTAAACAATCGCTAATCGTTAAAAGTGTGAATATTTAACGGAGCTAACAGTGTAGTATCGGTTAGGAATACATGTACTTTATTTGTATTGGTGTACATGCTGTAGCGTGTTCAATTACCACTGTTTGCTGTTTAGGTTAGCAGTTTGTGCCCCGTGTGCAGCGTGCAGAGTACAGTAGAGAATATATTTTCTTTCTAAATAACCCCGGTTACGCTTAAACTATTATTTTCCTTGCAAACAGTGTGGAGCCAGATCAGACGCCGGGTAACCGGCGTCTGATCAGGCTCCAAACTGTTTTCCACTCATATTAAAACTGGTAATCGGAATTGTCAAAATGTTGTCATTTTCTATATTTCATTGCAATGCGTTTGCACGAAAGAATTTCGTTTTCTCCGCTGTATTTCAGACCGGTAGCCAACTCGCAATTGATGGCCATTGACGGCCATCGGCTTCTTTGCAGAACTCATCACTGGCCATGACGGATGTGTTTAACGTGTTAGGTATACATGTATTTGCAAATTTATTTGTCTCGGTGTATTTAGTAACAGCGGACCTATACAGTACGGGTCATGTTGTTTCAGTTAGATACATGTATACATGCACATTACATTTGTTTTGCGGGCGATAGTCACAGAGGATTATGCATACTAATCATGTTTAGTTATGAACATGTACATGCATATAATAATATGCACGTTGGTAGCGATATTCACAGCGCAACTATATATAAACTGGTCATGTTGTGTACCAGCTGCTATATGCGACGGCGTAAAGTACACACACAAAAATTGCGAAGCAAAACACGATATCTCGAGTCGCTTAAATTGAACTTCCTTGGCATTTTTCAGTTGAACTGTAGTCACTAGAGCTCGCTTACGTCGAACATGTCCGTATTTTAAAGTTAACAAGAAATATCTTTAAAAAAGATATTCGGCGGAATGGGTGGTGAAGATAATGATGTATATCGAATTGATTTTATCCAAGAATTGCAATAAATAGGATGATAAATCAGGATATTAAGCTCAATATTTTTCTAATAAGATACGCACAGTAATCTACGACCACATACATGTAATCAAAGACTGAAGGTCTTGAGAGTCGCCAAGAATAAGTTTTTGCAATCATTAACAGTTACTACTGGATCTGAGGTTAATCATTAGTTTGATAAGGCAGTTGGTCTCTCAAAGACTGAAGGTGAAAGTACAGCAGAGAGCATTTACATACGTTTATGCTTTAGATCGGGCTATATTTTGCTGCAATTGTCAGCTGTTTGTCAGCTGTTTTTATTCCATCTTACACAGAAATGCAAAACAATAATTTAACCCTCATACAGATACTGTAGCAATTTTGTAACAGCAGTCTGCTGTAATAGTTCTACCATCTTGCTTTTGTAAATATATGATGAAACAACACAATTGTGTTTAACTCACTTGAGGCAATTTATTATATTGCTATCAATGTATGGTAAATTACAATTAGAATAAATGGGTACTAAACCATAACAAACCACTGTCTATCTATAGAAAGACACATTGTCATAATCTTAAAATAGAAGCATATGATGTCATCAGCTCAGTATAGTAAACACTGCACTATGTCTCACAAGTAGACCAGTAGCCCAGGGCTCCAGATAAGAGGGAGTAAACTGAACAAATCTAACATTTTCTCACTCATTTCAGCACCAAACCCTATGGTGTTACCACTCATTTTGATCGTCTCGAAGAGACAATTCAAATGAGTAGGACATCATGGGGTTTAATGCAGAAATAAAGATTTTAAGTTTTGAAAGACTTCCTTTATCTGGAGCCCTGGCTACTATCCAATCAGACAATTCAGTTTTCAACAGGTGCTCTTTATTCTAAACATCTGATCAAATATGATTGGTTGAAAATGTTGGAAACTTCAAAAGTGTGTTGAAATAGAAAACAGTCAGCTCCGCCGAAAAAGAGGCTAAGCCATATTTCATCTTTAACCCATTTGTGCCTAACGTCCTATAAAAGGGACATAGGCAAACAGTGTGGACGTCTGATCAGAGTCTACATTGTTTGCTAATATGAATTCCAATGTAAAACAAAACGAAAGTGAATATTTAGACCTGGCACCCTTTACATAAAAATGGACTAATCCAATATACAAGTGTATTAGCATGGAGGAATCCACCAGGCTTAAAGGGACTCGCAACCTGATGGTGTACTTGTCAAAATAAAATAAAATACTCAAATAAAAGCAAATTTGTGGCATTATTTGGCTTCTGACATTAAAAAAAATATGATCAGTCCAAAAAAAGTCTCAAGAATCGTCACCGAATCTTAGATTTTAGATATTTTCCATCGTTTTTCTATACCGACTAGTAGACGGTATAGTTGTTGTTGTTGCTTCTCTACATGGGCTCAGACATAAACACGAGCTGAATTACGAAGTTGTATGCACTTTCGATCGCTACACATTGAAATACGTTAAATCGATCCGAGATAAACGGATAGTTCCGTGGTCCATTGGTCTAAGCGGTTTCCCCTATTTTGCCTTCTGTCCGCCAATGCCGGGCCCCGGGTTCGAATCCCACCAGAGACTAATATTTTTTTTTATTGAAATACATTTTTTTTAAACAGAATTTCTTATCCTAAACTAATTCTTTACCATTTATATAAGCGTTTGACACATATTTACAAATTACTATTTTTATTTTAATGCACCATCTGGTTGCGAGTCGCTTTAAATGTGAGTTTGAACTTTTGAGGATTAACTGTATACAGTAAGGTTTTAACCCATTTTATGCGTGATACACTTTTATGTTTACCTCTAGGCAAACAGTTTTGATCTCAGATCAGGCCCAATGTTGTGGGGCCTGATCTGAGATCAAAACAGTTTGCAGCTAAGTCAATATTCTATCAAAAACTGCTAAATTATTTAGCAATATTTGAGTAATACCCGCTGCAGACGACATTTTAAAATGGCCGCCAAATATTACCCAGCATACAAGGTTTTAAATGAATGAAGCATATAGACAGTAAGCTGTAGAATACAATTAATACCCAGAACACGTGTCTATTTCGTTTAACTTGAATGTACCAGACTGCCTCAAAGGCAAATGTTTAGTTACAATTTGAATACTGTAAACCCTTGTTATCAGCAACACAAACATTTTGTTTTGTTTCAAAATAATACCATTGTCAAAAGGAGCTTTTTTAATTTTCTTACGTCCTGATTTAAACTACCAACTGTATTAGACAAAATAAATTAATTTTTTTAAACATTTTGAAGTAGTTGACTTTTACTCTACGATACTTGGCAGCAAATTCAACTTCAGCCGTTGTTCAGCAATAATTCCAAAAAAAGATGAATGGATAATGGTATATGACGGTTTGCAGTTTTAGGCGGATACCATGTAACGCAGACTCTCCTTTTAAGTCATCACGTGTCTTATTCAGATCTCTGTTGTTTCTTCAATGAACTTGCGCTAAACACTGGTACAACGGAGACAACGTTAATTTCCCATTTAAACGGATTTTTACGAAACGCAAACGCATACATGTAGCCTACACTTTAGAAAAAATACAATATTTTGAAAATCTCATATGAGGATTCATTTTAATCTGAGTGGCAAACACTTTGGAGCCTGATCAGACGCCAAGTAACCCAGCGTCTGATCTGGCTCTAAACTGTTTGCAGTTGAGATCATTGTTTTGCCATATATGCGTTTATTGGGACAGAATAACGTATTCTCCACTGTATGGGTGTGTTGTATTATCGCGAATAAGAGGGCTATCGCTATTTCTATCCATGTTATAATGAAAAAAAAATACACAGAAGGGTAATTCATAGCGAACAGTACCCAGAACTGGGCCTTGGCTTTAAAGAGACGTGAATATACATACATGATTTACTTATTATTGCTATGAAGCATA
Source organism: Gari tellinella (assembly GCA_922989275.2). Lineage (NCBI taxonomy): Eukaryota > Metazoa > Mollusca > Bivalvia > Cardiida > Psammobiidae > Gari > Gari tellinella. The sequence goes on from OV277868.1 coordinate 11,219,021, forward strand.
ATTTTATGTTAATTGTTACTAGAAGAAAAATTAAACTGGCAGTTACCTGGCGTCATCTGGCTTCAAGTTGTTTGCAAATGGCATGAGGCTTTAAGCATTTACGCGTTTATTTGGGAGACATATAACGCATTCTCCACTAAACTGCATTTACATATATTTGACACTCTTATGCTAGACTATGAACTATTCCAACAATGATAATGGAAATTTTCAGTCACTTTTCCAGGAATACTCTGGTTTATTAAACATTCACATTCGCCCCACTTGAATTCATTGAAAAACCTGACGTTTAATTTGTATTTATTAAACGCTATTTCTCGAGATGATGTGACTTGTGGATAAACGTTTGTGTCGCGCAGAAGAAGCGGGGCATTAAAATCTGCTCTCCGCGAATCATTTGTTACGTTGCTTCAATAACGCCGTTATGACTATTTCTTTCAGGGTACACATTATTCAAGTAAACAACCTCTAATGTGAATTACACATACATGCATACTAATAAAATGTTCATTTAATATATTACACCAAATATAATGTAAATATAAGAAATGAACTGAATTATGACGGCTTTTAAGCGAAATAAACGTTAGCGATTCATGGAATTTGCCGATCATTTTCTGTCGTTTATTTCGCTTAAACGCCGACAAAACTCAGTTCCTTTCTTTATTTGACGTTGATTATCAGGGCTCGTGTTGCGTTGTTGTGGTGAAGATGTTAGCTACTATTTCTTTTCTGGAAGCAAGTATAAAATCCAATTACAGTAATCGCATCAGTCAACCGTTGGCCTGTTCTTGTCTTTCCGTTATCGCTTAGATGTCTTGAGATTTTTCTTTATAAAGTGGCCAGTCTGTCTGTATCGATACGGCCACTTTATACAGCACGTAATTGCGTGATTGTCAAAATATACGTGTTAATTGTTCTAATTGCTCGCTTGACATTGTCAATAGTAGCGGACTGGCAGACAGATAATTAGCGTGCGCATGAATAATATATATTTATATTCGGCAAAATGGCCTTTAACGAAATCATTTTTTACTACCCGAATGAATCAATAAAAGCAGTTGCATCATGTAAAGTCTCGAAAGAAGATCTGCATGGTTGAAACAAGTGACTTGTTATATCCCATTCACTGCAATGACGTCATCACTTTTAAATGTCTGTTTCTATTTCTTAAATTTTAATTTTAGGCATTTAGACATAAGAGTTTATTAAAATAAGCATCAAATAATTTGGATATTAATCAGATGTCGTGTAACGCTAATTTTACCATAATTCTGTTAGCCACAGTGTTGTTCTACAGGCAAACATAATATACCATACCATAATCATGTCGTATTTTTATACAGCATTCACTCCCTACAACGGCCCTCTCAACAAAGACTCCCTCTTTATATCACTCCTTCAAACTAAATGATTTTGACAAACAGTTTAATCTTGATTCAAGCTGTTTGTATATGTAAACCAATATCACTCCCTATAACAAATCCCTCCGAACAACGGACACACTTTTTGACTCTCATTTGGTGTCGATGTAGAGAGAGAGCGCCGTAGATACATGTATATGTATTATGGTAGTGACATGACGAGGTTGGAAAATACTTAGTTCTAAATATAAATAATGGGAAACAAAGCAATAATTACAGATAATCGAACACTTATATCAACTGATAATCGATAACTATTCGATAGTCAGTGCAGACACCAATGTCACATGTTTAAGGTCAATGTCAAAGGCCAAGGTCAATCTTGTTGATTGCTGCTGTTTACAGTGTGCAGCTAAATTTAGAAATATATAACAAACACTGCGATTAAATATACTTGTTGTCAAATATAAGCAATACAGAAAGCTCCGAACTAAACGTTCTGCATTATCTTTGTCCTACATTAAGATACTATCAAACTCAAAGACTATTCTTAAATATTCAAATGAATAGCAGCTTAACAGAAGTTTTGGCTGTACAAGAAACCATATCTATAACGACCACTTAAACGAATGCTTTGTATAAACACATCTAACAACTCAAAGCAAGGTGACGGTCAAGCAGAACTCTCCGTAAGGAACTTTCTGTTTGACTGTTACCTTGAATTAAGCAGACACCTCGTATCTGAAACACATAGATAATTATCTCAATTTAGTAGTCGTGAAAGAGGGATGGTCGCACTAGAGGTGTGGTCGTAATAGAGAGGTTTTACTATATTTTCGCTGCTTTTAGCGACCTCTGGATAAAAACAGCTTCATCCAATCATTCCGTAACTAAACATAATTTGATTCTCCCAGGCTATGACTGTCAACAGTCTCCGTCTAGCGGGAATTCCCGGCACACGTTTTCGTGTTTCCAACCATTGAGCACGGTTAATTGAAATCCCTCACGTGCTATGTTGACGGGGGAATGTTTAAAATGCAATTAAATATGACATGCGAGGTTTAACGACCAGAGAGACAAGAAGTGAAGATACTGATGCTATACTAATTGGATTCTAACCTGAAAACCGATAACTTTTGTAACAATAATATTATACAGGGAAACTTTAATTAAGCAAAAACAAATTGATAGCGTTTAAGATAACATTCAAATATAATTGTAGGGACAAAATCGTCGTGTTTGATCACTAGTTTCTAATGTGACATTAATCCCCGTCCCTCTTAATAGTGTAAGTGTTGAAACTGTTGTCTGCTTCGTTCTAAAAACCATGTGTCGGTGTCTTTTAAGTAAAAGAAATATCTAAATATCTTATTTACTTTCAGAAGAGTTTTGATCATTTAATAAAATATCTAGTTACGTGCCGTTTGATGTGGATCTATAATTGTTCCTGCCAACTTTGACCAATTACAAACACTATGGATCTAGATCAGACACCGAGAGGGACCTAGACCAGACACCGATATGGATCTAGAGGCAGACATGACCCAACCAGCGTAACCGTCTTTGGATAAAGATGGATAGCATAGCATGCTTGGAACGTCTGCATTGGACAGGACATCGTCGTTTGTGATGTGCTCTTGACAGGTGATAGTACTTAACCGTTAAATAATAGGAACTTAACTGTTGAATAATGGACTTAACTGTTGAATAACGGGAACTAAACTGTTAACTAGTAGGAATTTAACTGTTAAATAAAAGGACATTAACTGTTGAATAGTGGATACGTAACTGTTGAATAATTAGGACTTATCTGTTGAATTATGGAACCTTAACTGTTGTATAGTGGGGACTTTGTTGGATAATGGGAACCCAACTGTTGAAAAGAAGGAATTTAACTGTTGAATGATTGAACATAAGCTGCTTAAAAGGTGGACTAACCGCCTTTATAGCTCAGTAGTAGAGCGTCCGCTTGCAGTGCGTGAGGTTGCGGGTTCTGTCCCTGGCCGGGTCAAACAAAAGACTTGAAAATTGGTAGTAACGGCTTTTCTCCTTGGCGCTGAGGATTTCGGGTTAGCATTACGACTGGTTCGTCGGTGTCAGGATAAAGTGACCGGCCGGGTACAGTCCCAATGGTGCAACTAAAAGGTTCCCCTTCTCATAAGCATCAGAGTTGATGGCGTAGAAGTAATAAATAGAAATAGAAATGATGGAACTTAAGCTGGTGAATTTGTGGACTTAACTGTTGAATAGTGGGAACTTTACTGTTGAATAATGGGGAATTAACTATTAAATAGATGGGTGCTTAACTGGTGAATAGTGGGAACTTTACTGTTGAATAATGGGGAATTAACTGTTGTAAAACGGAAACTTAACTGTTAAAAAGTTGGGAATTTACTGTTGAATAATAGAAACTTTACTGTTGAACAGTAGGGGGTTAACTGCTGAATAATTGGAAATTAACTGCTGAATAATTGGAACGTAAATGTTGAATAGAGGGGACTCTACTGTGGAATAGTGGGAACTAAACTGTTGAATAGCGCAGACATCTAAGCGATAACTTCTTGGACCATTAACCCTTTACCCCATAGCCTGTTTCTAGTTTTGAAGACAGGTGACCACTTAAAGCAGGTTGAAAGTAAAGCAGAATGTGCCTGAAGGCACATTCTGCTTTACTTTCAGCCTGCTTTAAGCTTCCATCTGCTAGAATATTGAAAATATTTCTTATGCTATATATTTGTTACTGTAAATACTATTTTCTTCAGTGGAGAAATAAACTGAATCCGCTAAAAGGCGTATTTATGGGGGGAGGGGTTAAAGTAACGTCTCATGTGTTATCGCTGAGCATTCATAAGACGTTGCACGGATAATCTTTGAGACAGACGTCGGCTTAACTGGTAAATCTCACAGAGGACCTGAGCTTTTAAGATTAGCTTTAAAAGAAACTAAGCTGAACGCGATGCAGCAATAAAAAGGGATTCTTGGGAATTCTCGCTTTTTTGCTTTATCTGAGTTTCAAGTAAATTGGAGTCTTGTCCAAAGCCGAGTTACCCTATACCTGGTCATCATCAAACGTGTATACAGTTGAGGAGACGCTATTCGTTACCGATGAACGCACGTATGCTATAAAATGTACCCAATAACTTCCAGTTAAAACACCTTGGAACTAGATCAGACGCCGGGTGATCTGACGACTGATCAGACTCCAAACTGTTTGCGACTCAGATTAAAATGAATGGTCGAAGTTTTTATACTGTTTGTATTTTCTACAATTTACTGCGTGTTTAACCCTTTACCCAATAACCTGTTACTATAGTTTTGAAAATAGACTACTTAAAGCAGGTTGAAAGTAGAGCAGAATACGCCCTAAGGCGCATTCTGCTTTACTTTCAACCTGCTTTAAAGTACCACCTGCTGGAATTAAGAAAATATTCATTCTGATACAAATTCATGACTGTATAGATTGGAATTATTTTCTTCCGCGGAGGATTAAACGGTTAAACAGGAAAGAATAGCGACCTCTGCTCTGTACAGAGGACATCTATTCTTGGGGTAGTCATGCCTTCGGCCAGAGAAAGAGGCTCTTGTTTCTCCTACTGCTATCATCTGCATTCGATTCTTCTTTCTAAGGTTCAATGTATTCAAATGTGACTGACGTTAGTTTAGTCCATGGTTATCGTGAGATATATTACCCAAAGCAACATGTCCCTATAGTGTAACCTAGCACTTGTGGGCTTTTGCCTATCAAATACTGTCAAAATGCAGTGTTCCGCAATATTTAATAAAAACAAATCAGGATTACGCTAAAATATTGCATACAGATCTAATATGTGCTTATTTAAGTACTTAGTTCTGCATTAAGGTTTCCTATGTATTAAGTATTCGTCTTTAATCATCAGCTGATGGCTGGATAAACACATGGTTTGTCTGTACAAGACATGTAAATAATTTAAAAATTGCCGAAAGCCTTCCTTTGGCTGTCACATCACTCCGTCTCATTCATTTCATTAATAATAAATTACTCGAAGAAAGATCGTACAGACACAGCGCCACGACAAACAGAATAAAGTAGAACCTTTCTATTACGAGCACTAAAATGAAGGCTATTTGTCTGCATAAAATACAGGTGACAGTTTAAAGCAATATGAAAGTGAAACAGAAAGCTTCTATAGGAGTCACCTGGCTTAAGCGACTAATATTTGACACAATTTAGTGGTCTCAATAGAGAGGGTTTACTGTACAATCAAAGATGTGTAAAGCAACCACTGAATGAAGATGATCGGTGATCTTTAAAGACAGGTGACCGCTTAATGCAAAGCAAAAATCATGCAGAACGCTCCTATTTCCCCTGCATTAAGCTGCCCCCTGTAATAAGTAAAACAAATGTATGGCGTTTTTGGTGGTGGTTTAACTCAGTTCGATCACAAGACAGTACACTGCTAAACCAAACACCCCGTAAGTACAGTATGGAGGACGCAGTTTCCGTTGAAACCAAAAGAAATGCAAACATAATGTAATGAAATGAAGAACAGTCTAAGGTCTTGAAAATGGTGACTATTAGCATGAGGGGCAAACAGTGACGAACATGGTCACATATAGATTAACTCGGCTACAATATGTTTTCAATGGACAAAGAGGAGTTTGATTTTCTTTATCAATGCTCAGTGTTTGAGATATGTGGTTGCTTAACCCTTTCAACCCTAAATATCTTTTGTGGATATTTATAATCCTTTCGGACTCTTCTAGTACATGCACTTTGAACCAGTATATCGTTGTATTTTTGCTATTACAACAAAAAAACAATAACTAAATCAAACAGTGCATACCCTGTTCAAAGGGCTCGGATCAGGGTCTACACTCCTTGCATATGTTATCAGTAACTTCTACAGATTACTGTAGAGATGAAAGGGTTATAGAAGCCTGAAAATGAGCAGACTAAGTTCCCGCCTGATTTACTTTCAGCATTCACCTGGTAGGTTGCAATAAACTTTTTTCAAAGGTCGTCTATAAGGACGTGGATACGCATTTCTGAAAAAAACAGGTGAATACGTCAAATAGTCTCTCTCTGGGACAATACTGTAATATGAATTATAACTGGGTCCAATATTATAAAAATACAAAACGTTCGAGTTCTGTATAAGAACGTTCTGAAGCATTTGATTGGTAAGGTTTGAGTTGTTGCTTAATTCGGACAAATCAAATGATAGAGAACGAGCGCAGACTCAACTCGACTGATACATAACCTTGAAGCCGGAACTACTTGTCTCGTACGTAGCGATTTCGTGTTCTAGCGGTAATGCAATCGACAAGTCACTGGTGCAAGCCCTCGCTGCACCAAATAACTTTACTAATACAAGACATGTATATAGGATTAAACATTAAGAACCGAACTCCTGTGTATAATGTGAAATACACCGGGCATATAAAAGAACAAGATATTTCTCCAGCTGTGGGATTTCATATGTATCCTTGCAACTCCCCACCCCCTCCCCCCCCCCCCCCCCAAAAAAATAAATAAAAACACTAAAGAAACTGACGTCTGCTTTGGGCATCCCCAGCATAGTAGGCCAATGTTGACCAGGAGAGACGTTAAGCCTACCTACTTACATGTACCTATAGTAGACAAGACGTGATTCCTTCCTCTTTAAACGCGTACACAACACAATTGAATTTCGATAAAACGTAGCAAATGACGAATTGTTAACAATTCTGACTACATGCATTCATTTTAAGTTCAGGAGTAATCATTTTGGAGCCTGATCAGACGCTCTAGCGCTAAACTGTTTGCAATGAAAATAATAGTTTAAGCGTCAACGCGTTTATTGGGAAAGAATAACGTCTTCTCCACTGTATTACAGTGGAGAATCTGTTATTCTTTCCCAATAAACGCGTTTACGCTAAAACTATTATTTGCAGTGCAAACAGTTTGGAGCCAGATCAGACGCCGGGTAACCCGGCGTCTGATCAGGCTCCAAACTGTTTGCCACCAAGATAAACATGAAATATCAGAATTGTCCAAAAGTTGTTCTTTTCTACGTTTTAGCGCTTTGCGTTTGCGTACGTTTGCGTTTTAACGGGAAAGATTAACAGATTCTCCACTGTAGCCTTGTTTTATATAAACTTACAAAATCTCAATTGTTTCGGATTAAAGGCATGTTGTCTTTGAAAACATATTAGAACCATTTTTCTAATCTGAAACTGCATTTCAGTGAGGATTGTATAGAGCTGACACTCAGAAGAAAACAAATTACCAGTATACTGAATGCAGTGCTCAAATAACGGGAGCTTTCTGCTTGACTTTCGAACTGACATTGAGCGCTCATCCCTTCTTTAGATAGATTTAGCATATTTAAATAATGGCGAGGTGATACGGGTTTGACAAGACATACCAATGTCATAAGCTCTGTGCAACCATCGTGCAACAATCCGCCAACATATCACATTAACCCATTACACCATAAATACACCTTTAATGTGCCTGTATTCTTCCATTGAAGAAAATAGTTTCAATTCACATGGTCATTGGTATGCACAATAAATACATAGTCTATAGTCTAGTAGTTTAAAACAGGCCGAGGGTAAAGCAGAATGCGTCTTAATACACATTCTGCTTTACTTTCAACCTGCTTAAAGTCGTCACCCATGTCAATAAATATACAAACGGATATGGAGTAAAAGGTTAAAAGTATTTATGCTCTTGGAAAGTAAGTTCCATGGGACAAATGTTATCTTACAAGTAATGCTTCTCCACGTCCCTGTAGACAACTTACTAGATCGATCGAAAATGTAATGGCGGCCACAACATTTTAAGTAATTTTAGATACCTAGCAGCATGGCACGATGTCTCAGTGGTGACTCGAATACAGAATTAATTGTATCCCTAAAGCCATTGCCACCGGCTTACGTTACATATCACTTTTCATTTAAATATTTTATGCTGAAAGACATGAAACAGAAAGAGTAGTTTCAGCGAATCAAAAATGTATGAATTCCAGATTCACATGCAGAATGGTTTTATACAACGTTAGGAAAGGAAATAATTTATTGTTTAAGAGATTAAGGAACAATTTATCAGTACAAATGTGTTGGCTTGAGCACTTGTAATACGGGGAATACAAGGATATATGTCATGGTATGGGGTTGAATATTCTACTCCGGCAATGCTTCAGGCAAGAGTACTGCGCGTTATAGGGTGTTACAAAAACAACGGGTGAATTACAATTTCAATTTAACTCTAGAAACCGTTTTAGCTAATGAGTAAGTAGCGTGTACATGAACGACGTAAGCAAAAAGTGTAGACCCAGTAGAGATGACGCACAAAGCGAAGTTTCCTCTGGATCTGCACTCTTTGTGATAATAGTTTGCATATTTTAAGCAATTACAGTGGAGAAAACGTTATTCTTTCCCAATAAACGCGTTTACGCTTAATCTTTTATTTCCAGTACAAACATTTTGGACCCAGGTCAGACGACGGATAACCCGGCGTCTGATCAGGCTCAAACTGTTAGCCACTCAGATAAAAATGAAAAATAAGTATTGTAAAAAAAGTTGTCCTTTTCTACATTTTAGAGTTTTGCGTTTGCGTTTTGTTTGCGTTTAAACGGGAAAGAATGACGGAGTTTCCACTGTTGTATACGCTCTCTTTGAAAGCTCTTATTATTGACTACAAATGACATTAACCCAATCAACCCTGAAACTTTTAATGGACAATTCCAGTTTCCGATTAAAACTATTCCATTTATTACTATTTATGGTTGTTTCCTCCTAAACAAGTTCAATGAGAAAAATGAACTGGAAAATTACCGAGCAAAATGTTAGATGATCTTTTCCACTTAACATGTTCCTTTTAACGCTGGTACCGAAGGCTCATAGAAATGCATTTTCATGTTTACTATGTCCTGAGCTATCGGGAACGGTCCTATATCCTGGCGAGAGGTACAGTGGAGAAAACGTTATTCTTTCCCAATAAACGCGTTTACGCTAAAACTATTTTTTCCATTGCAAACAGTTTGAAGCTAGATCAGACGCCGGGTAACCCGGCGTCTGATCAGGCTCCAAACTGTTTGCCACCAATATAAACATGAATTATCAGAATTGTCAAAAAGTTTTACTTTTCTACGTTTTAGTGTTTTGCGTTTGCGTACGTTCGCGTTTAAACGGGAAAGAATAACAGATTCTCCACTGTACTTTAACCCTTTCATGGTTAAATTATTCGGAAGATAATTATTTACCCCTTCGCCGCTTTATTGTCCCCTGCATCAGTATTGTTGTCTGCAAGACACGTTTAAAGGTTATATTTAAAGTTGTGTGACTTAATAAATATCGATAACAGTGTCAAACAGTTTGGGTCTGCGTTACGCGGTGTCTGGTCAGGACCCAAACTGTTTGCAAACGCGCTTTAAAGCGTCATTGAGAGTGAAAGGGTTAGGGGTAGGCTAAATGTAAAGAAAGCTCCTAAAGAATATTTTACTTTACTTTTAGCCTGTTTCACACAAACACCTGCCTTAAACACTAAATACACACTATGAGAGAAATGGTTAAGGGACGAAATTACTTGGCAATATTTATGTATTCTACAACAAAAAGCCTGGAGATAAGTCCTTTGCCACAGTCATTTAGTTTTGGTTTCCCGGTTCAGAGTAAGCCCTATTCTTTCTCATATCATTTAGATCTATTATATAAAGATAGTTATGGTAAAGCAATGATGTATAAACGTATATTGCTATACTAAACGCCAAGTAACTCGTTTGCAACCAGTCTGAATCTAAACCGCTTCACACAAATTTCAATGTTTTCTAAGTAAAAAATGCTTAAATTACAAAATTTACAAGTAAGTGCAATAATCAGAAGATTTCTGATTTAATTCCGTAGATCCGGAAAATTTCAGAAAATTCCGAGCATTTCGGAAAAATCCAGAGAAATGGCGACCCTGAGAAAAGAGATAAAGGGTTAACCAGTTATGTACAGTAAAACCTCTCTATTACTACCATTAAAGTACATATAATAGGACACTTTATCGTGTTAAGGCAAATGGCTGCATGCTTAAATCAATGTAAAAGTAAAAACAGAAAGCTACTAAAGGAGCTTTCTGTTTTATCAACTTCTAAATTGCTTTAAGCTGCCAACAGTCTTTCATATAATCAATTAGTATTCTTTTTAGTGATCGCAACATGGAGGTTTTACTGTTCATCATTCTAAATTTATGAATGGGAGGGATAGGCAAAACTGTCTACAAACAAGAGCCGTATACGGCCCTAAATCGCTCACCTGGAACCGTTGATGTAAATGTAACATATCTTGAAAAGCGGAGAAATTATGACCATACGATTGTGCCAATTGCTGATTGGATTATGCTGAGTGCAAAATATCTAAGCTCAGGGTACTGTGGTTTGAGAGAAGAAGATTTGTTTTAGTTTTTATTGAAAAATCTATTTTTAGCTCCTGTGACCTAGATATGCAACGGACCCAAACTTTTTGAACAATATTTGTAAAGTACATCTATAAGTTACACCATGCCAAATATCAAAGCACTAGCTATATTAGTTTCAGAGAAGAAGAGGTTTGAAGATTTCACTATATAACTCTATGTAAATTTGTGACCCCCGGGCGGGGTCATTTTTGACCCCAGGGACATAATTTGAACAATCTTGATAGAGGACCTGTAGATAATGCTTTATGCAAAATATCTAAGCTCAGGGTACTGTGGTTTCAGAGAAGAAGATTTTTTAAGTTTTTATTGAAAAAATCTATTTTAGCTCCTGTGACCTAGATATGCAAGGGACCGGAAATATTTGAACAATTTTCAAAGAGGACCATATAAGGATAATTTCTACCAAGTTTGGTAAAAAGCCATCCAAAAGTTTAGGAGGAGATGTCGTTTAAAGAAATTGTTGACGACGGACGACGACGGACATAGCACGATCAGAATAGCTCACCTTGGCACTTTGTGCCAGGTGAGCTAAGAAGGAAAATACAAGAGACAGGCGATGAAAGAGACTGTAATATGACGAGAAATATAATAGACTAGTATATACATGTATAGAGACATTAAGACACTTAAAGTCAGAGGTCTTGGAACCATTTCATAAATCCTCCTGTGGCATATAATGTATTGGATCTGGCTGAAACGACCAACTATATCACGTCATATTAATGCTGTTAAATGCGGTTTGGAGTTTAATCAAGATCATAGAAAACAGGTCAAGACTGTTTGGTAATCATATTTCCCTTTTTCAGTTTAAGTACAGTCGAACTTTGATATCTCGTACTCGCTTAACTCGAACTATTGGATATTTCGGTTCATGAATTTGCCTTATTTCAAGCTCGGTTTAGGTGAACATACCCGTGTTTATAAAATTAAAACGCAGCTTATCCGCGTTTTAACTTTGAAATACGGATATGTTCGACTTAACCGAGTTCGAGATAGACGTTCGACCGTAGCTTGAAAATTGCTTATGATTTTATTTCGCAGATTATATACTCAATTCCAAAAGAAACTGTGCACTTTTTAATTTCAAATATTTTAATATCTAGATGACGTATGGATTGTAATTTTGCCACACTATATCTCAAGTATATTTGCTGTCCATTGATAACAAATTCCCACACTATATCTCAAGTATATTTGCTGTCCATCGATAACAAATTCTATAACATGGTATGGAGATATGTTTGGCTTATTGGGAAAGATGTTATTTTGCATGTTTTGCACGTGCAGCGCAAGGAAAATGCACGTGTCACCAAAAACGTGCATGAGTGAAATTCGAATGCCGAATACAAAGAAAAAAAACAATTTTACTTCACATCGGTTCACAACGAACTTGCTGAGATTGAATGAAAATAAATAAATCGGAGTCTTTGTGAAGCTTGTTCATAACTACAACGTCAATAACGTGAGTAGAACGTTAAGATACCAAATGAACACAATCATTCGGTTGCGCAAACGTTTTCAACAAACAAGTGGAGTTGCAGACCGCCGCAGATAGTAAACAGACACCTAGGACAGCATGTCAACAAACGAATGTGTAACGTTGACGTTACTTAGACGTCGTTTTCAAACAGCGTCTAGTACTGCAAAACAGTACGGTATCAACAGGCAGGTCATATTGTGTTGGCTCCGGCAAGCTCAGACAGCCATCCGGGATAGGGGACCATTTGTTGGACGGATCTTGACAGCACATCATTGGGTCGCTCATTTGCAGCGTGCATGACGTCATTTCCGTTTGGGCGACAGTAGTGGACTTGTATTTTATCTCCGATAGGTCTGATAATATTCTTAGGCATCATTATGCTCACGTGCGGGGTTTTAGGGGAAAAGATCCTATGGACCTTGCAAATGCCCTAACTCAGAAATAGGACAACGTGTCATTCCCGACGTCGTGATTAGACGGCTCGTAAGGTCTAAACGATGTCTCATTGTCACTTGCATCATTAGCAAAGATGGACACAAACGTTACAGGAAAAAAATAACATAAGATTACCACTAAACCTACATAAAATTCCCTTATTGAATAAGGTCCGACTTTGCAACTTTGGTATTAACACTTCGTCCTTTCCCGTTTAAAAACATCCACTTTAAACGACCGAATCTCAAAATCTGATATAACTGCCATAATGTTCGTGAATTAATCTTAATGTTGATACCAAATACGTTGGCTTTCAGGAGTATAGTCAATGAATGATTTCAAAAAAAAAAGTGCACAGTTTCTTTTGGAGTTGAGTATATTTGAAAATGACTACAATTAAGCATGACAAAGATTAAACATTCCACTGCCTTAAAATCCGAACATGACTCTTCTTTCAAATAACATGAAGGGACATTTACAATGTCTTTCTCTGTCTCTCTCTCCCCTCCCTCTCTATCTCTCTTTCTTTGTCGCTCTCTATTCTCTTTCATTTGATATTATTTAAATACTACATATTTGATTGCCGCGAAGTCTTTGTCTGGTAAGGGTCCAAACAATTTGTTCTGTCGACTATAGGCTCTTATTATATGAAGGGGGAAATATTCATAAAATACCCTCTTATTACTTGAAGGTGGACGGACGGACAAACAGGCATTTAGAAGCATGTTTACTACAATATTTTGTTCAAAAACATGTTCACATAGGGTTGTGCATTATTTTTCTAATATGTTATGGCGGTTAATAAATTTAAAACCCCATCCCGTAAACTACTGTTCCGTTTTGGAAAGCGTAATTTAGTCCACTCTGCTAATGCACAAACGTTGTCATGTCGTCAAATGTGTGAAAACATTTTAGCCGAATTATTCACAAACTACAGAACGTGTAGCTATTAGAATTAACCCTTTCGCCTTTGTTCGAAGTCATCAAACACCCTATCAGAGTTTTAACTGCGCGAATTATCTCCCCTTTGTACCGTCTTTTAAATTTAGATTCGACTTATTTTTCTATCATGCCTAAATTTGTAAACGTTTTAAAATTGATTTGAATGTAAACTTTAATTTGTTTTATTTTGGTATTGCACGTCCATTTAAACCCTTCACTGCCTTGCCCATAGTACAATGGTTATTTGTAATCAGTGTGGATTCTGATCAGACGTTGCGTAACGCGGCGTCCGATCAGAATCCAAACTGTTTGACACTCATTTCAATATTTCTTAAGTCAAAGTACATAAATTTTAGATTTGAGAATTAAAGTGTTTAAAATTGATGACGTCATATCAGTAAATGAAATAAATACTAGATCATATCGGAATGACCGAGCTTGGCCTTCGGTTTATGACCTTATTCAAAGGTCAGAAGAATCTAAAGAGCTTCAAATCGAACATATGGCCTTATATAACAAGGCGGCAACCTTAACAAGTATCCCACTGAGGCTACTAGATAAGTCATGTCGTTTTGAAAGTGTTGCGTCTGATCAGAGGCAATATTGGCCTGAAGGTTTTGCTTACTACGTGGCTCTGTTGTGGGCATAACATGAGCGTGTGCATTGTTGAAGATTTCAGTTCAATTCAACACCTTTGAACTTGTTACTATTCTCTTTCTCTTTCTCTCTAGTCCAAGCACAAAGTTTATGTTTGGAACATGGTCGTAAATATGTTTTTGCCGTCGGTGATGTGGGAATGCCTTCTAAATATCAGCAACAGCGTGTGCATAAAATATTCATAGAGAGCATTCGGAAACCCTCTTTCTCTGTTAGCTTCGATCTTTCGCAGAACATTCGTTGTTGGCAGGAAATTGTTTTCTATCAATATCACTGTTCAACTCGTTGTTTCGTTACAGTTTTTGTGTTGGACGAGGTTTGTAGACTGTAAAGAACAAAATACGACTTCACAGAGGTCATTCAACATTGTTTTAACCCTTAACTCTATAGCCTGTTTCTAGTTTTTAAGACATGTGCCATTTTAAAGCAGGTTGCGCCTGCTTTAAGCTACAGTCTGCTAAAATATTGAAACTACTTCTTATGCTATACATAATTAGAATTATCTTCTTCAGTTGAGTGATAAATCAAATGTATTAAAATGCGTATCTATGGAGTATAGGGTTAAGCAAACACTCCTTCACGAATTGTAAAGCTATTAAAAACAGGCGAATGTCTTTACAGGACAAAACTATTTCAGCAAGTTTCTATAGAAGCTATCTGCATTGCATTGGCAATCATGTGTTCAAGAATACCATTCGGTATTCAATCTGGAAGTGGCTAAATACATACGTGCATGTACATGGTTAGATTTAGTTGAATAAAGACTCGATCTAAACGGTTTGCAATGTCCACTTTATGCGACTTCGGCGCCGAAAGGATCAATATAACCTTTGTACGAAATAAATTGTTTTGGGCTTATCCTCTTTAATGCAAATCTCGACAACACTAATTCAAACTTGCAAACAGTTTGTATCCAGACCAGAGGCCGCGTTACTCGGTCCAAAATGTTTGACACACATAGAAGCTTTTATTTCACATCCCTAAACTTTACACATAAAAGCAGACAATATGTTTACACCCAGACGATCATGGTATGGCAGTTAATGTTTTATGAAATTATAACGGCAAAACTTGTTTCCTACTGAAAATATTGTTTAACTAAAACTTAAAAATAGTTATGTTACCTTTATTTCTACCGAAACAGAACCCGTTTTGATCCTGGAGCCCGTCTCACAAAACGTCGTACGGCAAATATTGTCGTAAGTCGTATTATTTTATTTATTTCTCCATCTAATCCTGTTTTATGACTCCTCGTTGGAATCGTCTTGAACAACAATCCCAAAGAGATGTCACAAGACTGGGTAAGAGTCAAGCTGTTTGAAAATGTAAGCCAATTTCCCTCCATATAACAACTTCCTCCGAACAACACACACTATATTTATGTCCCATTGGATGTTGTTGTTGAGGGAGTTCTGTATATGTTAGGGATGCTGTCGTTACCGTGTAAACATTGGACATACTCCCATTCGGAAACGCAGTGACCCTTGGAGTTTACACAGTTACCAATATCAGAACCAATCGTGCAGTAGAGAAAACGATATTCTCTCCGAATAAACGCACTTGTGTAAAAACAATTATTTCCATTGCAAACAGTTTTGCGCGTGATCTTACGCCGGATTATCCTGCGGTTGGTATCGCTCCAAACTGTTTCCAACTCTGATTAAAAGAATGATGAACATTTTCAAGAAATACCAATTTCATGCATTTATACCTTTCACTCAATATGACGTCACAAGGCGTATTTAAAAACAGTTTTGATCCTGATCTAACTTTTAAACGATATTGCAGACAACACTATTGAAGCAGACGACAATATGGCCGTCAAGGGGTAAAAACCTGACGATAAATGTGAGCATGAAAGTATTAATGCATGGCATTTGCGATTCGTACCATTTAAGCGGTAAGGAATATCATCTCTTTTTCACTGTATCCGAGATGTTGAATATATGACATAGGCATTCCCCAGTTCATAATAACATCTACTTACAATCGCCGTAAGCTTTTATAGGATAACAATTGATTTAAGTCACGTTGCCTGCAGTAAAAAAACTTAATTCTGATCCTGATCAGACGACGAGATATTTGATGTCTGAATTAGAACCTTTACTGTATGCAAATACGCAAATGACAGAGAAACCATCTGACTTGACATAAAAGCGGTTAGGCCAACGGACGACAAGTGTAGAACAAACGACTGCTTCAGTGGGACTTGAGTTAATGTAATTGTGCTGCGGCTACTTCACCCATCGATCGAGAGTATACCAAATAATGTGGAATTCATCCAGTATATTCCCTAAGGAGTTCAAGAATCATGTGAAGTAGTTTTATCTTTCATCGAAAGCAAATTTTAATCGATTTGTAATTCGCCTTTGAGAGGACCTACATAGAGAGCATTATCAGTCATATCTGTTCACCCATGGGGATATTAAACTAGTTTGGATGACCAATTGCTCCCGCGGATATTTTAATCAATTTTGCTATTGTTCCTACTGGAAGAGTTCACCATCAATTATAGGAATGTTATATACGCTGTACCGTAGTTCACATAATGGCCAAACTATGATATATAGGAAATATTATGCTAGAGGGCTGTTCTTTGACCTGGTATCACTTAGAGTTTGCTGTTGAAGTTTGTTTTGCATGGGATCGAAGACTGGAGGTGATCCGAACTTTACCGGGATATTTGTTCTACATGATTGTTTTTCTTAAATTCTGCTATGGAATTTCTCATTTAATGAGAAATTCAATAGCAGAGTTTTAAAACACAAATAGATCATTATGTTAGTGACAAAGTCGTTAGTCTTTCCCGTTTTAGAAAAAACGAAACACAAGGCAATACACTAAAGAAATTATTGGTTCTGAAAGATATTTAAAATCTCATACAATTTGACTGGCAAACAGTTCGGAGTCTGACCAGATGCGGATCAACCGGCGTCTGTCTAGTCTCCAAATTATTTGCATTGGCAAAATGTTTTAAGATAAAGGCGTTTATTGAGAAAGAATAACGTCTTGCGCACTGACGTTACCTGTCCAATGACTTGGATTTGCTTTAAAGTTACAACGTCCTTTATGATTAATAGAATACAAGAAGTATAGTATATGTGTGAAACAATGTACACCTACTGCTGAAATGCAAGTGAGTGTAAACCCTGATATAATGGTAGTAGTTTAACTCTTTCGTTGCCAAATTAATCGTGATTTTTTTACCCCTTAACCGGTAAATTTTCGTCTGCTTCAATATTGTCGTCTGCAAGATCATTTCAAGGTCAGATTTACGGCAGTAAGACTTAAGAAATATCGATACGAATGTCAAACAGTTTTTATCCTGATCAGGATCCAAACCGTTTACAAAGTCGCATATATATATATATATATGCGACATCGGCGCCGAAAGGATTAATGCTCGACAACAGTAAACACACACATATTTATTTATAGAGATACTTGTTTGCATTGTTTTGTCCTGCAATAAGCCACAACCTGCCTCCAGAGATGGTCAAAATACTATGCTCTGTTTCCGCTGCATGCAGGCTTTATTGTACATGTAGTATACATTTGTAACAAAGTCAACTAGGAACGCAACAATGTCATAGAACAACCCTCTAGCAGAATGTGTCATTTATCTTCCGCATTTTATGTGCACGTATAAATCAATCAACAACCATCTATTGAAAAGGAAGAACTCTCCAATGAAGCGTTCTTGCCATTAAAACTACACTCTCGGTAGACTTTACAACCCCCTTTAAAATATTCTAGTTAACCCTATCATGATCAACATTTCTTGAACATTTGTAAAATAAAAACATTGTTACTTCCAAGTGAACAAGTCCACAATAAAGACAAACATACATGTTTGGCAGGATCAAGATAATACATGTAGTACCATTTTGCTTTTATCTTATATATCGACATCTTTGGGCTTTTGTCACCCTACGTAACTTGGTGACTAAATATACTTATGCATGACGTCATCTCTTTTCCTTAACAACAGCTGAAACAAGAAATATGTGTTACGGCCGAAAAGTGCCGATGGTCGCAGAAGCCCGAAATCGCTAAGCATGTCCGATTACACTTGTCGGGAATTGCACGTAACGTCATTTGGCGTTACCGCAAATGGCTCGTGCGGCACGTTGACGTTGACGTCATTGGTTGTTGTTGTTTTTACTTGATTGGTATTTTCAGTGTAAATAAAAGGACGAACCTGAACACAACGTCGTTGTATACATTCTACTATCTTTTCTAAAACACTATTTTTTGTTCTGGAATGCATTCAGCCATAAAGTCAAAAAGGATAACATATACGTGTGTTTGGATGAGGTTTTTGTTAATGTCTATGTCTGCAATGTATGGGCTAATTGGACGCCCCTGAGAGAGGGGAGCGGATACAGAAAACATTGGTGTGATGCCCTACTTGTACTATTGACAGAGTTCTCCGGTTCCATAGACGCCAAGTGTAAAGCACTGATAAATCGGACTTTGGCTTTTATAAAGTCTCGATCCGAAGGATTTCTGGCGAAGGATCGAACTCAAGACCCCTGGTATCGTAGTCGAGCTTGTTACTCCTCGACCACGACTGCCGGCGTTTGTTTAGACATAATTTTCATTGATAAAAGCCTACAGAGATCGAACTATTAGATCATAGTAATGTAATAGTATATTTAGTATAAGTATTGGAGGTACCACTCAATAATGAGTTTTATACATTACAGTCAAATACATGTACATATGTAATTGCCTTGCTCTTATAAGTAAATTCAATAAACTTTAAAAATTACTGGGATTACATTGGCTTTTGACCTATTGTTTGCAATATGATGCTATATCATGTCACTTGTAACAGAGGTATGTCTCTTTATTCAAACAGACATGCATGTATACTATATTGGTATAATCATGTTCATACAAGATCGACTAGTTTAACCCTTTCACTCTCAATGAAGTCATAAAGCGCATTTGCAAACAGGTTTGATTCTAGCGAAATATTGAAATGAGTGTCCAACAGTTTGGATTATGAACAGACGCTGCGTCACGCGATGTTTGATCAGGATCCACACTGTTTGCAAATCACCATTGTATTCGGGGTAAGGCAGCGGTAGAGTTAGAACAAGGCAAGACGGTAGGAATCAATGATCGACCTTGTATTCAATTATATAATAGAGAAGATGTATATTCCTTCCGTTTGTTCTGAAATAAGTATGTCCCTTGCAAACAGTCTGGAGCCAGATCAGACACCGAGTAACACTGATCAGGCGCCAAACTGTCTGCAACTCAACTTTTAAATAAATGCAAAATATAATCAAAATATCTGCCATCTCTACGTTTTATTACATTATATTTCGTTTTGTTTCGAACCAACGAAAAAGAATACCATCTTCCCCATGGTATACCAAGATATGTCTCCATAAAAGTATGGCAAATTGTACTTCTATATGTTCGTTTATTCTTTGATACCGATACACATATAAATAATTGCATTTCTATTGATATTTATTACTACCGAGCCTCCCAATAGCTATAAATAAGTTTCTTATTTCATCAAGCGTGCGATGAGAAAAGCAAGAGACACCATCGAAGCTATGTCTTCTTCCCTTAAGATGTCTAAACATTTCCCTCGCCACCATAAAGCCATCATCCGTTTTCTTATTTTTAATAATGTATACAACTTAGCATGAATTCGCCCAGATTAAATTTAAGACAAAAACAGGAAATGACCTTTAACAGCGCATGCGCTGTGAATTCAAACCATTCTTGGAGTGAGCACGAGACAGTGGTCGGCTGAAGGAAGTATATTGCTCTGGCGCTGATGAATCATATCAATATGCCATAGTTTCATGATATTATTTGCAATAGATAAACATTAGACAGGCGTTTCATCCACTGAAAGTCATTTGTTTGTGCCTCAGTAGGCGGCAAATACGTAGTCTCTTCTTACATGAGATTAAACATATTCGGGTGATTTCTGTAGATGTACATTGTACATCCATTATCTCAAAATGATGAACCTATCCTGCCATGGCTATGTCTGCTTAACCCATTCACTGCCTAAAACCCGCGTAAAATAGTTATTTGCAAACATTTTGAATCCTGATCAGACGCCGCTTAGATCTATTACATAAAATTTACATTTGATAAATAAAAGCAGACGACACTTGATTTGAAAATTGATAACGTCATGGAAGTGAATGGGTTTACAGTGCCGTCTGCAAAACTGTTCCAATTAAATTTAAATATATCTTTATTAATTTCAACCAATTGTCACCAGTTCTGACTCTGAGCAAACGCTGTTCTGTCATCTGCCATGATCTTGATTTTTTTTAAATACAGTATAGTCATTATCTAAGTTTTCAAATATTTTGCATGAGGGGTAATATTTTCGTTTACAGCAAGTATTCGATAATGTTCAAAACACGATTTTTCAAAATTACTTTTCAAAAGATGGTATACACGTCAGACAGTTTAGATTCTGTTGAGATGCTACGTAACGCTTCGTACATGTATCATCAAAATCAAATTGTTTACAAATAACCATTGTGCAGGGGTTACATTTCTGCTTGATAGTCGTGTGTAAGTGCTGATTACCAAATAGAGAAATATTGTCGGAAAATGAAAATTCTCAAGTCTCATTGGAAACATTCTTTTCAACCACTTAAATTAATTCATTTGTTTATTTCCTGTGTAGTGTTGGCTGAACGAAATAAATGGTCAGAAAATATAGAAAAATATACTCCAATCTCATCTGATAAAGAATAATTCCAACCACTAAATGATGGCGACATTTCCGAGTTTAATAGTTTTCTTAAATACGATTGATCCGGTGTGTTTGCAGCTTTCAATTATCTGTTTTCCGCCTTCATGAAACACAAGTGAGTATCAGCGCCCATTAGCCCTCGTGTTCCCACATGGAATAGACGACGTGTGTTTATTGGAAATAAAAAAATCTCATTCAACAAATCGTATCTGCCAATTTAAGAGGGGATGATATTGTCTTTTTATCGTAAAGATGTCTAAAGATAGTGCTAACAATACTGCCTTAACGACTTCTTTCCGTCCTCGCACCATGCACGCTAACTGTAAATCACAGAGTTTAATATCATGCAGGCAGTTGTCAGGACCTGCAGGAACAATCTTACAAACATGGGGACGCCAGTAGGCAAGAGTTTATAGTGTGTAACCCAATCACAGGCGCTATATGGTGCACATACAAGCATTACAAACATACACCTAGACTTATCTTGTTACTCCATAGATAAACATTTTACGCCTTCCACTGAAGAAACAAAATGAACAGTGTTATAAGGTGATTACTATCTAAATATTATCGACTTGGTTGAATGTACTCCCTACTACGGCCCTCCCAACAACGACTCCCATCTAACAACGACCCTTGCTCTTGTTCCCTAAACGGAACAATTTTGTCTAACGCTTTCACTGCTGCAATATCGTCTGCTTAAAACTGTCGTTTGCTTTTTTTAAAAGTTCCATTAAACTGGACATGTTCCCCTTAATGGCGAAAAGAAAATACTTCTACTGTTCTTTCCTAATAAACACATTTGTGCTAAAACGAGGATGTCCATTGATTTGCAATAATTGGGAGGATCAGACGCCGGGTAATCCGGCGTCTTATCAGGCTCCAAAATGTTTGTCATCCAGATTAACCGCTTGCATTCAAACGAAGGAAAGTGAGGTCGTCTCCACTATATAAGAAGTCATGGGTATACATGTATCTATAGACAGTGTCCAATCTTATAAGAACATATTTAATGCAGAAATAATAAGTCCTGTATTAAGTTAACATATTCCTATATACTGCCTCTGTACATTTATTGATGATCGCCTAACACAGTCCCGATGAAACAGTGGAGAAGACATTAATTGTCACTTTTAGTCGTTACTAAACACAAGGTAACAAAATGCAGAATATTACCTATTGTAGAAACTTAAGAAATATCTTGAGCCGTGCCATAAGAAAACCTTATTTATGGCACTGTTTGACACCCACATGCCTGTAACGCTTTGTATTTACCACTATTATATACAGTATTTGGCAGTGTATTTGAACTCAGATACGGAGCCTGGGATGACACCGGTGCTTGGTCTGTACAATGTTGCTTTTGTTGTTGCTGCTAAGGTTTATAGTCCCGCATAAGTTTTATCAGGTGCATCATCCAATTGTCATCAGGGTTGAGACAATGGTCAGCATCTTGCCTATTACTGACTGAACTTATTTTGTACAATGTTGCAAAGCAATAAGGTAGGGTTTGTCATGGCACGGCCCATATATTAATCAGTTGCAAATAATTTGGAGCTTTGTCAGATGTTGAAATGATTCTCGAGGTATGGTCTGGCCCCAATCCATTTGAGTTTGGAAATCGTTGTTTTACAGTAGAGAATTCGTTATTCTCACCCAATAAACGGGTATTTACGTTAAAATAACTACCGATATTTCCTTTTCAAACTGTTTGCCGCTCAGATTAAAATAATAGTCAGAGTTGTCGATAAGTTTGTCATTTTTGACAGTTTTTTGTAATGCGTTTCGTTTGCTTAAAAACGAGAAAGAAAGGCGTCTTAACTGTAACATACGAAACACGTTTAAAGGACAGAATGCTGTCTTCTCTACAATGAGACATGAAGATTTATGTTCAACAAGACTGTCCATCAAACAAAAAGAACATTGCGTGATCTTACTTTATGTGTTAATTTCCATTAATTGCATGTTTGACAAAGCTTTGTTTAAGATCTAGGGATTAAACGAAGCCAACAAGGGACATGTGCATTAATAATTCAATACACATTTAAGTGGAATAGCCTTGCACGGAAAAAATCACTCTCTAGTACATGTAGAATCGAACATGGTTAGATCTATGACAATGCTGTTGAACTCGCGAAAATCAACGTGAGAAAACAGAAGATTTTGCTAGAATATTCTGTTAAGCAAACTTTTGTTGTAATTTCAAGTCAGTTTAGATCCAGATAGAATAAAGCAAAGTGAAAGAAAGGCATAGGAGTTCCTCCTGCTTAATTATCTGTCTGCTTTAAACAGCTGCCAATACACAAATCACACATTACTTTCAGTATCGGAGTTTAGACAAATGTAACCAAAATTAACAATTTGTCACTGCTTACTCTGGAGATAAACCAATTGTCACGTTGACCTAAGACAAATGCATTTGAATCATGACTGGTTATCGTAATGAAACTCTTAACCGATTCCCACCCAGGATCGATAACTCTGATATTTGCTAAAAGTTTGGATTTTGATTTCTGATCCGAATGGAAACTTTTTGATACTCATATCAATGTTTTCTTTGTCAAGAACGCGTTAAATTTCAAATTTAAAATGTTAGATCAGATGAAAATTATAAGCAGACGATAATATGGCAGTGACTGTGTAAGACGGGTATTTCAGTCATTGTGGCAGTCGGTTAACACTTTCATTCTCAATGACGTCATAAAGTGCATTTGCAAACAATTTGAATAGTGATCAGACGCCGCGTAACGCGGCGTCTGATATTGTTTCAAAACTGTTTGACACTCGTTTTGAAATTCCATCAGTCATACTGCCTTTTTTAACACTGCAGACAGCAAAACTGTAGCAGACGACAATGAAACGGTGAAGGGGTAAAATTATCACGAACTATTTGGCAGAGAAAGGGATAACTCATTTATTGCAATGCACTCCAACAAATGCACTAGATGATTTCATAATATATATTCAATGGTGATCTAAATACATTTCAGTATGTGTCCCTACAGCAGATCATTTCATATCATCTGAATCTAAACTGCTGCCTTATATGTACCTTTGTAGACGTTAGGTATTGATTTACTACATGTACATGTAACTATAGGTTGTAAATAGGTGTTGTGTGTTCTATGTGTATAATTTTCTATAAGAACCATATAGGACATTATGCACCAAAGACATGTTTAATAGAAACTCCCATAGTATATCCTTGTAGTAACCTATATCTGTTTAACATCACACTGCTTCCTGTGAAATCATCTAAAGTATCAAACCTTCACAATTCCAACTTGCTAAAGTCCAATTTATTCATGTTTCTACACTTGATTTTTCGATATTTCGGTTTCTTTTGATATTGAACATGTTCGTATTTCAGAGTTTAAACGGGATTTAGTCACGTGGTTTAGCCACATGTTAACTGTGAAATATGGACATTGTCGATCTAAACGTGTCCGGGATATCAACATTTGACTGTATAACAATTGTTTTACAGCGTGTGCAATTATTTGTCGGAGATTAAACGTGTTTACCATTTGAATACAAGGAAGTTGATTAAATGATACACACAGAAATCTACAATTTATAACATTTTCTCCCAGTGTACATGTTACTTAAATGTCTCGCTGTTACAATCACTTAACGGACAAGTTAACCCTTTACCCAATAGCCTGTTTCTTGTTTTGAAAACAGGAGATCACATAAAGCAGGTTGAAAGGAAAGCAAAATAGGCTATGACTCGCATTCTGCTTTACTTTCAACTTTTTTTAAGCTACCATATGATGAGCTTTAGAAAATATTTCTTTTGGTACATGTTTATGACTGTATAAACGATTTGATTCGATAAAGGAATACATTAAATGCGCAAAAAGCCGTTCATATGGGGGAAAGATTAAAGGTATTTAGATAAGTTGCAGCTTAAAATAATGTGAAAGTATCACAACATTTTCCTGTTAAAGCACCCTGGTTTACATTCATCTGGATTCAATCAACTATCTGCCTTAAGTACAGAATACAGTCAAATAGAGATAGTTGAACTTTCCTGTTACATGACTGTTTTTTCCACAACACAATCTATTTTCAGACAACATTATCTAAGATCTTCTCAGAAAATATCAATAAAGACAAGGAAATGTATCCTATGTCCCGATTTAATAACTATTCTCGTACAACAGCTTCTAAGACTAGGTATTTCAGCCTGTTAATGATTTGCTTTTAACAAAGTGAAACAATCCTTTCTTTTATTCATAGATATGTATTCATTGTAATGTGACTGGTATCAGGATTTATGACACACTAGGAAATGACAATCTTGGTGGATCAATATCAGCCAAAAACGTTGACTATACATCATTTTAAGGTATTGCAATATAATGATGATCATGTACAATGGATAAAATGACATTGTTTGTCATCAAAAACGTTCAGACTCATCGAACAGTTCATATGTTTGTTAAGCTTGAGACGACCTTTATAAGCATAGGTCCAAACACAGCTAACAAGTTTGGGTCAGATCTGATAGTGACATATCAAACTCAATCGGTTTGCCTTCAAATTAATTAATAGTTAATACGTTTAATAACTTGAACTCCAAGCAGAGAGCATACTTGTCATTACAAAAGGCGGACCTGTTAATTGCCAAGTTGTCCTATACAAACAAACAGTGTAGACCCAGTTCAGAGGACTTCTTTATTCAGAGTTAAAACAAGTGTTTTCTATAGTTTATGATATATGTGCCGTGCTTGCATTTTGTTTTTTATTAGCTAAGATATATATGTACGTCATCATTGCTACGTATACGATGTCGTGATGTGTCGTGGGAAAAAAAGTCAAGTTGTTTATGTTTGCGGGTCTAAAGATTTATAGATCTAAATCTTAATTTATAAGCAAGGTCAAATTTTAATAACTTAGTGAAATACTTGTGATTTGTTTGTTGATGTGCATTACTATACCAAATAGTTTTCTTAATTGTGTTAGATATAGATCTATATGAATGCGTTTAACAAGTATAGATCTAAATCTATTCAGTGCAATACTGTCGTATCCTCGAGTAACGTAACTCGCAGATGCGGTGGTGTTGCGCTGACCTAGGGTTAAATGTGAGAATGAAAATTTCTTTTCTTATGTTGCTAACAGGGCTGCCATTTTCACGATTTATCCAAAATTCTTCGGATTTTTATACTAGCAGAGTGTAGCTTAAACCGAGTTGAGGGTGAAGCCGAATGCGCCTTAAGGCGCATTCTGCTTTACTTTCAACCTGCTTTAAGTAATCGCGTTTAAAACAAATGATAAAAATGAAAGTAGATCTGTTAGGATTTTTATAGTCAACTATTAGAAGCCCTGTGCTAATGATGAGCACTCTCGGGATACATGGTCCATGTTGATATTTCTGTTAAACATGCCTTGTATCTCTTTAGTACCACCAGTTTTATGTTATTATGTATATATGTTATGATGATGAGCTTGTATGCTTAAGTCAAATAAAACATCTGTTCTGTTCTGTTCTGTATATTAGGTTTCCCTTATGATGTAGTAAACCCGTGCAAAATCACCAATAAATTAGTCCTTTTGTGTAAGTTGGTTATCTCAATTTGGCCTTGTGACGTATGTATGCGCTCTCTTCAAACAGTACCTGTACATTTATGTCGTAGTAACAGAATACACTCCAATACAGACAGTACATGGACCCTGAGGCATTCATATATAGGAACAGGGTCTGCAGTGTTTATTAGCTGTGTTAATTTGTCAAAAGGGGGGTCACTGACTTATCGCCAATATTAAAACCCATTTATGCGTAGTGGGTTCTTACATGCTTATATATTGCATTCTTTTTATATAAGGGGCACCTGGTCTAACGTTTCTTTTTGTTTTGTTTTATATTGATTTTTTTCTCTACAAATAGTGGAGACTGATCAGATACTGCAATATGCGGCACCTGATCAGAGTCTACACTTTTTGCGTATGTCCAATATATAAGTTCGTGGGCACAACTGAGTAAAAAACTATTATAATGGTACATGCACTTTATTTGAACTCTGTGTAGCTTTTTCATAGTATATCATTTGCTACGTGATACCAAGGAGTGGCACAATTAATTACATCGGAACCTTTTGGGGGGTTCTCCAGTTCGTTCACTAACCCAGTGCAGTCCAATGTTGGGTATTTAGGTTAGAGTAAGAGTTAGGATCCCGTTATATTGGCACCAAGTCACCACATCGTATTTACCTACCATGAGTCCCTAATATCAGTGCAGTAAACACCATTGCTTTATTGTACTGGAGATGGCATGGTTAGGGCATCAAACCAGACTGCAGAAATATTGTTCGATACACTAACCATATTACCTCTTATATACAGTAAAGTCCCAGGAACGACGTACATGTATCTTACAAACATCATGGCCTCTAAGGATTTAACTAACGTTAATACTTTACTCAATGAAAATGGTGTGAAAGTCCTGTCAGTAATAGGCACGATGCTGATCATTGTCTCAACCTTTATGACAATGGGATGACGCAGCTGAAAACGCCTACGCGGGACTATTAACCTTAGCAGTAACAGCAACAACTGAAAATAGTGATCATTTCGGTGTTATCTGCATTGTTTCTACCCTGCCGTAGCGTGTCACGACCTGTTCGCCAAATAGGCTGAAATAGCTTCCTTGTGAACTTATTCATAAAATCCAAGTGTGTGGGCAACTAGCATTTGTCTAATAAAACAAAATTGCCGATGTCATAAGTATTGGGTTCTGGGAAGGGCAAAATCCTTCCCCTCTTCATCAACAACCTACACTAAATGTAATGTCTTTGCATTGAAACTTCCACATAAACAACCAACCAACATTAATGTTGACGCACTAAATATACAACTATATTTGTCCCTTTAATGCATCACGTCATTAATGTGATATCACCACCTAATTTAGACCATTTAAAATAAAGATATTGACTCGAGTGATACATCTTCGAATTCGCAAGATATAGACCTTTTAGATAATGTATCCTACATGAATATGGTACCTGTAGATTTGAAGAAAATGCCCAAGTAACATGTTTTTATTTTTATTTTAAAGTACCTTCGTACGACGTCACATTCATGTAGATCTTACAATGTTTCGGGTGCGGTACAATCACTGAATAGAGATTCAACCCTTTTCCATAGCTTATTTCCAGTGTTCAAGAAAGAAGATTTTGCTAGTAAAGCAGAAAGGCCTCAGTAAAGCAGAAAGCTAAATTAGTTTTATTTTCAGCGTGTAGTAAACAGCCACCAATCAGGATGCTATAAATCATTTTTCTACGACTCTTTACCTACGACTTTGCCGAAGCATGAAAAAACAGATCCTTGATGCGTTAGGAAAGATATCAACAGGCAACACTTCTATGGAGTAAATGATTAACACATTCGGCGTCAAATTAATCATGAGGTTTTTACCTGTCGTCTGCTTCAATATTATTGTCTGCAATATCATTTCAAAGTTAGATTTTAGAGAGTATAGCATAAGACATATCGAAACGAGTGTGAAGCTGTTTTGAGCCTGATCAGAAGTCGCGTTACGCGCCGTCTTATTAGGATCAAACGTGTTTGCAAAGTGGACTTTATGTGGCTCCTGCAGTGGAAGGGGTAAATGGTCAATACATTTAACCCGCTACCTCATAGCTTATTTCTAGTACTTAAATTAGGTGACTACTTAAAGCAGGTTGAAAGTAAAGCAGAATGCGCCTTATGGCGCATTCTGCTTTACTTTCAACCAGCTTTAAGTTAATACTTGCTAGACTATATAAAATATTTGTAATGGTAATTGTTCATGAGGGTATAAACCGGAATTATTTTCTTCAGCGGAGGAATAAATTTAATACGCTAAAAGTCGCTTCTATGGGGGAAAGGGTTAAGTCTGTATGTTACTTGTTATAAAGCGGTATAATGCTCATTTCCATTATTTGCCACTTCATATGAAATGATCTGCGGTATGGAGCAAATTCAGTGTCTTATATCACCCTTGTATTACATATATCTACAATAAAATATTCAAGCAAAATGAGGGTCCATTGCAATATCTATGTAAAACTTGATTAAGGTCGTTCATGTTCACAAACCAACATGGATAAGCTCTGTTCAACTAAATTGAGTTGAGATATTCCACGTCTGCAAGTCGACTCAAATAAGTTGAAGTGTTGTGCGTTTTTTACCTCGAAATACACTTTATTTCGACTTCTGTGAGATCCAGTTATAGCGACTCAACTGTAATTCTTTCATCAAGAGTAGAATTTTGACAATTTGACAAAAGGCGCCATGTAATTGTATTGATCGCGCCACAAGAGAACCATTCAAGACCCATGTACTCCAAGACTCTTTGCCATTTTTATTGAATTTTGCACAATTCTTCGTTTGTGTGGGGGAAAACTATTTGAAAGTTAATAGGACTTAACCCATTTATGCCTGAATATTTTCAATTGATCTTATAATCTTATTTGTTCGGATGGTTTATAAACATGAATCTGCGTATCTTAAGCGAAAAAAACTATTACTATTCATAAAGTAGTAAGGTATTCCAGCAATATATTTTTGTTCACGTAATTTACTTTATTAAACATTTTAGCTTAGACCAAGTAGTTTGTCATCCTTTTGATGCGTCTTAAATAGCTGTGATCTAATTATTTCTCAAACCGTGCAGACCCTGATACATGTACCACACTCGATTTCACAGTGTCTACGCATCCTTATATATTAGACAGGACACAATGACATGCAATTTGCGTACGACGAATAAAAACAACCGCCATATGTGCCTAAATTTGCACAGTGCCCCCTCTCTACAACGACACCCAATGTGACACAAAAATGTGTGCGTTGTTCGGAAGGAGTCGATATAGGGACTAAAATTGATTTACATTTGAAAACAGGTTGAATCCAGATCAGACACCGCGCCACTCGTGTTTAACTGATAATTCTTAGTCAACATGGCTTCTTTCGAAGTTTGACAAAAAGTTTAAAAAGAAATCTTAAGACCGAGCTCTGCTTTACTTCAGTCTACTAGTTCACTGCTACTTCTCAAAACACATGGGTACTTTACTATTACTTTTTATCAGCACATGGTTGATGATTTAAACCTTTTAAGATCAAATTATTCGGGAGATTTTTACCCCTGTGTTCATTTCATGTACGCATGAAGTTATCATCACCCTTTCACTCTCAATGATGTCATAAAGCGCATTTGCAAACAGTTTTGACCCTGAACAGACGCCGCGTTTCGCGGCGTCTGATCAGGATCAACACTCTTGTTTTGAAAGTGTGTCAGTTATACTGGCATAAATTTAACTTGGAAACGATATTTCAGACAACAATATTGAATAAGACGACAATCTGGCGGTGAAGGGGTAAAAACCTCTCTATAAATTTGATCATGAAATGGTTAAAATCGATCTGCTTTTTATGCGTATACATGTACTCGTATGTAGATGATTCTCACCAGAGAAGGTTGAGGCTTATTTTTATCTATTTTATTCTTTAAGAATTCATGCGTTCTTAGATGTTGATATGTTGATATGAACCAGAACCATTGTAAGAGAAAGAACCGCCCCTTTGGGGTTCATCGCTTATCTGGAAACGATTAAAGAAATAGAAAATTGGATTGTGATATATTGTAACAGTCGGTGCACAGCCAGATGTGCCCTGACTACAGTGGAGAAGACGTTATTCTTTCCCGTTAAAACACAAACAAAATGCAAATGCATTAAAAAATGTAGAAATCATTGAAATATATATTAAACTTGTTGTGCTCTGAGTTGCAAACAGTTTGGAGCCTGATCAGACGCCGGGTTACGCAAAAGATTTGCAAATGTTAGCCAAATCGTTCTTAGCATCATAAGGATAAAAAGGAAAGAATAAGGTCTTCTTCAATGTAAAAGTTATTTACACAAAACTGATGTTCATTGCAAAATATTCAGAGCCAAGTAGTGTAGTATGTTTGGATGAAAACTGCTAGAATCATCTAATGATCTGTATAATCATAATATATTTTCTTAAAGTTGACAAGACGTTATTCTTTCCCTTTTAAGTTTTCCAATTTAAACTAGATTCTAAACTAAACGCAAACATAGTGCTATAAAATGTAAATAAAAAGAAATGACAGGTTTAAAAGTTTTAGGCAACAAAGTTAAATCCGAATGCTAAACAGCTTGGAGTCGTATTTTTCAAAACCTAAACACAGATTTAGAAACCTAAGTGCAGGTCGTAAGGTAAAGGTCATGTACATGTATATACTTGGCACTTGATAAGGATCCTACAGTGGAGAATCTGTTATTCTTTCCCAATAAACGCGTTTACGCTAAAACTATTATTTTCAGTGCAAACAGTTTGGAGCCAGATCAGACGCCGGGTAACCCGTCGTCTGATCAGGCTCCAAACTGTTTGCCACCAAGATAAACAAGAATTATCAGAATTGTCCAAAAGTTGTTCTTTTCTACGTTTTAGTGCTTTGCGTTTGCGTACGTTTGCGTTTAAACGGGAAAGAATAACAGATTCTCCACTGTATCTGTTTTCAATGTTCATTACAATAAATCCTCTCTATAACGACTAATTAAAAAATTGTTAATTGGTTGTATAAAGCAATGGTAGCTTAAAGCAAGGTGGCAGTAAAACAGAACACTTCTAAAGGAGTTTTCTGTTTTAATTTCACCTTGCTTTAAGCAGTAATCTGTCTTAAACACTTAATAATTAACGGTCGTAATAGAGAGGTTGTTCAGCACAAACGCATTTATTTGAACGACTCTCCTAGATATAACACAAAAGTATTATTATTGAAAAAGTTGGTAGACAAACGATTGTCCTTGCCCTTATAAGTGCAACTTGGTCTGTATTTACAAATAATTTCAGGCCAAATCAGGCATCTCGTTAGACACAGACATTGAACTCCCCATGCGGCTGATATGTCACACAGCCAGTACTTTTACAAACATATTGGATCCAGATCAGAAGTTTCGTAACGCGACGTACAGCGACGTCTCGCGTCTCATTCGGATCAAAACATTTTGACACTCTCATCCTATTTTAAAAATAATTTTTTTGAATAGTTTATTTTTAGAACAATAGCAGATAACAATTGTTGCAGACGAAAACATTGCCCTGTATGCAAAGAATTAATGTAGAATTACAAGGGTTACAATTAACATGTTCCCCTCCTAGAAAACGCCTCGGCGTTTACACTTTACTTCAAAGATACAACGTTTGTGTCATATAACTATTTCTCATGAAACGTCTTAAAACGCCATAAACCCATTACCCAATAAATACACCTTTTTACGCCTTAGATTTATTCCTCAACCAAAGAAAATAGTTCTAATTTATACAGTTATGACTAATATGTTCTAAAAGAAATGATTTCTGTATTCTAGCAGATGGTAGCTTAGAGCAGGTTGAAAGTAAAGCAGAATGCGCCTTAAGTCGCATCTGCATTACTTTCAACCTGCTTTAAGTGGACACCTGTCTTTAAAACGACAAACATGCTACATTGTATGGGATAATGGGTTAACAATTATAAATTATAGAAATGCATTCTCGATGCTGTCGCCATAGCCGCTGGTAAAGGAGTCATTAGAAAATGGTTATTCATTCTTATATTCATGCGGAAGCTTGTGAAAGTCAGGAAGTAAATCAGAAAGTGCCTACATGAATGTGCTTCAAGAAGTCACGTGTCTTGAACACTTCATAACCGCTACGGGGAAAGGGTTAAACTATTAGATTGTTCATATCTGAAAATACATAAACGATGCAATGTCATTATTGTAGAGCGTCGACTATCGTGAACTGAGAAGCAATAATGTAAATTTGATTTAATTAAAACTTGTTTCTAGGGAACAGAGATGGAATCTACTTTATATCACGTCTTTTTATCAACTGCTTTAAAGCATTGTATCTCCATGATCTTGAAATGTTATTTTCTCAATAGTGAAACAATCTGATTTAATGTGTATAACAAAGACATATATGATCTGAATACTGTTAGCCCTTTCGCTGTCTTCCTCCGGCTACAATGATTATTTGCAAAAAGTTTGGATCCTGATCAGACGCCGCGTTACGCGGCATCTGACCTGGATCCAAATTGTTTGACACTCATTTTGATTTCTTTTCAGTTAAAATACCTTAATTTTAAATTTGACAAATAAAAGCAGACGACATTTTTTCATCATTGATGACGTCATACATGTAAGTGAAGGGGTTATCTCCCGCTATTACGGCCGCTGAGATGAAGATTCATTGATGTAATGAGATAGGTGACAATTGTCGGGATTCAATAAACCCTTTACCCCATAGCCTTCTCTAGTTTTAAAGATATATAACAACTTAAAGCAGACGTGCAGACACTGATCGGGGCTCCTATAGGAATCACCCAAATCTGGGTCTGCATTGTTGCATACCATGTTACCACATATGTTTACCGTTGGTAAATGAAGAGTATACTCATCGCTAAATACGTTGTGGTTAATACTTAGCCTTGAAATACACATTTTATCTGGGACCCTGAACTGCGAAGATCATACATTTTTTTGCATACGAATGTTCACGCAACGCATGTTTACATGTTTATTATTATGTCATTTATAATTATCAGCCATTTGTATTCTGGGCCGGAGGCCTTATATTACAATAAACGTATGTTATGTTATGTTATAGCCTTCTCTAGTTTTAAAGATATATAACAACTTAAAGCAGGATGCAAAGAAATCAGAATGCACCTTCAAGATCATCCTGCTTTACCTTTAACCTATTTTAACCCTTTCCCTCATAGAAGCGCCTTTTAGCACATTTGATTTATTCTTCCACTAAAGAAAATAGTTCCAATTTATACAGTCTTGAAAATGAACCATAAGAATTTTTTTATAAATCCTAGCAGATGATAGCTTAAAGCAGGCTGAAAGTAAAGCAGAATGTGCCTTAAGGCACATTCTGCTTTACTTTCAACCTGCTTTAAGTGATCATATGTCTTCAAAACTAGAAACAGGCTATGGGGTAATCGGTTAAGCTATAGCTGTACCATGTTCCAGGATATAAACTATTTTTACGGTGCATATTCATAACTATATTATGTGGAACTATTTTCTTAAATGGAAGAACACATTAACAGCGTTAAAAGGCTGATGTATGGAGCACTGTGTTAAGTAAGAAAGTTCCCACATGGGGCATCATATACGAGTCAACTAACTGTCTTAAGCTTTTCCAAAAATCAGTACATGTATTTTGAAAGGGCGTAATAACCATAATTGTTATTTCGTATATTGAAATTTGTTATAGCATCGCTGGATAGCAATATTCACATGCTTTTCTTTCAGGTAGCATTAAACTTCAATCTATAGTATTATTCTAGGATATAGAAACTATTTCTTATAACTAATTTCTTCATAACTTCTATAAAATGGAACTATTTTCTGTAGCGGAGGAATAAATTAAAGACGTAAAATACGTATATATCGGCTATTAGGTTAATAAATCACATATCAATGTAATTGAAACTATTTCCATGACATGAAACAGTACGGAAGCATAAAACACCTGACCTGTAAATCAATTTAGAATCACCTGCCTTAAAGCAATTCATGCTAAGCAATGTTTTGAAGTAAAGAGTGTACATGTAGTTATATAAAAAAATGCACCCCATCCGACCACCGAAAACTACAGTTGAAATTACTGGTAATATTCCAAACACATGGAGATCAGGTACACGTGTTATTTATTACTTATAATCTCATCATCAATATTCTCCTTCTTATTTTCTTAATTCTGATTATAAACATAATATCTGGTTTGATAGTTTTGCTGTTCTATTATTATTATCAGCATTATTATCATAAATTTGATTTGATTCATATTATTATTCTTATTATTAAATTATTATTATCATATTATCATCATTGTATCATCATTACATTACATTATTATGATTATTATAATAAGATCTATTCATATTATAATTATATTATCATTATAATTATATAAATCATCATCTTCATCAAAATTACTTATACTACTTTTATCATTTGTTCTTATCATTGTAGCTATCATTATACTATCAAACTTATTATAAGTATTAATATTATTCTTATTTTAGTATTAATAAGTATCGTTATCTTATATCTTTATCATCATAACTGATGTTGTTCTTCTTCTTGCTAGCGCTGCTTCTATTGCTTATTTGATTGTATAGATGTAATTATAGTTTTAGAAGTCTAAGTAATAGAAGCAGCTGTAGTAGAAGTTGATTTGATAGTAGCAAAATATGAAGAAACAAAGAAAAAGATGTACAGTCGAAACTCAATAATTCGAACTCTCTTGAACCGATCTTATCATTATTTCATATGTTGAATCCGATAATTTCATCTCGATTTTGAAGTCGAACATACCCGTACTTTAAAGTTAAAACGAGGCTCAGCCACGTTTTGACTTTGAAATATGGGTATGTTGAACTATGTTCGAACGAACGCGAGTTCGAATTATCGAGTTAATGCTGTACTAGTATATTAGTTTATTAATTGTAGTACATGTAGTAGTATCGCTACCATCGCCCGAATCCCCGTCTTCCATATAATCGTGTGTGTACTGATTTGCACTGGATTGCACTTGTTTAATATTCTTTTTCAAACTTTGATTGTTTGCAGCCAATCTTTTAAATAAATCTGAATAAGGGGAGATCCTTTGAAAACACAGAAATTAAAGCAAATACTGAAAATTGCAGACTCGGTTTAATTGAGTCTGTTCATGAGCAATACTGAAATATGCAACAGTGCTCACGCCCCCTAGCACCGGCTTAAGCGGAATTCAACTTTCAACTGTAAATGCGCTGAAATCTATGATTCCAAAGGACCAGAAAGTATAACAACACTGAGAATGAAGTACGGGGCGACTTTTTACAGCCGCCACACAAGCACTTAACATCTGCTGTTGTGAATTATATAAATCTGAATAAGGGGACCCTTCACATGTTACAATGGAAAGGTCCTTATTCTTTCCCTTGAAACGTAAACGATACGTAAATGCAGTGCAATGCAATGTAGAAAGTTACATTTTTGACAACTCTTATCATTTATTTTAATCTGCGTGGTAAACAGTTTTGAGCCTGATCAGACGCCAGGTTACCCGGCGTCTGATCTGGCGCCAAACTGTTTGTTATTGAAATATATTGTAATACTTTTAGCGTAACGCATTTATTTTGAAAGAACGTTTATACCATAAAACATAAAACATAAAGTCACATTACTGCTTGAAAGTAAAGTAGAAAATGATTGTGATTTACTTTCAGCTGGCATTAAGCCACAATCTTTTAGAATATACATGTAGAAAATATTTTTTTAGATATTATTCATTACTGCATAAATTGGAACTATTTCATTGCGTGGGCGAATAGATCAACTGCGTAAAAACGTATCAACACATTCAATCCTAGCGACGAGTTTACTCGTCAATTACAAACAGTGTACCTGTGACGATTACACTTGTCCCATGCAAACAGTGTAGACCCTGATCAGAGGGCTCCGAAAGTAGCCCTCTGATCTGGGTCTACAATTTAAGTAAGTTTGAAATATATTGATAAAATATATCCTACATCAAAAATGTCACTAGACTTAAAGTTAAAAATGGACTAGACTTATTTTGAAATTGGAACTGTCAATTTAAAGTTACCGGGGTGAATGAGTTAATGAAATGACAGGTTAAACTGAGTAAAACTTACCTATGCGTCTTCCTATTCTTTTTTTTCTTTGTGTCGTTTCAACACAAACTTCCAAACAAATCACTCAATACACGTAAGTTTAATAAATCACTCCAATCCTCGAGTTTAATCTTGTTTATTTGCGTCTGTAAATTGTCAAGAATTATTTCTGGCTACTGGTCACACTTACTCCCACATATGCTAGTACACGTTACTGCTCTCGACCAGACTCTGCAGCTCGAGTTCACTCCCTGTCACAGTAGCAGTCCACTAACTACTGTGAGTGCATCACTGTCGTTATTTACAGCATCATTATAACCTCTACCCTGTGACAACGTGTTGCTCAAACAAGCGTTAATTAGGTCCGGATCTTCGGAAATCACCTGTGAGCGTCTTTCATGGTGGAGCAGTGACAAGCGTCTATCCTATACGATCTATCGCATCATTGTGAAGTCCCCACTTCTGTGTCTCCGATATCCCGAGCACTGTAGGCACACTATCCCGACTCCACTTTAATCGACTTTCAACTTGTGCAAGTGGTTTCAATAAGGTTCTATTGTTGGTCGCTGTTGGAAACACACTAGTTTCTACTGATACTCAATATTTATTGTTTAGTTGTTTCAACGCATTTTAACTGGAATAACTTGTAGTGCATGCATTAGCAACTACGATAAAAGCCTCCATGTCGCTTTGCAAACAGTTTGAATCCTGATCAGACAATACGATAGTTCTTCATTCAAAGTGCTTATAACCTCTGGCCAATAAATATACCTTTAATGACTGTAAAATATTTATTCCACTGCAGAAAATAGTCCCCCTTTGAACCCGTTGAACCCTAGTCCCGCACATTGGTGTCATTTGCAAACAGTGTACATTTGAATAGTAGACTTGTCCTATGCAAACAGTAAAGACCCAGATCAGAGGGCTCCTATGAGCCCTCTGATCAGGGTCTTCACTGTTTGCCATAATGCCAAACATTGCCAAAACAACCCTTAAAAGTCAGAAATGGACTTGACTTAAATAGAAACTGGAATTGTCCATTTAAAGTTTCAGGGAGGAAAGAGTTAAGTCCTGAACATACTCATGAAACAT
This sequence comes from Gari tellinella, assembly GCA_922989275.2. Lineage (NCBI taxonomy): Eukaryota > Metazoa > Mollusca > Bivalvia > Cardiida > Psammobiidae > Gari > Gari tellinella. The sequence continues at coordinate 11,256,854 of OV277868.1, forward strand.
ATTTCCTAACTCCTAGCAGGTGGTAAATAAAAGCAAACTGCAAAGAAACGAGAATGTTCCATAACCATTTCACTCTCGATAACGCCAAAAATCGCGTTTGCAAACAGTCTGGTGGCGTCTGATCAAGATTCAAACTGTTTGCCACTCGTTTTGAAATTGCATCAGTCAACAATATTGAAGCAGACGACAATATGGCGGTGGATGGGGAAAAATTCTCACGATAAATTTTATCATTAAAGCGTTAAAGAGCATTCTGATTTTCTTTCAACCTGCTTTAATCAACCATCTGTATTCAGTACTGAAAAGAAACTTTGGGGGAAGGGTTAAGTCTGACTTTGAAACAAAAGAGAAATATTGCCAACTACAGTATCAATACAGACGATATAGGGGTGATAAAACTACAAAACTTTTCGTGATAATTTTACCCCTTCACCGTTTCATTGTCGTCTGCTTCAATTTAGTTGTCTGCAATGTCGTTCAAATGTAAAAATAAGGCAGTATGACTGAAGAAATTTCAAAACGAGTGTCAAACAGTCTGGTTCCTTATTACGCGGCGTCTGATCAGGATCCAATCTGTTTACAATCGCGCTTTTAAGCGTCATTGAGAGTGAAAGGGTTAAGCAGATAACACACTCAGTGAATGGATAAATTAGTAGCTCCTCTGTTTTAAGCGTGGGATTTCTTTTCAAATGGTCTACAGGACCAGAGGTCTATATCGTACACATTGAATACTTACTAGGCTAGGCAAAAGGTGGAACCTGATCAGGATCTAAACTGTGTGTCACCCTTATAATAACTGTACGTAATAATAATAATAAAGACTTGAGCTAATTTGGTAAATACCAATCTTCCATGAGGCCCTCAACATATATACAAGGGCATTTTCATACAAAACAAATAATTAACAACAATATAACAATACCAACCGTTATGCAGCAATTTACAAGAACAAAAGTATCTTAAGCATCTGAAAAAGTGCACATGTTAAGTGTACACTTGTCCTGTGTAAACAGTGAAGTACATACATGAATAAATACGTTTTCCGAAGTTGTTTTGAATAGTTACAAGATACAAGAAGATTTATTTACGTCGGAAACAATATAACAGTAAACATTAGCTGGAACAGCTATTTCCCGACAAACACAAGTATAATATAAACAAGAGTTAAAAAGGCTGTAAAAAAGAAAGACTACAAAAGAAAGTTTTTACATATAAGGTGGATGTAAGCTAGGCAAATGAACTATTTAGGTTGGTTTTGGGGGGGTTTTTTTGTTCTCTAGAAATAGGAGCTTTGATTCATTAAACTCTAGTATATATATAATAGTTGTTAATAATGGCATAGTTAGGTAGTACATATATTCTGAGATAAACCTCAGTTGCTCGTAGAAAAATAAGTACATGTTTCATGTATTACGGTATGAGTCGGGTTTACAGTGAACACTTTTATTTTTAAATACAGTGCTCCATCTCCACAGCGACACTCAATGGGAGACGAAGAGTGTATGCATTTTTCGGAAGGAGTCGTTCTAGGGGGAAATATTCTCACATTTGCAAACAGCTTGAATCCAGATCAGACGCCGCGTAAAGATTCAAGCTGTTTGTCACTCGTAACTATGTTTATTTTCTGTCAAAATGTCCAATATGTAACTTTGAGAAAAACAACAGACGACAATTTTAAGCAGATGACATTGCAGCAGTAAAAGCGTTAGACATAATTGTCTAAGGTCATTGTAAGCAGATAGTCGTTGTTATGAGGACCGTTGTAGAGAGGGAGCACTGTATATCATTCTTATTCAAAATTACAAGTAGGACATTGTTTATGTAACATCCCCATAAATTGGTTATGAAGAATTCCAATAAGCAGATAAAACTACTCCAACCATAAATGGGTTAACCCTTTCACTGCCAAATTTTCCGCGAGTTTTTTACCCCTTCACCGTTTCATTGTCGTCTGCTTCAAATTTGTTGTTTTCAGAATCGTTTTAAAGTTAAAATTCAACGTAGTATGACTTAAAACATATCAATACGATTATCAAACAGTTTGGATCCTGATCAGACGTCGCGTTAAGGATCAGGATCCAAACTGTTTGCAAACGCGCTTTTAGGCGTCATTGTGAGTGAAAGGGTTAGTTCGAGCGATTGGTGATTTCTCCCGGCCCAACAGCCTGGCTCGCTAACTAGCAATTGTGTATGCCGGAGACGACACATGCTCGCCTGATCAATGCGCGGCCCGATGCCATGATTATATATGGACAAATTGACCACTTTGTGCAAATATTGATATAATTATTGTTACATCAGCTCATTAAACATTAAGCACACTCCGCCTCCCCCGAGGACTATACCTGCTATATTTAATAAATATAGATGGTGGAGTCGCGTGGCTACTCTCGGTTATGACACGTGAATGTCAGAGAGACCTATCCCACTGTATTATTGTCTGTATTAAAGGTTGAGGCCCTAATTTAGCCAAAATATCTTAAATCATACAAAGCGAAAACAAATTGGTGTCTGACGTACATGTAATTTATTTCTAATGAAATTAAGATATTCACAAAAAAGTTGCGTGGACAATGTACGAAATATATTAATTTAATCTTAAACAGATTAAACAGTAAAACCTTTCTATTACGGCCACTAATAAGAAGGTTCAATCCCCGGCCGGGTCAAACCAAATACTTGAAAATTGGTAGTAATGGCTTCCCTCCTGAGCGCTCATGGTTAAGGGTTAGCATTACGGCTGGTTCGTCGGTGTCAGGATAAAGTGACCGGTCGGGTACAGTCCCAATGGTGCATCTAAAAAGTGACCCTTCTCACAAGCATCAGTATTGATGGAGAGAAGTAATAAATAGAAAACAGAAAAGGCTAGTTGATTATATAAAAGATAGGTGAATGCTTAAAGCGAGGTTAGGGTAAAACAGAAAGCTTATTTAGGAGCTTTTCGTTTTAATGTTAAACACCTAATAACTAGCCGTGTTCGCTATAGAACGGTGTCATAAATACGGTGTCATCTACTTCCCTCTTATAAAATAGTCCAGTGACAGATACACATTTCTTTCTATTTCTTTGATCTCCCGGGGTAAAACTCTCCCAAATAATTTGATCTCCAGGGTTAACGTCTGATCTTGAGCCCAAATGTTTGACCATACGTGTGAAGTCTCGCATATCAAGACAATACGTGTGAAGTAGCGTATATCAAGATCAATATGTGTTATCCTAGTATATGAATGGTGACACTAATTTTTTCGTCGTTGTCGGGTAGCACTTTGTATGATTTACTGTTTTCCGTCCGTCCGGCTGTTCGTAATTCGTCTGTCCGCGCTAACATTTTTGGTTTATGGGACTAGGTGACATAACACAGAACAAAGAAAACAATAGAGTTGTTCATTCCGCTATTAGTCCATGTTGGATTATGTGGCTTTTTTGGTTTATGTGGTGGCTTCTTTATGTGGCTTTTCATACCTTTTTAACACGGGAAAGTCACAAAAACCTGAAATGTTAGAACGTCCGTTCGTATGTCCTCAAAAAGCAGTGCATACGTTGTCCACCTAACTTCTCCTACAGTTTGCAATTGCCAACCTCATAATTTTCAAGGAAGTTTTCCCTTATACAGCAGATATGCATATTGCCAAGATTTTATGTTTCTATTCCAGAGAACTATACTCCCCCGGGTTCAGCTTCGTTTAAACAGTGATACATGAGCTTCCTTGTACATTAAGACTATTTTTTACAATGGCTTTAACACATAATATTTATTAATTTATTGAAAACATACAGAGTGAACGAGTGGTTGGTAAAAGAGAAGGGAGAGAAACAAAGAAAGACTTTACTTAATTATATCATTACAACGTTAAAACATCAATGACAATTTTAGACCAACCAGGTGCTTCAAATGCCTTGTATTAACCCATTACCCTATAGCTTGTTTTCAGTTTGAAAAAAGTGACCATTTAAAGCAGGTTGAAAGTAAAGCAGAATGTACTTTAATGTGCATTCTGCTTTACTTTCAGTCTGCTGTAAGTACCATCTATGGGGTAATGGGTTAAAAGACCAGCCAGAAGACATTAACTCAGTCTGAACTTCATGCAGAACGAAATCAAAGCAGAAATCTTGAAAGGAGCTTTCTGTTTGACTACTGTCCCACATCAAGCAGTCACTTGTGTTTATACTTCTCTACTAGATGGTAGCCAAACTCTTGATCGACTGAGTAACACCAACTCTAGACATCTTCTACATCAACAGTTTTGGTCAAAATGTTTTATCAACAAACAAGAGTGGGAAATGATAATGCCAGGAACTTTACACTCAAATACTACAAAAAGGTGGGTCCGTCTTAAAGACCCTAACCTCCCCAAACCACACCAAACCTCACCAAACCACACCAAAGCTCTCCAAACCACACCAAACCTCTCAAAACCTCTCCAAACCTGCTTAAACCACTTATAAAAACAACTCAACTACTTTAATACCTAAATATCTATTCAAATGAATCTTACAAATGGCACATTTAAGCTAAAATAAAGAAAAAAATGTTAAATAAAAATTAAATCTACGATGTTTTTTCATTTAATGGGGAGCAACTCGTACAAAACTTGAGATAGCTATACACAGTTACTTCTATAGACATTTACCCATTATCCAATATCCTGTTCCTTGTTTTGAAGCAGGTTGAAATTAAAGCAGAATGCGCCTAAAGGCGCATTCTGATTTACTTCTACCTGCTTTAAGCTACCATCTGCTAGAATATGGAAAACTTGTTTTGAAAAGTGGTTAAGGGAGGTTTGGAGATGTTTGAGGAGATTTCGAGGAGATTTCGAGTCTTAAAGGGTTTCTTAAAGTATAATAAAGCTCCAACAGAAAGATTGATACAACTATTATATTCAAAAGTCAAACCTTTGAACAGCTGTTGTCATTTTCTACTTGCATTACGATGGATTTGCCTTAGTGTTGACGGTACAACACCACCTCGCCACTGTACAGTTGAGCTAGGGTCGCATTTGCCACTATGTTAATTCTCACCAATTCTGCTTGCTCATGTTGTGCAGACATTATAACAGTATCGCTTGTAAACCATCATACATTATTAATCGCCGACAGTGGTTTTCTTTATCTTATTCTATAGGACATAAAGCAACACACTAATTCCCCGAGGTCATATTCAACCTGACCCATAGTACTTTTGCTGTTCTCTGTTTTAACTCATTCACCCTGAAACTTAAAGTGAACAATTCCAATGTCAAATTATGACTAGTCCATTTTTGGTTATTTAGGGTTGATTTTGATTATTTATTTCAAAATGACAAACGGTGTAGACCCGGATCAGAGTCTACACTGTTTGTATGGGGCAAGTGTAATCCTCACAGGTACACTGTTTGTAAATGAAGAGCATACTCGTCGCTAGGGTTGAATGTGTTAACTTTTTACCCTATAGCCTCCTTCTAGATTTGAAGACAGGCGACTACTTCCAGCAGATTGAAAGTAAATCAGAGTGCACCTAAAGAAGCAGTGCACCTAAAGAAGCATTTCGTTTTACTCGCAATCTACTTTAAGCTCTGCTAAAATACAGAACATATTTCTATGGTGCATGTTCATGACTGTAAATGTATAAATAGGAACTTCTTTCTTCAACGGAAGAATGCGCTAAAAGTTGCTTCTATTGAGGGAAATGGTTAAATTATTCGTCTTCATTATTAGCCTTTTTTATCCTGATCAAACGCCAAATTGCTTGACGTTTAATCTGGATCCAATCTATATCTCAACATAATAGCTTAAGTTGGTGATTACTGCATATTTGTCCAAAGGGTTATAGCCATTTACTCCATAAATACGTCATTTTACGCCTTAAATTTATTCCTCCGCTGAAAAAAAGCTTTGCACCAAAAGAAATACATTCTGTATTCTAGCAGATGGTAGCTTAAAGTAGGTTGAGAGTAAAGCAAAATGATCCTTAAGGAGCAGTTTATACTTTACTTTTAACCTGATTCAAGTGGTCATCTGTCTAAACAAAATAGATACAGACTATGGGGTTAAGGACATTAAGCCAGTCCATTCATTGATACCCCCATTGTTCTCATTAGGTGTCAAAATACAGGTATACCGGTATAGAGCATGAGAAAATTGAGATAATAACGGCTCAACCGTCTGAGGTTTTGAATAGAGGCCATTACATAATAGATCTCAATAGGTTTTTCAATGGATTTTACTATCCAAGCTATCAATATCAAATATTAGGTGCGGGCCTCACATGAGACGCCTGAACGATTCTTTGCCTAGACGCTAGCCGAGTAAGTGCATGTGCTCCACTTTCGACGGTGCTTGGTGTTACCAACCAAGCTTGGTCATGTGATGTCTTTAAACGGGTTGCACGCTAACTACTAGTAGTACATAGAGTTTATCCCTTTCACTCTCAATGATGCCATACAGCGCGTTTGCATACAGTGTGGGTCCTGATCAGACGCTGCTTAACGCGTCGTCTGGTCAGGACCCAAACTGTTTGACACTCTTATCGATATTTATTAAGTCAATCAACCTTAAATCTAACTTTGCCGATGTCTTGCAGGCAACAATACTGAAGCAGACGACAATCAAGCGGTGAAGGGGTAAAAATCTCCCGAATAATTCGATCATGAAAGTGTTAAGGACAAATGAAATCGGATGTGACATATATTGTCTGATGTTTCTGACCTGTCAGAGTTATTTTTAGAACAGAATAGTTCTTATACGCAGATAACCCCCCCCCCCCCCCCCCCCCCCCCCCCCCGCGCAAAGCTGTTCAAAAAGTGTCCTCTTACGTCTGATACCGGACACTTTTTTCTGTTACCGGACTGTTCTACTTTCTGTTATTGTATACTTTTTACGGGCGTGGTACACGTGGTGAGCATGCGGTCACCGGTTTAACTCTTGCACTGCCCGGGAATTGACGAGGTAACCCTTGTAATGCTGCAGTGGAGAAAACGTAATTCTTTCCCATTTAAACGCAAACGAAACGCAAAACACAAAATGTAGAAAATAATAACTTTTTTACATTTTTCATCAGTTATTTTCACCTGAGTGGCAAACAGTTTGGATCCTGATCAGACGCCGGGTTACCCGGCGTCTGATTTGGCTCCAAAATGACCGCAATGGAAATTAAAGTTTAAGCGTCAACGCGTTTATTGAGAAAGAATAACGTTTTTCCACTGTCTGTATCAATTCTAGGAAGTGATAGTTTACTTTATAAACTTCTATACAGTCACACCTGTAATAAGCGATCTGTAAATAAATTATTTTGTTGGTCCCTAAAGACAGGTGACCGCTTAATACAGGTCAAATGTAATATGTTCGAGCCATGACTGCGAAAGAACAAAATAAACAAAAAATGACATCAATATTTTATTTCAAAGATATGTAGATTACTGATATTTAAAGTGAGGACATTTTTATCTCATCACACATGTCCAATATCTCTGTGTCGCCCGTCATACGTCCATATGTGGTGGCCAAAAAGACAATGCCTTTTACATCCTCCATTCTTGACACTAATATAAAAATGACTTAAGCATTTGACTGTTCCTGGCATCTTTTTAATAGTGTTAAGTACAAATTAAAGACACGACTATGTTGAAAACTCCATTCTTGGTCCACTAGTTCTTTTAATGTGTCTTTAAGTAGTCTGTATTGAGTATTTCTGGGTTTATTCCCTAGTTCTCTGTCTCTCACAATGTTGTATTAGACATTCTAACACACCTCGCCCACACCCCTATATAAGCGAAGAAGGGCCGTCTCAGTGTACGAATTTTCAGTAGAACACTCACGCGCTAAACGTTCGAACGTGACGTCATTTGGCTTCGAAAATGCGTACGCCAAGAAATGTAGCGCCGTTGCTTCGGTGCAAATTTCGGTTAAATTATGTGTTAGAATTGAAATAAAATATTCATACCAGTGTTCTATCTAACAATCGAACACTGGTAGTCGTTGAGATGCTTGTAATTAAATCACTCGGCCTAAAGGCCTCGTGATTAAATTACTACGCATATCAACTCCTACCAGTGTTCGATTGCACGATAGAACACTGGTATGAATTTTTTATTTCTTAATTCATTGTTACCTGAAACAAAAATCATCGTATTAGATTTCTATTAGAACTATGTTTCTTTTTTTTATTTTTAAACATGGGATCGACTATGAGAAGCAGTTGAAATCAGTAGCTATTTAGATCTAGATCTACTTAATATTTTAAGCTGACAGGTCAAACATTTGCTGCGTCAGTCATTGACATACACCGTGTACGGAATAACCCGCTTTCATACAGAACAGAACAGAACAGAACATATTTTATTCAGATTTGTACAAAGTACATCATCTTAATCACATAGTAATATTCATACAATAAATATCATCACGTGACACATGAGAAAGTAACTGTTGTTCCGTTGAGGATGAATACATCAGTTAATTTCGTTAAAGGAATGTCTTATTCGAATAGCCTCTCGTATATATAAGCTTAAATTGTACAAAACATATTTATTGGATGATTTCAATAATTCAATACATTTAAACATTGATGGTCTTCTAAAGTAATAATTCTTCAGATATTTTACTCTTAAATCAGCAAAACGAGAGCAGACGCATATAAAATGGTACTCGTCTTCTATATCTCCAGAATTACAGCATAAACAAATTCTCTCATTATGAGCTAATCGATTACGTGCATATCTGCCTGTTTGAATTCTGAGAGAATGTGATGACAATCTTATTCTAGAAAATATACATCTTAGCGAATAAGGTAAAATATCTAAATAATTCTCATATTCAATATTATTTTTCAAATATTTATAAGTGTCTAGAACAGGACTGTTCTCAACTGAACCATGCCACTGCTGGACAAAACTATCAATAATCCTTTGTTTAAAAACATATGGAAATGTCTTTATATTTACATGATTGGTATTATAAAAGACAAACCCAAATCCATAATTGTTCAGAAGATTCTTAACACTTGCAACCCAATTATTGTGCCCTTTTTCACAATCATATAGTCCTTGCTGATATAATGATTTAATCAAAATGTTATCATTATTATTCACTAGTTTTAACCAATACTTTATAATACGGACATACCGTAAAATATATAAAGGGTACCGACCCAGTTCACCATACACAGCATTAGAACTTGTGTTTAACCTTACCCCCAATAATCTTTTGCAAAATTTCAAATGTATTCTCTCTATTTCTTTTGACTTACCAAACCCCCATATCTCTGAGCTATAACTTAATATAGATCCAACGAAAGCGTCAAACAACTGACATAAAAATTTTGGCTTTAACTTCACTTTCTTACAGTTATACAATAATACATTTAAAGCTTTTAAAGATTTCCCAATTAAGTGTTCTTGATTTTTCGAAAATTTACCGGTATAGTTAAAAACTGTGCCTAGATAATTAAAGTCATTAACCACATCAATTAATTCCCCATTATAAGTCCATACCTCATTTCTGAGTAATTTGCCTCTTTTTCTGAACACCATGATTTTACTTTTCCCTGTATTAACCTCCAAACCCCACGTATGACAGTAAGTGTATAACAAATCTAAGTTTTTCTGTAACTCTTCCACCGTTTTCGCTAGAATTGCCATATCATCTGCAAATAGCAATAAAATTAATACAATATCATCAATCAATAATCCTGAATTAATATCATCCTGTAAAAACAGCTCTAAGTCATCCATAAATAAAGATACTAAAATTGGTGAAATTACCTCCCCTTGCCGTAATCCAACTGCGTATTCAAAATATTCTGAGTAACTGTTACAGTGTTTCACGCATGATTTAACCTTCTTGTATATGTCTCTAATTATACACAGTAACTTCCCTTGTATTCCTGCATGAAACAGTTTATACCAAAGAGCGTTCCTGTTTATACTATCGAAACATTTTTTTAAGTCTACAAAACAACATACAATCTTTTATTCTCGTTTAAATATTTTTGCACCATAGAAAAAAGTATAAACATCGCATCAACAGTTGAATGGCCTTTTTTAAACCCAAACTGAGAGTCGGAGATTTTATTGTTCTCTACACAAAAGGATTCAATTCTATTGTTCAGTATAGTGGTAAATAGTTTCGACATACAACTTACTAAAGTAACGCCTCTGTAATTATTCGGACAGCTCTTGCTACCTTTCTTATGTACAGGTATAATTACACCTTCCATCCAACCTTCCGGGAAAAAGCCCGAATTAAGTATTGCATTAAAAATATCACATAAATGATCAACCAATATGTCAACACTTTCAATAAAGTATTCATTTAAAAGAAAATCACGCCCAGGGGCTTTGCCAGCCTTGAGCTTTTTTACCGCGTTTAATATTTCCGCACAACTTATAGGCGAGTCTAATTCTTCATAACAACAAAACTTATCGTCAAAATTATGGGTATCACAAAATGCCTCAGCTTGATCATTTTTACATTGAAATATATCATCACCTAATGTAGAAAAATATTCATAAAACTGATCTATAGATATAGAACTTTCCTGTTGGTTGTTATTACCCTTAAAATACTTCCAAAACTCTTTCGGTTTACTTTTACGTAATTTCTCAATATCAATCAATTTTTTACTTTCTGAAAATCGCTTCTTTTTGCGACACATATCTTTATACTTCTTTTTGCATTCGCATAATTTTTCTCTATTTAGTGATGATTTACAATTGTTAAAAACACAAAGCGCTTCTAAATACACCCTTTTAAAGTACATACATTCATTATCAAACCATTCCGCACGTGCAACTACCGACTGGTCTGTAAAGGAATAGTTTTTACCGTTGGATACGTGCTTTATAAATAGTGTATCAGCAACATCCCTTAAAGTGCTTGTAAAATTATTTATCAAGCTATTTATAGATGAGCGATCACCTACATTAATGTTACTAGTTAAATCATTTAAAAATGGCAATTTACCAATCAAATTCGAACGAAATTCATCTCTACAGTTTTGCTTCCATTTATACTTTACATCATTTTGTAAATTTACTTCTGCCGGTACTGCATTGCAATGAATAGAGTAACACAGCGGGCTGTGATCACTCCATTCATTGACTGCATCGACACTAAAATTAACAATACTTGAAAAATGTTCTTCTTTTGTAAGAAGATAATCAATCACGGAAGCCCCGTGCTGAGATACAAAGGTATAAGTTCCAATATCATAGTCATCGCCCAACCTACCGTTAACTATCCGCAAGCACGAGGATTTACAAATGTCGAGCAACTTTACCCCGTGGGAATTACAGGTGCGGTCAAGTGAGGCCCGACATAGGGACTCATCAGGAACATAATCAAAATAATCAATATAATCAGTATGTCTATCAAACACAATAAAATCATCCCTGTTACCAACCCTTGCATTTAAATCACCACTTACATATACACAACCAAGTTTATCATAGTAATTAATATCATTTTCCATAATTTCAAACAAATCAACATTCACAATATTGTAAGCGGGAGAGTTTTCTCCCCAAATATAAGCACCACATAAATAAATATCATTTTCTAAATGAAAGAAATCTTTATCAAGTTTAACCCAAATAATACTGTCAAAATGGTTTTTTACTATAGAAATGCCGTCTTTAATAGAGTCTTTATAATATAAAACAATCCCGCCACTAGGCCTTCTAGCGTTACGATGCTGAAACTTACGATAGAAGTTATGAGCAGTAAAACCAGAAAAACTAATGTCAGTATTGCTACACGCCCACGTTTCATAAAGAAATATAATATCATGTTTTAACAAAGTATTTACAAAATTCTGATCGTCTCTCTTGTCCCTAGTAAGTCCATGCACATTCCACGACAGAACACGTAGTTCACCCTCGTCGTACCCCTAATCACGCACGGGCTTTCCATCGATGTATAGTGTATCGTAAGATACCCAGGCGTTCTTCCCTTCATTGCGCGCAGCCTTCATCTTGGGAAATAACTTTCTCCTTTTCTCAACTATTTCTGGAGGAAACTGTTCATGCACTTGAAAAGGAGTCCCTTGTAGCGCTTTCCATTGCTTACGCACAAATTCCCTCTCTTTAAAGTCTCTGAATTTGGCGACTATCTTACGGCACCTGCCATCTGATCTGGATCCCATCCTATGGACTCTGTCAAACGAGAGTTTCTCAACTTGATCCTGGGCTACTTTCATTTTCTCCTGAATGAAGCTCTTTATTGATTTTTCGCAATCTTCGACCTCCCCTTGACGGGCCTCTTGTATGTTTACGAATATAAGGTTGTTTCGCATCGATTGCGACTGAAGATAAACTAGGTCATCCTTTAAGCTGTCTTTTTCTTTTTCAAGTTGAAGAACTTTGTCATTGACCATGCCGAGAGAAAAATCCACACAATCTACTTTCTCTTCTACCCTACTTAACCGCTCACTTGACTTTTTCTCATTGTCGTGAATAAATGTATACAGCTTTTTTATTTCACGATCAAAGCTGTCCACCTTCTTTTCCAGAGTTTCCAAAGATTGAAGCCGTCTCTCCATTTTACCCATCTTAGTGTCAATATTGCACTAAGATAAACTTTGATAAATTAAGGGTGCGGGTAATTCCATACACTTTTCCCCCATTATTTGGATTGATAAACGGTTTTTGATTGACAACAATATATCTTTTTTCAAATTTTGAATATATAAATTATTATACATCAGCAAAATCCACTTGATTACCCGCTTGAATTAAGGTAGTTTCTCCTTTTTTGTGCACTGAAACAAGAAGCTGTATCTCTGCAAAGTCCGAGGCAGACGATGTTTTTCAAAAACGGCACGTCAAGTTGCTGTCAAATGAAACGCATCGCAGTGACACGAAATATACATATGTCTTTAAATAGGTTCGATCTGATTTAGATTTGAATAAGGCAAACATTTTGACCAAGTTTTAAAAAGATCTAATGAGATATGTAGCCGAAATTAAACAGCACATGTATGTAAGAAAGTACTGTAAACACGGAATTCCATATGGTGTCATATAACATGTAAGCGTACGGAATAAACCACACGTACGACATTAGCCGTATCGACTCTAGGTGTACGCCTGCCTCTGATAGAGAAGCGGAAGTTAAAAATAAGTTCTAATCGCGTAAGTGAAATTAATTCGTGTGATTAGGCAACATATTTGTGTATCTTAAAATACACCGGTTAGTGTTTTCTTCTGACCTGTCAGAGTAATTTTTAGATTGAAACATTCTAAAATTTTGAAAGGGATGATCACCGTACTCTTTGATATTCGTACTGTCAGCCAGAGATACGGAAAGCTGTAATGTACAATAGAGTCCCGAATAAACGCAGACACAATGCACTAGTCTGTAGAAAATTAACTGTATCTTTTAATCTGGGTGGCAAACAGGTTTGAGCCTGATCAGACGCCGGATTACCCGGCGTCAAATCTGGCTCCTACCCGTTTGCAATTGACATAATAGTTTTTAGCATAAACACGTTTATTGAGAATGAATAACATATCAATAAAATTTAGCGCAGCTGTCTCTTGCTGCACGAGGATCATGCTTATCTCAAGTTGGAACGTGTACGACTATATAGATCTGATGTTACCCTGTTATCTATGTAATAGAGACTGTACTAGTTTCGCTTTAAAAGTGTCCTATAACAACGGTGAGAAGACTGTTTCGCGAGTATGAACAACAACATCTTAGTTGTTCGTCCGAGCGAAACAGTCTTCTCACCGTTGTTATAGGACACTTTTGAAGCGAACGAGTACCTGTATCTGACTTATACGAAGATTTGTAATACATATCTTACACCGAGTCAATAACGATTTTGTCTATTTAATATAGCAAACAAATCTAACCACTTCTAAAATATTGAAATACATGTACACGTAAACCAACTATATTTTTCATTGGTCCTATTTCTAACTTGCACGAGCATACCGTGTAGCCGGTGTGCTAGGTCATGCCGTAAAATAACTACATATTTGTTTGTCTACGATCAGAATTAGTACTCAGCTAGTAAGGTAAGAGCTGTTTTCCTGCAGATTCTCTGTTTATCAGTTTAGTGACTTAGTCGACATTTTATGTCTAATCTAATGAACGCTAAAACTATCTTTTAAATGCAAACCGGTGACTGGTCAGGGTCCAAACTGTTTGTCACCCACATAACAAAAATACGAAGACATTTCAAAAAGTTCCATATTTTAGTGCATTGCATTTGCGTTACGGGAAATAATAACGTTTTCTCCGATGTATTTCAGTGATAATGAACATTTGTGGGACCTCTTCTGAATACTTCATGCAACACAGTTTTTATTTTCAATTTGTGAGTAGTGATTGGGTCTCTTTGGAGTCAAACACGGTCGGCCATTTAAAAAGGAAGGAGCTCATTTGCATATAAGGATTTCGGATGAGGTCAAGGGTTGGGGTCGGCTATGTTTGAATGTCTCCCATCTACGGGGGTTATATGGGACATAAGGTTTACACAGAAAACAGAGCTAAAATAACAAAATAAAGAAAAAATAAATTTATCGAGCAATACACATGGTTTAAAACAACGTTATATATCTTCATACTTCATTTAAATTTATGTTTTCTCCAAAGAGACACCATTTCTACTTTTGTGATAAGATATATGAATCTTCTATGGATCTAATTCTTTCAACAGGAAAAACATTACTATACCTGTAAATATTAAAGACCGATGCATTGCAACTCATTTCAAGATCTCGTCCTTAGGAGCATTAGCAAATCGTCGCCTTATTCTTATAAGAAACTACCTACATCTTTCTAGAAAAACGCCTCCAAACATTAGAAGGTTCTCATTTTACTAATGTTTCGTCTTTTGGGGAAAAGGGTACCTATGAAAAACCTCGCAAAAAATGCTATATAATATCAGTATACTCTGCACAATCACACTCTAGAGAAAGTAGATTGCTCCAAATAATTAGGCGTCCCACTCCAAAATAATTTGAAATGGGATAATGTATTAATTCAATAACATGTAAAACGTATATGTCAGTTTTCTTAACTCATAAGCCTCTGAAACTTCAATTGGACAATTCCAGTTTGCAATAAAGGCTGGTCCATTTTAGACTATTTAGGGTTGTTGTTGGGTTTTTTTTGTAATAAATTGCAAAATGCTAAACAACGAAGTCCCTGATCAGAGGACTCCTGCATGAGCCCTGTGATCAGGGACTTCACTGTTTGCATAGTACAAGTATACTCTTCACATGTACACATTTGGTAAATGACGCATATATGCGTCACAAGGGCTCAATGAATTAAAGATATTTAAAAGTCTTATCTCAACAAGTCAATGACGATGCCGATAAAGCCCTTGTCCGTTGCCAAACTGGATAATTCCTCCTCCACTGTCTGGGACCAACCACATTGCGAAAGTGCAGCGTATGGCCGCCAGATTGGTCTTTAATTGCTATCACAATCAGCACTAGCACCATGGCACATATGATTTACAATCTAGGTTGGCAAAATAACCGACACACGCAAAACAAGAGCGCGTCTTAAAATATTTTATAAGATAGTTCATGGCTTTGTCGCCATTCCCCAATGTTCCATTTTTCGCATACTACTTGTAAATCTCAACTTTTAAATCAGTAAGTTAAGAAACCAGCACTCCACATAATCCCCATGATTAACAGAGAGTATTGTTACGAAGACAAAAATGGTTTAATTAACAGAATGCGGTAAACAGGCAGCCGTAACATTCAAGATTAATGTCGCACTCGTTCGTTGCTTTCTTAGACATACACAAATCATCATAAGGGTTTGATGGTGATTCTTTTTACCAGTTTTAAATGCAAATGAGCATTTGTATGAAACAATAACCTTTGCAATGAAAACTCTTGCAACATCAACCACTACACTTTTTTACGACAGCGAGCGAGGTGTACACAGGAATGTAAGCCACGCCTTTATTTAAGTAACAGTTTTTGCAAGAAAAATATTTCCAATTTTGTTTTAACAATATTAGATCTAGTGAAGCAACTTTATAATTTCGTACACACCTGTATAGTTGTGATTATCTGGTGAGCCAGCACTACATAAGTTGTGTGAAAATTTAAAACAAAGACTCAATGCAAGACATAAACCTTTTGTTAGGTCTGAAATAACGAGAGTACACATGGTTATGAAAGCTATTAACCAACGTTTAACAAACATTTAACTTGACAAAAAGAACTGCAGCAAAACGAAAAACGTAAAATCACCAGATTATACGTATTATCTTTTTGTTTGTTGGCTTCAATAACTTGCGATGCTATGATATCCACAATAAGGCAAAAAAACATGTTGTCAAAACTGTTGTGTTATACTCACATCACTATTTAATTCAAACCCATGGTGCGGTTATCACTGGGGCCATCGAGGTATCACGAAGATCCTTTTCGCACAGAAGTCCCGTATATGTTTCGCACCTACAATCCATGTAAACACACCCATTTGTGTATTATTTTTATATGCTGACATTCGCATTAACCACTTGTGTTCATAGACACACATATCAATTTAATTATTTCTTTGCAAATTACAGTATAGGTTCGTGAATAAACTGTTTACATACCATTTCCTGTATTATTTATGGAAAATAAGTATGTATATCAAGCACAGACGTCAATGTGTCACTCTTAAATGAATATTACCGGGCGATTATCGAAAATAACATTGGAATGATCCACTATATTTACAAATATTCGGGAACCCCATCTCAGACATGATGAATGTTGATTAATAGCTTCATTTTCCCATAATTTTTCAACTTATTTTTCACAATAATGTATACAACTTTGAATCAATCACAGTACCCTGAAGGGTTTATGACTGTGTATGTGCCCTCCTGAAGTCGCATTTACGTGTATACGTTACCAACAGAAGGTGTATGTGTTACCTACTGAAGTCAATTAATTGATTTCTGTTGCAGTGACAAAAATGGAATGGAAAAATGTATCATTTATGCCTAGCTCACACGTACGGCAGTCGCGCGGATTATTATTTCTACGGCGAGTAGCAATTTTCCGGCCGCCGTAGATTTCCTACGACTGTCGTATGTTGTGCTCACATTTGCCGCGGTCGCCGCAAGGCGAGATTTGATGTTTTGGGGTTAAAAAACTTGCGGCAGTGCGGTCTCCGTTCGGCAGCCGTACGAGGCCTCTGCGGCGGCCGCGATTTCTAATAAAACCCATGGCGACCGCACGATGGCCATACGGCAGTCGTTGATGTGCAGTCTTAGTGCTGCTCCTGCTACACACATTGGCTTGCTACATGTGCACATAACTCATATCAGTCCAACTACACCGAGATCTGAAAGGCCATATATGGACAGCATTATGTCTCATAAGAACATTCAAACCAACTTTTAGATCAATAGACACATATGAACAAAAGTGCAAATGCCCAATAGTAAAATTAACAATTGAGTCCTAGCGGCCGCACGGTGGCCGTACGGCAGCCACAGAACCGCTCTTTGGCATGTCATTTTCTATGGCCATCGTACAAATGAACTTTTTTTTTATAACGTTGGGATTTGCCGTGCGGCCGCCACACTGCCGCCGTAGGATTTCTTCGGCCAGCGCCAGAATCTTCCGATTTCACGTTTAGTTTAAACATATCTATTGCATAATATATACATGCAGAGGATTAGGCTACAAGTCTTCACAATATTATATAATGCCCGCTGCCCGATTTAACCTTTCTGGGACCGCCGTACGCCCAACGTATCTGTGGGCGCACTTTTAGCGACGAGGCCGTCCAGTAAGCGGTACCTGTGTGACCATACCAAGTGGTTTGTGACGTTAATTTTGGTACAACTGACAGCTAAGTTATCACCAAAAAGCATCGAAACGGAATTTTAATCAAATGTTGTTGTTTTTTTTTATTTATGAGTCGATTTCAAGGAAACATAGCCTATGCTAAGGGTATTAATAAGTTATTTTAGAATGAAGTCAATGTATGTGTCACTAGATGGATACTTTTTGTCTGAAGACGATGTAAATATCCTTAAATGTTAACACACACAATGATACCACGACAATTTAATACTAAATATTGCCAACTAATTTGCCCCATTTTCAGGCAAAATATATTACCTTGGTGACAAATCCATTGATATCACTGTAAAGAATCCAGTTCCCCGTATCATAGGCTATGTTTCGTTGAAATCGGCTAAAACAAATTTCTTACATTTGATTGAAGTTCCGAATGGAGGCCTTTTTGTTGACAATTTGACTGCCAGTGGTATCCACATATTACGTCACAGACCATGTGGTATGGTCACACTTGGTACTATCCATTTATTTTCTCTTCGCTTTTTGATAAAACGTGTAATATAAAAAACATTCACCCATTACCCTAAAGCCTGTTTCTAGTTTTGAAGACGGATAATCACTTATTAAAGCAAATTGAAAGTAAAGCAGAATGAGCATTAAGGTACTTTTACTCTGTTTGCTTTAAGCTACATGTACCATCTGCTGGTATATAGGTAATTATTAGATCATTGTTTCATAAATAGAATATATACAGGAAAAAACCTGTGCAGCTTCTCATACATTTTCTGAACCCCTTCCCAGAGTAATTGCTTATATATGGAGGTGTTCGCGTAGTTTGGAATATTGGCTGATTCTGTTTTACAAAATTATAGCCCTTTGAATAATTTCCTATAAAGAACATGCTGCAAACTTTCACAGATTAATTAATTACATAGACGAAGGTGTTCATGAGGTTTTCAATTCGGGATGCACCATTTTTAAAGAAGTTATGTCTCTTTGAATTTGTTTCGTACATAACACTTATAGTGTTTTCCAGTTGCTCGGACAAATCAACCACTCTGTCAGCTTCATCTGCTTCCGCAACAGTTGATTGATCGAATTCATTTCCTAGTACTGCACTTTTAACTGCTTCAGAAACTTACATGAAATGGATCGGTTTTTTGTGTGTTAACCTTTACAAAATTTTCACTGGACTGTCACTTTCAACAGATTTGGTGGAGATCATTTATTTTCGAGATAAAACGGTAGGCAACATTAAATGCATGATACGTGGCGGTTTGTATCCTATAAATTCAATGATGACTTCAGTTGGTAACATATACATATAAAATGGACTTCGTTTAGTAACATATACATACTCTGTGCGGCACCTATACATGGTTAATTTGTTAAACTCGATTTAAAATCCATTTATTGCATTAAACTCGATTTAAAATCCATTTATTGCATTACTACAGATTCTTTAGAACCCAAATAATATTCCATTGATACAATCAATCTAAAAAGGTAATGTTCATATCATGTTTAATGGCAATGTTAACCAAATAGCATACATTTGAAACATTTTACATCATAGAATAAAAGACTATGTTATTTTGCAAGTAATACCAATGAATAATATGAAATTTGTACGTAGATTGCTCGAGAAACCATTCTACTTACCATCGAACCTATTTGATAATATGTTCCGGCTAAGTATAGGCGAAATTGAGAGACACTCAAGGAAATTCGTGTTTTACTTTCGTTTTGGGTACACAAAATATGCACTTTATCGGTGTGGAACATATACAGGAATTCTGTGCGACACAATCCTCGTGATACTCCGTTGGCCCCCAGTGGTTATATTTTGTCATTTACTCTCAGAAACAATACAAACTGGCTTACTTTTCCCCTGGTCACGTTGTACGAACACGACGTATCCATTGGCTCATTTTGAAATAAGTCATTATAACAGTAATCTCAACTGGAGATTGTTTACTGTGGGTGGGACATTGCTATTTTTCACGTGTTCAATTACTGTTCTCTGATTGGTGAAAATATATATAAAGAATTATAGGGTACCAATCCAAGGCCATAACTCGGTATAACATACAACAATGTCTTAGAAACCTAGTGACAGCGCAATGTGTGAGGTGGTAACTCTATAAATAGGATCCATATCAATACGACGAAAGCACCAATCTCTATGAGACGAATTCCGTGATATATATATATATAAGAAAGAAATTGATGCTGGAAAATGCCGGCAATCCAGAGACCCGTAGTTCGATTCCCGGCCGCGGCGGCTGATTTTACGTCTTTTTTCCGATATTTATTTCCAGCTTTTGCATTTCTATATAATAATTATATATATATATATATCAAATTTTGCAAAGTTGGAGTTAAAAAGTAAAAAAGTAAAGTACCAGTTAAAGTCTACTTTCAGTACGAATGACCGCTCAGCCGATTGTACATTTACCCCCTAATCATTGAGCCATCTTGCCTACAATATTGAGCACTGCTAACATATGGCGCTGAAGCAGCCGCAGTACCGGCTCAGACCCTTCACGGGTACCCATTCTAACTCCTGGGTGGAGAGGAGCAATTCGCGGTACATATCTTGCTCAAGAACATTCCTGTACATCATCGGGTATTCGGAAAAAATCCCCTAGTCAGACCGCTGGTCCGGAGGGGGTTCGAACTCACGACCCCTGGTACCGTAGTCCAACAGTGTTACCACAGGACTACTACCGCCGGTTAAAACACTATTAGAATAAGGCGACGAAATTTACTTAATGCAGCATGGATTTTGAACCAGCGACTCATGTGTTACTTGTCCAGTGCATTCTCGCTAGACTACACACCCACCAACAATCTGTCTGTGATCAGATTTCTCAAGGTTTTATGAACTGACCAGTTATTTCTAATCAGTTCTTTTAAAATACATACATATAAATACGAAAGACTCAAGCAGGAAACGCAACACAAACAATACACCCACCTCTCAAGCAGAACACACACACAGTCATACCATAACAAACACACACACACACACACGCAATCCCATTCCTTCATCTACACACTAAATAGAAAACAACACGCAAGATAAACATAAAGCAAAGTGAATATAGGAGCCCGCCTTGGTACGGTCAGCAGCAATCAATAATTAATTATAAATTAATTATTAACAACCACTGGGGGTTAAACCTGGGTTTAGGGGCGCCCAACCTCACTCTTATCTCCTATATTCACCTATAAAGACGAACAGTGTACATAAAATATAAACCCTGTTCCACAACCTTACAATCAAAAAGACCGCCATCACAGTAAGTAAATACATGTAAAACATCTAACAAAAATTCTATGACAAGATTATTAGTAACACGGGAAAGAATTAAACATTCAAGCCCGTGTTAAAAATAACCCACTATGGTAACGGTCAAATTGTATGTAGTCTTATTAAGTGGTCATTTCTTATCAGTAAAAACTGTTGTTGTTTTTTTCTTTAGTGCAAAACAACACTAATACTCCAAAACTCCCAATATAAGATACTGTAAGTAAAGACATATTTAAGTGATAAACACAGAAAAGTCAGCTTTACAACTAGAGACAGACGTTAAATAGCATTTATAACAAAACGGTACATCTATAGGTTTCTGAAATTTGTTCTGCAATATGGTCTTTCAGTTTTTCTCAGTCGTGAATATCTATTCAGGACCACTGAGCCCTTTGATTCATATATATGCTGAAATGTTTCATATACAATAATCCCGGTCTCATGTATCAAGTAATCGCTTTATGCTAAAAAACAAAGAGATAAAGTAACGCATTGAGACGAAATGTTTACACAAGCTTGTGAAACATTATACATTAATTCGCTGAACTGAGAACAAAATCGAAGTTGGAAC
This sequence comes from Gari tellinella, assembly GCA_922989275.2. Lineage (NCBI taxonomy): Eukaryota > Metazoa > Mollusca > Bivalvia > Cardiida > Psammobiidae > Gari > Gari tellinella. The sequence continues at coordinate 11,278,497 of OV277868.1, forward strand.
TGTTTTTAATGAGATTTTATGTTTGGGTTATGACAGTGTCCTGTCATAAGTAAATACTATTGTATGGCAGGTGGTAGGTCTTTATTTGCTAGATGAGCTGTAGAATTGCTAGTTTCTATAACACGTGTACACATTAATTTAATGTTTATTGCATAGTGCGGGCTGAAATTAAGTTCTAATGAGAGCTTCAAAAAATAAAACCGTATATGTTTCAAGATGTTATGGTAGTAATCTGAAAAGGCTTAATTACAAAAAACCGGTTGTTACATTCTAAATTCCCAATGCATACTCCCGTCTCCCATGTTCTTACTTCCAAGATAGTTTACTAAATGGTTATTGTATGTTTTCCAAGTTCCCACTTCTTAGTTCCGACTCCTAAGTTCCAAGTTCCGACTTCCATGGTTATTGTATATTGTTTACGACCGAGTTCCAAGTTCCTACTTCTTAGTTCCCACGTCCAAGTCCCAAGTTCCGATTTCCATGTTTCAACTTCCAAGTCCCGATTTCTATGTTCCAAGTTCCGACTCCAACTTCCCACTTCCGTCTTCCAACATCAGTCTAACTTCCTAATTCTGAGTTTCATTCCCAGTACATGTATACATTGTGACGTAACGGATAGTTAGTGATAGACACCTACTGAATGAAGTTTCATACAAGTTAAAACAGAGACCTACTTTATGAGTTTTCTGCTTTACGTTGGTTTGCATTAACCAGTAATATCTTTATATATCTTTGATTAATCACAGAATGGCTATTGGCCCCAAGTCAGGCTGTATCTATGAAAAAAATGTGCTACAGAAATTTCAAAGTCAATAAACTCAGACCTAAAGCCATTTAACTGATTCGACTGAAGGGGTGGCCAACGATATAAACATATGTTATTCAAATATATCGTTATGAAAATGAATTCGCAGACATTTCCACCAGTATGGGCCTTGATGGGGTGTTTTATTTGAATCAGACAATTAACACAATTACGCAAAGGCAACATGACTCTGTCTAAAATACACGCGAAATGTACATACATATACACAGGTGTGAAGTGAAAGACGCAATATTATGACGTCAAGAGAACGGTAAGAACACTCAGGTATGAACTTGCAGAACTTGGAAGGCGGAGTTTGAAGTTGGAACTTAGAATGGCACCACCGGTATTTTGTACTAAATAATAAACACTATAAACTTTAACCAATTACCTCTTAAACTTTTTGAATTTCAGTCTGCTAGGAATTCGCAACTATTTCTTATGGTACATATGCGTTGACTGTATAGTTTTAGTGGAGGAATTAAAGGCATGAAACATCCTACAAATGAATTAAAGGGTGAAACAAATAAAACGTAAATTGCAATGTAATTCTCGAACAAAAACAGTACGTAAACAATGTACAAAATTGACCATCAGTTGGAATAGCATTAGGGTTAGGGTTAACTTCTAGATCATTCTATTCCAAGGTTACAGCCATTAGAAAGTTTGGTTACGCGGCTAGCCTCATACAAAATATCAAAGGTAATAGCCACATAACAAAAAGGTTCGTTAATCCGTCCGTCCGTCAGTTCTTTTCGTGTGTGTCCCCCATTTCCCGGAGCATATTTTCTTTTACTACACCAACTAAGAATACCAAATTAGTTGTGTGAGTACATCTTTGGAATGCACGTTGTCCTATAACATTTTCACGTCACTGTGATCTCAACCTTAACATTTGACCTCATTGCAGAAATAAAGAATACGATGGTCGGGAGGATGTTTTCCATACAACAACAGCTAGGATTACATTGTCGAGTGAGCTGATTGTGGAATAACGGAGAGCACCGTAACACTTTCAGGTAACCGTTACGATTACCTTAACCTTTGGGCTAATTCATAATAATATTTAAATAATAATTGAATAAGCTCTTCCGAAGCATAATTTCTACACCGCATCAACTACAAATACCAAAGTTGGTGGTGTGTGAGTATATCTTGGGATTACGGCGTATGACATACTAAGTTGAGACCAATGTGACCTTGACATTAAACTGAGACCTAAATCATATAAAAAAACTTGTTTGATCATATACCCTCTCCAACTTCAGCAAGGAGTACCACTTTTAGGTAAATAAGCACATACTATTGTCAGGTCACTGTGTCCTTGACATTGAGTCTCAATCATGGAAAAAACTTGCCCGTAGCAAATTTCCTAAAATATATCAGATCGAGTGTGCATTAGTGTATGTGAATCGTTGGCTTTTGATGTGTCGCGTGCCATTTCTAGATCAGTGTGGCCTTTACATTGACATTGATTTAAATCATAGAAAATAATCGTCCGGAGAATATATGATAGGACAAAGTATAAGTATTTAATGTAGATCTATGGGGTAGCTACATTCAGAACAAAAATTAGGCAGAACGCCTCTATACGAGTATATCGCTTTACATTTATCTTAAGCATTCAGCTGACTTTATAAAGTGGCCGCCCGAGTCATCTTTGGTTGTTACATTTAATTGGTTAACAACGTAATCATGTGCCAAATATCTCATTATATTATCTGGGACTCTCCAATTTAGACATCATTTTTTGACATATAAGGAGGTAACAGATCTAGACATTCAATTTAAGAACATCATTAACCAATTACATTGCAAATAATTAAAGTTTGGTTTTACAATTCATTGCAAAACAGTGCAGACCCAGATCAGATGGCACCTTTAGGATTCCTCTGATCTGGATCTACACTGTTTGCATAGAGCACGTGTACTCACCATAGTTACATTGTTTGTACATGGCGAGTATACTCGTAGCTGATTGAATGTCCTAAGTAGTGACTAACGTGTTCCAATGTCATTTACGATACGGTATCATTGTCTATTTTGCTATATTACGGTACTCGACCGTGTTGTAACGAGATGGAGCGCTAGGTTCTCGTGTGTCAATGTATTTACATGCTATCTGGATAATTCTCAGTAATCATACTGACAATATGTTGTGATATGAATTTAATACCGGGTGTAACTCGCGAGCTTTGCGGAAAAGATACTTATCAATCTTTGTCAATATTTCGTGTCAACGTCAAATTGATAAAAGCTTACGATATACAGTAACACTCCTCTACTACTTTAGTGTCATTGTTTAATAATAAAGTGTTACGACAGGTGACTAATTAAAGTAAGGTGACAGTAAAACAGAAAACTCATTTAGGAGTTTTCTGTTTTACTGCCGTCTTGCTTTAAGCTATCATCTGTATTTTATGCAGCCAATTAGCCTTCTTTTTAGTGGTCGTAATAGAGAGGTTATACTGTATAGTAAATCTTCTCTTCAGCGACATACAAGAAACATGGTGATCTTGACAGAAAAGTGTTTGATTATTTCAGAACACACGTGCAATAGTCCAACTTCCATGTTTCGAACTCGCTAAACTCATTTTTCTTATTTTTCAGATGAATTGCTATAATTTCTACTTCGACTAAGTCTAATGTATCCTTATGAGCCACATTTTAACTTTGTAAAATGTATATCGTCGACTTAAATGAATTCGAAGCTTTAAAAATTGACTTAAAAGGAATAAAAGAATTCTGCACCGCTTTCGTCAAGCATTTACGGGACCCTTGTGTTAGTACAGCCTTTCTGCTTATATTGGGTGCCGCCGAGTAGAGGTTTTACTATATAAAACTAAATTAGACTATGTCAGTTCTCAGGTGTCAGGTTGATTGATCACCCAAGACACAAACAATCTTTTTTTATTACATGAATAGTGTTGTTTCTGGTTTAATACAAGTTCTTTATGTTTAATCCTTTACTCCATTGATACATTTTACGCATTCAATTAATTCCTCCACTGAAGCAAATAGTTCCAATTAATACAGAAATAAATATTCAACATAAGAAACAGTTCCTATCCTATATCCATGCAAATCCTTCAGGCGCCTTCTGCTTTACTTTCAACCTTCTTTAACTGACCACATATCTTCAAAAATAAAAAACAAGCTATGGCTAAAGGGTTATGAATATTTTGAGATACAACACATTTGAGATACAACACATACATTATTCTAGGTGACTGTGGTGTCACTAACTGTTCTCATCTCGTAACGTGGTTTTGTCCATTTCATGTCTATTTCACTCAAATCAATACAGTTATAACCATGCGATAAAAGGAATCCGACACGACTTGTCATCTGAGATGAACCTTTATTAAACTCGTCTTAAATTATTTTAAATAAGTCAAAGGCTCGCTTAATAACTTAAAAGCGGACACAGCTCATGGGAATTGGCGTATGCCAATCGCACGAACGGCAAACGCCTTTGTTAGGGATATTGATATATGGTATATAGAACTTCTATACTAGGTTTATATTGTGTTAAAATACACATTTGTTCGTTTTACTTAACACCTGGATACCTGTTTTTATTTTTTTACGGAGTGATTCGAGTAAAGCGAGTACAAGTTATGGAAACACAACAAGACAAGTATGTCTAACCGTTTCACTGCTGCAATATCGTCTGCTTAAAGTTGTCGTCTGTTGGTCTTTTTTTCAAAGCTACATTTTGACAGAAACATGAAGACGAGTGACAAACAGATTGAGCCCAGATTAGACGCAACGTTATTAGACGCCGCAAACCGTGCTCAACCCTCTGAGGGCATTACTTTTCCCCCTATAACAACTCCCTCCGAACAACACACACAGTCTTTGTCTTCCGTTGGGTGTTGCTTTAGAAAAGGAGCACTGTAACTTTAATCCTGCATTTAGCAGTCACCTATCTAAAGAGACAGCCATACGTTTTCACGATTGTTGTTTTGCAGACGTTTGACTTTAGTTCATTGTAAGGACTTGTGGCATCTGGTGGTTCTCCGCTGTTATTCCCAGTGAAGCTGTGCAGACGCTATAAGTGTATTGCTTGTATACCATCGTGAATTATTAATACCCCTACTATCACCATATAGTAGTTTTCTGTATCGCATCTTATCGGAAGTAAAGCAAATCACTAATTCTCCATGTCACGCAACCTTTCCGCTATTATTGTATAGCCCATTGGGTATTCGCCGAGACAAAAGTACGACTCACATCGTCTTCGTTTGGTTCATTTCGTTTACGTTCTAAAATTGAACCCTGACTTTTAGCATTCCAGTTTGGTTTTTATTTAAATGTTAAAAATTGCTATCGTCAAATAAACGATGTATTTGGCGTCTCTAACCGCCCGCGATGTATTTCGGGATGCGGAGATTGAAGGCTCCTTTAATGGTACTGTATGTTTTTTTCGGAGTAAAATGCTCCGTTAAGAGATTGCCGGTTAAGGGAGGTTAATCAGCAGTTGAAAAAAGGTTGAATCTGAAGTCATTTAGGACATGTTATAGCTGAATGCAAGAATTCGGTAATGCCAACATTTCCTAAAGAAGAGTTTTTTTCATTACTTTCGTCCTGAATTAAGTGCCACACATAAATAGAGCACTGAATGCGTCTTCGATCAATATCTGATGAACAAGTAAGGAAATGTTTTGGGACCAAACAAACCAAATGATTTTATGGTTTGTTTGTTAACGGCCGTTTTTGCCATATGGGCTAATTGGAGTCTACAGCGATAGGGGAGCGGATACACAACCCCGGGCATGATGTCCTTCTCTTATTATCTACACAGTTCTCTGGGTTTTTATGCCTAGTCTCATCCGAAGGACTAGATCCGACAGGGGATTGAACTCACGTCCCTGATACCGCAGTCGAGTGTTCTACCACTAGTTTACATCCACCGGTCTTAAACAACGACAATTTATTGTAAAATTTTACTTTATTTATTTGGAAGGTTTTATAAACTGTTTTGGTATTAGAAATTGTTTCAAGAGACTTCCGGTTGTTTTAAATTTCAGTTTTTAGATACATGAATAGCATCTCTATAACGACCACTTGATTTTGTTAAAAAGCAGGTCTTTAAGGCAGGTGACTGCTTAAAACAATCTCAATGTGAAACAGAAAGCTCATTTAGGAAGTTTCCGTTTCATTATTACCTTGCTTTAACCTAATACATGTACCACTATTTTATACAATGAAATAGCCTCCTTTTTAATGGTGGTCGAAATGTTTTATTGTGTAATACTTACAGAGAATAAAATAAGAAGCAGACGACAAGTCAGTATGATAAGCGTTGTAGGACAGACAAAATAAGTTTGGTTTACAAAGATTTCCGATTTGAGAGGTTTTACTTTTCGTTCCAAAACAGCTTAATATGCTGTCCTTTAGAATAGGTAACAGTTTAAAACATTGGCGTAGTGGATTCTTTTAGGCTTATTTACAGGATTAGTCCTTTTTATACGCCCGTCTGCAAACGGGACGTATTATGTTACGGCACTGGCCTTCCGTCCGTGCGTCCGGCCAAATTTCGATTACCCCAGACATTCAAGAGTGATGCCCCATTTATCGTCAAAACTGGCACTTACGTGAGTCCGCTTGTCCGCACTCTAACTCAAACATATTTATTCCAATCTTTTTTGAACTTGGTCAGCTTGTATATGACCAAGATGTCTCAGTCAAGTTCGATAACCAGCAAGATTGCCTCAGACTCAAGAGTTATGCCCCTTTTATCGGCTAAAATTGGCATTTTTGTAGAAAGGCAAAACTTCTTTATATATATCTTTAATTCATTCAGATTTGATATAGTGACACAAGAAGTGGAGGGTTAGGATATATTTTACGGCTTTTCACAGGGGAAGGACATTTTTCTTTCCAAAGTAAACGCAATTCTATAGAAAAAATACACGTTTTTAAAATAAGTACCATATATTTTAATCTGAAAGGCATGCAGTTTTGAGCCTGATCAGACACCGAGTTACCATGCGCCTGACCTGGCTCCAAAACATGTGCAAAGACATAATTATTTTAGCAAAATATATGCCAATAATTTCCTTACCATAAAGTTTAAATGTTAATGATCGTAGATGGGGAAAGAAGTTACTATACTTGATTATAAGGAATGTTTCATTTTGCATTGGTTTTAGAGTTAAAAATATTTTAATGAAGAACCCTTAAATCCGTTTTAACATGATATTAGTTTTTGTGATTACGCAAAGGGATATCGTATTGCACTGCCGAAGCATTGTACCTAGTGGTCTTATTGTGTTTTAATTGACTACAAAAGGTCTGTCATTTTTATACACGTATTTCAGCATGCTGGTCAGTAAAGGGAATTAGTGATTCTCTCTGTATTTTTTTGTCTTAAATATTATGAAGAAATTCTTTAAGTAAAATATATAATGTAGTAATATTAGATTTTCGATAGAAAAAACACTTGCATGATGGTTTTATATGCAGTACATTCCTAAGTAGAGATCTGTAATAGTGACCACGTTCGCCAGAACAGAAAGCTATGGACAAAGGATGAAGCATTTTCTTGCAGAGACGCTGTGATAAAAATGACATTAATATGTTACGTTGGTTGTTTCATTTAAATTATTCGATATTGTTTAATAACCGATAAAACAAATCAAAATACATTATAGACAATAAAATAAATCCAAATCAATGGAGATGGTGTTTGATTTCAGTTAATCAAAAATGAAAAAAGTGGATTGAACGTCAACACTGTACAGTGAACGCGGCTTAACTATTATGTGCGATGCATGAAAGAAATATCGATATCATGTTGTGGTCTCGATTGCCTTCTATAACACTAATTTTAGACCAAATAAGGTCAATACCGGGTATATGGTAAAATGTTGTCTCTACTTACATGTAGTTTTTTTTTTATAGTTCTAACACACTTCGCCCACGCCCATATATAAACAAAGTAGGGACTTATCAGCTTTTGAAATTCTCAATAAAACACTCACGCGCTGTAACATTCTAACGTGACGTCATATGGCTTCGATAATGCATACGCCAAGAAATGTAGCGCCGTTATTTCGGTGCAAATTAAGGTTAGATTATATGTTAGAATCGAAATATTAAATTAATACCAGTGTTTTATCTAACAATCGAACACGGGTTGTCGTTGAGATGCTTGTGATAAAACCACTCGGCCTAAAGGCCTCGTGATTAAATTACTACGCATCTCAACTCCTACCAGTGTTCGATTGCACGATAAAACACTGGTATGAATTTATGATTTCTTAAATAATGATAGAAATCGGTTATATTGCATAATTTACCACGGGTTACATTTTTTAACCTTTGTTGTGACGATTGGAGTATTTTATTCAGGCAAAAACAGGTTTCTATAAAGTCGTCCTGAAAAAGAAACATTCAGTGTGGTTAATAGAAAACGGTATTCTTTACCGAAGCAAGTTGGTGCAAAAACTATATTTACAATGCAAACAGTTTGGAGCCACATCAGACACCGGGTATCCCAGCGTCTGATCAGGTTCCAAACTGTTTGCACAAATCGATATCAGTTTCTTAAAGTTGTCACATGTATTTTCGTCATTATATTGCGTGTGAATATTTTCGTTTACACGGTAAAGAATAATGTCTTCTTCTCTGCATGTGTAGAAATATCAACGTTATTCTTTCTCAAATGCCGGATAACTCGGCGTCTAACATGACTCCTCTTTCGTTTACATTTACAGAAAACTGTATTTTTTCTAAATTTTATTGTATTTCTTTTCTTTTAAACGGGATATAATTAAATCTTCGCCATTGTATACAACAGAATTATTGCACTTTGTATCGACATTCCGTTACCATGACGAAATACCGATAAAAGCGGATGCTTTACCTACATAAACGGATTATACAAAGAATACGATAGTGTGATATAAATCTGCCAGCTGCAGGGATCAATAAGCCGACTTCACGAGGTACAAACGAACGTTCCCATAGTGCACTCTGCAACAGTCTACAGTGTTCCCTCCCTACAACGGCCCGCCCAACAACGACTCCCTCCTGACAACGACCCTTGCCGCTGTTCCCTGAACAAGACATTTATGTTCATAGGTGCAATGCTGTCTGCTTAAATTTGTGGCCTGCCATTTTTCTCAAATAGGCATTTTGAAAGAAAAAACTAGTGAGATTTTGATAGAAAGAAATAAGTGACAAACAGCTTGAATCCAGATCAGATGCCGCGTTACGCGGCGTCCGATCTGCATTCAAGCTGTTTGAAAATGTTAGGCGATTTCCCTCCCTATAACGACTCCCTCCTACCAACGCACATATTTTTGTCTCCCATTGGGTGTCGTTGTAGAAGGGGAACGTTGTACTTATAAATTACAATTGTACTGCCAGTACTGCTACTGGGCGCTATATTTACAACCATCACGGCGTTTGACTTTCCAAAGTTTAACTCCCATTCCAAGCAGTTTAAAACAACATGACGATGAATTAACACTTTCTTCCATAGGCTGCTTCTAGTTCTGAAGTTAGGAGACCACCTACGTGAGATTGAAAGTACAGTAGAATGCGCCTTAAGATGCATTCTGCATTACTTGCAGCATGCTTTAAGGTACCATGGATCTGTTAGAATAAGTAACTATTTCTTATGATACATATGCATTAGGGTATGAACTGAAACTCTTCTTTTGCGGAGGAATGAAATTAAAGGCATAGCTTTGAATAAATGAGTTATAATTGTTTGGTAGGGAATTCGTGTTCATTTTATCCATATACTGCTTTCGCACTTACAAACAGTTTGGAATCTGTTCAGACGCCTAGTAATCCGGTGTCTGATAAGGATTCAGACGGTGAGTCAGTAATACCAGCGTATGTTCGGTTAAAATTCGTTCAGTTAAGAGACTGACAACTATATTTAGCATCTAACTGTATATCAAACACTTATATAAACATATAAATATTAAACTTATCCACAAGTCCCGCCTCTTTAAGCAATTGCATCTATACGAATAAAACGACACATTTTTCAATGGAATTGAATGGAGCGAATGTAAATATTGCTGACTTATGTCACCGCATGGTAACTCGGTGTCTGATAGGACCCTTCCCTGTGGCCACGTATACGAGTCAATATATATTTTTGCCACATTTTCTGTCCTTTGGGAATTTCTCAAGAATTTGGACAATTAAGTGCAATTTCTGGACTTTGTCAAACAAAGCATGTGATATTAAATATATATGACAAATTGGGTGGCCAAATATATGTGCTATATGGGGAAAAACATCTTTTGAAATCAGCAAATATGTAACATTTTAATGTCCCAAAATCAACAAATAATGTAAAGGGCTAGACACTTTAAAAACTCTCTTCAGTTTTTCACCACTGACTATTTTGTTGTAACAAACATTCATATCTAAGGCAGCAAACATGAACTATTCATGAACGTAAACAACTTTTAGTTACTTTTTACTTCAATAAATGATGTCACCCATGTGTGGTTCCATGATGTTACTTTGAAGAAAAACAGCTCTGAACATGGCAATGCAATTATGCAAACTATGCGAGTAGTCCCCCTTTCCATTGCCAGCATCAGTAGAAACAAAATGGCAGTTTGAATAACCACAACAAAAACATTCTGTTCTGAGACAAATCATTTCAAGTATCCACGTAAGCAGATATATTTTACTTTCTTCTCTGATATTACAGAAATATTAAGAATGTGTTTACATGATCAGCTGATGCAATAATATAAGTTTATGCGCCATCCGAATTTACAATAACAGCCATGTTTATTTTGTGAGTCGTGAGGTGCATTGATCATATTGAGGTCAGCAAAGGTCAAATATATCCTTGATGTTACATTCATTGATGTTACGATGAAATTTGTAACATCAGGGAGTGCAAATGTAACATGAAAGAAAATACAAAATATTCTCAGAGCATTTCTGTCTAGTATGATATTTATACGGTGACACATTGACAGATATAGACACCAAAATGTTATTTGAAAATGTACACATATATCAAATTTATAATGTTTATGAGTATCTAGTTGAAATTAAGTCAAACTTGTAACATCAAGGAATCAGGATTGTAACATAAAGGAAATCGGAGGTTTCTTGTTGAATATGAATATCATAAATCATATTGTGATACTAAATATGTTGAAACCCTTTCTCAATATATACTGTATGCGCCTAAGCAAACAAAGCAGATCCTGATCAGACAGCTGCTACAGGAGCTGTCAAATCTAGGTCTATTCTGTTTGCTAAACAGATTCTGTGAAATCTTTATTTCATAGGAATTTTTAAAAACTACAGTGTTCCCTCAGTATAACGACACCAATTGGAGACACATACATGTATTGTGTTTTTGTTCGGAGGTAGTCGTTATAGGGAGTTAAAATTAGACTTATTTAGCTTTGCAAACAGCTTTAATCCAGATCAGACGCCACGTAACATGGTGTCCGATCTGGAATCAAATTTTATTCATTTATTTATTATACCAGATCTATATAGCGCTCATTTCACACAGGGGTGTACGTTCAATAGCGCTTTGTTGAACCTTATATGTCACAAAAACTTATATGTCACAATTTGTCACAAGTGTGACGTATACGTGCGAATTCATCACAATGAGGGTTGCGACAGCCACGTATATGTCACAACGTGACTTTTTGATAGGGTTGACATTAGAACCGTATATGTCACAAAATTGCGAATTTTTCACAACGTGACTTTTTGATAGGGTTGACATTAGAAACATATAAATATTTGTTTATTATAGTGTCATTGTTTATTATAGCGTCACCCTAGCGAAGTAGGGCCAGTCACGTTTGTGACGTATACGTTTTGTGACATATAAGGCTCTAACAAAACGTATATGTCACAACGTGACTTTTTGATAGGGTAGACAGTAGAAAGGTATAAAAGTTTGCTTATTATAGTGTTTAAAACAATATTCTCCGTGCTGTTTGGTTGAGTACTGTATAATCCATGGCCGCGGTACACCTTTAGTTCATAAACATAAAGCTGTCCAAGAATTACACTATAGACCCCTAGCCAAATGGTTTCAAAGCGATTGGACAATCCATACCAGCAAGATCTACCAGACAGGCACAAGGTCAATGGTACAACTCCAGAACTGCCATTTAGACCCACAGCATCCACAGCCCAGAGGCAGCTGTCATTGTTTAACTGCTTTCTTCTAATTATAGATATTAAAGAAGAGTTTCTCGTCTTCTACTTCTTCTTCTACTTCTACTTCTTCTTCTTCTTCTTCTTCTCCTTCTCAATGAACGAAGAAAAAAGAGCGAGGTATCTCAAGCATCGCTGTGTTAATTGCTCCAAAGTAATACACAGTTAACATTGCCATGCGAGGGTTAAAAAATGAGGTCTGAAAGAGAAGTTATTTGACTGAAACAAGATACAGTTTTCAGATATAGTATGGAAGTTTTCAAGATAATCATATACTGAAAAGAGCATCTCCCATAAGTTCCTGCCGGAGTATCCCTAAAGACACCATAATAAACAAACTTTTATACGTTTCTACTGTCTACCCTATCAAAAAATCACGTTGTGACATATAAGTTTTTGTTAGAGCCTAATTTGTTACAAAACGTATACGTCACAAATGTGACAACCCTACTTCGCTAGTGGTGACACTATAATAAACAAACAATTATACGTTTCTAATGTCAACCCTATCAAAAAATCACGTTGTGAAAAAATCGCACTTTTGTGACATATACGGTTCTAATGCAACCCTATCAAAAGTCACGTTGTGACATATACGTGGCTGTCGCAACCCTCATTGTGATGAATTCGCACGTATACCTCACAATTGTGACGTCTAGTATACGTTTTGTGACATATACGGTTCTATTCGTAGAGCGTTATATAAGGTTCTTTCGTAGAGCCTTATATGTCACAAAACGTATACGTCACAATTGTGACATATAAGTTTTTGTGACATATAAGGTTCAACAGCGCTTCACATGAAATTACATGAATGTACGGTGCCTACAAAGCGAGAAAGACAAATATCTACAATTAGATCTAAAATAAACATGAATAAACATACAAAAGATAGCCCCCAAAACAGTGAACACAATACTTCTATCAATCAGCAATAAACCGACCGACTGGTTTGCTGACCGATACAAATAATAATAGAGCACCAAATGTAGGCCGCCTAAGTTGTTTGTCACTAGTCATTATGGTTTTTTTTCTGTCGAACGTCCAATGTGTGACTTTGGGGGAAGCAGCAGACGAGTTTTAAGCATACAATATTGCAGAAGTGAAAGAATTAGGCATATAATATAATTGTCTTGTTTTTAAAACTTAGGCAACGGTCGTTTTGATGAGGGAATCGTTGTTAGGAGGGCCGTTGTAGGGAGGGAACACCGTATGTTAATTTTCTTACGAGGAACTCTCGTAACGAAGCATAGCAGAACAATCCACATTGGGTATTATGAGCATGGAACCCTGGGCGCTGCCGTGACAGTCCAATACAATAACGTCTGAGCTAAAGAGTCTCCTGCCTAGCTGAGGGATTCGATACTGGATATATACTTCGCCGCGGCCATGCTATTTATAGTACACACAGACACACACAGAGGTCAGTACGTGGTATGTAACAATTTATATTCATTAAGTCATACATTTGTTTATGAACATTCATTGAGCACAGAGTAAGTGGAAACGGGAACAGTTATTTGATAGTAACCGTTACAATCATAACAAATGCATGCGGCAAAGGCATCATGAAGAATTTCATCAGCCAAACTGTTTGAGTACCAAGGCCTATGACCCAATCGTCATTTTATATCTGACATCCAGTTCAAAGTGATGCCTGCATAAACTTTGGACCCATTTCATGAATAAACAAATAAATATATACATAGAAACCGAACTATGCAAAACCAAGATCCATCTCCATAGCCGCAACTACAATACTGTGATTTTGACAATTTACCCAGTTTGAGTAAGTGTAAAAGCAATTTTGGCATATTATGATGAGTATCAAACAGTGCAGACTCAGAGAAGCAGCCATGTTTTGACTGTGGCAAATGATATTGGGCTACACTGTTTGTGATATATACTTTCTGACACTAAACATCAATAAACTGTACACCGTGTAGACCCTAGTCAGATGCCATGATGCATCACCATCTGAGGCAGGTTTTCAATTATTTGTATGCTCCAAGTGTGTATATTTTGGGTTGAATTAGAGCTGCTGAACAAGTGAATAAGAGACTTTAAAGACATCTCCCCTGACGACCTTTCGGTCATGACGCCTTGCCAGACAATTTCCTTGCAAAAGGCATGGGTCTTGTGAATATGCCGGTAGCAAAGAACCATTGAAGCGTCTCATGTGAGACCCGACCTTTATATTTGATAGTTTGGTTAGAAATAACCATTGAAAAGCCTCTAGAGCATGAGTTTATCTGGGCCTCACCAGGTAAACTGAAAACTGTATACACGCTGGCAGCTTATGCTGCATTTTTGTTCTCACCTATCGAGAACGTTGGGAGGGGGACTCCATCAATGGACTGAGGAAATATATTTAAATATACTCAGCCAAAACAGGAAGTACCAAATTTTTACATTGACTTTACATTGAGTAAATTTTAAATCTCCATATCTTTCAAAGTACCTTAACAACTTCAGTTTTGTTTAAGATTTTAAAGGCTCATACGTTCACCAATGTATTCCAGTAAAAATATCCAGATTAAATGACACATGTAACAAAAATGAAACACTAGTTTGTTCTTATTTCAAATCAAAGGGAGATTACTTGATATTATAAGACTTTCAAGTCTTAAGAACGCCATGAATTTTGTGATGAATGAAAGTCTAATATTATTTGATATTCTTTAAGAGGATGTTCCAGCTGTTAAATATGAGCTCCATCGTTTCTCTTGTACGCGAACTATTTCTAAGCAAAAAGGAGTTATAGACCTTTTATTTTCAATACGCCTAAATCCGTCACAAATGTTACTATCTTGTTAGGTTAGGAGATAAGATTTAACACCTGTTACTTTGAACTCAATTATTTCGAATAGCCAAACGAATTACACAAGTTGGCTTTTAAAATTTTCACTTATTAAAACTTTTGAAACTTTGCCTCTGAAGACAGATTAATGCAGGTTAAAAGTTAAAAGTGATTTGTAAGAGCTTTCTGCACCACTTTTGATGTCAGTTTAGTTGGCAGCTGTGTGAAGGTCTTGATTTTTCATTTTACTTGAAATGTTTTTATCTCAAAGTAATTTCTTTGGTCTATTGCACTTCAGAGTACTGAATATCTACTTACATATTTAGGTCATTAGGTCAAAGTTCGAGGTCATTGTCACACCTTGGAGTTGAACAGTATGAGCGATGTCTTACAACAACTATTGTTCAAGTTCCAAGTTCACTTGTTTTTATTTCATGTTCCATTAGTTAAATTCTTTCCTGTAACTATAAATGTTCCTTACTGTAACACCAAGCACTTTTCGATGGTTATACATGTAATTCATAACACAAGTACAAAATTATAATCTCAACATCAAGTTCAGGTTTGATTCAGAGTGAGAAATCGTTTAAGTAAAGTATATGTTCATTCCATATCATTGTTATCCTTCATGTAATAGATGCATTCCTTGATGTAACACTCATGCTGATTAAATGAGGAATACCCATACCAAAAACACTTTTAACAATCCCTGTGTTAACCAGGTTTGAATCTCGTTAGATTGGCTTCAAAATAAAGTCTGCTTTGAAATTGAAGTTAATAATAAGTTTTGAAAGTTGCCATATCTTTTTGTGTTTTCCTTACTGTTACAAAAACATGTCCTTGGTGTTACATCGTTTCCTTGCTGTAACAAGATGGGAAAATGACATTTTAAACTTTAATGTTTGGATTGTAAGAAACCAAACTTGCTTTTCCGATAACAGTACTGCATTCAATAAACACAAACTATCAAAAGATCCTATATTGAATCAAATATTGTGTGCATTGTATATGTAGATTTGTAGAAATTTGCCACTTTACGACAGTTTCTGTACACCATGTAATAGTACATGCATATTCATACATTTGAATAATTGAGGGGTTTTCAAGAGCATCTGTTATTGTTTGTTAAGTGCAAAACATCTGGCAGAGTATCTGTGTTAACTAAATACTCAAAATGTTTAAATACAAAATCGTTACAGCAAGGAATTGATTATCAGTGCCTTGATTAAACCAATACTTACCTGCTTCTCTCATAAAAATAAGGGTCACTAATACTCGTTTCATGGACTGAAGACATTGATAAGTAAGACATAACAGAAAACAACTGATTTGAATAACATTATATTTGATGATATCTACCCACTGAAAATGTGGCAAAAATATATATTGACTCATATACATGTAATCTTATAACTTTCCCTTTATTTGTATATTATAGGGTCACGTTGCAACTTCTTATATATATTATCAAGCACAGACTTATGTGTGTTCCTGCCATTTTCCTTACAAAATAAAACTAAAGAGAAGAAGAGAGATGCATACATAAACAAAGAGGGAAAGTACAATATTTTTTAGATTGAGAGAGAGAAAGTGAGACAGACAAATACCTACAGAAAAACAGACAGATAGACGGAGATAGAGAAGGTGAGATAATATATGTAGAGACAGAGAGAGAGAGAGATAGAAGACATATATGTTTACATATAGAGATGGAGAGGCAAACGGGTAGAGAGAAGAGAAATACACATAGAAATACGGCATATAGAGGGAGGGAATAGAAAAACAGATAGATAGAGCGATAGATTGAAGAAACTTAAGGGGAAAGACAGAGATAGGGGCATACATTTTAAGATAGAGAGATACCTATATGTCGGTGAAAGACAGACAAACAAAATTGGGGGTGAGGTAGAAAATGATACGTAGATACGTATAGCTAGATGTGCAGACAGACTTGTACATGTAGACAAGTATTAGGGTTTACAGCCAGGCGTCTGTGAATGAATCATCAGTTTTCTTCATAACCATTTGTATGGATAAATTTATTTGGAAAACATTTATTAGAACTCCGGGCACATATAGTCGGCTATCAATTGTACCAATTAATTTGCGATTATTGCGCACTAGTTATCTCATGTTGAGCGGACTAATGAAGACCCCCATGAAGGTTGTGTTCTGTTGTTGATTGGTTTGGCATAAAGAGGGCACGTGAGGACGTGAACAAAATTCAATTCCCATCGTTAACGCTGCTACAGTCATAACACCGTCTGCTTTTACCCTTTCATGATAAAATTATTCGGGAGATTTTAACCCTTCGCCGCTTTATTGTCGTCTGCTTCAGTAGTGTTGTCATAAGACTCGTTTCAAAGATACGGTTGCATGACTAAGAGTGTCAAACAGTTTGGGTCCTGATCAGACGCCGCGTGACGCGGCGTCTGATCAGGATCAAAACTCTTTGTAAACGCGCCTTTAAGCGTCATTGAGAGTGAAAGGGTTAATTTGTCACAATTGGTTGATTGCCTATTTTCAAAAGAAAAACTAAATACGGTTGTCATACAGTTATATTTACATTCACCCTGTAAAGTATTTATGTAATCGTATTAAAAATATGCAGGCCATTTCTCAATGAACCTACAAATCGAAACTGGTTTCAGCCTGTTAGAAAGAGGGCGGAGTCTCCGCCGGAGATATACCGACTGAGCGACCAGCTAATGGTAGCTATGGCGTGTAATTGGGCTGAAATAAACATGCGCGACCTAATTTTTAAAATATGCTTTAATAATAGATATTTAAGTTGCATTGTTTATTTTTAATGTGTTCTTTAAGCACACAGCGACAGTTTACTGGGTAACAGCTTGCCTTTGTAATCAACTCCGAAACATGTATTTTGGACTACTTTTCAAACCGTATATTATAGAGATCGAATGGCTGTTACATCCAGGATTATATCTATCAAACTTATTTGGCCGGTATATGATATATTCGTATACATGAAAACAAATCTTGACAAAGTACACATTAAATGGACAAGACAGAAAATAAAAATATAATAATAAGGAATAAACAACATCTTTTTGACGTTCACGCGTTATGAATACATGTACATTAGCTTTGCTGGGTAAGTTTGTCGTACACGCCCTTCGGGGGGCGTTTACGAAACTTACCCCCTGCGAACCCAATGTGTTCATAATGTCGTGAACGGCAAAAAGATGTTGTTTATTCCTGTAGTGAGCCTGATCATCGTCCGAGTTACTAGGCGTATTACATGACTCCAGGCTCGATGACAATTGCAATCAGGTCTCAATCGGAAGCG
Source organism: Gari tellinella (assembly GCA_922989275.2). NCBI lineage: Eukaryota > Metazoa > Mollusca > Bivalvia > Cardiida > Psammobiidae > Gari > Gari tellinella. Next base: position 11,296,593 of record OV277868.1, read on the forward strand.
GAAATAAGGAAATGCCTGTTTTCTTGCAGATAGCCCTTATCATGCTGAAAAGCGGCCTGCTTCCAATATATCGTCTACGAAAAATCACAATATCTTTTGTATCTTTTTATAACTAAAGTTGAATATGATTGCCGAACAGTTTGCCGAACGCGTTACGCGGCGTCTGATCTGGATCCAGACTGTAACCGTGAGTCAAGTCGCGCATAGCTTCGTGTTCTAATTTCAATATTTCGAAATTTTCGAAATATTTCGGCCTCTCGTTTGGTCTCTCGTTTGGCCTCTCGTTTTTTACAACGGTTGCCACACATTTATCTAAATTATAAAAATAAACAAAGATATGTAGGTAAGAACGACGCATTAATTTCAATTTGGTACCCCATCTAATGTGGTATACGCCCCGGACAAGTTTCTCTAATAATTGAGTTTAAAAATAAAGGTTAGGGTAACATTGACCTTGAAATGGCTACTGGCATTCCGCCATTCAAAGATGTACTCACACATTAAAATTTGTTTTCCTATCTGACTTGACAAAGGAAACAAGATTCGGACCAGCTTTTTTATAATTCAGTTGAAAAATAAAAATAATGCCACGCATGGAACGTAACACACCTTCAGCCAACGCTATACCTCACAAACTAACTTTAGTATCCATATGAGATATGGAAAAAACTTCGGAGCTAGAGTTTTCCATATTTGAAGTCAAATGTCATTCTCAATGTCAGAATAACCTGACAATGTTACTTGAAACTGCGCCATTCTGAGCGTATGTGGTGTAGAAAATATGCTCCGAACAGGGTTCATATATAAAGGGTCAAGATCCCTTCCACAAAAAAACTATGGAAACAATTATTGTGGAAGTTATTGGTCATTTCGTCAGTTGGAGCCAGTTAGATTTTTCTCAAATACGAAATTATTTACGAAACTGTCATAGGTCTATTTTTGTTCTTAAAACATGTATTATTATACACACATGTACACTAAAATCCCGCTAGTATATCATTTGCAATAAGGTGTTTGTCTCTATAGAGACATGGATGCTTACATTATTGAAAGTAAAAACAAAAAGTCATACATGACTTTCAGGACAACGCCCATCCTGGTTTTAAATTCCTTGACCCGTGAAACTTCAAATGAACAGTTCTAGTTTCTAATTTAATCCAATCAGTCGTTTTTATTTATTCATTTTAGAAATATATGGCAGAGGGACAGGCTGTCGTAAAGTACATTTTAAAGTGTGGTTTAGCACGGAATATTGTTTGTACAGCGCTCCTTCTCTACAACGACACCTAATGGGAGAAAACAATATGTGCATTTGTTTGGACGGAGTCGTTATAGGGAGGGAAATTGGCTATTTTTGCAAACAGCTCGAATCCAGACCAGACGGTCCGATCTGGATTAAAGTTGTTTGTCACCAGTCATTAAGTTTTTTTCCTGTCAAAATGTCCATTATGTGATATGAGAAAAACAGCAGACGACAGTTTTAGCAGATGATATTGCAGCAGTAAAAACGTTAGACATAATTGACCTTTTTAGGGAACTTAAGTCAATGTCGTTGTAAGGAGTGAGTCGTTGTTAGGAGGAGCGATGTAGGGAGGGAACACGATACAATACAGTGTAGAACACGTTATACTATCATTAAACGCAAATGAGAGATTTGTGAAGATTTTGACTATTCATTCGGTCTGAATGGCAAACAGTTTGGAGTCTGATCAGAGGCCGGATTATCCGGAGTCTGATCAGGCTCAAAATTGTTTGCAATTGATTTAACATTTTAGCCTTAAAGCGTTTACTGGGAAAGAATAACGAATTCCCAACTGTATACTTTCATTTGTTTGTTGAATTGATTGCAGCGTGTATTGTTTTAGACTTGGAGAGCCGATATCAAGCTTTCCACAAGACCCTACCAAAAGTAAACACTAAACTCCATTGTAATATTTGATAGTGTTTGATGCCGTCCGGTATGATTTGTCCTGGTGTTTCATTGTCTTGTTTATGCTGGGGATAATGAACGATAATGAACGATAATCGATGAATGCAGACTGCCAATAAACACTAATATACCAGATAAAACATAATAGTGTAGTGTTTATGATGATTTAGCTTAACAAATATGAATGCGAATGTTGAACAGTTTTGATCATGGTAAGATGCCGTGATTTTTCGGTGTATGATATTTGTCATTTGTATCAATTTAAGTTGCAAACGGCGAGAGGAGGGTTAAGTCCCCCTTATTTTAATAATGTAAACATACATGTGCTTGTACCCACAGGCGCCGTATTTCTCCGTATGTGATAACAGTCAAAACTGTTTGGGATTTTTGCATCTGTCCCTTTCTCTGTTAATGTTATTAAATGCTTCATTGTTTATGCATTTGTGTACATGTATATGTAAAAGTGTAAAAGAATAGCGAAATTGTATTTGTATTGAAACATCGAAAGTCTCTTAAAAGCGACGGGTTTTAACGCAAACTGTTCACGCTTGGCATTGTACTCGGGTTTATGTAAATCACATTATAATTACTTCTTACGATTACAACATATTGAACAGAATGGGCCTATATAAAGTTTTTAACATATTGCATGTTTATAGCATAGAATAAAATACATAAAGAGTTTTACTCCATATCAGACGCAGTAATCCAGTGTCTGATAAGGCCCCACTCTAAGGATTTCAGAAAATGGTTGAAGTGCATAATTTAATGAAGCCGTGCTTACTGTTTGTAATTCATATTCAATGGCTTTCTAAGACTACATTTTTATGATAAATTCTGAAAGTATTTTGGTGTCATTTTTACAACGGGCAACGTTTTACCAAGGGAAACACAGTTCTCCCACTGTACAACGGCCCTCCCAACGCTGTTCCCCAAACAACACAATACTTTCTGATCCTTTCACTGCTTCGATAACGTCTTGCTTAAAACTATTGTCTGGTTTTTTTTCCAAAGGTACATACTAGTGAACATTTGACAGAAGGAACATAATGGCGCGGCGTCTGATCTTGATTCAAGCTGTTTACAAATATAAGTCATGTCTTAATTTACCTCTCTAAAACATATCACTCCGAACAACGTACACAATATTCGTCTCCACTTGGGTATTGTTGTAGAAAGGGAGAAGAGTATCCTAGATTTTTACGAACATACTTGAAGTGTTACAGGTTGTGTTGATGCATTACCGCCAGTCTGATAACAGTTATCTCCCTTAGATAAGCTGGTTTGTAAGCCACTGAAACAAACGTGGCAGTCACTCGGCGGTTAGTTTAGGTTGAATCTGTATATGTGCCAGATTTAGAGACGAGTTTTTTTTAAACTTGGCGACATTGTTCCAAAACAAAATAAAACAATAACCAAACACCGAACACATTAACCTGTGTTTGTGTGTATTGATTAGAACCATACGAGGGATTATTACATGTATATGAAGGCAATAGAAATTCTCCTTATTATAACTGTTTCACGCTTTTAGTCTGTAATTTGGTTCTAAAGCTTAGATCTAATGCAATTTTAGCCTAACACGCTCAACCCTAGCGACTAGCATACTCGTCATTAATATAAAGTGTACGTGTGAAAGTACTTTGGCCTATGCAGTAAAGGCTGGTCACAATGCTCCCACAGTCTGCACCACGGTTTGTTATGTTGCAATTGTCAAAATCAACTCTTAATAGTCAAAATAATGGACTAGATTTAATTGGAATTAAGAAACCTCAACACGTGAGGCAAACAATCTGGATCTAAATACTTGACAAATTATGATAAAATGGCGATTATTAAACTAAGGGTTAAATGACAGTCAACCTGTATCAAAGTCGGTGTACTTACAGTGGTAAATACGCTACTCCTACCTACTTTACGCGTTTCTTATGCGTTTCTTATCCGTTTCGTTAAACGCGTTCCCTAGCCATTTCTTTGCGCGTTTCTTTATGCGTTTAAAAGAGCCCGGGTGAAAGGGTCATCACTTAGCCGACGGACCCCTTAGCCGAGACTGAATTGGTATAATCGTTTATTAACGCGTTTAAACGCGTTAAAATCGGTAGGCGTTTAACCGTTCGTTAACCGTTCACTATGCGTTTCTTACAAATAGATTAACGCGTAAATGGGTAGGAATAGCGTATTTACCACTGTAATGAAACTATAAAGTTTGTACAAACAGCTAAAGAAATAGAAATGGGATGTAACATATTGAGTAAAAAACGCCAGAATGACAGTTAAACAAACTTCCTATAGGAATTTTAAGTCTTGCTTTCATTCTGTTTTTAGTAGTTACTTGTATATTTAGCCATGAAAAAGCGAAGCTTTATTGTAGTACAGTGCTACTCTCTACAACGACACTCAATGGGAGACAGATTATGTGTGTTGTTCGGAGGGAGTCATTATAAAGAGGGAATATTCAGGAATGGCTTACATTTGTAAACAACTTGCAGGCGGATCAAACGCCGCGTAATCTGTATGCAAGCTGTTTGTCACTCGCCATTCTATTTATTCTATCAAAATGTCCACTTATATGTAATTTTGAGAAAAATAGCAGACAGCAATTATAAGCTGACAATATTGCAGCAGTAAAAACGTTGGACATAATTGTACAGTTTAGGGAACTGCGACAAGGATCGTTGTAAGGAGGGGTCGTTGTTGGGAGGGCCGTTGTAGGGAGGGAGCACTGTATCACATTATTTCAGACAGACGGACAGATATTGAGACAGAAGAACAGAACAAGGACAGATGAAGAGGCAGACAGTCCGGGATGAAGATATGGTCATCGGGTGAAATAGGGTACTTTTACAGACCAGATACGTTCCTAGCTAGATAGGATAGTAAAACAGACTAAACCAGTGTACTCAGCCTCTCCGATATCATACATAAAACCCGATACAAACTTAACTCAGCAGACTATGTCAAACCGAATATAGTGTTTACCAATAATAGGACCGGTAATGCAGTCATAACCTGTTCATAGCAAAGTCATGTTTTCAGCTCTAGCTTTAGACAGAAATCCACAGGGAATCCCCACATATTAATTGCACTTTGAATTGCTGCAAATTACTTTGGATTCATCGAACAATGGTTTTCCCAAGGTGACAGCCGTCAAACAACGCAGACGGCCAGATAATATTGTCTGCATATGATCGGTGTGCTGCCAATACCAAACCAGACAGGTCGTGGATGGAACAGTTTCATCTCAGCCTCCTTATTGCCAAGGTGGCACTTAACCCTATACTCCAAAGCCCGCTTCTAGTTTTGAAAACAGGTGACCACTTACAACAGGTCGAAAGAAAAGCAAAATCCACATTCAGTGGCATTCTGCTTTACTTTCAGTCTGTTTTAAGCTACTAAGTAGTTTTCTTATGATCCATAATCATGTTTGTACAGATTGGAACTATTTTTTCTGAGAAGGAATAAATTAAAGGCGTTTTATGGAGTATTGTGTTAAACATGCAAGCAGTAAAGACCAAACTCAATTTACACATTCTTACATATCACATGCTCGGAGTAAACACTGTTTTATAAAAGGAAGACTCAAAAGATAAATTAGTGTAGTGTTTACCATTAGTATGCAAATACCGTGATTGCTATTTTCATACAGTTTGGATCCTTATCAGACAAGAATCGCAGATTATAACCAAGACTGTTTCAGACTTCTATGTTATTAAAAGGTAAATCAAAGATCATTTTGGCATCCGGGACCCTAGAAGCAGACTATATTTATTTGGATAATAATATAAATATATACAGTCGAAACTCATTACTTCAAAACTCGTATCAAAATTAAATCGACCATACCAGTATTTCATAAGTTTACTTTCGATAACTCGGTCTCGCTTAAATCGAACATATCCGTATTTCAAAGTTAAAACGTTTAAAGTTTGAAACATGGGTATGTTCTAACTAACGCCAGTTCGAAGTATCGAGTTTAAACGACAGTTACAAATGTCGTCTGCAGAAGTTTGCAACTTTGATTGATACAGTAAACCACCTCTATAACGAGATTAATAAATAGTCGTTGTTGGGAGCAGACGATATTGCAGCAGTAAGAGCGTTAGACATAATTGCCTGTTTAGGAAACTGTGACAAGGGTCGTTGTAAAGTGAGGGTCGTTGTTGGGTTGGAAGGGTCGTTATAAGGAGCGAGCATTTATTATTCATTTAAAGAAACATGAGTGGACAATACGGCGTACATTGTCTTTCAGACAAAAGTTGATATGTTTTAATACATATATAAATACAGGTTGACTGACAAAACAATCACATACATGTATAGGTATTTCTAGCTATTTATTTACTCTTTCGGAGCCATAGGCAACAATATGATATCTACGTATATTTATATTTAAATGAACCGCCAAAATACTTGGTGTCTCATCAGGATCCAAACCGTTTTATTAATGATTGTTACACGTGTTGGCCATCTATCTCCAAAAGTAGTATTATCCATGTCTGTATAATTAACGTATAGAAACTGTATCAGAGTATGTAGTACTTAGGCACAGGGCGTAACTCTTTGCACGCTAGTAGCAAAACCATCATAATCTTTACCAGCAGTTTGGATCCTGACGTCACGCAGCATCTCATCAACATCAAAACTGTTTGCAACTCTGAACCTACTTTTGATAGCAAATACTTGAAATTCTAGTTTTAGAACAATAGCATTTAGGGATATTGTTGCAGACGAAAGAATACTTATCATTCTCAGACTATTAACAGTGCGTGACTTTTCTGTTCTAAGCTTTATTAGGTAATTATCTGTTCCTTCTAATCCCATTGTTTTCGGTGCATACGGTTAACAGTTCTTATGCAAAACTAAAATATAGACGATTGAAATACAATTTTTATTCTGAGCAGACACTGAATTATCGGGAGTTTGATCTTAATCAAAACTAATTTAATGACAACTTAAAGCTAAGAGAAAGCAAGACATAAAGCGCCTAGAATAATTTTCCGTTTATATTTTCATTTTTGCTTTAAGCAAGCACCTGCCCTGAACACCAAATTATTAACATAATGTGTTGGTCGTACTAGAGGGGTTTACTGTATAATGCGCCAGACAAGTCAATGAAGTAGGATAATGGATTTAGGTATATGGTTTAACCACCTTCACTGCCGTACCCCGAGTACACTTATTACTTGCAAACAGTTTTGAACCTGATCAGATGCCGCGTAACGCGGCATCTGATCAGGTTCAAAATTGTTCGACATCCATTTCAATATTTCTAACGTCAAAATACCTGAATTGAATTTGAGAAATAAAAGCAGCCGACAATTGTTTAATATTATTGACGTCATGACAGTGAATGGGTTAAGTGCATACCTTCATGAATAATTGATTAGTTTTTACCTGGAGCGCGTACCGTTACTTACTCTATAAGTACCCGTAAACACGACTAATACAATCCGACACGCACGCGACTATTGCACCTCTGCACTAACTATCCAGACCACAGGTGCATTAACAAACAATTATGAGCCTGATCAAACGTCGTGTAACTCGGCGTCTCAAAATTATACCAACTGGTTGATGCTTATATGTTTACCTGAACAAATTGCAAAACATTTTTTGACAGTTTAATATTTAATACAAACATACGTTATTTATTGAGAGTGAAAAGCAGATGTCAAACTAACAAGGTTTTGGGGGGAATTTTTGTTGTTTTGTTGCGGGTTTGTATTTTGTTGTTGTCATTTTGTTTTGTTTTTTGTTGTTGTTTTTTGTGTGTATTTTATTTAAGGAGGGGGTCGGGGTATATCGTTTTATTTATTTTTTTTTCTATTCATTTAGATTCTGTTTAATGTTTCTATTAATTTTTTTAAAACAAATAAAGTTCATTTAAAAAGACGAAACTCTTGTGCATAGGAGATAACGCCTTTAACTTTTTTCTCAACTAAAGAAAATAGTTTCACCTTAAACAGTCATGAATATGGGTATTTAGTTTCTATATCCTGGCAGATGTAGTTTAAAGCATCATGAAAACAAGCTATGGGAGAAAGTGTAAGAGCAATGCAGAAAGCTCATACAAGACTTTCTGCACCGCGGTAGACATTAACAATACAATTTAATACCCTTCAATACCCTGTCTATAGAAATCTCGTCCAATGGTCGACGAACACATCGTTTACTGTAGACATATTCTAGTTTCACTGCACTGATACATGTAAATAGTAAGGCATATTTTTCCGCGTGTTTTTTTCTAAGTATGTATGAATATTCATCAGCCGCGGGTGAATACAGACAGTGTTAATGTAGTCCACGGGGTATTCAAAATTCTATCAGCGAGAAATAGGATTACTTGTCTCAGTACATTGAGCCAAATTCACCAATGAGTTATCGGGGAATTATAGGAAACTATTGTCATACAAGGATGCTATAAAATATATACAAATTAATATCTCGTTATTTTCTATCGATCACAACAGCAACAGTTCCTGTACAAACAGATATGATTCAGATCAGGTGTAGAGTAAATTGTCGTTCGATACAGATCCAAACTACAGTGTATTCTCTCTACATCGGCCCTCTGAACAATAATTCCCTCCTTACTACGAGCCTTGCCGCTGTTCCCAAAACAAGACAATTTTGTCAAACCTTTTCACGGCCGCAATATCGTCTGCTTAGAATTGTCGTCTGCTGTTTTTCTCAGAATTATATATTGGAAATTTTGACAGAAGAAAACAGAATGACAATTCAAGCTGTTTCCAAACGTGTAAGCCAATTTCCTTCCCTATAACAACTTCCTCTAAACAACGCACACATTTTTGTCTCCCAATTGATGTCGTTGTAGAGAAGGAGCGCTGGTTTTTTTTAATCACATAAGTGTTGTAATATATTCAACCCTAGCGACAAATATATTTGTCATTTACAAACCATGTACATGTGAATAGTACACTTTTCCTATGTTAACCGTTGACACCCTGATCAAATAAGGATTGCATTTCTGGGCGGTTTAACAAATGTACCCCGAGACATCGAATGGACAATTCTAATTTCAAGTTAAGTCTTAACCACTTTTACTATTGTTGAGTTGTTTTCACAGTATACTGCAAGTTGAGAAACTTTGTAAACCCTTACTGGATGGTTCCTGTACGACATTTATGCACAGGACAAGTATGCTCTTGATATGATCACTGTTTATTAAGTGTGCACATACAAACTGGATGAAGGTCACAGAAATGAATACATTACTGTCTGCTGCAATAACCATGTGGACTCAGGCAGATACAACCCTGGCTAAAGTTCAGGTGAATTCTACTCTACGAATAGGGTGAAACCTCTGAACACCGAACACCTCAGATAGAGGCATTTCCAGAGTAGGAATATTAAGTATCAACTTTGTATCTTTGTCTTCCTTCAAGTACTCGCTTAACTCAGAAAGGTCATCGAAAATACCACCTTACTACTACACTGGACGTAGAGATGCTAAAATTCTCACACGACTTAGAACACATTGTAGTTCTCCAAACCTAACTCTTTTTCAACAGGATATAGTGGACTCCCCTATCTGCCACTGTGGCGAAGTATAGAGTACTGACCACTACTTCATGTCTTGCCGCACATACGTTTGATACTACTACGTATGCTCAGTCTACAAAGTTCTTTCTCTATGGCGATGGCAGTTTATAATTGGAACAAAAAACTACAATCTGAACGCTATTCAGAATTATATTACTAAGGCAAAATAATTTAGTAATCACTATTGAAGTTCTGTACTTGAAATGTCGACTTGTTTAATTAACCTTTTTTGCAATCAGTAAAATTAATATCATGATTGGAATAATCCAGTTAACAACAATCCACAGAACACCCATCGATCAATTACCGTTTCAGATTATCATAAAGCAATACTTCACCCACCCCCATCATCTTCGGTGCTCCAAACATCACAAATACCTTATCATCAAACTGTTTAAACTTTAACCAGTTGTAACATATTTCACACATTTGCAGTCGATCTTGTGTCAAAAGAACGCTCAGTGAAGTATCAATGACATTTTCAAGATACTAACTGCTTTATACAAAATAAAACTAATGCAGAGAACTTTCCATATTAAGCACTTTACGTGATTCTTCTTTTGGACAATAGCTTAGTGCACTATTGGCTTCATATTGTAAATTGAATATTGAATATATATAGTTCGTCCGTCATAAATGACGAAGACCACTTTTGTCATCCTACAATTTGTGTAGCTTTCCGTGGACACGGAGATGGCTTGTCAAGCCAATCCTTGCCCGGAAAGTTCGCTGGCAGTGCGGACAAGGAATTGTTTCAGGGGGAGGGGATATGTTTGCGCTGTATTTCCTTTTCTGTCTGCGCAGTTCAGCAGCTACAGTCCTGTTTGCTTCGCACGACTTGGCACCCTTGTGAACAGCTGAACGCCATTTACCTCTGTCAGATGCAGACTGTTCCCAGGTGTCAATATTAATATTAAACACCTTCAAGGAGACTTTCAGCGTGTCTTTGAACCGCTGCTTGGGGGCTCCAATGGATCGTCTTCCTTTTTGGAGTTCGCCATAGAAGAGTCTTTTTGGTAGGCGGTTGTCCGGCATTCGTACCGCATGCCCAGCCCAGCGAAGTTGAGACTGCATCAGGATGGTGTAGATGCTGGGCAGGTAACCTCTGTATCTGGGATTTTGTCTTACCATTTTATGCCAAGCAGTTTTCTGAGACAGATTGTGTGGAAGTGGTTTAGCTTCCTTGCATGGCGCTGGTAAACAGTCCAGGATTCACATCCGTATAGAAGAGTGGTCAGTACCATAGCGCGATAGACCTTGATCTTAGTTTCAAGAGTGATACCCTTCCTGTTCCAAACATTCTTATGCAGTCTTTCAAAGGCAGCGCTTGCTTTTGCGGGTCTGGAATTTACCTCGTCATCAATAACAACAGATCTTGATAGGGTACTGCCAAGGTAGGTGAATTTGTCCACCACATTCAGTCTTTGTCCGTTAATAGTGATGTTGGGCTCAACATACTGCTTACATGGGGCTGGCTGGTGCATAACTTCAGTCTTCTTGATACTGATAGTTAAACCGAAGTTGTCACATGCATCTGAAAACTTATCAAGGTTTTGTTGCATGTTGACCTCTGAGGATGCGTTGAGTGCACAGTCATCAGCAAACAAGAAGTCATTGACAGAGTCCGACCTGACCTTTGTCGTTGCTTTCAGCCGTCTCAGATTGAAGACATATTGAATAACAATTACCTATATCACCCATATCTCTGTTTATATTGTTAGTCGTAAAGGAAAAAAACTTAGTAAGCAGTTGCTTTCGTTCTAATCCTAATGGTCTATGTATGACTCAAACATATGTTTGTATTATGAAATAAAATATGTTTTAAACTAAATATTAACTAATGCCTTTGGCTGCATGCATACTTTTTACGCCTTCAATGTATTGCTCCAGTGAAGAAAGTAGTTCAAATTTATACAGTCATAAATATGTATCATTAGAAATGCTTTTAACATTCTAGGATTGGCAGCTTAAAACAGGTTAGAAGTAAAGCATACCCTGCTTTGTTCCAAAACTGCTTTAAGTAGTCAACTTTCTTTAAGACTGGAAACAGGCTATGAGGTAAAGGAATAAATTAGTTTCAGTCGTTATGACGTTACAAGATTACAGGAGGGATAGGCAGACAAACATACAGACAGAATGACAGACGAACCATCGACAACTAGAAGCTAGGCATATACCTTTTTTCTTCTTAACCTAATAATATATTGATCACAATACAGGTTTTTTTATAATTATGGCTGCAACACTCAATCAAGGTTTATTACATTTAATACAACTTAACTCTTTGACTGCTGATCACGTTTTCCCTGTATTTAACAAAACATTTGGATCCAGATCAGACGTCGTATGACGCGGCGTCTGATCTGGATCACAATTTATTGGTACATGTCTTTAGGTGTCTTTACCTAAAACTGTATCAATCTAAATCTTATAACTTTTGCAGACGACACTTCCAAAGCAGACGGGATTACATCAGGATAAGGTTAAATCTTTAAATATATATTTTAAATTGCTGTAGCTCTACAGCCAGTGGCTTACATATCTCCACTTTATTTTGAAACAAACGGTCGGGGTATACTTTTATCTTGATTTTGAAGCGTCATGGAAATCCAATCATTAGATACAAAAGATATATTTTCAACGATATCTAAACGGGTGAGAATGACAGACTTTATTACTGTTCAGGTTTTACAATTTATCACATTCAAGTTTTATAATGTATTACACTTCAATATTTACAAATGTATAACATTCAGGATTTACAATGTATTACAATTCAAGTTTTATAGAACATTATGGTTCAAGTTTTATAATGTATTACAATTCAGGTTTTTCACATGTATATTATTCAGGTTTTATAATGTATTACAATTCAGGTTTTACAATGTATCACAATTAAAGTTTTATAATGTATTACAATTCAGATTTAACATACGTATAACATTCAGGTTTTACAAATATATTACAATTCAGGTTTTATGATGTATTTCAATTCAGGTTTTATAATGTGTTACAGTTCAGGTTTAACACTTTATTGCAATTATTTCAGGTTTTATTATATATCACTATTCCAGTTTTGTTATGTATTACAATTCAGGTTTCATAATGTGTTACAATTCAGGTTTTATAATGAATTATAATTCAAGTTTTACAATGTATAACAATTAATTCAAATTTATTTATGTATTGCAATTCAAGTTTTATAACTAGTTACAGTATAGGTTTTATTATGTATTTCAATTATGATTTTATAATGTATAACAATTATTTAGGGGTTTATAAAGTATTACATTCAGGTTTGATAATGATTACCAATTCCGGTTTCATAATGTATTACAATTCAAGTTTCATAATGTATAACATTCAGTTTTTATAATGTTTTACAATTTTGGTTTTATAAGCTATTACCAAACAGGTTTATAATATATTACAATTCAGCTTTTATAATGTATTACAATTCAAGTTTTATTATGTATTACAATTCGGGTTTTATAATGTATAACAATTCCGATTTTTTTTAATATGTATTACAACTCAGGTTTTATAATGTATTACAATTCATCCAGGTTTTAAAATGTATTATAAGTCAATATCTGTTACAATTCAGGTTTTATAATGTACAAATGCATTGCAATTAAGGTTTTTCAATGAACTACAGGTCAGGTTTTATAAATTTCTTTTTGTTAGAATTCAGATTATATAATGTTTTACAATTAATTCAGGACTTACAATGTATTACAATTCAGGTTGTATAAATATAACAATACAGGTTGTAAAATGTTTTACAATTCAGGTTTTGCAATGTATTACAATTAATTCGGGTTTATAATGTATTGCAATTCAGGTTTCACAATGTATTGCAATTAATACACAAACTACAATTCGAATTTCATACTGCATTACATTTAGGATTTATAATGAAGTACAATTAAGGTTTTATCATGTATTACAATTCAAGTTTTATAATGTTTTACAATTCAGATTTTATAGTGTATTAATATTCCTGTTTTACAATATATAACAATAACGGTTTTACAATTTATTGCAATTCAAATTTAATAATGTATTTAAATTCAGGTCATATAATGTATTGCAACTCAAGTTTTAAAAGGTAATAAAATGTAGGGTTTATAATGTAACACAATTCACGTTTAATAATGTATTAAAATTTAGGTTTTATAATGTATTGCAATTCAGATCTTATAATGTATTAAAATTCAGGTTTATAATGTATTACAATTAATGTTTTATAATGTATTGCAATTCAGGTTTCATAATGTATAACAATTTAGGTTTTACAATGTATTATGATTTAGTTTAAATAATGTAATACAATAAGGTTTAATAATGTATTACAATTCAGGATTTTTATGAATTACAATTTAGGCTTTACAATGTATTGCAATTCAGGTTTAGCAATGTATTGCAATTCAGGTTTCATAATGTATAACTATTTAGGTTTTACAAGGTATTATGATTTAGTTTAAATAATGAAATACAATAAGGTTTTATGATGCATTACAATCTAAAAAATTTAATTCTATATATATATATATGGTTGAGATATAATTTACTCTTACAGTGCTGCAATATTCTAACTATATATATATATATTCCCGAGCGCTTTCGACAGTTGCGTCTTCATCAGGGGATATGCAATAATGCAATGAACTTGTTTTGATTTTAAAACAAGTCAGATGTTTTTTTTATAAAATGTCGCTGTACACAATGACTCTCTGTGCTGAACGCTTTAGAACAAGTTTGCTCTTTTAAAAAAATACTTTCAGGTAGTGAATGATGGATGGATGAGTTTGGTTTTACGGCACAATAGGTCATATAGCGCCGATGATAAATGAGGGACAATGAGATGAGACGATGACGACATCAGGTCATCCAATACCCGAAATCATCACCATCCCACCCCATCATCCCTCACCAATGATTTCAGGTCATTTAATAGCCGAAATCATAACATCTCATCTCCTCTCATCAATGAATCTCTGTGATTGCTGTAAATAATAATAATGTATATGTAATGTATAATGTAAATTATTTACATTGTATCTCGATTCAGGTTTCATAGCGTATTACAATTCAGATTTAAAATTGTACAATTTTGGTTTTACAATGTATTACAATTCAGATTTTACAGTGTATTACATTTCAGGTTTAACAGTGCTTACAATTCAGATTTTACAATGTTTCACGATTTATATTGTACAATGTATTACAAATAAGATTTTATCATGTTTTACCATTCAGGTTTTTAATAATGCATTGCAATAAAGGTTTTACATTATATTACAATTCAAATTTTATAATATATTACAATTTAGGTTATCAGATCGGATGCAATGACATATGTGATGTACGAAGAAGTAAATACGCCTTTTTACCCTTTTAACCTACATCCACCACGCGCACGCTAAAGAAAAAACTTCCACTTCCTCCTTACACGGGTAAAAACATGCAACATAAGAAACATATTCTTTATAGTAACAAATTGTAGCTTTTATCGGGATAAAAATAAAGCAGAATGCTCCTTAAAGAACATTCTTTTTTACTTTCAGCCTGTTTTAAGCAACCATTTGTCTTGAACAATGAAAACAAGCTATGTGGGAAAGGATTAATAATACATGTTGACCTTTACAATAAAAACTCGCTAATTGAAAACATCATTAGAAAGTATAAGGATATTTACTGACAGATGGCTGTTTTAAACGAGGCGTAAGTATTACAGAAAGTTCCAAGGTAGCCGTTTTGGATTACTTTGGTCATGCACTATAAGAAACTCATTTCTAGTGTTATTTCATAGAGTTTTACTGCCCAATCAACGTGCTAACTGTAACTGTTTTACATGCCAGTTTTGGCTGCTCTTAGCATGTGATTGCTTAGTTCAAGTGGCAGCTCACAAGGGTTTTACTGTATAAAGGCAGTTTAGATAAAATATCTAATACCTCATTTAGACAGTAGGCGCCAGTTCTCGATGCAAGTAATCATATTTCTCATCAACAGAATACTAATGACTCCTGGGACGCCATTAACACAGAATGTCTACATTTGCCTTTCATGAATATGTACACATATGTCGGGGTGCAGAGAAGAATGTGGCATTATTTAAATGGTGCCGAAACAGATCAGTATAGAGATATGTAGCTGTACAGTTCTAACTCATTAATGTCTTGGTATTGCAATTAACTCTCCCTGTATACTCACTGGAATATTTCATTGTAGACATACAAGGGTGAAACTGCAATGTTTACCCATACAGCAAAATACAGTTCATATTATATCAAATAATGTGCAGACCCTGTGCAACGCGGCGTCTCATCAGGGTCTGCACTGTTTACTAATGTCCACTTTAGTTGACACCATGTTTAAATAGGTTTAATAGTACCAAACAAATCGAACACTTGTGTATAGTAATGTAGATAAAAGGGAGAAAATAAAGAGTACGTAAAATAGAGTAATGTTGATCATCCGATTTAAGTTATAGGGCCAAAACATAGATTAGAAGTGCTTCATGGACGAATAAATAAAAAGTGTTCGAATAAATCTAGATGTTGCGAAACAAAGATTTCGTGGCCGAGTTGAAGTTTATGAAAATGATTTTTCAATTGTTTGCCATTGGCAGTACATTTTTCTTTAATATTCAAGCTTCGGCACGCGGTGTTATATGAGTCTATACCAACACTGAGTAACTGAAACAATATTGAAAAAACAATTTGGAAACTCTGCCAAAAAATACTGTCTAGTACATTCCTTAGTTTTAGCAACTTTTCTTTATATTTACAGGAACAGAGTATAGGTGAAAATAATTTGAATCCTGGTCAGATCCCGCAATTAAGTGGTTTTTTTATCATGATCCGAACTGTTTGAAAAACGTCTCAATACATCACCCCTATAGCAGTTTGTTCGGGTGACACACTTAAAGCAGATAATTGTAAAGCAGAATGCACTTTAAAGGCAATTTGCTTTACTTTCAGCCTGTTTTAGGCTATCATTTGCTAGGATATAAATTGTAGACAAAATTTGTTCTTGTGCGCTTTTATGATTGAATAAAGTGAAACCATTTTATTTATGCTTTTCGGTGGATTACCGGAAAAAAGCAGTGGATTATCACTTGGTAATCCACTGCAGTGGATTATCACCAATCGCCGTTTTCCCCGCAGGGCTCCCCAAAACTCGTAGTCAATCGTGTCTTATCGTTAAATTCCGGCAGTCCGATTTGTCGCGAACCACTCAACGGAAGAACACGAATCCAAAATCGGGAGCAACGACGTAATTCGGATGACGTCAAATCAATAAATAAGTGACGCCATCGTACGGGAAACTGTTTCGTTAATGTGTTCGATGTAAACTTGGGGCTCAACACGGGGTAAATCATGTACTTTCGCTTTCACAATTGTCGAACAATTTCGTTTAAAAAGTGGCTTAAAAGCATAAATAAATAGAATAATTGTATTTTTTTACAGTATAAGATCGAATTTAATCCATTTCGTGAACATCAGGCTGTTATATTTTCACTCGTGGCTTCGCCACTCGTGAAAATATAACGTCTGATGATCACTCAATGGATTAAATTTCTATCTTATACTGAAAAAAACAATTATCCTCTATATCTTCAGTAGAGGAAGAAATCAAAGGCGGAAAGAGGTATACATGTATATGGAGTACTTGTTAACTCGGCTTTTCTGTCATTATATTGGCGGGTCGTCACAGATATATGTTGCACTAAATAATTATTAATGGACATAAGCCTGTATATTTTAAATTTAATCACCATAGTGTATATATTGTATGAAGGGGAACTATTCTTTACTTGTAGACAATGTGTTTTATACCGACAAAGTCGTGTTTATTTTTTCCATCAGTAACATAATCAGTAGCAAACGGAAAGGTCCAAGATAAAATGCCAAATTTTGTGGCGCTCATCTAGGTTATATACGTAGTTGTTGCTATGGTCCTTTTTATTTAATGTTTGACCTTTTAAACGGATAGGAACGCAACTGTAATTTAATAAAAAATAAATTGATGGAGTTCCTGAGACAATACCATTGCTTGAAAAGGATGCCGAATTACTTTAATCTGACAACTTGAAACCTGCTCAGCCGCTTGCCATCTCGACGCTTGGTCTGGCTGCAAACTGTTTTACCCCATCGCCTGTGGTAAGACACATTGGATTAATTAACTGCACAGTATATTCTGACCAAGTAATTGAACGAGGTTTGCCAAAGAGCTCATGGCCGCCATGGGGTAAATCGGAGAGATATAATATGGGTAATAATAGCTGTTTGCAATTACTGTTCCAATGTCTGGGAAAATTACGAAATGGCCACAGTAATTGTTAAAAGTAATTGTAAGAGACACAACCTTATAAGAAAATGACACTGGACATTGGATGCAAACGGTGTACAGTGGACTGGGGAGTATGTGTTACTTGCATTTTTTCCGTTTAAACGAAACGTAAACACAAACCAGTAAAAGTATGGAAAATAACAAGTTCTTGAAAAACTTGACGACTTATTTTAATCTGAGTGACAAACATTTTGATCCTGGTCAGACGCTGGGCTACCTGACGTATGATCTGGCTCAAAACTGTTTGCAATGGAAGTAATTGTTTTAGCATAAACCTGTTTATTGACAAGGGATACTGTCTTCTCCACTGTGGCGTTAGATTGAAATGTCTGCCTTTATATTACAAACCGGGAGAGGGCTTCAATACGCGCGGTTGTTCTCAAAATACTGATGGCCATTCCGACAGTCTGGAACCAATAAGACAACAATTAAACTACTGTCTACTGTCCATCTTGTTATGAATATTCACATGAATATCGGAATCCCCATGCTTCTTTGAACTGTGGCCGCTTATTACAAGTTAACTTATTGAGCCCTAGTGACGCATATATGGGTCTTTTACCAAATGTGAAGAGTACACGTGTCCTATGCAATCACTGAAGTCCCTGATCAGAGGGCTCCTGCAGGATCCCTTTGATCAGGGACTTCGCTGTTTGGTATTTTGCAATTTATTTAAAAAAACAACCCTAAATAGTATAAAATTGACCAGACTTTATTGCAAACTGGAATTGTCCATTGGAAGTTTCAGGGAATAATGAGTGAATAAAAACAATATATAATCACAGTGAGTGATCCTGGGTATTTTACTAGTTCGAGTTGGTATATGTATTCCACATCATACGTGAGGCGAAGCCTCAAATTTGACATGGACTACACAACCATTTGCTGCTGCGTACCAATATAAACTGAATTTTGCAGCGATCCGCCATTTTTATCGGCTAGATTGAGAAGTGTTTATCGCAAGTAACGCTCATTTAAGCGTTTTAGAGTATGAATTAAACTCTTTTAAGAGTTCTCCTTTCGAGGAAAACGTGTTGTGGATTAGTCACGCTTCAAATGGAAATGAAATGTTAAAAATTCATCAACGAAAGGTTTCAGCTTTTTGAAAATAGCATCGCAATCGGGAATTCCGAAACGTGACGCGGAATGCTATTTATATAGATAGATCATGTTTAACTTGTGTAGTATAAAAGAAGTCGTCTCAACGTTGTGTAGCATAGAAACTATTTTATACAAACCATCTGGTTCGGGAAAATATTGCTGGGTCTGTATTCTCTTTTATCTATAACTAGGTATATAATAAAGAACTGTTTACACGTAATATGTGTCCAGAATTAAGCTTCAAATGGAAATGAAATGTTAAAAATTCATCAACGAAAGGTTTCAGCTTTTTGAAAATAGCATCGCAATCGGGAATTCCGAAACGTGACGCGGAATGCTATTTATATAGATAGATCATGTTTAACTTGTGTAGTATAAAAGAAGTCGTCTCAACGTTGTGTAGCATAGAAACTATTTTATACAAACCATCTGGTTCGGGAAAATATTGCTGGGTCTGTATTCTCTTTTATCTATAACTAGGTATATAATAAAGAACTGTTTACACGTGATATTTGTCCAGAATTACACATTATCTCATTTGGATTGCCGAAATGAATTAAAAATAAACTAACCCATGCTACGGCATCTATATCGTCTTCTTTAATAAAGTTGTCTGGACTTTGTCTCAACTCTATAATTACTTGGCGCCTGACCTTGGCCTCAACAGTTTGAAAATGAGTTGATTATTGAATATGGTCTTTAGTTGATATAGAATGAATCAAAACAAAACAATGCAATGCAATAACAAGAACATGGTGGTAATTTCTTGAAATTTATAATGCTTTGCTTAAACACACTACCTGGGGACGGATTGGCTCCAAACTTCAACAGATGAACGAACAAATTACATCGGAAGATGTTCCGGTGGTTTGGATTCTGAACAAAAAAATATACCCCTTTTTAATTCCCCTCGTGGAATTTATAGGGGGATATTTGTGCAGCTAATCTCATCAATATTTCAATCTTGGACCTATGAAGCAGGAGCTTTCTGTTTTATTTAAGAAATGAACTGAATACTTTCGGCTTTTAAGCGAAATAACGACAGAAGATGATCCGCAAATTAACTATGAATCGCTAATGCGATTCATAAAATTTACAGATCATTTTCTGTCGTTTATTTCGCTTGAACGCGGAAAATATTCAGTTCATTTCTTAAATAAAACAGAAATCTCATTTAAAGAGCTTTTTAAATTACTTTCATCTTGCTTGAAGATATCATCTGTATTCAAAATCATAACTGAATATTCAGATATGGAACTTATGTGGAGGAGTATAGGAAGGCGCTCTTAGGCGCTTCTGTGGAGGAAAAGGTTCAGCAATCATCGTCCTTTGAGTGATTTTTACGTGTCTTTCTTGAATGGCCGACTGTTTAACTCATTACCCCATAAACACGCCATTTAATGCCTTTCATTTATTACTCCACTGCAAAAAGTTATTCCAAGTAAGACAGTCATAAATAAATGTATGTACGATAAAAAAATATGTTTTATATTTAAGAAGGTGTTAGCTTAAAGCAGGTTGAAAGTAAAGTAGGATGCGCCTTAAGGCGTATTCTGCTTTACTTTCTACCTGCTTTAGGTGGTCATCTATTTTTCAAAACTAGAAGCAGGCTATGGGGTAATGGGTTGAGACAATTCTATCTTAGATGTTTTAGAAAGTATGCTAAATGTGTTACTAAATCACTTGCAGCATTGTACTATTAAAACACTCATGTTTTTATCTGAGACTCAACAACAAAGAAGCCAGAATGTTCGACTATATTCCACTTACAAGAGCATTTTCTCTGGTTTTTCTCTTAACCTCTTACCCTAGGTTATATATCTATTACTTTCACCATGTTCAGTGAGACTGGAGGCATTACAGAAATTACATCAGTTATGACTTGTGTATTGATAGAGTTCCTGAGACGGAAGACTTACAGAAGAATTCATCTTGTAGGGACGAGTGTCATTATCACATTAATCAAAGTGACTTGCTTAGCAGACAACAGTAAATGCCGGGTTTAGCGACCTATTGAAATGAAGATGTATGTGTAGTCTAACTGTAAACATAGCCAATGTGTTCAAGCTGTCCTGTCGTATGGTCTGAGTCTGTAGACAGTTTTAACGTATGCATTTTGTTTTATGTCAGCTATAACCATTCCATATTGTCCTGTATGAGGCAGCAACATATTGCTAGAGATGTCGTAGTTCTTAAATAACTGGGACCTGTTTCATAAAACTTCATATGAAAAATGCCGTCGTAAGTCAGATTAAAAAAGTTATAATCATTATTTATGTTTCCATATAATCCTGTCTTGTGACATCGCTTTGGAATCTTCTTAAAAAGACGATTCGAAAGATGTGTCACAAGTCAGAATTAGATAGAGAAATCATAAATTAAATGTGATTTAAAGTTTTGAATTACAATCGTTTTTATCGTACGAAGTTTTATGAAGAATAAAGAAGTATTTTGAATGATACATTGTCATTACTGTATAGATTGGAACTATTTTCTTCAGTTGGAGATAGAATAAATGTGCTAAAATGCGCTTCTATGGGGAGTATATATGTTTGTCTACATTTTTATGCACCGTTTTCATAATTTAGCTCTTTGCGGTTGTATGTCTATTTACTTTTTATGTATATGTGTGGTGTCTATCTAGTGATTGTCTTGTGTGGTTGTAACTGTTTATTTTTTGTTTCTGTTTTAGGTGCATACATTTACAGTTTGAATGCTCTCCTTTTCTTGAGGTAATGTCTATTATTATAATTATTATTGTTATTATTGTGATACTTATTATGGTTTTTATTATTATATTATTATTATTATTATTACTATCATTATATATAATAATATTACTGAAGGCAGACTCGAAACCATTTGGCATTGATGCCTTGAAGTAGTGGACATTTTTGCAGATGTCCACATTTAGACATGGGAGTGGGATCTTTATTTAGGCGTGTTTGTAATGTCATTTTTGAGATTATGTGTCTTTCTCTTTTATGAACGGCTATGCCATTGTATGGCTTTGGAACCGAATGTACCATTTTGTACAATCGCGCTACGATAAATCATATATGGTAATTATATATGACACCGCTTGGTGTGTGTTTGTATGACGATGAGTGGTAGACGATTGTGACAGAAGGAAATATAAATCCACTGCCATCAAAATATAAGCATTGATAACGGTATAGGTCGATTTTTTTCACCTGGCAGGGCGGAGCTAACTTTTGGCAAAAATAAACTAGTTTATTTCTTATTTTAGGGAAGGTAGGTTTAGTTCCGTATTAAATCGTTATTGTCCGGTACTTTCAGAATGGAGAAACCCATGGGCGTGCAGCCATACCAACGTAAAAAAGGTGTGTACAGTGCTCCCTTTCTACAAAAACACCCAGCGGGAGACAAATATTTCGTTTGTTGTTCGAAGGGAGTTGTTATAGGAAGTGAAAATTAAGACTTGGTTTACATTTGCAAACAGCGGGAATCCAGATCAGACGCCGCGTAACGCGGCGTCTGGATTCAAACTGTTTGTGATTCTTCGTTTTAAACTTTTAATCTTTCTGTCGAATTGTCCACTAATATGTAATGTTGAGAAATAAACGGCAGACGACAACGGTAAATTCCGATAATAAAAGAGCGTGCTGCCGCCCCCAAAGTTGAAATGCAAGGGTCCGCATCGAAAGTCCGCCCTGCCAGGTCAATAAAATCGGTCTATACAAATCAACATGTACCCCTACGCAGATGTATATCGTGTAAATTTTTACCGTGCTACTGTAATATTCCACGTAAACTTTCGAACCGTGCGAGTATTGACACATTTAGAAGTGTTTAAAGGTAGACGGCTGCTTAAAGCATAATGCGTTTTAACGAGAACACCCAGTTGGAGCTGTTTGCTTTACTTTCATCACTTTTTAAGCCACGTATAAAAACTTCTATTAAAGTCATTTAAAGAAGACTCATCATGGTGTTTAAGATACGAGTCGACTTCTAGGAGTATGAAGTAAACCAGAAAGCTCACAGAGTAACTGTCTGCTTTGTTCTGTCTTGATTGAAGCAGTTATGTGCCTCTAATAGAAATCCAGCCTTTCTTGTGTTATCTTACATGTTATACTATACTCTGTTTGCTGTGATTTATATGAAACTGCGGGCTTGCAATTGGTGTGACCCCTTTCGTGAATGACCTGGCAACAACGAGCATAAATGTTGTCAACCTCGCTGATACAAATATACAGAAGACCCTTTCTATTACGACCACAAAAGTGTCTTAATCATTAGGTATTCACGACAGGTTACTGCTAAAGCAAGGTTGCAGTAAAACAGAACGCTCCTTTAGGACCTTTTTTCTGTCAGCTTGCTTTAAGTTGTCACCTGTGTTTTATAAATCAATTAGCCTTAAGTGGTGGTTATACAGAGGTTTTACTGCATTGACTCCTCTAGCTAAGAGGTGTCTATGAAACAGACCCGTGACTTGTAGTTGATTGTTTAACTGTCTCTAGTGTTACACCCACAAAACTCTTTTCCAATAATACGAACTGCTTATGTGATCACTCGTCAATAATTTCCTCATAACCAATCTATTTCTACAGGACTCAGTAAACATATCAATACGTTGGGGAAATGCAATCATTGGTTGCTTGTAGAATACCCGCAAACCTCGATTTTACGAACACTCAAGGAAGTTCCATTTATCGTGGTAGACATACAACAAAACCGCTCCATCATAACCACTAAAATAGTTTAACTATCGGGTGTGTGAGGCAGGTGACTGCTTATAACAAGGTGAACGCAAAACAGAAAGTTCCTTTAGGAGCTTTCTGTTTTACATTCACCTTGCTATAAGCTGTCACTTATCTTCTATGCCTTCTTTTTACTCGTTACAATAGAGTGTTTTTACAGTATTGAACCTAGACTCAGACTAGGCTTACTGATTTACTTTTAACCTGTTTAAGGCCTTTCGCTCACGGAAGTCGGTCTTGCGGGCGAGTGGATATGCGTCTGGATTACATAGATTTTTCCGTACGTGCTTATACTAGACAATTTATATAAAGGAAATGTTGATACGAATTCGTATAATCCTTCATAGCGCAGTCAGTACAGTGATTGACTAGCAATTGAAAGGCCATAGGTTCGAGACCCATGCGATCCAAATATTTTTTTAAGTGTCCGATATATTGACTTCTCAATCCATAACGCAGTGACCAAGGGACATGTTATGTTTTGTCTTCGTTGATTAGAATAAGTGATGTTATATACGGTCCAATTATATTTCCACTTACATGTACGTTTTAGTTTAATGACTTACAAATCAATAAAATCGGTATACATGTATATGATTTGATCGAACTATAAAGCCACACATTGAAGCTTATCAATACGTCAACCTTTTCAAGATCGATATTGCCCATTATTATTATGTTTAAATAATATAATTAACCTTGTATGCAAGTCCATTAATAAATAAAAATGCATTTTAATGACAGAATTATAATTTTAAGGAAGGTAACTGTATCTCAACTTCAAATATCACACATTTTAATAAGAAAAACTGTTATTACAACAAATCCTGACTGTAATATTTTCTAATTTTTTCAGACTAACTATTTCATCAACCATATATTTGAATGAAATGAAAACAAATGTACATTGAATGAGTCCGTTTTTTGTAATTCAATTTTTTACCATTATGCAAAAGTTAAATAGCTGATAACATCTTTCTGAATACCTTTATTCAAAATGATTTTAGCTTTTCTTGTAATGAATCTTGTCGACTACTTATTGGGCGAGACTTGTAGTCATTAGCTTTATTTATTTTTGAGAAAAATAAAATCATCAAAATTCAAGGTTTCTTAGGCTATTATCATTCTTCATGAAAAGTTTCATACACATTGTATGAAAATTAAGCGCACCTGCGAAGTACCTTAATCCTTTCCTCCATTGACGGAGTTTAAGACAGAATGTTGCTTAAAACAGATTGAAAACAACGCAGAACGTTCCTTAATGAGTTTTCTGCTGTGCTTTCAGTCTGCTTTTAACACCCACCTTTCAGGATGCACAAAAAGCTTTTTTGGAAACTACATTGTAGAATCATGAAAATGTATTTGTGAACAATAAGAAATACCTTTTCACTTTCAATGACGTCTTAAAGCACATTCGCAAACAGTTGTGATACTGATCCGACGCCGCATAACGCGGTGTCTAATCAGGATAAAACTGTTTGCCCTTTTTTTAAAAAAAAAAACAACAAAAAAAACGTCAGTTATACTGCCTTAAAGCGACTCGCAACCAGATGGTGTATTTGCAAAAATACAATAAAATACTCAAATTAAACCAAATGTGTAGAATTATCGTGCATCTGGCATTAGAAAAATACATGTATGATCAGTCTAAAAACACCCTCAAGAAAAGTCTTCAAATCATAATATTTTAGATATTTTCCATCACTTTATCCTATATTTATTCTATAGCATCGAAAGACTCAACAGAAATTGATCACGGGTCGGACATAAACCCGGCCCGAATTATGTACTCTCCATCGCTACATACTGAATTACGTTAACACTATCCCAGAGATATAAATAGTCTGGCTGGTCGAGTGGTCTAAGTGGTTGTCTTATTTTGCTTCCTGTCCCCATATGCCGGGTCCCGGGTTCGAATCCCACCAGAATTACTATTTTTAATGCTAAATCTGGTGCGAGCCTCTTTTAATTTATTTTAAACGATATTGCAGACAATAATATTGGAACAGACGACAATATGGCGGTGAAGGAGTAAACACCTCACGATAAATTTGATCATAAAAATGTCAAAATGCGCTTCTGTGCGGTGAAGGAGATACAGAGAGAGAGTGTGTGTGGTGAATGAGATACATGTATGGATCCATTTAAGCCTAGTGTCTTTTAATTGGACATTGGCAAACAGTGTAGTCCCTGGTGCGACGCCGTGTTACGCTGTCTCATCGTGGACTACACTGTTTGTCAATTGCATATGACATGTTCTGCTATATTGAAAACACTGCAGTTCACCATTGTTACGAGAGTTATTATGATTTGTTTTAAGAAATTGGTCATACAAGTATTATTTATAAATCTGCGATCACGTTATATATATGGTATAAAAGGAACATAATATGGAATTTTATTTCAGTCTGTATAGTAACATAGATCTACATGTGCTTAATTCATACCCCTAACCGCTATTATTACCTGACTCTCTATTTAAGTGAATATTAAGCATTTTTGACTGTTTTCCGAAATATTTACCAGACTGAGGCCAGCGGGCAACAGTTGACTGTTACATAGTACTGTTACATGCGCGAAAATGGTGCGCAAAACTTTTCTGCATCGCGTTACCAAATAAGGCGTCTTTATGATACAGATTTTTGTTTAAGGATCTAGCCTTTTGCTGAGTTGATCGGGTCATTTTTCTCTCCCGAATAATCCCCTTAAAAGGCTATATAGTTCTAGACCTAAAATTAAGAGTAACTCCGAATAAAAGCGACAAACCGCTTGCAGATCTAACGTCTTCCTTTTTTTAAACACATTTTGACGTTACAAAAATAATGACGTCATATTATACATGACGTAATTTCGACAAAGTGTCAATCAATTTCAGTCAATAAGAAACAATAATAATTCAATCGTAATTGAAAATATGAATATGTTAGACATCTTTTTTTACAAAACAGTGATGTTCACATTCAGTTGTTGTATTGAATTGAATTAAGATTAAATATACACGTAAGATCATCTCTAGAATTTATAAATACGTGTTGTTCAAATTTTGTATAGATAGATCTAGATCTAGCCATTCATTCAGCCTGGCTTAAATAGAGAGTCAGGTAATAAATCATTTGTTTGATAGTTACTTCGGGAACAGTCAAACCATTGTCCCTCGGTAGCAGGGAAGACCTTGAGAAATGTTGCCCTCGGCCGTTGGCCTCGGGCAACAGTTCTCAAGGTCTTCCCTGCTACCTCGGGTCAATGATTTGACTGTTCCCTCAGTACCTATGAAACAAATGTATACTGCTATTTGTCAGCCTGATTGGCAGTGATTGCCTTCTGTCGTTGCAGGCTGTAATTACACTGTTTGTACATAATTATCTCTCATACTGCTCCTAATTATGTTACAAGCAGAATCGGAGTATCATTTTGTCATGTGTTGTCCGAAATACAAAGATGTTAGATTAAAATATTAGGAAGTATTTCATGGCCTACTGTTAATAAATACATTTCTTTAATAAGTTATACAATCAAGCGAACTTTGCATAACTTAGG
This sequence comes from Gari tellinella, assembly GCA_922989275.2. NCBI lineage: Eukaryota > Metazoa > Mollusca > Bivalvia > Cardiida > Psammobiidae > Gari > Gari tellinella. The sequence continues at coordinate 11,323,803 of OV277868.1, forward strand.
GACATTTATTTGGAGTGCTTTTAACATTAGACAACATGCCCTAGACTTTAAAATTGTTTCTACTCACTTATATGTATAGTCTACTACAGTGCTCCCTCTCTACAACGACACCCAATAGGAGACGAAAAATGTGTGCGTTGTTTGGAGGGAGTCGTTATAGAGAGGGAAATTGGTTAACCTTTGCAACCAGCTTTACTCCAGAGCAGACACCGCCATACGAAGCGTCTGATAAGCTGTTTGTCACTCATCATTGAGTTTTTTTTCTGTCAAAATGTTCAATATGTAAATTTGAATAAAACAACAGACGACAACTTTAAGCAGACGATATATTATTACAGCAGTAAAAGGTTTAGTCATAGTAGACATTTCTTACTTAATCGGAAACGGAATCCGAATCGGAAAAAGGTAAACCTTTGGTAGTACATACTCAATTGGAAAGGGCGTCTCAAAGGTATTTTGTTATTTACTTTAGACCAAGCAAAAAATGTATATGTATTAATATGCACCAGAAAGCCTTTATTGTAAAATGCAGATGCAGAAAATGAACAAACTCAAAAATACAATGTGTTACTCACTGCACTTAAACTATTAAACCCACGTTTTATCTCTGGTAGTTTCAGTTCATGAGTTTCCCTCACTAGACAACAAAGCCGACGACGACGTCTAGGCGGGACGTCCTCCTCGTCTGATGACAGAGCGGCTGCTGCAGCATCTCGACGATTGGCTTGTGCAGGTCGTTGTCTGACAGCGGTTTGTGCAGGTCCTTGTCTGACAGCAGCTTGTGTTGAGCATGTTTTGCCTATCTTAGGACATTCAGAGCATTAAAATGTCTTTGGAGACACCCCGACCTAATTTGCCAGATGTGGTAGATGTGTGTGCTGCTCTTGTATGCAGGCGCAAGCGCATTGGTCTCATTTTTTAGATAAACTTTAACTTTAAACCGCAAATTGGCTATTAAACAGTAAAGCATTTATTTTGTATATTTTATTACCCCCCCCCCCCGACACACACACACACACACACACACACACACTTACGTGCCCTACAACTTTAAAAATATTTGTCTTCAGCATACAATCTGATCTTCACTTTTTGACTTGATCAAGTACCAGGTTAAACAAAATGTATCTAGATCAGACACCGAGATACCGATTTTATTGAACCCACCACCCCGATTTATCTGAGTTTCATGTGTTGTTTGTACTACCACATTCAGAAAGGGGATGTTCGTGAGCTTGTTAGGTAAGATTGGTGGCAGAAAATTCTGCCAACGGTAGAAACATCCCCCCCCCCCCCCCCTTCTAATAGGTTTATATTTTTTATACATTATAGTCGTCTGTTTGTTTACAATACTGTTATGTACATTTTAAATGACAATAAAGATGAACAATAGCAATGAAAAAGAAATGTATTGAAACAAAAAAAGAAACAATGTTATGATAGACTCGAGAAATAGGAAACTCAAAACGAGATAGAACCATACTTGAACCCGAAAATTCATAACTAAGTTGTCAGATACAGCGTTATGCTGCTACTACCTCCTTCATCAGGTGGGGCCATACTCATTGGACGTTTCGGCACTGTCCCACGACGTCCTCCTATGGTGTGCCGACCGGAGGTGATCAGTCTCCGGCCAGGAGATAGTAAGCCTCTGCTACTTTCCTCGTCTGCCAGGTCTCGATGGTCAGTCGTTAGTCATCTGAACTGTGTCCCCCTATCCACTGCTCCTCTCTCTTCCGCCATAACCACAAGGAAGCAGACTCTGTTTCCCGGGCAATAACCGAGATGGCCCGTTTACGGTCCTGTCCTGTGACCCCCAGTCTACTGAAAGTGCGCCACAGTGATTGCGCGGGGAAACCTCTGCAGCCTATCTCCACCGGAAAACACCATGACTTCCAGCCCTTCTCTCTACAGGTGTCTTTGAGGTCCTGGTACTTTGTAAGCTTCCGTTCGTAGCTCTCCTCAATACGTTCCTCCCATGGCACTGTGAGCTCCACCATCACAACTTGCTTGATACAGTACTATGTCAGGTCTCTGGTTCGTCACGGTGATCTCCTGTGGAAACTTGAGCTGTTTCTTCAAATCTGCTTCCAAGCTCCAGTCGGTTGCCGTTCCTAGGATCCCACTTTCCTTTTTGGTCTTTGCCCCTTTTTCCCCTGACTTGACAAATGAAATGAATGATGGGCCTTTATTGGTTGTCTTCTGTGCCTTTCGCGCTAGCTCTAGGTGTTCGGCGATGAAGAAAGGACCCTGTCGTGACGCCATCTGTATCTGCCACTAGACAGTGCTGTCCTGCATGAACTCAGGACATGTTCCAGGTTTGCTGGTCTTCCACAGAGTTTGCAATCCGGTGTCTCGGAAAGGCCCCAAGTCACTAGGTTTGTAGGACTTGGGAGCACATCGTAGACAGACTTAAGCAGGAAACTAAGTCTGTCGCTTTCCATGGTCAGGATAGCATTCCAATTCACTGTCACTGTACATGTCCTTGATGTACATGTTTGCCTCCTCTTTTGTGCATTGAAGTTCGCCCGTCTTCTTTTCTCCGAGCAAACGCTTCACAAACTGAAAGGGATTGCTAGTGAACTGGGCTCTCTTTCGACGTCTCTCGTGTCTTTTCTTGCGCAGATTCTCTGCTCTCCGGAGACTCTGGATCTCCTTCCGTACACTTTCTCTCAGTTCAGCCAAGCCTTGTTTCTCCTCTTCCTCTGCATGCCTGACATTTGTTCTCAACCGTCTGAGTTCTCCCCTTAAGCTGGAAATCTTTTGCAACCTTCTATTCCCGCCAACCTTAGGTTGTCCGACCTTCTCTTTTGCTATTCCAAATCGTTCTTTTCCGAATGTGTAGATTAGTTCAGACATGACACACAGCTTGCTCTCTACTTTCCCTTTCAAAACGTTCTCCATCATCAGTTCCAGTTCCTCCTCGAACGCCTTCCACTTTGCACTCTCTGTACTTGCGGGCCACATCACTTTCTTCCGCCGCTCTTTAGATTCCTCCGCAGCTCTTTCTGTAGCCGTCTCTGCGTTGTCGATGGTTACCTCACCCTCTTCTGATGCTTGGAGGCTCTGGACACTGTGGTGTTCATCCTGATCCAGCTCCTCCTCCGTCTCACCAAGTTGCCTTGCGCGTTGCAACAGATTTAGGATTGGTGCGCATCCCATCTTTGTGCGGTGAATCTTCAGTCCCACCTAATTCTTACACACCTTCCCACAACTACATGTTCTTAACCAGTCCGTGTCCTGTCTCGTTTTCGATTGATCGGGCGTGTTCGTTACCTGTTGGCTTGTAGGTCGATCATCCTCCCCCACTCTCGTACGACCTTGGGGGTATTTCTTGTTTCTGCGTTCTGTAGCTTGCTCTGTAGCATTTTACGCATATCATGTATTACTCCACTGAAGAATTCAGATCCAATTTATAACGTGATTGAGTAAAGACCTAATTTACCATAAAAAATCATTTAGAATTGTCTATGATGGCTTAAGGCAGACTGAAAGTAAAACAAATTACGCATTCTGTTTTACTTTAAATCTGCTTTAAGCTGGCATCTATCTTTAATCCTGAAAAAGGGCAATGGCTCAAACAGGCTATGGCGAAAAGGGATGAACAGATGTTCTTGTATCTCAAATAGGGGGCTAATCTATTCAATACGAGTTGTGTTGACAATGTGAACGGAAAAGCTAATATAACAATTCAGAAAATTAGAAGGAACAAAGGGGGATTTGAATGGCTGTCTTGATCCCGAGTGCCTGTGCACTGTTCATTTTCTTTTCACTCCCTCCTATCCTACCAACCCCCATTCTTATTTACTTTAAAATAACGAAAACCATAGTTTTTGCAGTCATCACCCGGGCGTGTCGGAAAAGTATCCACTAGTTTTCGACATTTCGTCCATTTACTGTAGTAAACAATAGTATATATAATATGATTCGCATTCTAGAAAACATATTGATGGTCATGAGTATTTGCATAATCGTTGTTGATTGACATTGTATTTTATCCTTTATAATTAGAAACCATGAAACGAAGCTGATAATGATAGATAGGTCGACGCATATTTAAGTTTTCTACCTATTGATAACAATCACAATATCATTTCTCGACACAGTTTGTGTTAATCCGGGTAAATGAGAAAACTTCTACTCATTGCAAAACGTATATAGTACGAAGATGGCAACGCATTAAAATTCAATAAAGTTGAAAAAAGTAGAAGGATAAAGAATAAAACGATCGAATATTAATAACCAAACATTAAAAATGTACAGTTTGCAAAAGTTTGATATTTATTTAAGCGTTTCAATGATTATATAAATACTTTCAAAATTATTATGAGTTTGGATATAAAGTACATGCGATCTAATACAAGCATTACTGTTTAGTAAAGAAAATATGTCTCTTTTGTGGGACCAATTAACCTTTCAGCTCGTGTTGTTTGAATGCGCCTCTGGCATTTGCCTTTTTCACAATGAAATTGGCTGTGCTCCTCTTTACCCCATTGTGTCTACCATTTGCAAAAATGGTGCAAGCAACAGAAGTTCGACATATGGTCGTCGAATTCTGACAGTTTCTTTTACAATAAATGATAGTTTTGATCCTGATCGATTGCCTCTCAAATTGGCTATTGAACAGAATCCAAGCTGTTAACAATGATATTCATGATGTAAATGAATACTTCATGATTTGTAATCCTCAGAATCGGATTACCATGATGGTATTAGTGTTTTCTTCTGACCTGTCAGAGTAATTTTTAGGTTGGAACATTCTAAAACTTTAAAGGGATGAGTTTTCTCTACATCCAGTTAGAGATACGGATAGCTGTAATTTTTGTGCGTAATGTACGGTAGAGGATATATTATTCATTCCCGTTTAAACGCAATGCACTAAACTGTGGAAATTTACTTTTAGAATTGTTTACTATATTTTTAATCTGAGTAGCAAACAGGTTGGAGCCTGATCGGACGCCGGGTTACCCGGTGTCTGATCTGGCTCAAACTTGTTTGTAATGGAAAGAATAGTTTTAGTATACATAATTGTGTTTATTCGGAAAGAATAATATAGCAATAAAGTTAGCGCAGCGGTCTCGTGCTGCACGAGGATCATACTTATCTCAACTAGGAAAGTGTACGATTACATATTCGATCTTACCCTGCTTACCTATTTACCTTTATGAACTATTCTGTTTTAAAAATAACTCCGACAGTTCAGAAAAATCGGACAATATTTTGAGTATACTATGACACCGCCCCTCTTTCTTTCGTCTGCAACCTTATTACATTTTTTGTCGTTGAAGGTTTTTATTAAAGATTTTTTTATATGAGTGCGGCGTCTGCCGGTTTGCAATATCGACGTATTCATTATCGTGCTTCGCACAGCTTGGCTAATATTTGCAAATCATTTGGACCCATGTGCGTCTGATCTGGATCAAAGCTATTTGCCATAGTCATGCTAACTTTTCCTCATGTTTAAAAAGGATAAACATTTTATAAGTGTTTTCATAGACGATATATTTGATGCAGACAACAATTCAGCATTATAAGATTTAGGTCGCTTATGGCGGTGAAAGGGTTAAACATCATATCTGCTTATAAAAGCCCGGGTTTTTTCAGCAGATGGCCATTTTACCTATTACAAAGTATGCTAACCTCGATTTGGATTTGGATTTGTTATGATTTTACGTCGCTTTAACATTATTTCAGTGCAATCGCAAAGTCCAGCTAATTACAGGAGGATGAATCCCTCTGAAGCCTTGTTTCAGGCACAAATCGGCTCCGACCTTCCACAAGCTAGCTGGAAGTCTTTCCCACATAAGAAAACCGAATGGGATTCGAATCCATTGCGGTGAGGAGCATATCGATTGTAAGTCACAGTGACTTTAACCACTAGGCCTCGGACACACAGTCTTACCTAGAATCCGTCTTTGAAATAGCAGCCTTATAGACATTTCTTACTTTATCGGAAACGGAATCCGAATCGAAAAAAGGGTAAACCGCTAGTAGTACAGGCTTAATGGGGGGGCTAAAAAGTGTTTTGTTATTTACTTTAGACCAAGCAAACAATGTATATGTATAAGTAAACAACGAGAAGTGAACCGTGAATTTACTTTACATTTGGTACGATCCAAGATTTAGGGGTGTTGGCATGGCTGCAGTCTATCTAACTAAGATATGTACTTTGAATGCGAAACTCGATGTTAGTCGAGCCTTTGGCCGAGGTAGAAAAGTGTCTGATTTTTACCGTAGATGAATTAAAGGTAAGTGGGTTCGAATCCTGCCAGAGGTTTCCTTTTTTCACAAAAAAATCTAAATACTTTTATTTTTGAAAAGATTATAAAGATCGAAAAGGAGAAAACTCATGACTTTCTCATGCAAGTTTTGATATATATTATATTGATACAAATATGTGGCCACGTTGAGTCGACATACTGGACATCTGTATAGCCTGGTTGCAAAGAAAACAATCAACCATGTAGACAAACTTTGCATGTTGTAGAAAGAAGCTGGCTTGCAAATGTAACGTAGTTACCTTATAGCAGCAGACAGAAAATGCTGGAGAAACATCTTTACTGTTCAGTGGTTATTTTTAGCATTATGTTACTATATTTTAATATTACTCAATCTACGTCACGCCTTCTAGAATGTGCGGGGGATTACGAAAGGTCAAAATACGTCACTGATTAGTAAGACTTTTGTAACCGCCCTTATCCCGCAAAAGGCAACTTCATGTCATCCCACGCTTCCGTTATGCAAAGTGCATAACAACGGATGTTACGTCAATCGCTTTGCTTAATTATATATATGGCGATAGGCTCGGATAGATTTCCATATAAGGGAGACAGATACCGTAAGACTACGCCTGGTTACGTTGCTAGGACGTGGCTGGAATGTGTTACGTAGCTCTGGCGTTATTCATTCGAGTTCCTACAGACTGTATATAACGAGCGTGCGCGCTCTGTTAGAGAGAATTGATGTTGAATTGGAACTGGCAAGATGTAGGGATACGTTAAGTACAGGTCTTGGAAAGATGTAGGGGTGAAGATAGAAATGCTGGATTTATATATACTTCGTGCCTGGGAACAGCTTTAGGAAATAAATTTATAGACAGAAACGTTTGCCTTGTTATAAAGCAGATCCATGAACCTGGGTTACACAACGCGAAGTGGATTAAAACATCGAACTATGCTACACATCTGTTTTGGTGCCGTGACCAGGATTAGTCTTTTGGCGATCATTACAAGAGATCAACGGCTACAAGATCGAAATTCAGAACAAGGTAGGCGTTTTCATTTATTTTAACAGAAATGGCGAAAAAGGATGAAAATGGCGATATTTCAAATTTTAACCTTAGAACTAGAAAAGTTTCTAACGCTCTGGGTATTGAAAGGATGATATTCTAAAATCTAAATTATTTCGCGATAGATCTAGTATTAAAGACAGTAACAAACGTACAAATGTTTAAGAGACGCGTTTTCATAAATACAACAATTCGACGTAATGATTACTTTAGGCAGAGAAAATACTTTAAACATCACAAGTACGGGTATATCGCAAGAAACTGTGAGCAAATAAATACGAAAGACTCAAGCAGGAAACGTAACACAAACAATACACCCACCTCTCAAGCAGAACACACACACTCAGTCATACCACAACAAACACACACACACACGCAATACCATTCCTATAGTTAATTTAGTTAAGAGCACGAGTAATATAAACCAGCATGGAAGGGGTACTTTTCGAAAGTATTCTATGTCGGAAGACTAAGTTTTCCTGTCATAATGAAGCTAATGCCAGGAAAAACGAACGTGTACAATATGTTATTATTTGATCCAATAGGTTATCCAAATTCATGTATCGTAAAAATTGGAAATTAGAAATGTCGAATTTTAGTTAATGTGGGGGCCGAGATTTCTTTGATACATCGCAGAATTTATGATGGTTAGGGTTAAGTTAAGCAGAGTAAAATTAGATTTAAATGCCGTTAGAGTGGACGATTGTTTAAAGTAGATGGTTGCCTGAACTTTTTAAGTTTTTAATCGAGTGTTACGACATGTACCAGTATTAAAATCTACTTATTTGTGCTAGGAGTTTATGTAATACTACATGTGTATGTAGGTAAATAAATACAAAGACTCAAGCAGGAAACGTAACACAAACAATACATCCACCTCTCAAGCAGAACACACACACACAGTCATACCACAACAAACACACACACACACACGCAATACCATTCCTTCATCTACACACTAAATAGAAAACAACACGCAAGACAAACATAAAGCAAAGTGAATATAGGAGCCCGCCTTGGTACGGTCAGTAGCAATCAATAATTAACTATAAATTAATTAATTATTAACAACCACGGGGGGTTAAAGCCTAGCTGATAGAAAACGGCGTTTGCTTAATTTTCCGATAATGCGATTTGTATAAACGATGAGACAGAGAAATCTCGATTGAAAATGTTTACGAAAAAGAAATCTGCATCGGGCAAAAAAAGAGCAGAAATTCAAGCAATGTTTTCCGCAATGTATGGCATATTGAATATTATTGTAAATATTGCAGGCTTCAGTCAAATAGCTTAGCTTAATGTAACTAGTGTAGGTTTCGGTCAGAAACATAAACAATGAAGTGCTAAAATTAATAATGCTAAATTTAAGAATAAATTTGTCTATTATTCATATCAGCATTGACGGCATATTTGAGTTAATTACGCTAAACAGTATTATGCTTAGAAAAGTAAATAAAGATTAAAACCGAAACCGCTGTGTTAAATGGCTACCAGTGTAATCAATGCCATGACAGTTTATTGCTCACTGCAACCGTGGAGCACCTTTTACTCTAAGAATCGTATTCGAGCTGATATCATATAAACAGCCATTGTAATCTGTGGGAGCCGGGTTTAGTGTCTAATGATGGGCATATTCCAGATGGTCTTAGAGCGTTAAGAGAAATTCCTGTGTAAATTTTCATTCATAAAAATTGTCTGCATGGTCATGTAGAAATCAAACCCTTTTTCTGGCATTTGCTGTAAGAATAATGAAGCGTCCAAGGTGTTCTAAATAGAGAGTGATTGCCGGATCAACTTCAAGGGGATATTACCTTGACATATGTGAAGGACGTCGGCATTAAAGACGGCATATACCAGAAAAACGAAAGCAGATGATATATCATCGGTTCAACCTGTCTGTGGTAAAACAGCGTGGAAATACTACGTTGGTATCCATGACATTCTTGGGATATTATAGTAACACCTTGTGGCTTATCAGGTAGCGTTAATAGACAGAAGACATCTGGACATTGGAAAATACAAGTACAATTAGACTTAGACTTTAAGTGTTACCTTCAACCAATCGAAGAGCAACGAGTGGTCAACTGTGGAGATGTAGACATGAGTTAAATCAGTGGAAAATAGACAATGTACTTAAATAGATAATGTTTTAAAGTAGAGATCATGTGTGAACATTTAGACAAATAGACAGTGTGGAATATATTTAATCTATGTAATCGAGATTGGTGTAGTCGTAGGATTTATTATTGTATAATTCCCTAGGCAGGCACGGGCAAATGCAAGGTAATTAATTTCAACTGTTATTGTTAAGATATTGATTTTACATTGTCGTTTTAAGAAAATGCACTGAGTTAAATACTAAGGTTTAAGGATCTATTCATAATTATTGAATGTGTTAAATATATATTCTTAATAATTTGAATATTCTTGCAATTATTGAAAACTCTTACCTGTAAGAGCTCGAATAATCCAATTGTATTAGATATATTAATCGATTTTCTTCTTCCGAGAAAATCTCTTTGAAGGGATACGAGTGTATCGTAGTTACCTTATAGCAGCAGACAGAAAATGCTGGAGAAACATCTTATCTGTTCAGTGGTTATTTTTAGCATTATGTTACTATATTTTAGTATGACTCAATCTACGTCACGCCTTCTAGAATGTGCGGGGGATTACGAAAGGTCAAACTACGTCACTGATTAGTAAGACTTTTGTAACCGCCCTTATCCCGCAAAAGGCAACTTCATGTCATCCCACGCTTCCGTTATGCAAATTGCAAAACAACGGATGTTACGTCAATCGCTTTGCTTAATTTAATATATATATGGCGATAGGCTCGGATAGATTTCCATATAAGGGAGACAGATACCGTAAGACTACGCCTGGTTACGTTGCTAGGACGTGGCTGGAATGTGCTATATAGCTCTGGCGTTATTCATTCGAGTTCCTACAGACTGTATATAACGAGTGTGCGCGCTCTGTTAGAGAGAATTGAGGTTAAATTCTTATCTCAACTGGCAAGATGTAGGGATACGTTAAGTACGGGTCTTGGAAAGATGTAGGGTGAAGATAGAAATGCTGGATTTATATATACTTCGTGCCTGGGAACAGCTTTAGGAAATGAAGTTATAGACAGAAACGTTTGCCTTGTTATAAAGCAGATCCTTAAAGCTGGGTTACACAACGCAAAGTTGATTAAAAAATCGAACTATGATACACAAAAACGTCCCTAAACCGGTCTGTCTAGCTTCACACTGGCAGAAGTGTGTTGGACCTTGTTCAGAGTATCGAGGACCAGTACTGGGCCTCATAACAAAGTTTAGCTACATATAAGTTAAAAAAATGATTAAACTTATAATAGAAATAAAAAAAATGAAAATAAATTAACAAACAGTAAAAAGTAAAGGTAGAAACATAAAATATAAACTAAAAAAAACACTGTCAGGGATTCGCACCTGACACTAACTTTAAACGTCTAAGAACAGGCTAGAAAAAGTCGCCAACCATACCAATTGCGCTATTCTATATAACGATACCATATACAGATATTGAGCGTTTAGAAGATTAATTATGCTGCCGATATTCTAAAGCAATGCTGATTCCCCTCGATGGTGGACTGCGCTAAATGTTGTGGCTCACTGCTCGTTGTTTACTTTTATTAAGGTATGCACCAGAAAGCCTTTATTGTAACATGCAGATGCAGAAATGAACACACTCAAAAATACAATGCGTTACTCACTGTCACTTAAAATATTTAGCTCACGTTTTATCTCTGGTAGTAGTGGGGGTTTTTTCATGAAATTATTTTACAGTTCATGATTTGCCCTCACTAGATCACAAAAGCCGACGACGTCGTCTAGGTGGGACGTCCTCCTCGTCTGATGACAGAGCGGCTGCTGCAGCATCTCGACGATTGGCTTGTGCAGGTCGTTGTCTGACAGCGGTTTGTGCAGGTCCGTGTCTGACAGCAGCTTGTGTTGAGCATGTTTTGCCAATCTTAGGACATTCAGAGCATTAAAATGTCTTTGGAGACACCCGACCTAATTTGCCAGATGTGGTAGATGTGTGTGCTGCTCTTGTATGCAGGCGCAAGCGCACTGCGCAAATTGGCTTTTAGACAGTAAAGAATTCATTTTGCATATTTTATTGAACACCCCCCCCCCCCCCCACACACACACACACACCTTGTGGGCAAGTGCACCGTAACGCCTATAGTCAGTTACTTTAACTTAGCACGTGTCCTACAACTTCGAAGGGGATGTTCGTTGGCTTGTTAGGTAAGATTGATGGCAGAAAGTTGAAAATACTTTTTGAACCACCCCCTCTAATTTAGCCTGCACTAGCAACGTTTTACCCTTTTTTTACGATTCGGATTCCGTTTCCGATAAGTAAGAAATGTCTAATTGTCTTGTTTAGGGAACAGTGGAAATGATCGTTGTTCGGAGGGAGTCGATGTTTCGGGTCGTTGTGGGGAAGGAACGCTGTAACACTTATTTGATATGTAGAGAATATGTTGAATTATTTTATTGTTTTGAATTGTATTTTCTTTTCTTAAACCATATCCATTTATTTTTGTATATGACCAAAGGCATAGTTTGCCGTTGGCCAATAAATCTGAACTGAAGTTAGTAATTCAACGTCTAGTCTTGATTCAAACTGTGCGACGGTACTTCTACTATTATAGCAAACAACAAGTTTGAATATTTACATTCGCCCCATTCGATTCAATTGAACAAATTGACGTTCAATTTGTATAAATGCAATGTATCTAGGGTCGGCACTTGTGGATACATTTCCGCAGAGGATGCGGGGCTTAACAGGGTTTATATTTTGTGTACACTGTTCGTCTTTATAGGTGAATATAGGAGATAAGTGTGAGGTTGGGCACCCCTAAACCCAGGTTTAACCCCCCAGTGGTTGTTAATGGTTAATTTATAATTAATTATTGATTGCTGCTGACCGTACCAAGGCGGGCTCCTATGTTCACTTTGCTTTATGTTTGTCTTGCGTATTGTTTTCTGTTTGGTGTGTGGGATTGCGTGTGTGTGTGTGTGTTTGTTGTGTGTGTGTGTGTGTGCGTTTGTCTGTGTGTGAGACGGCTTTGGAATAGTTTATCTTTCTTTTTTCTCTCAACATCAATCTCTTTCTATATAATTTTATATATACATATAAATAAATATATTTACGCATACAAATTGTCATTTGTGAGGTGTCTGTAACAAACGTTGGTGCTCTCAGAGAGACAATGGGAGGGAGCAATAGCACTCGGAATGACATATAGGAGGGCACATAAACACTCGGAAAGACGCGGGGAGGGTTGCAGAACACTCGGAAAGACACTGGGAGGGATCAGGAACGCTCGTAAGGACGCTGGGAGGGCTCAGAAACACTCGGAAAAGACGTTGGGAGGGATATGGAGCCCTCGGAGAGACAATGGGAGGGAGCCATACCTCTCGGAAAGACACTGGGAGGGCCCAGGAACACTCGAATGGACGCTGGGAGGGGTCATGAACACTCGGACAGACGCTGAGAGGGATCAGGAACGCTCGGAAGGATGTGGGGAGAGCTCAGTAACACTTGAAAAGACGTTGGGAGGGCTTTGGAGGCCTCGGAGAGACAATGGGAGGGAGCAATACCTCTCGAAAAGACACTGGGAGGGACCATGAACACTCGAAAGGACGCTGGGAGGGTTGCAGTACACTCGGAAAGACACTGGGAGGGATCAGGAACGCTCGGAAGTACGCTGAGAGGGCTCGGAACCTCGCTTAGAGGGATCGGAACCACGCTGAGAGGGCTCGGAACCACTCGAAAAGACGTTGGTAGGGCTTTGGAGCCCTCGGAGAGAAAATGGGAGGGAGCCATACCTCTCGAAAAGACACTGGGAGGGCCCAGGAACACTCGAATGGACGCTGGGAGGGGTCATGAACACTCGGACAGACGCTGAGAGGGATCAGGAACGCTCGGAAGGATGTGGGGAGAGCTCAGTAACACTCGAAAAGACGTTGGGAGGGCTTTGGAGGCCTCGGAGAGACAATGGGAGGGAACAATACCTCTCGAAAAGACACTGGGAGGGACCATGAACACTCGAAAGGACGCTGGGAGGGGTGCAGACACTGGGAGGGATCAGGAACGCTCGGAAGTACGCTGAGAGGGCTCGGAACCTTGCTACGAGGGATCGGAACCACGCTGAGAGGGCTCGGAACCACTCGAAAAGACGTTGGTAGGGCTTTAGGGCCCTCGGAGAGAAAATGGGAGGGATCCATACCTCTCGAAAAGACACTGGGAGGGCCCAGGAACACTCGAATGGACGCTGGGAGGGGTCATGAACACTCGGACAGACGCTGAGAGGGATCAGGAACGCTCGGAAGGATGTGGGGAGAGCTCAGTAACACTCGAAAAGACGTTGGGAGGGCTTTGGAGGCCTCGGAGAGACAATGGGAGGGAGCAATACCACTCGGAAAAACACTTGGAGGGCACAGGAACGCTCGGACGGACGCTGGGAGGGCTCAGAAACACTCGAAAAAGACGTTGGGAGGGATTTGGAGCCCTCGAAGAGACAATGGGAGGGAGCCATACCTCTCGAAAAGACACTGGGAGGGACCATGATCACTCGAACGGACGCTTGGAGGGGTGCAGTACACTCGGAAAGACACTGGGAGGGATCAGAAGCGCTCGGAAGTACGCTGAGAGGGCTCGGAACCTCGCTTAGAGGGATCGGAACCACGCTGAGAGGGCTCGGAACCACTCGAAAAGACGTTGGTAGGGCTTTGGAGCCCTCGGAGAGAAAATGGGAGGGAGCCATACCTCTCGAAAAGACACTGGGAGGGCCCAGGAACACTCGAATGGACGCTGGGAGGGGTCATGAACACTCGGACATACGCTGAGAGGGATCAGAAACGCTCGGAAGGATGTGGGGAGAGCTCAGTAACACTCGAAAAGACGTTGGGAGGGCTTTGGAGGCCTCGGAGAGACAATGGGAGGGAGCAATACCACTCGGAAAAACACTTGGAGGGCACAGGAACGCTCGGACGGACGCTGGGAGGGATCAGAAACACTCGGAAAAGACGTTGGGAGGGATTTGGAGCCCTCGGAGAGACAATGGGAGAGAGCCATACCTCTCGGAAAGACACTGGGAGGGACCATGAACACTCGAACGGACGCTGGAAGGGGTGCAGTACACTCGGAAAGACAATGGGAGGGATCAGGAACGCTCGGAAGTACGCTGAGAGGGCTCGGAACCTCGCTTAGAGGGATCGGAACCACGCTGAGAGGGCTCGGAACCACTCGAAAAGACGTTGGTAGGGCTTTAGGGCCCTCGGAGAGAAAATGGGAGGGAGCCATACCTCTCGAAAAGACACTGGGAGGGCCCAGGAACACTCGAATGGACGCTGGGAGGGGTCATGAACACTCGGACAGACGCTGAGAGGGATCAGGAACGCTCGGAAGGATGTGGGGAGAGCTCAGTAACACTCGAAAAGACGTTGGGAGGGCTTTGGAGGCCTCGGAGAGACAATGGGAGGGAGCAATACCTCTCGGAAAGACACTGGGAGGAACCAGGAACACTCGGAAAGGTCGCTGGCAGGGGTGCAGTACACTCGGAAAGATACTGGCAGGGATCAGGAACTCTCGGATGGACGCTGGGAGGGCTCAGAAACACTCGAAAAGACGTTGGGAGGGCTTTGGAGCCCTTGGAGAGACGATGGGAAGGGGCCATATCTCTCGGAAAGACACTGGGAGGGACCATGAACACTCGAAATGACGCTAGGAGGGGTGCAGTACACATGTTTTTGCTTGTTTGTCCTGCATGCCGGGTACCGCGTTTGAATCTCACCAGAGCGCAATTTTTTTTTTATTGAAATGCATGTTTTTAAACAGAATTTCTTATCCTAAACTAATTCTTACCCATTTATATAAGCATTTGACATACATTATATTTACAAATTACTATTTTTAATGCTAAATCTGGTTGCGAGCCTCTTTAAACATAAAGCCATTTATTTAGAAAGAATAACTTAGTTTTTATGTACAGTGCTCCCTCTCTACAACGACACCCAATGGGAGACAAACCTTGAGTGCGTTTTTCGGAGGGAGTCGTTATAGGGAGGGAAATAGGTTAACATTTGCAAACAGCTTGAATCCAGATCAGACTCCGCGTAACGCGGCGTCTGATCTGGATTCAAGCTGTTTGTCACTCATCGTTAAGCTTTTTCTGTCAAAATTATCATTATGTAACTATTACTCGAGACCAGTTAGTACTTGGATAGGTGACCTCCTAGGAAAAACGAGTGCCGTAGAAATTTTACTATATTTCTGTCTTTTTTAATTGTTTTTAGATTGGACATTTTCCAGTTTAACACATTCAACCCTAGCGACGAGTTAACTCGTCATTTACAACAGTGTAGTACACACGTTTCAAATGTAAACGGTGCACATGGCTTGATAACGGAAAATGACGAGTGGACACGTTATCAGGGATCAATTGGTCAAACAACCATACCATATCATTGACGTTTATATAGTTTGGATCCATATGAGACGCCTGTTACTGACTACGGAAACCTGCCAGCAACCATCGCCCGGCTTAGAACACTTGTAATATTCTCAGGTACCCGGTTTGTAAATGACGAGTATTCTCGTCTCTAGGGTTGAATGTGTTTAAACTGCAAAAATAAATCCAATATAAATACAAAACTCATTTAAAAAACAACAAAAATCATCAACAAAAAAACAGACAAATAGGAAAAAGCCTGAGGCGCCCGGTATTACCAAGCGGTCACCCATCCAAGTACTGACCGGGCTCCACGTTGCTTAACTTCGGTGATCGGACGAGAACCGTAGTGTTTAACGTAATGTGGCAGTAGACACTGTTGGTCAATTCTTTATAGTGAATCTGTTTGTGAAGCATACCGCGTAGATAACCTGCAACTTACTCGTTGGTTAGGATTCAAATCAGTTTCGTATAAACACTGAACGTTATTATACAAGTGGTACTTTCGATATTTCCAAAATTATGTGTTCTGAAATGTTCCAGTTTAAAAGCATTGTACTTGGTATAAACGAATAGTAAACCATGTACTATTTGCTTTCTCCATTGCCATAGTTCGTTTGTCTTACTGTATTTTCTATGTCGAATATGTTCTATGTTATATATTGGCACACGAGTGTGTGTGGGTGCGTTGGTGACTCTATCAAAGTGAGGTACGTCATAGGAGTACACAGCAACGAACCGAGGTATACCTCGCATTTAGCATGCTCAGTTCAAGATACAAACGCACACAAAATTTCGAGTACCTCGGTTTGCTTTTCTACTACCTGTTTGTGTGTCGATAACGATATGTGTAGGTGATGTGTGAGTGTACCTCGTTTTGTAGGTGATGTGTGTGTGTGTGTGTTTTTTACCTCGGTTTGAAAAACAGTTTTTGCCCATTACCTACCTCGTTTTGTCGGTCTAGTGTTGATCGGTAATTCTTTATAAATTCAATATTTTCTTCACATCATTTGAAACTGTGACTGTCCTGAAAACCTTTTGTCATATTTGCCTTAAGCGTTTTGGCTTATAACGCGTACACCTCGGTATGAGGGTGTGAAACGTGTACCTCTGTCGGATAGTAAAACCAATATGGGTGTGTGTGTGTGTGTGTTTGTTATGGTATGGCTGTGTGTGTGTTCTGCTTTAGAGGTGGGTGTATTGTTTGTGTTGCGTTTCCTGCTTGAGTCTTCTTTCGTATTTACTTATTGATCTGATCTCCGCGAACCATGTTGTTGCTTCAGTAACGCCGTATTGGCTGTTCCATTCAGTGTACACATTATTCGTATTAGCAAGCTTTAATATACAAAGCATACAAGGGTTACTGAGCTTACTGTAGAAAAGGTGATTACGGTATGAGCCTGAAAATTTCACGTATATTATATACATGCATTTTGAGTGTACACACGATATCTCAGCAAAATTTGTGTAAGATTAACATTTCTATACACAAAATAAAACTACAGGGTATGCTAACGCGGCGCACGCTAGCGACGTTGACAACGTCATAGTTGTTCAAGTTTGAATGTGATTCTTTAAAATGCAACCCCGTTATTTGTAATACAACTGCGATGCCGCTTTTACCTACTTCTTGTACATGTTGCTGAACCAACCACTGGACAGTTGATTTACTTATTCCAGTACACTCAGCAACATTTCTCACTGCCTTACGTCTATCTCCTAGCAGCTTTAATGTTACCTATGTCCTTGTAGGGTGTTATTATACTTTCTGGTCCTTTGGAATCATTGATTTCAGCGCATTTACATTTGAAAGTTGAATTCCGCTTAAGCCGGTGCTAGGGGGCGTGAGCACTGTTGCATATTTCAGTATTGCTCATGAACAGACTCAATGAAACCGAGTCTGCAATTTTCAGTATTTGCTTTGTTTTCTGTGCTTTCAAAGGATCTCCCCTTATTCAGATTTATATAATTCACAACAGCAGATGTTAAGTGCTTGTGTGGCGGCTGTAAAAAGTCGCCCCGTACTTCATTCTCAGTGTTGTTATACTTTCTCGTCCTTTGGAATCATTGATTTCAGCGCATTCACATTTGAAAGTTGAATTCCGCTTAAGCCGGTGCTAGGGGGCGTGAGCACTGTTGCATATTTCAGTATTGCTCATGATCAGACTCAATGAAACCGAGTCTGCAATTTTCAGTATTTGCTTTGTTTTCTGTGCTTTCAAAGGATCTCCCCTTATTCAGATTTACGTCCACGTTTTACACTATCTGCCCATCCATCACTAAACCTGCCATGTTACTTGAATATAAGGCTCTTAGAAACAATGCTGTATATCTCTGGGCTTTTTAGTTTCTTAAATGTGACTGTTGGCGTAAAGCCGCTGCGTACACAGAGCTGTGTCGCCGTTCTGTGCGCTTTCTCTTCGTCTAACGTCATCATTTTCACAAACAAAAAATCCTGATGGATGACATTCAAAGATGTGCTATTCTCATAAAAATAACGTCTGCTGTTCGAAATCTTCTGTGATAACGTCATAATGACGTCATGTTAAGCAGACGATAATTTGTCGCGCTTAATTTTAGTGTAGGTTGAATAATATCACTTTATTAAAATTTCTATGCAATTTCTGGGCTGTGCCGGATACGCCTACCATGGCTCTATTTAATTAATCACGAATAATGATCATACTGTACATCTGATTTTATTTTCATTCACCTATTTAATTGAAATTGAATGGCTAAAGGTATCTGTAGATTATTATGACGATGGAACGTCAGATAAATAAATTTTAAGTCCACGATTTACAGGGACAACCCTCGTACATGCGTACTAATAAAATGTTCATTTAATATTAGAAATTACAGTCAATATGAGGCAAATAGAAGAAATGAATTTTTCGGCGTTTAAGCGAAATAAACGACAGAAAAGACGATACCAAAGATATGTGACAAGATAGGATTAGATGGAGAAATCAAAAACAAGATGTATTTTAAAGTTTTGTCTAACGACAATATTTGTCGTACGACCTTTCGTATGACGGGCCCGTGACCCGCGGCAAGGTAGGAAGGTCTCTGTGTGATGATGAAAGAGATAACGGACAGTGATAAATGCACTAGAAACGTACAGTAATCCCTCT
The DNA here is from genome assembly GCA_922989275.2 of Gari tellinella. Taxonomy (NCBI): domain Eukaryota; kingdom Metazoa; phylum Mollusca; class Bivalvia; order Cardiida; family Psammobiidae; genus Gari; species Gari tellinella. The sequence goes on from OV277868.1 coordinate 11,342,713, forward strand.
CTACAATGGCCCTCCGAACAACGGTTCCCTCCTTACAACGACCATTGCCGCTGTTCCCAAAACAATTGAATAATGACCAATCTTTTCATGGCTGAAATATCGTCTGCTTAAAATTGACGGATGCTGTTTTTCTCAAATTAACATATGAGACATTTTGACAGAAAAAAACATAATGACGAGTGGCAAACAGCTTGAATCCAGATCAGACGCCGCGTGACGCGGCGTCTGCTCTGGATTCAAGCTTTTTGCAAATGTAAGCCAATGTCCCTCCCTACAACAATTCCCTCCGAACAACGCAAATATTTGTCTCCCATCGGATGTCGTTGTAGAGAGGGAGCGCTGTATGAACAGTCTTGTCGATTCTTCAACCATTCGCCTACTACAATATTATCTGCTTTACAATTTGCCGTCGGCATTTATTTCAAATATATTTAAGCGATTTCAACTAACGAAATCTTAATATTAGGATAACACACTTTGGATCCTGACCAGACTTTTTGTTAATTCTAGTAAAACCGCTATTAGCAAGCTGCGTATACAGTACAATCGGCGTCTAAAAGGCATTCCAGCTGTTTGACACGCGCTCAATGTTTCTGTAGGCATATACCCTATCAACACGTATCATGCTAAATGCGACTTGGCGAATATTTGCGGGTAAGTTGCATGTAATATGTTCGTTTATTGATTGCATGCGCCCGTTTCTCCCCTGCATGGCGTTATGTTGCTGTTCAGTCTTGAAAATGAGGATTGCACCAGTTCTGCCTACCTCGCAAATTGGGCATCGTTCCGCTCGGATTTTGCTTTTTTTTCGAGACTAAGTACAATTGCAGGATAAAAGTAAATGGTTATCATTAGTGTGACTATTTAGGTACTTGAAACTGTTGAGTCTAGTTGAATTGATCAAAACGTGTAGAAAATACGACGTGTTTATCATGGGAGGTAGTGAAATGGCCCTGTTGACAGTTCGACCCCTTGTCTATGATATATACTCATATAATTTTATTTTTTTTTGGTCATTTAAGGCCACAAATACCCCCTACGTTCTGGCTCCCTATGCTGCAAAGAGTGTAGGCCTTGATCAGACGACGCATAAACCGTAAAGTAGCGTCTGGGCAGGATCTAAACTAATTGACAATAAATTAGATATGTATTTAGTCAGTTTCACTTCATTCTAGCTTTGAAACAATATCAGACACCACAGTATTGAAGCAGGCGATTGTATAGGCAATGAAATGGTTAAAGCAGTCGATGAGAATGGCAGTGACAGGGTTAATAAGTGTGCATTATTTTGTCATACATTTGCTGACATTGACTGCGACGAGCACTTTGCAAATCGCGTTGGTATACCTCTGACCAAGTCACAACTTCTCAATGTTATAAAGAGTTTGAGTGGAGTCTGAGATCGCCTCATGCATTTTGATTGGTCAGATTTGAGCAAAAGCTCAAATCTGACCAATCAACTACTTGTAAACGATCTAAGACCCAACTCAAACTCGTTATAACCTGGGACCCTGTACAAATATATACACCATGCAGCGAGTGCATAATGTAAGATATCAAATGTAAAATGAAGAACAGCTGTTTATCAAACTTTGAACTGAGCCTTTACCTAAACATAATTAAAACAACTGTTTTTTCTGAAAGATAAAAACAAACCACATTAATATACAGTAAAACCTCGCTATTACGACCACTAAATTATGTTAATTATTAGGGTGTTTACGGTAGGTGACCGCTTAAAGCAAGGTGACAGTGAAACAGAAAGCTCCTTTAGGAGCTTTCTGTTTCACTGTCACATTGCTTTAAGCTGTCACCTGTCTATTATACACTCAATTAGCCTTCGTTTTAGTGGTCGTAATAGCGAGACTTTACTGTATTATTAACTAATTATCTCTAACTTGACCCCTTCACTACTCTGCACACTAATTATTTCCAAAAAGTTTTTATCCTGATCAGACGCGGTGTCACTGGGTTTCTGATCAGGATCCACTGTTAAATACTCACTTCAATATGTCTTAAACAAAAAATAAGTAGTTTATAGAATGCTGCTTTAAGTTCCACTGTACATGCATCCATTGTTGATTGAACTGTGAAAAATACACATCATTGAAACCCGTGACAGTCTGAGTTTCTTAATATCAGGTCTATAGAATGTCGTATCTTTTACTTTAACGGTCAACATTCGGCACCAGTGAAACATAGTTAATAGTGGAGCAGATAATCACAATTTTCACTAGATACCTTATTTCCGGAAACAAGTACCAAACTTGGCACACATATATACTCCTTGGGGATTGCTCCTTGGATAACCCCGTTAGCCACTCAAAAAATCGAGGTGGCCGCCTTGGAATCAGACACGGGGTCAATTACTTAAAAAGTGACTAATTAAATTACCACTTAGTTGGATAAAATGCAATTAAACTACCAATTAAATTACTCTGTTTTTCCTAAAGCAATTATTAAATTAAATTACTTTACCTGATTAATTAATTGAATTAACAATTACTTTTCACTGTTACACTAAATGATCCAAGTTTATAAGTTCATTGCAAACAATATAGACCCAGATCTGAGGATTTTGAAGGTGCCCTCTGATAAGGGTCTGCTCTATTCACCATTTAGCACAATCCTATGCATTGGAAAATGTCACTGCCAACCACAACCATGTAGAATTATGAAAACAGTTTGGAAACAAATCAGACTTTGAGTTGTTTTGAAGCTGATCAGGATCGAAGCTATTTATGCCGAGCTAAGGTTTGTTAGGAAATTGTCAAAATTTAAGTATTTAGTTTTCAAAGCAGATGACACATCATGGCAGCGCCACACATAAGGGGGTGTAAACTAAATATTTCCAACATTTTCTATTTACGTTTAAACCAAACCCAATGGTGAGACTATGCATTAGAATCATCTCAACGAAACAATTCCAATGGAAATTACTATGCATCATAGGGTTTTGAGCAGACATAAAGATTTAAGTCTCCAAAATACTCCCCTTATCTGGATCCCTGACACTATCAGCAGATGACAACATTAACACTTAATGAGTCACTTGGACTGACCAGTGGCCAATGTGTGAAAAATAGCTTTGTGTATAGAATACAACTGCCACCTTTCTTAATCAGGAAATGTCAGGCTTGATGAATAAACTTTAACCCGATGCACCTTTAGTGAATTTTGACAGCAAAGTTTTCATCTGTAGTCTTTAAAAACACTTGCATTTCTGTCTAATACTTTCAAAAATATGTAAAATGAAGTTAAACTGTTGGGATATTTGTGTGACTTGATTTCGATTCAAACTGAGTTTTCAAGTGAAATGAATGCATAGTATATTTCAAAAATCTAGTTGGTCAATGAGCTACTCCAGTAAGGGTTAAGCAATTCGATTTTGCAAATTAAGAATAAGAGCTAGATAAAAATATTGAGTATTGCCTCATGGTGCATGTACTCATTATGTCCCTCAATGATGAAGCTACAACAACAACATGCATGTATTTTAACACCTTTTGTAACAAATGATGTTTTATTGACCCGATGATTAAAGCTGTTTAAGTATTACCACATTTGTAGCATTTATATATGTAGGTATTGACAGGTTATTGACAGCAAGGAGAACACCACAATAAGCTTTCAATCTAATCTTTTTCATTATTAAATGTGTTTTCAATCATGTCAGATTGTAAATATTATTGAATTAAATGTTTAAACTAAGATGAAGTCAATCTTTAAAACTAATATGAACATGCTTAGAAAATGTATAAATAGGCTTATCTTGTTTTCAATATGAGTTCAGAATGTTATTGTTCCAAACCATGTACATATTGTGCAGGGTTAATTGAAAAGTAACTGAAATTCAATTAACAATTACCCACTTTTTTGAAAAGTAATGATGAAATTACAATTAAAGTAATTGAAATATTGCTCAATTAACAATTATCTCCAATTACTTCACTTTTGTTAATTAACTATTAATTTATTAAATAACAATTTCAATTACCCCATCTCTGCTTGGAATATACAGAGTTATTGCATTTTGCAATAAAACTGCAAATACTTGTTCTTTTCAAACGTTTCTGTTTCAAATAATATTTTTTCACTATGGAGAATTTAAATTTGGGATTATGGACATTAATGAATGGGGTCTCTTTATATCCGTTAGTCACTTACAATTCAAAATGGCCGTTGTGTTGTCAAAATTGCCGCCACAGAAACATTTCACAATAAGAATGTCAAGACTTGTCTTTTTCAATGATCTTTATTTTAAATAATATTTTTTTGGCAAATTTAAATTGAGCCATGGGCGTACTCACTACCTTTATTGTACTCGTTAGCCAGTCAACCTTTAAGAAGGCGGTCGTTTTTTAAGGTGGCTACTTTAGAAAAATCGAGCAATATCCAAGAAGTATGCGTGCCAATTTTGGAGCTTGTTTCCGCAAGTGAAATATTGTTAGAGTTATATGCCCCGCTAAAAGTAACGTTAGCCCAAGTGCGCATTATTTCCCCCATTAAGCTATATTTCGTTTGATTGCCATCTGAAATATACATACATAACAGGTTTCAGCACTCGGCTAACCAGATCAATCAATTAATATCAAATATAATCTCCAACTATTATCAGCAAAAGACTATTAACCTTTATCGATATGAGCGCAATATTGAAATATTTTTGCAAACATATTGGATCCTGATCAGACGCCGAGCTACTCTACGACTGATCAGGGTCTAAACTATTTGACACTCCTTCATGAGTTTACTTTGATAATAAGACTCATGATTGCTGTAATTGTTTAGCAGACGAAACATTTTGAAGCAGACGATCATTCAGCATGATAACAGCTAAGAGGAAGATGGAACCATACACTAATTTCAGAGTAGTATAGATAATGAGAACAATTCCAGTGTCATATTCACTTGTTTGTCTACAGACATATTTTGTTGAAGGTCGAAGTCCATTAGGAAACACCACATATTAATTGCATTTTATACGATAAAATTACTACCGATCTATGGATGCAGGACATCGCGTTTAAGTGACCAGATGACAGAGCCAGATACTGGCTAGTCTGGCTCCCTGTCTAATATAGCTTCGGTTATTAGGTCAGGCACAAACGAAAAATGGCGGCGCCCATGGAGAAGACCAGGTTAGTTAAAACAAGAAGGAACAATTTCAAATTTTTATGGCAGGCGCTTAATATCTTAACATATGATTCATACTATGAAGATAAGATTAAATATGACACTGATTAGTAGTGACGTTGTATATTTTGTGTTTTAAAGCTTAAAGTCACATATTTCCGCGACCGTGCTTGCAGACAGTTTCCTGAAAGATTTTAATGAAAAGTAACGATGTGTCGGTATTTTTATGACCCTACACTACTTAGTCGGGAGCATATTGTTTTGTCTGTATGTCTGTCTGTCTGTTGGTCTGTTTTTCTGTTTGTTTGACCTTCTGTCCACAACTTTACCTTGTCCATAACTCTTGAACTACATAGGATATATACTTTATATTTGGTATGTATACTCAACTCATGAAGCTCTGGAGCTCAGTACAACTTTGTTCATGTCCGACAAATGTCAAGGTCATTTAGAGTTAGACTCGGGTGAATTAGACATTGGCCAAAACTTTTGAGCTGCATGTGGTACATACTTTATACATGTATTTGGAATGTGTACTCAACTCAAGAAGCTCTTGAGCTCAGTACATCTTGGTTCATGTCGAACAAATGTCAAGGTCATTTAGAGGTAAAATCTGGTGAATTAAACATTGGCCATAACTTTTGAACTGCATGTGATATAGACTTTATATTTGGAATGTGTACTCAATTTAATAAGTTCTTGAGCTTGGAACAAGTTGGGTTATATCTAAGAAAGGTCAGGGTCATTTAGAGGTCAAATATGATTAATTTAACATTTGTCGTAACTCTGGAACTACATGTGATAGAGACTTCATATTTGACATGTTTACTCAATTTAAGAAACTCTTAAGCTCAGTAGAGTTGGGTCATGTCAAAGGGCAAGGTCATTTAGAGTTCGAATAATATTGTCTTATAACATTCATATAATCGTCAATTGTGTGATATAAAATGATGGTTAAAATGATACCGTTACATACAATTTTTATTTACACGTCACAAGTCCAAAGTATGGACAGTTACAGAGACTAAATTTATTTGGTTACAACAGTGATCAACAGCGATTAAATATGAAAATAAAACGATCCTAATTAAACCAGGCATATACTGTGTGTTTAAGTCAAAATAAAAAATATGTTCCGTTCTGTTCTGATTCGAACTCAAATATGATACTTGAAAAGTGTACATTAGGTGAGTTAAGACATATTCTGTAAGATACGAGTCTTTTCTAGAGTTTAGACTAATGTTGCATTAACTCTATTTGACCTCTAAATGACATTGACCTTTGACATAAGCCGACTCTACTGAGCTTAAGGGTTTCTTAAGTTGTGTACACATGCCAAATATGACGTATCTATCACATGTAGTTCTAGAGATATGACAAAAGTTAAATTGACCATAGTTGACCTCTAAATGACCTTGACCTTCTTTGTTGGTCACAACCTTAGTTGTACCAATCTAAAGAGATTCTTGAGTTGAGTACACATTCCAAATATAAAGTCTGTACCACATGCAGCTCCAAAGTTATGGCCAATGTTTAATTCTCCCGATTTTACCTCTAAATGACCTTGACATTTGTTCGACATGACCCAAGTTGTACTGAGTTCAAGAGCTTCTTGAGTTGAGTACACATTCCAAATATAAAGTATGTACCACGTACAGCTCCAAAGTTATGGCCAATGTTTAATATATCCGTTTTTACCTCTAAATGACATTGACATTTATCGGACATGATCAAAGTGGTACTGAGCTCAAGAGCTTCTTGAGTTGAGTACACATTCCAAATATAAAGTATGTACCACGTACAGCTCCAAAGTTATGGCCAATGTTTAATATATCCGTTTTTACCTCTAAATGACATTGACATTTATCGGACATGATCAAAGTGGTACTGAGCTCAAGAGCTTCTTGAGTTGAGTACATAACCAAATATTAAGTCTCTATTTTATGTAGTTCCAGAGTTATGCACAAGGGTAAAGTTGTGGACAGACGGAAAAACAAACAGACAGACAGACAAACAGACCAACAAACAGACAAAAACAATATGCTCCCGATTAAATAGTTTTGGGGCATAAAAATACCGACACATCGTTACTTTTCATTAAAATCTTTCAGGAAACGTATACTGTCTGCAAGCACGGTCGCGAAAATATGTGACTTTAAGCTTTTAAACACAAAATACACAACCTCACTACTAACCATTATCAATTTTAATCCTATCTTAATAGTATGAATCAAATGTTAAGATATAAAGCGCCTGCCATCAAAATTTGAAGTTGTTCCTTCTTGTTTTAACTCACCCAGTCTTCTCCATGGGCGCCGTCAATTTTCGTTTGTGCCTGACCCAATCACGCAGTGTCAAGGGAAGTAATCAGACTAGATACCGGCGTACAACAGAGTCGCCCCCCCCCCCCCCCCCGCCAACATTGCAGTGGAGAGGGCGTTTTTTTTAAATAAACGCGTCTATGATTGATTAATGAGTTTAATGTTTAACTCGTTCTCCCCTGAAAATTCAAATGTACAATTCCAATTTCAAAATAAGTATCTTCCCCTTTTTTGACTATTTAGGATTGATTTTAACAAAATATTTCAAAATGACAAACAGTGTAGACCCTGGTCAGAGGGTTCCTTCAGGAACCCTCTGATCAGGAGCGACACTGTTTGCATATGACAAGTGTTATCCTCACAGGTACACTGTTTGTAAATGACGAGTACACTCGTCGCTAGGGTTGAATGTGTTAACGGCATTGCGACACTGAATCGGTCATATAGCGCCGATAAATGATGAGATGAAATGATGATGATGGGTTATCCAAGAAAATGATTTCGGATAATTTCATTTACTGCAAAACGGCCCGTATGGTCAAAAACACCGACCTGCCTTCCTTTTACTTCTTAGCAGAGGGGGTAATCTCTGTCAAATAAACAAAAAGCATGCCATATTATGACAAGTAGGCCCCAGAACCGCGGCAAGGTAGGAAGGTCTCTTCGGAAACTCGCGAATGACATAGTTTAAAGCCAGATCTGTAAAAAAAAAACACGTTTGCAATTCAAATTAAAATAAATCGTATGAAATATCAAAGCATTGTATTATTACATTAACTGGATCATATTCAAAAGAAGAATTTATTCATTGGTCAGAGAGATTTTTCAATTCAGGTTCAAAGTGAAAGGTTATATTCTCCGCCCTGCTTCAAACTGCTTCCTGTCTTAAACAACATCAATGCGTTAAACTGTATAGCTGGTGTAATTTTAAAATTCTCACGAAATATTATTATCTTAGTCACAAATAGTTTAGAATCTGATCGAAAAACGGGTTACTGGGCGTCTGACCTGACTCCAGCTTTTTATAACGCAACTCATTGTTGTATCGTTAACGTGCGTATTTGTAAAGAACAACGTCTTATCCACTGTTTTATACAGTTCTCCCTCTCTACAACACCTAATTGGAGACAAACAGTGTGTGTATTGTTCGGAGGGAGTTGTTATAGGGAGAGACAATTAAGACTTGGCTTACATTTGCAAACAACTTTAAGCCAGGCCAGGCGCCACGTGACGCGATATAAGGATTCAATGTATTTGTTACTAGTCATTATATTGCTTCTGTAAAAAGGGCCGCTCATATGTAACTTTGAGAAACAACAGCAGACGACATTTTAAAGCAGACGATATTGCAAAAGTGAAAGTGTTAGAATAATGTTTCTTTTGGGAGAACAGCGGCAAGCATTGTTGTAAGGGGGAAATCGTTACTTGGAGGGCCGTTGAAGGGAGGTAACACTGTATGACTTCTGGCTTCAGTTAACCATTTCACTCTCAATGATGCCATACAGAGCGTTTGCAAACAGTTTGGGTCCTGATCAGATGCCGCGTAACCCAATGGACTGAACTTATTTAAACAACTTTAAAAGAAACCAATATAAGGACCATTCCTGCCAAGTTTGGTAAAACTTCATCAGCTAGTTTATGTGAGCTAACATCGCGTGATTTCCTAGTTAAATTCATTATGGACATACGCGCCAAAATTAAATCTCTATAAGATCTCTATGAACATTTCTGCATAGGGATCTCAAACATATCTCAGTACCATGGTAAAAAATACAAACAAACATGTTCTTGTTTTGTCTATTGGCATTTGAAATGTATAATGTAGCCATTCTCGGCAAATAATCGGCATGCATTATTATGACTCTCTGAAATAATGTTAAGTAATTATTGGCACAAATAAACATTAAAGCAGTTAAAATGTGATGATGCTTACTAAAAGTATGGTGCAAAGTGTATAGTTTGTTTCCTGAAATATTTGTATTTTCCTTAATTGTTTTTGGCTCAAATTTAGTGAAAACACTCACTCTATCAAAATCTATCAAAACTTCACACAATAAAAGTTTCAAGTGTGAATAATCAGAAAATGGTAAAAAGCATATGTTATAATGCTTTTTTTTTTAAAAAAACAAAAAAACTATAGGCATATACCAATGTCCTAAATAAGCAGACGACCGTTTCTATATGCTCTCGGGTTCACGCTAATATTCACTTTGATTGAAGTCCTGGTTTATTACCTTAGCCTTATTAGAGAAAGTATTTGCCAAGTATCACGTATTTTCATTTACCAAGTGTAATTTCATGTGTTTAACGTTTATATTTCGTGATTAATAGACATTGTTTGAAACCGAAAGTACCTACGGAAGGTAACCGATACGCGAGATTTCGTTGAGTAACTATTCTTGAATAATTGTACTTTGATCGGGCCTCTATGTGTCGCATGAATTGGGAGGGTTTGTCCTTAAAGCCAACTATATCGTGTCTGGTTCGTCGTGCAAGCTCACGGTGAAATTACTATGACAGGTATTGGTCGCAGGCTAAACTGCAGAAATTGTGGCAACAACCTTGGTTGATCACATGAGATGCACACGATAATTTTACATGAGGGCGACGAAATCATACCTAGACGCTGACTTGCGGTCTTTCTTCCATCACCTTTGACATCAAAGATGTTTTAATAAAACAAAAACAAAATTGAACAAACATTTGCCAGATTCTCCTTCAATAAATATACTTGGCTATTCGGTGAAGCTTTTTGTGGTAAAGAGACCGACTGTTTGATCATCTGCTAGATTGACTTATATTTTTGAGAAATAGAATGACAGTTTGGTGAGGCATTGCCGCATGATCTATAAAGATAAGTGCAACGCGAATGCTTTAATAATACATAGAACGCACATTGGGTCACAACATGCTCACACCGTTTGGTCGCAATGATCGCTGCACAGTTGATTGGTGATCGTAAAGAAAGTGGTTATGGTAAACACATAACTGAAAGAGTGCTCGTTATGTCGCAAAATTATCGCACTTATAGCACAATAAGTAAACTGGTATATTTGAAATCGTTTCCTCCACAGTAACGGATGGTGTCACCGGGGTATGTATGTACCGTCTACTATTAGTTACTTTCATGTAGTTACTTCTTTAAATAAAAACATAGGAAGCTACCTTAATAGTGTGTAACTTAATTACTTAGTTTTGTCTTTACTTAAGAATCTACTTTTTACTTTTTGTCTTCAGTGTTATTAAATCAATTGTCTATTTCTATCGAATTGTGTGTTTGTTTCCTGAGTTTTACTCTATTTTGTCATTTATTTGTGCTTTACACTAAATAGTTAAGACGTGGATAGGACGCATCTGCAGGATATAAGCGAACGTTCTTTATCAATATTATCAGTGAATATTTTTGCCAATCACCAGTCCTAGGTGTATTTGCCTATAAGCGTATTTGCCATTAGGAATGTGTAACCGTACAAGCGGAATCCCTGAGGATTTTATGCTGCCTAGAAATAACAGCGCTTTATCACTCTTACAAATAAGACCGTAAATTGCCTTTGGCATTTATCTGATTCTAGCCAATGTTTATTGCATTTGCGATGCCTTTCGGAATTCATAATTCCAGGTCACCGGTTTGGAAATCAAACAACAACCACACATGAAAGCAGATGATACATCAAAGTGGAAAATATATACAGGAAACTCCCGATAAAACAACCACACATCAACTGTTTTATGACAAGTCGCATACTAATGCAAGATGGAAATAAAGCAGGACTCTCATACAGGAGCCTTCTGCTTTACTTTCACAGTGTTACAGAAGTACCTGTCTTCAAAACAGAAATGATACCTGTTTGAAAAGTCTGAATCGCGCTGTTTCTTTCCGCCATGTACGTTACATCCGTGTTGGCATTTATACATGTGAGAATTCAGCAATTTCGCTAAGAAGGGACCCAGCCGAAAAGATAAATTTAACAACCCTGCCAATAAAAAGGGTGGTCCTACTGTGAATAACATCAATTAATGTGTCCAACTTGCCACCTTTCCCTGTTTTCATTCCGGGGATGAGTCCCGGACCCCAAAAGCTCCCCAGCTCCTGGACACAGGCATGTTATAATTTATAAAAAAAATATATATGTTTACTAATACGATTAAGTTACTGTATATTTGGTTTTAGGGACTTTTGATATATTAAGTTCAAACCATTTACGAAGTTGATATCAAAATGAGTAAAATTGTATTGGCTTCATGATGGTGTAGTTTAAATTGTGATTTAGTAATTTGTAGATCATTATTTGTGTGTGAATGACGGTGACCAGTGTGAAAAGAAAAAAATGACGACTTTTAATGTTTTGTTATTGTTGTTTAGCCATCTAAAATGTGTCAAGTCCTTTGACCAAATCATTATATGCAGTGGTATCCTCGTCAGCATCCTTGAATGCATTGGCCTGGCGTAACGTCTTATGACGTTGGCGGGAATGATGTTCCCTTCATGTACTAAAACTATTGACAAATCATTGACATTGTTTATTATATGATTGTTCTTGCTCTCCGGCCAGGTATATCCCATAAATGTCAATGGGGTTCATATCCGGAAAGAAAGTCGCCCAAGGCAAAACGTTCACGTTGTGCCTAGCAAAAACATTTCTTTAAAGCACAGCCGTATTACGTCTAAATAGCTGAACTCTACCGTCTGTATTGCTAAGGCTCATTCTCGCATCGCTGAAAAGCATCATAGACCACATGTCAAGATTCCAAGGGAGATGATTTTGGGCCCAGAACCGTCCTAGCGCATGATGTCCGTTATTGAGAACATTGTCTACATAAGGTCTCTTAGCCCCTAATCGGGTAAGTATTTGCCCGTAGACGCAAACCGAGATCTCGTGCAGTGCTCGTACTTGTTTTAAAGCAATCACGGAGGTGCGTTTACGCCAAAAATCGGTATTGACCTGCCGTCCTAACGTTCGGGCCACCTGATCGAGGTCCATCTTTAACGCTCCCATGCTAATGGTTACTTGTTGGAAATGGATATCGTGTATCGATTGCAATTTAATTACCTAGCAACGTCAGCAACGTTGACAGCGGCTGTGAGTTGATAACAGTTGAAGTCACTTGAAGATTATCGGTCAAGTTTCGGTGTAGCAGTACACGCGTTACACGGGGGGCACGAGCAAAATATTCTTTATAGCCGGTGGTCAACTTTAAGCCCGTCTTAGTGCTTGCATATGGGGTAAACAAGAGCAATGGGTTAATGGTAATTTTCCTCATCAATGTTGATAATTTCGTAATTCTTACCTCTGTAACAAAAACATTGATCCAAATATAAAACTGTTGTTTCTTCATCGTGTTCCTGCTATTTTGTCTCAAATTATAAACTATTCTGTGTAACTGTTACAAACTATCTTTAAATGTGCAGAAAAGTCCCTTCATGTATGTATTGTGCTGTTTACTAAGATTAAATTTAGTTTATCAAACAAAATAATTTGAGAACGGTCATTTCAGAACTCATTACGAAGTATGTGTTTAACACTGATGAGACCAGACGTCGTATATTAATGTAAATGTTTCAAAATAAACGACATGACAGTTCTGTCTGACTGTTTCACGCATCATGATGAGCTTGAAAGGCTATTCAATAGCAGAAATTCTTTTGAAGCTCCCATAGGAACCAGACAGAACCACTTAGCGGTGGAATAAATGAAACACTGATCGCTCCAGACTTTTATATGACCTAATATGATTATTCAATATCACAAAAAGGCATTTTCTCCCTAGAATACTGCTTCGCAATGATTACACGAAACATTCATCTACCATACTATGTCCATGAAAACACAATGTATCACACAATGAAACCACTGTTGGCCCTTTCACAACAACCTTGACCTCATTGCACTCGCGTTGACAACCAGTGTGTATTCAGACCAGGGTCCAAGGTTATAAAGCGTTTGAGATAAGTCTGAGTCTGACCAATCAAATGCTTGAGGACGACTTTAGACTCAACTGAAAAGCTTTATAACCTTAGACCCAGACGTTAAGAAACAAGGGGGTGTCATAAACGTTCTTTTTTAATTTCAAGAAAGTGGAAAATGATCTTCTGTTATAATGAATTCCAAACTAAATCAATAAATGACAGAAAAGTGTTCTTCATTCTACTAATTCTGACTTCAAAACCCAAATTCACTATTAACTATTACGCTAAGAACTACTTAGCTAAAATTTGCCAATAGTTGGGTTTCAGATAAACACATCGCGGTATCTTATCTGGATCTGAATTGTTCGACATTTATAAAAACTGTAAGTACATAATAAAGTAGATCAGTTTAATTTGCGGGATAATTGCCAAACCATTTTGAAGGGAAATAATTATTGTTTGTGCACATACATGGAAAACTGCGCTTTGTTCCGTTTAAACGAAGCTTAACAAAAATGTAATGCAATACAATTCATGCTCATAATCACGACTTTAACTCAATTTCTGCCTGCACTATGACTGGCTCTTTTCATTTAAAGTCCAAATAAATTGAAGCAAATATAGCAACCCCTTCATTGCCATGACATTATTAATTTTAAACAACTGTTGTCTGCTTATGCTTCTCACATTAACATTTTAGGTATATTGAAATGTTTGAGTGAGTGCCGCGTCACTAGCGTCTGATCAGGATCCAAACTGATTGCAAATAACTATTGTACTCGAGGTAAGGCAGTGAAAGTGGCTGACCATTTCAACTACAGCCAAAAGTGTAACTCACCTATATCTTACTATGACAGAATACTGCTCTTTATACCTTTCATGATCAAATTACTCGGGAGATGTTTACCCCTTCACCGTTTCATTGTCGGCTGCTTCAATTTTGTTTTCTGGAATGTCGTTTCAAAGTTTAAAAAAAGTCAGTATGAAGAAAATTCAAAACGAGTGTCAGATAGTTTGAGTCCTGATTAGACGCCGCGATCAGGATCAAAACTGTTTGCAAACGTGCTTCTAAGCGTCATTGATAGTTAAAGGGTTAAGTAAGATGCAAGCAAAGCAGAATGTTACTTTAGAGGAGTTGTGCATATTTCTTGCTTTATAAGCTATCACTTGTATTCATCACCACAACAGTTTTTATGTGTGCCTTTTGTGGCGATTATGCAGATGAAGGGGTAAAGAGGTCCAATGACGATTATATGGAGGAAAGGATTAACGTGTGTTGATACGTTGATGTAGGTGTTGAAACTTTGATGTATGTGTTTCACGGAGATTCAGATATACAATGAAATTATTAAAGTACATTGAAACCAGCTTCAACTAACAACTGACATTATGAGAATACTGAAATACTTTCAATAAATGGTACAGTTTATTTATCCGTCCGATAGTAGAATAGTCACGTGTCGTTTTGGATGGCTGCCATGGAACATATTCTGATATCTTGGCTTAATGCAAAACGAAACAGTCCATCGTGCTCACAAGTTTATTCTGTGAATAACTAATAGGATGTGATTAAAATTCCCTAACTTATATACAAAAATAACACTGCTTCAAGGGCGTAGCGCCCATTACGCACAATACGCACGTGCGTATAAAAAAAAATCTAAAAAAGGCGTAAGTCTGTAATACAGATAAGTTAGGGAGAGACGCTAAACTCTTCGGCATCATTCTTTTGCATCTGCAATTGTTCTTCATAGATATAGGGAACCCTAGACATCAAAGGCAGACTACCTATGTCTGACACATTTAAATCTAGATCTATATACAGTATATACTGGTTTAGCAAAGTTGGAGGCCTTTCAATAAGAATATTTTTTAACCTTGCAAATTCGGTTATTTATGAAACAATACCATTAAAAACAAAAAGTGAAAATCAAGCGCATAAAAAAGCTGCCTAACACATGTCAGAAACCACCATTTCTCATCTTTATTTTCAAAATTTTCCGGGGGAGGTGACGGAAAGAAGATGGCCAAGGCGATTTAAAATTGCCGAGTCACTTCGAAACACAAGCCGTTGCGCGATAATGCAGAGTAGTTTGGCTTTGGCATGTATGGTAAGTAACTTCTTTTAAATGACTTGATCGAAATATGGAGGACATGGAGAGCATGTCGTAGATTTAAGGTGTAAATTTAAGACCCCGGCGGTAAAAAGTGCTGTGTGTGTATCGGTAGAGACTTGTTTGATCTCAATGTTTTGCGACTTCCGAGGGTCGGATGGGCTTGTTATCAATGGAAATTGATTTCATATGGAATCCTATGGTGTACAATAGGGTTTTCTGCGTACGATGATCTGTTTGTATTCACAATCGATCGAGAATTGACTGCGCAACAAGACTCGGAATGAAGTCGGTGCGTTTCGCGAAGCAGGTTTACCGCGGGAGTTGGACACCTTTCTAAGGTATATACTATAAAAAAAAATTAAAATGAGCTTTCGGTCAGAATATGGTGTTTGGTTATAGAAAATGGTGTTTTTATGGTTTTATTCTCTTTATTTGTGTTTTGAGGTGATATTTTGGGGCAAAGCATGTGTCTGGCACCTGTGCTTTCACGTATGAAATACAATCATATTAGACCTTTTTCAACCCATTACCACATAGTCTGTTTCTAGTTTTAAAACAGGTGGCCACTTAAAGCAGGTCAAAAGTAAAGCAGAATGCGTCTTAAGGCGCGTTCTGCTTTTCTTTCAGTCTGTTGCTTCCAGCTACCGTCTTCTAGAAAATAGAAAATATTTCTTATGGCATCTTTTAATGGCTGTATAAAGAAGAACTATTTTTTAAGTGGATGAATAAATTTAAGTCATAAAAAGGCATATTAAAAGTCGTATTTTCAACCGTCCATATCTTTATTGAACGATACTTATACTGAAAACAGACACTCTAATAAATATTGTTCTTTTAACTCTATT
The DNA here is from genome assembly GCA_922989275.2 of Gari tellinella. Lineage (NCBI taxonomy): Eukaryota > Metazoa > Mollusca > Bivalvia > Cardiida > Psammobiidae > Gari > Gari tellinella. Next base: position 11,359,040 of record OV277868.1, read on the forward strand.
AAATTAAATATTCCATCTATCATATTAGATATTTGTATATATATTCGTGGTAAGGATTCGTCCGTTAAACACATCAGAATGAGAAACAAATCCAGCAACTGAACAATGACAGTTTTAATAATCACATTAGTCAAAATCCTTCATAAGAATGCTCGAATGAACCAGATGCTCTTGATGTTCAATATGAAATTGTGTTTGGTCGTAATTTTCATAAGAAGAACACTGTTCGGTAAATAGAGATGAATGTTTGGTCCATATATTATGGCATTATTTGAATATGATTTTATTACTTTATATGCAGTAAGTGTTAATGCAATTATGCGTTATCGCCGGACCAATTTGTTCGTCAAAACAATCTATCTCGGTCATTCATCAATGAGTGGTTTCAGCGTCGTTTAAACCCCTTCATCGCCTTACCCCGAGTACAATAATTATTTGCAAACAGTTTGGATACTGATCAGGCACCGCGTTACGTGCGTCTGATCAGTTTCAATACTGTTTGACATGCGAGTCAAATACTTTGAATTCAAATTTGAGAAATAAAAGCAGACGTCACTTGTGTATAATTAACTCAATGATATCACTGGTTCCCAAACACAATATAGAATAGCTCCACGGGAGTTACACGCAGGTAATTAAAATTACATGTATAAAAATAACAGGCAGGCAACAACGTTATTAGATTATTATGTAATAGTCAATTAAATACATTTAAAACTCACCAGGTAGCTTTTTTCATCAACCTATCTAAAGACCGACAATGCAGCTTTTTGAGTACCGGCTTTGAAATGTCCTCATCACATAAGCTGCGGGTCAACGCCATTCTATAAATATCTTAATCCAATAGTGGAATATCGTTATTTGGACTCCGGCCAAACCTTTTCGTCCACAAGCGCTGCATGTAGCAGGACACGAAAGGACGTCATATGCGATGACGTTGCCGTAAACAACGTCAGGTTTTGGCAGAATATCTATATAGTAGAAATACTACAAACTTCGGCTTCGAATGATTTATTAGGTGTTTTACATTGTTATGTGGTAAATAGAATCTCACATTCGTGCTCATTACTTATCATTTTAAATAAACTCGTTGACTAAAATTTAAATGACGCTCGCAAAGACTCGCGCCATATTAATTTTAGTCAACTCGTTTATTAGAAATAATAAATAATGAGAACTCATGTAAGATCCTCTATTACTGTATACATACAAAAAGACGAGACACCGCAAAACGGGATTGTTAACAAGCGACTCTGTATAAAACACCTATAATTGATAATGTAACTCTCCATTGAGAACAATAGACGAATTCATTAAAAGAATTCAGACATAGATAGGTAAAGTATAAGCACTCAGTTCCTGCAGTGAACAAAGAATGACTGCTGGATTTTTGCTTTTCCAGGACAGGTCCCGTAGGAAAACTGCCTGGCGTTTGACTACAGAAAAGTGTTTTATGAATATCATGTTATATTGAATATATACCACTCCAGACAAAATAGGGCATTAGGGATTCCCAGGTTTTATTTTGCATGGTAAATATCGATATAAGTAAGAAGGATTGAGCAGACCAAGAGACGATAAAAAAGAAGGAAGAAATGTGAGGTCACATTGCTTTGATGGCTAAAAGGTACAGTGCATGTTTAACTCTTTCACTGCCATTGGTGCCAAAGGGCGACTTTGCAAACAGTTGGATCTTGATCAGACGCCGCATTACGCGGCGTCTGATCAGGATCCAAACTGTTTAACACTCGTATCGATATGTTTTAAATCATACTACATTGCATCTTATTTTGAAACAATCTTGCAAACAACAAAATTGAAGCAGACGACAATGAATAGGTGAAAGGATAAACATCTCACGATCTATTTGGAAGCGAAAGAGTTACTCTAATGTATCAACACATTGAACCCTATCAAGTAATAGTCGTCATATACAAACATTGTACCCATTAAAAGTGCACTGTATTGTAACATTGCGGCTCCAGGCTAAACCTGTACAGGATCTAGTGGACCTGCAACGATAAAAACGGCGGAGCAACATGAGCCCGATAGAAGAAGTGTGCAGGGCCCACCGGTGTGTGGATATGTCCCGGCACTTACTCTTCATGTTCCATATATGGGTTAAATAGACAGGCAATGCAAACCTGGGCGGATGAGGACTTTGATGTCCCAACGGCAAAGGGCGGACGAGGATCTAATATCATAACGGCTAGCAAAATATGTCAGGAGGAGTTGCGACCCCTAGCATTCACTAGTAACAGAAAGATGATGAGTACAACAAAAGTTGCAAATCCTATACTTCCAGCAGCGGGAATTCTGACGGTACAGTTGCAAGCCACGTAAGGCAGAATGACGATGCCAACCAAGACCTGAGAGGGAGGTTGACATCTGACCAGCGCAACAAGCAAGATGCTCGTCTTTTAAAGTGTAAGAGACCATTCTTGGTGTCGACATTTAATGTCAGAACCATACGACAAGAAGCCAGGAGAGAAGAGCTAGTTCATTGCATGCTTGAGCAAGGTATTGATATAATCGGGTTACAAGAGCACCGTATTATGCACGAAGAGCATCTGAAGTACAGTTTGATACAAAGACAGACCCTCATTACAATGTCAGCATGAAGGAATGAAATGCAAGCAGCAACAGGAGGAGTCGGTCTTCTGATAAGCCAAAAAGCACGGAAACTTTGATAAGCGTTAAACCTATATCAAAGAGGTTAATGATAGCAGACTTCCAGAGCAATCCAATAACTACGATAATTGTGGCATACGCACCTACAAACACCAGTAGCCTAGCTGATAGCGAAAACTTCTATAAGCAGATTCAGGACACAGTAAGCACTTCCCAGCACACAATTTCTTAGTGATTCTAGGAGACTTCAATGCAAGACTAGGAAAAGACGTAGTACCACACTCGTTTCACGAAATATCAAACAGGAATGGAGAACTCCTACTCGATCTTATCCAAGAGAAGCAGCTACTTGTATCTAACACTCAGTTTAGAAAACCAAATGGGAGGTACTGGACCTTTCTAAGCCCCAACAACGCAAAGTTCCAGATAAATTAGTTCCAGATAGATTTTATCATTGTAAGGTCAAAATGGAGGAATAGTATACTTGACACCAGGGCATACAACTCATTTACAAGCGTTGGGTCTGATCACAGAATGGTCACGGCCAAGGCTAGGCTTAGCTTGAGAGCCCCTAGTAAGAAAACAACCAAGACGATCAGATATGATTGGAAAGACTTTTCTAAAAACACTGAGCTGCAAATGACATACCAAGTAGAGGTAAAGAACAGATATAGCATACTGCAGCACGTGGCAAACACTGATCAGACAAGTTGCTTTGAGTGCTTCATACAGCCCAACAAACAAACTGCTGAAGCGTTGGTACCAAATGCTAAGAAAAAGAAGAAAGTTTGTTTCTCGGACCATCCTGAAGTTGTAGAGGCCAGGCAGGACATAAGGAATGCTTACCAAAAACACTCAACTGAAACAAATGAAGAAAGTAGAGAGGCCCTTAAAACAGCGAAGGAGAATTTGTATACAATATACAGCAAGCTAAGCGAGGATAACCTAACGGACAGGATTTCTAGGATTGAAAAGGCCAGCTACGAACAAAAGTACAGCGAAGCATGGGCTGCCATTAATGATATATCAGGGAGAAAATGTGCACCTGCAGGGCAGGTGGAAGGCAAGACACCAGCGGAAAGAGTGAAAACTTGGTTTAATCACTTCAACAATCTACTGGGCAAGCCTCCTAATGTGTCTGACAGTAATGCCACCATAGACCAAATATTCACTGACCTACCAATCAGAGATGATCCCTTTACTCACGAAGAGTTCCAGAAGGCTAAAAGCTCCATTAAGCTAGGGAAGGGCGCTGGTCCGGATGGTATACCACCAGAAGTATTGAAGCTGTGCAATTTAGACAAAGAGGTCTTGGACATTTTTAACACAGTACTAGCCGAGGGAGAGAAACCTAGCCAATGGTCACTTCTTAACATTATACCAATTCCCAAATCAGGCGATCTTTCAAAGACCGATAACTACCGAGGGATAAGTCTCAGCAGTCAAGTATCCAAACTCTACAACAGAATGATACTCAACCGTATACGTACAGCTCTAGACCCACTTCTACGAGTAAACCAAAATGGCTTTAGACAAGGTAGAACCACTGTAGCCCAGGTTCTTGCACTACGGAGAATAATCGAAGGTGTCAAGGCAAACAAGCTTCCAGCGATAGTAACATTTATCGACTTCAAGAAGGCCTTCGATTCAGTCCACCGAGAGAAAATGATAGCCATACTCGAAGCATATGGAATACCGCAGAAGCTGGTTAATACAATACAAGATTGCTACAAGGACACACGAGCCATAGTCACTACTCCAGATGGCACAACAGACGAGTTCAACATAACAGCAGGAGTACTTCAAGGCGATACTCTAGCTCCTTACTTATTTGTCATTATGCTTGACTATGCGCTCAGAGAAGCAATAAATGGAAAGGAAGAGAGATTTGGCTTCACAATCAGCAAAAGAATGAGCAGGTGAATAGGCCCTGTTACCCTCACAGATCTCGATTTCGCTGATGACGTTGCTCCTATCAAATGAAATACAACAAGCACAGGAAATGCTTATAGCTGTCGAGGATCAGTGCGCAAAAGTGGGTCTCCATCTCAATGCTAAGAAGACCAAATATATGGCTTTTAACACTGGAGGCGACATAGATGTTAAGACCATGGATGGCTCTACACTTGAACTAGTCAAAGACTTTAAGTACCTGGGATCCTGGGTTGACGAGACAGCAAAATATGTGAGAATACGTATTACCCTTGCTTGGCAAGCTCTTAACTCCATGAGAACAATATGGAGAAGTAAAATTGCAGACCATCTCAAGCTAAACTTCTTCACGGCAACAGTTGAATCGGTTCTTCTATATGGATGTGAAGCTTGGACATTGTCAAAGCAGTTAGAGCGCAAGCTCGACGGCACATATACAAGAATGCTGAGAGAAGTGAAGCAAGTTCATTGGTCATCGCATACAACAAACGCAGAGCTCTACGGTAAAACTCCACCCATTTCATCAAAAATCCGAGAAAGAAGACTACGTTCCTCTGGCCATAGTTTCCGTCACCCAGAATTGCCAGTAAGCCAGCTAGTGTTATGGACACCAAAACATGGGACAAGGACAATTGGTAGACCCCGGCTCACCTATACAGATATATTAAGCCAGGACACAGGACTGCAACTAAATGATTTGCCTACAGCCATGAATGATAGGAACACATGGAAAAGCATCATCCGCCATACTCTGGCGAATTAAGCAAGTAAGTAAGTATTGTAACATGCAAACAGTGTAGAATCTGACCAGGGGACTCCTTCCGGATTCCCTTGATAAAGGTCTGCTTTGTTTGGCATTTTTCAATAATTTGTTTAATAATTCTTAAATATGTTTCTCAGTTTGCAATAGTTTATAGAATCAACCTTAAATACTTAAAATTAGACGAGACTTAATTGGTGGCTTGAATTGCCCATATAAGGTCGCAGGAATTAATTAGTGTTCGTTAAGCACACATCGACAGTTTACTGCGTAAAAGCTTGACTTTGCAATCAACTCCGAAACATAAATTTTGGGCTAATTTTCATACCGTACATTATAGGAATAAACAGCATCTTTTTGACGTTCATGACGGTATGAATACATTAGCTTCGCAGGGGATAAATTTACCCCCCGAAGCTAATGTATTCATACCGTCGTGAGCGGCAAAAACTTATATTTATATTTCTATTTTTCTGCCTTGTCCATTTAATGTGTAGTTTGACCAGATTTGTTTTCATGTATATGAATATATCATATACCGGCCAAATAGGTAATATCGATGTAATAGCCATTCCAGTTTCTAAATATGGTGTTAACAGTAGTCCTAACTACATGTACCCAGTAAACTTTCTCGCTGTGCTTTAAGAACGCTCGTAAGAAACTAAAACAAAACTTTCAATCTGAATATCCATTATCAAAGCATATTTAAACAATTAGGTGGCGCTTGTTTTTATACATGTTTCAAACATAGCAACGCGAATAGCAACGCTGAAATGCGCCTACACAGCGTGTACACACATCGCTATCCGTGGCATACCCGATACACATAGGCTAGTTTAAATATGTCATAACGGAACATAACGTTCCCAATTTAGTAAGTGTGAATGCATTATTTTGCTTTATGTTTAATCGACTATCCTATGTAATTCTGGTGAAAAAAATTGTTTGAAATTGTCAATTTTAAACCGTAGCTAGAAGACAACTTGTCTAATCTATAAATAGAACACCACTCACTCGGAGAAGGGAGAGAAAGCGTACAGCTTTAATGACGGAGCGTAATATGATAATCTCCCTTAAAAACAGCATTTAATTTTTTTTATCGCAATTTGATTTTAATTGAACTGTCTGCGACTTTAAATAGGGGTTTCGTGATACCCAAACGGATAATCTGAAAGTAGATCCTAAATTAGTCGGTATCTCTCCGCCGTATGGAATATTTTTAAAACTAGTTAGAACCAGATCTGAAGTGAAGGTTCACTGAAAATTGAACTTCACTTTTTCCTTAGAGTTTAACAGAGCGATTGTAAATATCATCGAATGGCTGTTACATCCAGGATTACATCTATCAAACCTATTTGGCCGGTATATGATATATTCATATACATCAAAACAAACCTGGTCAAAATACACATTAAATGGACAAGACAGACATAAAAATATAAATATAAGGAATAAACAACATCTTTTTGCCGTTCACGCGGAATGAACACATTAGCTTCGCGGGGTAAGTTTATCGTAAACGGCCTTCGGGTGTTAACGAAACTTACCCCTTGCGAAGCTAATGTGTTCATACCGTCGTGAACGGCAAAAAGATGTTGTTTTTTCCTATAGTGAAAAAGTAAGGTGAATATTATGTCTTACCGATGCATACGTCTAAAGATACAAGAAAAAGCTTCATGTTTGCTGGGCGAATTATGCGACTCTGACTTATATAGCTAGTGCAACGTTGTTTGACGCGAGCTTACTAACTTCAGGGAATTCACTGTTTGTCATTTTATAAAATATTATAAAACAACCCTAAATAGTTGAAAATGAATCAGCCTTTATTGCAAACTGGACTTGTCCATCGAAAGTTTCAGGGGGAAATGAGTTAAAAGGTAAAGGTGTGAGTTTATAAAGTCTTCATTTACGTATATCGTATTCTGCCGAGTTTTACATTAACTCATTCACTCCTGTTAGTTTCTATGAACAATTCTAATATAAATTAAGTTTCGTCCACTTTAACTAATTAGAGTTGGTTTTAAAATAATATACTCAGTCAAAAAAGAAAGTACCTATCTATATACTAGGAACTCGGATATATTCTGACTATGTTTTATCTAGATTGAAGAATAATTCCTTAGTGACATTCTGTGAAAATTTGAAGCCGTGGCGATCTTTTTTTAATGTTAGATATTGAGCGAAATGGCATAGGGGTCGAATTCAAAAATGACACTTTCTTTGATAAGACTGGGTTTAACAAAAAAAGGTTTAATTTCATTTTGAATGTGGTATAAGCACCCAAAATCAGCAGTAAGTCTTGAATTTGGAGTCAGTATTTTATATGTCCACCATTTTGTCCAATGCATGGCATGATGCGGCGGCGCATGCTGTTTACTTAACGCTGTATAAATGTCATTAAATGGCGCAGGCTACTGTGTACAGCGACATCTATTTCTCGGTACAATTCTAGGTTTGCGTATCTGTAAAGGTACATTGCCAGCAAAATTAGCTGTAAAATGAAAAAATAAACGAATTGTATGCAACTGGTTCGTGAAAACACAATGAAAATAGGGAAAATCAGAGATATACGGGAAAGCTACTTCGGGAAGAAAAATCAGAGCAAGGCTACTTCGGAAAGCGGATTCGATGGTGTTGAAGAGTTAAAAGGTTAATTAACGATTATTCCTCTTAAAATATTGTTTTGGTCCCATTATTATTATTAAAATACTAAAGTACCCACCAAAAGATCTTGGAAAAACACATTTAGATGGAAATACAATTATATTATATTGAACGCAAGGCCTATGTAAACAATTTGGATCGAGAGTCATACCACGCAAAATGCGGGGAGTAGTAGGAGATGGCTCGAAATAGACCGGTCATATCTGGGAGGAAGATTCAAAATGAGAGGGGGGAAGTGACGCAGTCTACCCGTATACTCTTCAGCTTAGAATTTCGATTGGTCGGCGAAAACCATCGAACATGTAAGCTGATTAAAACGAGGATTCGGGTAGATAATGTCACGGCGAGAAAGGTTTATCGATTTTTGCCAACTTTGATCAGCGTGTATTACCTGTACCGTTTCAGATCGCCAACATTGGAGCTAGCTTGTTATTACGACTAACACAGTGAACAATTTTTTACTGGTTCGGAAAGTATTTACCTTTAACCAAAGCAGTGATATGATAAGAAAACGCTTTTAGCTCCGGGTATTTATTTAAATGTTAAGCAAAGTCATTTATTTATCAAAATGTTTGAATTTATAGGTCGTATATAAATATTAAATTGTTTAAAATTGTATATCACCATTCGGCTCCAAAACAGAACACTTTACTTTTAACCTGCTTTAAGTGGTCACCCGTCCGCAAAACTAGAAACTGGTTACAGTGAAAATTGAGTGTTACATGTAATGCAGTCAGTGAATGAAGGGTCTGCTTTACACTTATAATTAAGTACATCTTTCATGCGACAAATTCAGGGAAACCAGTTTTGTTTTTTTTGGTTGCCCTGAGGGCAACCAGCCTTTCATGAAATGTGTTGTGCCCTGTTTAACAGTAGTGTTACTCGGAGACTAAAAGGTGAATCATTAGAAAGTATAATGATTCCATTAACCGATCAACAAAGAAACATGATGTTATTCTGTCCTTTTGGTACAACTGAAACAACATGCTAAGACTGGAAGAATACATACTACATGTTACATGACGCTAGCATAGTAACCGATGTGTATCATGAACAAATGGATATTGGCAGTTTTTTCCCATGCACATGTTTCCTTCAACTTCAATATATTGCTGGTTTCACTGGCAACTGACACTTGTTGCAGTTCGTCACCTTCGTAGCTAGAACAATCACCGAGCAAGTAATTTAGCTGGGGACAGAACACATCATTGCAGCTGTCAAGGGCATCATTGCTGAGCGTTGGGATGTTTTCTTTGTTCCGGTCTTGTTCTGATAAAAAATGGCTTTTCGAAAACATTTTGATGACAGCGATTTTGAAGGCGTTGTTACATTTCTTTTATTAATGGCATTTTTCATTCTCTTAAGGGGACTCCTAAACCTAGGAGCTTGTGGATTGCCTGGTGAATTTCCTGTTGTTTCATGTGTGGCATTATCACAGATGTTTAAACAGTTCAATATGCCTTTGTTGAAGCATATCCATGAGGTCTGAAAAGCCACTCATTTCCGTTCTCTTTGCTTTTTCGCTGTCTTCAGCGTCGCAGTTTAGAGCTCTCCTCGTTCTGAAAATAAAACAAACATGCAGTGAGTTTTTATAATGTTCTTAATATCTGACATCATCAAGGAAAAGGTGGCATATTGCGGAACACATAGTGTCATCCTAGGTCAGCTATCTCCACACGTTTGTGATAGTATTAATGTTTAACACTGAACGGGGAGCTGTAGATGCTCATGAGCAACAAATATATATATATAATAAAAAAAAACTGATCAAACGCCGCGCATTGCGCGTGTCGTCTGATCAGGGATCACGATATTTGTCCCTCAATAAGCCATAGTTTCACAGATGACGTTATATGTGTAGATATTAAGTTAGTGTTACTTGAGCAAAGGGAAATTTGACAAAATTATCAATTCTATCATGACACGTTCTTTCGTCACCGTATAAACAGAGCAATCTGACCATGGTATGTTTTACGATTTACCACGGTTGTGATATGACGTTATAAAATATAATAGTAAATGACGTCTCGAGGCATTTCTTGAATGATGTCCATCAATTTGTCAAGATCAGTAACATATCAACTCTTTCATTTTAAAACCGAAATAATCGATGTTCTATCGTAGTATATCTTCCAATATATAACATTTGGTATTTCAAATATGCGCCATGTAACTAGTCGGGCTATGCGAGTTTAAAACAGTTTGGATCGAGAATCAGAGCCCGCATTTTGCGTGGCCTGACTCTCGAGCCAAATTGTTTACATAGGCCTTGCGTTCAATAAATATAATTGTGTATCTCGCTAAATGTGTTTGTCCAATATCTTTAGGTGGGTTCTTTAGTATTTGAATAATAATTATTTGGACAAAACGATATTTTAATAGGCATAATCGTTCATTATTTTTTAACCCATCAACACCATCGAATCCGCTCCCCAAAGTAGCCTTCCTCTGACTTTCTTCCCGAAGTAACTTTCCCGTATAGGCCTATCTCTGATTTTCCCTATTTCTATTGTGTTTTCCAGAACCAGTTGCATACAATTCGATCATTTCTCTATCTTACAGCTCATTGTGCTGGCAATGTACCTTTACAGATACGCAAACCTAGAATTTTACCGAGAAATATGTTTCGCTGTACACAGTAGCCTTTCGTCTTACGCTCTCTCTAACAGTTTTCCAACGATCCAGCAAAAACGCCGTATTTAATCCGCGACAAAGGTGAAACCGATAAAAGCTTACTACTTTCTTGTTCGAATTGGCCGGGTCTCGTCACATTTGCATGACAAATAAAATACTTACAGCTCTTTCAAAAGTTGAGTCGAGGCAAAATACGGCTGTACATGGTAGCTTTTATGACGTCAAAGTCACGTGGTATTACCACACTGATATTGGCACATGACATCCATTTGATTTTTTTAAAAGCCAAAGTGCGGTTATCATTCTCTTTTTTAAAAAAAAGCCTAAGTTTGCAGACAACAATAAAATAGGATTAACGCTCTTAATTATAGCGAGCAGTTTTTAACATATCTTCTACATATAGTTTAAACAGTCGAAAAAATCCAATTACCAACTATGTCTTGTTCATGTTTAAAATGTACGGATATTTATTACAATGTTTTGCAAAATGACAAACAGTGCAGAATGATTTGTAAACAAAGACCTCTGCTTTGGGTACAAAAACATGTTCTGTTTTTAGAGACGTCTAGTTTTCGGCAGTCCGGTTTATAGATGTTAGGTGAGCATCATCGACCATACAAGGTCCTTAACCCCTTCACACGGGGCCGTCATCTGCTTTAAACAATTGTCGTCTAATTCTGTTTCTGAACTTCAAATTTCGCGCATTTTGACTGCAAATAATGTGCCAAACAGTTTGATCCTGATCAGACACCGCACTGCGCGGCATCTGATCTGGATCCAAACTGTTTGCAAAGTCGAATGTATGCGACTATGGCGGTGAATGGGGTAACAAAAGTTCAATGTTTATTTAGGTAGCTATTATAAAAATGTAATATTATGAATCCAATCACTGCTTTGCTATCTTGTACTGAAAATTCTCCCCTGACTTTTTTTTATTGTTTTACAGTTTTGATTTTGGGCACTTTTCTTAAAAAGAGAAAAACGTCGTAAGTATCAAACAAATTTAGCTAAGCTTCTAAACAATTGGTAGTCTCTTGTCATTTGATCAGCATCAAAACTATTTACAAACTTCGGTGAAAATTGATAAGGTAATGAAGGGGTTAAACATAATTCTATGGATTTCTTTTAAACAATATCTTCAGTTGACAAATGTTATACTTTAATTCAAAATTGTTTGGAAAAGCATTGTTCAAATATTTGACGAAGAAATTGAAATATTCAGACAAATTCTACTATGAGATTAGCAACATATTGTTATACTTGTTTTCGTGTTGGCAGTCTCGCTGGTGCTTGTTTGGTGGTAATAATTTCTCTTAACCTAGCAATCTTAAGTTAACTTTTATTGTTCAATGTACTGCGTATTTGTAAACAATTCGGATCCCGAGCAAGCACCGAGTTGATTTGCATCTGAATATTAATTATTTGACATTTAACTATCATTATTATTATCACCATTATTATTTTATTATTATTGTTGTTAGTGTTTATATCATTGCTTTCGTAGTTAAAGATGTAATAGTAGTTGGTGTAATAGTAGTAGAAAATAAAGTAGTGGTAGAAGTATGAGGGTACCTAAAAATCTCTTACTTTGGCATTTTTTCGTGGAATCTGCATGTACCATTTTTGATTTGTCTATTTCTTATGGATTTGAAATGTATCACGCAAGTCAGTTTTCCTATTCTAAACGGTTTACTTGGTTGGTATAGCATCACAAAGAAATGATACTGAAACTATGCATATGTATCGAGTTACTGTTGTGATGAATTGATGGCACAAGTATAATTTCATGTTTTAATGTGTCAACATTGATATTTGTCTGATGCTATGTGAAAATTTCAAAACAAAGTTTATTCTAGTTTGTCGATGAATAATATATTCATATATACAATGCATACAATTTACTGTCGTTACATTAACAACTTAATTATTGTGAAATGTAAATATTTATGTTTGTTGCAAAAGTAAGTCCTATTTATATAAAATAGAAAAACCACTTATTCGTGACAAGTTGATAAATAGATTATCAATAAATAATACCTTTTTTTCATTAATATATAAAATCATATTATTATAACTATTTATACATTTTAATGTATGTTTGATAAAACAAAGTAGGTAAAAACACCTTTCAATTTTATTATTAAGATTATTCAATTTTAAGTGTATTTAGTGATTTTTTAATAAACCAGGGCGAGTATGAAAATGGTATAGCACTTTTTCTAAGCTTCATGTTATGATTTTTTATTAAGTTTCGTAGCCGACGAGTGTAAAGACAGAGAAAGGAGCTCTAGGTCTGTCGAGGAGCGAGCAGACATGGTTATTGACGAATGTCACAGACACCCGCAAGGCAATTCTCAGCTTTCCCCGCAGATTCAAGAAGGAGATTAATGCATGTGGTAGATACACATTATACTATCCGTAATTTAAGAGGAAACCCATAAGATGGGGCTCTCGATTAGTGTGTTTGTTACCCCACCCACCTAGTCTGTCACACATATTTTAGAGTTGCTGTGCTTTAAGGAGAGCTGTTATATCGGTTTTTTACTTGTCTAACGGGAGAAATATTCTTCAATGAAGTAAATATGTTTTACATGTTATTGTTAAATGTCTCTGAAAAAACTTTAAGTTTATATCGAAATATTCTTTACCTAAAAGACGTGTCCCTTTAATTGTTTTGTTGATTATAGATATATGGACCATAATAAATACCAAATAAATTCCTACAGAGTACAAGTACAAGCGCATATAGATTTAAAGGTTAGAGTATTCGCCAAAGCAGTTATGATTCCCTAAGCACTTCCAGTTGAAAAAAGTTCTAGCACATGATAATAGTATTACATAATAATTACCAGATATTTTCCAGATGAGCGTACAGACATGGACGTGTCATAGAAAATAAATTATTTGTAGTCAATATAAAAATCTGGACTACATAGTTACCAAAGCAGCTCCATGTAAATATGTTTTGTTGGTAAAGGGCCACACGGTCCTTAAATCTTTTTATTGAGAATTGCACCGTATAATTCAGCTCAGGTATTTTGATTACCTTGGCGACGCCGACGACGCGGATGGGGTAATCAGAGAAAACAAATGCCGAAGCCAGAAATTGGCATCTAAATCTAAATCTAAATATTAGTTATATTAAGCCATCTACGCATAATGGTAGATTCTATGTTTATCGTTTGCTTTAACGCTTTTGTTTTCGTACATTTTCAAATTAATCCCGGCCAGACGTCCAGTCATAGGATTCTGGTCATCTAAAATGTAGACACGTTGCGAACTGCAAAGAAAAATAAAAACAGGAAATGATGAGTTCTGGTATTATCTTTCATGTAGCTAACCTCTGCCTTTATACGAACACTGATCGTTATTTTTAGTGGTATAAACACTAAGAGCAGTCAAACCCCTCGTACAAATGCCATACTTGTGGTGGTAAGAGTTTTTTGTCAGAATGATGTATATTGATTACACTCCTCTGTGTCAGATATACATCACAAGATTATACCTTTGTCACCCTCCTCACTCACAATATTGTACGTTGAAATGCTGTCTGTCCAAGTGTTTTGGTCATATTGAGTGACTCGTGTGTTTTCAGTACTATTCTTGGTTATCAAATCGCGTTGTACTCAAATTACTCTTGTGCACTGCAAACATATTTAACAGGATGAATCGCAAAGTAAAGTAACTATTTCTAGGCGGCCATGACGTCATCAATTTCAAACAATTGTCGTCTGCTTTCATTTCTTAAATTTCAAACTAGGTAAATAGACTTAAGAAAAAATAAAATAATTGTCAAACAGGTATGTTTTGATCAGACGCCGCATTACGCAAAGTGTTAGCAAATATTAAGTGTACAGGAGGTAAGGCAGTGAAAGGATCAACGTCCCCCTAGTCTCCAATTGACGCGTTTGCAAACAGTTAAGAACCTAATCAGACGCCGCATAACGGGGCGTCTGATGAGGATCCAAACTAGTTGACACTCATATCAATATATATTAAGTCAAACAACCTTAAATCTATCTTTGAAACGTGTCTTGCAGACAACAATACTTAAGCAGACGACGATAAAGCGGTGAAGAGGGTAAACGCTCCCGAATTATTTGATTATAAAAAGGTTAGCAGCTTATAATTTTAAAATACACAAAAAAAAAACTAACAACATCAAGAGACCGTCTACAGTATATTGCGTTTTGTTTGCGGCGCGTTTCTTCTTCAATGTCAGGCCCAACAAGGCTGTCATTGATTTGCAAACAGTTTGGATCAATTTCTGACGTTTTTGACAATATCGGGATTGCATAAAACTTTAAATATTAGGAAACAAAAGCAGAATCAAAGAATAAGCAGACGATACTATTGCAGTGACTTTGTTATACGGGCCATTTCATCATAATGGCATTGAACGGGGTAAAACAGGGAAATTATAACAGTGATATATTTTACGTATAATGTACTTTGTAAAGGAGTGAACTTGTCCGTAATTTTAGTGGGTATCAGACAGATATCATGGAATGTAGCAATTGTAATAGCACATGCTTTGCACACATTCGACCGCTAATAAATTGTCGACCGCAAATTGTTTCGTTTAATTATGCAAGTGACGGAAGAAATAGAGATGAGAGTATCAGAAGGCTCATAAATAATAAAACTTAAACTATCCATTAAGCACACTGCCATGGTATGATACAGTTCCGGCATGACCTAATCTGTATGCAAAACTGATCGTGTTTTACATGGAATACTACGGAGTATGATTGATCGCGTGCATTGTGATTCAGAATTAATGTCTAGATAATCTTTGTACAGAGCTCCTTCCCTACAACGGCACTCCGAACAACGACTCTCTCCTTACAACGACGCTCATCGATGCTCCCCAAACAAGACAATTTTGTACAACATTTTCACTGCTTCAAATTCGTCTCCTAAAAATTGACGTCTGCTGTTTTTCTAATTTTTACATACATGTATTTGACCATTTCAGCGTAAAAAACTTACAGACGAGTGACAAACAGCTTGAATCCATATCAGACGCCGCTTTCAGCGGGGTCTGATATGGATTCAAGCTGTTTGCAAATGTAAGCCAATTTCCCTCTCTATAACGACTCCCTCCTAACAACAAACACATTTTTTATCTTCCATTAGGTGTCGTTGTAGACAGGGAGCGCTGTACAGCAATAGATATCTTAAGTTACAGTTCCAAAGGACTTATATGGACAGATTCAAAGGCATAAAAATGCAATTTAATGCAGCGCTTTTGCAGTTCTTGGGGGGAATTTATGTATAGATGTATATATGAATGTTTTATATTTACTGTGCATTTCAGTAACTTATATATGCAATCACCGTGCCTCTTTATTGGATGATGCCTCTGTACGGGCCCACGGGGTATCTGACACTCATTTAAGTGTCGCAGCAAGTATGATTGTTTTGATTGTGTGACGATATTGATATGAAAATATGTGACAATGTTGGGTCTAAAATATTAACAAGTGCAACCAATAATGACCGAATGTGTCATTTCCGTTTGCCCTTGTATCCTTTAATCTAACAGATCGGTCCAATTGCGGTGCAAGGTTTTTCTTTTCGAGTGTTAAACACATTTCTTTATCTTTTATTTTTAAATTCATTTCGGCTATGAGTCTCCTTAGTTGGCTTTCAATTTTCTCTACTTGTACATCTGTGACAAGGTAAAAACACGCGGACAGATGCTGCCTTTCCCTCAGTTATTGACTGGACAGAGCGAAACTTGCACATAATGATGCGCAGAGAATTCTGTATTTCCAGTAAAAATTGGACACAGTTGACTTCAAGCCTGATCAATTGTTTGTTGTTATAGTAACGTTGGGTCGTCACACCCGGCCCAACGTCATCCAACGTCGTGCTGACGACTCAATCCTTTGAGCTTTCTGACACTCCGACAGCATTTTAGGGATGTAACTCGTGCATAATCTCCTCATATTTAACTGTCATGAATTATAGTATGTATTGCCCCAACACTACAGTCTATCCGCTGGCTAACTTCTCTAACTGTGATACCTCTGTCTTTATCCAGGAGTTCTTTGATTTCCTAAACTATCTGCGACTTTATTATTATTATTATTATTATTATTATACCAGATTTATATAGCGCTCTTTTCACACAGGGATTGTGCGTTCAAAAGCGCTTGGCCGTCCACTGCGCTGTTCGTCCATTACACTTTCGTATCCGTCTTCATACCGCGAGTACCACCAATGCAATGCCGTTTTCTTCATTGCAGCTGTCCAACATTTCCCTATTAGTAGTTTCTTTTCTGTTCCCCTATTGAGAACCGCCGTTCTCTGTTCGACGCTCATTTTGATGCACCTTGTATAAAAATGGCCACTAACGCTCAAATGACGTCAGACGTTGATGTGACGTCACTTACTTAGTGTCAAAATTAGGCGTCAACCTATGCTAAAATTTGGATACGATATTTGATCAGACGCAAGTGATAGACGTCATTTTCGGAGCGACACAAGTTTGCGTTTTGTTACAGTTTGGGCCGGGTGTTACGAGGTGAAGTTATCATAACAACCATAAATCCGTAGCGTATCAGACTATTATATCAAGTAATGATTGAAGCATATATATTGAAATGTCCTTACCGTTAGCATAGAAAAATCCGATAATAAAATACTTCGTATACAATGACCTCCATTCCCGCTTCGTCAGTTCCAATAAAGTATGGCGTTTGAGTAAATCGGTTTTAAAAAAAACGACCTAAATATAAGATGCTTATAAAACAAATATTTCGTAAATGCATGTGCTTTTAAATGTCTCAAAAGGGTTTTTAAACATAACGAGAAAGTTTACCGGTTAAAAGTCTAAATTTATCCAGTAATTAGAATATGTGATTGGGACTATTTTCAGTCCATATATAGAGACCGTTACTACGATTAGCAACGCATAGCAACGAGCAAAGTGTCTATAAGTACGGTTATGTACATTTCTGGTTCATTTCTCAGTTCACAATGGAATATAAATATAAGAAATAAATTGCGTACTTCCGTTATTCATGAGCTGATAGAACTCCAATGCTTTTACTAGCAAAGTTAAGCGAGAAGCCCTTCGGGCTTCACGCACTTTGCTAGTAAAAACATTGAAGTTCCACCAGCTCATGAATACCGGAAGTACGCAATTCATTTCTTAATTAAACACGAACGTTTGACTGAATTGGCTGGTTTTTTTTTCATGTTATCCTTTTTGCCAGACCTGTGAATGTTCACATGCGATTACACTGAGAACGATTCTCTACCAATAAACGCGTTTGAGCTTAAACAAGCCTTTCAATGTCGAATAGCTTAAATTCAAATCAAACACTGCTCATATAAAAAATAAAGCGCTAGACCTTTCAAAAAGCTGTCATTTTCTTCATTACATTTCGTTTAATTTAAAATGGAATAATAAAGTTTCTGCACTGTACAGTTGAGTTAACCAAATAATGGAATTTTCCTTACTGAACATAGAAACTGCCTATAAAATCATTTTAAACTTTCTGTCGTAGGAATACAAATCTATTATAATGCATAAATGCGTTGTTGTAGCAAAACGTTTGATGATAATACCTAGTTGGTCCCCAGTGAATATACACCGGAAAAACAGTTCTCCAAAATCGAGGTCACTATCACAGTGACCTGAGAATGTGACGCTACACTCCACCATCTCAAGATGTACTTACACATCCACTTTGGATCCTTAGCTTATCTAGTGTAGATAAAATGTTATTTCTTCTATAACTGGAGTCAAACGCCATGGTTATTGTCACAGTAATCTGAAAATAGTCAGCGACACTGTGAAAACCAAAGATGTAACCACGAACCAGATTTCTTGATGCCCGTCGTTACTGGTATGATTTTGGACATATGCTCCGAACATATTTCTTTATTTGAGGTCGAACGTCAAGAGCGTTTATAAGTTGCTAAGTGACCTTAAACTGATACCGAGACAATATGTCATCCCAAGATGTACACACACACTCAAGTTGGTAACCCTAGTTGATGTGGTTTAGAACCTATCTTCCGGACAAGGTTTTGATAAAATTGAGGTTAACTGTCCAGGTATATATCAGTGACCTTGAAATGGTACGACACATTTCGCTATTGTATTGACATGTATATTTTAAATCTCAAATTTGATGTGATCGAGATCGACGGTCAAAGGCATGGTAACATTAAACTGAAACTGGTACGCGACTCTCCAACATTCCAACACAAAAAAGAAGTGTAGTATTTCATAGCTATTTTTGTAATTGAGTTCAGAGTTCAAGATCAAAACCACATTGAAATGATAGCAGATTCGACATTCCAATCTCCTAAGATATACTCACACACCAAATTTGTATCCATAGCTGATGTGGTATATGAAATATACTCCTGACAAAAGGTGCATGTACGCACAGTTTAATCACTGTATGCACCCAGAGCTAGCTTTCGGTGCATACATATTTATATCAAGTATTTAAATCCAGATCCATTGAAGGTAACCTGCAATATCTTATATAAGTTTAAAAATATAAATTCTTTCCTAACTTTGCATGTACATTCTCAACCTTACAACGATGCTACGCTCCCACTCTACGACAACACCCAATGGAAGACAAAGATTGCGTGTATTGTTCGAAAGGAGTTGTTAAAGGAAGGGAAAGTACATTTGAAAACACGACGTCTGGTCTGGATTCAAGTTGTTTGTCACTCGTCATTATATTTTTTTCTGTCAAAATGTCCACTATGAGAAAAAAAAACAGACGATAACTTTAAGCAGACCATATTTCAGCAGTGAACTAGTTTGACCTAATAATCTTGTTTTAGTGCAGCGACAGGCATTATTGTAATGAGGGAATCGTTGTAGGGAGGGGCACTGTATAGTAACACGTAGTGCTAATACTTCGCTAATACGGCCCGTGTATGGCCTGTTTTATGTCTCCCAAAAACATACATCAAAACTTGTGTCTGTGAAACTAGGATCACAATGTACATTATTAAATGGCATGGTGGAACAATTAAGTGTTACATTGTAAAATCACTAGAAAATTTAGTACCAACCTTTTTCCCTCAAATGTTGTTTTTCAGTATTGAATAAAATTTGTCCTTAACCCGTTAATCCCTAGTTAGGCATATACGCTTTATTAACAAACAGTGCACAATCATGTGAGGATCAAACTTGTCATATGTTAATAGTGTAGACCCAAATCAGAGGTGTTTTCCAGAAGCCATCTGATCACGATCGACACTGTATGTCAGTTTACAATATTACGTAGGCAAAACTCCTAATGGTCAAAAAATGGATCTGACAAAATACGAGTTTGGGTTGTCCAGTTAAAGTTTCCAGGATCATGGAGTTAATGTAGATTAAAAATGAATTCAGTGAATAATTTGGAGAGATGTTGTCTTTACTCTCTATCTGCGTTAACCCTTTCACTCTCAATGACGCTGAAAAGCGCGTTTGCAAACAGTTAAGATCCTGATCAGACGCCGCGTTACGCGGCGTCTGATCAGGATCCAAACTGTTTGACACACGTTTTAATATTTCTTTAGTCATACTGCCTTGTTTTTTATTTTTTGAAACGATATTGCAGACAACAAAATTAAAGCAGGCGACAATAAAGCGATGAAGGGGTAAAAATATCCCTAATACTTTGATCATGAAAGGGTTATAGTGCTATTAAGCATCCAATTCCCTATCAGAACAGAAAAATGAGATGGTGTTTAGGCGTAACAGGGCGTTTGTGTGAAGGAACTGGTAGGTTTTATTATATTGGTAATGTCTTATCAACCCGAGTTTATCGTAGTAAATATTGCATCGATTCGTTTGATACGGGAAACAAGACAGTGTAATGTCGACGCCATATAAAATACGAGACTCGTTTTGCTTGACACTAACACTGAATGTTGTAAAGTCACAACGCCTTCAACATAAGGATATATCTTACAGCAGACGATAGTATGGGCGTGAAACAAGGCGACATTTTAAGTGGAATATATTCATCGCCGTCTAAAGGATTATATAGTGGCGTGCGACAGTTTTATATGTGTAAGATTACAACAAGTTCTAATATTGGCATATACGCTTTGCAGACAATTTCCCCCAAGAGTCATTCTTTCAAAGTCAAGTCGCCACTGAATATGACAAGCTCTAATATTTTGGAGACAACACAGACTACTCTCTTTAAACCTTTCTCCCATAACTTGTTTTTAATATCGAAGATAGTTGATCACTCTAAGCAAGTTTAAAGTAAAGCAAAATGCGCCAAAAGGCGCATTCTGCTTTAATTTCAGACAGATTGCCATCTGTGAGAATATATAAATAAAAAATATAGAACATATATTTTTGACTGTATCAAGTGCAACTTTTTCTTTTTCTTTAATCGAGAAATACATCTAAATTTTATCTATGGAGAACTCGGTTAACAGTTGATCGCCGATATATCCATCAATTTTTTAAGACTTGACCCAGCAGTTGTAGCCAATGTTGCAATACATCCAAATTTAGCCAGGATGTTATGTTTGCTATTTTATCGTGAATTGTTAGTAAAATGATGAACAATACTCTATAGTATAAAGACGGCATATTCTAATCAGGGTCCATGCTTATAAAGTGTTTGAGTTGAGTCTGAAATCGTTCTCAAGCATTTGATTGGTCAGATTTGAGCCTATGCCCATATCTGACCAATAACATGCTTGAGGAGGAACTCAGACATAACACAAACGCTTTATAAGCCCTTGGCCAGAGTGGCAAACAGTTTGGAGCCTTATAAGACGCCGATTATGTCAGCGTCTGGTTTGGTTCTGAACTGTTCAAATTGAGTATCATTGTATAGTAAAGAATAACGAATTTACCCCTGTCTATAAGCTTAAAAATAAGAATTTCTAACCATTTTCGTATACACACCAAGCAAACTGATGCAGTATTAGATGGTTGACTAATTTTCTGTCCGATGGGATTTGTGGAATATTTGTTTATATTGTCTTACGATTATTTTTGTAAATGAGTTCTTAAACAGACACTGAACTACGACTAACCAACTCGATGGAAATCAACCCGTCGCATGCGTTGGTTCACAGGAGTGTTACATTACGTGATGAATCAAGACATCTTCAAATGAAGTTTGATACACTAATGCAATGCATTAAGCGTTTGATACATACAAATCATTAGTTAATTGGTAGTGCATGTAAATTAAAAACAATTGGTACCGGTAGTTGATCAATAAGACTGGTCGTTTGGGTTTATTATGGTAATGACTATCTAATAACTAGTATGTAATCCACGGGATTACCATATCTCACTGAATGATTAATGAAAACAAATAAGGAAGTACTGGTGAGTGTTTGTCATTTTTAGGATTGAATGTCACATAATATAAGTTAAGTAACCATTGCTTTGATATTCTTTGAAGTGAAATACGACCAGCTATAAATACATAAAAGATTCAATAAAACAATGTTTGATCATATTCAGCGCCGATAACATGCCCCTCGCCACTTAGAATAAAAATATGGTATTGGATGTATAGGAATAGTATTGATTTTTTTAGGATTGCATGTTGTCGTTAGTTTTTTGGGGTTTACCCAAAATATGTCTGAGTAATGAGAAACGAATGATACAACAAATATGTCTGTCAGTAAATGTCGTATACAATTTGGTGGGAATCTGTCGCACAATAATGGTATTATTAACAAAACAGCGACTGCTGATATTCAGAGGTCAATGCAATAATGCACGCGTTTACACCCACCTATCATAAAAATATCAAAGTTGTTAAAACCAGGGTTGGGACAAGCTCGTGCAGCCCTAGGGGCAAAATGCCTATAGTTATACTTGGCTAACCTGTTCAGTGACAATACAGTCCCTCTATACAGCAACGCCCAATGGAAAACATAGTCTGTGTGTGTTGTTCGGAGGGATTTGTAATAGGAAGGGAAATTGGCTTACATTTGAAAACAGTTTGAATCCAGACCAGACGCCGCGTAACGCGGCGATTCAAGCTGTTTGACACTAGTTATTTTGCTTCCAACTGTTTATCTCTTTTGCATTTTGTTTCTTTTAAACTGGAAAACGTATTGTCTTGCCCACCGTACACCTTGTCCCGTCTCATAGAAATATATCAACCCTTATTATGTTTAAATGTCGTCTGCTTCATATACATCGTCTGCGAAACAAATCAAACTTCGTTTTTATGCTTTTTTAAATTGAAGAAAAGTCGAATATGAGTGACAACCAGTTTTTATTCAGATCAGAAGCCTCCTGATCGGGATCCAAACTTTTTGAAAATGTTAGGCAAGTCGCGCTTAGCTCGATAAGGGTTCAGAAAGATAGCTCGGGGAAGGTTTATTGAGTCAGTAGGTTTCAGTGAGTTAAGACATGGTGTCAGTTAAACAGCAGGACAATGTACGAGCTTTTCTTAACGAGCCATCTTTGTAAGCACAACATATGAGTTCCACATTAACTCATTCACCCCTGAAACTTTAAATGGACAATTCTAATTTCAAAATAGGTCTAGTCCATATTTGGCAATTAAGGGTTGATTTTAACAAAATATTTCAAAATGACAAACAGTGCAGACCCTGATCAGAGGGCTCCTTAAGGAGCCCTCTGATCAGGGTATACAATGTGTGCATAGGACAAAGGTTATCATTACAAGTACACTGTTTGTAAATGACGAAATAATCGTCGCTAGGGATGAATATGTTAAGAGGCCGTTACATAAGTTTTATTGTACTTGAAGAAATTATTTGTCGTCGTAAGCTGGTTAGTAAACTGGTCTGCGATGTTTTTGCAAGTCAATCTCGCCAGTTGTTCTAAAAAGATGGATGAGCAGAAAATAAATGTAAATGTGTTGGTTTGACTGATGTGAACAAATTAAAGTTCTGTCAGTTACATACGATGATAGCAGTCTTCCGTGTTCATGTCAGAATGTCAAATGAAGGTACATAGAGCAAGAGACAAAGCGTGTCTACTTTCCAAGAGTTTTTATCCTGAATTCCTAAATTGCACGCTTACAAACAAAATACAAAGTAGGCATATCAAAAGCTGGCAATTTTACCATCACCTTTAAAAATTATACAAAAAAATCAGTAAAGAGTAGAGCTACAACCACTACAACGACACCCAATGGGAGTCTTAAATTGTGTGCATTGTTCGAAGGCAGTTTGAAAACAGCCTTCATCCAGCTCAGACGCCGCGTAACGCGGCGTCTGATTTGGATACAAGATGCTTGTAACTCTATCAAAATCTCCATTTATATGTAATTTGGAGAAATAAAATAGCAGACAACAATTTTAACCATACGATATTGCAGCAGTTAAGGCGTTAGACATACATGTAATTGTCATATTAAGGCCTTTCGCTTACGGAAGTCGGTCTTGCGGGCGAGCGGATATGCGTCTTGACGACATAGACTTTTTCCGTACGTGCTTATACTAGAAAATTTATATAAAGGAAATGTTGATACGATTTAGTATAATCCTTCATAGCGCAGTCAGTAGAGTGATGGACTAGAAATTAAATGGTCATAGGTTCGAGACCCATCCGATCTAAAAACAAAGTTTAAGTGTCCCATCCATAACGCAGTGACCAAGGGACATGTTATGTTTAGTCTTTGTTGATTAAAATTAGTAATGTTATATACGGTCCAATTATATGTTCACTTACATGTACGTTTTAGTTTAATGACTTACAAGTCAATAAAATCGGTAAACATTTATACGATTTGATCAAACTATAAAGCCACACATTGAAGCTTATCAATACGTCAACCTTTTCAAGATCGATATTGCCCATTATTATTATGTTTAAACAATATAATTAACCTTGTATACAAGTCCATGAATAAATAACAATGCATTTTAATGACAGAATTTTAATTTTAAGGTAGGTAACTGTATCTCAACTTCAAATATCCCACTTTTTAATAAGGAAATATGTTATTACAACAAATCCTGACAGTAATATTTTCTAATTTTTTCAGACTAACTATTTCATGAACCATATTTGAATAAAATGAAAACAAATATACATTGAATGAGTCAGTTTTTTGTTATTCAATTTTTTAGCATTTTGCAAAATTTAAATAGCTGATAACATTTTTCTGAACACCTTTATTCAAAATGTTTTTAGTTTTTCTTGTAATGAATGTTGTGGACTACTTATTGGGCGAGACCTATAGTCATTAGCTTTATTTATTTTTGAGAAAAATAAAATTATCAAAATTCCAGGTTTTTGTCAGAAAAAGAGACCTTAAAGACAAACCACACGATAAATTTTGCTTATATGTTCACACATTGTTTCTTAGGCTATTATCGTTCCTCATGAAAAGTTTCATAACACCTTGTATGGAAACTAAGCGCACCTGCGAAGTACCTTAAGGGAACAGTGGCAAATGTCGTTTTAAGGAGGGAGTCGTTCTTAGGAGGGTCGTTGCAGAGAGGACTGTATCACTATTAAAAATTAAACAACTAAATCAGCAAATACTAGAGCTACAACTACTATTACCACTTCGACTACTTCTTCTCCTCTACCCCTTTATTCTCCTACAAAACTCCCCAGAGACATTCCTACCTTGTCGTGGTTCTTAGGCTTAATTGCCGTAGGGAATAATTTTGTTAATTTGGCGAAAATTATTCCCTCTGCGTGTTAGGGAAAATTCTAATGTATTTTTAGATTTGTGCAAACTGAGAAAATAAAAAAAAGAGCAAAGAACTAACGTGGTTTTAGGTCCCATGTGCTGCTTAACGGCGAAGGAAATTAACCAAAACATATTTCTGAAACCATTCAAACGCTGGCGTATCAATGTTTCTCAATGTTGTTTTTGTGCTTTACACACTCGTTGATCGAGGTTTTGTGTAAATGTTAGCATATATGTGGTCGTTTCTCTGCGGCGTATGACAATTGTATGTGTTCCGATGCCGTAAAACACAACTCAATCAATAAATCACTACTCCTACAACAGCTGCTCCTGTTTGAAGGGCCTGACTCTACCTGATATTATTTAGTCACACCCTTCTCGGTAGGTCATGCTGTTTTTAAATCGTTGTTTTAACTTCTCTCCAGGCGGCGTATCATAAACAAGTAACACAACAGACACACACTGTCTGCTAAATTTACACCGTCTCACAGCTTCAGGTGTTTAACAAAATAGTCACTATACAAAATGTTATCCTAATATTTTTGTATCGAATACAGATTCCCCGAGCCTCACTACGCAATTCAATAGTCTAATATGTGTACCATGTACAAGCTGAAAGTTTATGATGTGTTTCCAAACACTGCTGATCAACTCAATTTCTTTTCGGGTTAGCTGCAGACTCACGAATTGTGTTCAAGCGACACACCCTTATTCTCAAGAAATTCACTCGATGCATTAAACCGTTTTTTGACAAGGAAAATAAATATTACATCATGCTTGCTTTTATGTACAATGCTCCTGTTACTCGTTGCGATATTCTTTAAATGACCGATTTTCATGCTCTGTGCTTTAGACAAACTAATATGGCGTAGTCATATGGAGCAGCAGTATCTACATTCAAATTAAAATCGACGCGTTATTGTTGTAGATTAGTTCTTAAATTAATTCATATCCAATTGACAATTCGTCAGTTCGAAGTAAGCGAAAACGGTAGGAAAGCGAATATCTCTCAACTGTCCAAACATATTGAATCTGTTGGACAAGACAGTGTTGTCTAAGATGTTACTGTTTCCCATATAAACGGATGACAGTTTAACTTGTTGTTAAGAGATTTATCGCTGCACTAAGCACTTCTAAGTATTTAACTGTAAGTATTCGAATTTTAAGCTCACGTAACACGATAAGTTTAGCTGGTCGCTTCAATAGAACATTTAATTATTAATTTTAGCAGCTTGTCAGGCAATGCATTTTATAAGACAAGTTGTTTAATATAACAGAAAGCAATGCTTAAAAGGGTATTTTTTATTGTCAAAAACCTTGAGTTCATAAAAAGTATTCTGAATTAAGTCGGGTTTTTTTCATTCTTTTTCTTTCCGAACAACTCGTTTGAGGACATTGAAGCTTTAACCGAACGTTGTGATCACGTGGCATTATTTATGTTATACTGTTTAACCTACATTCTTGTGCACGTGTCCTCTAGCCAATTCACCCATGGCATACACCGCTTTACGAAATAAATAACGGAGCTAGCGGTGACAGTGTTTTTTTAACGGAAAGTCTGCGTTTCAACATAGGCATTGCATGATAGAGGACATTTCTAGATTTCATGAGCTTTTGAAAACAAGTGGTCGTGTTTTGGATCGGGTTCGAGTTATTTCCTTTGTCTTTGTTTAATTATTTTAAGGTCAAAGTCCCTATGCATGCAATGCTTTTGTAAATATAACCTTCGGATCATCATGATGTTATGATGTACTATGTGTACATCTAATTGAGGTACACATTTCCATAAATAGTAAAATAGTTTGTATTGAAAGATGTTATATCGCACATGTGATTAAACTGTTCATTTGCAACCTGTATGTATGTTATAGATATCCATGTATAGAGAAATGAATAAACTGCTACTACTAAACTAGTTATTAGTTTCTGTCATCAGCGGACGGTGTGTAGTGGTTACGCGCTAAATACAGTAGAGGGGTCGTGAGTTGGATCTCCCACAAGACTTAGTCATTCGGATGAGATTTATAACGCGAGGTCTGATGTAGCAGTGCTTTACACATGGCATTGGAAAGAACTAGAGAACTCTCCCCGGGTTTTCTCTATCGGTTGCCCTCACTCTTGGGCGTCCATTTAGCCCATAGATGGAAGAAATAGACTTTAACAAAAATACAAATATTTTCGGCCATCATAACATCGTAATCCATACAAAACATGCACTGAAACAAAGTCGTATGCTTCAAACATATTGCCTTCATTATACTTTCGGAAATGTGACTAAAATACCGATAGAACTTTAAGGGCAAACGCCAAGCTTAGATACTCGTCGTTTACGATCAGGTTTACAAACAGTTTGAACCTTGATCGGTGCCCCTTCCTCATCAATACTTTCGCAAACTTCAATTCTTTCTTGGCAAATACGTTGATGTTATCAATTGCAAATTGACAGAAAATAGGTGTTGCTTATGTTCCTTTGTGATTCAAGTTTAGTTCTTTTCACGCTAAGAAATGCTTGCTTCTGCACAATAATTGCCGTCTGGTACTGTTATAAATAAAGATACTTCTAAGATTTATTTTTCAAAACAGGGTCAGAGTGACAAACAGTTTAGATCGAGATGAGACGCCGCATTGTGCGGCGTCTCATCTCGACCAAAACTCTTTGCAAAAGCAATCACTTTTTCGCCGTTAAGATGCAAAGGGTTAAGAGTATTCCTGATGTTTTATTCATGACAAACTGCAAAGTGTTAAAACTGTTGCAATAAAGCATTCCCCACATATGTCTACATATAAACATGGGACGATTATAGTATACAGCGTTGGAGGCCCGCATTCTGCAGGGTCATGCGGGTGTGACAACGGACGAATTTAGACTTACTGTATAGAAGATCGCCTGTCCAAAATTACAATTAGTTTATTTTAAGTGAAGAAACGTCGATGTGTGTCAGACAATGAGGACTCCGATCAGTCATTGATTTACACGGCGTACAATCTGGGTCCTAACTGTTTGCAAGTACAAGGACCCGGACCAAGACAGTTAGAGGGATGTATTGGATCTTAGATGAGGCGATGTTTAAGACAAGCTTATCTCAAACGAGTCTAGAATTGAAATGTTATTAAGCGAGTCTTGGCGAGCTTAATAACTTTTCTATTCTAGACGAGTTTGAGATCAACTTGTCTTAAACATTTACGAGTGACAGATTCTTTTTCTCACATAACCAGCGAGTTTAAGCTATTTTTAAAACAATAAGCATTTTGGGGGAATCCCGGTGACGTCAAAACGCCTTTATAAATAGTGACGTTATAGTGACGTCATCAAATTGATCTCACACATGTTGGAGACAAGGATATTCGTGATCGTTGTTCGCTATAGAAAACAGGGGTAGTTATGTGAGAAAAGGTAGATACATATTGCTGTTTAGCAACAGCTAAGTTAAGATTATGGACCTGTGGTTTTCAGTGTTAATAATTACCTTCTTTCAATACATCCCGATACATAAGATTATGCCAGATATAGAAAAGTTCCCGATTGCTAACTTATTACGACCAGGATTGGGTACAATAATTAATATCGGTTAACTTTCAATATATCTCAAATTCAGATATCGACATTTTACCGGAAGAAACATCGACATCAGAAATATCCATACAATTATCATACAGTTTAGATCTTGTCAATATTCTAATTCAAGATACAGTGTATGTATGCGAAAACCTTGACAAAGAAAGTATCCCAAACATACCGAACAAGTACATGGTACAACTGATAGTCCTATATATAGTCAAAACCTAGATGAATCGAACATGCCTTTATCTATCTTACCCATATTTCAAAGTTTGAAGATGACTTATTTACATTTATACAGTAACTGTGACATACTGGTATGTAGTCGATGGTTCTTCAAGGAAATTGAGCTGAACGCAAAAAGCTGCTTCTTTCATCTTGCTTTAAGAGGCAACAACAGCGAACACTTAATCCCTTGCAGCAGTCGTAATCGAGTAACTTTAGTGTATTTTAAAGCTCTTTCATTAAGCCCGTGATATAAGCTCTCAAGTGTAAGGAACTTGGACCATGTACAAGTGGTTGCGGTCGAGAATTTCCCAATTTTCTGAAACTTCTGGTTTTCGGGAATTCTACACTGGCATAAACACGAACCGAACATAGGTCGTAAACACAAATATTATTTCAGCAATTAATACATTTCTGGTATAAATCTAAGCTGTTAAATAAATTATCTTATAGTGTATATGCAAAACACAATCCCTACATGTATTAGTGCACTCTCAATCTGCTTAAAAACATTCAAAAACTGAAAATGTCTCATTGTATTGTTTACTACAGAAACGACGAGGCGTGCGCCAATCATTCGAACCTTATGTTGAGTTATTCAGTGCCAAACCAGGATCAAAATTGTTTGTAAATGCCGGGTAGGTCGTATAAAGAAGGATATTTATTACTACTCTAATGTCGACAGACTGTCATCATAAATGTCATTTATCCGTTATTTTATTCCACTTGTTCAAGCTTATGGCGTTTGTGTTTTGTTATGATCTGTTCAATTGATAGGCTAACAAATACAGTAAGGCTGGTCATTACAGACTCTCGAAATAATGTTTATGTCTTCGTAGTGTCGAGCATATAGACTAAATTTATTACCACATATAACGCATTGAGGTGCAAGCTAATTTCTTCGTAGCACGTATGAGGCCAATGGTATTTTGTTCAAATCTTACTAATTATAAGCTTGGGGACGATCCGAGATTCATCTTAAATGCTTTATAATTATGGGACCAGCTTTCAAAATGTAATTTGAGACTTTATATAATACTGTATTTGCCAGTATATGTCAATATACTATAAAGTTAAGTATTACATGTAGACATCTCGTCTAATACATATACTTCCATTTTGTTAAATTAGTTTATTAAATATGTATTCCGGTAGATTAATATGTAACTCGTAGAGTGTACAAAAGTAATAAGAAGAAACTCGTGGAGAGTTCTTTAAGTAAGAATTCGAAACAAATATTATTGTGTAGAGGGTGTGTGTGTGCGTGTGGCCGAGTTGAGTTTATAACTAAATGGTGAGATATTTGTGAAAGCGATGGCTCAGTCGGTAGAACACTTGTCCAGTAAGCAGTAAGCAACGAGTCTCGGTCTGACTGCATACTTTTCTTAACAGTGCATAATGTCTGATATTAAACATTAGTTGTTGTTGTGGGTTGTTGTTTTTTGTTGTTGCTTTTTTATTTTTAAAAAAAAATCCATCAAACGTTCTCTGAAAATAAAACAAGTATTTATAAAATTTGTCGTATTATGTATTTATACAATGCGCGCGTGTATTTAAGAAATGAACTGTTCTGTGTTTAAGGGCATACGCGCCCAAATGAAATCTCCGTAGATTCTTTAAACATATAATAGTAACATGGTGAAAAGAAGAAAAAAGGTTTTAATGTTCTTTTTTGTCTATGGGCATTTGAAATGTATAATGTAGCCATTCTCAGCCGACATGCATTATTTTGGCTCTCTGAAATAATGTAAAGTAGTAATTGGCACAAACAAACATTAAAACAGTTAAAAAGTTATGCTTACTAAAAGTATGATGCAAAGTGTATAGTTTGTTTTCTGAAATACATGCATTTTTCTTAATTGTTTTTGGCCTAAACGCCGAAAAAAATCAGTTGATTTACATTTTTAGTATGTTTATATGTTGAATCCATATTAGTGGTTGTTTACACAAATAACGTGTACTCTGAAAGGAACAGCTAGCTGTGATTCGCTGATAAATGACTCATAAGCCCCGCCTACTCTGAGAAAGATATCCACAAGTCTCACCCCTTAGACCAATTGAGTCGTTACAAATTAAACGCCACTTTTTTTTTCAATGGAATTGAATGGGCGAATGTAAATATTTCATGAGTTTAAGAAAAAAGTACTCTACCCACTGCATTTCGTAATTATATCACAATCACTATTTTGTAAAATCGTCCAATTTTATGGTATGTAGATGCAGACGGCAGATCCATATACAGATTCAAATAAAAGCAATCGTGTAGCATTATCGTGCATCTGGCATTAAAGAATATGATCAGTCTATTAACATCCTCAAGATAAGTCGTCAAGTCGTAGTTTTTAACATATTTTCTATTGCTTTTCCTCCTCCGTCTGTAGACTGTTCAGGCGGAGTGAATCCGTTTTCGATTCAATTGAAACCTTTTGTACATTCGCAAGCATAAACCGAAACGAATGTTATATGCTCCATCGCTATAGATTGAAGTAGTTTAACTCGGTCGCCTTCAAATGAATAGCCGTTTAGCTACATCTAATCGGGTAATAGCGTGTTTCTTTATTTTCATTCATCCCCGCATGCAGGGTCCCGGGTTCGAATCCCACGAGAGCCATTCCCCCCCCCCCCCCCCCCATTCAAATGCATTTTTATACAGATTTTGTTATCCTAAACTAATATTTGCTTGTTTATATATATCTGAGCCTTTGACATACGTTTACAAATTACTAATTTTATGCTTAATCTGGTTGCCAGTCTCTTTAAAGCGTTTTACTCGCAAACATCGCGACTGTTGTATGACATGATATGAAATAGTTGTAACCCAGTTTCAGCTCATAAGTTTTACATTTCAAAAATATGCTATTCATTTCCCGATCTATTTCGGATTGTGAAATTCAAATGCGTGTAAAAGAGTTATCTACGTAGACCATACCTACATACGACCCAAAATTTAGTACATCCTTTATTAGCCGAAGCGGTGAATTGCGTTTTATCAACTGTGTTGACCTTGGCAATAATTAGACAAGTCGGTTATAGGTAAAATACGACCACAGCTAATGCAGACATAACAGATGATGAAGTCGGCCTACGATGGCATTGATACATGGTAATGACTAGTAGGGTGCGAGATGTATGGTATGAAATTACAGTGTTTCCTCCCTACAACGGCTCTCCCAACAACGACTCCCTCCTTACCAGACATGGGGTAATTGAAATTGATAACTTAATTAATAAATAATTAATTAACGAAAGTGAAATAATTGGAGCTTATTGTTAATTGAGCAATATTTCAATTACTTTAATTGTAATTTAATCATTACTTTTAAAAAAAAAAGTGGGTAATTGTTAATTGTATTTCAATTACTTTTCAATTAACCCTGCACAATATGTACATGATTGGAACAATAACATTCTGAACTCATATTGAAAACAAGATAAGCCTTTTTATACAATTTCTAACCATGTTAATGTTAGTTATAAAGATCGACTTCATCTAAGTTTGAACATTTAATTCCATAATATTTACAAACTGACATGATTGAAAACACATATGATAATGAAAAATATTAGATTAAAAGCTTATTGGGATCTTCTCCGTGGTGTCAATAACCTGTCAATAACCTACAAGTATAAATGCTACAAATGTGGTAATGCTTAAACAGCTTTCATTCTCAGGTCAATAAAACATGATTTGTGAAAAAAAGATGTTAAAATACATGCATGTCATCATGGAAGGACATAAATCCTTATTAGCTGCAACAATACATACACCATGAGGCAATACCCAATATTTTTTAGCTAGCTCTTATTTTCAATTTGCAAAATTGAATTGCTTAACCCTTACTGGAGTTGCTCAATGACCAAATAGATTTTGGAAATATACTATTCATTCATAGTACTTGAAAAGTCAGTTTGAATCCAGATCACGTCACACAAATATCCCAACAATTTAAACTTCATTTTATTTATTTGTGAAAGTATTAGACAGAAATGCAAGTGTTTTCTTAAAGACTACAGATGTCAAAATTCACTAAAGGTGCATTGGGTTAAAGGTCATTCATCAAGCCTTACATTACCTGTTTAAGAAAGGTGATAGTTGTATTCTATACACAAAGATTTTTCCCACATTGGGCACTGGGCAGTCCAAGTGACTCATTAAGTGTTAATGTTGTCATCTGCTGATAGTGTCAGGGATCGAGATCTAAATTCTTTATGCCTGCTTAAAACCATATGGTGCATAGAAATTTCCATTTGAATCGTTTCGTTGAGAATATTCTAATGCATAGTCTCACCATTGGGCTTGGTTCAAACATAAATAGAAAATGTTGGAAATATTTAGTTTACACCCCCTTATGGGGCGCTGCCATAATGTCATCTGCTTTGATAACTAAACACTTAAATGTTGACAACTTCATAACAAACGTTAGCTCGGCATAAACAGCTTCGATCCTGATCAGCTTCAAAATAACTCAAAGTCTGATCTGTTTCCACACTGTTTTCATAACTCTACATGGTTGTGATTGGCAGTAACATTTTCAAATGCATAGGATTGTGCTAAATAGTAAAAAGAGCAGACTCTTTTCAGAGGGCGCCTTCAAAATCCCCAGATCTGGGTCTATATTGTTTGCAATGAACTTATAAACTTGGACCATGTAGTGTAACGGTGAAAAGTAATTGTTAATTTAATTAATTAATTAGGTAAAGTAATTTAATCATTACTTTTGGAAAAACATAGTAATTCAATTGGTAATTTAATTGCATTTTATCCACTTATTGGTTATTTATTTAATTACCATGCTAAGTAATTGACCCCATGTCTGCTCCTTATACCGACCTTTGCTGCAGTTCTCTAAAAAGGACAATTATGTCTAACGTTTTACTGTTGCGATATCGTTTGCTTAAATTCAACGTCTGCCGTTTTTCTCAAATACATAACGGACATTTTGACAGGAAAATAACTTAATGACGAGTGACAAACATCTTGAATCCAGATCATACGCCGCGTTACGCGTTGTCTGATCTGTATTGAAGCTGTTTGCAAATTAAGCAAATTTATATCTACTCCCTATAACGACTCCCTTCGAAAAACGCGCACAATTTTTGTCTCCCATTGGATGTCGTTGTAGAGGGGGCGCTGTACCATGAGCTAAAAACACTGTCAACTCTTCCACTGACAGGTTGTCTAAATTGTTGTTAGCATTCTTGTTTTCAAATATTGACTGTATAAACGTTGATGATCGACGTCTGACAGATTGCAGCTACGAGTGATGTCATCATTGGCAGTAGAATCGTTAAACACATTTAAAGACGACGGCCAAAAACTATCAAAACAGACAGTGTCTGTGATTTTAACGCGTTTGAGATAAGTCTGAAATCATTTTCAAACTGTTGGTTGGTCAGATTGAAGTATTCTGCTCAAATGTGAGCAATCAAAGGTTTGATAACGATCTCAGACTCGGTTCAAAAGCTTTTTAAGCATGAGACTAGGTATCACGTAGTGTAGAAATTAATCAATGTTGATATATATTATCCTACCCCATCTATATGAAACTACATGTACATTCAAACACAATACACGTAAGTCTTGAGAAATAGTACGTATTGTTTGGAAAGTTGAAACAAATATGGGGATATAAGACGTCCAACTAATTGGCATCTCGACACATCAATATCATATAATTGTTGCACTGTGACAGAATCAACATGAGAAAGAGTTTACAGAAGAAAGAAAATCAAAACTATCGCAGTCATAGAACTAGTATAGGTTGGTATCGTTTGTCTGTGCTCCATAAACGCTCTTATTGTCAAAATGAGACAGCATTACTGTTTTATTACATTGCACGATTCGGCGCTTCTCCCTCTTTAGGACCATTTTCGATGGACAGATTGACGTCTGCCATATTTGATTGGGTTACATCGGCAGCGAAATGGTCTGGATCTATTCGAGTATTTCCATATACTTCCGGTATTGGCAGATACCTTCGGCTAACTTCCGGTTGTGTAGTGGAGTTGCTGCGACAACTAACGATTGATTAACACTTGACGTCATGGAATCCCCTGATTTTTTTTATTTAGAACACAAAACAGAAACATTATGATTTTCTGGCACTAACATGTTAACGGAATTGGTACAATGTCATTTAGATCACATGTAGATTAACGTTATTACGGAGAGAATATTACCATATATTAATTATCATAACTACTATTGAAGTATTCGCTATTATGGCCATAGCTTTATTATATTGAATTGATGTCATGATTATTTTATTGTAACTGTTTTTGAAGATTTAGGCTGGTGTAGTAATGAAGATTTTAGTGATTATAATGATGTTTACAGTTATTATAAGTAATAGGAACAACTGTTCTACTGTAATGGTTGCTGTTGCTATTATCAATATTACTATTTGCCCTTGATATATGATATGAGCAGAACGTGATCGTTCATAATAAACAACAATTAATTATTATAGTACATATACTTAAGTTGTCTTCATTTCTATTAACTTTTTGTTTTAAGTATGAATAATTGTTACTTAAGCATTTTTCAAGTTTTCAGTATAATATTATATAACTATTAGATGGCAGTTAGCGTGACATTCAAGCCGAGGGTGACATTCTTGTTTTCGAGGGTTGACAATTTGAATGTCACGCAAACGGCCATCTAATATTTATTTTATTTCACCGAGCTTATCAACCTTTGCTGTGGAATCGTCTCGTTCGTATCTTATAAAATATGTTGAGAGCAGCCTTGCACGTAACGCGGGAAACGACGTCGACGTCTACGACGTCACATTGTTTATATCATTACAAAAAAAGAAGAATAGAGAAAATATCATCATATAGAGTGATACCAAGAATATCATATAGAGTGACAGTATTTTGATAGATATAAAAGACATGCAAATCTATGGGAAATTGACATTGTAACTCAAAGCGGGGTGTCATAACGTGTATTGCTACTTGGCGCCAGACTTGGTCATTGTTTTAATGGTTGTCTATCAATATTTTGTCAACGATTGCATGTAGACAATAATAGTATCAATTTGTCTTTGAGATAAATATTGACCGAGATATTGAAATAGAAGTTATTGTTATATAGTTACGTACGATATTACCTGAGTAATACAGCAAACCCGTCCATTCGAATTTATTTATCCCGTTACAAGAAAAGTGACATTCGAGAGTGAAACCAACTTTCCCACGGATCAACTATGAATACAAGTTAGAATTTGATCAGTTGCCGCGTAAGTGGTTAAAGTAGACTATAACATTTGATAACAATTTGTGAGACGTGTGTCAACTAGATGGGATCCCCTAGTTTCTAGACGTCTAATCTGGATCTAAAGTATTTGCGAGTACCAGTAATGTCGCGATTAACCAAAGAATGTTACTATGTAACTGTATAGTACAGAAAACCGTTTAGAGATAGAGGTGAGACGTGGCGATTTCTGGCGTCTCATCTGGGCCAGCACTGTTTATTCGGGACATTCTATGGTGATACATGTACTCGATGTTATTAGATAGTCTAAGGAGATGCAATACATTAATGTTATCACAAGAAAATGAGGCACTGATGAGCGTTTGTTCACCCTGTGGGTCAGTGTTATTGGAAATATCAACAATTCGTTTTCAGACGTTATTAGGTCACGCTATGGCAGCCATAACAGATGGATGATTCCAAGTCTCGTGTCATAGATATATGATAATTGCGTGTGCGATATATTAGGTGATTTGTGAAATGTCAACGCATTTAGAACAGACCGTCGAAACAGCAGTCGTCAGTGATTTAGACACACGAGCAGCGTGACTTAAACAAAGACAATACTGTCAGAGTTAACGGTGTAGACCAGATTAGCTTATTAGTGTGAGAAAAACGACATCTATTTACGGAGTAATTTAACGGAATTCTTAAATTGCTTAAGATAAGGATGGTGTTTACAATGTTGAAATCCACATGACCGTTCAAACCCTATGGTGACTACACATTTAAATTGTCTCAAAACAGATTATTCTGATGGAGTCACACATATGACTTATTACATACATAACCTAGAACATGTTTGTACATTCAACTTTACCCATTTATCTTGAACCCATGATGCTTTACAGTTTAAGACTGTAAATCCTTGTCAAATCTAGAGATATTGATCAACGCCTTTAGTTAATGTCGTTTATGGCGTACGCTATGCATTATGTGTGATTTTAATATACTGTTTGCAGTTTTAGCTATGCTTAGCTAAATAACAAGGTGGACAAAAAAGAATCTCGATTCTGATCTCTATCATTTTTCTATGCTTTGCTTTTTGTTTAATATCTCATTTGCATATCATAGTAGTAATTAATTTGAAGCTAAATTATGTAAAAACAGAATAACCTAATTATATACATACAGAATAACCTTATTATATTCATACAGAACAACATAATTATATACATACAGTATAACATAACTGTATACATACAGTATAACATAATTATATACATACAGTATAACATAATTATATTCATACAGAACAACATAATTATATACATACAGTATAACATAATTATTTTCATCTTTTTCAGGTATATGTCATATGCATATAAGCAATGGTGTGTTAATATTCTTATCACATAAGTTGCGTTCTGGGAGTGGAATAAAGCCATTATATAGATAGCGTAATCCACTAGTGAAATATCGTTTAACTTTTGTGGGTTCCGGCCAAACCCTTTCGTCCACAGGAACTGCACGTAGCTGGATACCAAATGGCGTAATCTGCGATGACGTCGCCGTAAACAACGTCAGGTTTCGGCGGAAAATATATATAGCAAAAGACTACAAACTACGGCGTCGATTGATTCAAAAGGTGTTTAAAATTGTTATGTGATAAAAAGAATCTGACATTCGTGCCCATTACTTATCATTTGAAAAAAAACCGTTGACTAAAATTTATGAAGCTCGCCAAGGCGAGTCGAGTCATATTATTTGTATTCAATTCGTTTATTTAAAATGATAAACGATGAGCACTCGTGTAAGATCCTCTATTTATCTATTTATTTGATAGTGTCGTATAGGTCAAAGGTGGTTTTATAACATGTTTATGTACATAAATGAATGATGCATGACACTCTAATAAACAAGTATTTCTATATATATGTTTGCCTATCATACAGTAAAACTTCTCTATTACGACCACTAAGACAAAAGCTAATTGATTGTATGAAAGCCAGGTAAAAGTCTAAAGAAAGGTGACAGTAAAACAGAAAGCTCCTACATCATCTGTCTTAACGACCTAATAATCAGCACAATTAAGTGATCGTTATAGAGAGGTTTTACTGTACAAGCTAACTAGATGCGTGTTTTAACCTTCTACACGCTGCGTTCGACTGTGTGATAACTGTTGCCTACAGTTTGGGTCCAGGGTTACCTGCTGGGTTAAAATGGTAATATTTACATTCGCTCTCATGCAATTCCATTGAACAAAATGACGTTATTCTATATAAACGCAATTTCTCTATGTGCGGGACTTGTAGACACCTTTCTGCAGAGGAGGCAGGGCCTATAGTTCTGCTCTCCGCGAATCATTTTGTTGCGTTGCTTCAGTAACGCCGCTATGGCTGTTTCTTTCAGGGTATTTCAAGTTATTCGTGTTAAAACCCTGTAATGTGGATTAAACATGCATACGTATTAATAAAAAAAAAGTTCAATTAATATTAGAAATTACAGCGAATATAATGTAAAAAATAAAAAATGAACTGAATTTTTTCGGCATTTAAGCGAAATAAACGACAGAAAATGATCGGCAAATTTACCATGAACGCCGAAAAAATCAGGTCATTTTTTAATTTATTTCTGCATATAGCATATGTACTGCAGGAACGAATGTCCATGGCAAACACCTATGAATCAGATACACGTCTGATTAGACGTAAAATTATTTTTAATTCAAATTCAAATAAACCGTCATCATTCAAACATATTTTTAATTTCATACATTTTATTGTGTTGTGTTTCACTGTGTTTATTTTGGAAATAATAATGTATTTGCCACAATATTTGTGTTAAACAAACACAAGATGGAGAAATTTCGGCTAATTATAAACTGTGTTGTCGTGGGGTTTTGATATGCCCAGAATGAACATATTAATATCCAATCTACTTTAACCAAATAACAAGTAGTTTCCTCATCTCATCTCGACAACTATGGTTTTCAATACAATATTAGTATTGCTAAGGAAATACTTTATTAGTATAAAGCGCATACATTTAACGAACATGAATAAAACTAAACTCGAGCAATCAATCAGCCAATTATCTTTGTGCTTACACTATATCACTAAATTCAAATAGACGCGATGTGCAGACCATTGCCGCTGTACAGCAATACAATCCAGTGTTCTGCTGAACATGCTGTGTATTTTTTATTTAAAACGATGACTGATCAAACAATGAACTAGTACTGTTACACATTTTAGTCTGCCTACGGATCGAAAATAAGGCTCTGGAAAATGGGTCTCATGGCATGTCGTGTAGACGGGCAACATCCACTTGATTTATATTCAGCATATGTATACGAACAATTCTAGGGGGGATGTAAAGTTCTTAGGCGCGTATTAAGGTCAGAAATAGGTCAAAGGTCATTGGGTGCAGATTTTTGCATACCATAATATAAACCTAACTTTATTTACATTTCAAATATATCAAATGAACTATTATTGGTTACAATTAGTTCACAAATGTCTGTACTTGCTAAATATTAGCAAAAAAGTAAAATATTACTGTCAATGTCCTTTTCCAGGGGCAATAACTCTGATTTTCCTCATTCTTTTTTATATTTTTTATAGTTATTCCTTCGTTATTTTTGTCTGTGTTCTTATAACATCAAATTATTTTTATGTTTCTTTACACCTTTGACATAAAGTAACAATTCTAAATGCAAATGGAAGTAAATAATACAGCCAATGCCCTTTTCCAGGGGCAATAACTCTGATTTTTCTCTTTCTATTTTATTTTTTATGGGAATTTGTTTTCGTTAGGTTTTGACTGTTTTCTTATAACATCAAACTTTTGTATGTTTCTTTACACCTTTGACATAAAGCAACGGTTCAATATGCAAATAAAAGTAAAAATTACAGTCAATGCTCTATTCCAGGGACAATAACTCTGTTTTTTCTGTTCCATATCTCCTTTTTTAATAGGAATTAATTGTTATGCTATTTGCAATCACTCATAGATAACCTAAAAAACTTTAATTTATTTAATGTATTATTGGTCGAAAAATCTAGAAATAGAATTTTCGTGACAGAAAAAACAATTATAAGTCACAAACAAGGGCGGTAACTCTTAAAATAAGCCAGTAAATCACGTATTCTGTTCATTTCTGCTATAATAGCTGGGCACATTAGAGAAAAAATCATAAACTTGATATACAATCATCAAAGTAGGTTTACATAATATACTGATATGGCCTTTCTTTCAACAAAAAGCCCTTTTGCACCGTAAACATTCAAAATGGCCGCTATTGTTCAAGATGGCCGCCATTTTCGGTTCTCATATACCATTTCTCTTCTAACATTTGACATGTATGACCAAATTTTATACTTTTGGTGTTGAAATATATGTTTTTAAGCATTGGCAAGGTAATCAAGAAAATTTTAAATTGATTTGAAGCTTACTTTAATGCATAATGACCAATGTTTGAAAAAGAAACATGTTTGCTTTAAGATGACCGTTACCTTTTGCACTAATGATTAAATTCTTTTCTTAAATTTTCTCATACATGACCATTAGTCAAACTTTCGGAGTCAAAGGTAGTGTTAAAATCACTAATTTTGTGATTGTATATGTTTAATTGGGTATTGACTTACTTTTGGCAAATACATATACATTGTATATATATATATATGATTTAAAAAAATAGATGATGTATTATAGGCTTTTAAAAACAATTTTATTTCTTCAAACAATGCGCGACGCGTTTCACTATATAGCATCAGGCGCAATATGGTTTATGAATAGTAAAGTAGTAAATCCTGTTTGTTGTTGTATTATTGCTTATGATGTGTGTATATATTCATTGTCATATTCACAAATTTATTAATCTGAACAAAAGCGGCAACATCGAAAATACAGGCATCTGTCACTGCAATCAGTTTTCTTTAGCGCATACGCTTAATCTTCGCAACTATATGTATATCTATATCCAATAAATAGCAGCCTAGTCTAATGTATCAGCAATATATTTCCTTCATTCACACTCTACTGGACACT
Source organism: Gari tellinella (assembly GCA_922989275.2). Classification (NCBI taxonomy): domain Eukaryota; kingdom Metazoa; phylum Mollusca; class Bivalvia; order Cardiida; family Psammobiidae; genus Gari; species Gari tellinella. Next base: position 11,400,334 of record OV277868.1, read on the forward strand.
TATATTATTTTGCGTAATGCCACAAAACACAAGCTATTTAGTATGCAAATAATTTCGTGAGTTTAAACAAAGCTGCTTGGCTTGTAGGAATTGCGAAGTAAGGTTTTTTCCACTATCAGGCAAACACGTCCAGTCCAACATAAAAAATTGCATTAAATACAACTTATCTAATGGCTTGTCATACATAGCAATCGCAATGTTTTCAAGACTTTACTGTTTCTACATTTTAACTAATAGTAAATAAACAATAAATTGTAAATGTAAAATATTTTCCATGAAATGCATTCGACGTGGTCCATGCAGCCTTTTCTCTTTCCATATGAAAACCATCTAATACGAATTAACAGAACACGAAATATAATGCGTTGATTGTGTATGTTCAGATCTCACAGGGTCAATTAACAAAAATATTAACTTCATTACGGGAAACCAGCTCAAGTTTGATTGTTGTACAAAGGAAACCAACTCTTTCTGTATACCAAGATCTTTTAGCAAAGGTAATTCTAAGCCCTTGCTGCACTGGGCGGTTTTGTAAGATGTATTTTGTATTTCGACAAGTGAAAAATCGAAAGACGCATCCAATGCTGTAGACCAATTTGTTGAGACAGCGTTAAAGGATGCTGAAACAAAAGACATTAGCCATATTTTGTTGGACGCGATGTGATTGCAGAACCCTCTCATTGGTTTAGGACTTTACAAATTATTGATTCAAGGAGTGCAACACCGACTATTTGCTCCACCCAAAAAACAAAGTCAAAGACATTAGCAAGTGTTTATAGAGACACGAGATCAGACAAGCAACAAGTATCGAAACAGATAAGACATGACCTTATTAAAGCTCGAGAAAGATCTCAAGGATGTCAGACATTCGGAGAGTATGCTCAAGAATTTGTTCAGTCGGTATATTCCCATTTCACAGGCACACCTACTCGCATTGATGTCACATTTGATACCTTGGGAGCAGATCTATCAAAGCTGCCACTGCAAAAAATCACAGGTCCAGAAGACCCACTACCTGGACCCACTACCGCATGTCAGAGAGCCATACCTTGTGCTCGACGAGAAGTAGAAATACATGTACATTGCCGAGTTTCTATCATCTGAATGACACATTATTATCACAAGGGTTGCTTGTTGTAGCAGATGGAACGTTCGTAGGCGTTATAAATGCAAAGTCATATAGCTTCCATGCTGATAAGTTGTCGGTCGATAATAAAGAAGCTGACAATCAATAGAATGATATTCTATGCTAAGGATGCTGTTGCAAGCGGGTTTGATCGTCTGATTGTTATATGCAGGGACACAGACGTAATACTGTTGATGCTTTGTAGGAAATGACGTGTTAATATGGATGTTATCCGGTACAGCAAAGCAAAGGGGATGATTCCTTGTTAACAAAATATATGAGGCACTCAAGGTCGACAAAACATCATAGGTTTCCATACCTTAACTGGTATATAGACACTTGCTGGTATAGGCAACTCATGAAAGTCAAGACAGCCTTGGACCCCATACACACACACTAATTATGTATCACCCCCAATTGGATAAGATATCCCTCTATCCCAATGGCATACATGCAACTCGCGTCTTGCTATTGCAAGACAAAGTGCAGCTCGGCAAAATGTGCTTGCTATAAAAGGCATCAAGCATGCATGTATGAATGTGGTTGTGAGGCAACACACTGTGTAACTCAGATTAATTGGTAGTATGCGTCTTTATAAGAATCCCCACATTCTCACTTTTGCTAGACGCGTCATTGTAAACTGAATGTATGTAGATCGATGATCTGATTGTTTCATAATGAAGCATACTGCATGTCTTAGTACATCCAATTGGTGATGAAAGTTCTGTAAAGTTATTCGCAAGTTTGGTCAAATGATACCACGAGTGTATGGTTTGTGATTGTTCTTCTTCGTTCAAATATCTCTAAAAGGATATTGATATTGTAAACGTTCATTTGTAAAACTGTACGTTAAAGTATGTGAATAATTATACAGAATGTTTACATCTAATTCATTTGGTATGTGTTAAAATTACACGTATACAGGCTGTAAAGCACAACTTCCCGTCACAAAATTGTAAATACACCATGTTTTAGCCAGATACATAGTAATAACCCTTGGATTTGTCACAAAACCAACGATAACATTTTATAGAAATTCGAACCTAACATAGTCATCCATTATGTATGTTCATGTCAATACAGTGTTCCTAAGAAAGTAATACTTAATATAATGATACTTCCCCAAAGTGAATTTAAGAGAAACTCATTTGGCATCGCACACAATCCAATCTTTTGGCTTTTTTATATATCGGGGTTGTCTGTATGTATACCCTAAAACGCATATTTCAGTGATGAATTTCCATAGTGAATTACTGCTTCATGTCACAAAGTAGTTTGATTTTATAAGAAAACAGACGATAAATAATAAACAAACAAACAAAAAAACATAAAAAAGAAAGAAGAAAACCCAGAGTTATTGCCTAAAGAAAGAACAATGACTGTAAGATTACATTTGATTTGATTATTTAATTGCTGTTTGTATTAAAATGTACTAGGTAAACCCAAACAAATTCGATATTATAAGAAAACAGTAAAAAATAACGCAAACAATTCCCATTAATAATTGTTTAATTTGACTCATTTTAAAAATGATTTTACAAACTTACTATAACAATTTTATAATCTTGGTAATAATATTGAAAGAATTTCCATGTTTCCATGCATCTCAATATTGTATCATTTTTATTGTGAATGTAGTTATTTGTCTTTCTCGCTTTGTAGGTACATTAATATAATTTCATGTGGCGCTTTTGAACGCACAGCTCCTGTGTGAAAAGAGCGCTATATAAATCGGGTATAATAATAATAATAATAATAATTAAATATAAAATAGGAATGGAAAAACAAGAGTTATTGCCCCTGGAAAACAGCACTAACAGTAATATTAACTTTTATTTGCATATTGAACCGCTCCTTTATGTCAAAAGTGTAAACAAACATAAAACATTTTAAGAAAACAGTACAAAAAAACGAAAACTAATTCCCATTTAAAATTAAATATGGAACTGAAAGATCAGAGTTATTGCCCATGGAATAGAGCATTGACTATAATATTTACTTTTATTTGCATATTGAACTGCTCCTTTGTGTCAAAAGTGTACACAAACATAAACACATTATGAGAAAACAGTCAAAAAATAACGAAAACAAATTCCTATTAAAAAAGAGATATGGAACAGAAAAAACAGAGTTATTGCCCCTGGAATAGAGCATTGACTGTAATTTTTACTTTTATTTGCATATTGAATCGTTGCTTTATGTCAAAGGTGTAAAGAAACATACAAAAGTTTGATGTTATAAGAAAACAGTCAAAAACTAACGAAAACAAATTCCCATAAAAAATAAAATAGAAAGAGAAAAATCAGAGTTATTGCCCCTGGAAAAGGGCATTGGCTGTATTATTTACTTCCATTTGCATTTAGAAATGTTACTTTATGTCAAAGGTGTAAAGAAACATAAAAATAATTAGATTTTATAAGAACACAGACAAAAATAACAAAAAAAATAACTATAAAAATATAAAAAAGAATGAGGAAAATCAGAGTTATTGCCCCTGGAAAAGGACATTGACAGTAATATTTTACTTTTTTGCTAATATTTAGCAAGTACAGACATTTGTGAACTAATTGTAACCAATAATAGTTCATTTGATATATTTGAAATGTAAATAAAGTTAGGTTTATATTATGGTATGCAAAAATCTGCACCCGTTGACCTTTGACCTCATTTCTGACCTTAATTTGAACTTTTCGACTTTACATCCCCCCTAGAATTTCTAAGATATGTTCACTGAACACGAATCAGGTGGATGTAACCCGTCTACACGACATGCCATGAGGGGTCAAAAACGGTCAAAATGTTGGTAGACTATTTGGCAAATAATGATATCTGCCCGTGTTGGATATATGCTGAAATAAACTGGAGGCTTTGTTGTACTTTTAAATCAATTATGACATTTTGTTCATGTAAATATTTTATAATACAACGACTCCCAATGGGAGGCACAGATTGTGTGTGTTGTTCAGAGGGAGTCGTTTTAGGGAGTGAAATTTTGACTCGGCTTGCCTAAGCAAACAGCTTGAATCAAGATCAGACGCCGCGTAACGCGGTGTCTGATCTAGATTCAAGCTGTTTGTCACTCGTCATTATATTTCTTGTATAAAATATCCACTTATATTTAACTTTGAGTTAAAACAGCAGACGACACTTTTATGCAGACGATATTGCAGCAGTTAAAGCGCTAGACATATTTATTCAGTTTCGGAAACTGCGGCAAGGGTCGTTTTAAGGAGGGAGTCGTTGTTGGGAGGGTCGTTGTCGGGAGGGAACACTGTATTGTGCACACGTCATCAAAGTTTACGATACGGTCAGATAAATCCCCTCATCAGACTCATAATACCTTTGCTACCAGAGTAGAATATTAATTGGGGTGAACATGATCAATAATGGCATTCAGACCACTTTTACATTGATGTGAGTAGTGTTATGTCATAAACATATAACAATAAGTCTCACATACATATGTATACAATGTATCTGAATTTTTTGTACAATTGTCCTCTTTCAAATTACAGCTATTTCTTTTATAGACAACTACATAGTACTTGCCTGTATACACTGGCTTTAAACTGCTGTTGATAAATTATTATTATGGGCGCAATGGCGCCTTGTCTAAATATCTCGCCATGTTTTGATAAATCGTTTAATAAAAAACTTGAAATCTGATCGATTAGTAAGAAAAGTCATAATATCAGTGATAAATTCAATTCATGAAAACAAATTAATCTACTTTTATTTCTACTAGAAATCTGCTACTGACAATAATAGTAATACGTATCATCATCATCACCATCTTTGTCACTAGTTGCCGCTGTAGCTAATTCGGTTTGATGTGTGTCATCCAACCCCTTACTACGACACTTTGAAACGGTCCATTGTAGTCGTGACGTCACCCTTGTTACATACTCGATTTAAAATAAAATAAAGTGCTGATTTAATTAACTATTTTACATCCATCATTTAATACAATTTAAAACGTTTCCTTTTTAATTTTCTTACAGTTGTATTTTTATGTCATGAAAGAATCTTTACTCTTTGAACAGACTTGAAAAATCTTAACCATACAATACGTTTCTTCGTAGGCTGTGAATATTTGATATGAAGAGCATCCTTGATATGCAGAGCATAAACATGTTCTAGATGTTGTGTACCGAACCTTCTAGATTCTCTGAGATCCTGGCGGCATATACGACATCAATTTGTTTGCGATTAAACGGTTATTACGGTAAGGCAAACTAATCACCAGCTAGACAACTGTATTGATATTGATTAACACGTACAAGCCTTTCCAGATTTCAATTTCTTCTGTAAATATTTGAATAGTTACACTCTAAACAAAATCCAATTGAAAAGCCTAAAGGATAGCAGTCTAGGAGGAATATTGCTTGTAAACTATTGCTACACGTGTGTATGGGATGCTACCATTATTGGAGCGCTGCTGAACAATAAGCTCTGTATATTCCAGTTCGGTCCACTGCAATGTCAGTAGGCTTAAGCTAGTATATTTTTGTCTGTTTGTACCGAAGTTTCACTCCTTAGAAAATGTTTATATCCAGTTTGTATATAAAAGTATTCGAAAGACAAGAGAACTCTAATGCTATAGGTACACAGCAAAAGAATTACTAACACATTAGTTCGTAACACATAGTGAAATACCAATGACAAACCAATAGAAATGTTACAAGGTAAAAGGCATAGAAAAATCTGAGTTGTGTTTTATTTCACATGATAAATGCAGCATCTTGATATATATGTTATCCAGTCAATGCAAATATCTTGACCGGTGGTCACGTAGAAACAATTCGTCTAACTAACTCTTTTTCCGCTCATCAAGTCAACAGTAGTTTGGCAGAATATTGCAGACAAAATGGTAAACTATTTGTCGCAGATGGGGACGAAAACAGAATAGGGTTTGTTTGACAAAATAAAGCAGACCAATTCTTCACTCATCCCATGTATATATTCTTGTGATACGCCAAATATGTCGGCCTTATTTGTGCAGTGCGTGTCACTTTTTAACATGTACTACATTCTCGTTTACCCCGTCCCTTTGTACGCTCAGCAACGTATAGTGTACGTCCTTTAACCTTCATTGCTTAGTAATTTATACAGTTCAGAAGTAACAGTAACAACTGAAAAGGTTCCGCTTTAAATGAGTTTTACTGAGAGCCAATGTACGAGTACACTCGTTATTAAACATAGCATATCACGTAACCAATTAAAGTGGCGCCTGTATTTATATATATATCCTTTGTGTTTTATTATTTGTCATTATATTTGTGATGCATTACAATATTATAATATGAACTTCTCCTATTCCCATGCTGGTGGGTCATTCAAGAGAGGTTGTACTGTATAGTGTGAAACTCTGTAAAGATTGGACATGAATGTCTCTAAAACATGCAAGTCTTCAATACAGTATACAGTGCTCCCTCTCTGTAACGGCCCTCCCAACAACGATTCCCTCCTTACAATAACAATTGCCGCTTTCCCCACAAACAAGGTATTTATGTCAAACCTATTTACCGCTGCAATGTCGTCTGCTTAAAATTGTCGTTTGCGGTTTTTCTCAAAGTTACATAATGGACATTTTGACAGAAAAAAACGTAATGACGAGTGACAAATAGCTTGGATCCAGATCAGACGTCGCGTTACGCGGCGTCTGATCTGGATTCAAACTGTTTTTAAATGTAAGCAAATTTCCCTCCTTCTAACGACTTCTTCCGAACAACGCACACATTCGTTGTCTCCCATTGAGTGTTGTTGAAGACAGGGAGCACTGTAATAGCAAACTAGAAATCTCCTTTTTGCGCTATTTACTTTACGTTTGACCCGCATTATGTTACCGTCTATATTGTAGACTGATGTTTTGGCTGTTTAATACAAGTTTGACTGTATTTCGAAAGACAATCAATATTTCCATTATGCCTCTGATTTTCCAAGAAATGCTATTTGTTCTGGCAAGTGACAGTATTCGCTGCCAACGAAACAGTCATTCAAGTTTAATGTTGTTGAATTAAATTGAAACCATTAACTAAGAGAAATGTAAGACTTCGAGCGCAATGATTTCAACAATAATAAATTGATTCTTTTGCGGAAAAACGCATTTCAATTGAATTTGTTTAGAATTTGTGTCATTTAACATTGCATATTCACGCAATAAGCAGACAATAAACATACAAATATAAAGCTATAAAATAAAACAGGACTGGCGTCAAGATTTGGTATAAAGTTTGTTAAAGAATAGTGGTAGTCAATCAGTATCATTATGATATACGTTTGTGAAAACATTTCTTGTAAATAAAGCAATAAAAAAATAATTAGGACAGTCGATTCGTAAGATCTTTTTATAAAATCGGGACTCCAATTATAACATTCATTTAATTGTTGGAGTGCACTATAACGTATGGATACTGTTGTATTATGTTATATGTACAATGCAGGACGTCATTGTGCTCGGTTATATGTAGGACACTTTTGTCTAAGTTATATGTAGGACAAAATTTATTAAGGTTATATGTCAGAAACTGTCGTATTAGGTTATATGTTATGACAATAATGTACTAAGTTATATGTACAACGATATTGTACATGCATAAATTAATATATGTGGCGCTAATGTATTACTATTGTATTAGCCTATCTGTAGGACACTTTTGTATTAGGTAATATGTAGGACACCATTGTATTAGGTTCTACGCAGGAAACTGCTATATTAGTTTATATGTAGGACACTATTGTATTAGGTCATCTGTAGGATACAAATGTATCATGTAATTTGTAGGACATTCTTTCTTAGGTCACTTGTATGACAATAGTGTATGATGTTATATGTAGGACCCTATTGCATTAATTTAAATGAAGAACAATTTTGTATTAGGTTATTTGTTCGACGCTATTGTATTAGTTATATGTAGGACGCTATTGCATTAGGTAATATATAGGTCACTATTGTATTAAAAATGGTTATGAAGTCACAATGACAGTGAAAGGGTTAAGTGACCATGTTGACAGTGGTTGAGATTAATCAATATAAAATTTAATTCAATGTAATATTGCGTGCTTACAGACGTCGTCTGCTAATGTTTTCATCTGCTAGGCAAATCTTGAGTTTTCTACCTACATTGTGCTATTGAACATTGAGGATCACTCAATGGTAAAGGGGTACTGCAAAGGTTTGGGCAATTTGTGTTCCAACGTCATCTGCTTAATATATCATATTGAAAATGCCGTGTGCTTATTATTCTTTCGATATAGCATAGGGTCAAATGAATTTCTCGTAATTGTGTTAAGTCTGTAAAGTTGTCATCTTTGGAAGTGTCGTTATCGGCTTAGGTTCATTAGAACAGGTGACCTTTCATTGTAAAGACGAAGACGAAGACGAAGTCGACCAACAGTTAACACTGTCTTTTACGACCATAAACCCTTTCATGATCAAATTTAGAGTGAGGTGTTTACCCCTTCATCGCCATATTGTCGTCTGCTTCAATATCGATATCTGCAATATCGTTCCAAGGATATATTTAAAGCAGTATAACTGACGTTATTTCAAAACAAGTGGCAAACAGTTTTGATCCTGATCATACGCCGTGTTACGCGGCGTCTTATCAGTATCAAAACGGTTTGCTAATACGCTTTATGACGGCAATAAGAGTGAAAGTGTTAAAAAGATTACTAATTGATTGTATACAAGACAGATGTGTGTGCGAGTTGGGGCTCGGTAACACTAGTTTTCAACATCTTCGTGTAGAAACCCGGAATAGCGTTAGGCACCCTGGCCTGATTCACATTGAGTCTGAAAACATAGACATAGCCAACAGCAAGTAACAAGGTTGATGTACATGTGAACGTCATCCTGAGTCACTGTAAAGATTGTCGGCGATGCCGGGGACAACATTTAGTAGACTGGTCACGTGTCCAATCCTCATCCCCAGAGACCTTCTTACCATGCCATGTTTCTGGGTCTTAATTGTCATGCTGGGACGTTTCTGTTTACTTTTCTGATACAATCCCCTTTGTCAAGAACTAAAAGGAAGGCATGTCGATTGTTTGCTTTGCAACAAAATCATCTTCCTGAAATCATCATTATCATCTCATCTCATCATCCCTCATCATTTATCGGCGCTATATGACATATTATGGGTCGCGATGACGTAAACCCAAACTCATCCATCCATCCAAGCCTGGCCACGGATGGCCTCCGCCTGAGTGTATTAGGAAACTTGTTGTTCCCCTTAGCTATGGGGAATACCATTGTATCTTTGTCACCTACACAAGTTCCCAAGTTGTCGCCACGCATACCTATCTTGTCGACACCCCAGTCAAGGTCATTGACACCGGTGTTATACTGTTGTCGTCACTAAAGCTTTTAAAGCCAACTATAAACTAGTTCTAAACATTGTATTGCGGTTGCGTCTTAACCATTTTGTGTCTAGCGTCCAAAAAAGGAAAATAGGCAAACGATGTAGACTCTGATCAGACAACACATATAGCGGTATCTGGAATTCCAATATAAAACAAAACGAAAATGGAATTCCAGACCTTGCACCCCTTACATAAAAATGGACTAATCTTATATAGTATCCGCATGGACTAATCCACTGGGCTCAAATAGATTAAATACAGTAACTGTAAACAAGCTCTGCGGAGAGGATTAAGCCAGAGTAGTAATGCATTTGCCAAGGTAAGCTATTTTGATCGTAGATTTGCAAATAGGTTCATTTAGCAGGTATTATATTTCATAGTGAATGTTCTTGAGACACTGCTAATAAAGGTGTATTTACCCAGACAATTTCGTGAACTGGACTGTTCACTTGATCACTGGCGACTGAACTGTAGTCGACGGGTGTTACTTCCCTTTGCTACTACCGGAAGTGGCAGTAAAGAAAGGGTTGTAAACCTTGCTGAGTCGGAACGCCCTCCAGATCCGAGAGAACCCCAGCGTTATGAACAGGGACCAGGGGGCGTTCCGACTCAGCAAGGTTTACAACCCTTTGTTTACTTCCACTTCCGGTAGTAGCAAAGGGAAGTAACACCCGTCGACTACAGTTCAGTCGCCAGTGATCAAGTGAACAGTCCAGTTCACGAAACTGTCTGGGTAAATATACCTTTACTAGCAGTGTCTCAAGAACATTCACTATGAAATATTTTGATCGTCCTGTGGCCTGTGTCCGTCGTCAACAATTTCTTTAAACGACATCTCCTGAACAACTTGATAGATTTTTACCAAACTTGGCAGGAATGGTCCTTGTATGGTCCTCTGAATGGTCCGTGTATGGTCCTCTTTCAAAGTTATTCAAATTGTTCAGGGCCGTTGCATATCTAGGTCACATGAGCAAAAAGTAGATTGTTTCAATAAAAACTTCAAAAATCTTCTGTTTCTGAACCACAGCACACTGAGCTTAGCTATTTGGGCAAAAGAATTATCTACAGGTGCTCTATCAAGATTGTTTGAATTATGTCCCTTGGGTAAAAAATAACCCTGCCCCTTTGGTCACAAATTCACAAAGAGGTATACATTTGTATTTCGAAATTTTCTAACATCTTTTTCTATGAAACTACTTTGATATTTGGCACGGTGACATTTCTAGAGGTAGTTTACCAATATTGTTCATCTGGTTCCAGTCCGTTGCATATCAAGGTCAGAGGAGCTATTTAAAATAGATTTATTCAGATAAAACTTCTTGTCTGAAACCACAGTACCGTGAGCTTAGATATTTGGCACAAAGCATCATCTATGGATCCCCTATCGAGATTGTTCAAATTATGGCCCTGTGTAAATAAATGGCCCCGTCCCGTGAATCACAAACTTACACAAAGTTATATAGCGAAACCTTGTCTACTAATCTGAAACTTATATGAGTATAGCTTTAAAATTTGACAAGGTGACGTTTCTAGAGATGTTTTACCAATAGTGTTCAAATGGTTCCGGTCCGTTGAATACCGAGGTCACAGAAGCTAACAGGTCCCTGGGTCATAGTTCACTCATCTGAGAATAGCTGACACAGTAGCTCTTTTGAGAATAAAGACTTTGTTTTCATTGAAAAACTCTATTTAATCTCCTGTGACCTAGATATGCAACCTACTAGAACATGTTCAATGATATTGCTGAAGTACATCTAGAAGTGACACAATGCAACAGGCCTACCATTTCTCCGGATGTTTCCTAAATCTCCGGATATTTTAATTTCTCCGGATCTCAAGATTTTTTTCGAAATCTCCGGAAATTTTCAAAAAAATCCAGAAAAGATTCAAATCCCCGATTCAGTGTTGCAGATAGCACCTTCTCGGACTTTAAAATAAGAGAAAAGCAATAAAAGTATTCCGAATGCTGTTTTTTATTGGTACTAATCGGATCATTGACTGGATTAGCAGCTTGTAAACAACCAATCAAACATGTAATTACCACCTGTGGTTCCAATTCGACTACCGGCTGAGAAGAAGCAGATACGCCATGTACTTTATTTATGACACGTCTTGCATACTACAGAGCGTTGTACACGCTTCTTTTTATGACACGACTGGTTCTCGCATAAAGAGATAGTGTAGTGCAGGTAAAAAGCGAGATTGCCGATATCGTAACGAAGCTATACACGGGAGCAGAATTGCTATACCCAAGAGAAAAAATGCTGCAAAATGAAATCGGCTTTGAATTTTTCAATTTTTTTATTATTCTATTTTGAAAATTAAGGCAGGGTGTCATGAAATTAAGGTAGGACGTACGCGACGCCCTGCTAAAAGTGTCTAGCCATGAGTTTATTTATATGAATATTATAAGCTTACTAGTCCAGGTGGCCTGAAATGTGCAAAATCAGATGTAAGACATTTATACTTTAACTTTTCTAATCCTGAAGCAACCAGTACAGGACCTTATCACAGAGAACAGTTGTCTGGTTGGGGTCTATACTGCTAACATGAATAAATATGTTCAACTATGGATAAAACAGTTGAGTTATCCTAGCAGTATTTATGATGTGTTGTTATTTTTCTTTTATTATAGTATTTTACAGAGTTTATTGAAAGAACGTTAATACTGTTATTCTTTGTGTGTATGCTTTTAATATATATATGATGGCTGTAATGGTGAGATATATATTTGAAAAGAAGGTTTTAAACACAAAAGCGCACAAATAAAGATTTTCGATTTAAAAGCGTGCTTTTTGGAATCGCGGCCTTAAAGGCGCGAAATCAAATTTTGGGAAAATCTTAGGAATTTCTTTTTGAAATTATGGTAGACCTGAAGCCATATATCAAAGCTCTGGCTATTTTAGTTTCAGAGACTGAGGGAGACGTTTGGTGTCAATTTTAACCCGAGGGGCATAACTTTTTGATATAGGACCTGTAAATTGGGATATGTGCTAAATACCTAAACTCTGTGTGCTCGGGTTTCAGACGAGAAGGTTTATTTTTAGTTTTTATCGAAAACTCTGATTTTAGCTCCTGTGGTCTAGATATGAACCCGATAATACCCATTTCTTCACTTTTCGAAAGGAACACCTAGAAGTGTCACCATACCAAAACTCACAGCTATGGGCGTAGTAGTTTTAATGTAGAAGATGTTGCAAATTTCACTATATAACTGTGTAAAACCACGACCCCGGGCTGTAGATGATAATGTGTGCCAACTATCTAAGCTCTGTGTACTAGGGTTTCAGACAAGAAGATATTTTAAGTTTTTATCAAAAACTCTGTTTTTAGCTCCTGTAGCCTAAATATAAAACCGATAACACCTATTTCTTCACTTTCGCAAGGAACATCTAGAAGTGTTACCATACCAACACTCACAGCTATAGACATACATGTAGTAGTTTAAGGGTAAAAAATGTTGCAAATTTCACTATATAACTCTGTGCAAAACCATTACCCCCGGGGCTGGGCCAAATTTGACCTATGGGGAATAATTTGAACAATCTTGATAGAGTACCTGTAGATGACGATATGTGCCAACTATCTAAGCTCTGTGTACTAGGATTTCAGACAAGAAGATGTTTTAAGTTTTCATTGAAATTTTTTTTTGAACAGTTTATTATATTACTCTATGTAAAACTGTGACCCCCAGTGTGGTGTCAATTTCGACCCCAGGGTCTTAATTTGATCAATCTTGATAGAAGACTGTAGATAATGCTATACGCCATAATTCTGGCCCTGGCACTGGCCCTTGTAGTGTTGACAAGAAGAATTTTAAGATTTTTACGATATCTAGGTCACAGGAGCTAAATGGATTTTTACAATGAAAAAATAGTTTTGTCATAAAAAACAGTTACCTTAGCTTAGATATTGGCACACAGTATCATCTACTCAGCAACTGGCAAATCATATTGTCATAATTTCTCAGCTTCCAAGATATTTTACCTTTACACCAATGGTTTTGAGTATTTTTTATTTTATTTGGTGTTTTATGTTGTTTTTATTGGGGTGAGGGTTAAGCAGATCTCAGACTGTCCTAAGTCCCTAACAGGTGGATTCTGATTCTAACACATCCCTTATACTTGGCAGTGTATGTTTGTACAGTAGAACCTCTCTTTTACTACCACTAACAGGAAGGATAACTGTCCGTATAAAGGACATGTGACAGCTTATAGCAATGTGAAAGTAAAACAGAAAGCTCCTGTAGGAGATTTCTGTTTCACTTTCACATTGCTTTAAGCAGTCACCTGTCTTAAACGACACATATTTGACACAACTTAGTGGTCGTGATAGAGAGGTTCTACTGTAACTGATAGGTATTTTGTTTATATATATTGACAATGATGCCCGGACACTAAACGAGACATCAGTTTATGATTTACTATCCAACTCCTGTTCAGTACAGTATACCATGCATCCCCATCTCTACAACGACCCTCCAAACAACGACAATCTCCTCACAAAGGCCCTTGTCACATTTCCCTAAACATTTTAATAATGGCTAACGATTTCACTACTTTGTTTAAACACAAGGGGAAGGGCCGAATCTAATGTTGTAAGAACTTGTGGCCCAACCCCATTTCTTTGTATATATTGAAATAAAATATGTTTAAACTAAAACTAACGATTTCACTGCTGCAATATTGTCTGCTTAAAGTTGCCATCTCCTTTTTTTCTCAAAGTTACAATTAAGTGAGATTTTGATAGAATAATTATAATGGAGAGTGGCAAACAGCTTGAATTCAGATCAGACGCCGCGTGACGCGGCGTCTGATCTGGGATTCAAGCTGTTTGAATAAGTAAGCTAAGTTTTAATTTCCTTCTCTATAACGACTCGCATACATGTACAACACACATCCATCTGTGTGACCCATTGGATGTCGTTGTAGAGAGGGAGCAGTGTAACTCCATTTTTCTCTGCCGTTCACTGATATTACCAGATGACTACAGCCCCGTACAAGGATTCATTACCCATTCAACTAATTCAGCACTCAAAAATATATATACAGATTATGGGGGCATAACAAGTAACAGCTAAAGGGAGGCAATTAAACCAGTCAAATGATAACAGTAAAACGAGTTGCACTTGATTATCCCCCTTAGAATAAACCTTTCAGTACATTTAGGTATCCAATACTGATCCAACATAATTGTTAAATACCGACAAATATGTCTGCTCGGACTGCAGATTGTTTGTCATTTATATTTTAATAAGTAAAACCTACCTATTACAAACACTAAATTGCGTTTATTATTAGGTGTTTACGACAGGTGACTGCTTAATGCAAGGTGACAGTAAAACAGAGATCTCCTTTAGGAGCTTTCTCTCGTATTGTCAACTTGTTTCAAGCCGTCACCTGTCTTTTATACAATTAGCATTCGTTTTATTGGTCGTAATAGAGAGTTTGCTTTATTTTCAGCATACTTTAGGCTACAATATGCTAGGATATACATATGTAGAAACTATTTCTTATGGTGCATCGGCAGTGGTAATATTTACTTCAGCGTAGGAATAATTAGAGCCGTAAAAAGGCATGTTCATGGGGTAATGGATTTAACAAGGGTTGTCTGTAGGACAACAAAGCTCACCGGCACTACATTTCTAAGCAGAGTCTGAGGTCAAGGTCAGAGAGGTCAACTTTCACATTAGTGTATGTGTGCAAGTACGAAAGCTGTAAATCAAAGAGTGGAGAAAACTAAATCCTTCCTTTCGAAACTAAAATGAAGGTGAGGTCATGGTCAATGTCAAAGAGGTTAAACATTTCACAATGACGGAACGATCTTGTCCAAAGGTATGTAGATCTATATTGCAAGTATGAAAGTTATAGGTCAAAAGTGTTTCGCAGTTGTGAGCACTTATCAAAACTTAAACGCACATTTTAAAACTTACACACAGAGGCTGAGTTCAAGGTCACAAGCGTAACACTTTTCACATGGATTGAAAACTCTTGTACCAGGGTATCTGTGATACAAGTCTGAAAGCTTTAGACCGAAGAGTATAGCAAGTGTGAGCAGTTTTAAAAACTAAAACTTAAACGCAGAGGCAGAAGTCAAGGTCAATACCACAGGACATGGATAGAAAGTTTTGTCCCTAGGTATATGTCGTCCTGATTTTAAAAGCTGTAGGTCAAACAGCATAGTTCTATCTGTGAACATTTGATTTATTCCATTATTCCATAGTCTGAATCTAGTTTTGAAGACAGGTTACAACTTAAAGTAGGTTGAAAGTAAAGCAGAATGCGCCTTTAGGCTTTATTTTCAGCCTGTTTTAAGCAACCTTCTACTAGTATATATAGAGAATATTTCTTTCGGTACAACTGACTGTATAAATTGAAACTGTTTTCTTTAATGTAGGAATAAAAGGCTCTTTTATCGGGGAAAGGGTTAGTTAACGCTAACGGAAATGGCAACAGGAACGATCACCAATGCCAACATATGTTCTCATGGATATGTTCTCCAATGCACAGCTAATAAAGATATGAACGAATAAGTTAACTAATGCAAATGTTAAGAAAAAGAATATTTTTCCGGAAATTTAACTGATAAATTGGTCAATTTGGCATAATATTGTATATCTGTGCAAATCATTGTGTCCATTTAATCGTGATTTGCGGTGACATGGTTGGTATTGCTATGAAATTGTGCAATTACTGTCTGTCTTGTATTAAGTCGCCAGTGAATAATACAGCTCGGCGTTCTGTGAAGAACTTATTGCCTGGTTGGGGACATATGCAGTCAAGAAGGCTCTTATTTGGATTGTTTTGGTCTGACATTGGGCATCGAGCTGTATCTAAAACTACCAACGGATTGTCTATACTGAGATCGATTATGTCCAAGTTGCATAATGCCCATAACGTAGCAAACGTGTGACGCGTTATATGTCATATATTTGTATTATGATAATGTTCTTGTAATCTTCAATCTGGAGGAAATAAATATATATGTATAAAGATATATGTTTATTGCTATGTTACGTTTTTATTATTATTCCTCCTGATGATCGTGATTGTGAAACAGGTTGAGGTAAAATAAAACATATAAATCGTAGGTTAGTCATTATAAACCATGAACGCTATAAAGGTATAATATATACCTGCAGTTGTTGGTTAATGCATTCACTGACTAAATCTCTCAGTTTAACAAGCAGTATCCAATAATTGTGTTCAACACGCGCCATGGGCTAAAGCATTAGTTGTAACCCCCATGGGAATAGTTTTCATGTGCATGACCATCTAAACTTGCATCGTATCAACTTCTGTCAAACACATGTAAAACCTCTCTCTAACGACGACAGACTTGCTTTAATTATTAGGTGTTTTACAAGAAAGGTGATAGTACAACAGAAAGCTTTAGGAGTTTTCTGTTGTACTGTCACCTTGCTTAAAGCTGTCACCTGTCTTTTATACAATCACTTTGCCCCCTTTAGTGGTACTAGTAGAGAGTACTTATCCTCTCTAATTGGGAAACCTCTTTAACCCGCTCCCAAATAGCTATTTTCAGTATTGAAGACAAGTTGTTGCTTAAAGCAGACTGACAGTAAGCAGAATCAGAATTCTCCTAAACCCAATACCCCATACATACACCTTTTAATACACCTGTAATCCATTCCCCAAGAAATTATTTCTACTATATGATCATAAATATGCACCATAAGAAGACGTCATAGGCAAATTCAACCCACTAGCGGCCATGACTTTTTTGTGATAGGAAAATTATTTGAAGAAAACCATGAATCATTTGTGTAAAATTATTTTCAAATCAGTCAAATAGTTTTAGAGAAGATTTTTGAAGATTTTACTATACAGTAAATAACATAAACTTGCTCCTGCCACTGGCGGCCATGTTTTCAAGCTAGCACAATTATTAGATAAAATCTGGTAGAGAGTCATCAATTGATCATTTGTGTAAAATTGCTTTCAAGTTGGGCCATTTGTCTCAGAGAAGAAGATTTTGAAAGTTTTGTAAACTTGTCCCAACAGCTGGCGGCCATGTGTTTGAAGCTAGGGAAATCATTTGAAGAAATCTGGCAGAGAGTTACCCTGCATTATTTGTGTAAAAATAATTGCATATCAGACCAGCACTTAGAATAAGATGATTTTACTTCTTACTATACAGTATTATACATGGGTGAAAGTTGGCAAAACTGAAAATACTGAAAACTATGCTGGGGGTTCGGGGGCCGCCAGGGCCCCCAGTGGGTCCAGGGCAAGGCCCTGGCTGGGGGACCAGGGGGCCGGAGGCCCCCGGAAGCTCCTGGGTTTTAATCATTTTTAAGGTCTGAAACTGTTGGAAAATTGTTTGAAAATGACAAGCAATGGAAAAATATAAAAATAATTGTCTTGGTCATAAGCATTAATGTTTTCCAAGGATTGAAAAATAAATCTTAATTTTGATTTTATTTAACAAAAGATGGAAATTGCTTTCAGCAAACTGTTATACTCCAAAGTAAATTATAAGCACTTTGCTTTTACAATTATCATTGTAAGGCCACAAAAATATGTTTCTAGTTAGGTCCATGTATGAGTTAGCTCCAAGGGAGAAAAATATGAGATGGTATTTAGGTTTTCTATCATTATACTGTTTTATAAAGCTGAATGTATAAGATTTTGTATCACTGACACTTAAAAATTATGACATGTATTACTAGATCCAATACAAAACATTTAGAACATACTCTATTTCCAGTCAAGCATTACCATAAAAACTGACTCTGGTTGTATAAGCTTTTGCAAGGATACTGTACATATCCCGTTCAGAAGGTTCTGATGGGAACATTCTGATCTTAGTCTACACTGTTCGTACAGGATAGATGTACATATAATTCATAACTGGCCCTTGCTTTCAGTTAACAGTTTAGACTATTCAAATAAATCATTGTTGTCAGTACTTTTCAGTTGAATATAGTTAAACTATCGTACAGATACTAAAAACCATTGTCACAGAAAACACCCAGTCCTGTCTGATCCTGTTTTGACACCTATATTTCATTTATACAGACCAGTGCATAGGTGTATGATTATATATATGAAGGGGCAGGTGCTGACCACATAAAATGATTTTTTTAAAAATGGCATAAGACTTGGGTTACCCTATAAATATATTTAAGAAATATTTTATCATTATTATGTGTACAGGCCATTCTAAAGTTTTGTACATTTAAAGGCATGACATTTGAGAGGGGTGGGGATAGGCATTTCACTTATCCTAATGAAAATACCTCCCTCTCTCTGCTCAAAGGATTTACTCATAAAGTAAAATAACTTACCTCTGTGTCATGTCTACTTTATTTGATTGATAAATGGTTCCTTGATAAACGATTTCTAACCGTGATCTGTTTGCGAGTTTATTTTAGCTCTCATTTTCATGTTCAATTTGCTTTCAGAAAGTTCAAACTAAGTGGCACAAAATTTAAAGCAGTAGGCTATGATGGGAGAGAGAAGCCTTCCCATAGTTGATGGAACAAGAGGCCTCCCTAAAAATGATTTTAGTGGTTCAATTTTATACATTTTGATTTTTCTAAACTGTTTCAAAGCTGTGATGCTAGACTAAATTTTAATCTTGGGTTACCCAAATCAGATAAATATTTCTTTACTTAATGAATGGAATGGTTACTATCAATTACTTTAAAGATAAGAATGCTATTAAAATACCTTTTCAATACTTTATAGCCATAGAAAACGGATTGTTTAACAGTCCAATAATATGTAATGTGAAAAATTAAAAAAGATGACATTAATACTTCAGTAACTGAGTAAGCTACTTGTTTTATAATAAAATCGGATTTTCAGCCAAATTTCCTATTCAATCTCCTAATTTTGTTTAGTTCGCGTTTCATTAAAGTTAACCATTCAGCTGCATTTGACAGATACGCCGGTATTTTAAATTCGCGAAAACTGGTGACAAAATGAGCTAATTGCATTTTGATGCATCAACGATAAAACACGAAGCGTTCCGCGTGATATAGTTTAGCGTCTGGTAATCGGATGATTCATAAAACAATGAGCGCCTAGTAAGACTCCGAAGAAAGAGATTTTAGATTTTCCAAAAGAAGTTTTTCGAACCACTACGGAAAATTATCGGCAACAAGATCAAAATCACAAACAGCCCCCTCATAAATTTGCTTACCTCGTTATTTTAAGCATGCCTGTCATATTATTGAAATCAACTACGGAAATGTTTGGTCAGAGACTGGTTTCCGTGTTTTCAACGCTGTCCGCGTGCGTGTAGCAACCTAATTCGGCAACCAGTCCAATTTGTTTTGGTTCACTCGGATTTTGCCGTCACCGTTATAGTAAGACGAACGATAGGGCCGAACGTTAACATTGGCGAACATTGACACCGTAATTTCAACTAATTTGACAGCTCTCGAAATCACCTTCGAATTTGTTTTTTTCAATCTAACTCGACAAAGACATCCTCTACATCCCCCCCCCCCCCCCCCCCCCGAATTTCTCAACGGATTTACACGTTCTGGAAAAATGACCCTCGGCAATTTCGGAAATACGGAATTCCGTCACAATACGGAAAACTTTCACCCATGATTATATAAGGAAAACTTGCCCCATCCACTGTTGGCCATGTTTATTTAGCTAGGAAAATCATTTTAAAACTCTTGTAGAGGGGCACTTTGTGTGAAATAACTTTCAAATCAGACCAGTGTTTTCAGAGATCTTTAACGTTTTCACTTCATAACCATATAAGACAAGGGCCACTATAGCCCTATATCGCTCACCTGGTACACCATGTAAAACATGACCTATAGTGACCTTGATTTTGACCTGATAACACACTTCTTTAATATTTATTATTAGAACACATTAGGAAATGGATGACTGCTACCTATGGGCTATGTTCTTGCTGTAGATATTGTGGGTCTAAATGGGAGTTCTGGGGTTGTACCGTTTGCCCGTGCCTGTTTGGTGGATCTTGATGGTAGGGATTGTCCCTGATCTCTTTGAAACCGACTGGCTTGGGGTCTGCGGTGTAATTCAATGACAGCTTTTTATCTTGATGTTTCATAAAGTAAGGGTGTAGTTTCAGCCATGGATTATGTAGGTCCCGCGGGTGTGGGGTGGAGGGAACTGGTCATTTCGTACCCAAGTCATTTCGTACCCAAGACATTTCGTACCCACATCTTGGTCACTTCGTACCCAAATTGAACTCATGGTCATTTCGTACCCAAGACATTTCGTACCCATTACCTTGGTCATTTCGTACCCATATAATTAATCTACCCACACAAACATTTACCGGGTTTTTATAGACTGTCTTGTAAACAAATATTTAACTGGTGAAAATAGGCAGTAGAAGTCCCGTTTCAAACCAACAACAATTTTAAAAAGGAAAAAAAAAACATCTTTTTTTGGCTTTTTTAACGTGGTCATTTCGTACCCACGAATTAAAATTCAACTCTGAAGAACAAGCTCAGATATTGTATAAAACAGTTTTATGTGAGTGAACTATAGCGCAGTTATCTTCAAATCATGTTCATTACAAAGCTGTCTGACAAAGAATGTAGAATATTGTATGCCTAAATGTAATACAATTGCTTTTTCGAAACACGATTTTTATCAATTTTTTCCTAATCTACATAAAACGTGTATTTATAATTCACAAATCTCAGGTCTGTATTAAGAGACCCCCTGTCATATGTGACCTTTTTTATAAGGTCCTGCAAAAAGTCACATATGACAGTTTCAACTGTAATAACTTTGATAGTGTTTATTCGTTGAAAATGTCCTTGGATTAAGCTTTACAATAATTTTGATCGGGAGCCTGTTCCTTGTACACTTAACTGGAGCGTGGTTCGTTGTTATAAAAAAAACAATCAAAATCTTTACTTGTTTAATAGCTAAACGGATTATTTTTTATATGCAGTTGACGATTGTACCCAGACTTCTCGACGGACATATTTGGTGTTGATGACAGCTGATTGTGTTGCCTATTCAGAACAATTACGGTCGAAACTTTTTCAAGTTAAACATCGAGTTCAAGCATTTCTCCTATGAAAAAGTTGTACGTATGCATGCATCAGGATGTGAGACACTCCGTAAGAGTCACCTTGGTCTATATTTAAAGCTAAATCCAAGGACAAACATCATATGTGTACACTCACGTGTGTAGATTTGACAAGTGACGCCATTTTTTGCCGGGAACCGCAGCGTTAAGCGGGGGCCCGTTCGTTTTGCCGTACCAGTGTGGTTAATACAGCGTTATGTCATAAGCATGCGCCGCCGCATCACGGCATACATTCGACAAAATGGTGGACACATGAGATACTGACTCCGAATTCAATACTTACAGCCCATTTTGGGTACTTGGATCACATTCAACGTGGAATTAAACCTTTCTTTTTGGTGAACCCAGTCGTATCAAAGAAAGTGTCATTTTTGAAATCGACCCCTATGTCATTTCGCTCAATATTTAACGTTTAAAAATGTCGCATCGACTTCAATTTTTCATAGAATGTCACTAAGGAATTATTCTTCATTCCAAATCAAAACAAGAGCGTGTCCCAGTTACACGAATGCCCCCGATGATACAGGGAGGGGAATCCAGACTATCAAACGTAAAAGTTAGAGAGCTGAAACTGTAGTGGAGCGCCATTTTGAGGACTTCAAGGGCCATTACTCCAAAGGGCCTAGCATAAATTGGTGCCCCTGGTTATCCAAATTGGTCTCCATTTTATGTCAACAAACATTTTCAGAAATGTTGGTGATGATCAGATGAAAAGCAATGTGTTTGTGAAACACAAATGCCCCCAGCCAGAATCATGTTCTGTAATGTAATGCTTATTTGCAAAAGTAGGTCAAAAGTCATGGTCGTAGGGTAAATGAAACATTGGCATGGTTGGAGAAGTCTTAACACAAGAAACATATAAAGTATGGAAGCTCTAGGCCTACTGGTTCAAATGTTATAGGCGTATAAAGATTTATACAAATAAAGGTCAAAGGTCAAGGTCACAAGGGCAAAAACGTAGGTATGGTTGGAAAGGTCTCGACACAAGAAATATATTAACAAAATATGAAAGCCGTAGGCCTACTGGTGCAAATGTTATAGCCATTTAAAGATTTCAACAAAAGTAGGTCAAATGTCAAGGTCACAAGGGCAAAAAGTTTTGTATGGTTAGAAAGGGAAAACACATGTCAAGTATAAAAGGCCAAGGTGCAAAAATGCAAAAGTTATAGCCAAGGTTAGGGTTTTTGGTTAAAGTTTGATTAAATAGGTCAAAGATCGATGTCAAGGTCACATGGTCAAAGATGTTGGTATGGTTGGAAAGGTCTTGACACAAGAAATATACATACAAAATATTAAAGCCCTGGGCCAACTGGTGCAAATGTTATAGCAATTTAAAGATTTTAACAAAAGAAGGTCAAATGTCAAGGTCAAGGTCAAAAAGTTTTGTATGGTTGGAAAGGTCTTGCCATGAGGAATACACATGCCAAGTATAAAAGGCCCAGGTGCAAAAATGCAAAAGTTATAGCCAAGGTTAAGGTTTTTGGTTAAAGTTTGATTAAATAGGTCAAAGGTCAAGGTCAAGGTCGCATGTTCAAAGATGTTGGTATGGTTGGAAAGGTCTTGACACAAGAAATATACATACAAAATATGAAAGCCCTGGGCCTACTGGTGCAAATGTTGTAGCCATTTAAAGATTTGTACAAAAGTAGGTCAAATTTCAAGGTCAATGTCACAAGGTCAAAAAGTTTTATATGGTTGGAAAGGTCTTGCCATGAGGAATACACATGCCAAGTATAAAAGGCCCAGGTTTAAAAATGCAAAAGTTATAGCCAAGGTTAAGGTTTTTGGTTAAAGTTTGATTAAATAGGTCAAAGGTCAAGGTCAAGGTCACATGGTCAAAGATGTTGGTATGGTTGGAAAGGTCTTGACAAAAGAAATATACATACAAAATATGAAAGCCCTGGGCCTACTGGTGCAAATGTTATAGCCATTTAAAGATTTTTACAAAAGTAGGTCAAATGTCAAGGTCAAGGTCACAAGGTCAAAAAGTTTTATATGGTTGGAAAGGTCTTGCCATGAGGAATACACATGCCAAGTATAAAAGGCCCAGGTTTAAAAATGCAAAAGTTATAGCCAAGGTTAAGGTTTTTGGTTAAAGTTTGATTAAATAGGTCAAAGGTCAAGGTCAAGGTCACATGGGCACAGATGTTGGTATGGTTGGAAAGGTCTTGACAAAAGAAATATACATACAAAATATGAAAGCCCTGGGCCTACTGGTGCAAATGTTATAGCCATTTAAAGATTTTTACAAAGTAGGTCAAATGTCAAGGTCAAGGTCACAAGGTCAAAAAGGTTTGTATGGATGGAAAGGTCTTGATACAGGGAAGACACATGCCAAGTATAAAAGGTCCAGGTACAAAAATGCAAGAGTTATAGCCAAGGTTAAGGTTTTTGGCACAGACAGATGGACGGACGGACAGACGGACGGACGGACGGACGGACGTGCCACCGAAATGGGTTAGAGGGCCTTTTCTTTTGTTATTTTCTTTTGTTTGAATAACGGGCCACGGCCCCTTATTCTATTGTTACGGAATGAACTCTATTGTCTTCTTTTGTTATGTTTACCGTTATCTGGCCAGAAAAGGCCCTCTAACCCATTTCGGTGGCGCGGACAGACGGACAAACCAACAGACATGACAAAAACTATATGCCCCCGAATCGTAGATTCTGGGGGCATAAAAATAGTCAGAATATATTCCATTTCCTAATATATAGACAGAAATATGCGATGCCATGTTTTTTAAGATAGGTAAATTATTTTAAGAATTCTGATAGAAGGCCACCAAAGGCACATTTGAGTAAAATTATTTTCAATTCGGGCCAGTAGTTTTTGACAAGAAGATTTTTAAAGTTTTTTCAATTGGTTGCCATGGCAACCACAATTTAAATTGGATGACCTATATTTGAAGAAATCTGAGAGAGTACCCTACAAGGAACAATCCTATGAAGTTTTGAAGAAATTGGCCCAGTGGTTTCCAAGAAGAAGATCTTTAAACAAAAAGTTTGACGACGGACGGACGGACAGATGTCCGTACCCACAATCTCCATTTAAGTGGCCATATCCTTCTTTATTGTATCTCTTTTATGTGGCTAAAATATGTGTGGTTAGTCACATAAATGAATACTAACTTTGTTATAGAATGATCTGGAGGCTAACCCTACCCCTAACCCTATGTCCCACAACTGGCCAGGTTAATGTCACAAGAAATGGCCAGGTTAATCATACAAGAAACTGCCAGGTTAAAGTTTTTTAATTATGTGTCTAGGTTATGGACACAATTTTAGCCACACAACTATCAAATTGTGGGAACGGACGGACAGCGACGGACGACGGACACAGGGCGATCACAATAGCTCACCTTGGCACTTCGTGCCAGGTGAGCTAAAAACAGCAGACAACAATATTGAGCAAGAGTCTTAGACGATATTGCAGCAGTGAAAGCGTAAGACATAGTTATCCTGTCAAGAGAACTGCGACAAGGATCGTTGTAAGGAGGGAATCGTTGTTGGGAGCAAACGTTGTGGGGAGGGATCACAGTAGCTACATGTAGCCAATCACATCAATTTCATGTGATGGTGACTTCTGACTACAGCACAACCTGTTGTAATGAAATGCAGGATGAAAGTTATGCAGATGGCCAGCAGCTTAATTCAGTATATGAAAGTGATGGACTTTTGAGTAATCTGCTTTTGTCAACAGCCTTGAAAAATCTCTGTTCGTCCTGCCCCTCCCCCAAGTGAAGTTGTACTGCAATATATACTATATTTATTTTCTTCCTTTGTGTAACGTTTCATTTGTTTGTTTGTCTGTCTGCCATCTAATTGGATGCCCCAGGGAGGAGAGTGGATGTGATGTCCGGATACAGCGAACCCAAGCTAGATGCCCTACTCTTATTATTGACAGAGTTCTCTTGTTCTTTTGGATGCCCAGTGTAAACCACTGATACATCTGACCTGGGTTTATAAAGGCACGTCCAAAGGACTTGGTCTGGCGGGGGAATCAAACTCACGACCCTTGGTACCGCAGTCATGTGTGCTACCACTTGATCACATCCGCCGTTCTTTAGTGTAATATAATCAAACAACACTACTAAAAGAAGACATGTGACCAAGTGAATTGGTCCCTTTTATTATCGACTAACAAAGCAGTTTAAATGGCTAAGATAATACTACATCTTCTACAGTCCAACTTGTCTTTACTTAACCCATTACCCCATAGCCTGTTTCTAGTTTTGACAATAGGTGACCACTTTAAGCAGGTTGAAAGTAAAGCAGAATGCGCCTTAAGGTACATTCTGCTTTTCTTTCAGCCTGCTTAAGCTACCATCTACAATATCAAATATTTCATATCATATATATTCATAATTGTATAAATTGGAAATATTTTCTTCAGCGGAGGAATAAATAATAGGTGTAAAAAGGCGTATTTATCGGGGTATGGGTTAATGCTGAATATTAATACACTATGAACATGTACCCATCTAATCTATCATATTGCACAATAAGATAAGCAAAGTTTCCCCCAGGAAAGACTGTAGACTCATGTTATACAGATCCTCAGGAGCAGTATGCTCTGGGTCTACATTGTCTTTTTTTCTCAAAAAGTGTCATTAGACACAAAAGCAGCAGAAGGGCTAAGAATGTCCATTGACAGTTTTCCATGTAGGTTACACCTTGACCCATTACCCAAATAGTATGCCTTTTTACGACATTAATGTATTCCTCCACTGAAGAAAATAATTCCATTTTACACTGCCATGAATATATACCATAAGAAATATTTTTTCATAGCCAGGCAGATGGTAGCTTAAAGCATGCTGAAAGTATAATAGAATGTGCCTTGAGGCACATTCTGCTTTACTTTCATCCTGCTTTAAGTGATCAGCTGTCTTCAAAATTAGAAACAGGCTATGTGGTCGAGGATTAATGTATTTGTCCTGCACATGACAGCTAGCTGTCTTTCCTGTTCCTTACTGAAGTGTGACACTGGTTTGACTGTAGAAGAGTGTGTATGCTTTCACAAACAAGCATCTGTTATACAAAAGTAACACAACAAAAACACACAAATATTCAATGGAAATAAAATCTTGTATTTCTTACAATCAACAACATGATTAAATCTGTGTATACAGTCAAGTCATGATAACCAAAACTAACCTTACCCTTCCAACACTGTAGGAATGTATTGCACACCTTTGAACACTGAATCTTGAATATACTTATAGCTTATATAATAGGTGGTAACTTAAAGCAGGACAAAAGTATATAACCAGTCACGTTTCCTTCAAGCCATTTCCCCATAAATAACCCTTTTTACGCCTATTATTGTTTCCTCCATTGAAGTGAATAGTTCTCTTTTATACAGTCATAAATATGTATCATAAGAAATATTTTCTATATCCTAGCAGATAATTGCATAAAGCAGGCTAAAAGTAAAACAGAATGTGCCTTAAAGCGCATTATGCTTTACTTTCAACCTGCTTTAAGCTATTATCTTTCTTTAAAATTAGAAAAGGGCTATGGGATAATGGGTTTAGTGACCACTGAATCTTGGATATATTTATACAGTGGAGAATCTGTTATTCTTTCCCGTTTAAACGAAAACGTACGCAAAAGCAAAGCACTAAAACGTAGAAAAGAACAACTTTTGGACAATTTTGATATTTCATGTTTATCTTGGTGGCAAACAGTTTGGAGCCTGATCAGACGCCGGGTTACCCGGCGTCTGATCTGGCTCCAAACTGTTTGCACTGCAAATAATAGTTTTAGCGTAAACGCGTTTATTGGGAAAGAATAACACATTCTCCACTGTAACTTATATAATCGGTGGTAGCTTAATGCAGGACTATAGTACATGTACCGTATATTAATTTTGTTCTACACTAAACAGTCACCTGTCTTTAAAGATCACCACGCTACAGTATTAAAAGGTCGCTTAATACAGGTTTGACTTTATTACCAGGGGTTCTGTACATATGAATAAGACAAATCCAACTTTATAATTTTGTTTTGCATACCACGGTTACTTAGTGTTGAGAGAGTTAGGTCAGGTTTGAAATCAGATTAGATCTACTCAAACTTGTCTCAAGTCAACCATACAAAAATGTCAGAGTCAAAATGTGACCTGACACATTCAACCCTAGTGACAAGTATAATATTCATTAGCAAACAACTGACTTTGAAGAATAAACTTGTCCTATACAAACAGTGTGGACCCTCATCAGAGGGTCCTCTGATCAGAGTCTGCACTGGTTTTTTCATATTTTGAAATATATTGCACAAAACAACCTCAAATAGCCAGAAATGAACTAGTCTTAATTGGGATATTGTATTGTCAAAACACAATCAACCCTAGGGATGAGTATACTCGTCATTAACAAACAGTGTACCTGTGAGGATTACACTTGTCCTATGCAAAGTGTAGACCCTGATCTTAAGGAGCCCTCTGATCATGCTCTACACTGTTTTTCACTTTGAAATATATTGCTAAAATCAACCCTAAATAGTCAACAAGAGCCGCATGCGGCCCTAAATCGCTCACCTGAGGACTATTGTGTTATATATTACTCAATGCAAAATGAATTTTGTCATTGCATGTATGTGGAATGTTGCATGAAGAAGTAATTCTGAATCTGTTAGTCATTATAACTATTTGAGCAAAAGGGGAAAATATGGCAATGATATAAATAGTGCTAATAAAGGGTCACTTTAACAATATTCTTTCAAAATATTACTGAATTCTGACAATGGTTTCAGAGAAGCAATTGTTTTTTAAAAAATTCCATTGTAAGTCTATGTAAAACTGATAAGCCCCGGGGCAGGGTCATTTTTTACCATGGGGACATGATTTGAACAATTTTGGTAGAGGCCCATAAGGCAAAGCTAGATGCCAAATATAAAAGATCTGGGCCTTACTGTTTCAGAGAAGACGATTTTTAAAGGTTTTCCTATATAAGTCTATGTAAAACTGATAAGCCCCGGGGCGGGTCCATTTTTGACAAGGGGTCATGATTTGAACAATTTTGGTAGAGGACAGTAACTAAGGCAAAGCTAGATGCCAAATATAAAAGGTCTGGACCTTATGGTTTCAGAGAAGAAGATTTTTAAAGGTTTTCCTATATAAGGCTATGTAAAACTGATGATGTAAGTACGGAAATTGACCACGCCCTCTGGCGGCCATGTTTTTTGACGGATCAAAATTCTTTGAACAATTTTGAAAGTATATTAATTGAGAAACATTTTGGTGAAAACCAAATTGAAATCGGACCAGTCGTTCTTGAGAAGAAGATTTTTTAAGATATTGTGCATGGTTGCCATGGCAACAAGACCGATTGCCCCACCCACTTTTTTTAACAATTTTTAAAGCTCACAATTACAGTATGTATTTGACTAAGTTTGGTTAAAATTGGGCCATTGGTTTCAGAGAAGAAGTTGTTTGAAACAAATTGTGAACGTAAAACATCAACAACGACACCGACGTACTGCGACCGATCACAATAGCTCACCTTGAGCACTTTGTGCTCAGGTGAGCTAAAAATAGACTGGACTTATTTTGAAATTGGAATTGTCCGTTAAAAGTATCAGGGATGAATTAGTTAAAACTTATCATTATTATTATTATTATTAAGGGTGAATTGGTTAATTGACCTTAATCTAGAACTCACTAGAACTATCACTATTAAAGAGTGTTTAATATCCCCAGCTCCACATTTAATACAGAGCTGGGGTTACTAGTATACAACTGAATAGTACTTCGAACAAAATTGTGTACATGGAAATATTTCAAGAATTAAGTGACAAACTGTCACTGTTCAATTTCAGATGGTGCTCAACAATTCTGTAATTCTTTCAAAATAAAACTCCACTGGAGCATGACAGAGTCACAGACATTCTCAAGACCAAATTCTATGAATTAACTAGAAGCCCACAGGCAACATGTCAAGACTGTTGGCCATTCACCAATAGTACATGAACAAGTTCGACACAGCAGATCCTTATCAGGTAGCCCCTATAGGAGTACCTGATCTGGGTTTACTTCGCAAAAGTTTGAAAAGGCATGATTTTCAACCTCTAATATGACCTTAACCTTTCAGCAACTGATCTGGTTGTTTCGCATGACACACCATACCGTCCAAAGTTTTAGTCCGGACAAGGCAAACAATTACATGTTTTTGACCTTTTAATTCTAAGTATGAACTTGACCTTTAAGCTACTGACCTGTTTTTGTGTGCGACATGCCATACATACTAGACAAACATTTTTGTCCAATCATTTCATAATCCATCCATGTTTTTTACCTCTACGTATGATCTTGACCTTTCAGCTACAGACTTTGGGGTTTTTTTCAGCGTGACATGCCGTATGTGCTAGACAGATGTTAATGCCTAGTTCTGAAGAAGTTCTGTTAAAGGATGACGGATTAAAGCGGACAGAATGATTGACAGACAGGAGTGATTCCAGTACAGTTAACCCTGTCTATTACAACCACTCAATTGTGTTAATTATCTGGTACTTAAAACAGGTGACTGCTTAAAGCAAGCTAAAGGTAAAACAGAAGCTGTTCTGTACTTTTACATGCACTTTGCTTAACCCAATACCCCATAGCCTGTTTCTAGTTTTGAAAACAAGATGCTACTTAAAGCAGGTTGAAGTTAAAGCAGAATTCTGCTTTACTTTCAGCCTGATTTAAGCAAATATCTGCAAGAATAAAGTAGATATTTCTTATGTTACATATTCAAGACTCAGTTGGTGAATAAAATAAAGGCGTAAAAAGGCATCTTTATGGAGAAAAGGGTTAAAATTGTCACCTTCCTCTTATGAAAATAAAGATATTGTCTGTCTAGCCTTCACTTTAGTGGTCGTAATAGAGAGGTTTAATCTCTATACCCCTCCAAAACTTCACTGTCTGGGTATAATGAATGAGTTCAAGTTATAACGACTTGGCTGTATTTTTATATACACACTACCATTCTCTCAGTTTCAAACAATATATATTAAAAATCTGTTCACACAACTCCCCAACACATAACATCAAAAGTTCTCAGACTAGCAGGTGTGAAGAGTATCCACATCAGATGGTACTTCAGGGCTTCAATGTCATACAGACTTTGAGTTGAGTCTGAAGTCGTTCTCAAGCATTTGATTGGTCAGATTTGAGCCTAGGCTCAAATCTGACCAGACCAATCAAATACTTGAGAAAAAATCAGACTCAACTCCAAAGCTTTAAAACCTGGACCGAGGTATCACTGATAATGGACCTATCAAATACCACTTGTAACTTGGGGAAAATGGGCTTACAGATATTGCAAGTACTTTACACCCAAAACCAGTCAACAAACAGTGCTTCTAGCTCCATATTTCAGGGCAGTTAAACATTTTAATATGACAATGCAAAAAAAATTAGATTTTCAGTATTGAAAGTGTTGGTGGTACTGAAGAGAGACAGAGATGTTTACCCCATAGTTTTTTCTATTCAAGAAAGACTTTAGTTGCTTAAAGCAGGCTGAAATGAAGGCAGAATGCTCCATAACCTATTTTCTGCCAGGGTGTAAAACTACTTCCTATGCTGCATATTCATGACTTTTTCCAATGGAACTTTATTTTTTAGAAGAGGATTAAAGTATGGGTGTAAAAATGTGCATTCGTGGAGTAATGGCTTAAAGCAGGATTCATGTTTTAAGCAAAGAGACCTTGTAGGCAGTTTCTTTCTCACTTCTGTCCTGATTTGACCTGTCACATATAAAATGGGGCTTTTTTAAAAGTTCCTACTGTATGTTAAAAGATTATATGGCAACAGATATTTTATGATATGTACACCTGAATAGGGCAGGCACTTTCTGATAGCTGATTGAGCCTGCACAGACTGCAATATTCCAAGCCCACTTTATTCCCCGACACAGCTTATAAACCAAATTAAAGTCACATTTACAAATATGTAAGTTAATTCCACAGTCAACCCCATGCTTAGTCACTATTAAGAAGACACACCCTTGAGATCTTTTAAGATCTGTGACTGCTAAACACATAAATAAAGTAGTACATGTAAAAGCAAAAACCAGCCACCTATCTTAAAAAACCTCTTTCCAAATGGTGATTGTACACAAAAGTGACCTTACATGACAAAATGTTAATAAATTTGTTAACCCATACTTGTTCTTATACACTATACACCAATGTCCCAGATACTTGTATCTAAATGCTACAAGACATAACAGTGAATTTACTGAATTTTGAAATTGGTTACCCCATTACTCCATAAATTCGCCTTTTTATGCCTTCATTTTATTCCTCCAATGAAGAAAACAATTCCACTTTATACAGTAATGAATATACACCCTTACACATTTATTCTATATCCTATCAGGTCACATGAAGCTTAAAGCAGACTGAAAGGCGCATTCTGCTTTACTTTCAACCTGCTTTAAGTAGTCACCTATTTTCAAAACTATAAACAGGCTATGGAATAATGGATTAAAATACAGATCAGGTGCCTCTGAACTTGACCATTCTTTGTCAATTGCATATTTATAGAAATCAGTATAATCCCTCTATTACAACCTTTAAAAAGAAGTTTGATGGTATAAAAGACAGATAACAGTTTAGAGCAAAGTGACAGCAAAACAGAAAGCTCCTAAAGGAGCTTTCTGTTTCACTGTCACCTTGCTTTAAGCAGTCATCAGTCTTTAACACCTATCAGTTAACACAAGATGGTGGTTGTAATAGAGAGGTTTTACTGTATAGACAACAATGTATCACTCAGAAAGTTACAGTCACTAATGATCATTCAATAAGCAAGTATTCATTGAACTTAAATATCTCACTCTCCCCATCATGGGCCACACATTTAGGCATAATACATGTTAACATGTACATCTGATTGGTTGGTCTAGAACGTAATACCTTTTGAGTATACAGCTAAACTGAAAACTTAACATGGAGCTAAATCCATACAGCAGAACTTCTATATCTCAAACTCAGTTATGTCAAACATACCCGTAGTTCAAAGTTAAAATGTGGCTTAGCTACGCTTTAACTTTGAACTAAGTGTATGTTCTACTTAACCAAACACAAAATAGTATCATTCATGTGTCGACATATCGGTTAGCTCGAGTTAAGTGAGTTTGAGACATCCAAGTTTGACTGTATATTCATAATTCCATATATTCCATTCTGACTATGACTGAAAAAGCAACAGCTTTAGTTTTGCTTTCAGTCTAATGATAGTCTATAATACAAGAGGTCTCTAAAGAACTGCAGCCTATTTGTCTCTTATATTGCTAGATAGACACTTTCCAAATAATTGTTTTTGATTTTTTTGCAGATTCTGATAGATGAAAGTCTGTTTTACAAAATGTCAATACTAATCACTTCTAAACAAAATTATCACGTAAAACTGTCATTTTACTAATAAATCACATCTCATACACACACCCCATGGTCCAGTCACTTGACTAGATAAACTAGACATTCTCAAAATGCTGCTGGGCAATTTATGGGCTTTCATGTTAAAATCAGTATTGTTATATTAATTGGGAGGGAAGATGGAGTTCAGGAAAATGATTTATGAAAGCTGTTTTTTCTTATTGGTTGAAATAAAAGGCTTTATTTGAGTTATATAGTTAAAGACAGACACACTAATCACCAAGTGACACGACAAAAATCCCCACTTCCTTATTTGAAAGAAGCAGCATTTTTGAACATGCTTAACTTTCACATTTGAAAGTGAATTATCATGTTTTTTAAACAGATAAAACAATACTTTCTTCTCAAGGAATCAGTGTCTCAGATTTTCGATATGTCATTCCAGCTGCTCAGAACTGAACGCAATGTAATAGAACACCAACTTTTAAATGGTAAAATCTTTTATATTAGGTTACTGAAGATTAAGACACTGATCCCTAGATAATGTAATGAAGTGTATATTGACCAGTTTTATATTACGTTACTGAAGATTAAGACACTGATCCCTAGATAATGTAATGAAGTGTATATGGACCAGTTTTATATTACGTTACTGTAGATTAAGACACTGATCCCTAGATAATGTAATGAAGTGTATATTGACCAGTTGACAACAAATTACAACTAAGGACGGCTTTGACTGTTTGACTTCTTTTTTTGAATTTGCATTAAAAAATCCACTATTTCACAGGGGCATAATAAATGAAGTTGAATGCACAGTCCAATCAGAGCCAGAAGATGAGAATATATGTCACCGTGACTATATCTACAATATTGCCGTAGTATTCCAATAGCTGTATCCACATGGGATGTCTGATTGCTGTGTAGGTTGTAGTATTTGAGTAATCAAACTAAACACACAATCCAACCAAGATAAATACATGTTGAACTTTTTTAACCATTATATGCCAGATAAAAGTGAAACTGCACCCAGCTCATCTGTAAACCACCTAGAACTCACCAAGAAAACCTCTGAACTATTAATAATCTACAGATCGTCCAAAACACAGTCTCTACAGTACACAGATGACATTCTAGTGATACATCTCCCAAAATTAGAGGAGCTTGATGCTTCCATCATGGGGCCCACTTGTTACCAGACTGTAAACCCACCCACAGAATCCGACAATAGCCAACAATTGAACGATGATTTTTCTATAGACTTCAACTAATAGTCAAGACAGAAGAACTTTTTAAACTTCAATCAAATGTTACCACAAACTACGAGAATCTTATTTTAACTGTTTCATTTTGAACTCTACAATTTCTAATATATAATGTATTGTTAATTGCCAACTCATTTTTTTTAAAATCAAGTTCTAATCAGTATTTGCTTCATCTTTTTTAAAGAATCTTTGTGCTTGTTTATCAATAGTCTACTATGACGTCACAGTTGCCAAGGACGCTCTGCTGTCAGAAATCACGTGACTTAAAAAACCGACATTTGTTACTTTAATGATGATATTTTTATATTTTGTATCCTGATGAAGACCTGAATAAGGTCGAAAGCGGTAGATCAATAAATATTTTGTCTACTACATGGGTGCCTGTAGTTATTGGCATCCTACCTGTCTTTCTAATGATTTAAATCAAGATAAATACAGTAAACCCTCTCTGCTACCACCACTTATCAATTGATGATTTTAGAGACAGGTGATAGCTCAAAGCAAGGTGAAAGTAAAGCATAAAGCTCCTTTAGGAGCTTTCTGCCTTACTTTCATCTTGCTTTAAACAACCATCTGCCAGCAGCCTTAAACTTACTTAAAGGTTCTTTTCCAATGCAGGCCCTGTTGGATCCTCTTTATATTAAACACTGAAATCTTAACCCCAAATAGATTAATAGTGCTCATAACAGAGAGGTTGTACTGTATACCTACATTTGTGTATGCAGAGTCTAACCTGTATGTCTTGAGGAGGAAAATAAAGGTCAAAATGACCAATATCTATAATTGCTGTAGTATTCCTATAGATGTATACACATATGAAGTTTAATGGCTATAGGATTTCTAGTATTAGAGAAATAGGGAATCTTACATTAGTGTCCATTAAATATAATTTTTAATAAACAAGTTGATCAAAACAATATGACAAAAGCCTTTGTGAGTGTCATATTTATCTTAGTCAACAAGTTCGTTGAAATAAAATAGAAGATAATTTATGAGCACGAATGTTATATTCTATTAATCACATAAACATTTTAAAAACAGTTATATTGAAGCCCTAGTTTGTAGTCCCTCCGCCATATTTATTTCCCGCCGAAACGTGCTGTTCATGGAAATGTCATCACAAATGCTGGCATTTGGTATTCCGCTTCATGCAGGGCTTGTGGAGGAACCGGTTGGACCTGACCCCAAAAATCCATTTTCACATATGAAATACAATATTTACATAATGGCTTGATGCATTATGTGATAAATTGAGTTAAATGCAAAGTGTAAGATGTAGTACAGACAGACATTTAGAAGACCAAGCTGATAGAAAAGTCAAATATTTAATGCCCCTACACCATCATGGTGTGGCCATAAAATATAAACATTTCTTTACACTCTTATCTGGAGAAGAGCCTGATCCAGATGGTCTGGTTAATAAATAAACTGTATTAATTCTAACCACACTACTCTATCAGTTATTCTCATGATTAGTAGAAAAGAAGAAACAATGTGTGTGTTTTTACCGGTCCGTCTAAAGACCCCAAACCACTTTTTTAAAACAAGTTTCCATATTCTAGCAGATGGAAGCTTAAAGCAGGCTGAAAATAAAGCAGAATATGCCTAAAGGCACATTCTGCTTTAATTTCAACCTGCTTTAAGTGGATAACTGTCTTCAAAACCAGAAACAGTCTATTGGGAAATGGGTTGATATTTAGTAGTAACTGTATATAGCTATCTTAAGTTTTGTATGAGATGCTCCCCTAGAAATGAAAAACATAGTAGATTTAATTTTAATATAACATTTTTTTCATTATTTAAGCGTTAATTCACCATTTATAAGCTTTATGTGATTAGATATTAAGGAATTTAAGTGGTTTAGGTTGTTTTTTAAGTGATTTTAAGAGGTTTTGGGAGGTTTGGGGTCTGTAGATGGACCTTTTTGAACTGATGAAACTTAAACACTGGTATCAAACAGTTTGTTCTCTGTCAGACTTATAATCACTCTGCATCTGACCTGGAGCAACACTATTAGTCATCATACATGTTAACCCTTCACTCCATAGACACACCTTATTATGCATTCAATTTGTTCCTCCACTGAAAAAAATAGTTCAATTTTATACAGTAATGAATATACCATTGTAAGAAAGATTTCCTATAGCCTTGTAGATGACAGTTTAAAGCAGGTTCAAAGTAAAGCAGAATGTGCATTCTGCTTTACTTTCGACCTGCTTTAAGTGGTCACCCGTCTTCAAAACTAGAAACAGGTTATGGAGTAAAGGGTTATACAATATTGTAAAACAGTGTCCACTGTACATAGGTGTTTCCAAAAGACGAGCAGTGTGTAAAGATGCGTATTTTTAAATTCAATTATCAGCCACCCTTATTTAGTATGTTCCAAAGTTAATGCAGTTTTTGCAAAGAGGCAGAGTTTTTATAATGTAAGTATAATTTATAATGTAAGTATGAAATGGCTAAAAATTGGAACAATTATAACTTGCATAAGCAAAACAGGAGTGGAATAAATGCTCCAACAGCTACGAAGACTGGCAACAACATTGTGCTAGTGTCATCTGTTGCGTATGGGTCCTTGACCTTTGGCCCTGAGGGTCGCCTAGCTGGCTTACTTTTGGACTCGTTCACCATGTCTTCCTCTTCCTCCTCCTCCTCCTCCGGACTAGACTCCGTGCCTGGCTGGGACGGTAATTTTGGAATATCTGAATTTAGAAACAAATTGATAAAACCACTCACACCGCATCAGCTAACATTGGTTTTATATTTGGTGTTTAGTGGTCGCCATATCAGGGCTGCCACAAGTTGTTCATGAAAAGTCCTAAGATTCCCAATTTTTCCCTTTTTTTACGCACAATTACTTAAAGCAGGTTGAAAGTAAAGCAGAATGCTCCTTCATTCTGCTTTACTTTCAGCCTGCTTTAAGCTTCCACCAGCTAGGGGAAAATATCTGAAGATTTCGGAAAAATCTCAGCCCTGCCATATTCTTTTATAGTATCCCCTGTCAAAGAAAAAGTTTTTTTTTTAAACAAATTAAATGTTTTGTGTCAGAAACTACTTGCCCTATTTGTACAAGATTTTACACAATTGATCATTGGGTAAACCTTTAGAATTTCTTTCACCCGTAATGCAGAAAGCTCCAAATTATATTCTGTATTAAGCAGTAAACTGTCTTTACAGATTACAACACTTCTTTAATGAATGGCCCCTAAATACAAGTTTTAGAGTATACAGCACTCCCTCTCTACAATGACACCCAATGGGAGACAACAACTGTGTGCGTTGTTTGGAGGGAGTCGTTATAGGGAGGGAATTTTGCTTACATTTGCAAACAGCTTGAATCCAGATCAGACGCCGCTTTACTTGTCACTCGTCATCACGTTTTTTCTGTCAAAATTTCCATTATGTAATTTTGAGAAAAACAGCAGACGACAATTTTAAGCAGAAGACATTGCAGCCGTGAAAAGGTTGGACATAATTGTCCTGTTTGGGGGAAGAGCGGTAAGCGTCATTGTATGGAGGGAATCGTTGTTGGGAGGGCCGTTGTAGGGAGGGAGCACTGTAAATACTTAATAAGAACTTACCATCTAATGTTCCTCTCATAATATACATGGCGTTAATCTTTGGGTTGTCCAATTCACCCTGAAAGACAGATAATCCAATGAGAACTTACTACGTTAAAATCTCAATGAAACTAGTGACTTTGATCTGAAAATCCAAACAATTTTCTTTGACAATGTTTCAAAAGTTGTGCACTTAGTTAAACCTTTGTAGACGAGGCATTTCAAACTTGATGAATGTCCAAGTTTTTTTCTGATGATGGCAGCTTAAGGTACTTCGCATATGCGCGTAGTTTCCATACGATTGTTATGAAACTTTTCATGAAGAATGATAATAGCCTAAGAAACAATGTGTGTAAATATAGGCAAAATTTATCGTGTGGTTTGTCTTTAAGGTCTTTTTTCTGACAAAAACCTAGAATTTTGATGATTTTATTTTTCTTAAAAATGAACAAAGCTAATGACTATAATTCTCGCCCAATAAGTAGTTCACAACATTCATTACAAGAAAAGCTAAAAACATTTTGAATAAAGATGTTCAGAAAGATGTTATCAGCTATTTAAATTTTGCAAAATGCTAAAAAATTGAATTACAAAAAACTGACTCATTCAATGTATATTTGTTTTCATTTTATTCAAATATATGGTTGATGAACTAGTCAGTCTGAAAAAATTAGAAAATATTACAGTCAGGATTTGTTGTAATAACATATTTTCTTATTAAAATGTGGGATATTTGTTGTTTAGATACAGTTACCTACCTTAGAATTAAAACTTTGTCATTAAAATGCATTATTATTTATTCATGGACTTGCATACAATGTTTATTATATTGTTTGAACATAATTATAATGGGCAATATCGATCTTGAAAAGGTTAGCGTATTGATAAGCTTCAAGGTGTGGCTTTATAGTTCGATCAAATCATTTACATGTATACCGATTTAATTGACCTGTAAGTCATTAAACTAAAATGTACAGGTAAGTGGACATATACTTGGACCGTAAACATCACTAGTACTAATCAACGAAGACTAAACATAACATGTCTCTTGATTACTGCGTTATGGATTGACAAGTCAATACATCGGACACTTAAAAAAAATATTTGGATCGGATGGGTCTCGAACCTATGACCTTTGGATTGCTAGTCAACCAATATAGTCAACCCCTATACTAACTGCGCTATGAAGGATTATACTAATTCGTATCAACATTTCCTTTATATAAATCTTCTAGTATAAACACGTACGAAAAAAGTCTGTGTCGTCCAGACGCATATCCGCTCGCCCGCAAGACCGACTTCCGGTAGCGAAAGGCCTTAATGCAGAACAAAGAAAACAAAAAAGCTCCAATAGGAGTACATGTATGTAGGTGGTCAAATGACCTAGATACATGTATTGTCAAGGTGATTATTCTGAGTAAGATTCATGAAGCTTGGGTTTCAATATTGCCTCAGGTACATTTGAAAGCTTAATTTTCCTATGATTTTACCTAATGACCTACTTTTTGACCTGACATGACTCATATTCATCCATTACCTAGAATTTGTCTAGAACATTATTCTGAGCAAGTTTGGGGCAAAAATTATGACCTGTAAAGTGTTTGGAAGCCATTTCTTTGATTTGACTGCCCTACTTTATAATCTGACATAACTAATATTCGTACTTGACCTAGACTTTGTCAAGGTGCTCATTCTAAGCCAGTTTCATGAAATTACTGCCAAAAATGCAGGCCCTAGAGTACTCAGAAGCTTTTCTTATGATTTGCCCTCTTGACACCAAATGGCTACTATGTATTGCCTAGATCAATCTAGGCAATTTGATGAACTTATGGCTAAAATTATGGCTCCTAGAATGTTTGGAAGCTTTTAATGTTTTGACCTACTGACCTACATTTTAATTCTTCATAACCCAAATCAACACATTGCCAAGAGGTTTTGTCAAGATGGTAATTCTAAACAAGTTTCATGAAGATTGGGCTAAAAATATGGCCCCTTTGTGTCCACAAGCATTTTCTGTGAGTTGACCTACTGACCTACTTTATGACCACACATGACTTAGTTACATTCATATATGACCTAACTTTTATCAAGGACATGACACTGACAAAATTCCATAAAGATATAACCAAAAATACAACTTCTAGAAGGTTCTTAACTTTTTATTCAATATTATTGAACGAGGAAAATGACCACGCCCTCTTGATGGCCATTATTTTTGCGGAATCAAAATTCTTTGAACAATTTTGAAAGTTTATCAAGTGAGAAACATTTTGGTGAAAACCACATTGTAATCAGACCAGTGATTTGTGCAAAGTTGCCTTTGCAACCAGGAAAATTTTCCCACTCACAAAATTTTAAGAAGTTTTCGTTCCCCCACCCTACTGTTGCTTCTGATGAAGTTTGGTTGAATTTAGGTCAATGGCTTCGGAGGAGATGTCATTTGAAAATGTGGACAGACTCTGGACAAAGAGCGGTCACAATAGCTCATCCTGAGCCTTTGGCTTAGGTGAGCTAAAAAATGGCACACAACAATTTAGGCAGACGAAATTGCAGAAGAGAAAGCATTACGACATTTTTGTCTTGTTTGGGCAACAGCAGAAAGCATTGTTGTAGATAGGAAATCATTGCTCGGAGGGCCTTTGAAGGGAGGGAGCACTTATATTTACTGAAATTTGAAATACAGTCAAGTCCCACTTAAAGACCGGTCCATAATTAAGGCCAACTCGAAATTAAGACCAGAAAAAAAGGAACAATTAGGGTTGTTTTAGGGTTCGCTATTAACCCATTACCCCATAAACACGCCTTTTTACGCCTGAATGTATTCCTCCGCTGAGGAAAATAGTTCCAATTTATACAGTTATGAATATCAATCATAAGAACTATTTTCTATATTCTAGCAGATGGTAGCTTAAAGCAGCCTGAAAGTAAAGCAGAATGCGCCTTAAGGCGCATTCTGCTTTACTTTCAACCTGCTTTAAGTAGTCACCTATTTTGAAAACTAGAATCAGGCTATGGGGTAATGGGTTAAAGGCAAGCTTTCACACCTCACCGGTCACGACATAATCCAGTTTGACAATAAACACCATTTGCTGTGTGTAAAGCGCACTTTTGTATATTATGCATTTGTATCTTAACCCTTTCCCCAATAGAAGCGTCTTTTAGCGGATATGATTTATTCATCCGCTGAAGAAAATAGTTCCCATTTAATCAGTAATGAATATGTATTATAGGGAATATTTTCTATATTATAGCACATGATAGCTTAAAGCAGGCTGAAAGTAAAGCAGAATGCGCCTAAGGGCGCATTCTGCTTTAATTTCAACCTGCTTTAAGAAGTCACCTATCTTAAGTACTAGAAATAGGCTATCAGGTAAAGGGTTAAGGGTTTAATCACTGGTGATAAACTCTGTCCCATACTAGATAAGACACATCTGTGTTTCAAATAAAAGCTTATTCT
This sequence comes from Gari tellinella, assembly GCA_922989275.2. NCBI lineage: Eukaryota > Metazoa > Mollusca > Bivalvia > Cardiida > Psammobiidae > Gari > Gari tellinella. The sequence goes on from OV277868.1 coordinate 11,441,527, forward strand.
TGGAGATTGGCGCAACCATTATTATTGAACAATTCTTGCTGTTATTGCATTCTCAGATCGGAGCCTTATTTTAACAGGGATACTATATTGGAGTGTATATACTGTCCCTGATTTTGTTAAGCAATCAAGTGTTACAATCGTAAAATACCAGTGTCATCTCCAATAAACATCCCAAATCCCCTACCCTAGGAGATGAAGCCCTATAGCCATTCATTGTGCAAAAGAATTGAATGTGTTGGATGGTTTAATTTTGCCGTTTCAGTTTAGTTAATTTACCCTCGTAATGTTGACAGACAAAAACACTGTCTGCTTTATTTACTTTTCATTTAATTCATTTCTATGAAAGGAACTGACTTAAGTGTTAAAATTAATAACATTCTACAACAGCGTCTATCCATCCATATACATAGCTATATCTGCCCACATCACTTCGTCCATATCAAGGGTCTCAGTAATAAGACCGACTCGATATTAAGACCACTTTAGTACCACAGGTACTAGAACTTTACTGTACATGTAGAAAATTCCGATTTACGATAAAGTCTAGTCCATTTTTTACTATTTAAGGTTTGGTGGGGTTTTATTTTAACAATATATTGTAAAATGACAAGCAGTACATACCCTGATCAGAGGGCTCTTGTAGGAACCCTGTGATCTAGGTCGACATGGTTTACAGAAGATAAAGTACTATTTACACTGATTGTAAAGGATGCATTTACTTGTTGCTAGAATGCAATTGAAAAATGACCACACAAAAAATAGTTCTCATTAGGGTTTAGAGAGTTGCAGTTCAGGACTCCTTTGCTGGGAAAAGTTGCAGTTCAACCTGGGGAGGGTGCGGGAGGGGTACCCCCTCCCTCAAGGGTGCAGGTACGGGGGACTTCCCTCGGAAAATTTTGGAATATAACAATTCAAATGTTGCAATTTGGAGGCATCTGACATTACTTTTTGTTTAAATCTTTGATTATAATAAATAATAAATAGAACAATAAAACCTGTAACTCATTGATGAATTATACATTATGTCAAAGTCTTCAGATTGCACTCATTATCATGTTCTAAGTTGGTCTTAATCAAGGTCATCATGTATTTTAACCCATTCACCCATAGCTACTTTTCAATTCTGAAGACAGATGGTCACTGAAAGCAGGCTTGACAGTACAGAAGGTTGTTCTTTACAGAGGATATGCTTTACTTTCAGCTTGTTTAATGCAAACAACTTCAAGAATAAAGGATTTTTTCTTATGTTTCTTATGGTGTCTAAAATGAAACTATTTCCTTTAGTGGAGGAATAGATTAAAGATGTTTAAATGTGCATTTATTGGGTAATGGGTAAAAAGTCTTATTTTTATTTATTCATTTTAGATCTATGATGCTCTAAGTTGGTCTTAATCAAGGTTATCAAAAATTCATTCACCCATAGATCTAGCTGGTTTGCAGTATTGAAATCAGATGGTTGCTTAAAGCAGGCTGAAAGTAAAGTAGAATGCTCCTTCTTTCAGCCTGCTTTAAACTACCACCAGCTAGGGTATGAAAATATCGTATGGTTCGTATACATGACTGTATTAAGTACATGTAAATCTAGAAATAGATATATATTTTCTTAACTGAAGGCAAAAATTAAATGGGTTAAAGTGGGTAGATATATCTAAGGAGTAAAGTAGATCTAGCAACTGAACAACTTATTATTAATGTTGCAAATAGTTTGGATCCAAACGCCGTGTCACGCGAAATCTCATCTGGACCCAAACTGTTTGACACTGACTCTGATATTTTCTGGAAGAAAATTCATAAAAATCAAATCAGAGAATAGATGCAGACAACAAAATTGTGCAGACACGATTGCGGGCGTCATAAAATAGGTGTGGTCGGCTAGCCAGTAGACAGTTTTGACATCCGAATTTCTATCGCGAAAACTAATTGCAAATCAATTTTACAAGCGTACTTTGTTGCAAAATCTTACTAAACATACATTTACACATATAGCGTAACGGTATGTAGCAATAGAAGAATTTATATCCAATGTTTAATCTTAACCCTTAGCCTGCCACGCACGACTATAGCTCCATATGCAAACAGCTTGGATCCGGATGAGACGCCGAGTAACTCGGCGTCTCATCCGGATCCAAGCTGTTTGACACTCGGACAACATTTTCAGCAATTTTGAGCAACTTTGAAGCACTTTGAAACTTGAAGCAGACGAGAAATATAGCAGACGACAATTTATTCGGCGGGCTAAGGGTTAATGGATGATAGAAAACTACGCTTGAGATTTTTTACTCACAAATAAACGTGCTAGTCATAGCAAAAAGTATGGCGCCCCGCCATTTTGTAATGGTATGCTTTATATAAGATTCGTAAGCGTGTCTCTCATAAGTTTAATGTGATTATTCAAAGGGTTGTAAGGCGGAAATCAATGCATAAAATGATATAATTTAGCATTCATCTAAATTGTTTGTTTGTCCTGAACAGTTAAACTATCGTATCGAAGAAATCTAATTGTTCGCACATGACCGCTTAATTGTCATTGTTACACGTCTTCGGTTCAGAGCGATTTTTTCATGGATTTAAAATTGTAAATCATCATCAGTATTCAATTTTTCGGGGAAAAGAAATGGCCGACTCTCGAGTTTTCTTAGCTCATTGTCCGAGACTGTCAATCACCCTTTTTATAAACAAAAGCAATGTGTCGACCCACTCAGTAGGCGTGGTCACACTTCAACCGAAAATTGATATCACACGCAGTCAACCAATAGCCGTGCTCCGCGACGACGGGTGGTAAGTTTTTTCACACTTGACTGGCAGAAGACTTGCAATTATCACACAATTAACGGATTTTCATGGTCTCAGAAAACATGCGTTTGACATGTATAAACATGCGTACGGAACTCTCTTCATTTAAAAACATGCATTCATCTGGAGCAAACATGCGTACCAGAACTGACAATCGTGCGTAACCGAGAACCTTGGCCATTACCCCATAGCCTGTTTCTAGTTTTAAAGAAAGATGATTACTTAAAGCAGGTTGAAAGTAAAGCTGAATGTATTAAGGCACATTCTGCTTTACTTTCAGTCGCTTTAAGCTATCATCTGCTAGGATATAGAAAAATATTTCTTATGGTGCATAATCGTTACTGTATTAAACAGAACTTTTTTCTTCATTGGAGAAACACATTGAAGGCGTAAAAATATGTATTTATGGGGTAATGGATTAAGGAACTGGTAAACAGCATAATGTAGTATAAAAGTAATACAAAGAGCACCTACAAAAGCTGTCTCCATTACTTTTGCCCTACATGAAGCCTTCTTTAAAGGTTAAAAAGCTTATTTGTTGGCTGTTGCTTAACATTAGTTTGTATATGCAGAAGCTTTGTTTGTATACTGGTTAAAAGTCTAGACTAAGTTCAGTTTACCTTGACAAATTCAACAGCTACTTTGCCCTCATGTATTTCCGAGGTTTCTCCGTTGACTTTCAATTTTCCATGTCGTATTTGAAAAGCTACAATCTCATCATGAGCCACTCCACGGCCAACTTTCCCGAAGATGTCCAGATCATGAATTACTGTATGGTCACCATTGATTACCACATCAAATACCTGCAATTACACATTTAATAGTATATAATAATTAATACATTACACCAACCATGGATCCAATATTCAACCCTTTGCCCCCCCACATAGCTTGTTTTTAATACTGAAGACAGCTGGTTGCTTAAAGCAGACTGAAAGCAAAGCAGAAAGCTCCTTAATGAGTGGCTCAGTCGATAGAGCACTTGCCCAGTAAGCAAGGGGTCCGGGGTTCGAGTCCTGGTCTGGCTGCATATTTTTCTCACCATGTTACACTCTTTCATAACTAATTAGCACAGACGAACAGCTGCAAAAATACTCATATATATGAGGATGCTGCAGTATAAACAAATAGATAGACAGATAGTATTATGTCAATATCATACATGTAAGTTTTTTTTAGTTCTTCTTTCTTTCATTATACGATGCCTCACACCGCTTTCGCGCATAACTCTGGCATAGGAAGTGCGCTTCATGCAAGAATAAATTAAAAGTCTATTAAAGTTGTGAAGAGTGAGATTATAGAGAGAAAGAGTAAAGTGAGACAGGTGTTAAAACATGGTGAAAATAAAATCAGATCAAAAACATTGTTCCAGAGCCTCAGGGGCGGTTTGAAATGAGAGAGGGGGATAAGGATTTTATGAACCCCTCTAGGTCTGGCTGCATGACAACTGTTGCCAGAAGGCTATTCCACATGACCAAGTTAATTAGTTATATACTCAAGCAACCTAATACCGGTGTATATGTTATACCGGTGTAATCCGAAAAATCCAAATAGCAATGACATCACTTCATTTACATACCGGAAATTTACATAGAGAACAGTAACACTCCCGCGTCAACTGCCAAATCCATCAAAAGTGTCTATTACGAGCTTTTTCATGTAAATGTACACTTTTCTCGATAAAAGTTCACATTTGCAAAGAAATTTCAACACCTTTCTAACATTTTCAAGTGTCCATTTTGTTTTTATGCCAGAAATTCTCTGTATACAAGTTCTGTCTGCTGCTGCGCATCTTACAAAACTGTTTAAGGTCATTGACTAAAATCGCAACATCTTGGACATTATTTTACACGAAGACATTTTTTTTATAGGAATTTTCGGCTGATGCACCGGTAATACAGAAGTAATGATGTTTACCCTTTGGTGTGTATCGGCTGAAATTAGGTAAAACATCAGAAAACTTATGGAATTTCTTGCTGTTTTGACGTTTGCATTTCATAAATAAAACGTCCAGCAACTGAAAATAATCAGGGAAGCAAGTATAAAAGGTCTTTGTAATTATTTAAGTTTTCGATTACACTAAGAGCGCCGGTAATAGGAGACAGAAGCATACATGGAAAGTAGGAATACTTAAAACAGTTAGCAGAGGTGTGGACTTGGCGGCAGGAGAGGGGGTGCATATGACAAGTCACCCTCACCGGTCTCTGAAGATAAGACGGCAAGGGCACAGCAACTAAACCATGGATGATTTTGTAAAAAATAACGATTCATCCGATGTCACGTTTGTCGCTAAGTGTCTGCCAACCAAGGGATTCCTGTAACTCAGTTACACTCTGGTACGACGAGTAGTTTGAAGTAGACCACCTCGCCACTCTTCGTTGAACTTTCTCTAGTCTAGTTTGTTTTTGTTTACCTTGGTACTTAACTAGGTTCTTAATCACCATGTTAATTTTTTTTACCTTACTTTATCAAAAATTATTATAACTCAACCATAACAAGAATTTTGAGTGCCTAATTTTGACATTCTTGGATGCAGACTTCTTGTAAAATCTTGTCTGAGCATGTAAAAATTCCTGAATCCACCTTTCTATAAAGCGACAACAACATGTATCAATAGTTTTTTCATACACAGAAAAATCCACTATTTCGTTCCGCTCGCTGCATACAAAGATTCACCGCGAGTAGGTGTATCGATCGGCGAATTGACGACAGCATTATTGGGGAAATGTATTCATAAATAGGCTGTTTCTGATCCGTGTGTTTTTCATTCGTGCTGAGCATGTAAATATTCTGAATCCATTTTGAGCTCTTACAGAGTCTTAGTTACACTGTCCTCATTAATCAGTATAATTTAATGATTGCCTTAAAGGGACTCGCAACCGGATGGTGTTCTTGTCAAAATAAAATAAAATACTCAAATAAAAGCAAATTTGTGGCATTATTTGGCTTTTGACATTAAAAAAATATGATCAGTCCAAAAAACGTCTCAAGAATCGTCACCGAATCTTAGTTTTTTAGATAGTTTCCATCGTTTTTCAATAGCGTTAGCTAACGGTATAGTTGTTGTTGTTGCTTCTCTACACGAGGTCAGACATAAACCCGAGTCGAATAATGTTCTATTAATAGCTATCATTGAAGTATGTTAATTCGCTACCATATATATAGAGCGTCCGTAGCCGAGGGCGTAAAGGCGATGCCTCATTTTTCATTTTTGTCTCCGCATGGATGGTCACGGGTTCGAATCCCACCTCTTCTTTTTTTTTTTTTTGGAAATGCATTTTTTAACAGAATTTATTATCCTAAACTAAATTTTACCCATTTATATAAGCATTTGACATATATTTACAAATTATCCTTGCTTCTTGTCATTTCGCCACTTTCTTGTCAATTCGCCACCTAAGCAAAACTTAGAATTCCGTCACGAGCAGGCTACCGAGTATGTCCGAAAACTACAGAGGATATCCGAATACTAGGACAGTTTCACTGAGGAAGATTTCAAGCGCCGAAAATGCGAAAGAAACAGGTAAAAAAACAATAATTCACAAAAAGTTTCAAATCAAAGGACATGTTGGTAATTTTATCTCTATTTGCCCGTTGTTACTTTTTTATTGTAAAGTTGTAAAAGTTATTATTTACTTTTAAAAAATAAAATATTCCAAAATCATTAAACAATGTTCAAATTTCATGAAACAAACTATAACATACTGACAGAGCCTACATTGACCTAATTATCGAACGACCAATCAGAGGTGGCGAATTGACAAGAAAGCATCCCGATGATCCAGAGCAATGACCTCCTTCGAAAACGGTACAGTAATTTACATTTGTATTTATTTCACAAGTTTTATTTGTATATATTCGTGTTATTGAAGGTTCAGTTCAGAATTAGATCCGTGAACAAGTAAGAAATGTTACATCAAAAAGCGCATGCGCGAAAAATATAGCCAAGGGTGGCGAAAACACAGGTTAACAGGCTACTATTTTTAATGCTTGATCCGGTTGCGAGCCTCTTTAAAGGAATCCACATTGTTTTTTTAAGAAAACATTCAATGTTTTGTCTTGGAAGTTGGATACTTGTCTCATAAATACCTTTTGGTTTGGAGAAGTAAACCACACTTCAGAAAACTTGAGTACGAGAACATAGTCCCCATCTGTGCTTAGAGGAACATCATATCCAAAGTTGTTCATATGGTAGCGCTCTGTCTGGTAAAGAATCTGATCTTGCGGTACGACTCTCTGTATCATCAGAGATTTGCCGTAGTCAGAGGAAATGCCAACATCGAGGCTGTCTTTCTGATAACGAATGCCGTGTATGTCCGTGTGAGACTCGCCTCCACAGTTCACCGCCCATATCACTTCGTTTATACCGACGCTATGCGAAATTAATGACAATGAGCACAGTATTGAAAACAGGAAATTGCATTTTATCGACGAACGTCTAATACATCTGCAAACGTTCAAAATAATTGAAGGGAAAAGCATCGTGCCATGCAATTTGTTTGACACCGGGAAGCTTTGCTAGGAAGTGACGTTTACGGTGTAGTAAAATACCAAAAGGCAAATATTTTACGAAATAAACGTGAATGTCTAAAACGCGGACGCTATCGTTAGAAACTACTAAATGATTTTGCGGTCCATCGATTCACCCCACAAAACCCAATAGACACCAATAGTAACCAACAGATACCAATAAAACCAAATATGAGTTAAATCTACTACATGTAGGCATTTATATCAATTTATAAGTATTATATTATGAGTTTATGGATATATTTAAGTTATATTTATCATTTGGAGTAAAAAAAATCGACCAAATATACATTAATACCGATCATAACCATACCGCTCCAAATCGACTATTCACCCAACAAAACTTTTGAGATGTGGTCACGTCGCAAAACGAGTTGAATCTACTACATGTAGGCATTTATATCAATTTGTAAGTATTATATTATGAGTTTATGGATATATTTAAGTTATATTTATCATTTGGAGTAAAAACATCGACCAAATATACATTAATACCGATCATAACCATACCGCTCCAAATCGACTATTCACCCAACAAAACTTTTGAGATGTGGTCACGTCGCAAAACGAGTTGAATCTACTACATGTAGGCATTTATATCAATTTATAAGTATTATATTATGAGTTTATGGATATATTTAAGTTATTTTTATCATTTGGAGTAAAAACATCGACCAAATATACATTAATACCGATCATAACCATACCGCTCCAAATCGACTATTCACCCAACAAAACTTTTGAGATGTGGTCACGTCGCAAAACGAGTTGAATCTACTACATGTAGGCATTTATATCAATTTATAAGTATTATATTATGAGTTTATGGATATATTTAAGTTATATTTATCATTTGGAGTAAAAAAATCGACCAAATATACATTAATACCGATCATAACCATACCGCTCCAAATCGACTATTCACCCAACAAAACTTTTGAGATGTGGTCACGTCGCAAAACGAGTTGAATCTACTACATTTAGGCATATGTATATATATTATAGTTAGAGTTTGTGGCCATAAGTTTCAAAGTTTATTACTATATTGAAATTTTATGTATCATTTAGCTAAAAATCAATCATTAATTATTCAGTTAAAATCAGCTATAACTATACGCTCCAAATCTGGAATTCACCCAACAAAAGTTGTGCTATGTGGACCTGGACGATGAAAGAGTTGAAGCCACTACATGTAGCCATGTAATTATATTTCATTGTATTGTAATTAAATGTTTAAGTATTTTGTAAATTTACATGCATAAATTCAAAAAAAATTGATAATCAGGGTACCTCCTGTTACTTAAAAATTGATCAAACAGTGTTTCACACTAAATCAATAGCTAACTGCCACATTTTATCACCTTTAACGAGCTGTGCTTTATTGATAATTGGATTAACAATAACACCACCCGCTGATAGAAGTGTGCCTTTGATGTACCGCCAAGATCATGTGTGATCAAGATACATACTACAAGCCAAGGTATTGTGGCTATGTAGACATGGCCGTTTTGGTATTTATAAATAATTATTGTCGCATGATTTTATCATTAGTTGTATCTAGTAGAATCTTAATGGTTACCAAAAACAATTTGGATGCTGATCCGATGAGATCTGTGTAGTAGTTTCGACTGTAAGAATCGTACCTTTAATTAATTAAAAAAGAAAGGTTGTCTACAGAATATGTTTAGATTTATAAAGTGTGTATTGTTCAAGTGAACAAACGAGTGTAAAACATAGTGTCAAGCAGAACGGGATCAGCGAAGTCAATAGTCAAATTAATATTTACAGTCTGGATACAGACTATTCCTAAAATCAACAACAAACTTAGTATTTAATCAAGAAGTTAGTGTGAAGGAAATTTAAAGGAGATTTAAAAGTTTTTATTTAAATGTTAGTTTGTAATTTTCTAAACTCAGTTTTAACTTAGTGGTCACTGTGAGTCATACGATACTCTGCTTAGCAACATGGCTAAACACCCGTGTTACGTGTGTTCGAAGAAATGTAATCCTTATTCTAAACAGGGTAGAAAGCAACAAGTTCTTTATGTTTTTTAAAATGCATGTATACATGTAACATATTTAATAAAGCTACAGCAATAGTTATATCGTATATTCAGTCTTCATTTCATATGTCATTCCTTCTTAACTGTATCATATTCAATAAATCTATAGAAATATAGTTATATAGTATATTTAGTATTCATTTCATATGTCATCTCTTCTTAAATGTGTCCATGCTTTTTTCCAGGTTCTTTCTTCATGATCTGTAATTAAAACAGAATATAAATCTTGGGTATATCGACCACTCAATCATAACAGACAAATAATCAATTTCAAAATAAAGGCGCATTTAATATCTGACCTGACAAATTGCTTCCGATTTTTTAAAATGTATATTTCACGCGCATATTTGTTTATGTATTTTCATCATGGGCTTTTAGGCCTAACGGTACTACTGTTAATAAAGTAATAAAACTTATTTCAACTAAATTATAAATATTATTCGTTTTTACATATTAATATAATTATAAGGCATAATGGTCTGTATACATACTTTTCACAAATACACCGCATTTGGTGTGAATATCAAAGGGTTATTTGCTGGTGTCAATAATCAAATAGGACTACCGTTAATCCCCTATTCACAAGTGGACAGTGTCATGCTGTGAGCGTTAATTGGATATACTCTCGTTTAATAGGTAGCTTGATGACAGAAGTGTGCCGGCAGCCTGTTAAATTGGTTAAATTTGGTCATCACCTGTATTGATGACTAACAAAAAGTTTCAGGATTAGTTTATGTTAATATTTTGTCGTCTGCTTATTTCTAACATTTTAATTTTAAAACATATCGATTTTATTATAATCGAAATACTACGGAGACTATACATTAAAACGTCAATCACAAATCATTGAGTGGCCGCTAAACACAAGATTTAAATATATTCATATGACTTCTTTAGACAATATATATAAATGGTTTTGGCTTATATTTGTTAAATACATGTAACTCTTTTTTTAAAAATTCAAAATTATGATGATGATGTGGCAAATGCCTTCAATTACAGTCATTGTCTTTAAGCGAGCTTAAAGCACAGTCAATTAGCGACACGTGTGCAACATCGTTATGTGATTACAAAAGCTGATAAATGTGGGAATCGTAGTCCGATATATCATGTAAGCGCGTCGCATCGCAATGCTTTTATTGGGTGATAATTGGAGCAGTAGATCTATATCGGTTATAAATGAATGTATAGTCGAGTTTTTTAAATTATAAGGTACCTGATAGTTTAATGTAGTAACTAACTTGGATTCTAATAAATTTATCGATATAATTGCCTATATGTGGTAGCTTCAACTCATTTTGCGACCATGGCCACATCACAAAAGTTTTGTTGGGTGAATAGTCGATTTGGAGCGGTATGGTTATGATCGGTATTAATGTATATTTGGTCTATTTTTTTTTTACTCCAAATGATAAATATATCTTAAATATATCCATAAACTCATAATATAATACTTATAAATTGATATAAATGCCTACATGTAGTAGATTCAACTCGTTTTGCGACGTGACCACATCTCAAAAGTTTTGTTGGGTGAATAGTCGATTTGGAGCGGTATGGTTATGATCGGTATTAATGTATATTTGGTCGATTTTTTTACTCCAAATGATAAATATATCTTAAATATATCCATAAACTCATAATATAATACTTATAAATTGATATAAATGCCTACATGTAGTAGATTCAACTCGTTTTGCGACGTGATCACATCTCAAAAGTTTTGTTGGGTGAATAGTCGATTTTGAGCGGTATGGTTATGATCGGTATTAATGTATATTTGGTCGATTTTTTTTACTCCAAATGATAAATATAACTTAAATATATCCATAAACTCATAATATAATACTTATAAATTGATATAAATGCCTATATGTAGTAGATTTAACTCATATTTGGTTTTATTGGTATCTGTTGGTTACTATTGGTGTCTATTGGGTTTTGTGGGGTGAATCGACGGACCCATGATTTTGCGGATCGTTTCTCTCGTGACGACAGTCTTGTCGGGGTCCGTCGATTCACCCCACAAAACCCAATAGACACCAATAGTAACCAACAGATACCAATAAAACCAAATATGAGTTAAATCTACTCCATGTAGGCATTTATATCAATTTATAAGTATTATATTATGAGTTTACGGATATATTTAAGTTATATTTATCATTTGGAGTAAAAAAATCGACCAAATATACATTAATACCGATCATAACCATACCGCTCCAAATCAACTATTCACCCAACAAAACTTTTGAGATGTGGTCACGTCGCAAAACGAGTTGAATCTACTACATGTAGGCATTTATATCAATTTATAAGTATTATATTATGAGTTTATGGATATATTTAAGTTATATTTATAATTTGGAGTAAAAAAATCGACCAAATATACATTAATACCGATCATAACCATACCGCTCCAAATCAACTATTCACCCAACAAAACTTTTGAGATGTGGTCACGTCGCAAAACGAGTTGAATCTACTACATGTAGGCATTTATATCGATAAATGAGTATTATAATCAAGGTGTATGGTCATATTAAAGGTTTATGTATCATTTAATTTTAAAAAATCGATCATTTAATGCATTTATGGCAGTTATAACCCTAACGCTCAAAATCTGGAATTCACCCAACAAAAAATTTGTGTGTGTATTTTGTAAAATATTTTCAAGATTTGTTTCCCTTTGTACCGGTCCGTCGATTATGAGTTTATGGATATATTTAAGTTATATTTATAATTTGGAGTAAAAAAATCGACCAAATATACATTAATACCGATCATAACCATACCGCTCCAAATCAACTATTCACCCAACAAAACTTTTGAGATGTGGTCACGTCGCAAAACGAGTTGAATCTACTACATGTAGGCATTTATATCGATAAATGAGTATTATAATCAAGGTGTATGGTCATATTAAAGGTTTATGTATCATTTAATTTAAAAAATCGATCATTTAATGCATATATTTGGTTTTATTGGTATCTGTTGGTTACTATTGGTGTCTATTGGGTTTTGTGGGGTGAATCGACGGACCGGTCTTGTCGCCCAAATAGGGAAAATCGATCTCTTTCAGCTAGTGCAACATGTTTCAAACATGAAGTCCATACCATCTGAGGGTCTATATTTATGGCCATTTAAAAAAAATTCTACCTTTTCACCTTTGTGAACTTGATCTTTGCTTGAACATGACTAAAATATACATATTTAAATTAATCTTAAAGAGGCTCGCAACCGGATTTAGCATTAAAAATAGTAATTTGTAAATATATGTCAAATGCTTATATAAATGGGTAAGATTTAGTTTAGGCATGGAGAAATCACTGTAATTTCTCCATGGTTTAGGATAATAAATTCTGTTAAAAAATGCATTTAAAAAAAAAAAAGAGGCTCTGGTTGGATTCGAACCCGTGACCCTCCATGCGGAGACAAACACGAAAAAAGGGAAACACCATTACCCGGGCGGCTACTGGCGCTCTCTATCTATATGGTGTTGTATTATGGCTAGTCTATGCACTTCACCTATAGCTGTACTACGTCATACTGGTCAGTAGAATACTCATTGAGTAAGCCTGCTCTGTGCACTCTGTATGTAGTTCCAACCTGTTAACTTCTAGATTATTAAACTAGTAGACTTAGATATACGTGTCTCTTATTGATAGACCACATATCACAACATATGGTAGCGAATTAACGTACTTCACTGGTAGCGATTGATAGTACATTATTCGACTCGGGTTTATGTCTGAGCCCGTGTAGAGAAGCAACAACAACAACAACAACTATACCGTTAGCTAACGCTATAGAAAAACGATAGAAAATATCTAAACAAAAAACAAAAAAGATTCGGTGACGATTCTTGAGACTTTTTTTGGACTGGTCATATTTTTTAATGTTACCTCTACTGTAACACCTAAATCCGACACAGCAAACACCACTACTAACACCAACAACAACAATAACACACATAACAACAATTTCTACAGGCCATATAACAGGGGATACAACAGATATAACAATAGGGGGAATAGGAGGTCAAATTACAATAACCAAGGCAACAGAACCTTAAATACTAGTCCTTTAAACTAGTAACGGCTTCTGTTAATGGCCACACAGAGGCGTCTTTTGGAGAAAAAGGCCAACCCCTCTTTAGCAGGCTTATTGGTAGCGCCAACGAGTCTACAATTTTCCTGCATGACCAAAAGGTCACTGCCTTAATAGACAGTGGATCGATGGTTACCACAGTCTCTCAGTCATTTTACTTGTCTTTAAAAGACAGACCTCAGTTGAAGAGTCTTGGTTCTCTTGTTGATCTTTCAGTGGCTGATGGATCAAAACTCAATTATTCGGGTTATATTGAGACGACTGTGGTAGTTCCATTCATAACTGATTTTAGTTTACCTGTGCCGGTACTTGTTGTACCAGACACAGACTTAAACCTAACTTGTCCAGTTATAGTGGGCACTAATATACTTAGGTCTTTGAAATTAAGGATGTCATCTGGGTCTTCAATTTTGAATGTCCCTGATGAATGGCAGTTGGCCATTGACAGTCTTAATTTTAAGACTCATATGGTAAAGGCTTGTAGTAGAAAGCCAATTACAGTGGAACCATACCAGACGGTTATGGTAAACGGGTTCTTAGAAACAATAACCCACATGTAACCGATGTTGTTACTGAAACCATGGAACAGTCTAGTTACTCGGTTTGTCCGAGGGTTGTAAAACTGGAACAGACTGATTACCACAGGATACCTGTGAAGGTTTGCAATATGACAGCCAAACCTATTACCATAAAGCCGAGATCCGCTGTTTGTCATATCAGCGAGGTCAAGGTCGTTGACACCATTGCCTCAGAGGTCCCAGGTTCAAGTCCCAACAAAGAGGGCTTTTCTCTTTTAGAGGAACTGGGAGTCAAGATAGACACTGCTGCTTTGACTCCAGAGCAAGTATTGCGAGTACAGCAGGTGTTAGGCAATTGGGAACACATATTCTCACGAGGTCTTACAGACTTAGGATGCGCCAATCTTGTTAAGCACAAGATTGAGCTTGAAGTTAACAAGCCTTTCAAACAACCGTACAGGAGAATACCTCCTGGGATGTATGAAGAGGTCAGACAGCATTTGAAAGACATGCTCGCTGCTGGTGCCATTCGTGAATCCAACAGTCCATTCTCTTCTAATGTAGTTCTTGTCCGGAAGAAGGATTTATCCTTACGCTTCTGCATTGACTACAGAGAATTGAACCGTAAAACGCGCAAAGACGCTTACATGTTACCTCGTTTCGACGATACTGTCGATACCCTTGCTGGATCCCAGTTTTTCAGTAAACTTGATCTTAGATCGGGATACTGGCAAGTGGAGATGGAAGAGGCAGACAAGGCCAAGACAGCGTTTTCTGTAGGAAATTTAGGCTTCTACGAGTGCGAACGTATGAGCTTTGGGCTTTGTAACGCGCCGGCTACGTTCCAGAGGTTAATGGAGAAGTGTATGGGTGAACTCCATCTCAGGGAGTGCCTCATCTTCATTGATGACATACTGATCTTCTCCAAGAGGCTGTCTTTCAGAGGCTCTCTGAGCACAACCTCAAATTGAAACCCTCGAAGTGTGAGTTCTTTAAGACCTCAGTTGTCTATTTAGGGCACATAGTTTCGAGTGAGGGTATAGCAACAGACCCAGAGAAGACTGCGGCTATAAGGGACTGGAAACCCCCTAGTAACATTAAGGAGCTGAGAAATTTACTCGGGTTTGCTGGTTATTATAGGCGGTTTGTCCAGAACTTTTCCTCTATAGCTCAGCCCCTGAATGCCCTCCTAGAAGGCCATTCGACCCACAAGGTCAAGAAAAAAGGGAAGGCTAAGAGGAAACCCAAGAAGCCTGCACAATGGGTCTGGGGAAAAAAGCAGCAAGAAGCTTTTTCTATACTGAAGGATAAGCTTCTCCACCCTCCTGTTCTTGCCTATGCAGATTACACCCTACCCTTCATTGTGCACACTGATGCCAGTGGTCAAGGGTTGGGCGCTGTCCTGTATCAGGTACAGAAGGGTGCGGAGAAGGTTATTGCCTATGCCAGTAGCGGTCTGCGGCCTAGTGAGCGCAGATATCCGGCGCACAAGCTTGAGTTTTTGGCACTGAAATGGGCTGTTACGGACAAGTTCCATGATTATCTCATGGGTAACTCCTTCGTAGTTATCACAGATAACAACCCATTGACTTATGTCTTAACCAGTGCCAAGCTCGATGCCACTGGGCATCGCTGGGTTGCAGCTCTGGCAAATTACAACTTTTCTATAAAGCACAGAGCTGGAAAGAAGAATGGTGATGCTGATGGGCTCAGTAGGGTTCCTTCTGATACCATACGTGCGATCTGTCAGTCAGTAACTGCGAATGTTCCGTTCGCTGAATGTGTCTCTGGTGGGGATGATCCTCAGACGGCCGCTGAGGGCCAGTCCTACTCGAAACACTTCAGCAAGGTGGATTGGGCAAAGGAACTGAAGCTTGACCCTGTCCTTGCCAGAGTTATTACACTCCTAAGCAGCAGTTTTCGCCCCAGGGACAGAGCATCCCGCATGGAATTGCCAGAGGTACAGAAGTACATTAGAGAGTGGAAGAAGCTCCACCTCTCAGGCAATGTTCTGTACCGAACTGCCGCTCTGGATGGTGTAGTTGTGGAACAGCTAGTTATGCCAGAGTCCTTTAGAGCCTTAGCCTTAAAGGGAGTACATGATGATGTAGGTCATCAAGGCAAGGAGAAGTCGCTATGGTTGGCCAAACAGAGATTTTATTGGCCTGGCCTTGAAAAGGATATTAACAGCAAGATTGAGGCATGTGACCGCTGCATCAGAAGGAAGGCCCCTACTAAACCCATTGCACAGCTCAACCCGATTTCAAGTACTTACCCTATGGAGCTGGTCAGCATTGACTTTTTGTCTCTGGAACCGTCCAAGGGCGGCTTTGATCATATACTGGTCATTACCGACCATTTTACACGCTATGCTCAGGCTATCCCTTGTCGGAACCAGACAGCACAGACCACGGCGAAGGCATTGTATGATAATTTCATACGTTGTTACTCCTTCCCCGCCCGGCTCCATAGCGATCAGGGTAGGAACTTTGAAAGTAGAGTTATTAAGGAACTCTGCAGACTTGCCCATACCCAAAAGTCAAGGACTACTCCTTACCACCCCATGGGCAACGGGTCTGCAGAGCGTTTCAATCAGACCCTTCTCAAAATGCTAGGAACCCTGGAGAACAATCAGAAATCTGACTGGAAGTCATTTGTTGCTCCATTGGTTCAGGCATACAATGCGACGCGGAGTGACGCTACGGGTTACTCACCCCACTTTCTCATGTTTGGGTGGCACCCAAGACTTTCAGTGGATGCCTTTTTAGGTACATCGCCTGTCCAGGATGAGGTTCCTGCAGGGCCTCAGTCCTATGGCAAGAAACTGAAAGCACGCATGCATTACGCATATGATGTTGCGGCTAAGCATGCTGGGAAATGCGCCCAAAAGAACAAAGACCTCTATGATAGAGGGAAACGAGAGGCTGCTCTGGAGATAGGGGATCGGGTTCTAGTCCGGAATGTTGGGTTGAAAGGCAAACAGAAATTGGCTGATCGCTGGGAAGAGACGCCCTATGTCGTGTGTGGCATACCGGATCCAGATTTACCAGTTTACAAAGTAAAACTGGAAAATGGATCCAAGATCCGCACACTGCATAGGAATCTTCTTCTTCCATTCAACTGCGTGCCAGTCGAGCAACCCAACAGTCCGGGGCCCAGACCCAGAGGTCCATCTCAGTCGGGTCCTCAAAAGCCCAAACAACCCAGACAGGCCATGGAGTCAGAGTCAAGCTCTGAAGAGAGCTCTGAGAGCTCTGTCTACATAATTCCCCAGAGACGAAAACATAGGTTTTCTACAAGGACACAGCAGAGCAAATCAGCAGATGCGGGTAGTTTTACCCTTGGTCCTAGGCAACCCAGCACCAGAGTTGGAGGTAACTCCAGCCAGAGAAATGTTCCTGTGGCAGCTCCACTTGAACAGACTCAAGATCCTGTCCCGGATCTTACATTGGATCCTGCCTCTGTTGCCAATCCCATTTCAGTTTCAGGTTCGAATCCCGAATTCAGTTCAGTTTTGCTCTCAGGCAACACTGTAGACCCAAGCCCTGGCTCAGTTCCAGGCACAGATCTGACATTTGACCCTGATCCAGATCCAGACTTAAACCCGGTTCAGGATCCAAACCCAACTCAAGACCCCACTCCTTCTCCAAGTCCACCTTCTAGAAGGCCGGTCAGGAACAGAAAGGCTCCTGATCGTTATGGTCAGTGGGTTTGTCCCCAGATAGTCTGGCGCAATGCTTGCGATACAGACTCCTGTTTTGTGTAAGCTTAGAGCTAGATATCTTACATTAAGTATTTCATGTAGTTGTAACCTGTAATTTATGCAGAATTAACACATGTAGTTTCAGTTTTGAATTCAGTTTTGTAGTTTTATTCTGTAATGTACACAGAATTGACATCTTTAGTTTTATTTATGTATTTTAGATTAAGTTACTGTACTGTGATCAGTCAAATTTGTATAAGTAATTATAATTTACTTGTAAATTAGCCAGAATCATGTGACAGATCCATGTACAGTAGAAATCAATTTTGATAATTGAATTACATTTTATTTAATTTGTAACTTTAACCTTATGTTAATAAGGTATACTTTTCTGCATAGATAGTGTTTGGTGTGTTGAAAGCTCATGCTTTCTGCAAAATAGTTTAGAAAGCCATTGCTTTCTGCATATTATATTCTTTTGCTTTTATACATGATGGTTTAGAAAGCTCATGCTTTCCTCATTATCATGTTAGAAGCTTGTGATTAATATAGCTTTCAACATAGTAATTTAGAAAGCTAATGCTTTCTGCAGAGGTAGTTAGAAAGGTAATACTTTCTTACATATAGTTAGTGCGGGTATCTATGCACATTTATTACATTTATTTTAGTTATTCTAGTTCACCAGTTGATAGTTAAATTTGCAAATGTCAGGAGACATTTCAAAGAAGCAGGGGAGTATGTAACCAGGTTACTGTTTAGGGTTCCCCTTATTATACCCCTTAGCTTTATGTTATTGTACTCGTACTGAAGTATGTTTGTGTGAGTGATGATCACGAATGCACGGGTATATTGGTGAGCTAGTCGTGAGTGAGATGATGTTAGCTTGTGTTCATGGGTGAGTGAGGCATGAAAGTCACCTGACCGTAACCCATAAAGTTAACCCTCTTTCCCTCCAAATTCATTCTGGCTAAACTATCAAAGACGACAGGACGTTATATAGAATTACTTTATACTATACTTTACTTTAATATTAGATCTCTTTATACAACAACCAGCTGGTAAGTAACATAACTACTTCTATTAACTTATTCCACGGCACCTTGTATTTTACCGCGATGCCATTTAGCTTAAACATCTTTAGTAAGAGTACATGTATATTTAGAAATAGACTATAACATTGTATTTCCTTTTCAGGCCTTCATTCATTCGTTCATTTACTACTATATTGATTAAAGAAGAACTCAAACCCTAAGATTGTGTTGTAATCAATCAAACCGGGCTACACAAATAATGCCACACATTTGCTTTTATTTGAGAATTTTATTTTATTTTGACAAGTATACCATCCGGTTGCGAGTCCCTTTAATTAAAGGACATTACCTGACCTAACTTGGGTGGTAACACATAGTCCCATAGAAAGTTTGAGTTAAAGCATGCAGCATGCTTTTACCTGTATATCTAGGCAAGAAAACCATTGAAGTGACTCATGTGAGGCTCATACCTTATGTTTGATAGTTTGATTAGCAAAACCCATTGAAACAACCATTTAATGTTAGTATGTCGGGGCCTCTCTAGACAATTTGAGTTTGCTGACATTGGCTGTGCACACTTTATTCCTGCAAAACAGTTACTTTCACACCTAGTGAAAACAATTGGGGGTGTTCGCTGAATGGGCGACAAATAGGGGGGGGGGGGGGGGGTTTGTTCGTTGAATGGACGTGGGTCAATCATGTCTTTAATTAGAGCAATATGTATACCTACTATGAAATCCCTTAATGATCAAAGGTTGTTACATTAAATCAGGAACGTAGATTAAATATATGTCCCTGATTAACTACATTTGACCTATGTAGCGATTTGTGTAGTTCGTATATAATGAAGTGGGCTTTCTTTTGGGTGATATTGAGGATATTATAGGCCGATTTTATTGACCTGGCAGGGCGGAGTTTCGATACGGACCTTTGCATTTCAACTTTGGAGGCGGCAGCACGCTCTTTATTGGAATTTACCGTTGTCGTCTGCCGTTCTTCCCAGGATTACATATTAGTGTATATTTTTGACAACAGGAATACATTTATAATAAAGAATGACAAGCTGCTTGAATCCAGATCAGACGCCGCGTTACGTGGCATCTGATCGATCTGGATTCAAGCTGTTTGCAAATATAAGCCAAGTCTTAAATTTTCCACTCTGTATGTAGCTTCCAACCTGTTAACTTCTAGATTATTAAACTAGTAGACTTAGATATACGTGTCTCTTATTAATAAACCACATATCACAACATGGTGTCAGAAGTACTTTAAACTGGACATAGTTAATCTTCTGAAGTTAAAGGAATAGGATATAGTTCAAAGCATTACTTAAAAGGAGTTAAATTTGAACAATAATCATGGAACTAACAGGCGTGCCAGTTCCCACAATGGATTGGGGAAGTTTGAATCTTCTGGAAAGCTTTAAAAAGTTTCGGAAGCATTCAGAATTGATCTTCAAAGGTGCTCTCTTGGACAAACCTGAGGAAGTTAAAGTAACATACCTGTTACTATGGTTAGGCGAAAAAGGCCGAGAAGTTTTTGAGACATTGGACTTAACACCCGACAAACAGAAAAAAGTGAAGGGCACATGTGATGCTTTTGAGAAGCATGTGCAACCGCAGTCAAACCCTGTTTTCACGCGGTACAAATTTAACAATGAAGTTCAGGGGGAATATACCATTGAACAGTTCATTACACGACTGAAAGTGTTGGCAAAAGAATGTAGTACAAGACTTTCATTCCAAGTATGTACTCGTTCCTGCCGACAAAGCATCCAATAATGTGATAATTGTATGACGATTACATTATGTTGATGCTTTAAACCAGGAACTTGTGAATACCAATTCCTATATATCTACTAATTTAACGGAGCGTAATGTAGTATCTGATCATCTTGATACATGTAAACAATTAAAAGCTGATGTCAACATTACATGTCACAAACTTCCTACAATGTACTGGATACCAAAACTCCACAAAACACCTTATAAGTCTCGTTTAATTGCTAATTCAAGTGCATGTACTACTACTAAGCTTTCCAAACTTTTAACATCGTCTTTAATTAAAATCAAAGAACATGTTCAAAGGTATTGTGATAAGACTTACGAAAATTCTGGCCTTAATCTGTTTTGTCTATCAAAAACTCTAATGAAATTTTGGCGAAGCTTGAATATAGAAAATACCAAGCTTGCAATATAAGTACGTATGACTTTTCAACACTATATACTACCTTACCTCATAATCTAATAAACTTATACAACTTATTGAAAAGACTTTTGCCAGAGAAAGGAAGCTATTTCTGGCGTGTAATACTGATCGTGCATTTTTTACAAATGACACCGTTAAGCATTACACTATGTGGACTTGCACCGATGTCTGTGAATCACTAACATTTCTTCTGGATAATATTTATGTACGTTTTGGGAGTACCATATACCGCCAAGTGATTGGTATTCCTATGGGTACAAACTGTGCGCCCCTTGTCGCAGACCTATTTTTGTACTGTTATGAGAGGGACTTTATGCTTAGTCTAAAACCTGATACACAGGCAGATATGATCGAAGCCTTTAACAATACATCGCGCTATCTAGATGATATTTTTAATATAGACAACCCATTTTTTGATACGTTGTTTCCTTTTATTTACCCAAAAAGAACTACGTCTTAATAAAACAAACGAGTCAAATTTGTCGGCACCATTTTTAGATTTGGATCTTTTTATAAATAACGGAATTGTTTCTTCTAAGATTTACGATAAACGAGATGATTTTGATTTTAGTATTGTAAATTATCCTCATCTAGATGGCGATGTTCCCCGTTCCTGCCACATCTTACGGGGTTTATATTTCACAACTTATTCGCTTTGCTAGGGCCTGTACCTCTGTTGAGGACTTCCACATTCGTAATAAAACTATTACTGAAAAGCTTCTTAAACAGGGGTACAGATTTCATAAACTTCGTAAAACATTTTCTAAATTCTTTTATAGAAATCTTCCTCTCATTAACAAGTATAAATGTAACTTAAAGTCTTTTCTGCGGCAAGGTATTTCACATCCGGAGTTTTATGGTGATGTGATTTACAAACTTCGTAAGATTCTTGGACATATACATTTTCAAAACCTATAAGTGAAACGTATTAGATTTTTCCTCAAAAAAAAATTATGATCCAACTATATTGCTGCGCACTTCACGTTTGGTTATCGATCAATCTACAATTGATAACTATGCTTTCCTCTTTGGTTGTGCGACGACAGACAGGGCTTAGCACTACATGATGATGTATCTTTAAAGCCGTCCTTAACCGGGAGAGTTATGTCGGATTTTCGTGCTTTGTTTTTTCTCTCCCTCTCTGTCGTACCCTAGACCCTTCCATGTCTTACAGTTACTCGTAACTACAGACTAGTCGCTTGAGTACAATTTGACCGTTGCCATAGTGGGTTATTTTTGACACGGGCTTGAATGTTTAATTCTTTCCCATGTTACTAATGATCTTGTCATAGAATTTTTGCTAAATGTTTTACATGTATTTACTTACTGTGCTGGCGGTCTTTTTGATTGTGAGGTTGTGGAACAGGGTTTATATTTTATGTACACTGTTTGTCTTTATAGGTGAATATAGGAGATAAGTGTGAGGTTGGGCGCCCCTAAACCCAGGTTTAACCCCCCAGTGGTTGTTAATAATTAATTAATTTATAGTTGTTTATTGATTGCTACTGACCGTACCAAGGCGGGCTCCTATGTTCACTTTGCTTTATGTTTGTCTTGCGTGTTGTTTTCTATTTAGTGTGTAGATGAGGGAATGGTATTGCGCGTGCGTGCGTGTGTGTGTGTGTGTGTGTGTGTGTGTGTGTGTGTGTGTGTGTGGGTGCGTTGGTGACACTATCAAAGCGAGGTACGTCATAGGAGTACACAGCAACGAACCGAGGTACCTCCAACAAGCGAGGTAGTTTTTACTAATACCTCGGTAGGTATACCTCGCATTTAGCATGCTCAGTTCAAGATACAAACGCACACAAAATATCTCGAGTACCTCGGTTTGCTTTTCTACTACCTGTTTGTGTGTCGGTGTGTGTTTGCACACAGTCGATAACGATATTTGTAGGTGGTGTGTGAGTGTACCTCGTTTTGTAGGTGATGTGTGTGTGTGTGTTTTTTACCTCGGTTTGAAACAGAGTTTTTGCCCATTACCTACCTCGTTTTGTCGGTCTAGTGTTGATCGGTAATTCTTTATAAATTCAATATTTTCTTCACATCATTTGAAACTGTGACTGTCCTGAAAACCTTTTGTCATATTTGCCTTAAGCTTTTTGGCTTATAAAGCGTACACCTCGGTATGAGGGTGTGAAACGTGTACCTCTGTCGGATAGTAAAACCAGTATGGGGGTGTGTGTGTGTGTGTGTGTGTGTGTGTGTGTGTGTGTGTGTGTGTGTGTGTGTGTGTGTGTGTGTGTGTGTGTGTGTGTGTGTGTGTGTGTGTGTGTGTGTGTGTGTGTGTGTGTGTTTGTTGTGGTATGACTGTGTGTGTGTGTTCTGCTTGAGAGGTGGGTGTATTGTTTGTGTTACGTTTCCTGCTTGAGTCTTTCGTATTTATCTGTCATTCATCCGCCCCGTAGGATACCAGTCGCACTGCGAGATAGGTGTAAGAATGAATTGGACCGAATGGAAAAGCTAGGCGTAATCAAGAAGGTTTCTGAACCCACAGATTGGGTAAACTCCATGGTCCTAGAAGAGAAAAAACAAGGTGCTCTGCGTATCTGTCTTGACCCAGCAGACCTTAATATGGCTATTCTCCGCCCGCATTACCCAATGAAAACCATAGACGACATTCTGCCACAGCTCACATGAGCTAGATATTTCTCTTAACTGGATGCAAGGTCTGGGTATTGGTCAATCAAACTGTCAGACAAGTCGTCATTTTTGACAACATTCAATACATGTTTTGGAATATATAGGTATTTAAGGCTCCCATTTGGTTTACGAATGTCGCAAGATGCATTTCGGAAAAAGGTAGATGAGATATTTGAGGGTCTATCAGGTGTCGCAACTATTGTAGACGACATTTTAGTTTTTGGAAAAACTAGGGAAGAACATGACAAAAATCTCAGAGCTGTACTTCAAAGAGCTTTTGAAAAGGGTGTCAGATTTAACGTTGACAAATTTGAGGTAGGGTTACAAGAAATTCAATACTTTGGCCATGTATTGTCTGCAGAAGGTCTCAAGTCCGACCCGCCAAAGTGTCAGCCATTTGGGACATGCCCGAGTCAGTAGACCGCTCTGAGCTAGAGACGGGTTTAGGGATGCTCAATTACATAGCTCGCTTTGCCCCAAACCTAGCTGAGGTCACCAGTCCTTTAAGATGCTTGTTATCTAAAGAAGTAGAGTTTTATTTGGGAAAACCTCAAGCTGAAACATTCAGCAAGGTCAAGGAAATTATTACTAAGGAACCAGGTCAAGTCCTTGCCTATTATGACCCGTCCAAAACATCGGTGTTACAGACTGACAGCAGTAGATCAGGCATTGGTGCCACCCTTTTGCAAGAAGGTAGACCAATCGCCTATGAATCAAAACCCCTCACTTCCACTGAGAAGAATTATGCACAAACAGAACTGGCGTGTTTAGGCATATTGTTTAGACTCAAGCGGTACCACCACTGGTGTTATGGTCGTCATGTCATGGTGGAAACTGATCATTTGCCCTTGATACCAATTTTCAAGAAACCCTTACACTCAGCACCCGCTCGTTTGTAGCGAATGCTATTACAAATGAAACAATATGACATTGAGGTCAAATTCCGCCCAGGTAAAGAAATTCCTGACCCAGATACTCTGTCACGCAAATCTGTTTGTGACACTTACCAAGCTCTATCAGAATGCCTGCAGGTACAGGTAAACATGGTTATGGCCAGTCTACCAGTCCAATAGGAATTTACAGGAAATCAAGTTTCACACAGAAACTGACCCGCAGATGAAAGTTCTAGCAGAGGTCATTTTACGCGGTTGGCCTGCGAACCGAAATCAGTGCAAGTCTGAGGTTATAGAGTACTGGAATTATAGGGAGGAAATGACGGTCATGAATGGTCTGATTATGAAAGGTCATAAATTAGTCATTCCCAGAGCCCTCAGGTCAAACATGCTTGAGATTTTGCATGTTGGTCACTTTGGAGTGGAGAAAACCGTGAGAAGACATAAAGCAAATGGTGCTAAACTGTCCTGTGTGTTTGGAGTACAGAGATTCCAACCCCAAGGAACCATTATCTCCATATCAAATTCCCGACTTCCCATGTCAAATAGTTGGTACTGACCTGTTTACATGGGAAAACAAAACTTACATAGTGGTAACAGATTTGTACAATCATTACTTTGAGGTCAAGGAGCTACCAACTTCTCGATCAAGTACTGTTATCAGTCGCATGAAAGCATTTTTTTCACACTGGGGGATACCTGAGGTTGTTATCTCAGATAACGGTCCATGCTATTTCTCTGAGGAATTTAGGAAATTTTCCGTGGAATGGGATTTCAGACATGAAACCTCTAGTCCCTTTCATAGCTCAGGAAATGAATTCTCCGAGGCATATGTGAAAATCTGCAAGCGCATTTTCATAAAGGCAAAATCAGCAAAAACTGATCCTATAGTAGGGTTATGAGAATACAGAAATACCCCACTAGCCATTGGTTACTCTCCGGCTGAGCTACTTATGGGAAGGCAATTACGATCGTTTCTTCCTACATCTAAAAGCAGACTAATACAAAAGTTTATCCTGTTGAAACTGTAAAGCAAAGTTTAAAAAATCAAAAGCAAAAGTCTAAAACACACTTTGACAAAAATGCTAAACCACTGATTCCTTTAGAGATAGGTGATTCTGCTAGAATTCAGCAGAGTGACAAAACATGGAAACAAGCTCAAGTCATAGATAAACATCATGACAGGTCTTACACTGTTGTCACTCCTGATGGTGCAGAATATAGGCGAAACAGACGTCATTTGATTAAGACAAATGAGTGCTTGAATGAAAACCCAACTGTTGAAAGACAGTTTCCGAAGGAAAATGTAGAGCCCGTTTCAAATAAATACGAAAGACTCAAGCAGGAAACGCAACACAAACAATACACCCACCTCTCAAGCAGAACACACACACACAGTCATACCATAACAAACAAACACACACACACACACACACGCGTGCGCGCGCGCAATCCCATTCCCTCATCTACACACTAAACAGTAACACCATAACAAACAAACACACACACACACACGCAATCCCATTCCCTCATCTACACACCAAATAGAAAACAACACGCAAGACAAACATAAAGCAAAGTGAATATAGGAGCCCGCCTTGGTACGGTCAGCAGCAATCAACAATCAATTATAAATTAAAATTAACAACCACTGGGGGGTTAAACCTTGGTTTAGGGGCGCCCAACCTCACTCTTATCTCCTATATTCACCTATAAAGACGAACAGTGTACATAAAATATAAACCCTGTTCCACAACCTTACAATAAAAAAGACCGCCAGCACAGTAAGTAAATACATGTAAAACATCTAACAAAAATTCTATGACAAGATTATTAGTAACACGGGAATTAATTAAACATTCAAGCCCGTGTTCAAAATAACCCACTATGTCAACGGTCAAATTGTACTCAAGCTACTAGTCTGTAGTCACGAGTAACTGTAATACATGGATGGGTCTAGGGTACGACAGAGAGGGAGAGAAAAAACAAAGCACGAAAATCCGACATAACTCTCCCAGTTAAGGACGGCTTTAGAGATACATCATCATGTAGTGCTAAGCCCTGTCTGTCGTCGCACAACCAAAGAGGAAAGCATAGTTATCAATTGTAGATTGATCGATAACCAAACGTGAAGTGCGCAGCAATATAGTTGGATCATAATCTTTTTTGAGGAAAAATCTAATACGTTTCACAAATAGGTTTTGAAAATGCATATGTCCAAGAATCTAAGGTAAATCACATCACCATAAAACTCCGGATGTGAAATACCTTGCCGCAGAAAAGACTTTAAGTTACATTTATACTTGTTAATGAGAGGAAGATTTCTATAAAAGAATTTAGAAAATGTTTTACGAAGTTTATGAAATCTGTTCCCCTGTTTAAGAAGCTTTTCAGTAATATTTTTATTACGAATGTGGAAGTCCTCAACAGAGGTACAGGCCCTAGAAAAACGAATAAGTTGTGAAATATAAACCCCGTAAGATGTAGAACGGGGAACATCGCCATCTAGATGAGGACAATTTACAATACATGTACTAAAATCAAAATCATCTCGTTTATCGTAAATCTTAGAAGAAACAATTCCTTTATTTATTAAAAGATCCAAATCTATAAATGGTGCCGATAAATTTGACTCGTTTGTTTTATTAAGGCATAGTTCTTTTGGGTAAATAAAAGGAAACAACGTATCAAAAAATGGGTTGTCTATATTAAAAATATCATCTATATAGCGCGATGTATTGTTAAAGGCTTCGATCATATCAGCCTGTGTATCAGGTTTTAGACTTAGCATAAAGTCCCTCTCATAACAGTACAAAAATAGGTCTGCGACAAGGGGCGCACAGTTTGTACCCATAGGGATACCAATCACTTGGCGGTATATGGTACTCCCAAAACGTACATAAATATTATCCAGAAGAAATGAAAGTGATTTACAGACATCGGTGCAAGTCCACATAGTGTAATGCTTAACGGTGTCATTTGTAAAAGATGCACGATCAGTATTACACGCCAGAAATAGTTTTCTTTCTCTGGCAAAAGTCTTTTCAATAAGTTGTATAAGTTTAGCTTTTATTAAATTATGAGGTAAGGTAGTATATAGTGTTGAATATAACCTCAATTTTCAGAACAGTCAACTCTGCCAATATCTGAGAACTCAAAGGTCAAGTGATTGCAAGCAGTCTGTTTACATAACAAGGTCAGGCCGAGCTGTTAAGCCGAGAGTGATACCATCAATGTAAATAAGTAGTAATTATCACTGACACTTGAATCAGTTAAACATCACTTAAGAAATGTTGTGTGCACTGCAAACTTAATCAATGTTGTTAAGTTAAGGTTACTTATTGATATCTTTGTAAAAGGGAAGATATTGTATTATGGCTAGTCTGTGCACTTCACATATAGCTGTACTACGTCATACTGGTCAGTAGAATACTCATTGAGTAAGCCTGCTCTGTGCACTCTGTATGTAGCTTCCAACCTGTTAACTTCTAGATTATTAAACTAGTATACTTAGATATACGTGTCTCTTATTAATAGACCACATATCACAACATATGGTAGCGAATTAACGTACTTCACTGGTAGCGATTGATAGTATAGTATGGATTCAAGCTGTTTGCAAATATAAGCCAAGTCTTAAATTTTCCTCCTATAATAATTCCCTCCGAAAAACACACGCAATCTCTGTCTTCCATTAATTTGGTGTTGTTGTAGAGAGAGACTTTCAAACTTTTTGACGAAGCTTGAACATAGAAAATACCAGGCTTGCAATATTAGTACGTATGACTTTTCAACACTATATACTACCTTACCTCATAATTTAATAAAAGATAAACTTATACAACTTATTGAAAAGACTTTTGCCAGAGAAAGGAAACTATTTCTGGCGTGTAATACTGATCGTGCATTTTTTACAAATGATACGGTTAAGCATTACACTATGTGGACTTGCACCGATGTCTGTAAATCACTATCATTTCTTCTGGATAATATTTATGTACGTTTTGGGAGTACCATAAACCGCCAAGTGATTGGTATCCCTATGGGTACAAACTGTGCGCCCCTTGTCGCAGACCTATTTTTGTACTGTTATGAGAGGGACTTTATGCTAAGTCTAAAACCTGATACACAGGCAGATATGATCGAATCCTTTAACAACACATCGCGCTATCTAGATGATATTTTTAATATAGACAACCCATTTTTTGATACGTTGTTTCCTTTTATTTACCCAAAAGAATTACGCCTTAATAAAACAAACGAGTCAAATTTATCGGCACCATTTTTAGATTTGGATCTTTTAATAAATAACGGTATTGTTTCTTCTAAGATTTACGATAAACGAGATGATTTTGATTTTAGTATTGTAAACTATCCTCATCTAGATGGCGATGTTCCCCGTTCTACATCTTACGGGGTTTATATTTCACAACTTATTCGTTTTGCTAGGGCTTGTACCTCTGTTGAGGACTTCCACATTCGTAATAAAACTATTACTGAAAAGCTTCTTAAACAGGGGTACAGATTTCATAAACTTCGTAAAACATTTTCTAAATTCTTTTATAGAAATCTTCCTCTCATTAACAAGTATAAATGTAACTTAAAGTCTTTTCTGCGGCAAGGTATTTCACATCCGGAGTTTTATGGTGATGTGATTTACAGACTTCATAAGATTCTTGGACATATGCATTTTCAAAACCTATTTGTGAAACGTATTAGATTTTTCCTCAAAAAAGATTATGATCCAACTATATTGCTGCGCACTTCACGTTTGGTTATCGATCAATCTACAATTGATAACTATGCTTTCCTCTTTGGTTGTGCGACGACAGACAGGGCTTAGCACTACATGATGATGTATCTCTAAAGCCGTCCTTAACCGGGAGAGTTATGTCGGATTTTCGTGCTTTGGTTTTTCTCTCCCTCTCTGTCGTACCCTAAACCCTCCCCTGTCTTACAGTTACTCGTGACTACAGACTATTCGCTTGAGCACAATTTGACCGTTGCCATAGTGGGTTATTTTTAACACGGGCTTGAATGTTTAATTCTTTCCCGTGTTACTAATAATCCTGTCAGAGAATTTTGTTAGATGTTTTACATGTATTTACTTACTGTGCTGGCGGTCTTTTTGATTGTAAGGTTGTGGAACAGGGTTTATATTTTATGTACACTGTTCTTCGTTATAGGTGAATATAGGAGATAAGTGTGAGGTTGGGCGCCCCTAAACCCAGGTTTAACCCCCCAGTGGTTGTTAATGGTTAGTTAATTTATAATTGATTCTTGATTGCTACTGACCGTACCAAGGCGGGCTCCTATGTTCACTTAGCTTTATGTTTGTCTTGCGTGTTGTTTTCTATTTAGTGTGTAGATGAAGGAATGGTATTGTGTGTGTGTGTGTGTGTGTGTGTGTGTGTGTGTGTGTGTGTGTGTGTGTGTGTGTGTGTGTGTGTGTGTGTGTGTGTGTGTGTGTGTGTGTGTGTGTGTGTGTGTGTGTGTGCGTGCGTTGGTGACACTATCAAAGCGAGGTACGTCATAGGAGTACACAGCAACGAACCGAGGTACCTCCAACAAGCGAGGTAGTTTTTACTAATACCTCGGTAGGTATACCTCGCATTTAGCATGCTCAGTTCAAGATACAAACGCACACAAAATATCTCGAGTACCTCGGTTTGCTTCTCTACTACCTGTTTGTGTGTCGGTGTGTGTTTGCACACAGTCGATAACGATATTTGTAGGTGGTGTGTGAGTGTACCTCGTTTTGTAGGTGATGTGTGTGTGTGTGTGTTTTTTTACCTCGGTTTGAAACAGAGTTTTTGCCCATTACCTACCTCGTTTTGTCGGTCTAGTGTTGATCGGTAATTCTTTATAAATTCAATATTTTCTTCACATCATTTGAAACTGTGACTGTCCTGAAAACCTTTTGCCATATTTGCCTTAAGCTTTTTGGCTTATAAAGCGTACACCTCGGTATGAGGGTGTGCAACGTGTACCTCTGTCGGATAGTAAAACCAGTATGTGTGTGTGTGTGTGTGTGTGTGTGTGTGTGTGTGTGTGTGTGTGTGTGTGTGTGTGTGTGTGTGTGTGTGTGTGTGTGTGTGTGTGTGTGTGTGTGTGTGTGTGTGTGTGTGTGTGTGTGTGTGTGTGTGTGTGTGTGTGTGTGTGTGTGTGTGTGTGTGTGTGTGTGTGTGTGTGTGTGTGTGTGTGTGTGTGTGTGTGTGTGTGTGTGTGTGTGTGTGTGTGTGTGTTGTGTGTGTGTTGTGTGTGTGTTGTGTGTGTTGTGTTGTGGTATGGCTGTGGTATGGCTGTGTGTGTGTTCTGCTTTAGAGATGGGTGTATTGTTTGTGTTGCGTTTCCTGCTTGAGTCTTCTTTCGTATTTATTTGAGGGAGCGCTAGGGAGTGGAAAGAAATACCGAAAGGTCAGAAAGGCAACCGAAAGGCAGAAACACACTCTAAATCATTTTTTTCAAGTACTAGTGTTGGTAAATGCAGTCATGAATATGCATCGTATGGAATGTTTTGCATCTCCTAGCAGATTGTTGCTTAAAGCAGGCTGAAAGTAAAGCATATTGCTTACTACAATAATCCTTTCTAAGTTACATAGATATAAGGTAGCTCATTATGCTACTGATGAAATATTGAAACGAGTGACAAACAGTTTGAATCATTATCAGATGCGGCGTCTCATCTGGATCCAAACCGTTTGCAAAGTCGTTTGAAGCAACCATCGCTGTGCAAAGGTTAATTACCCATTACTCCATAGCCAATATTGAACGGAATATAGGTTACCACTTAAAACAGAATGAGGGTATTCTGCTAGACTTTCAACCAGGTTTTCACGTGGATATGAATGCACGTATAAATTGTGTTTCTCCATGTTGAAAGTATCGGACAATAACGATATAATTCGGAACTACATGTATACCTATGATCCCTAAAATCAAACGTAAATTAGTTTAAATTTGCCAACGGTTAGCTCCGCCCTGCCAGGTGAAAAAAACGGCCTATACATTTGTCTGGATGGAAGTGCATTAGCACCAAAATCAGATTGAAGAAAATCGGCAACAGATTTGTTTTTGATTTCTCTATAGATTATATCGTCGTCCGCAAAGAGTCTTAATTAAGCTGCTATGTTGACTGTAATCTGAAAAGTCATTGATGTAGATGAGAAAGAGGATCGGGTCCATGTCAATGCCCTGGTGTACGCCGGAGGTTACAAGCACCTTTTTTATGCTTCACCCTCCAGGACAATTGTCTAGGTCATATCCTCCAAGAAGCTAGAGATTCAATTAAGAGCATTACATGAGCTACCATAATATTTTATTTTATATATCAAGTGTTGTTGTGGAACTTTGTCAAAGGTCTTGTCAAATTTTAGTTACCTTTAGTTACCTTTCATTGATAGCCTCTGTTGAGCTGTTCAGCTCGTTTTGGCCCAATCTAGATCGTTGATCTCGTTGGTAAGACGTGAAGTCTTCGCGGGATGGAAATGTCAACCCACTAGTCTGGTTATAGAATTTAGAGTCTTTTCTCTTCCAATCTGCATTTAGGCGAGATTTGAATGTGTTAACAGAAGTGGCACATACCGAGTCATTTGATAAAGCGTTCCAGTTATTCACTGTTCTCTTACAGAATCTATTCTGTCCATATCTAGACGACGCACGGATTTTCTCCAGCTTATATTGATGCCCACGGGTAGTAGAGTTGCTGCTGGGCTGGAGACTGTTACTTATGTCGACTTCTTCATATCCATGGAGAATCTTAAAAACTTGTATGACGTCTGCTCTTTCCCTTCGATACATTAGTGAAGGTAACCCTAGTGCTTTTAATCTATTCTCGTATGTTAAGTGTTTTATCCCAGGGACTAAGCGTGTCGCTCTTCGTTGAACCTGTTCTATAGCAATAATATCTTTCTGGTATGTAGGTGCCCATATAACACTAGCATATTCCAAGTGAGGTCGGATGTAGGTCTTATATAACGGTAGAAATATATCCTTATCAAAATAGGTGAATGTATTCTTGATGGTGCCCAGTGCTTGGTTTGCTATCTTCACTTTGGCTGCGATGTGCTCATTGAAGGATAGCTTCTAATCGAAGGTAACAC
Source organism: Gari tellinella (assembly GCA_922989275.2). Classification (NCBI taxonomy): domain Eukaryota; kingdom Metazoa; phylum Mollusca; class Bivalvia; order Cardiida; family Psammobiidae; genus Gari; species Gari tellinella. The sequence continues at coordinate 11,474,117 of OV277868.1, forward strand.
CAAGGTATTTTTCACTATCTACATTATCGATGGGGGATCTGCCGTTGGAGTCTTGCATAGTGTACCCATGATTTGAATTTTCTTTGCCAATGTGTAAACATTTACATTTTGATGCGTTGAATCGCAGTAACCATTTGTCCGACCAATTTGCCAAGTTGTCTAGATCAGATTGCAGAGATGTCAAGTCGTCAAGCCATGTCAATTCCATTATGAAAATGTCTGTTTGTGTGTTTTGGTCATGAGATTTGCAAATGCATCTTATGTTTTTGCATGAATGAGATAAGCTGTTCACAAGATCGGGATGAACGGAATTCGTGCTGTAAGTCGTATAGGATGTTATTTTGCTCTAGATGGGTCATGGTTCATTTAGTAATTATGTGTGCTAAGGCTTTATGTACAGTAGATGCATTTAAGAGAAATACATGTATACATGTAGTTAATGGATCGTGAATATTTCCTTTCTTGAAGACATGGTGTCTGTAATACCACGCTTGGCACCCTGGCAGTCCGTGTGGTACCAAGTTTTGCAAGTATCACATTCTATGGCCTTTGGTTTCCTGATTACATTCCTGCCACATGATCCACATGACCATCTTGGGATTCTTGGAACTGGGTTGGGTACTACCTGGTTACCCAAAAGCAGTCTAATTAATAAGTGATGGTTTTTATTTGGAAACAACAGTTTAACTTTCAGATCTGAAATGTGGAATATGACTCATAACGATAGCCAGATAAGTAGTCTATCACGGGTTTTGTCATGGTAGATCTAGTCTAGATCTAGTTTTAATAAAGGTGTTTTTGTCTCGCCTAGAGCTATTAGTCCTTCACCGCGGCAACGGACTTTTAGTTATTTTAATGTGTACTGCCCCCTAAATACGAATACTCTCCGCGAGGGAGATTCGGGATGGATGATGGACAATTCGTCACCATGCAGATTCGTCACCAAAGCAATATAGTACAAAAGGGGTAGTCAATTCGTCACCAAAGGAAATATAGTACAATTTTTTTATATATTGCTTTAATGAGTATAATTGTTCACACATTAGGTGTTATAATTACCTTTTTTGTAGTGTTAATATCAAAATACACGTTATGTAGATCTAATTGACACTTACATTTTGTTTGGATCCCGATATATACGGACATTTTTTGGTCAGACAGTTAGGAGCCCGATATACGGTTAATGTAATTATTATGGCTATATTTACGCTATTAGGGGCAATTTGGTAATATTTTACCAAATAGTTTGGATCCACATATGACCTGGCTCTAAAATGCTTGTCAAACTGAAGAAATAAAATGCAACCAGAAACTATAAATGACATTTTATTCCCATCCTTTTAAGCGTCGTTTGGAGAAAAAAAATTCATATAGATGTATTATAAATACAATTTTACTTTCTAACCTAATGGAGACACGTAGGGCCAAGGTATTGCATTAACAATTTTTCTGCATTACTTTTACGCTGTATAATTTTTCCCTGCATTAACATGCTACCTTTCATTAATTGGTATAATCCTTTATATATAGTATTGTTTTAACGGATTGATGGGATTAAGTATTTAATTAATTTCTTACTTTCTCATCATTTTTAAACTATTTATATAACTTCTTTAATCGGTGATATTTGAAGCCTGAATCAAAGAATACCTGTTATCTGTATCCAGTTTCAAAGTGACTGACACGTGACTGACTGACACGTGTATGTTCACTGAGCATGACATTCCTTTGTACGTGTGCCTATGATATTTACATTAATTGGTTTGTTGTTTTTACAGTTAATATCAATACAGTTATAACAGGTCGGGTAATTACCAATCAACATTTCACACCAGATTAACAACAATGTACATGTAATTAAAGTAATCTGCCATTGGCGGTATATATAACAAACTTTTACGTTTGACCCTATACTGTTTCTTACTGTATTAATTGTAGCTTTAGATCATTTTTTGCATTCATTTTAAATAACACATTCGAATATGATATATATAAAAAAAAACACTCAATAAATACATGTCATTTTCCGTTTTATGATTCCTTAAACAGGTGGCTAGATTAAAAAACCTTCATTTCTGTGGACACTATAGAGATGGTTTGTCTCGCATTTCCATTCTTATTTAAGATTAGTTTAATAAAACCAGGGTCAGCGAACATACTCACGTATTTGTTTTTAGACAGGTGGTTTTGTAACAATCAACATTTCTCAAGTGCAAGAACCTAAACACATATTTACATTGAAAATGCTACCTATTTTAGTGTGGACTGGATCTAAATTGTTTATTCAGGTTATTATGGTCACCATCGTCAGGATAACGCTTAAAATCTTTACAAGACACCATGGTTTTAAGTAGTCGGAGGAGGTTTGGACAGGTTTGGAGAGATTTGGAGTCAATAGTCGGACAGACGTCTATTGACCCCAAACCTCTCCAAACCTCCACAACCCACTTAAAAACAACCTTAAATACCTTATTTCTTCATTAAATAAATCAAATAAAGCTTATATCAGGCGAGTTTAAGCCCAAACATTCACCGTCTGTGTTGTTTTTAAAGGGTTTGGAGAGGTTTGGGGTCATAGTCGGACAGACGTCTATTGACCCCAAACCTCTCCAAACCTCCACAACCCACTTAAAAACAACCTTAAATACCTTATTTCTTAACTAAATGAATCAAATAAAGCTTATATAAGGGAATTTAAGCCCAAACAGTCACCGTCTGTGTTGTTTTTAAAGGGTTTGGAGAGGTTTGGGGTCACCAGTCGGATGGACGTCTATTGACCCCAAACCTCTCCAAACCTCCTCTGATTACTTAAAATCAACATAAACTACTTTCTTTCTTTAATAAATCAACCAAAGAAAGCTTAAACAGTGTGGACTTTAGCCTAAAATAATAATAAAAGATCCTGAAAAAAAAATAAAACTACGATTTGATTGACAGACAAACAGACATAGTTTACACTAGCACCAAAGGGAATTAATTGTATGTACGTGTTCCTAAGTTTGGTACGAGTAGCTCCCCTTGAATGAAAAAAATCGAATATTTAATTTTATTTTGCATTTTTTCCGTATTTTAGCCTAAGTTCACCATTTATTAACCGTATTTGCTTAGAAAGTATGAAAATAAAGTAGAATAAGTGGTTTTCCAAGTGGTTTGGGGAGGTTTGGTGAGGTTTGGAGAGGTTTGGGGAGGTTTGGGGTCAATAGACGGACCGCAAAGTCTTTGGTGACGAATCGTCTTTTGCCATTACTATATATCGCTTTGGTGACGAATTTGCATGGTGACGAATCGTCTGTAATTCTTAGGGATCCCAGTATAGAATTGCCTCCCTTACATGAACTCCCCCCAAATCTCATTTCACAGAAGAGCATATATGAGCCGATAGTGGATGTCAACAAACTTCTCTTGGTTTATTTCATGTAAGTAAATTTCCATGAGGATTCTTTTTTTTCGAACGAGACGAAGTAAAGAGTGCTTATTGATTCTCTATTGTTTCTGGCAAGTGGTTGTTTAGGCGGATTTAACATTGATTTAGCCGATTGTACTTAGGAAGGGTAACGCCTAACGGGTCGTTTCGACCCTGGGTAGTTTCGGCCTAGGTCACAGAGTCAGAGGCCAAATGGTTAAATTTTGAAATGGCAATAACGTTTTATCCTCAAGTGATTCATATTTGGTATACATATTGATCAAATTAAGAGGAGTTAAAGTATGTGATCTTGAGACACGTAGCATAAAAGGTCATGGTCACAGAGGTCAACAGGTCACATTTATTGGAAGTGGCTAGCCGTCCGGTTCCGGACGGCTAGCCTGCCCTGTGAGGGTAGGGTAGGCTAGACGTCCGGAATAGATTTTCGTCAGAGCTTATACTGCATAATTTACGTGAGTTAGTGCCTGGATAAATATGGCAAACAACCTTAAATGCAATTTTCAACTTCAGAAAATCGATGAGAACAGAAAACAGTCACACTTTAAGGATTTAGTTTACCGTCACTATGAGCTACGTTCGCATCCGCCATTGTTGTTGTCGTATTCTTTCCCCACCTAGTAGGAGAACCGCACTCTCGCATGCATTTTTAATTGATGGTTGAATATCTGTACGTTTCGCTAAACTGACACTTTCTACCATGCATGACGTCCACGTTAGAATGTTTCCATTTTAGATTGATTTCTTTAATGTCAGAGAAATATCTTCGACTTAGAATTTCACAGCGGACAACGGTAATGGACAGGTCTTCCTTTTTTCGAAGTATAATGACCTTCATGAATACATGTATAACTCAAACTTTTACTCCAAATGCCACTTTATGTCGATGCTTAACAACGGGTTTTGTTTGCATGGCTTTGTCATTTCCGATGCATTCACAGTTTGCTGCTAGCGACAATACATGGAGATACATGTACCGGCCGCGATAATCAGATATGGCGATAATCAACGCAATTATATCATACCATCCATTTGAAATACTTTCAGCATTTGATCTTCAATCTCTAATTATAACATTCAGTTAATATTTACATGCATAAATTACAATAAAATCAACAGAAATGCCATGCGTCCTAATCTAATAGCGAAAAAGTCAGAGCAGCAGAGTCAATAACCACGGAATTATACAAAACGGAATAGCAACTCAGCGAAATTTAATAGGCGAGTACCTGAGCTCTCGCGGCGGTTGAATTTTGCGAGATTATGTGTCACGTGACAACATCTTCACTTCTTTGCCTCGTTGTCCGCGATTTCTGGCGTGAAATTTACCGACTCGAGTGTTTTTATTGACATTTTATAGGATTTAAACGACTATGTGGACATTCCTATCAATTCACGGGAATAAAAACCCGTGAACAATGATTCGAAAACACACATTTATCATATTGACTATCGATAGACAGTCTCTTATCAAGTCTCGCGAGTCTCGTATCCGCCGCACGAGATTTACGATATAGCGTGAGGTTTCGATTCCGTCAGTGTATAATTCTGTGCAATAACCAATTAAAATGGCAAATGCGAACGTCGGTCTTAAGCGAAGGTAATTTAATTCCTTTATATATGTGATTTGTTTATGCTCTTTACTGTTATTTTTAAAAAAATTAAATGCATTTAGGTTTGTTTCAACTTGTTTTAAATATACCCAGGCACTAACCCACGTATAAAGCAGTATATTTCCTGAAAAAAGTTTATTCCGGACGTCTAGCCTACCCTCACAGGGTAGGCTAGCCGTCCGGAACCGGACGTCTAGCCCGTCCTGTGAGGGTTGGCTAGCCGTCCGGTTCCGGACGTCTAGCCACTGCCACATTTATTTGCATCTTTAACATAGGCCATTTCTTTTAAACTATAACTAATACAAAACCAATAAACAGTCTATATATTTCCCACAAATAGGTGTATCAGATTTATAGTCAAAACGCCCCCAAGTCAAAACGCCCCCATAGCCTGGTCAAAACGCCCCCATTTTTATTTTATTTTTATTTCCATAATTTAACTATATTTACATCCTTAATAGGTTGAATAAGAGAACTTTGAACATTTAAGGTACTTTAATCGTCTGTCGTTCACTACTTACGCTACTGCATGTCTGCCAGCAAGCCAGATAAGATATCGTTTGTGTACGTGTCAATCAAATCGCCTGTGGACTTTATGGTTCACTGCTCTTTGTTTGTTTACCTGTACACGAAGTAATCACACCTTCGTGATCTGTAGCAGCTGATTGATTTTGGATTGTAAAAATTACGGAAACAGCTGACAGTTTATTTTATTTCCAAATTATACCTCAAATTTTCTATAATATATTTTTTCTTAATCAAAACATATATATATTTATCTTATACATATAGATTTACGTAATAAAATATAAAATCGCGTTGTAGACTAGAGGAAATAAAATTGAATTAATTAAATAAATAATAAATACGGAATTACAATGAATAACACATTCAACCCTAGCGACTAGTATACTCGTCGTTTACAAACAGTGTATCTATGAGGATTACATTTGTCCCATGCAAACAATGTAGACCCTGATCAGAAAGCTACTTCAGAGCCCTCTGATGATGATCAGGGTCTAGATTGCCGGACATGAGCCCCCCCCCCCGGACACGAGCCCCCCGGCCGATTTTGCGCGGGCGGACACGAGCCCCCCACCTGTTTTGCGCGGGCAGACATAAGCCCCCCCCCCCCCCCCTGGTCGGACAGATAATTAACTAATGTTTTGTTATTATTTTTAGAAATAAATGAAGCTTTTCTTCGGCTGCAAATATTGTCTTGCTTGTTTGTAATAATTCACCAATTATCAATTGTTTCATTTTAATCATGATACCTCTTAGGAAAAATATTATGATGATAGATCTAATCATTTATATTGTCAACTTGATTACACGATAGCGACAAAATAAGATAGTCGTTGCCTATTAGCGAAGCAAACTGTCGGTAACACTTTGATAATACATGGAATTATTTGTTAAATTGTCTCTTTTTACTGAAGAAACACCGCCAGTGAAACGTGTAAGTTTGATAGATTGATTGAATCCATTGTCCATATAATCGTAAGTTAAAGGTGTTGTTTGTGTCTCATAATTCTCAAACATATCAAAGTTCTCAAACATTTGCGGTTAAAAGCATAATATATAAAGTGCAATAAACCCCCATGCTTTAATAACTGTCCATAGTTAACTGGACATTTTTGAAATTCGATTTGAACCATTGAACGGAATGAGTTAATGAGACAATAACAGATTATCAGGGACAGATACAGTGAAGAAAGCGTTATTCTTTCCCGTTTAAATGCAAGAACGTAATGGAATGTACAAAATGGCAACTTTTTTAAACTTCTGACTTCTATGTTCAATATGAGTCGCAAATAGTTTGAATAACGTTTTCTCCACTGTAACAATTGCCACAACACAAGTGTTCAAACCTTTCACTCTATAACTTAAACCACTTTATAACAGTCATTCACTATCTGAATCCTGACACTGACGTAACGTGCGATGTGCGTAGATTCCCGCGACTTTCTTCAATAGTCCTGTCGTTTTAATTGCCGGGTTACAAGCTTTTTATTCTTTAAGTTTAAGATTCTTTGTTTTATGATTAATTGAAGGATTTACTATTTATTCCTGAATCTTTAAATGGACAAATCCAGTTTACAATTAAATTAATTCCATTTATAATTATGGTGTTTTTGCTCAATTATACAAACTTCGCTTACAAATGATCAGGCTCTTCACTGTTTGTATAATCAAGACAATTAAACTCTTGAAATGTTTATGTTTTGTTCATGGCGAGCATACTCTGATCTGGGTCTTTATTCTGTGAATAGGACAAAGTTACTCTTGATAAATACACTCGTCGCTATTACTCAATTTATTAAGCCTCTGATCAGGGTCTTCACATTTTGGTCTTCACTGTTTGCATAGGACAAGTGTACGCTTGATAGGTGATTGTTGTGTTCATGACGAGTATACTCGTCGCTGGGGCTCATTATAAGGTTTCGTTTCTTTGTAATATGTTATACTCTCACTCAAATGGACCCTTTCGCACACACCAAACACATATTTTAACAACACAACATGCATTTCCATCTACGTTTATTGCAGTAAATACACCTCAATCAATTTTAATACAGTAAATTTCAAATCCATTTTTCGGCGACCGTCTATAGCCGACAAACGGAACCACCTGAAAGAGAAGTGAAAAAACCGCAAGTTATAAAAAATCGAACAAAAATTTATACAATTCTTACTGATACATTTATATATATATATACATAATTTTTTTATACAAATATATAAAAATATTTTACATATTATATATATGAGAAAAAAATGGGGGCGTTTTGACCAGGCTATGGGGGCGTTTTGACCAATTATGGGGGCGTTTTGACCAAAATGGGGGCGTTTTGACTTGGGGGCGTTTTGACTTTGGGGCGTTTTGACCTGCAACCGGTGTATCAGTATACAGGTTTTTGGCATGTCAGCTCAAAGGTCAAGGTTACAGAGGTCAAAAAGTCATTTTAGCTCGTCTGTTTCGAAGAAAATATGAGCTATTGTCATCACTCCCGCGTCTGGGTTGTCATTGTCGTCTGCTTTGTCATCGCCGAAACTAAGACCTACTGAGTAACTCAGGGGTGTAAAATTCCGCTCGCCATGGCGAGTAAAAATTTTATCAGCGCAAGCAGTTTTTCTGATAATATTATAAATAACAGAAACTAATGAGCAAAAAAAATGTCATTATCACCTAGCAGGGTGAGTAACTATTTTGAAAATGTCTACATGTAATACAGACTTTATATTTGGTATGTGTACTCACCTCAAACAGATCTTGAGCTCATTAAATACGCAGTGGCTATGTTTAAGAGTCGTAAAGATAACAGAGATTCTATTTTTACGTCAAAAATATTTACATTCGCCTATTTAACCACTGTAAAGAGGTTAAAGCACGAATGAAGAAGTTAAAGCGAACGACCGTGACATCGTTCTTAGTCGATGCTAGCTGTGATACCGTAACTCGAGACAAAGGTCTAAATAGACTATATTCGGCATTAATACAGTTACGATATCGCAAATAAGTCGATGCCAATCACAACAGTCATATAAAATTATTTCATCCTAGACTGGGGGCGTTCGCTAATAGGCTAATTATCGGATTATGGGAGGCATTTGTTTACAATCAACTGTCAATCAAGTCCGCATCACGGACACTTGTTATAACTTATCTGCACAACACGCCGCGATGATCGGTGTTATATAATGTTTTTACCGAGGCTAATTAGATCAGCGGAATAATTATGCATTTGTTTCACCATATAATATTTTTTTTAGACTAATACATCGGTTTTCATGTGTCTGGATTTAACCCAATTTCGTGTCGGAGGGGGCGTTTTGACCTCTCTTACACAGTATACACAAAGTTATAATAGAATAATCTAAGAACTCTACATTCGTAAGGAAGTTATGAAACTTTACGCTTTTTCGTCAAAGTTAGTCAATACTTAAAGCACGGAGTAAAATCTCCGTGCTTAAAGTTACGACGATCACGTTTATTTCTACGACAGTGTTTTTACTAAGTCAGAAATATTAACATGTGCGCATGCGTGAACGGAAATATGTTTTGACGTAAACATAGAATTTGTGCCATTTTTACGACTCGTCGTAAACATAGCCACTGCGCATTAAATTATACTAAATTTTGGGTTATGTCAAACAAAGGTCAAGGTCATTTAAAGATCATTCAGAGGTAAAATAGAGTTGGTTTAATATTGGCTATAGCTTTGGAACTGCATTTGATAGACTGTCACAGAGACTTTATATTTGGCATGTGTATTCAACTGAATAAGCTCTTTAGTTCAACTCAACTAGGGTCATTTCAGACAAAGGTCAAGGTAATTTATAGGTCAAATAGGATTAATTTAAAAATCCCCATGACTCTGAAACAGCATGTGATACAGACTCCATATTTGGGCATGCCTGCTCAATGCAAAGAATCTCTTGAGTTCAGTATAAGTTTAAATGGTCATGGAAGACAAAGGTCAAGGTCATTAAGAGGCTAAGAGGTCATTCAGAGGTCAAATAGGTTGAATTTAACTTTGGCCATAACTGCATGTGATACAGACTTGACATTTGGCATGACATGTACTTAACCCCTAAAGAAGCTTTTGAGCTCAGTACAACTTGGGTCATGTCAGACAGTCACAAAGGTTATGGTCAGTTACAGGTCAAATTTGACATTTCCCATTTATACTCTTAAACATGTGATAGACACTTAATATTTGGCATGTCTACTCAACGCAAGAAGTTCTTGAGCTCAGTACAAGTTTGGTCATGGCAGACAAAGGTCAAGGTCATTTAGAGGTCAAATAGGTTTAATTTAACATAACTTTGGAACTGCATGTGATAGAGACTTTACATTTGGCATTTAACTCAATGCAAGTAGCTCTTGAGCTCAGTAAAAGTTTGGTAATGTCAGACAAAGGTCAAGGTCATTTAGAGCGCCACAGTAGACAGACAGACACATAGTCAAGACAGACAAAAGCAATAATAATAGCTCACTGTTCCTTTTTAATCTATTAGAATATCAAAATAGATGAGCGTTGGCACCCGCTTGCGGTTCTCGTTTTAAATGACAATAACCTTTGACTTTCAGCTGATCAGGACATCTTTCTTTGGTATACATGTTTTCTCAACTGAGTCAAATATATTAGGCATATTTCAGACATGTCCAGTGAACGGTCAAGGTCACAGAAGTCAATTTATTTAAATGATCAATACCTTCGGCCCTCAGCTGACCAAAACTGCATATTTTGTAAACATGTTGCTCTATTTCAGAGGAGTATGAATATGATCATGTATTTTTCATACATGTGTGGTCAAAGGTCAGAGTCAAATAGTAAAACCCCTCTACTACAACCAGTACAAATGCTATATTCAATGAATTGTATGTAAGACAGGCAACAGCTCAAAGCAAGGTTAAAGTAAAACAGAAAGGAGCTTTCTGTTTTACTTTAACCTTGCTTTAAGCAGTCACTTGCCTTTAACACCTAATACATGTAATTTTAAATCACAATTTAGTCGCCGTAATAGAGGAGTATACAGTCATAACTACCTGGTATGTACCATCAGAAATAGAAAGGAGCTATCTGTTTTATTGTCACCTTGCTTTAAGCTGTCACCTGTCTTTCATACAATTATATGCCATTTGACTTTCATTTTAGTGGTTGTAATTGAGAGGTTTTATTATTATACCTCACTCGATTTATCTACTGTATAGTCTAATGTGACATCAGAAGGTGAAAATCCGTAATGTTACATGGCTAACATCACATTTCGACCCCCATAACATCACCAATCGGCCCGCATATCCGGCCCGGGTTCTAGTATGCCTCAGTTCAGAAAAAGGAAGAATCAAAACGCTTCTAGTGAAGTAACGTCAATGAATTGGAAAAGTGAGTCGATTCAAATTTGAAAAGTTATACAATCGAAATCAAATGGACCATACTTTACGCTTCATCTCATGAAATTAGATTTCAAAACAATTGACTGCAAAGTGTCACCAGTTTTCACATTGCTAATCAAGGTCGTTCAATATTTTGGAACGGTTTCTTTTCTCACTCCTTAGATTCAAACTCTGCATCCTGTTCAATGTTTATGTCGAAATTTGCTACTAAATCTTACATTCTGCTTTGTCTGCCTACCTAAAGTATCTGTCAACTTGTTGCTACAGTGCCATATTGCTTGTCTTATCAGAAGACAGAATTGGAGACGATTGTAGAATGGTCTATAACAGCGTAGAACTATAAGAGAATACAAATAACGAATGGATATGTGTTTTGTAGGCAATATTCATTCAGAATAATCGTTTGTTGCTTTCAATTTCATTTTTAGCTCACCTGGCTCGTAGTGCCAAGGTGAGCTTTTAGGATCGCTGGATGTCCGTCGTCTGTCTGTCTGAGCGCACGAAAGGTCCTTTGTTGGGTAAGGAGAACAATAGATTCCATTCATTCCGTGATTTCCCTATTGTTATTGTTGGGTATTTTTGTGTACTGTTGGGTACTTTTAAACAAAAAAAATACCCAACAAATGTCCAACTGTGAGAACGTCTGTCCGTCCGTCCGTCCATTCACAATTGTTCGTTAACACTCTAGCAGGTTCAAATCTCATTGGATCTTGATGAAACTTGGTCACAATGTTTGCCTCAATGAAATCTAGGTCAAGTTCGAATGTGGGTCATGTCCGATCAAAAACTAGGTCACTAGGTCAAATTATCGAAAAACCTTGTTAACACTCTAGAGGCTACAAATTTCATTGGATCTTCATGAAACTTCATCAATATGATTGCCTCAATGAAATCTAGGCCAAGTTCGAATGTGGGTCATGTCCGGTCAAAAACTAGGTCACAAGGTCAAATCTTCAAAAACCCTTGTTAACACTCTAGAGACTACAAATTTAATTTGATCTTCATGAAACTTCATGAAAAGGTTTGCCTTAATAAAATCTAGGTCAAGTTCTAATGTGGGTCATGTCCGGTCAAAAACTAGGTCACTAGGTCAAATTATCGAAAAACCTTGTTAACACTCTAGAGGCAACAAATTTCATTGGATCTTCATGAAACTTGATGAAAAGGTTTGCCTCAATGAAATATAGGTCAAGTTCGAATATGGGTCATGTCCTGTTAAAAACTAGGTCACTAGGTCAAATCTTCGAAAAACCTTGTTAACACTCTAGAGACTACAAATTTCATTGGATATTCATGAAACTTGAACAAAATGTTTGTCTCATTGAAATCGAGGTCAAGTTAGAATGAGGGTCATGCCCGGTCAAAAACTAGGTCACACAGTGTACATGGTTACCAGGTGAGCGATTTAGGGCCATATTGGCCCTTGTTTTTTAAATGTGTCAATATACAAACTTTATATACAACTTAAATCAACATCACGTGATCTGGCTCTGTGGTCTAACAGCTAAGTGGTAGACTCTGCCCATGGCGTTCGAGTTCGAATCCCGCAGGCGCTCGGTCCAAACTTTTTTTTTTAGATAAATTTGTTCTTTTTTGTTGATATCAAATGGTTAGCACAACATATTTATTGTGGGGGTTTTTGTGTCTAAAAGTTAAATAGTTCCGATACATGTATTCGCGATCATTGTTCTGTATTGAAAACAGTGGTAATTAGAATTTAGATCTATATTTTTGTTCGGTATAATAAAATAAATATCACATCTCACAGAGGGTGAGAGAACGGATTGGTCGCACTCGACAAGTAAATGTCAACCTCGGCTGACGCCTCCGTTGACATTACTTGCCTCGGGTGACCAATCCGTTCTCTCACCCTCTGTGAGATGTGATATTTATATACTGTACTGTGTTTTAGGATAGACATGGCCTGCCCTGATGACCAGGATGTTGATTCCCAGGCTTCCGGACTAATGATGAGAATGACTGAATCGCGTCTGTATGCACGAAAAGAAATTAAAGAAATCAAGCGCATCTACTCGTTTTGAATAATTCCTGGGGGATTCTACAGAGAGGATTTACTCTAACTGTACTGTGTTTTAGGATAGACATGGCCTGTCCTGTTGACCAGGATGTTGATTCCCAGGCTCCCGGACTAATGATGAGAATGACTATATCTGGCATCACTAAAACATTTCCCTCTGTACCGAATATCAGCACGGCTACCTTAGCCACCTGGCACCACAGATTGTATCCCCGTGCAGAATCATCATCCCTCATGGCCAATCAAGAACCAGGAAACTCTACAGCCATATCAAGTAGTACAGTTCCACAGCGCCTCATTATTCTTGTAAATAATCTTGTTCAGTTGCTACTCTTTTGAACAAATTAATTTGGAAAACACTCTTACACACAAAAAAAACTGATGAATCATTGACATCCTTATGTGCAACTTTCATTTGCAATCATGGTACTATGTTTCTACATGTATACATAATCAAGCTGAATCTTCCTTTTGCTGGCAATAATGCAAGAGTTGAAGTTTGTAGTAGAAAAATACAGATAAATTATAAACAGAAAGCTCCTTTATACATGTACAACCAATAAGCAGGAGCTTTCATGTAACCCATTACCCCGACATAGCCTGTTTCTAGTGACCACTTAAAGCAGGTTGAAAGTAAAGCAGAATGTGCCTGAGGGCACATTCTGCTTTACTTTCTACCTGCTTTAAGCTTTCATCTGCTAGAATATAGGACATATTTCTTATAATAGTAAATACATATTAATAGCTGTATAGATCTGATCTCTTTTCTTCAGAGGAAGAATAAATCAAGGGGGTAAACGGGGTATTTATGGGGTAACGGGTTAAATGGTCGTAATAGAGAGATTTAACTTTATAACCCTATCAAGATGGGAATGTGATTTGACATATGGAGGTATCATGTGTTTGAGGCAGTGTTGTTACACTATTTTCTTTCACAGGATTCACGGCCAGTTGAAGAGTTTAGTGTAGGACACATCTCAGGATCTATACGAGTGAACGTTGAGGAAGATGCTGACAGTATAATGACCTCAGTTCCAGAATTGAAACAATCAGGTGATGTACAAGCTAACTTCTACATTGTGTATTGCTGAACTTATTTCTGTTTCAGCACCATAAAACTATTTTTGCCATATGTTATACCCCCGGTGTCAGCGGTGGTGTCGGTGTCAGCGGTGGTGTCGGTGTCCGGACTGAATATCATAAACTAAGTCTGTTCAAGTCTAACCACTACACATACAGTCACAAAACTTAATATGCTGATGGGCCTCAGTGAGTGGACCATGATGCACCACAGTTTGGTGACCTTGACCCTTGACCTTGACCTCTAGGGTCAATGTTAAGGTTTTGCATTAAAGTCTATTCTGAGCAAACGACTGCACCCATAGTCATGAAACTTCATATGCTGATGTGCCTCAATGAGTTGACCATCATGCACTGCAGATTGGTGACTTTGACCCTGACCTCTAGGGTCAACATTAAGGTATTGCGTTAAAGTCTGTTCTGAGCAAACGACTGCACCTACAGTCACGAAACTTCATATGCTGAGCGCCTCAATGAGTAGATAAGGGTGCACTGCAGTTTGGTGACAGTAAATCAGAATGTGCCTACTTTTAACTTGCTTTAAGCTGCCATCTGCTAGGAAATATTCAAAATATTGATCATGGTACATATTCATGACTAAAAATATATGGAGTAAAGGCCACTAAAGGGCTAAGTGGCCATTTGCCATGACGTCAGCACAGTATCCTATGGCTCATGGTTGAGCATGACCATGAATTCTATTGTATTAAAGGGCTAAGTGGACATTTTCCATGACGTCAGCACAGTATCCTATGGCTCATGGTTGAGCATGACCATGAATTCTATTGTATTAAAGGGCTAAGTGGCCATTTTCCATGACGTCAGCACAGTATCCTATGGCTCATGGTTGAGCATGACCATGAATTCTATTGTATTAAAGGGCTAAGTGGCCATTTGCCATGACGTCAGCACTGTATCCTATGGCTCATGGTTGAAGCATGACCATGAATTCTATTGTATTAAAGGGCTAAGTGGCCATTTGCCATGACGTCAGCACTGTATCCTATGGCTCATGGTTGAAGCATGACCATGAATTCTATTGTATTAAAGGGCTAAGTGGCCATTTGCAATGACGTCAGCACTGTATCCTATGGCTCATGGTTGAAGCATGACCATGAATTCTATTGTATTAAAGGGCTAAGTGGCCATTTGCCATGACGTCGACACAGTATCCTATGGCTCATGGTTGAAGCATGACCATGAATTCTATTGTTTTAAAGGGCTAAGTGGACATTTGCCATGACGTCGGCACAGTATCCTATGGCTCATGGTTGAAGCATGACCATGAATTCTATTGTATTAAAGGGCTAAGTGGACATTTGCCATGACGTCAGCACAGTATCCTATGGCTCATGGTTGAAGCATGACCATGATTTCTATTGTATTAAAGGGCTAAGTGGCCATTTGCCATGACGTCAGCACAGTATCCTATGGCTCATGGTTGAAGCATGACCATGAATTCTATTGTATTAAAGGGCTAAGTGGCCATTTGCCATGACGTCAGCACAGTATCCTATGGCTCATGGTTGAAGCATGACCATGAATTCTATTGTATTAAAGGGCTAAGTGGCCATTTGCCATGACGTCAGCACAGTATCCTATGGCTCATGGTTGAAGCATGACCATGATTTCTATTGTATTAAAGGGCTAAGTGGCCATTTGCCATGACGTCAGCACAGTATCCTATGGCTCATGGTTGAAGCATGACCATGAATTCTATTGTATTAAAGGGCTAAGTGGCCATTTGCCATGACGTCAGCACTGTATCCTATGGCTCATGGTTGAAGCATGACCATGAATTCTATTGTATTAAAGGGCTAAATGGCCATTTGCCATGACGTCAGCACTGTATCCTATGGCTCATGGTTGAAGCATGACCATGAATTCTATTGTATTAAAGGGCTAAGTGGCCATTTGCCATGATGTCAGCACAGTATCCTATGGCTCATGGTTGAAGCATGACCATGAATTCTATTGTATTAAAGGGCAAAGTGGACATTTGCCATGATGCAAACCGTCATTATGGGTGAACAACCTTGGTGCTAGATTTGATTCCCAAATGGATATGACACAGCACATCAACACTGTGTGCAGGTCTAGCTACGCACAGCTGCGGCAAATAGGTCATATTAGACAGTACCTTTCTCCAGAAGCTACAAAGACTTTGGTCAATTCTCTGGTCACATCAAAAATTGACTACTGCAACTCACTGCTATATGGGATTCCCCAAAACTCACTACGAAAACTACAGCGTGTGTAAAATACAGCAGCCCGCATCATTACCAGGACTCCTCGGTACAATCACATCACTCCAGTATTGAAGGAGCTTCACTGGCTTCCAGTTCAACACAGAGTTGAATTCAAAATTCTGACACTCACATACAAAGCCATGTGCAATGATTCTCCAAGGTACATTGTTAGTATGCTGGACGTGTATAGACCTCGAAGAGAGTTGCGGTCTGCGAGTAAATCAGTATCGCTGGTTGTGCCGAGAAGTCGTTTAGTGAAGTTTGGAGATAGAAGTTTCATGCATGCAGCCCCAAAGCTCTGGAACTCTCTACCATCAGACATCAGAGATGCTAGCTCAGTTGCAGTCTTCAAAAAACGTCTGAAAACACACTTCTTTAATATTTATTATTGAATTGTACCGTTTGCCCATGCCTGTTCGGTGGATCTTGATGGTAGGGATTGCCCCTGATCTCTTTGAAACCGACTGGCTTGGGGTTTGCGGTATAATTCAAGGACAGCTTCTTATCTTGATGTTTTATAAAGTAAGGGTGTAATTTCAGCCATGGAACATGTAGGTCCCGCGGGTGTGGGGTGGAGAGGGTAGATGACTGCTACCCTAGGGCTGTGTTCATTCTGTATATGTTATGGGTCTAATTTTTAGTTCTCGGGTTGTACTGTTGACCAATGCCTGTCTGGTGGATCTTTGATGGTAGGGATACAACTCTGATCTCTTTTTGAAACCAGCTGGCGTGGTCTGTGGTACAATTCGTGGACAGCTTTCACCATTTTTAATAATGTTATTGATCTTCTATAGAGTTTTTAGTTATGGTCGCATGCTATTATTCCTAGTTATGTTACATTAGATGGCCTGCATTGGGCGCTCTGCTATTATTTCTATTGGTCGGCAATCTTTAGCCGGTTGGTTCATTGCTGATTGATGGGGGTAGTGTGATTGCCGTTTTGGGGGCTGTCTTTTGTATGTTTATTCTTATTTATTTTAGATCTAATTATAGTTATTTGTGTTTTGTCGATGGCCTGCATTGGGCGCTCTACCATTATTTATATCAGTCGGCAATACTTAGCCGGTCGGTTCATTGCTGATTGATGGGGGTAATGTGATCGCCGTTTTGGGGGACTGTCTTTTATATGTTTATTCATGTTTTATTTCAGATCTAATTGTAGTTATTTTGTCTTTTCACGATTTATAGGTACATATGTGTTATTTCATGTAAACCGCTTTTGAACGCACAATCCCTGTGTGAAAAGAGCGCTATATAAATCTGGTATAATAATAATAATAATAATGTCAGCACAGTATCCTATGGCTCATGGTTGAAGCATGACCATGAATTCTATTGTATTAAAGGGCTAAGTGGCCATTTTCCATGACGTCAGCACAGTATCCTATGGCTCATGGTTGAAGCATGACCATGAATTCTATTGTATTAAAGGGCTAAGTGGACATTTGCCATGATGTCAGCACAGTATCCTATGGCTCATGGTTGAAGCATGACCATGAATTCTATTGTATTAAAGGGCTAAGTGGCCATTTGCCATGACGTCAGCACAGTATCCTATGGCTCATGGTTGAAGCATGACCATGAATTCTATTGTATTAAAGGGCTAAGTGGCCATTTTCCATGACGTCAGCACAGTATCCTATGGCTCATGGTTGAAGCATGACCATGATTTCTATTGTATTAAAGGGCTAAGTGGCCATTTTCCATGATGTCAGCACAGTATCCTATGGCTCATGGTTGAAGCATGACCATGAATTCTATTGTATTAAAGGGCTAAGTGGCCATTTGCCATAACTGTTATTTACGTGTTACAGGTCCTGAGACAGCTGTTGTATGCTACTGTTCAGTTGGCTACCGCTCATCCATGACAGTGAAGAAACTGCAGCAATTTTACCAGAAAATGGGAACCAGTAAGTTACTGTTTCCAGGGCTACCATATCTCCAGATTTTTTCAGAAATCTTCGGAGTTTTCATAATTTCAACGGACCTACTGATTTTTTCCCCATAGCCTGTTTCTAGTATTGGAGTTAAGTGACCACTTAAAGCAGGTTGAAAGTAAAGTAGAGTGCACCTTAAGGCCCATTCTGCTTTACTTTCAACATGCTTAAAGCTACCGGTACTATCTACTACGGATATGGAAATTATTTCTTACGGTACATATTAAAAAGAATAAAAAGGCATATTTATAAGGTAATGAATTAAGTGGTTACCTGTCTTTAAGATTAGAAACAGGCTATAATTGTAAAGGGTTCAATATACATGTATATGTGATGTTTGACTGCCCTGATAATCAGTGATTTAACACTTTCATTCAATACTTTTTTAATGCCTTTACAACAGTGGAGTGGAGTTTGGCAATGTGCTGGTTAACCCATTATACCATAAATACGCCTTTTAATGCCTTTACAACAGTAGAGTCGAGTTTGGCAATGTGCTGGTTAACCCATTATACCATAAATACGGCTTTTAATGCCTTTACAACAGTAGAGTCGAGTTTGGCAATGTGCTGGTTAACCCATTATACCATAAATACGCCTTTTAATGCCTTTACAACAGTAGAGTCGAGTTTGGCAATGTAATTGTTAACCCATTATACCATAAATACGCCTTTTAATGCCTTTACAACAGTGGAGTGGAGTTTGGCAATGTAATTGTTAACCCATTATACCATAAATACGGCTTTTAATGCCTTTACAACAGTGGAGTGGAGTTTGGAAATGTAATTGTTAACCCATTATACCATAAATACGGCTTTAAATGCCTTTACAACAGTAGAGTGGAGTTTGGCAATGTAATTGTTAACCCATTATACCATAAATACGGCTTTTAATGCCTTTACAACAGTAGAGTCGAGTTTGGCAATGTGCTGGTTAACCCATTATACCATAAATACGCCTTTTAATGCCTTTACAACAGTAGAGTCGAGTTTGGCAATGTGCTGGTTAACCCATTATACCATAAATACGGCTTTTAATGCCTTTACAACAGTAGAGTGGAGTTTGGCAATGTAATTGTTAACCCATTATACCATAAATACGCCTTTTAATGCCTTTACAACAGTAGAGTGGAGTTTGGCAATGTAATTGTTAACCCATTATACCATAAATACGCCTTTTAATGCCTTTACAACAGTAGAGTCGAGTTTGGCAATGTAATTGTTAACCCATTATACCATAAATACGCCTTTTAATGCCTTTACAACAGTAGAGTCGAGTTTGGCAATGTAATTGTTAACCCATTATACCATAAATACGCCTTTTAATGCCTTTACAACAGTAGAGTCGAGTTTGGCAATGTAATTGTTAACCCATTATACCATAAATACGGCTTTTAATGCCTTTACAACAGTAGAGTGGAGTTTGGCAATGTAATTGTTAACCCATTATACCATAAATACGGCTTTTAATGCCTTTACAACAGTAGAGTCGAGTTTGGCAATGTGCTGGTTAACCCATTATACCATAAATACGGCTTTTAATGCCTTTACAACAGTAGAGTCGAGTTTGGCAAAGTAATTGTTAACCCATTATACCATAAATACGGCTTTTAATGCCTTTACAACAGTAGAGTGGAGTTTGGCAATGTAATTGTTAACCCATTATACCATAAATACGGCTTTTAATGCTTTTACAACAGTAGAGTCGAGTTTGGCAATGTGCTGGTTAACCCATTATACCATAAATACGGCTTTTAATGCCTTTACAACAGTAGAGTCGAGTTTGGCAATGTGCTGGTTAACCCATTATACCATAAATACGCCTTTTAATGCCTTTACAACAGTAGAGTCGAGTTTGGCAATGTAATTGTTAACCCATTATACCATAAATACGCCTTTTAATGCCTTTACAACAGTAGAGTCGAGTTTGGCAATGTAATTGTTAACCCATTATACCATAAATACGCCTTTTAATGCCTTTACAACAGTAGAGTCGAGTTTGGCAATGCGATGATTAACCCATTATAACATAAATACGGCTTTTAATGCCTTTACAACAGTAGAGTGGAGTTTGGCAATGTAATTGTTAACCCATTATACCATAAATACGCCTTTTAATGCCTTTACAACAGTAGAGTCGAGTTTGGCAATGTAATTGTTAACCCATTATACCATAAATACGCCTTTTAATGCCTTTACAACAGTAGAGTCGAGTTTGGCAATGTAATTGTTAACCCATTATACCATAAATACGCCTTTTAATGCCTTTGATTATTTTCTTCTACTGAAGAAAATCATTCCACTTTATAATGTCATGAATCTGCACCATAACATCGATAAAAAATGTATTCTATATCTAAGCAGATGGTAGATTAAAGCAGTTTTGGAGCAATCTGCTTTACTTTTAATCAGATTTAAGTGCTTTACATTATGTTTTCAGTGAATGAAGGCCCAAAGATGTACAACTTGGAAGGAAGTATTTTCAAATGGGCGAATGAAGGAAGGACTATGGTAGACGACAATGATAGAGCTACCAGATATGCCCATCCCTATAATAGTGTGTTTGGTAAACTTTTAAACAAGGAACTCCGAAAGACAGAAATGTCAATATCATGAGCTAGAAAAATAATGTGAATATATACATACAAACTTGTGTTATATAACAGTAAGTATTTAATGAAACAGGACTGCCATAAGTTGATCATGAAAAATCGTATGATTTCCATGTTTTGGAAAACTCCTGGGAAATGGCAGCCCTGATGAAATAGCTTTGTGAAATCCTGCACTTAAGTGCATGCTAGGGGCGAAACTGAGATTACCTTTGCAAACAGTTTGGATCCTAGATTAGATGTGCATCACACCGTGTCCCATCAGGATCTAGACTGGTTGATACACTGACCCTGACGACTGAAAATAAAATAGCAGTACTTGCAAACAATGATAATACAGAGTATTCAAATTGTTAAGAACTACATGTAAATAGTGCAGATTAATTACTTTTGCATACAGTTTGTATGTGGATGAGATGCCTTGTAAATCATCAATTTGTTATAATACAGTTACGACTACTAAAAGGAAGACAGACGGCAGCTTAAAACAGAGTGACAGTAAAACAGAAAGCTCCTAAAGGACCCGTCTGTTTTACTGTTTCTTTATGCAGTCATTTTTTCAAGAAATCAAATTGTTTAATGACAAATATTTATATTTAATATGACATCTTGTCCATCACGAGGTGCATCATGTAAGTTTTATCATTATGTACATGTATGTTGTTTTTTGTTTTAATTTTTCTCATATGTTTGTTGAATGGTTTTTTTTATTGTTGACAATAAAATGCATGAAAAGTATATTCAAGTTTCCTGATATATTTTAGCTCACCTGAGCTAGCTCAGGCTGAGCTTTTGCAAAATCCTTGAATGTCCGGCGTCGCTCGTTGTCAGCAATTTTAGTGTTTACACTCTAGAGGCCACAATATTTATCTAATCTTTCTCAACATTGCTCAGATTGTTTATTACCATAAGAGTTCACATGAGTTCAATTATGGTCGTAATTGACCCAATAGGTCAGGAGTTATCTACCCTTAAATTCCTGAAAATGCCACATTTAAGGGTGTTTACACTCTAGAGGCCACAATTTTTATCCAATTTACCTCAAAATTGCTCAGATTGTATATTACCATAACAGTTAGGATGAGGTTGATTATGGTTGAAATCAGACTAATAGATCAAGAGTTATCTACCTTTGAATTGCTGAAAATGCCATATCTAACAGTGTTTACACTCTAGAGGCCATAATTTTTATCCAATCTATCTCAAACTTGCTGAGATTGTATATGGCTATAAGAGTTCGGATGAGATCAATTATGGTTGAAATCAACAAAATAGAACAAGAGTTATCTACCTTTGAATTGCTGAAAATGCCATATTTAAGGGTGTTTACACTCTAGAGGCCACAATTTTTATTCAATCTTTCTAAACATGCTCAGATTGTATATGACCCTAAGAGTTCAGACGAGTTTGATTATGGTTGTCATCCAACTGGTAGGTTGAGAATTACCTACCTTTGAATTGCTGAAAATGCAACATTTAACAGTGTTTACATTCTAGAGGCGACAATTTTTATCCAGTCTTTTTCAAACTTGCTCAGATTGTATATAACCGTAAGAGTTCGAATAAGTCTGATTATGGTTGAAATTGGACAAATAGGTCAAGAGTTATCTTGAATTGTTAAAAATGCCATATCTAACAGCGTTTACACTCTTAAAACTACAGTTTTTAACAGATTTTGATTATACTTGCACACAAAGTATATAGCTGTAAGTTCTTGAAGGAGTGCAATTATTGTTGAAATCTAATCATTGTGGCAATAGTTATCTGCCCTTGACATACTTTGAAATGCTAGAAAAGGCTTCATTTCAGTATTGTTTATGCTCTAGTTATCTGCCCTTGATGTACTTTATTATTGCTGTACAATCTGGGGAAACTGCTCAGAAGAACTACAAAATCTAATGCTCAAATTTCAAAAGAGAGCAGCACGAATAATCCTTGTTAAAGACTATGACACACCATCTGAGTCATTATTCAAAGAACTACGCTGGATAAAATTTAGTGACAGAGTCGAGTTCAAGAAATCCATCCTCCTATACAAGTCTATCAACATTAATAGATTTCCTGTCTATATGCAATCTAAATTCAAAGTTATCAACCATGATGGTATACGTCAGCTCAGATCCGCAACCAATAATGAATTACATGTCCCAAAGCCTAATCTAGAGTTCTCTAGAAAGTCATTATCATATTCTGGCCCTAAAATCAGGAATTCAATACCTTTGTCAATACGACAGTCTGATTCATTAGCGGTATTTAAAAAGCATATTTGCAGTGGAGGTTCTGATCATAACAATTAAACAGTTCACTATCATGTTATAATATTATTGAATATCAAATTCAACTACATGTAAATATATAAATTCAAATGTAAAATGTTTTCTCTTCATGTTTTTAACCCTTTACCCCATAAATACACCTTAAATGCTTTAATTATTCTTATGACTGGTGTGCCCTGAGCATCTGGTGTGGAAGGCATTTCCAGATGGGAACTTAAATGTGATTGAAAGTAAAGCAGAATGCTCCACACAAAGCATTCAGCTTAATTTTCAGCCTGTTTTAAGAAACTTTACTGAAAACAAACTATGGTGGAAAGGGTTGAAAAGATATTTTCTGTACTTATAATTTGTATTGTTATAATTTGTCTTCCAAGGTGTAGGAGTCGAACTTGTATTAGACCACCACCCAAAATACAACATGATGAGGGCTAAGCATGGGGCAGAAGTGAGGCAAGATTTAAACTCATAAAGAGCTATTTGCTTTTCTCTTGTCCTGCGCTGGGCAATCACTTGTCTTCATGTTTCTTCAACGAGTGGCTCATGCCTAACACAAGTTTTACTGCATATATTTATTATGTTCATTTTATGATTTTATGTACTACAATGTAACCATGTATATATGTCGAGGCCCACATGGAAGATTTGGCTTGCCTAAATGTGTAGCCTCAGTAAATAAAGTCGTTATTATTATTATACGCCCGTCATCGACGGTCGTATTATGGTATACCCAGCGCTGTCCGTCCGTACGTCCGTCCGTCCGTCCGTTAACTTTTCTTGTTAGCGCTCTCTCATCTTCATTTATTTACCGATTTTGATTAAACTTCCTACAAATATTCCATACCACAATAGCTCGGACGAGTTCGCGTTTCAGACGTAGGCGGCTATTTTTAGCAGAGTTATGCCCCTTTATTGTCAAAAATGGGCATTTTAAAAAAAAAACAGAACTTTTTTTTATTATTATTCAATTTATTTCAAATTTAATATGGTGATACAATGAATAAAGTTACTTAACATATATTACGGGTTTTTGGTTTGACTTCGTATTATCAGAGTTATGCCCCTTTACACAATTTTTTTAACAATATATTGTTTCCTGATAATAATTTTACTTACATTTTGTCTATTGTAACCAAATTTCATATTTATCTTTCTCATCATGCAGGGAAGGCACCTGTGAATTTTGGTTCCTGTTAAATCATTTTTCTATGAGTTATGCCCCTTTACATACTTAAAATTTAAAATAAGCCACACTTTGTCCGTTAACTTTTCTTCTTAGCGCTCTCTCACCTTCATTTATTGACCGATTTTGATTAAACTTCCTACAAATATTCCATACCACAATAGTTCGGACAAGTTCGCGTGTCAGACGTTGGCGACTATTTTTAGCAGAGTTATGCCCCTTTATTGTCAAAAATGGGCATTTTTTTAAAAAAAAAAACAGAACTTTTTTTTTTTTATTCAATTGATTTCAAATTTGATATGGTGATACAATGAATGAAGTGACTTAATATATATTACGGGTTTTTGGTTTGACTCTGTATTTTCAGAGTTATGCCCCTTCACACAATATTTTTAACAATATATTGTTTCCTGATAATAATTTTACTTACATTTTGTCTATTGTAACCAAATTTCATATTTAGCTTTCTCATCATACAGGGAAGGCACCTGTGAATTTTGGTTCCTGTTAAATTTCAGACGTTGGCGACTATTTTAGCAGAGTTATGCCCCCTTTATTGTCAAAAATGGGCATTTTAAAAAAAAAAACAGAACTTTTTTCTTGACTATCGCAATACTATCGGGATAGTACTTGAGCTATCGCAATACTACAGCATAGTCTTTTTGAGTTCGATAGTCGGGCCTACACTCCGGGCGACTTTTTCCAGTCGGCCTGAGTCTGGACGACTTTGACACCCGCCGGCCACGTATTTTGCCGCACTGCGGTGCTCTTGTTATTATTATTATTATGTACTCTACTATACTAGAATTATGAGGTTGTATTTCCAAAATTGTTTACATGCTATACTACAAAGTTGAATGGATTTAGATTAAAACGGGTGAAACAGAAAGGTAAAGCTATCAGGCTTCAGTACAACAGGTGAGCGATATCAGGGCCTTCAGGCCCTCTTGTATTATATATATTGCCACCTGTCTTTATCTGTTGTGCTCAGCAGCCTCCATCATGCATCAACTTTTACCCTTTAAACTTGCACTCCTATTCTACTGTACCGATTTTGTTGAAGCTTCCGTAGAAGTGACCAGTGCATGGTCCTGACCAGCTTTGTTACTCTTGTTGATCTGAAATCCAACATGGTGGCCATCTTGAAAATGAATTTTAACTCTTTGAACCTTAGTCACGCATATATATGTCATTTGCAAACAGTATACCTGTGAGGAGTCAGCGGCGTAGCCATGCTTGAACGAATGTTACGCACATCAGGGGGAGGGGATATCCCCTCCTGCTGGTGGGGGTCCGGGGGGCCTCCCCCGGGAGAAAAAAGTAAATTAGAAGTAAAATGGTGAGCTCTGAAGTGTGTTTAGAGGGATTTGGAGCACTGAATACGATCTATGAGAACTACAAAAATGTGTCCAACATATAATTAAATTTTGTGATTAGCGTTTTTTTCTGCTAAAATAATTTGACTTTTAGCCGCACGAGTGGTATATAAAAGAAGCACTGTAGTCTTTTATGATGTCGACTTAAAATTGTAGTTGTTGAGATCCTGAGTTTCCGAAACTCGAACTTGAAAAATGCAAGTGGGGGTTCGGGGGTCCTCCCCCGGGAGAAAAATGGAAATAAGAACTGAAATGGTGAGCTCTGAAGTGTGTTTAGAGGGATCTGGAGCACTGAATACGATCAACGTGAACCATACAATTGTGTTCAAAGCTCCGTTATAACATAATAAATTTAGTGATTAACATTTTTTCCGCTATAATAATTTGACTTTGCCGCACGTGAGGTGCATGAAGCAGTGTATTTTTTTTTCATGATGCTGATTTAAATTTGTAATTGTTAAGATCCTGAGTTTCCAAAGCTCGAACTTGAAAAATGCAAGTGGGGGTCCGGGGTAGTCCTAGTCCGGGGGTCCTCCCCCGGGGAGAAAAATCGAAACAAGAACTGAAATGGTGAGCTCTGAAGTGTTTTTGGAGGGAATAGGAACACTGAATACGATCAGCGTGAACCATACAATTGCTTTGAAGGCTCTGTTTTATTAGACACAACCTTATTTTGTGACTAATTTTTCCACGTCTATAACTATTTGACTTTAAGACGCACGAGAAGTACACGAAACACTGTAGAAGTTTTTCAGGCTGCCAACTTTCTAGTAACTAAGTACTTTATTTTCTGAAATTTGAACTTGACCGATGAAAGTTGGGTCCGGGGGTCATCCCCCGGGAGAAAAAATCGAAATAAGAACTGAAATGGTGAGTTCTGAAGTGTGTTTGTAGGGATTCTGGACACTGAATACGACCAATGTGACTAACCTATATATTTCCAAGAACTTTCGACTTTTAGACGATTTAGGTATACATTGTACGTACGATCCTTATGTATATGAACTATGAAAAATTGTTGGTGGGGGATTTTGGGCACTAAATACGAACTATGTGATCCATACAATTTTCTTCAAATTTCGTTATATAAGACATATAACATTATATAACTATTTGACTCAATGTTTAGACGCACGAGAGGTACATGTAGCAGATTACATGTAGCACCGTAGGTTTGAGCTGCCATCTTTGTAGTTACTAAGTTATTGGTTTTCTAAAACTTGAAATTGAACAATGCTGGAGGGGGTCCGGGGGTTCTCCCCCGGGGAGAAAAATGGAAATTAGAACTGAAATGGTGAGCTCTGAAGTGTGTTTGAAATCTTCATTTTAGACTTTAAGGTCTAACCCCCCTTAGCCTTCGGTTTTTATGCCATTTTTGGCCATGTTTCATGTTTCATTTTTCAAACTGATGTTACGCACGTGCGTACGTGCGTATCGCTGGCTACGCCCCTGGGAGTACACTTGTCCTATGCAAACAGTGTAGACCCTGATCAGAGGGTTACTGTTTGTCATTTTGCCATAATTTGTTAAAATAAACTCTAAAAAGTCAAAAAACTAGAATTGCTCATTTGAGGTTTCTGGGAGCAAAGGGTTAAACTTAAACTCAGATTTTGTTGAAACTTCGAAATTGGAAGAAATGGTCAGTGAATTGTCTAGTCCCGACACTGTACTTTCATATTGGTCCTACACCCTAGAAAAATCTATTTTAAACTTAAACTTATTTTCTACAAAAGTGATTTAGTTGAAACTTTGTTGAAATGATAGGTGATAGTCCATAACCATGGGCTACCTGTACCGGCAGGTCAGCCATTCACTGCAATAATGAGTCTTTTGACCCTCTTGTTTATAAGTTCAAACTGCTTGCACTACTTAACCCATTCAACCCTAGCGTCATTAACAAACAATGTACCTGTGAAGAGTACTCTTGATCTATGCAAACAGTGTAGAACAAGGGCTCTTAAGGAGCCCTCTGATCAGGGTCAACACTGTTTGTCATTTTGAACTATATTGTTAAAATCAATCCTAAAAGTAAAAAATGGACTAGACTTATTTTGAAATTGGAATTGTCCATTAAAAGTTTCAGGGGTGAATGAGTTAATCGCATTTCAGTAGTGTGGATAAACACATAATGAAAGGGTCAGCACAATGTTGAGAATAAGATTTCGGTAATAAGTTGAACAATCAAAATAATTGTTTATCACACCTTCCTTTTAAAATTTGAAAACTGTCAAACAAATATTTTAAATCATTGAAATTGTTAAACCCTAAATTTAGATAACAGTCATTTTACAAAATAAATGTTTAATATTGGGGGTAAATAAGAAACTAAACAACCTTTCTAGCGAGCTAATTACAGTAGCAAAACTTGGAGGAAGGAAAAAGGACAAAAAATAAGTAAATCTGTAGAACTACCATTTAGGACGTTGCCTTTGACCTCATCCTTAACCCATTACCCCATGAATACACATTTTAAGCCTTTAATTTATTCCTCCACTGAAGTAAATAGTTCCATGTTATACAGTCAGGAATAGTGCATCATAAGCAATATTTCACATATCCTAGTAGATTGTAGCAATAAAGCAGGCTGAAAGCAAAGCAGAGTGCGCCTGAACTCTTAACTGTCACATGTAATGCATCATTTGCAATAGCATACTTGTGGGGAGTACAAGTCTTGTCCTATGCAAACAGTGTAAGGAGCCCTCTGAGCAGGGTCTACACTGTTTGTCATTTTGACATATTGTAAAAACCAACCCTAAAAAGTCTGAAATGGTCTAAACTAAATTATAAATAAGAATTCTCCATTTGAGGTTTAAGGGAGGAAAGGGTGAAGGCATATTCTGCTTTACTTTAAACCTGATTTGAGTGCTAATTGAAGGATACGTTAGCCTATTCCAGCTGCTTTAATATCTTTCAAAAAGTATGCATAAAAAATTGAATGGCACGCATTTTTGCTTTTTTATTAAGACCGCATAATGTACCGTCTACGCCATTTTCACCTTTATTTAGTCCTACTCTAAGATGGCGCCGTCCATGGATTGACATGTCCAAAACTAACAGTTTTAGATTTGGTGTTTTTATCTCGTGCTGTGGCCCATTAATATGCCGGCGTTGAAATTGACAACAGTTCTCTACCACGAACATAAATTAAACCCTGACATAATAGATGAGCTAAGAGGTAATGGTGAAACGACACCTGCACTGCGCACCACCCCTTCATTGGCCATTGCGTAATCTGAATACATGTATGTACGTCGTAGACACCAAAAAAGGCTTTCACACGACAGGGAGAGTGCGCATGGCTAAATTTCCGAGCTTCATGCGGAAGCTAGATACTGAGTCCGCGTTCACAACAGAGTCACTCAATTTGTTCCACTCTGGTACAGTCACAAAGAATAAATTTTCAAAGTTTGTTGTTTTACTAGGAATATGTTTAAAACACTTGGAATTGTTGGTTGTCTATTTGTCCACAATGTTCGTGTACACGTAGCCTTCGAATCGTTTTGCCCGTACTGGTCGTTTAGGTCTCTCTTTCTCCCAGTAGTGTTCAGCGTTGATTGCCGGTTCTTGCCTTTCCACCACCTTATACATCAGTGCCAACCTCTGGTGTTTGCGGCGTTCTTGAAGTGGCGGTAGGTCCAGTTTCTTGAAAATGTTCTTCATAGTACCCTCCTCTCTCGAATGATAGTCTTTAGTAATGAATCTTGCGGCTGATTTCTGGATACTTTCAAGTTTATCAATTTCAGTTTTTGTATAGGGGTCCCAAATTGCTCAACCATACTCAAGCTTTGACAGTTTGAGCGCACAAGGGCTAGGTAGGCATTTTTCCTGCATGATTCAGGAACATTGCACAGGTTTCTTCTCAGAAAACCCAAAATGGAGTTCGCTCGCTTCCTTACTTGGTCATTGTGCGAGCTCGGGTGACGGACGTTTCGGTAAATGACCAGTTCGGTAAATTGATTTTATATAGTGAAAGTCTGGACGTTTCGGTAAAAAGGTAAATTATAGTAAATTATAGGTTTATGTACAGGTCTGTATATCACACCTTTCGCTAGATCAATAACTGATGGTGCTTGATCTCTAATCACTCGTACCTTGTAACGTCTTGCAAATGGGTTGGGTCTATACTATACGCTCTAGTTCTGGAATTGGTAAAATTTCTATGCCGAATTGGGGCGATAAAGTCGGTTATGAAGGAAATATAAATTTTATTTTTTTAGTTCTTTATTATTTTGAGATGTAACAATAATCTCATCTCCTTATAGAAGAAATGATTTTTTTTTTGAAGAAATCAAGTTATTTTTACCCCCTTCACATGCCCTTTATTTCGTTTTGTAAACAGGCCGAAAAATTGTATCTGTTGGTAGATCTATCAGGAGCAACACATACTAAAACAACCCTGCAAACTTTGCACAAACACTGTGCCACAATCTCATTGTTACCGAGTGAGGTGCGATGTGCGATATACTTAATCCTATAATTACTATAATTTACCTTTTTACCGAAACGTCCAGACTTTCACTATATAAAATCAATTTACCGAACTGGTCATTTACCGAAACGTCTGTAAATCGCGAGCTCCACTTAAGATTTTCTGAGAAAGTAATGCCTAGGTATGGATTAATTGTCTTGCACCTGTTTCAGTATGTGTCCTTTGATGGTGTAGAAATGCGGCGACTTTTGCCTTGTACTAAGATGGTAACACTTTTTTTCATTGAATTTCATACCCCATTTGCTTGCCCAAGTTTGAAGTTTGTCTAGGTCTCTCTGTAGCATGGTGTGGTCATTTTGCGACTTTATTTCACAGTAAAGTAAACAATCGTCAGCGAATAGTCTAATTTTTGAACTCACATTTTCAGGCATATTATTTATGTGACATAAAACAAAAGAGGACCTAACACAATTCCCATAGGCACACCAGACTCAACTTCAACCTCTTTCGAAGATACACCATCAACGACCACACGCATTTTCCGCTCCATAAGGAATGATTTGATCCAGTCCTGGATATTTCCTCTGACTCCATAAGCATTTAGTTTTGACAAAAGTTTCTTGTGGGGCTCTGTATCAAAGGCTTTGCTAAAGTCTAATATCATTACATCTACTTGGGTGTCTCTGTCATATGCCGATAAAAGATCGTGTGTTGTAACTGCAAGCTGAGTCTCACATGAGTACCCCTAATGAAAACCATGGTTTAAGTTAGTGAGAACGCTGTGTTTGTCGAAGTGGTTTTGTAGGTGACGGCACACGATATGTTCAAGAAGTTTTGATAGGATACATGTTATGGATACGGGTCGATAGTTTTCTGGTGTATGACGATCTCCTTTTTAGCTCGACTTTTTCGAAAAGTCGAGCTATTGTCGTCACCCTGTCGTCTGCGTCGGTTAAGTTTTTTGCTTTTAAAGGTTTTTGTAAAAGTTGATTTCTCAATAACTATCAAAGGTATCCATTTGAAACTTGGAATAGTTGTTCAGTATCAAAAGGGCAACTCATTACAACAAGGCAGGTAACCCTTGGATTTGTCATTTCAGAGTTATTGCCCTTGTTTTATTTACTAAAAATTATAAATTAACATATCTCAATAACTAGCAAAGATATCCATTTGAAACTTGGAATAGTTGTTCAGTATTAAAAGGGCAACTCCTTACAACAAGGCAGGTAACCCTGGGATTTGTCATTTTAGAGTTATTGCCCTTGTTTTATTTACTTAAAAATTATAAATTAACATATCTCAATAACTAGCAAAGGTATCCATTTGAAACTTGGAATAGTTGTTCAGTATTAAAAGAACAACTCATTACAACAAGGCATGTAACCCTGGGATTTGTCATTTTAGAGTTATTGCCCTTGTTTTATTTACTTAAAAAATATAAATTAACATATCTCAATAACTAGCAAAGGTATCCATTTGAAACTTGGAATAGTTGTTCAGTATTAAAAGGGCAACTCATTACAACAAGGCAGGTAACAATGGGATTTGTCATTTTAGAGTTATTGCCCTTGTTTTATTTACTTCAAAATTGTAAATTAACATATCTAAATAACTATGAAAGATATTAACTTCAAACTTTGAATAGTTATTCAATATCAAAAGGGCAACTCATTACAACAAGACAGGTAACCCTGAGGTTTGTGTATCCAGAGTTATTGCCCTTGTTTTATTTACTTAAAAGTTATAAATTAACATATCTAAATTTCTATGAAAGATATTAACTTGAAACTTTGAAATACTTGTTAAGTATCAAAAGGACAACTCATTACAACAAGGTACGTTACTCTGTGATTTGTAATTCCAGAGTAATTTCCCTTGATTTATTTACTTAAAACTTGTAAATTGAAATATCTTAATAACTGTCAAAGATATTAACTTGAAACTTTAAACACTTGTGTTTTATCAAAATGGCAACTCATTCAAACAAGAAAGGTGACCAGGAATGTGCAATTCAAGAGTTATTGTCCTTGTTTTGACTTACAGTTTACTTTAAATGGAATGTAGACTGTCCAAGTATGTTTGAGTTGTTGTTGCTTACAAATTTCTATGATCAATAGGGCATTAAACACCCATACACATTCTTTATGTTTGCAAAATGTAGCCGTCTCAAGTATATGAAAGTCGAGCGTCCAGCACCCATTTGCGGTGCTCTCGTTTATACACTGGGGAAATATTTAGTCAAATGCGACTGAAGAGAGACGATGTACACAATGATGAAGACAATCATTCCACGCTTAGTCCATAGTCTTTTTCATACAGCAAATCAAGCGCCAATTAAGTCACTTTTCCAAAAACCCATTACAAAACCAAAACAATAAAACATTGCGTTCATACTTTTCTCTTTTTCTTCTTTTTCTTTGTATAATAAACAATACACCTTCAAGACTGAAGATTATTCTCGATTCTCGTACATTAGAAAACTCCCATGACTCACGAAGCATCACAGAAAAGCTTGGTGTGTGCTATCTGCTTAGCCTTATGTCATCATAAAAAGCGGTTCCGATTCGGTAAGTTCGGCAGCAACATAGCTGAAAAAAATACGGAAATAAACTAAGAATTAAAGTGAAACTTTGAAGAAAAATGTGGTAAAAAAAAAACGAATGCCAAAATCAGGATAAAGTGACCGGCCAGGTACAGTTCCAATGATGCACCTAAAAAGTGCCCCTTCTCATAATCATCAGAACTGATGGCTTAGAACTAGAAGTATCCCTTTACCACCGTTATTCGAACACAACCAAAAATCGAACACCTAAATCATTTCACGTGATATCTATGGTTACAAACAATTTTGCGTAACTGCGCGTGTCATTTTGACAGCGACACCGGTAGAAACGTCAAGAACACAAGATCGGCAAGAATTATCAGTAAACAGGTTAAAGGGCATTTGTTGAACTTCACTGACTATAAATATTGCATTTTACACCTAATCCCAAATTTCCCATGCATGAATATGCCATATACTAAATTTACTGTGAACAAAAATGATCAGTGGTGTGTCGGCTGCATAACTTTTACATTTACCTCATTCCTAGTGGTCCGGAAAAATAATATTTAGGGTTCAGGCCACTAAGTTTGATCAAATCTCAAACTAGGGGTCCTTATCACTTTTTTAGCTCACCTGAGCCGAAGGCTCAAGGTGAGCTGTTGTGATCGTCCGTCTGTCCGTGCTTACGGGAGGGTACTTACGTGGCTAAAATTCTTAGCCCCATAATTGAAAAACATTAACCTGGCCATTTCTTGTGACATTAACCTGGCCATAGAATTCTGGGACATAGGGTTAGGGGTAGGGGTAGCCTCCAGATCATTTTTTTCCAAGTTAAAGCAAAAAGAAATTGTCGCTTGTGTGGCTAGCCACCCAAAAGAAAACAATAGAAAATAGCCACATAAGTATCCTCCCGTTAGAACGTCCTTCTGTCCGTCCGAGCGCACGAAAGGTCCTTTGTTGGGTCCTTTGTTGTTCCATGATTGCCCTATTGTTATTGTTGGTTTTTAGCTCACCTGGCACGTAGTGCCAAGGTGAGCTTTTAGGATCGCTGGATGTCCGTCGTCCGTCCGTCCGTCCACAATTGTTCGTTAACACTCTACCAGGTTCAAATCTCATTGGATCTTGATGAAACTTGGTCACAATGTTTGCCTCAATGAAATCTAGGTCAAGTTCGAATGTGGGTCATGTCCGGTCAAAAACTAGGTCACTAGGTCAAATTATCGAAAAACCTTGTTAACACTCTAGAGGCTACAAATTTCATTGGATCTTCATGAAACTTCATCAATATCATTGCCCCAATGAAATCTAGGCCAAGTTCGAATGTGGGTCATGGCCGGTCAAAAACTAGGTCACTAGGTCAAATTTTCGAAAAACCTTGTTAACACTCAAGAGACTACAAATTTCATTGGATCTTCATGAAACTTCATCAAAGTGTTTGCCTCCATGAAATTTAGGTCAAGTTTGAATGTGGGTCATGTCCGGTCAAAAACTAGGTCACTAGGTCAAATTATCGAAAGACCTTGTTAAGGGTGTATCAATGTCATGAATTTGGGAAATTTTCAAAGTATATGAAAACACTCTATGATGGTTTTGTATTGAAGAGCTATTTAAGATGAATGAAAAATAGAAAAAGTGTACATTTTGGTGAACAACAGTTGGCTCTACGGCCATGTAAAATTTACCCCACCCACTTCCTCTTATTTTGTCCTTTTCAAACAGCCCGCTTAAATAAAACCCATTTTAAATGAAAACAAATATGATAATTTGGTTTTGTGTTATTTATTTTCTATCTATGGTAGTATTTCTTCATACAAAAACTAATTTAAGAAAAAAAAGGCACCAAATGTGAAATTTATAAAGCTCTAAATATCATCGATATGGTACTTTTTTGTAAATTGTGTATGGGGCGATAACTCTTTTTACTTTAATAACTCAAAATTTTCAACACTGACCTTTCAATTTCTTTTCATATTTTGAACTGTCTTAGTATGGGCTTTCATCTGGTAGAATATAAGAAAAAGTTTAATACTAGAACTATTTCATTTTCAAGCTTTTTTACTTTTTTTCATAAAATAAAAAATCTAATAAAATCATGCCCTATATAAAGCATATTTTTGATATTCAAGGATCCATATTGTTCAAACCTGGTGCCTGCTTTGTCTAAATTTGGGTTTATATATGTGAACATACCACCATAGACATGAAATATATAAAGAAACCCAAATTAACATTTTTGTTTTGTTTTGAAATAGATTTTACTGAAGCTTGTACTCTGAATGGGTAAAATTTGAAGAAAAAAATCCAAATTTGACATACCTTTTTCAAATCGCTGTAGCTCAAAAAAAAGGACACCCCCATATATATTTTTTTTCATTTTTTCATTCATCATAAATAGCTCTTCCAAAAAAACAATGATAGAAAAAAAGTTTAATACTTTGAAAAAAATGGCTCATGACATTGATACACCCGTAACACTCTAGAGGCTACAAATTTCGTTTGATCTTCATGAAACTTCATCAATATGATTGCCTTAATGAAATCTAGGCCAAGTTCGAATGTGGGTCATGTCCGGTCAAAAACTAGGTCACTAGGTTAAATCTTCGAAAAACCTTGTTAACACTCTAGAGACTACAAATTTCATTGGATCTTCATGAAACTTCATCAAAATGTTTACCTCAATGAAATCTAGGTCAAGTTCGAATGTGGGTCATGTCTGGTCAAAAACTAGGTCACTAGGTCAAATTATCGAAAAACCTTGTTAACACTCTAGAGGCTACAAATTTCATTTGATCTTCATGAAACTTCATCAATATGATTGCCTCAATGAAATCTAGGCCAAGTTCGAATGTGGGTCATGTCCAGTCAAAAAGTAGGTCACGAGGTCAAATCATCGAAAAACCTCGTTGACACTCTATAGAGACTACAAAATTCATTGAATCTTCATGAAACTTGAACAAAATGTTTGTCTCATTGAAATCGAGGTCAAGTTAGAATGAGGGTCATGCCGGTCAAAAACTAGGTCACACGGTGTACATGGTTACATGGTTACCAGGTGAGCGATTTAGGGCCATAGTGGCCCTTGTTTTTGTTGCTATTGGGTACTTTTAAACAAAAGAAAAACCCAACAAGTGCCCAAATGGAAGTCCGTCCGCGCCACTAAAGTGGGTTAGAGGGCCAGATAACGGAAAACATAACAAAAGAAGACAATAGAGTTCATTCCGTAACAATACACTAAGGGGCTGTGGCCCGTTATTCGAACAAAAGAAAATAACAAAAGAAAAGGCCCTCTAACCCAATTCGGTGGCACGTCCGTCCGTTCAAATTTACTTCAAGCGACATCTCCTCTGAAACCGAGAGTTTTAGGGAAAAACTAACTTGCTCACGGTGTTTCTTGGATGCTTCTCTACAGAAATTGTTAAAATGAATGTTAAAAGTGTACTACTTATTGAAATTTATTACAAAAAGCGAAAAACTTTAAACAATCTTCTTGTCAAAAACTCTTAGGCTCACAAGTTTGATATTGTGTCTATAGTATCTTCTGGTGGATCTCTCTGAAAATCGTTCAAATCAAAGCCCATATTCACCATAGGGATTCACCATAGGGATTTTTTCATTGTCGCTTTATTCAGGTTTTACTGTGTTTTACTGCAGGTTCAAGCAGGTTGAACTGTTTATGTGATCCACCCTTATA
The DNA here is from genome assembly GCA_922989275.2 of Gari tellinella. Lineage (NCBI taxonomy): Eukaryota > Metazoa > Mollusca > Bivalvia > Cardiida > Psammobiidae > Gari > Gari tellinella. Next base: position 11,510,465 of record OV277868.1, read on the forward strand.
CTAAATCACCTAGATTTGCAAACAGTTTGGATCCAGGTCAGATGCTACATTATGCTACATCTAATCTGGCTCCAAACTATTTGCCATTTATTTACATAGTTTATTAATTTAGAAAAAGTAAAGTATGATATGCTTTACAAAATCCACATACAATATGTATAGCAGACATCAATTCAGCATTAGAAGAGTTAAGTTCCCAGCTAAATTTTGCTAGTGGCAGAATTGCATAACTGACCTCAGGCAGCTGCTGTACAGCAACAGAACTGGTGGTGTCTGCTGAACATGTTGTCTGCTAAAGTTTAGAAATAGTTCAGTCTGCTTCATACATAGAGAAACAGGATAATATTTATACATATGTTTAATATTGGTTTTATCAGAGTTATCTGTATGTCTTGTTATTTTTAGCTCACCTGGCACATAGTGCAAAGGTGAGCTTTTAGGATCGCTGGATGTCCGTCGTCTGTCTGTCTGTCCGTCCGTCCGTCCACAATTGTTCGTTAACACTCTAGCAGGTTCAAATCTCATTGGATCTTGATGAAACTTGGTCACAATGTTTGCCTTAATGAAATGTAGCTCAAGTTCGAATGTGGGTTATGTCCGGTCAAAAACTAGGTCACTAGGTCAAATTATCGAAAAACCTTGTTAACACTCTAGAGGCTACAAATTTCATTGGATCTTCATGAAACTTTATCAATATGATTGCTTCAATAAAATCTAGGCCAAGTTCGAATGTGGGTCATGTCCGGTCAAAAACTAGGTCACTAGGTCAAATCTTCGGAAAACCTTTCTAACACTCTAGAGACTACAAATTTCGTTGGATCTTCATGAAACTTCATCAAAATGTTTGCCTCAATGAAATCTAGGTCAAGTTAAAATGTGGGTCATGTCTAGTCAAAAACTAGGTCACTAGGTCGAATCATCGAAAAACCTTATTAACACTCTAGAGACTACAAATTTCATTTGATCTTCATAAAACTTTATGAAAAGGTTTGCCTCAAAGAAATATAGGTCAAGTTCAAATGTGGCTTATGTCTTGTCAAAAACTAGGTCACTAGGTCAAATCATCCAAAAACCTCGTTAACACTCTAGAGACTACAAAATTCATTGAATCTTCATGAAACTTGAACAAAATGTTTGTCTCATTGAAATGGAGGTCAAGTTAGAATGAGGGTCATGCCCGGTCAAAAACTAGGTCACACGGTGTACATGGTTACTAGGTGAGCGATTTAGGGCCATAGTGGCCCTTGTTTCTTGTCCAGGAGATAACTCCAATTTAACCCACTCCCCCATAAATACTGATGTTTGTTAACCCATTACCCCACAAATATGCATTTTTAGGCCTTTAATTTATTCCTCCACTCAAGAAAATAATTCCACTTTATACAGTCATGAAAATGTAATGGGGCCTTCACATACAAGATATTTTCTTACGATTCCTTACGGATCGCCAACTCGTAGTCAATCGTAAGCTTCCGCAAATGATCCGTTAGTGTCCGTAAACAACTCGCAAGTATCCGTAAGGATTCGTCGAAGAAGATGCCCATATTTTTGTGTCAAAAATTTTCTTACGATTGTCCGCGGATTTATTCTTCCGTAAATCAATCGTAACGATCCGTTAAGTATCGTAAGCAGGTTGTAACAATACGTAATCCTCCGTAAATAGCCCGAAAGGATCCGTAAACAGTCCGCAAGGATCCGTAAACCGACTGTAAAGTGTTCGTAGTCATCCGTTGTATTATCGTGGAGGTTTTCCGTCCAAACAGGCATAATCTTGCCAAAAAGACCACAAAAGTCTAAGTGAACTATTATTTCAGTCATATCGATGTTCACTCACTTCATGCCAGTTGTCCAATGATGACACATTAGAAATTGAATACTTTTTGGTACTGAAAAGGTCAAACACGTCAGTTCTCTTAGGTAAATCGTAACAACTCATAAAGATGCGTTCACATACACGGATGTTTCTTACAAGTTCTTACGGATCTCCAAACCGTAGTCAATCGCAAACGTCCGGAAATAACCCGTTTACATCCGCAAACACACCACAGACGTTAGTAAATAATACGTTATCATCCGCAAAACTCGACGACATCCGTAAGCCTCCGTAAGACGAAAATCAATTTTTTTGACGTGTCAAAAACTTTTTTACGATAGACCACGGATGGACTTTTCCGTAAACAACTCGTAAATAATCCGTTACAATCCGCAAATTAATCGGAAATCGAACGTAACAACACGTAACCCATACATTTGCAAACAGTTTATATCCAGATTAGACCGCACGTGGCGACAAAACACCTACTCAAATTGAGACTCTAATCTTATATTTTGAGAAATTTTTGAAAAAAATAAAATATTATAACAGTAACACACGTCAATTGTTGCAGGCGGTAATATTACGTATTGTTTACGATTAAGCCCCTTCACTGTGATCACGTAATGAGCTTTGAACAATTTGTCTACGTTAATTTCTCAAATTTTAATTTTAGGTTTTTTGATTTAAGGAGTATACAATTGAGTGTCAAGTAGTTTGGAACCTGACCAGGTGCCACGTCACGCGATGCCAGATCTGGATCCAAACCCTTTGCAAGTTATCGTTGTACTCGGGCTAAGGCGGTGAAGGGGCAAGTACAGTCAAACTAATATTGAGTGACCCTTTAACTGAAAGAGCGTGCAAGTAGAGAAAACCAGGTGCGACTGCTATAGAACGCGGAGTTTTGTCGTAAACATATCGTAATAACTCGTAAGAAACCGTAAATAGCCCATAACAACTCGTAACACATCTTAATTCACTCTTAAAAGTGGCTTATATCATAAGAAACCGTAAACTTTTACGGATGAGTGCCATCCGTAAGGAAATCGTAGAAATTCCGTGTATGTGAAGGCCCATAAGATAAGAAATAAGTTTCTATATCCTAGTAGATGGTAGCTTAAAGCAGTTTGAAAGTAAAGCAGAGTGTGCCTTAAAGCGCATTCTGCTTTACTTTCAACCTGCTTTAGGTGGCCACCTATTTTCAAAACTAGAAACAGGCTATGGGGTAATGGGTAAAATGAAGTTGCATATTTGGAAAGAGCCTAATGAGAGGAAGTGCCATTTGCAAAGGCCATAACTCTGACATCATTGTTTTTTTGGAGTTATTTGCCTTTGTGATATTTTCTTGTCCGGAAGACAACTCCAGTTCTACTGATGCTATTGTAATGAAATTTTATGTATGGAAAAAAACTGATGAGAGAAAATGCCATGCACAAGGGCATCAATATTTTGTTTTTCCCCTTTGTCATATTTTATTGTCAGGAAAATAACTCCAGTTCTTCTGACGCTGGTGAAATATATATCATTTACCGGTAATGGAAATAGCTTGATAAGAGGATGTGTCATGGACAAGGGTCATAAGCTTGGCAACAAAATTCCCTTTTGTCATGTTTTCTTGTCTGGAAGATAACTCCATTTATAGTTATATTAAAATGTTGTCTTGCCCAGTCAACTTAGGTACAAACTACAATGTCCTCAGGTGAGCGAATTAAGTGCCATGGCCCTCTTGTTTTATATTCTAAACGGTGTTTCATATAAGAAGTAACAAGAAATAAATAAATAAAAAAATATTTTGACATGTTTGTTTGTTAGCTCACCTGAGCCGAAGGCTCAAGGTGAGCTGTTGTGATCGCCCGTTCTTGTTTTATGTTTTTCAAACATTTCATGAACAAACACTTACCCTGGACTAGATATAGCAAATATTTCGTGGTGTCAAACCTACTGTTCGAATTTAGGTTGGGGTCCCACTAAGAATGAAGTAAGTGGACCACTATGCTTTGTTTCGTTTGTTAGAGAACCGATTAAGTTACAACAACTTACCCATCGTATTTAAAGTTGAAAATGACCAGTGTATCCAGTATTCATGTAAAAAATAACTTTTATTCACGAAACAATTTTAAATTGACTAGAAGATGCTTAGGTGTCCGAATAATGACCGGGATAATAAATAGAAATAGAATATAGAAAAATTTATCATGTACCTTATTTTTTAATGCAAGAAGCCGTGTGTGTGATGGCAATGACTACAGTGACGAGTTTGGTGTTGGAGTAGGCGTCCACCAGGGCTCAGTATTAAGCCCTCTGCTTTTTATCATTGTCCTGGAAGGATTGTCGCGTGAATTTCGCACCAGCTGTCCATGGGAGCTCCTCTACGCTGATGACCTGGCTATCATTGACACCTCTCTAGAAGCACTGACTGAGCGACTGACCATCTGGAAGACAGGAATGGAAGAGAAGGGGCTTAGAGTCAACATGAACAAGACCATGGTAATGATCTCTGGTCCCAACCTTGACTCACTTAGAAGATCAGGAAAATACCCCAATGCAGTATGCCTTAATGGAACGGGAAGAAACTCAATTCTTTGCTCATACTGCTCAAAGTGGGTCCACAAGAAATGCAGTGGAATCAAGGGACCACTCAGACCTGATCCACAGTACAAATGCCAACGCTGTGAGGGTTCAGCCAGACCAACAGATGGTAGGCCTATGACAGAGGTAGAGGCTGGAAATGAAAAGCTCAATATCGTAACAGACTTTTGCTACCTTGGAGACACACTGTCGTCTGGAGGAGGATGCGAGCTTGCAGCAATAACACGCTGCAAATCAGCCTGGAAAAAGTTCAGAGAGCTCTTCTCCATATTGACAAACAAGTTTCTGCCATCTGCAACCAGAGGAAGAGTCTACTCAGCCTGTGTAAGGAGTGATATGCTCTACGGATCTGAGACATGGGCTGTATCTGCAAGTACACTCAGACGTATGCAGCGAAATGACAAAGCCATGATTCGATGGATCTGCCAGGTCAAGCCAGATGAAGATGTCCCTTTTGACTCTTTATTATCTCAACTGAACATAAGAGGCATTGCAGAGATCCTGCAATCAAATAGGTTGAAATGGCTTGGCCATGTAGAGAGAAGCTCTAGTTGGATCTCTCAAATTAGATGCCTGAACATCACAACACAGCGGGGTCCAGACAGACCAAAGCTATCTTGGGAGGACCTTGTAAAATGTGACCGTGAAGCTCTCGGGTTGGAAAACACCAACCCACAAAACCGCCAAGCTTGGAGAGGGAGACTTCGTTCCAGACTAGACAGCCAGGCCTCACCCTTATAAGAAGGATTAATCAATGGCCTGGTTAATCAAAACTGGATGATGATGATGATGATGGTGACCTTGTTAAAATGATCTCGAATAACACATTTTTCAATATAACTCTAAATGTTTATTATGTTGAGTGTCTGGAAATTGACCTTTTTACATGCTGTATAGATTTGACCTGCTTGTGTACAAGCGCCTTTGTTACTCAAATGATGATGTCAAGGTTCTGATTCAATGGAAATTTGTGGCACTGCATTTACAGCCTAATTTGGTTAGTTTAATTAATTGGTATTTAGTTCAGAAATTGAATTGTTTAGTTACTTTAAGTGTTATTTTCAGTTAGAATTTTTTTCTCCATATTCCTTCAAGGTTGCTCCCAGTTGGATTTAAATTGATTATCTTTATGATCGTTTTTCGCTAAGGTTCAGATGATACCAAAGCAGAGGATATGTATTGACACTGGATTAATATTGAAGTGTATGATACAGGCTTCAATCAGAAGTAAAATAGTGATAAAAAGAAATCAGATTTAAAACTATATTCACTGGTTGCTATTTATTATGAAGAGATTATTGGCATGACAACTGACTGTTTTAAAATTGTTGACCATGCCTGCTTCATGAGCAGTGATTTGAACATATTGAAATTATCTAAAACTTTTATTAACTATTAGTTGCTTAAAGCAGGCTTACGGTAAAACAGAATATGCTTACCTAGTTTAGCTGTTCTTTCAATCTGCTTTAAGTGGCCTCTTGTCTTCTGTCAAAACTAGAAACAGGCTAAGGGGTAAAAATACCTTAATTTAAAGATTTGCAGAACATACATGTAGTTGGTGTCTATTTCAGTATTTGTTTTTTAGCTCACCTGAGCTAGCTCAGGGTGAGCTTTTGCAATCTTTAAATGTCCGCCGTGAATAATTTTAGCGTTAACACTCTAGAGTAGAGGCGTCTCTAACAATGTTTATACTCCAGCAACTACAGTTTTCAATGGATTTTGATTATTCTTGCACACAATGTAAATAGCCATAAGTTCTTGAAGGAGTGCAATTGTTGAAATCTGATGACTGTGGCATATATAATTGATATAATTTGATATGCTAGAAAAGGCTTTATTTCAGTATTGTTTATGCTCTAGTTATTTGCCCTTGGTGTACTCTACTATATTTAAGTATTGCAATATTGTTTACACACTATATATAGGTTACACATTTGAATGTATTTAGATTAATATGGGTTATTATATAACTCAAAGGTAAAGCTATCAGGCTTCTTTACAACAGGTGAGCGATATCAGGGCCTTCAAGGCACTCTTGTCTCTGTTTCATATTGTCAAGTCCATGTTTCTGACTGACTGAAGTCACAAATTTCATAAATTATCACATGTGCTCCTTCAAAAATGTGTTTCATAGATTAGTTATTGTTATAACTTCTTATAAATTTCTTATTTGGTTCCTACTTCTAACTTGGTTTGGCTGATTGTCATTTGATTTCAGGGTATGGAGAATCCAAAGGAATTTCTTTGGCCTTGCTTAAGCTGATTACAGCTGAAAATGCTAAACAACAGATAGAGAAATTAAAAGAGGTAAGTCTGAATGTTTACAGAAATCATGATTGTGTAAACTCATATATGGTTTGATGCAAGTAGCTTGGCTACTTAGGGATGCCACATCTTAGTGATGCTTTTGGAGCCTTTTTTTAAAAAAATTTTCTGAAACAAGGATTCTTACCGGTATGTATAGAAGCATTTTAACTGGTTAGACTTTGTGTTTAGCAAGGGCATTTATTTGTATTATAAGTACATATGTAGTATCTTGTTTTAAAAATAAATAAAATTCTGTGCAGTCAGATCTTCGTAAAAAATTCAGTAAATCCCGATGTAAGTGAGAATATGCCAAGTTATACTTACAATTGGAGCATACTATAGGTATTACTGCATAGCTGAAAGTTATACTTACAATTGGAGCATACTATAGGTATTACTGCATAGCTGAAAGTTATACTTACAATTGGAGCATACTATAGGTATTACTGCATAGCTGAAAGTTATACTTACAATTGGAGCATACTATAGGTATTACTGCATAGCTGAAAGTTATACTTACAATTGGAGCATACTATAGGTATTACTGCATAGCTGAAAGTTATACTTACAATTGGAGCATACTATAGGTATTACTGCATAGCTGAAAGTTATACTTACAATTGGAGCATACTATAGGTATTACTGCATAGCTGAACGTTATACTTACTATAGGTATTACTGCATAGCTGAAAGTTATACTTACAATTGGAGCATACTATAGGTATTACTGCATAGCTGACAGGAGGCTTATTGGACTCATTTCTAATTCTGACAACAAATATTTGACTGATTTAATTAAGCTTTACAAGCAATAAATACTCAGCGCCTGCAGCTCTTTGATGATTTATGCGAGACCATTTCCCAAATACGTTCTGATGAGTTCAAATAAATTTGTGCTGAACGAAACTAGTCAACACATCTTTACATACCTCTGCAGGAATTTCCACCAGTAGCAAACTATTTTGACTGTTTGCATTTCCCAAATATTTATATCTGTAGCTCAGGCTTTGTTGCTCTGACACAGTACTGGAGTTTGATAACACTTTAACCCATTCTCCCATAGCCTATTTCTAGTATGGATGATAGCTGACCACTTAAAGCAGGTTTAAAGTAAAGCAGAATGTGCCATAAGGTGCATTCTGCTTTACATTCAATCTGCTTTAAGCTATATATCTACTAGAATATTATTTCTGATGATACATATTCATTAATGTTTTTTGTCAGTCTAGGAATAAATCAAAGGGGTAAAAGGGTGTATTTATGGTGTAATGGGTTAATGATATACATGCAACTTTTCAGGCTATAAAGGAAATCAACAAGATAGTCCTGGGAAGTGAGTCCACAGACACAGGGGTCTTACTGTTTGTGAAGTATTTGGTCCATATCTTTTTTATCAGCATCACCAAGAACCCATCAAGGAGGGTCATTGTAAGGTACTGTGTCTGTGTATACATACATTTTTCTGATTTCTTAATAATTTGAAGATTTGGGTGAAATGGTTTCATTCTTTCTCTGCAGACAATATTTTACAGAGTCTGTTTAGCTTTTAAAAGAATTTTTAGTGTGCAAAAGTAGTAAGTACTTGTTCTTGGTGTCAGAGTAAACTTTATACATGTATCCTGTTTTAATAAATTGGAGGTGACAGGAAGTAACCTCTGGAATACAGACAAGTGTCTCAATACAAACTATCACTATTATGATCACACATTAACTCATTCACCCCAGAAACTTTTAATGGATAGTTCCAGTTTCCAATTAGGTCCAGTCAATTTTTATGCCGCCTGAGTAGCATAGCAAGACACTTAGGGATTACTTTGTATGTCAGCATTGGCGTCACACTTTCTTGTCCAGAGCATAACTTACAAAGTAAAAGAGGTACCGTAATAAAACTCCATGGTGGATAGATTTCAATAAAGAAGAGTGCAGTCCACAAAAATACAACTCCATTCTGCATAATGGATGAGTTAATGACTTATTTTTTGTCCGGAGTATTACTCAAAAAGTGTAAGAGCTACCATTATGAAACTTTAATGATGAATAGATCTCAATTCATGAGGAGAAGTGCAATGCACAAGAACCACAGCTCTATTCACAGTTGTTTTCCTTTAATGTTTTTCATACTTGGAGCATAGCTCACTGGATATATAAGGTATCATCATAAACTATAGGTATATATAGGTGGATATATATCAGTGAGGAAAATGTAATGCACAAAAAACATAAATAAAGAGACTACGAGATTCAACCAATTTCAGCTGTAAATGCTATGAAAAAATTAGTAAAAGAAATATTTCAATAATTTGCTCTCCACTTATTTTACAGTGCATTTCAAGGTTTCCCAGAAACGATTCAGTCAACTGTTATTGCTCCAGTTATAGAAGAATCCCTCAAGCAACTGTTTCGGCAACCAGCTAAGGGGAACCATACTAATGAACCTGCTTCATTGGAGGAAGGCTTAAATCTGAGACATAATGTTGAGACTGTAACAGCTCTGATAGAAAACTTCCACCTGGGTAGTACACTTTGTTTCTTATTTATGAAGTCAAACATGCATGATTATTGGCCAATCAAAAGCATAGGCTTATTAATGGTACATACGGTAACTGCTTAACCCATTACCTAGTAGCTTGTTTATAGTTTTGAAGACATGAGACCACTTAAAGCAGGTTGAAAGTAAAGCAGAATGCACCTTACTTTACTTCAGCCTGCTTTAAGCTACAATCTGTTAAAATATGGAAGCTATTTCATGGATACATATTCATGAATCAATAAAAACATTTTTCAGTGGATGAATAAACTGAAGGTGTAAAGAGGCGTATTTATGGGGTAATGGGTTAATGAAGGACAGATACACTGCAAAGATCCCTTACAGGAGCTGTCTGCATTTAGTTTGTCCTGCATTAAGCTACCACCTGCTCTAGAGACTACTAATCCGTAGTGGCTTAATATAAGTTTAATTGTATGTCAATGACAGATCTACATAATACATTATGTACTAGTCTGGTTCCCGTCATACATAGAAAGTATTTACGGCAAAGCATAATAATGGCAAGTCCCGTGAAGTGGAGGAAAATAGATGGGGTTATATGAGCTGTAAATTGTAATAGGTTTTTAGCTCACCTGGCACGTAGTGCCGAGGTGAGCTATTTTGATCGTCCTCTGTCCGGCGTCGTTCGTGCGTCCGTCTTCAACAATTTCTTTAAATGACATTTCCTCCGAAACTACTGGATTTTTACCAAACTTGGCCTGAATGATCCTTATATGGTCCTCTTTCAAAGTTGTTCAAACATTTCCAGTCAGTTGCATATCTAGGTCACAGGAGCTAAAAATAGATTTTTTCAGTGAAAACTTAAAAAATCTTCTTGTCTGAAACCACAGTACCCTGAGCTTAGATATATGGCACAAAGCATCGTCTTCAGGTCCTCTATCAAGATTGTCCCTGGGGTAAAAAATGACCCCGCCCCAGGGGTCGTAAATTTACATAGAGTTATATAGTGAAATCTTCAAACATCTTTTTCTCTTAAACTAATATGGCCAGAGCTTTGATATTTGGCATGATGACTCTTCTAGAAGCCTTAACCAATATTGTAAATATGGTTCCAATCGGTTGCATATCTAGGTCACAGGAGCTAAAAATATATTTTTTCAATGAAAACTTTAAAAATCTTCTTGTCTGAAACCACAGTACCTTGAGCTTAGATATTTGGCACAAAGCATCATCTACAGGTCCTCTATCAAGATTGCTCAAATTATATCCCTGGGGTAAAAAATGACCCAGCCCTGGGAGTCATAATTTTAAATAGAATTATGTAGTGAAATCTTCAAACATCTTTATCTCTGAAACTAATATGGTCAGAGCTTTGATATTTGGCATGATGACACTTCTAGAAGCCCTTAACCAATATTGTAAATATGGTTCTGGTCAGTTGCATATCTAGGTCACAGAAGCTAAAAATATATTTTTTTCAATGAAATCTTAAAAAATCTTCTTGTCTGAAACCACAGTACCCTGAGCTTACATTTTTGGCACAAAGCATCATCTTTAGGTCCTCTATCAAGATTGTTCAAATTATGCCCCTGGGGTTATAACTGCCAAGGCCCTAGGGGTTGCACTTTTACATAAAGTTATGTAGTGAAATATTCTTCTCTGAAACTATGGCAAGAACTGATATTTAGCATAGTGACACTTTTAGATGTTCTTTACCAATATTGCTGAAATGGTTCGGGTCTGTTACATATATTAGCTTAAAATAGATTTTTATGCCCCCAGCATCGACAGATGCGGGGCATATAGTAATTGTCCTGTCCGTCTTTCCGTCCGTCCGTCCGTAACAAGGTTAAGTAGATTTTACCGTTTCGTCTAGCATCAACATCGCTTACCCAAATGCTTTGATATTTATACAGTTGTTGCCTTGGACCATTCCCTATCCACCAAAATCACCAAACTTTGATTTTGACCTTGACCTTGACCTAATTTGGACTTAGAAAATTTTAAATAGGCTATTTCTTGGTTAACTAGATTTTACTGTTTCGTCTAGCATCAACACAACTGACTACAATGCTTTTATACTTATACAGTTGTTGCCTTGGACCATTACCAACTCACCAACATCACCAAACTTTGACCTTGACCTAATTTAGACTTAGAAAATTTTAAATAGGCTATTTCTTGGTTAACTAGATTTTACCGTTTCGTCTAGCGTCAACACAACTGACTACAATGCTTTGATACTTATACAGTTGTTGCCTTGGACCACTACCAACTCACCAATATCACCAACATCACCAAATTTTGACCTTGACCTAATTTGGACTTAGAAAATTTTAAATAGGCTATTTCTTGGTTAACTAGATTTTACCGTTTCGTCTAGCATCAACACAACTGACTACAATGCTTTGATACTTATACAGTTGTTGCCTTGGACCATTACTAACTCACCAATTCTCAGTTTGACCCTGACCTTGACCTAATTTGGACTTAGAAAAGATTCAGAATATATTGTCAAGGATGCCACTGGGGGCATAAGCGTTTATTAAACGCGCAGTCTTGTTTTCAATGAAATTATGTCTCTGGGTTGAAAAGTGATCCCAGCCCAGGGGTCATTTGACCCTTGTGTTGGTTTTTCCAGGTGAGCAATATTTAGGCCCGCATGGGCCTCTTGTTTTCTTATTTTAGGTGGTTCGCAATATCTTATTGTAACCTATGGATACAATGTTATACAAAACTAAATTACCATTTCAAAAATATGTGGTTAGGGACTGAATTATGCAGAAATTCATGCAACCAATCATTTTAAAGCAGCATCAACATAGAAGAAAACCTTACAGCTAATGTAGATAAGGGGAGGGAATCCAGACTACATATGTACTTGAGCAATTATAGATTGCCCAACCACATAATACCTATGTTTAATTAAAGGCCACTGTATGCCAACATTAAATTACAGTCCAGTGTATGCAGCTGTTTATTTAAGTCTGTTGAATGCACATGTTTTATTAAAGGCCATTTATAGTACTAGTAATGAGTGGTTATGTGTCAGGAGTTAACTGTATTGTATGTTTCAGGAGAGTGCTGTGTGACCAGACTATAGTACTAGTAGTCGGTGGTTATGTGTCAGGAGTTAACAGTATTGTATGTTTCTGGAGAGTGCTGTGTGACCAGCCTATAGTACTAGTAGTCGGTGGTTATGTGTCAGGAGTTAACTGTATTGTATGTTTCAGGAGAGTGCTGTGTGACCCGCCTATAGTACTAGTAGTGAGTGGTTATGTGTGGAGAGTTAACTGTATTGTATGTTTCAGGAGAGTGCTGTGTGACAAGCCTATAGTACTAGTAGTCTGTGGTTATGTGTCAGGAGTTAACTGTATTGTATGTTTCAGGAGAGTGCTGTGTGACCCGCCTATAGTACTAGTAATGAGTGGTTATGTGTCAGGAGTTAACTGTATTGTATGTTTCAGGAGAGTGCTGTGTGACAAGCCTATAGTACTAGTAGTCGGTGGTTATGTGTCAGGAGTTAACTGTATTGTATGTTTCAGGAGAGTGCTGTGTGACCCGCCTATAGTACTAGTAGTCGGTGGTTATGTGTCAGGAGTTAACTGTATTGTATGTTTCAGGAGAGTGCTGTGTGACCAGCCTATAGTACTAGTAGTCGGTGGTTATGTGTCAGGAGTTAACTGTATTGTATGTTTCAGGAGAGTGCTGTGTGACCCGCCTATAGTACTAGTAGTCGGTGGTTATGTGTCAGGAGTTAACTGTATTGTATGTTTCAGGAGAGTGCTGTGTGACCCGCCTATAGTACTAGTAGTCAGTGGTTATGTGTCAGGAGTTAACTGTATTGTATGTTTCAGGAGAGTGCTGTGTGACGAGCCTATAGTACTAGTAGTCGATGGTTATGTGTCAGGAGTTAACTGTATTGTATGTTTCAGGAGAGTGCTGTGTGACCCGCCTATAGTACTAGTAGTGAGTGGTTATGTGTCACGAGTTAACTGTATTGTATGTTTCAGGAGAGTGCTGTGTGACTAGCCTATAGTACTAGTAGTCGGTGGTTATGTGTAAGGAGTTAACTGTATTGTATGTTTCAGGAGAGTGCTGTGTGACCCGCCTATAGTACTAGTAGTCGGTGGTTATGTGTCAGGAGTTAACTGTATTGTATGTTTCAGGAGAGTACTGTGTGACCCGCCTATAGTACTAGTAGTCGGTGGTTATGTGTCAGGAGTTAACTGTATTGTATGTTTCAGGAGAGTGCTGTGTGACCAGCCTATAGTACTAGTAGTCGGTGGTTATGTGTCAGGAGTTAACTGTATTGTATGTTTCAGGAGAGTGCTGTGTGACCCGCCTATAGTACTAGTAATGAGTGGTTATGTGTCAGGAGTTAACTGTATTGTATGTTTCAGGAGAGTGCTGTGTGACCCGCCTTTAGTACTAGTAGTCGGTGGTTATGTGTCAGGAGTTAACTGTATTGTATGTTTCAGGAGAGTGCTGTGTGACCCGCCTATAGTACTAGTAGTGAGTGGTTATGTGTCAGGAGTTAACTGTATTGTATGTTTCAGGAGAGTGCTGTGTGACGAGCCTATAGTACTAGTAGTCGGTGGTTATGTGTCAGGAGTTAACTGTATTGTATGTTTCAGGAGAGTGCTGTGTGACCAGCCTATAGTACTAGTAGTCGGTGGTTATGTGTCAGGAGTTAACTGTATTGTATGTTTCAGGAGAGTGCTGTGTGACCCGCCTATAGTACTAGTAGTCGGTGGTTATGTTTCAGGAGTTAACTGTATTGTATGTTTCAGGAGAGTGCTGTGTGACCCGCCTATAGTACTAGTAGTCAGTGGTTATGTGTCAGGAGTTAACTGTATTGTATGTTTCAGGAGAGTGCTGTGTGACGAGCCTATAGTACTAGTAGATGGTGGTTATGTGTCAGGAGTTAACTTTCTCGCTTTTTGGGGGTGCTAGACCACATTTTGTTACTATAAATAGCAGTGCGGCAAACCTTGTCTGGTACGGTATTCTTCCGCCCGAATGGGTTTAAGCAAGGGAACGGGAGGTAACTCTTACAGAAATACCCTAAAACTAAAAATTGACCTCAAGCTACGTTCACAGAGAGAAATGTAATCGACAATTTTACAGTAAACTCTACACTGGCTGTGGCTTTCGACAATTCAATGATCCGGTGTTTAAAAAGTGATTTATGTTGTTTGTGTTGATTGTTTCAAATGATTGAGTATCCGCGTAACGTCACGTTCTTATGTGACGTCTTTGACGTCGGTTGTTGTTATGGCTTGGAAGTAGAACGTATATAAAGGAAGAAATGATCGTTTCGATAACTTAAAATATTCAAACCGCTTGGATTCAATAAAAACCGTTTGTATTTCTGAGTTATGATCTAAAGTTGGACACGTTTTCTTCTTAAAACGTGTGTACAAATAGATGTCAAAGCCAAGCTGAAATAGCGCGACCTTCAAACAGCTGTTTGTTGCTATTGGATATGGAATGTGTGATACGGGAAAAAAGTAGGTCTTTACAAATCCTTTAATATACTCGTTTTAAGAGGTATTTTAAGCGAGAAAAATAATCAAGCATGGCTTCTGGTCAAGACGGACGAGTCTAGACCCTCGGTTTGTCTGTTCCTGTCAGAATCTCGCTAAAGCTCGATTCCGACTGGGAACAGACAAACCTCGGGTCTAGACTCGTCCGTCTTGACCAGAAGCCGTGCTTGATTCTATTAGTATTGTATGTTTCAGGAGAGTGCTGTGTGACCAGCCTATAGTACTAGTAGTGAGTGGTTATGTGTCAGGAGTTAACTGTATTGTATGTTTCAGGAGAGTGCTGTGTGACCAGCCTATAGTACTAGTAATGAGTGGTTATGTGTCAGGAGTTAACTGTATTGTATGTTTCAGGAGAGTGCTGTGTGACCAGCCTATAGTACTAGTAGTCGATGGTTATGTGTAAGGAGTTAACTGTATTGTATGTTTCAGGAGAGTGCTGCGTGACCCGCCTATAGTACTAGTAGTCTGTGGTTATGTGTCAGGAGTTAACTGTATTGTATGTTTCAGGAGAGTGCTGTGTGACCCGCCTATAGTACAAGTAGTCGGTGGTTATGTGTCAGGAGTTAACTGTATTGTATGTTTCAGGAGAGTGCTGTGTGACCAGCCTATAGTACTAGTAGTCGGTGGTTATGTGTCACGAGTTAACTGTATTGTATGTTTCAGGAGAGTGCTGTGTGACCAGCCTATAGTACTAGTAGTCGGTGGTTATGTGTCACGAGTTAACTGTATTGTATGTTTCAGGAGAGTGCTGTGTGACGAGCCTATAGTACTAGTAGATGGTGGTTATGTGTCAGGAGTTAACTGTATTTTATGTTTCAGGAGAGTGCTGTGTGACCAGCCTATAGTACTAGTAGTGAGTGGTTATGTGTCAGGAGTTAACTGTATTGTATGTTTCAGGAGAGTGCTGTGTGACCCGCCTATAGTACTAGTAGTCGGTGGTTATGTGTCAGGAGTTAACTGTATTGTATGTTTCAGGAGAGTGCTGTGTGACCCGCCTATAGTACTAGTAGTGAGTGGTTATGTGTCAGGAGTTAACTGTATTGTATGTTTCAGGAGAGTGCTGTGTGACCCGCCTATAGTACTAGTAGTCGGTGGTTATGTGTCAGGAGTTAACTGTATTGTATGTTTCAGGAGAGTGCTGTGTGACCCGCCTATAGTACTAGTAGTGAGTGGTTATGTGTCACGAGTTAACTGTATTGTATGTTTCAGGAGAGTGCTGTGTGACCAGCCTATAGTACTAGTAGTCGATGGTTATGTGTAAGGAGTTAACTGTATTGTATGTTTCAGGAGAGTGCTGCGTGACCCGCCTATAGTACTAGTAGTCGGTGGTTATGTGTCAGAAGTTAACTGTATTGTATGTTTCAGGAGAGTGCTGTGTGACCCGCCTATAGTACTGGTACAACTAAATAGGTTGTTTCCAAGCTTAGGATTGGACATTCTGATTTGTTTATCATAACTCTGAGCTGTTATTTACCAGGTGTAATTTTCGGAGATCTCTCATCTCCTTCGTCAGCACTACTGGCTAGTAGGGCTGTTTTGGCCAGTAGTGCTGACGAAGGAGATGAGAGATCTCCGAAAATTACACCAGGTAAATAACAGCTCAGAGTTATGAAAAACAAATCAGAATATAGTACTAGTAGTCGGTGGTTATGTGTCAGGAGTTAACTGTATTGTATGTTTCAGGAGAGTGCTGTGTGACCAGCCTATAGTACTAGTAGTCGGTGGTTATGTGTCAGGAGTTAACTGTATTGTATGTTTCAGGAGAGTGCTGTGTGACCCGCCTATAGTACTAGTAATGAGTGGTTATGTGTCACGAGTTAACTGTATTGTATGTTTCAGGAGAGTGCTGTGTGACCAGCCTATAGTACTAGTAGTCGGTGGTTATGTGTCAGGAGTTAACTGTATTGTATGTTTCAGGAGAGTGCTGTGTGACCCGCCTATAGTACTAGTAGTGAGTGGTTATGTGTGGAGAGTTAACTGTATTGTATGTTTCAGAAGAGTGCTGTGTGACCCGCCTATAGTACTAGTAGTCGGTGGTTATGTGTCAGGAGTTAACAGTATTGTATGTTTCAGGAGAGTGCTGTGTGACCCACCTATAGTACTAGTAGTGAGTGGTTATGTGTGGAGAGTTAACTGTATTGTATGTTTCAGGAGAGTGCTGTGTGAGAAGCCTATAGTACTAGTAGTCGGTGGTTATGTGTCAGGAGTTAACTGTATTGTATGCTTCAGGAGAGTGCTGTGTTACCCGCCTATAGTACTAGTAATGAGTGGTTATGTGTCAGGAGTTAACTGTATTGTATGTTTCAGGAGAGTGCTGTGTGACCCGCCTATAGTACTAGTAGTCTGTGGTTATGTGTCAGGAGTTAACTGTATTGTATGTTTCATTAGAGTGCTGTGTGACCAGCCTATAGTACTAGTAGTCGGTGGTTATGTGTCAGGAGTTAACTGTATTGTATGTTTCAGGAGAGTGCTGTGTGACCCGCCTATAGTACTAGTAGTCGGTGGTTATGTGTCAGGAGTTAACTGTATTGTATGTTTCAGGAGAGTGCTGTGTGACCAGCCTATAGTACTAGTAGTCGGTGGTTATGTGTCAGGAGTTAACTGTATTGTATGTTTCAGGAGAGTGCTGTGTGACCCGCCTATAGTACTAGTAGTGGATGGTTATGTGTCAGGAGTTAACTGTATTGTGTGTTTCAGGAGAGTGCTGTGTGACCCGCCTATAGTACTAGTAGTGAGTGGTTATGTGTCAGGAGTTAACTGTATTGTATGTTTCAGGAGAGTGCTGTGTGACCCGCCTATAGTACTAGTAGTGAGTGGTTATGTGTCAGGAGTTAACTGTATTGTATGTTTCAGGAGAGTGCTGTGTGACGAGCCTGTAGTACTAGTAGTCAGTGGTTATGTGTCAGGAGTTAACTGTATTGTATGTTTCAGGAGAGTGCTGTGTGACCCGCCTGTAGTACTAGTAGTGAGTGGTTATGTGTCAGGAGTTAACTGTATTGTATGTTTCAGGAGAGTGCTGTGTGACACGCCTATAGTACTAGTAGTGAGTGGTTATGTGTCAGGAGTTAACTGTATTGTATGTTTCAGGAGAGTGCTGTGTGACCCGCCTATAGTACTAGTAGTCGGTGGTTATGTGTCAGGAGTTAACTGTATTGTATGTTTCAGGAGAGTGCTGTGTGACCCGCCTATAGTACTAGTAGTCGGTGGTTATGTGTCAGGAGTTAACTGTATTGTATGTTTCAGGAGAGTGCTGTGTGACCAGCCTATAGTACTAGTAGTCGGTGGTTATGTGTCAGGAGTTAACTGTATTGTATGTTTCAGGAGAGTGCTGTGTGACCAGCCTATAGTACTAGTAGTCGGTGGTTATGTGTAAGGAGTTAACTGTATTGTATGTTTCAGGAGAGTGCTGTGTGACCCGCCTATAGTACTAGTAATGAGTGGTTATGTGTCAGGAGTTAACTGTATTGTATGTTTCAGGAGAGTGCTGTGTGACCAGCCTATAGTACTAGTAGTGAGTGGTTATGTGTCACGAGTTAACTGTATTGTATGTTTCAGGAGAGTGCTGTGTGACGAGCCTATAGTACTAGTAGTCGGTGGTTATGTGTCAGGAGTTAACTGTATTTTATGTTTCAGGAGAGTGCTGTGTGACCAGCCTATAGTACTAGTAGTGAGTGGTTATGTGTCAGGAGTTAACTGTATTGTATGTTTCAGGAGAGTGCTGTGTGACCCGCCTATAGTACTAGTAGTGAGTGGTTATGTGTCAGGAGTTAACTGTATTGTATGTTTCAGGAGAGTGCTGTGTGACCCGCCTATAGTACTAGTAGTGAGTGGTTATGTGTCAGGAGTTAACTGTATTGTATGTTTCAGGAGAGTGCTGTGTGACGAGCCTGTAGTACTAGTAGTCAGTGGTTATGTGTCAGGAGTTAACTGTATTGTATGTTTCAGGAGAGTGCTGTGTGACCCGCCTATAGTACTAGTAGTCAGTGGTTATGTGTCAGGAGTTAACTGTATTGTATGTTTCAGGAGAGTGCTGTGTGACCAGCCTATAGTACTAGTAGTCGGTGGTTATGTGTCAGGAGTTAACTGTATTGTATGTTTCAGGAGAGTGCTGTGTGACCGGCCTATAGTACTAGTAGTGAGTGGTTATGTGTCAGGAGTTAACTGTATTGTATGTTTCAGGAGAGTGCTGTGTGACCAGCCTATAGTACTAGAAGTGAGTGGTTATGTGTGGAGAGTTAACTGTATTGTATGTTTCAGGAGAGTGCTGTGTGAGAAGCCTATAGTACTAGTAGTCGGTGGTTATGTGTCAGGAGTTAACTGTATTGTATGTTTCAGGAGAGTGCTGTGTGACGAGCCTATGTCTGGAGACATTGTCCTATCTTAGTTCACTACAGCAGGTGTTCTATGATACATACAGGTAAGACGTCTGATACAGTGCTCCCTCTGTACATCTGCCCTCCAAACAACCACTCACTCCTTACAATCACCCTTGCCCCATTTCCCTAAACAGGAAATTATGTCTTACATTGTAATTGCTCCAATATCGTCTACTTAAAATTGTTGTCTGCTGTTCTTTCTCAAAGTTACATATAAGTGGACATTTTGATAGAATAAATATAATGATGAGTGACAAACAGCTTTACGTGGCGTCTGATCTGAATTCAAGCTGTTTGCAAATGTAAGCCAATTCCCTCCGTATAAGGACTCCCTCCCAACAACACACACAATCTGTGTCTCCCATTGGGTGTTGTTGTAGAGTCTCGGGTACACTGTAATTCTATACCAGTGCCCAGTGGCAGATTTGTGATTGAGCTGTAACACACAGATGTTGCCCGTTCAAGCCACAGCTGTGCCACTATCATTACAAATTTGACCTCCTACACGCTTAACACTAATTTTTATAAACAAGGGATTTTTACTTCTGTATAGCCCATCACTCACTACCCTAACAGAAAGTTTTGTAACTTTTCTAAATTTACAGTTTTTATGCCCCTGGCATCTGAAGATGCGGAGGCATATAGTGATTGTCCTGTCCGTCCGTCAACACCACTTACTCAAATGCTTAGATACTTATACAGTTGTTGCCTTGGACCATTCCCAATATACTATCAATAGCACCCAACCTAGATTTTGACCATGACCTTGTCCTAATTTGGAGTTAGAATAGTAATTGTTAACGAGATTTTACCGTTTCGTCTTGTGTCAACACTACTGACTACAATGCTTTTATACATATACAGTTGTTAATGTCTTGGACCAATTTACCCATATTACCCAACCTCAATTCAGCCTTGACCTTGACCTAATTTGGACTTGAAAAAAGATTAAGAATATATTGTCAAGGCTGCCATTGGGGCATAAGCATTTATTGAACACACAGTCTTGTTTCCTGATTCATTCTACAGCAGAGAGCTAAAACATTTTTCTATTATCTATATGGTAACACAGAAATGTTATTCAACAACAAAAGTAGTCTAGTTGCCACAGGGCTGTTAACTTTTAAATTTGCACATTCTGCTTTACTTTCAGTCTGCTTTAAGCTTCCAGCTGTATAGATATAGAAAATATTTCTGATGGTTCAGATTAAAGAAAATAAAATGAAACCATTTACTGCAGTGGAAGAATAAGTTAAAAGTGTAAAGATGGGGCTCCAGATAAGAGGGAATAGACTGAACAAACCAAACATTAACTTGCTCGTTTCAGCACCAAATTCTATGGTGTGACTAATCATTAGAATCATCTTGAAGAGACGATTGTAATGAGTAGTGGCATCATAGGGTTTAATGCAGAAATAAAGATTTTAGTAATTTGAATACTCCCCTTATCTGGAGCTCTGTAAAGAGGCATACATATGCGGGTAATGGGTAATGACTTCAGATGTTACCAATAAATGGAAAGCAATGAGAATTGTTTTTGACAGGCCAGAATTATCACCAGTCCAACAGAATGAGGTCATGCATCATTGTCTAGAGACAGTCAAACTAGCCAACAGGGTGTGTCAGAGATCGGCAGTTACCATGGAAACGGTTCTTAAGGAATCTGTTGCTAGAGAGCAGTTTACTAGAATGGCTACCATCTTCATGAAAATAGATATCAAAATACTACAAACAGGTATAATCTATTATAAACTCTTTGCACGATAGCATCAACATCAGGATTATCTTTGCAAACAGTTCAGATTCGGATGAGATGCTGCAAAACATGGCGTCTCATCTAGATCTAAAATGTTTGACTCTCTAGACTCTAGTTTGAAAAGAATTTGTTTGAAAATCAGACAGTATGCAGGTGACAATATACCTTACAGTGCAATTTTAAAAGCAGTACTGAAAAAAGGCAACTTATAATTACCAAATGGAGATAACTATCAGCTGCCATATTGACTGCCACATCATGGTCTACACAGTTTTCCTCTGTCATTTAACTATATTGTTAAACCTTTGTTCAGCAGCCATTCAATGAGGAATCAGAAATGGCATAAATTACTCATTAAGTACAGATTGATGCTTAATACTGGACGAGTGTGATGTCCACAATTGAAGCGCCTTTTGACACGTTTACTTATTGCTCATAGAGATAACTTTTCTTGTTTTTGACATGCCTTGTAAAAGAGACATTGAAGAATTCTTCCTGTATTCTGACAGGTGTAGATGCTTAACCTCATAGCCTATTTCTAGCTTTGAAGACAAATTACCACTTAAAGCAGGTTGAAAGTAAAGCAGAATGTACCTTTAGGTGCCATCTGCTTTACTTTCAGCCTGCTTTAAGCTACCATCTGCTAGGATAAAGAAATTTTTATGCTCCCCTTTAGGGGGGGGGGGGGGGAGCATATAGTCGCCGCTTTGTCCGTCCGTCCGTCTGTCCGAGCGCAAGAAAGGTCCTTTATTGGGTAGGGAGAACAATAGATTCCATTCATTCCGTGATAACCCTAGTATTGTTATTGTTGGGTATTTTTGTTGCTGTTGGGTACTTTTAAACGAAGAAAATACCCAACAAATGTCCATCTGTGAGGACGTCCGTCCGTCACACTTTTTTGTCCGGAGCATATCTCCTTACCGGTACACTGTAGGTTTATGAAACTTAATACAGTGATAGAGAATGACAGAAGGAGGTGCAGTACACAAGAACCGTAACTCTCTCATCTCCCAATTTTGAATTATCTCCCTTTTTCTCATAAAAAAAATCAATTTTGTCCGGAGCATATCTCTGGACTGTTACACTGTTATTGAAACTTGTTACAGTGATAGATGATGATTAAAGGAAGTGCAGTACACAAGAACGGTAACTCTGTCATCTCCCAATATTGAATTATCTCCCTTTTTCAAAAAATGCAAAAACAATTTTGTCCGGAGTATATCTCTTGACTGCTACTCTGTAAGTTAATGGAACTTGATACAGTGATAGATGGTGACATAAGGAGGTGCAGTACACAAAAACTATGACTCTGTCATCTCCCAATATTTAATTATCTCCCCTTTTCTATTAAAATTTTGTCTGGAGCATATCTCCTGAGCATTGCATTGTAAGTTGATGAAACTTGATGCAGTGATACAGAATGAAAGAGGGAGTGCTGTACTCAAGAACCATAACTCTGCCATCTCCCAAAATTGAATTATCTCCCTTCTTCTACATAAAAATTAAAAAAAAACAAATTTTCTGCCACACTGTAACTTAATGAAACTTGATACTGTGTTAGAGGATGACAAAAAGAAGTGTAGTACACAAGAATTATAACTCTGTCATCCCCAAATATTGAATTGCCTCCCTTTTTTCATAAAAAAAAATCATTTTTGTCTGAAGCATATCTCCTGAAAGTTACATCATAAGTTGATGAAACTTGATACTAAGTTTACCTACTAAACATGCAATACCTTGGGGTTTTTCTTTGTGGGGAGCATCCATCGTTAAGAACGATATTCTTGTTTCATATGTTGCACTTCATTACTGTATTTAATGACAAAGGGTTTAATAGATCTATCAACATCAACTATTTTGAATCTGGCAAGGCCTTTAGTGGTTATTGGAGGGTCAATGACTACTAAAGGCTTGCATCGGTGTGTAATTTCAGAAATGGAGACGTAGGATGTGCACTTTTAAATTAAATCAAATATATTGTTCCACTGTAGATCTAGATCTATGCTGTAAAGAATGTGTATAGATTCATTCCTTGTTTATATAGGAGTGTGGGGGAGGTGTGTTGGAATTTTATACATGTATACATTACTTTATAGAAGAGTTCTTGTTAGACTGCAAGACGACAAGTGCCATGAATATCTGTCTGCTACTGAAGTTCTCCAGTGTAGGGGATCATATGCTGGACTTTGTAAGTACTGGGTAACTTACACCTTCACATCTTCTGATTCAAGCTTTTTGTCTTCTAACAACTCTTGTTCTATTTCTGCTCAATGGATAATTAAACAGTAAAAGTGAAGCGATAACAATAATCTGTAATTCATTTGCCCATATTGGCTCTCATTCTCCACCAGGGCTCCAGATAAGGGGAGTATTTCAAAAATGAGTAGTAACACCATATGATTTGGTGCTGAAATGAGTCAGAAAATGTTTGATTTGTTCAGTTTACTCCCTCTTATCTGGAGCCCTGCCATATCAATGTCTCTACACTCATTTACCTATTCCAAGAAGATCTAACTTTTCAAGCATATACCCTGTCCCAATAAGCTTTTCCTACACCCTTAAAGGTCACTGCTTAAAGCATGCTGAAAGTAAAACAGAAAGCTTTCAAAGGAGTTTTTAGCTCACCTGGCACGAAGTGCCAAGGTGAGCTATTGTGGTCGCCCTGTGTCTGTCGTCCGTCGTCAAACTTTTTGTTCAAAGATCTTCTTCTTGGAAACCACTTGGCCAATTTCATCAAATCTTCATAGGATTGTTCCTTGTAGGGTACTCTCTCAGATTTCTTCAAATATAGGTCATCCAATTGAAATTATGGTTGCCATGGCAACCAATTGAAAAAACTTTAAAAATCTTCTTGTCAAAAACTACTGGTCCGAATTTAAAATAATTTTACGCAAATGTGCCATTGGTGACCCTCTATCAGATTTCTTAAAATAATTTTCCTATTTTAAAAAACATGGCCGCTAGTGGGTGGGGCAGATTTTCCTTATATGGCTATATAGTGAAAACTTAAAAAATCTTCTTGTCAAAAACTACTGGTCCGATTTGAAAGAAATTTTATGCAAATGATCCATGGGTGACCCTCTACCAGATTTCTTAAAATTATTTTGATATCTAAAAAAAACATGGCCGCCAGTGGGTGGGGCAAGTTTTCCTTATGTTACTGTATAGTAAAAACTTTACAAATCTTCTTCTCTGAAACTACTGGTCCAAATTAAAAATATTTTACACAAATGATCCATTCATGATCTTCTACCAGATTTCTTAAAATTATTTTGATATCTAAAAAAACATGGCCACCATAGGGTGGGGCAAGTTTTCCTTATGTTACTGTATAGTAAAAACTTTACAAATCTTCTTCTCTGAAACTACTGGTCCAAATTAAAAATAATTTTACACAAATGGTCAATTTATGATCCTCTACCAGATTTCTTAAAATCATTTTGTTATCTTAAAAAACATGGCCGCCAGTGGGTGGGGCATCTTACTATATAGTAAAAACTTTAAAAATCTTCTTCTCTGAAACTACTGGTTCAAATTCAAAATGATTTTACACAAATGGTTAATTGATGACCCTCTACCAGATTTCTTAAAATCATTTTGTTATCTTAAAAAACAGGGCTGCCAGTGGGTGGGGCAAGTTTTCCTTATATTTCTGTATAGAAAAACTTTCCAAAAAAATTCTGAAACTATTGGTCTGAATTAAGAATGATTTTACAATTCATGGGTGACCTTTTGCCAGTTTTCTTCAAATAATCTTCCTAGCTCAAACAACATGGCCACCAGTGGGTGGAGGTGAATAAGTGAAAACATAATCATTACTGGTCCATTAACATTACCGTAATCATGGATACCAGGTGAGCGATTTAGGGCCGCATGCGGCTCTTGACTACTTATAGCCTGCTTTAGTTAGTCACCTGTCTCAAATACTGGAAACATATTTCCTTGCTATTATGATGAATAATGCTAATTGGAATTTAGTGAACTAATCATGCAATGTGTTTTTATTCAGCTTTCCAAAACTGTCTTCCAACTTGCTGACTACTGCTATCAGCCATGTGATTTCAAACCTCTTCCTGATTGGCTGACAAAGTTGGACCTGGACCAATTACATGTTACAAGACTTTCTAACTCCTCCTACTTGTGCTTGTGCTATGGTATTCTGACCATGGTTTCCATGGAGCTACTGCTACAGCCAATTGGTGATAAATGTTTTCTTCTGGATGTTCTTCTTCCAGAGTTCCTCAGTCTGACAAAAAGGTATGCATGCATCACATTCGGGACGTTTCGCCTTAACCTGTCTGTTTTGGTTAAGTTTGTGCATTTAGGTCAGCGATGTTCCCAGTACTTTCTGTCTCATCTACGGATGTTTGCTTTTAACCCATTGGTGATGGTGTCCATGTGAACAGTTTGTGTCAGTTGTGAACTAAGTGCTGCAGCTAGAGTTGCATAGTTTACAGGCTCCCTTCATTTGTGTACGTTTATCAGGATGAAGATAAATGTTTCATGTGTCTGTTTTTCTGCAAAATATGTGTATGAATACTTTCCAATCTTTATCTGACCAGAACTAACAAGATGATACAGACTTCATTTTTGACATGTGTACTCTACTTTAGGAGCCCTCGAGCACAGTTTGGTGAAAAGAATATATTTTCATTGCACTCTAATGTCTGAATAATAACTTCAAAATTCATAATGTCAGGAAGTATTAGTTTGGTGTTCAAGTTGCCCTAGGATGGGCTATAAAGAAAGCTATAGGTGTGAAATAACCTTATCTGTCCGGACAGACAAGCCGAACATTGTTTTTTATTAGCTCACCTGAGCCAAAGGCTCAAGGTGAGCTATTGGGATGGCCCTGTGTCCGTCGTCGTTCGTCGTCCGTCGTCGTTAACAATTGCTTCAAATGACATCTCCTCCTATACCCCTTGACAGATGTCAATCAAACTTTACAGGAATGTTCTTTGGGTCAAGCTCTTTCAAATTTGTTCAAAGAATTAAAAACAATGTAGAACTCTGGTTGCCATGGCAACCAAAGTGAAAAAATAAGGAAATCTTAAAAAATCTTCTTGTCTGAAACTACAAGGGCCAGAGCTTAGATATTTTGCACATAGCATCATCTATAGGTCCTCTATCAAGTTTGTTCAAATTATGCCCCTGGGGTCAAAATTGGCCCCGCCCCGGGGTCACAGTTTTACATAGAGTTATATAGAGAAATTTTCAAACGTCTTCTTCTCTGAAACTAATATGGCCAGAGCTTTGATATTCAGCATGGTGACACTTCTAGATATCCTTTACCTATTTTGTTCAATTGGTTTCAGTCTGTTGCATATGTAGGTCACAGGAGTTAAAAATAGATTTTTTTTCAATGGAAACTTACAAAAATCTTCTTGTCTAAAACCCTACTACCCTGATCTTAGATATTTGGCACATAGCATTATCTACAGGTCCTCTTACAAGATTGTTCAAATTATGCCCCTCGGGTAAAAAATGACCCCTTCCTGGACATAAACCATTGTCTCCATTTTGTCAGTTATTCTCAGGTGAGCGAATTATGCCCCATGGGGCTCTTGTTGCCGTTGTCATGACGTCGTCATGCATGCATTAGCGCATTAATATATCCTCCTTGACATTACAGCCAAACTTTTGCTATATTCAGTTCATAAAGGCTATATAGTTAATAAATCAAGTGAGGTAACGGTTTTAAACAACAACACATGTGTTAATATATACTTATAATTAATATGTACTTCTTTTTTCTGCGTATGTTCATTGGAAATGTTGCATAGATTTCCGTCCGCCATTCATGAGGCGAAAGCGAAAATACAACTCGCCACTGTATAGCAAGTTCAATGCGTTTTAAGGGTTGACGAGGTGAGAAAATAAATCTTACACCACAGTTGAGTGTCAGATAGATATCCCACCCTCAGTATGAAGATATTAAAGAACACTCGGTAGAGCCTCGTGTTTCTAAAATATCTTCAAACCTCGGGTGGGATATCCTTATCTGACACTAACGGTGGTGTTAGATTCACTATATCTGGCATTCTTCTCAAACTACATGCATGCGAATAGATTAAATTTTGAAGACATATTCAAACTGTGACTTTGCTGTATATTCTTGGCAAATGGGTTACAAAATCCAGTTAGTTGTTTTAGTAGTATAGATAGTGTAGTTAATGTGAGTGTTATATTATTTTCAGCTGCACAGATGTTTGTAGTAAACTCTTGGCTGCTAAGTCAGTGTACAATCTCACTCAGCGTGTACGGTAAGCAGAAGCTACATTTCAAGTCACATCTGATAACATTAATAGATTGGTTCCACTTGGATTATGAGACTTTGATAAGGAAAAATAGTCACAAATTGTAAGCTTAAGGCTACCATTTGCTAGGATATAGGAAACACTTCTTATGTTGCACATTAGTTACTGTATAAAATATAACCCTTTTCTTCAGTGAAGGAATTAATTCAATGTGTTAAAAGGCATATAAATGGAGTAATGGGTTAATTGTGACTGTCCACCACTGTCTTCTCTGATTTTTTTTAAATGTAAATTTGCACTCAAGTGTGTGATCTAGTCCCTCTTATTGTCTGTTTTTAAATCAGGCCCAGCGCTTATAAAGCGTTTGAGTTGAGTCTGAATTGAGGCTCAAATCTTACTAATCAAATGCTTGAGAACAAACTTAGACTCAACTCAAATGCTTTATAAGCATGGACCCTGGACTACAGTTTTCTAGTCTAGACAAGAATTTTCTTTTTCTTTCAGAAGCCATATAGAGAAAGGTGTTGGTTTGTCATGTGATGGAGCTATAAGACAGAGGTTGCATGGTGAGAGCCCCGACATGACAACCCTGCTGGAGTATGTGTGGACATCATGGGAAGACTCTGTAGATGTACGATCTTTAACCAATTACTCCATAGCTTGTTTCTTGTTTTGAAGACAGATGACCACTTAAAACAGGTTGAAAGTAAAGCAGAATGTGCCTTACAGTGCATTATGCTTTACTTTCAACCTATTTCAAGCTACCATTGGCTAGGATAGATATAAAACATTTCTTATACAACTGGTTTTGGGATGATAATGATAAAAAAAAAACTCTTTTCGGACAATAACTCTAGTTCTATATGAAGTTTTATTATCAGATTTCATAGTAAGCTTTCTCATCATACAGGTAAGACACCTACTGATTTTGGATCTGGTCTGATGACTTTTATTGCATTTATGCCCCTTTACATACTATATAAAGAATTTTACAAAAGAGCCAGTTTCCAAACAATAACTTTAGTTCTATTGGACATATTGTAACCAAAATTTCATATTTAGCCTTCTCATCGCACAGTTTAGACAACTATTGATTTTGGTTCAGGTCTGGTGATGGTTATTATTGATTTTGCCATGACCACTGTAAACTGCACTGCTCTGCTCTTGTATGAAATGTTTTCTATACTCTAGCAAATGGTAGCTTAAAGCACCTATCTTCAATACTAGAAACAGGCTATGGAGTAAAGGGCTCTTCTTTTTCCATAGTTACTAACAGTGTTGTACAATAAACTCCTATTGGAGCTTTCTATTTTATTTATATCTTAGTTTGACTCTTTGAACCCTAGTCACGATGATATGTGTCGTTTGCAAACAGCGTACATGTGAGGAGTACACTTTCCCTATGTACACAATGTAGACCCTGATCAGATGGCTACACTGTTTGTCATTTTAACCCTAAAAAGTAAAAAATGGACTAAACTAACTTGAAAACTAGAATTATCCATTTGAGGTTTAAGGGAGGAAAGGATTAAGCTGCTATTTGCTTGTAACACTGGAGTACAAAATATTTTACATGTAATTTATATACCTTGCCTCCGAGAAAAGGGTAAAAATATTGCCAGTGATTCTCCTTTTGATTTGATTTGTTTTGATTTTACGTCGCTTTCAACAGTATTTCAGTCATTTCGCGACGTCCAGCTAATTACAGGTGGAGGAAGACCCCAGAACTCCTTTATGCACTGTTTCAGGCACAAATTGGCAACTGGGTAGAACCACCAACCTTCCGCAAGCCAGCTGGAAGGCTTCCCCACATGAAAAATCCGAACGACCCTACTGGGATTTGAACTCACAGCGGTGAGGAGCTTAGCGATGTAAGTCACAGTGACTATACCGCTAGGCCGCGGAGGCCCCGATTCTCCTTTTAAATATTCATTGAATACTTTTATGACAGTCTATAAATGAAGGGCTCTGACTTCTAGGACAGTCATATGTGATACTGTTGCCATCTTGGTTTAAACAGTAATTTATTTCAAAATAACTACAGTCAGGACTGACAATACATACAATTTCACATATAAAAATTAGACACCAAAGGGAAGATGAGTAGAAGGTAACGACCTTGGATTAAGGTATAGACGGTTTATTTCATATCGATGTTTCGACCAACACTAGGTCTTTATCAAGATATAAATATAAAAATTAGGATTAGAAAACAAGTTTGGTACAAACTTATATAAATTCTTCTCCTTAATCCTTGTTCTTGTATAATGATTTCAACATGATATCTACAGGCTATTCGGTTTACTGTGAAGGACGTGTTTGAGAATGTGGTAGCAATACATACAGCAGTCCATCCTGTAGGTAAGTCAGACGTAATATGTCCCTTTACATAACCTGCTTAAACGCTCACCCTTTAATAACACCACTCCCCTGCCAAAAACCTTTTGTACACAAACTGTTTTCAGTATTGAAGACAGATTGTTGCTTAAAGAGGCTTAAAGTAACTTGCTTTAAGTGGTCATCTGTCTCCTATACCTAGAAACTGGTGATTGGGTAAAGGGTTAACACTGAAAAACTTAGTTTTTGAGGAAAGGGTTAAATAAAAAAACATTCATTAATTTATTCATACTTAGATTTTACATTTGCTTTAATTGTGTACACAGGTAAAGACATGGAAGATCCATTCTTGTACAGTCTGACAGAATCCATTTTAGCTGATGTAAGCTGGTCTTGTAAGGGCAAATATGGAACACTTGCTGTACTTGTCAACCATATTGGAAGTGCCAGGATGTTAGAAATGCATGATGGGATAGCAGGAGAAATTCTAGAACAACTGAAAGAACACACACTCTCTTGTTATGTAAGTAAACAAGGATACAGGTCAACTTCTATAAGGGAAGATAATTATAATGGTAGTCTTTATACAGCTTAATGCAGGACCTACACTAAGTACAAAAAGAAAAGAGACTTACAGTTAGATGCATTTTATTTCAATTTTCTGTTGTACATTGTAAAAAAATACACTGCAAATATAAAGTACAAATTATTGAGAGTAACTGCCACAAAATCATAACAATACAATGAATATGAACAATGTTTTGGTAATTTAACAAGTGTCGCATCGCCAGTAGTTTTGAAGATGTCCACAGTAGTTGAGTAAACAGTTTAATAGCAATTGAAAATAGTAAGTGTTGTGATTTGATGGAAAAATTATTCTTTAAAATTGATTTACCAACACCATGAACACTTTGAAGAATTGTCTTTGTTTTGTTTTACAGGCCAGTGAGTTGTATGAGAGTTTATTCAAGTTCCATAAGGCCCAGCTAGAAGTGGCTAACACACATGATGTTTCATGGTACAAAGCCTGGGTAAACCCAGTTATAACAGCTCTGTGTGGGACACACATACTCCAGAAGAAACATGTCATAGAGGTATATTCAAACACTGTATGGCCTTGACCCTATTGAGAATGTTTAGACAGATAAGATGACTATTTCTCTCATGCCTTTCATGTCTTTATCTATACCTCATAGAAAAACCATGTCATACTTCTGCTTTCTAAAAGATATGCCTGAGGAAACATATTCTCTATCTTTAAAAGTGGTTGCTTTAAGTAGGTTGAAAGCAACAGCAAATGTCATGTCCTATGTACCACTTCTGTATTGACTCAGTCTTGAGGTTTCAGATTGTGTATGGGAGACAGAGACAGACTTATTCTTGATGATTCCTGATTATAAGGGCTCTCATGAATGTTTGCAACCTGGGCGACATTGACTGACTGTACAGAGTTGAGTGGAGATTTAAGAAATAATCTATGTTCTACCGTTCTGAAACGGTATTTTACAACGGTCTGGAGTTGTGGTGCGCAGGAATTGACCACAAAGGCCGAATGGAAATCAAATGTTCGATACTTATTTCCTCAGCGGATGCAGTTTTGGACTGAAAAGTATACCGTCTTTACGGGCTATATGAATAACATAAGAAATTTCAAACACATAACGTATGAATGCATGAGGTCACGTTATGTCATATAACCGCGGGAGGAGGGGGGTAGAGAAGAGCGTTGTAAAATGTCTCAGGTATACCACGATGAGCTTGTACTATTTCTATAGTGACCAAAACGTGTGTCATGTTAGAATTGATTAAACCATTTTAGGCACCTGCTGCTTACCCCAGCAACTGGGACACCTGCAGTGGTTGAAAACTAAACTCTGGAGCTAACTAACAAATACCAGCTAGGCCATCATTGTAACAGTCCTCTTTACCTTAACCATTATAACGATATGTTGTTGATATGATTGTTGTTTACATTTCAGTACATTCTACCCAAGGTGTTGAAGATGGGGCAGGACACACTACAGTATATGATCACCACTTTGACAGCCCTGATAGACACACCTGCTCCTAGTGGATACCACAGTCACACGCTCACACAGACAGGTACTTGGCTGTAGTGTGTCAGTCATAGAAACACACATGTAAAACTAACCACATTTCATTCCATCTTAACCTTTACCCCATAAAAGTGCCTTTTAGCGAATTTAATTTATTTCTCCAATGAATAAATAGTTCCAATTTATACAGTCTGACATGAATATTTCCTCCTCATAGTCATGAATATTTACCGTAAGAAACATATTAATTATCCTCACAGATGGTAGATTAAAGCTGACTGAAAGTAAAGCAGATTTTGCTTTTAGTAGTCAGTTGTCATTAAAGCTACAAACAGGCTATGGGGGTAATGGTTATGTGTAAAACTATGGAACTGAATTTTAGAGAACCAGCTGGGTGCTTTAGTGATGTGTCTGCGTAGAGCTCGTGTGATGGGGCAGTTTAGGTCAGGGAAAGACAGTAAGGGTCAGAGGTCAATGGAGAAGGGCAAGTCTAGTGCCACAGCACCAGGTGTGTTGAGCCATACAGCAGGAGAACCAAGTTACAGAGAAGATCTAGACAAGCAAACACTGGGGGCATGGTGTGGGTTAGTGAATGTCAGCCTGTTACAGAAAGCTTTGATCTTCAAGGACGAGCAGGTTAGCCAAATATCAGACATATAGTTAACCCATTACCCCAGAAATACACCTTTCATCGCCTCTAACCTATTCTCCCACTGAAGAAAATAGTTCCAATTCATACAGCCATGAATATACAGCATAAAAAGTGTTCTCTATATTCTAGCAGATCGTAGCTTAAAGCAGGCTAAAAGTAAAGCAGAATGTTCCTTTGGGCTCATTCTGCTTTACTTTCAACCTGCTTCAAGTGGTCACCTGTCTGCAAAACTAGAATCTGGATATGGTGTTACGGGTTAAACCTCTCTATGTCTACCACGAAAATGAAGACTTATTGATTGTATTTGAGACAGGTGACATCAAGGAGCTTTCTGTTTAACTGTCACCTTGCTGTTAGCACTTTGCAGTCACCTGTCATAAAAAGATTATAATAAACACAATTAAATGGTCGTAATAGAGAGGTTTTTCTTTCTTTGTGAAAGCAGTGGCAACATCAAGTTTGAATAAGGCTATGTAAACAAAAATATTTACATTCGCCCCATTCAATTCCATTGAACAAATTGATGTTTTATTTGTATAAACTCAATTTCTCTAGGGGCGAGACTTGTGAATACATTTCTGTACAGGAGGTGGGGCTTATTGATCTGCTCACAATGAATCAGTTTGTTGCATTGCTTCAGTAATGCCGTTTTGGCTGTTTCATTTCAGGGTACACATTCTTCATGTTAACAACCTCTAATGTGGATTAAACATACATACATCCTAATAAAATGTTGGTTAGATATTAGAAATTACAGCAAATATAATGTAAATATAAGAAATTAACTGATTGTTTTTGGTGTTTTAGTGAAATAAAAGACAGAAAATGATCAGCAAATTCCATGAATGGTGCTTGAGAACTCCATTGTTTGCCTTTAGACAGGTAGTCACTCTTATCACACTGTGTGGAGGTGAAAAACTTGAATACAGCTAGCAGCTTAACATCAATAAATGAACATTATATTTGTGGCACATTTGTAAAGGAATATGTAGACTCTTAGATGCTTTTGTTGACAAATGGGCTAAATTGTAAATATCTTAAAACTGTTTAGTGCTGTGCTTGATATGCTTACCTTTGATTAACCCTTTATCCCATAGAAGCTTGTTTTAGCGCATTTAATTTATTCCTCCCCTTAAGAAAATAGTTTGAATTTAAACAATCATGAACATGTACCTTAAGAATTTCTTTATTATATACTAGCAGATTGTAGGTTAAAGCAGATTGAAAGTAAAGCAGAAGCTGCATTCTGCTTTACTTTCAGTCTGCTTTAAGTTGACAATGTTTTCATAACCAGAAACAGGCTATGAGTTAATGGGTTAATTGCTTTGCTGTGTTTTGTCAGATTCGTCTGGATGGTTTTGCCCTGCTGTGTGAGAATCAGAAGACGTCAGAAACCATCACCAGTACAGAACTGGAGCTCATACAGAAGTTTATACCTCAGAACTTGAACAGCCACAACCCAGCTTTCAGACAGGTCTTCCTTTCTCATATTAAAAAGGTAAATCTAGTTAATTTGTAGACTATAGCATGTAAACAATATTGGAACTTCAAATTTTGGTTTTGGTCTGATGATTTGATCAGGAGTTATGCCCCTTTGATACTCTATTTGTTTATATAGAAAAAAAAATGTTTCAAGACAATAACTCATTTTTTACCTACATAGCTATATTTTATTTGTAGCTTACTTAACATAGCTTTCTCATCATACGTGAGAGATGTTTATTGAATTTGTTCTGGTCTGCTGATTTTTTATGGGAGTTATGCCCCTTTATATAAATAGAATTTTACTAAAAGCTTTTTCCTAGACAATGACTACTTCTATTTGACGTATTGTAATCCAACTTTCACTGTCAGCTCAAGTATGATACTGAGAGACACTATCACATTGTTACAGTTCTTGTCAAGGATGAAAGAAAGCAGTATAGCTCTGACCAGACAACTCAACAAAGATGACCAGGCAGCTGTTCACCTTCAAAACTACAAGGTTAGTAGAATGGTATTTAAGTCTTACCCCCCCTTAAACCTTTACCTCATAGCCTGTTTCTAGTTTTGAAGACAGGTGACCACTTAAAGCTGGTTGAAAGTAAAGTAGAATGTGCCTTAAGGCACATTCTGCTTTACTTTCAGCCTGCTTTAAGCTACCATCTGCTAGAATATAAAAACTTTTTAGTTCACCTGAGCCAAAGGCTCAAGGTGAGCTATTGGGATGGCTCTGTGTCCGTAGTTCGTCGTCAGTCGTCCGTCGTCGTTAACAATTGCTTCAAATGACATCTCCTCCAATACCGCTGAATAGATTTCAACCAAACTTTACAGAAATGTTCCTTCTGTCAAGCTCTTTCAAATTTGTTCAAAGAATTAAAAACAATGCAGAACTCTCATGGCAACCAAAGTGAAAAAATAAGGAAATCTTAAAAAACCTTATTGTCAAAAACTGCAAGGGCCAGAGCTTAGATATTTGGCACATAGCATCACCTACAGGTCCTATCAAGTTTGTTCAAATTATGCCACTGGGGTCAACATTGGCCTCACCCCTGGGTCATAGTTTATAAAAGAGTTATAAAGTGAAATTTTCAAACGTCTTCTCCTCTGAAACTAATATGGCCAGAGCTGTGAAATTCGGCATGGTGACCTTTCTAGATGGCCTTTAGGTATTTTGTTCAAATGGTTCCAGTCGCATATCTAGGTCACTGGAGCTAAAAATAGATTTTTTCAATAAAAACTTTAAAAATCTTCTTGTCTAAAACCCTAGTACCCAGAGCTTAGATATTTGTCACATAGCATCATCTACTTGTCCTCTATCAATTTTGTTTGAAATATGCCCGTGGGTAAAAAATGACCCCACCCAGGACATAGATCATTATCTCCATTTTGTCAGCTATTCTCAGGTGAGCGAAATATGACCCATGGGCCTCTTGTTTAATCAAACATTAGACTAAAATCAGGAGGATATAGCTGTATATCTTAAAGAGGCTCGCAACCGGATTTAGCATTAAAAATAGTAATTTGTAAATATATGTCAAATGCTTATATAAATGGGTAAGATTTAGTTTAGGATAATAAATTCTGTTAAAAAATGCATTTCCAAAAAAAAAAGAAGAAGCTCTGGTGGGATTCGAACCCGTGACCCTCCGTTGCGGAGACAAACATGAAAAATGAGGCCACGCCTTTACCGCCTTGGCTACGGGCGCTCTCTTTATATATATGGTAGCGAATTAACGTACTTCACTGGTAGCGATTAATACTACATTATTAGGCTCGGGTTTATGTCAGAGCCCGTGTAGAGAAGCAACAACAACAACTATACCGTCAGCTGACGCTATAGAAAAACGATGGAATATATCTAAAAAAAACTAAGATTCGGTGACGATTCTTGAGACTTTTTTTGGACTGATCATATTTTTTTAATGTCAGAAGCCAAATAATGCCACAAATTTGCTACATTTGAGTATTTTATTTCATTTTGACAAGTACACCATCCGGTTGCGAGTCCCTTTAACATGATTTCTCATTCTTTTAACCCATTACACTGACATAGCCTGTTTCTAATTTTGACAACAAATGACCACTTTAAGTAGGCTGAAAGTAGTGTTGGAAAATCGGTTTCAAATCACTATCAATAATCGAATTGAATTGGGACGGCCATTTCGATTAATATCGGAAAATAATTGGAGATTTCAATATCCATATATTTACGTAGGGATATATTCCAATGACAGTTGTATGAACAGTGTAGATGATAAGACATAAACAAAACAATTGATTTGTAAAATTGCAAACAGTGCAGTGCTAGATCAGAGGGCTTTTATAAGAGCTCTCTAATCTGGGTCTGCACTGTTTTACTATATCCCTAACTCCCTTTGTGTAGATACTTTTTGTACAGTACTCCTGAATGATCTGATGATCTATCATGATTTAGAGAAAACTATGATTTGCCCAATCATGGATGTACATCATGACTTAAATTTTTAAATAAATCACCTTTTTTGTCATAAAATCGGATTATCTTTGTTATTTTTCTGGCAATCTGCTATATTTTTTTTCTTATTGGTTGGGGATACATGACTGTAAGTGGAATATCATTTCTGTTGAAAAATGGTGCTACCGTTTATTCGCGAAAACTGATGACAAAATGTACGTGCACGATAGAAGGAAACAGACGACAAGCTAACAAAAACATTCACGCTAACTTTTAAGTTACCAACACAGCGATATTTCGGGAAAATATATAACATTCGGACTCCTATCTCAGTTTCAAACAAATATATCTACGTGATAATGGAATAAATAGGTTTTATCGATTTTTGATTTCATTTGATTTCATAAGGCACAGAAGCCATTTGTCTCGTCGGTGGGCGTGGCATTTTCATAACTACAAACTGCTGTGGGCTAAAAATAAATGTCAACTCGCACGCTGACTACAGAATTTCACGATAATTTTTTATTATAGTGGAATCTTTATTTGATAATAATCGTTATTGACCGGCAAATGCCTACAACCTCCGAGTATAAATTATGAATGACGCAAATTGCGAGGAGTTATGATTTGTTATGTGACCGCGAAATCCTAATTGCTTGGCTTATTCATAACGATAATAGGCAAGGTGTTCCGATTGTATTGACACCGTTGTAAAATGGCTGTCAGTTGACATGTGACGGTTTTGTAATCCCTGCATCGAGGGCATGTCGTACTCAGAGGTATGCCGATATCTGTCCCCTGCTGAGAGGCCCCTAATTACCCCACAGATTAATTAGCAAACTGATAAGAATAGTTTTACTACCCGCTAGCGTGTTGGAAAATCACAATGGTTGACCGGAATGGGCGCAATGGGGTCTTAGCGACATCGATTATTCGGCAGCACTATCGATTGTAACCGACGTGACACACTCAGCGACGGTTATGGATAATAGTCGATAATTGTTTCATCACTAGCTGAAAGTACAGCAGAATGTGCCTTCAGGCGCATTCTGCTTACTGTCTGCCTGCTTTAAGCAACCATTTGCTAGAATATAGAAAACATTTCTTGTGGTACATATTCTTGATTTTATAAAGTTGAAATATTTTCTTCAGTGGAGAAATAAATTAAAGGCATAAAAAGATGTATCTGTTGAGTAATGGGGTAAACATAATGCACATTTTGCAAGGAACATTACCTATTGTTTTAGTAATAAACATTATTAAAAAATAGACTCTTTTTTAAGGAGAACAGCTAGTTAAAAGTATCTTAAAAGATGAGTTCTTTAGGCTTTATGGTAAACTTTTAATAAACATTTGGTTTAGAACAGTAAGATATAATAATATTTTGACAAATTTATTTTTGTATCAGGCTCTTGAAATTCGATGATTGAATAATAAACTTGGAATAATAATAAACTTTATAGTATTGGTATTGTGTTTGAATTTCCAATGGTTGCTGGTACAGGGTATGTATATGGAAACAATGATCTAGCCTCTAGGCAGGATGACTTCCTATTCACACTGGTAGCCAATTCAAGTCTGTCCTGTGCTCCAATTATCTCAGACTGATAACATGTCATTCAGTGGAATGATAATTATTGTAATTATTTCCTTCTAGGCCACATATTTCCTTATCAACTTATGAAATAGTCCAGCGATAATGTTTGACTGATTTGGTTGTCCAGATTGGAACAGATGGCTGTACTCTCGATTTAAAAAGTAACTACAATGTATATAACTATTATGTAGACTTCATAAGTGAGGTAGACTTCATAATACCCCCATTCCACTGGGTGGCGGTTCCACTGCGCTCATGGCGATTCTCCAAAATCATCCAAATCGCCGTAGAAGCGCCGCCAAGTGCATAAAATTTGGACTTGGGCGTTTTTAGTACGCTTCAACGACGACCTCACTGCGCTCATCACGATCCCACCACGCTGTTGCTATGCTTCTACGGCGCTTTAAGTCTCTCCAAGACGCTTCTACTACGACAAAGAATTTCTGACTACGCTTACTACGTTGCTACTGCGACCTTACTTCGACCTAAGCGCAGGAGCTACGCTTCTGTTGCGCTTCTTGAACTTTTCTGTATAAAATATTCGATTTTAATGCTTTCGCAGCAGTAGAACATCATCCTTTAAAGGTAATGGATCAAATTATTCCAGTAGCTGTGCTACAACTTGCTATTTTGAACAATAGAGTAATAAGGTTGAGAGCTGAAATGCAAGAAAGACGGAGAAGGAGAGCAAAAAGATTCTGGGTCCGGCCATGGTTGTCAGCAGAGAGAAGGCTGCAATTTGGCCATTATAATCAACTTATGGCAGAACTGAGGATGGAAGACAGCACATCGTTCTTTAATTATATGAGATTGGAGCCCTTGATTTTGTCTTTTGTTTTGGCATTTTTAATTATTGATGTTTACAGTTTTAAGTGCAAATAAATAATGAAGATAAAGGTAGAAGTGATGCATATTTATACACTGGTCGGCAAGCACGAAACGTAAATCGCCATAAGCGTGGATCAGTTGCCAAGAGCGTAGTGGAAGCGAAGAGGAAACGCTGTCAAAGCGCCAACAGCGTAATGTGAGCGTAGTAGAAGCGCCGTAGTTTGTGATTCATAAATGGTCGAATCGCCGTGAAAACGCTTTGATCGTCGCTAGAGCGTACAGAGCATAGTGGGATCGCCTAGAGCGTACGAGAAACGTAGCGGAATCGCGGACAAATATCTCGACGCTTTTACTATGATGCGACTGCGCTTCCGCTACGTCAAGCACGCTGCGACTACCATACCACTACGCTCATGAATTTCTTAGTACGCTTCTACTGCGCTTCGAGTCCACGGCGATGCCGCTACGTAAATTTTGAGCAGGGTCAAAACATTCGCCGTGAGGTGGTGATCAAGGCGCTTCTGTTACACTTCTACTACGGCCATGGCGTTTCTACTGCGCTGTTGCCGTTCCTACTACGATTTGCGGCGATTTTTCCAAAATTTCAAAGTGTAGAGGCATCGCCGCTCAGTGGTACACATTTTTTGCTTATTGTTTGATAGCAACAAAAATTGTATGCAGTATAATAAATAGACAGCATCTTTAACTCTTTCTATTCTGGAAACCTGTCTTTGTATACTTTGCAAAAACTGTAGACACCAATAAGAGGACACAGTTTGTAAAGCATGAGTATACTCACTGCTAGGGCTCCATGAAAAAAGTTTCTGAAAGTTGGCTGTAATAGAGAGCAGGCTGAAAGTAAATCAGAAATTCCCCTTTAAAATATTTCATTTCTTTTAATGTAGCCTGGAAAAAGCAAAGCATTAATAGATATGTAGATATTCACCTGAGGAATAATTCAAACACTAATAGGTGTCCATATAAGACTTAGGTAAAACATTAACAGTAGATCATATGATGAATTAGGAAAGCATTAACAGGTATTCATATGAGGCGCCCCGGGTGGGGAGGAGGTGGGGATAGAATACATCCCCTGCATACACTGGCAGAGTGGTAAGGCTCCCCACTAAAAAGTGACGCTAATTTCTCAAATGAATGTATGGACACTTAGGCTCTATATAGCCTTAATTCTGTTGCAGTGCCCTTGTTTAGATTTAGTTCATTAAGTGTTCATTGTACTCAGTTACTGCAGAGTATGGAGTTGTTCATTTGCAGGATTTCCTAGAGCAGCTTACCAGGCACTTATTCTGTAGTCTCTACCCTGGTTGTGTGTTTACCAAGAGAACCACATGTCTTGGAGCTTTGTCCTTGATACTCAATACCTACTCAATGGAGAGAAAACAGACAGGTAATGCAGGATGAGGTAGTCCTCACGTTAACCTTTTACCCAATAGCTTCTAGGTTTGACAACAAGTAACCACTTAAAGCAGGCTGAAAGTAAAGCAGAATGCACCTTAAGGTATATTTTAAGGTGCATGGTGCATTCTGCTTACTTTCAGTCTGCTTTAAGCTAGGCTTTAGAAAATATATTTTTATGGTCACATTACATCACAACACAGTGGGGTCCAGGCAGACCAAAGCTATCTTGGGAGGACCTTGTAAAACGTGACCGTGAAGCTCTCGGGTTGGAAAACACCAACCCACAGAAGAGAGGGAGAGGGAGACTTTGTTCCAGACTAGACAGCCAGGCCTCACCCTTATAAGAAGGATTAATCAATGGCCTGGTTAATCAAAACTGGATGATGATGATGATGGTACATTTTCCTGGCTGAATGAATTTGAAATATTACTTAAATGAAGGGAATAAATTAAATGGGGTAAAAGAATGTTCTATGATTGAATGCCTTAATGGCATGTATATTGATGACTTGTGGGATACAGTTAATATTTCAAAATGTCAAACAGTGTTGACCTTAAGGAGCCCTCTGATCCGGGTCTACACTGTTTGCATGGGACAAGTGTAATCCTAACAGGTACGATGTTTGTAAATGACGAGTATACTCGTCGCTAGGTTTGAACGTTTTAATCGGTAGATAATGTTTTAATGTGATTCTGTTATGGAGAGATTAGCAGTGTTACCTATCACTTATCTATATGTATTGCAGAGTTTGACTTTAGCATGCTTAGTGTGGTGAGACCGTGTGATATAATAACCTTGTTGGAGTGCCTCACAGACACATATGAGGATAATAAACGGGAGGCAGCCAGTATCCTGATGGCATGTACACAGACCAAAGGAAGTCGAGATATCATGGTAAGTAAGGCTGTCACGTTTACACGTTAAATATTGACCTGTGAACATATCAGTCATGTGGCATAAAAGAGTCATTTGTAGTAAGTGAAAATACATTTATTATATACCAATCAATGAGTTATAGAGATTTCTCAGTTAGGTAAATTTCATATGCATCACAGTTGATACATATGGTTATATCAGTATATATCAGTATATCAGTATATGGTTATACTAGTTATATACTAGTGATGATAGTGCCTTTGCTGTGAGAATATCATTTTTGTGACGTCACATCACTATTTCTTTTGTGACGTCACACGTAAACAATTGTGTGTGTTTTCTCTGTAAAAACATCATTAAAATGAATATATTAAATAGAATAATCAATTCCTTTTAATTGAATAGAAAAATATATCAAGAGAATGGGTTGTTATCTGGTTAAAAAACTCGTCCTGTGGACGATATGGAAACTATTTCATTTGGCACATATTTATGACTGTACAAGTTGGAACTATTTTCTTGATTGGAAGAATAAATTAATGGCGTAAAAGGTATATTTATGGGGTTATGGGTTAAAAAGTAAATAAAAAACTAAATCAGATGTTTTTCCGATATTGAATGTAAATTAACTAATACAGGAGATGAACATTGTTAATATACTGTATTGATGTTGTTTCTATGTATAGGATGAGAAGATGACGAGTGATATGACAGATCTAGCATTCCGACTTTCCCACAGCACCCGGCCACAAGACTGTATGACTGCTGCCTACCTGTTCAAAGTCCTGTTACATCAACCCACAGTGTTACCAGTACTACACACCTACAGTACACTCATACAGAACAAGGCTGGCTGTAGTACTGTAGTGGAAAATACCAATAACACTCCTACACCCCTTCATGATAACACAACAACTACTGATACACAGGGTTCTATAGATGAAGATAAGACAGACAACCTCCAGGCTGGCAGACATGATACAAGGGTATGGGAATACTTTAGGACAGTGAGGGATGATGAGCTGGGCCGGACGTTAACTCTTCTCTGGGTACATCTAGACAAGCTACAGGAGCAGGTGGCTGTAGCCAAGTCTAACCTCATTGTAGCAGCAGCCAATGCACCAATGTATCCCACAATGCTTTGTATGAGATACAGCCTCGCACAGCTTGACTTTACGTATGTAAAACATTTGTCTTATAGCTAGGTTTCACTGTTTAAACAATTACCCCATATTGTGTATTGGCATATAGTGATTACCTCCCTTTAATTACCCCCATACATAGATATCTTAAAATAACCTAGATCGGCTATAGGCCAATCAGCGACGGTCATCGAGAAGCCATCTTGATGCGTGTATGCTACTCATCTTCCAATGGTCTGGTGCACGTCGTATTGCGCTAGATTAATGAAGTTACATGCTGTGCGCAGTAATCCCGTCTACGTTGACGGTGCGTCATTGACTACAGAAGTTGCTATGAACCGTTCCATAGTTGCTATGATTAACCGATGATTTTATTCAGTTAAATAAGAATTACCATCATTTTGTGCTTATTATCGTTTTATTGTAGTTTTATGGTGCATATTTATGTTACAAGATGTAAATAGTACGAATTAATCTTAAATGAAAGTAAATCATATTTTGTCGCCAGAGGGAAAGTGTATGATACACGCATCAAAATGGCGTCTTTCTGACCGTCGACCAATGGGAGCTCATTGCTAGGTGGCCGAACTAGTCTCTTAAGATATCTATGCCCCCATAGCCTGTTTCTAGGTTTGTAAATAGATTACCACTTAATGCAGGCTGAAACAGCAGAATGTGATTAACGGAGCATTCTGTTTTACTTTCACCCTGCTTTAAGCCAACATATGATATGATATAGAAAATAGTTCTCATGGTACATATTTACGACTGTATTAAGTGGAGTTATTCCCTTAAGTAGATGAACAAATTACAGGCATACAAAGGTGTATCTGTGAGGTAATGGGTAAAGAGAGTTGACTGTTTAAAGTATGGATATATGAGAGGGAGTATATGGGTACAAAATGTATTTATACAGAGTACATTGCTTTCATAATTGTATATGTCATCCTCCTTACCGGCGGACGTGGTCCAGTGGTAATAGGCTTGACAACAATACAAGGGGTTTTGAGTTTGATCCCTGCCAGTCTTTCAGATAAGAGTTTATAAACTGAGGTTCTATGTATCAGTGCTTTACACTAAGCATCTGAAAGAACCAGAGAACTCTGACAATGCTAATATTAGGGCATTGTGCCAGTGTTTTCTGTATCTGTTCCCCTCTCTCTACGGCATCCAATTAGCCCATAGGTAGCAAAAATGAGGGTGTTGTTGTTTTGGTTTTTTAGCTCACCTGGCACGAAGTGCCAAGGTGAGCTTTTAGGATCGCTGGATGTCCGTCGTCTGTCTGTCCGTCCGTCCGTCCACAATTGGTTGTGAACACTCTAGCGGCTACAAATTTCATCCGATCTTCATAAAACTTGATGACAATGTTTGTCTTGATGAAATCTAGGCCAAGTTCGAATGTGGGTCATGTCGGGTCAAAAACTAGGTCACTAGGTCAAATCATAGAAAAACCTTGTGAACACTCTAGAGGCTACAAATCTCATTGGATCTTAATGAAACTTGGTCAGAATGTTTGCCTCATTGATATCTAGGTCAAGTTTGAATGTGGGTCATGTCCGGTCAAAATTAGGTCACTAGGTCAAATCATAGAAAAACCTTGTGAACACTCTAGAGGCTACAAATCTCATTGGATCTTGATGAAACTTAGTCAGAATGTTTGTTTCATTGATATCTAGATCAAGTTTGAATATGGGTCATGTCTGGTCAAAAACTAGGTCACCAGGTCAAATCATAGAAAAACCTTGTGAACACTCTTGAGGCTACAAATCTCATTGGATCTTGATGAAACTTGGTCAGAATGTTTGTCTCATTGATATCTAGGTCAAGTTCGAATGTGGGTCATATCCGGTCAAAAACTAGGTCACTAGGTTAAATCTTAGAAAAACCTTGTTAACACTCTAGAGGCTACAAATCTCATTGGATCTTGGTGAAATTTGGTCAGAATGTTTGTCGCATTGATATCTAGGTCAAGTTTGAATATGGGTCATGTCCGGTCAAAAACTAGGTCACTAGGTCAAATCATTGGAAAATCTTGTTTACACTCTAGAGGTTGATTGTGGGTATACATGTCCAGTCATAATCTAGGTCACTATAGGTCAAGTTTGCCAATGTGTACCAGGTGAGCGATTTAGGGCCATAGTGGCCCTTGTTTAAAAATCAAATGTCATCCTTACAACTCTGACAGATGCATATAGACGGCAATTATCCCATAGCCTGTTTCTAGATTTGAAAATAGAAGACCATTTAAAAGCAGGTTGAAAGTAAAGCAGAATGTGCCTTAAGGCACATTCTGCTTTACTTTCAGTCTGCTTTAAGTTACAATCTACTGAGATATAAAAAATGTTTCTTATGGTTTACATTAATGACTATATAATATACAACTATTTACTTCAGTAGAGGGCTAAATTAGAGGTGTAAAAAGGTGTGTTTAAGGGGTAATGGGTTA
Organism: Gari tellinella; assembly: GCA_922989275.2. NCBI lineage: Eukaryota > Metazoa > Mollusca > Bivalvia > Cardiida > Psammobiidae > Gari > Gari tellinella. The sequence goes on from OV277868.1 coordinate 11,554,871, forward strand.
AACACAAAGTTTAATCAAGATGTAAAGGACAATACCAGTACTATCATAACTCATTACATGTATGACCTAAAGCAGATGATGCTACAGTCAATTTATCACTATGGCTAAGATTAGTGATATAGGGCCATTATGGCTATCTTGTTTCTTTTGCACCATTTATTTAACATTAGTTCTCAAGAATTAGCATTGGGGTTATGTTTTTTACATGCAGAAAAGTTCCTGACAACTGCAGGGATGTATGGCAGATGTTTTTTGAAAGATTTATCAGCCTTTGTTTGGAAATATCATCAATTGTCTCCCCTGTTGTACAAAACTCCTCGCCAGAGGGCAATGTTCCATTGGATGAAATTCCAGGTAATATTTTACTCAGGCTTTTTGGCATAAAACCCACATTTCATTATTTTTAGAGTTGTTTGATCATATATGTCATACAGATAAAATATTAACCCTTTGACAACATTTTTTTCATGATAGCAACTTGTTTAACCCTTTACCTGATAGCCTATTTCTAGTATTGAAGATAGGTGACTACTTAAAGCAGGTTGAGAGTAAAGCAGAATGCGCCTTAAGGCGCATTCTGCTTTACTCTCAGCCTGCTTTAAGCTATCATGTGCTAGAGTATAGAAAATATTCACTATAATACTGATTAAATTGGAACTATTTTCTATAGTGGAGGAATAAATTAAATAAGGGAAAGGGTTTAAGTGAATTATGGTTGTATCAGCAGGAGAGGGTTAAGAGATACCAGATAACCAGTGTCCAGCAGTGAGGCATAAACAAGTCATTTGTATGAGGACAAAGGTCCATTTATAAAAATAATTGATGAAGGCATGAAGAGCTGTTAATATAGCCTGTTACACAAAGCCTAGTTTCTAATTTTAAAGACAGGTGACTACTTAAAGCAGGTTGAAAGTAAAGCAGAATGTGCCTTAAGGGCATTCTGCTCTACCTTTAGCCTGCTTTGAACTACATTGTATATCTGTTAGGATAAAGTGTATATATCTGTGTATTGATAAAGAAAATATTTCTCATGATGTATATTCATAATTGCATAAGTTTTAAATTCACCAGTGGAGGAATGAATTAGAGGCGCAATTATGGAGTAATGGGATATGGTGAGGGTAAAGATATGAAGAGGTTTTTTCTATGAGTATTTTGTATACAGGTCATGGTGTAATAGAGGACCCGAGTGATGAGAGCGCAACTCGTAGCCATAACACTGTGATGTTGATGCCAGAATACCTGATTGTGTGCTGCTGGAGAAGTACTAAAGAAATCTCCCTTATCTTTGGCCAGCTGACAACGGACCTACCTGTAGCTAACCCTGGCACTGCTCACACTGGTCTTCTCTCTCTTACACAGGTGAGGTACTACACTCCTCCCTCTCTACAACCACACCCAGTGGGAGACACATATTGTGTGTTGTTTGGAAGGAGTCCTTATAGGGAGGGAAATTAAGACTTGGCTTACATTTGCAAACAGCTTGAATCCAGATCCGGGGCGTCTGATCTGGATTCAAGCTGTTTGTCACCCTTCATTATATTTATTCTCATTGCAGCCATGAAAAGGTTGGACATAAATGTCTTGTTTGGGGAACAGCGGCAAGTGTTGTTGTAAGGAGGGAGTAGTTGTTGGGAGGGGCTTTGTAGGGAGGGAGCACTGTACACTACACTTCTCCAATTATAGCTTGTTTCCAGTAGCTAGACAAGTAGCTGGTTAAAGCAGACCGAAAGTAAAGAAAAAATCACCATTTCTCCCCATGGAGAGCCCTGTTTTACTTTCAGCAGCCGGTCTGGATATAGGAAAAGTTACACATTTACACTATATACTTATTTAAAACCTAGGTCATGTAAGTGAAGGTCAAGGCCATTTAGAGTTCAAATAGGCTGAATTGATAATAGGCGTAACTTTGGAACTACATGTAATAGAGACTTTGTATTTGGCATGTATACTCTACTGAAGAAGCCCTTTAGCCCAGTACAAATTTGGTCATGTTAGGCAAAGGTGAAGGCCATCTAGAGTTCAAGGCCACATTTGGGACATGGTGTTTGTAAAAGTATTTAGAGATAGGAGGCTATTTAACCCTTCACCCCATAGCCCCTGGCCCTGTTTCAAATTTTGAAGAAAGGTGACCACTTAAAGCAGGTTGGAAGTAAACCAGAATGTGCCTTAAGTCTGTTAAGCTACCATCTGCTAAGAAGTAGAACATGTTCATGACTGTATAAATTTGAGCTATATTCTTCAGTGGAGGAAGAAATTAAATATGCTAAAAGGCTCTTCTATCGGGGAATTGGTTAATTGTTCTCCTGCTGGTGGAAACAGGAGGCTCTAAGGTTTGTCTATATCAGTTCATCTGTCCTATCAATCCAGTCATTTGCAGTTGGGAGATTATAAGAATCCACCATGAGTGTTGATGTTGGATAGGAATTTCTCCCCTGAGGGTTGGAAAATTCATGCAGGGATGAGGCTTGGCGAGTCCCTGCATGAATTTTCTGACCCTTGGGGAAGAAATTCCTATCCTATATCAACAAAACGAATCATGGTAGATCTTTTTTCTCCCATCTAAATCATTAAAACATGATGCAAATAACCAAATAATTGCAGTTTGTGTTCATTTTTCTGTCAAAACTTGACATTGTTTATGGTAACGTCATCACAAATGGCGTCATTTAGTTACCTGCATCATGAAGCACTTGCGATTGAGCTGGGCAAAATTTTGAAGTCACATGGTATGGAGGATAGAGTGATTCCCCATGGGGAAATCCCTATCCCACATAGGCGAAAATGGTAGAAATATTGATTGAGCAGTAACCATTTGGTTTGTTTGTGGTAGGTGTTGGAGATTGGAGAGTATTTCACCACTCAGCTGCTGGAGTCTGTACACAGAGGAGCCTTTGAACTGGCCTATGCTGGCTTTGTGAAACTCACTGACATGCTCTGGAGGTATGTCCACTGATTTCTCTCATATCACACAAATTTTGTTGACTAAATATTGTTTGGTTTTATTGACCTGTCAAAATTTGAATATTTATACGTCACTGAAAGGATATATTTAGATTTGGTATAAAGTCGATACTTTCCGTTTTGATTTACGGATAGGAACTGAAGGATATTGTGCATTCTGTGTCGAATTTAAATCAATAATCGAGTTAGAGTAGTTGGTAGCGAGTACTGGTAAGTTTGTAAAAGGATGAAAGGTTGTGGGTTTGATCCCCATCAGGTTTTATTTCTTTTTTTATTACAATTTTTAGCTCGCCTGTTCGTAGAACAGCAGAGCTAATGTCATACCCCCGGTGTGAGCGTGGCCAAGGTTAAAGTTTTTTGGACGGGTTGTTTTAAAGCTTAATATTTGTGCTAGGGTTATAAAATTTTGTATGGAGGTTCATTTGGGGTTAAACATTGATGTTATGAAGTTGGAATTTAAAAATAATTTTAATTTATGTCAATTTTTGACATGTTTTGGACCTAGGTTTTTCGACTACAAACCACTGACTACAAACCACCAGGTTAAAGTTTTTTGGATGGGTTGTTTTAAAGTTTAATACTTGTGCTAGGGTGCTGAAATTGTGTATGGAGGTTCATTAGGGGTCAAACAATGATGTTATGAAGTTGAAATTTAAAAATGATTTTAATTTTTGTCAATTTTTGACACGATTTGGACTTAGTTGTTTTGACTACAAATCAGCAGGTTAAAGGTTGCACGGGTTGTTTAAAGTTTAATATAACTAGACTAAGACTCAACATTAATTTAATAATAGTTCTAAACTGAACATTTATTTTCTTTTGATACAAGATGTTTTTTAGACTTAAACTTTAAACAGGCGAGCATCAGGTGGCTTTGACACCCATTTCTAGTTTTTCAAACAGTTAGTTTACTTGAATTGTTCAACAAAGTGATCTATAATACAAAATGTGCCATAGATAACATAATCGCTACACTTTGTAAACTATTAAAACTTTTAAATGTATTTAAAATGTGACCCGATGTGGTCTCTCAAAACTAGATAGATAACAATTTATCACTGAAACCTTTAATGGACTCTTCCAGGTTGCAATTAATTCTAGTCAATGTACGACAACTAAATGGCAAACAGTGTATCTCTGATCAAAGGGTTCATTCAGGAACCCTCTGATCGTGGTATTCACTGTTTGTATGGGACAGGTGTATAGGTAGACTCTTCGTAAATGATACATAAATCAGATCCAAAGAGATTTCAATCCATTCTTCTTCTCCTTCTTTTTCAATTTCGAATGCACCAAATAATAAAGATAATAATAATAAAAAAACTCCGCTGGGTATCGAACTCATGGCCATACACGTACTAAGTAAACCACTACTGTACTGTCTCGACCACGAAGACATATACAGTCGAGTAACCTCAAATCGTGATACCCTCGTTTTCGTTATACCGGAAAAATTTCCAATTTTTCACACGGAATGTTTTGTAATGACGTCACAACAGAGAGAATATACAAGGGAACTCCACACTTTCGCTTTGGTCGAGTAAGTGCTCTGTTAAAAGTTAGGGGCGTAAGATATACATTATTTTCCTAATACTGCTGTAAAACTTACTGTTTTCACTATGCGATATCAGTGTATCACTTGTTCCATTCAAATTTCTTGCAAATTCACATTTTGACAGGCATTCAGGTCTGTCGTCTGTTTGTTTATCATTATTCCTTACTAGGTGAAGGTCAGTAAGACTGGTTTCGCATTCTGTTTTTATGTACAAGGGAGCTAACCAGAGGGGCACTGTTATATATTTTTCACTTTTGCGGCGCGCCCGCAAATTGATTTTAATAGTGAGCGGTCTACGAAATTAAGAATAAAGACATACTCAAAAAAAGTTAAAGAAAATTTAAACACACATGTATTTTAGATTACTCAACGTAACAGAAACAACAGATGTAATATGGAAATCCATTGTTTGTTACATGGGCAACATGTGACTTTTGCAACCACTGGACCCATCTCATATTCTGAACCAATGTCCGAGTAATAATTAAGATATGGTGACGTTTTCAGATATCCCCACTGTGAAATAAAATAAATTGAAACTATTTATATAAAAATACCAAAATATAATAGAAATATTATTAAAATGTGATATATAAGTGTTTTCAACTTGCCCACAAATACCTGTGCGACGCACATGCGCATTTACGTAGGGTCACGAAAACAGGTATACCAGTCTAAATAGAGTCGCCAATGTAGGTCACTTACAAAATGGCTGCGCCCGTCGATTCCTACATCAACAAGAATGCCCATATTTTTAGAAAATAGGTGAAATAGATTATTTGGTTTGATGTAGCAATTATATTTCAGCATGTTCAATTATTAAATTATTTGTGCGCCGATAACTTCTTACTATCACAAAAGTAGGTTACTCAACTGTATAGGTATTCAAATCTTATTCTAAGTATGAACTTTATGTTTCAACCCTGACCTACCGGTAAAACTAGCGGAAATAATCGATATTGACCGAAGCTAAATATAGCGTGTTCAATCAGCGTATAATTATTTAAATTTTGACAGGTTAATAAAACATAACAATACTATGTTGGGGATTAAGAGTACTTTTAGGATTAGAATAATTTAAACTTAGCAAATACCAATGATTCTCTATTTAGAAAACATTCAGGTGCTTTCTGTTTTTACTTTCACCTTGCTTGAAGCTATCATCTGTCTTTCATACAATCAATTAACCATCTTTTTATCTTTCATAATAGAGAGATTTCCCTGTATATGTTTGATATTTTTAGGAGCAGTATTCCAGACCTGCATCAAATGCCCAAAAGGTGGCTCAGTGAAGTCTTACTGGATATAAAGTCTGGAAGTGCTGAGTCTAGGCTGTGTGCAACACGTAGGAGTGCTGGTGTTCCTTTCTATGTACAGGTATAATAGCGTGTCCATTACAAACAAGTCCTGTACATATAGACAGTTCCATTATCTTAACCCATTACCAAATAAATACACCTTTTAATGCCTTTAATTTATTGATCCACTGTGGAAAATAGTTCCAATTTATACATTCTTGACTATCTAGCATAAGAAATAAATTCCATATCCTGGCAGATGGTTGCTTAAAGCAGGCTGAAAGTAAATCAGAGTGCGCCTTAAGGCACATTCTGCTTTACTTTCAATCTGCTTTAATTAGTCACCCGCCTTGAAAACTAGAAACAGGCTATTGGGTTTTGGGTAAATGCAGGGCTTCAGATAGGAGAAACATTGGCTCTTTTATTTCTCAACCAAATCCTAATTTGATTAGAATTGTTTACAGAAGAGAGGATACTAATGAGTACGGTAGTCACAAATTATACAGGGTTTAATGTAGATGTACTCTAATTATTAGAAGCTATGTCAATGAAAAATGTAGGAGCATTTTTACATCTGTTCAGCTATGAAATGTGAAACATCAACTTCATATAAACAAGGCTCCATGAAGGCAATTTCTATAAGTTGTAATTTTTCAATTTTACATAAACCAAAGAGTAAATAGGAATTACAGTCAAACTTTGATATCTCGAACTAGGTTTAATCAAACATACCCGTAAAATCGGCTTAACCCAGCATGTAAATTAAATAATGCAGTTCATGTGTCAAACTATCAGATAGTTAGAGTTAAGCGAGTTCGAGATATCTAAGTTCGACAGTATTTCTGTAAGATTGTAATGCAGCTGAATCTCTTTAGCCATTCATTGAAAAAGCAGGAATCTGGCGCATGACTTCTGCAGATAACAGTGTTCTACTTTACTTTCATTCTGTTTAACAGTTTTAACACATAACCCCAAAGCCTGTTTCCAGTGACCACTTTACAGTGATTCTGCTTTACTTGCACCCTGCTTTAACCTACCATCTGCTAGTACTTATACAGTACTACTTAAAGCAAGGTGACAGTAAAACAGAACGCTCCTAAAGGAGCCTACTGTTTCACTGTAATCTGGCTTTAAACAGTCACATGCATTAAACTACCATTGATTAACACAATATAGTGTTGTAATAGAGGGGTATTACTGTAGTATGTTATTGCAGGCCCTTGTCAGTACTGAGCCAGTGTCTACAGGGAGGACATGTAATAGAGAGGTATTACTGTAGTATGTTATTGCAGGCCCTTGTCAGTACTGAGCCAGTGTCTACAGGGAGGACATGTAATAGTGAGGTATTACTGTAGTATGTTATTGCAGGCCCTTGTCAGTACTGAGCCAGTGTCTACAGGGAGGACATGTAATAGTGAGGTATTGCTGTAGTATGTTATTGCAGGCCCTTGTCAGTACTGAGCCAGTGTCTACAGGGAGGACATGTAATAGTGAGGTATTACTGTAGTATGTTATTGCAGGCCCTTGTCAGTACTGAGCCAGTGTCTACAGGGAGGACATGTAATAGTGAGGTATTACTGTAGTATGTTATTGCAGGCCCTTGTCAGTACTGAGCCAGTGTCTACAGGGAGGACATGTAATAGAGAGGTATTACTGTAGTATGTTATTGGAGGCCCTTGTCAGTACTGAGCCAGTGTCTACAGGGAGGACATGTAATAGAGAGGTATTACTGTAGTATGTTATTGGAGGCCCTTGTCAGTACTGAGCCAGTGTCTACAGGGAGGACATGTAATAGAGAGGTATTACTGTAGTATGTTATTGCAGGCCCTTGTCAGTACTGAGCCAGTGTCTACAGGGAGGACATGTAATAGAGAGGTATTACTGTAGTATGTTATTGGAGGCCCTTGTCAGTACTGAGCCAGTGTCTACAGGGAGGACATGTAATAGAGAGGTATTACTGTAGTATGTTATTGGAGGCCCTTGTCAGTACTGAGCCAGTGTCTACAGGGAGGACATGTAATAGAGAGGTATTACTGTAGTATGTTATTGCAGGCCCTTGTCAGTACTGAGCCAGTGTCTACAGGGAGGACATGTAATAGAGAGGTATTACTGTAGTATGTTATTGGAGGCCCTTGTCAGTACTGAGCCAGTGTCTACAGGGAGGACATGTAATAGAGGGGTATTACTGTAGTATGTTATTGCAGGCCCTTGTCAGTACTGAGCCAGTGTCTACAGGGAGGACATGTAATAGAGAGGTATTACTGTAGTATGTTATTGCAGGCCCTTGTCAGTACTGAGCCAGTGTCTACAGGGAGGACATGTAATAGAGAGGTATTACTGTAGTATGTTATTGGAGGCCCTTGTCAGTACTGAGCCAGTGTCTACAGGGAGGACATGTAATAGAGAGGTATTACTGTAGTATGTTATTGCAGGCCCTTGTCAGTACTGAGCCAGTGTCTACAGGGAGGACATGTAATAGAGAGGTATTACTGTAGTATGTTATTGCAGGCCCTTGTCAGTACTGAGCCAGTGTCTACAGGGAGGACATGTAATAGAGAGGTATTACTGTAGTATGTTATTGCAGGCCCTTGTCAGTACTGAGCCAGTGTCTACAGGGAGGACATGTAATAGAGAGGTATTACTGTAGTATGTTATTGCAGGCCCTTGTCAGTACTGAGCCAGTGTCTACAGGGAGGACATGTAATAGAGAGGTATTACTGTAGTATGTTATTGCAGGCCCTTGTCAGTACTGAGCCAGTGTCTACAGGGAGGACATGTAATAGAGAGGTATTACTGTAGTATGTTATTGCAGGCCCTTGTCAGTACTGAGCCAGTGTCTACAGGGAGGACATGTAATAGAGGGGTATTACTGTAGTATGTTATTGCAGGCCCTTGTCAGTACTGAGCCAGTGTCTACAGGGAGGACATGTAATAGAGAGGTATTACTGTAGTATGTTATTGGAGGCCCTTGTCAGTACTGAGCCAGTGTCTACAGGGAGGACATGTAATAGAGAGGTATTACTGTAGTATGTTATTGCAGGCCCTTGTCAGTACTGAGCCAGTGTCTACAGGGAGGACATGTAATAGAGAGGTATTACTGTAGTATGTTATTGCAGGCCCTTGTCAGTACTGAGCCAGTGTCTACAGGGAGGACATGTAATAGAGAGGTATTACTGTAGTATGTTATTGCAGGCCCTTGTCAGTACTGAGCCAGTGTCTACAGGGAGGACATGTAATAGAGAGGTATTACTGTAGTATGTTATTGCAGGCCCTTGTCAGTACTGAGCCAGTGTCTGCAGGGAGGACATGTAATAGAGAAGTATTACTGTAGTATGTTATTGCAGGCCCTTGTCAGTACTGAGCCAGTGTCTACAGGGAGGACATGTAATAGAGGGGTATTACTGTAGTATGTTATTGCAGGCCCTTGTCAGTACTGAGCCAGTGTCTACAGGGAGGACATGTAATAGAGAGGTATTACTGTAGTATGTTATTGCAGGCCCTTGTCAGTACTGAGCCAGTGTCTACAGGGAGGACATGTAATAGAGAGGTATTACTGTAGTATGTTATTGCAGGCCCTTGTCAGTACTGAGCCAGTGTCTACAGGGAGGACATGTAATAGAGGGGTATTACTGTAGTATGTTATTGCAGGCCCTTGTCAGTACTGAGCCAGTGTCTACAGGGAGGACATGTAATAGAGAGGTATTACTGTAGTATGTTATTGCAGGCCCTTGTCAGTACTGAGCCAGTGTCTACAGGGAGGACATGTAATAGAGAGGTATTACTGTAGTATGTTATTGCAGGCCCTTGTCAGTACTGAGCCAGTGTCTACAGGGAGGACATGTAATAGAGAGGTATTACTGTAGTATGTTATTGCAGGCCCTTGTCAGTACTGAGCCAGTGTCTACAGGGAGGACATGTAATAGAGAGGTATTACTGTAGTATGTTATTGCAGGCCCTTGTCAGTACTGAGCCAGTGTCTACAGGGAGGACATGTAATAGAGAGGTATTACTGTAGTATGTTATTGCAGGCCCTTGTCAGTACTGAGCCAGTGTCTACAGGGAGGACATGTAATAGAGAGGTATTACTGTAGTATGTTATTGCAGGCCCTTGTCAGTACTGAGCCAGTGTCTACAGGGAGGACATGTAATAGAGAGGTATTACTGTAGTATGTTATTGCAGGCCCTTGTCAGTACTGAGCCAGTGTCTACAGGGAGGACATGTAATAGAGAGGTATTACTGTAGTATGTTATTGGAGGCCCTTGTCAGTACTGAGCCAGTGTCTACAGGGAGGACATGTAATAGAGAGGTATTACTGTAGTATGTTATTGCAGGCCCTTGTCAGTACTGAGCCAGTGTCTACAGGGAGGACATGTAATAGAGGGGTATTACTGTAGTATGTTATTGCAGGCCCTTGTCAGTACTGAGCCAGTGTCTACAGGGAGGACATGTAATAGAGAGGTATTACTGTAGTATGTTATTGCAGGCCCTTGTCAGTACTGAGCCAGTGTCTACAGGGAGGACATGTAATAGAGGGGTATTACTGTAGTATGTTATTGCAGGCCCTTGTCAGTACTGAGCCAGTGTCTACAGGGAGGACATGTAATAGAGAGGTATTACTGTAGTATGTTATTGCAGGCCCTTGTCAGTACTGAGCCAGTGTCTACAGGGAGGACATGTAATAGAGAGGTATTACTGTAGTATGTTATTGCAGGCCCTTGTCAGTACTGAGCCAGTGTCTACAGGGAGGACATGTAATAGAGAGGTATTACTGTAGTATGTTATTGCAGGCCCTTGTCAGTACTGAGCCAGTGTCTACAGGGAGGACATGTAATAGAGGGGTATTACTGTAGTATGTTATTGCAGGCCCTTGTCAGTACTGAGCCAGTGTCTACAGGGAGGACATGTAATAGAGAGGTATTACTGTAGTATGTTATTGCAGGCCCTTGTCAGTACTGAGCCAGTGTCTACAGGGAGGACATGTAATAGAGAGGTATTACTGTAGTATGTTATTGCAGGCCCTTGTCAGTACTGAGCCAGTGTCTACAGGGAGGACATGTAATAGAGGGGTATTACTGTAGTATGTTATTGCAGGCCCTTGTCAGTACTGAGCCAGTGTCTACAGGGAGGACATGTAATAGAGGGGTATTACTGTAGTATGTTATTGCAGGCCCTTGTCAGTACTGAGCCAGTGTCTACAGGGAGGACATGTAATAGAGAGGTATTACTGTAGTATGTTATTGCAGGCCCTTGTCAGTACTGAGCCAGTGTCTACAGGGAGGACATGTAATAGAGGGGTATTACTGTAGTATGTTATTGCAGGCCCTTGTCAGTACTGAGCCAGTGTCTACAGGGAGGACATGTAATAGAGAGGTATTACTGTAGTATGTTATTGCAGGCCCTTGTCAGTACTGAGCCAGTGTCTACAGGGAGGACATGTAATAGAGAGGTATTACTGTAGTATGTTATTGCAGGCCCTTGTCAGTACTGAGCCAGTGTCTACAGGGAGGACATGTAATAGAGGGGTATTACTGTAGTATGTTATTGCAGGCCCTTGTCAGTACTGAGCCAGTGTCTACAGGGAGGACATGTAATAGAGGGGTATTACTGTAGTATGTTATTGCAGGCCCTTGTCAGTACTGAGCCAGTGTCTACAGGGAGGACATGTAATAGAGAGGTATTACTGTAGTATGTTATTGCAGGCCCTTGTCAGTACTGAGCCAGTGTCTACAGGGAGGACATGTAATAGAGAGGTATTACTGTAGTATGTTATTGCAGGCCCTTGTCAGTACTGAGCCAGTGTCTACAGGGAGGACATGTAATAGAGAGGTATTACTGTAGTATGTTATTGCAGGCCCTTGTCAGTACTGAGCCAGTGTCTACAGGGAGGACATGTAATAGAGAGGTATTACTGTAGTATGTTATTGCAGGCCCTTGTCAGTACTGAGCCAGTGTCTACAGGGAGGACATGTAATAGAGAGGTATTACTGTAGTATGTTATTGGAGGCCCTTGTCAGTACTGAGCCAGTGTCTACAGGGAGGACATGTAATAGAGAGGTATTACTGTAGTATGTTATTGCAGGCCCTTGTCAGTACTGAGCCAGTGTCTACAGGGAGGACATGTAATAGAGAGGTATTACTGTAGTATGTTATTGCAGGCCCTTGTCAGTACTGAGCCAGTGTCTACAGGGAGGACATGTAATAGAGAGGTATTACTGTAGTATGTTATTGCAGGCCCTTGTCAGTACTGAGCCAGTGTCTACAGGGAGGACATGTAATAGAGAGGTATTACTGTAGTATGTTATTGCAGGCCCTTGTCAGTACTGAGCCAGTGTCTACAGGGAGGACATGTAATAGAGAGGTATTGCTGTAGTATGTTATTGCAGGCCCTTGTCAGTACTGAGCCAGTGTCTACAGGGAGGACATGTAATAGAGAGGTATTACTGTAGTATGTTATTGCAGGCCCTTGTCAGTACTGAGCCAGTGTCTACAGGGAGGACATGTAATAGAGAGGTATTACTGTAGTATGTTATTGCAGGCCCTTGTCAGTACTGAGCCAGTGTCTACAGGGAGGACATGTAATAGAGAGGTATTACTGTAGTATGTTATTGCAGGCCCTTGTCAGTACTGAGCCAGTGTCTACAGGGAGGACATGTAATAGAGAGGTATTGCTGTAGTATGTTATTGCAGGCCCTTGTCAGTACTGAGCCAGTGTCTACAGGGAGGACATGTAATAGTGAGGTATTACTGTAGTATGTTATTGCAGGCCCTTGTCAGTACTGAGCCAGTGTCTACAGGGAGGACATGTAATAGAGAGGTATTACTGTAGTATGTTATTGGAGGCCCTTGTCAGTACTGAGCCAGTGTCTACAGGGAGGACATGTAATAGAGGGGTATTACTGTAGTATGTTATTGCAGGCCCTTGTCAGTACTGAGCCAGTGTCTACAGGGAGGACATGTAATAGAGAGGTATTGCTGTAGTATGTTATTGCAGGCCCTTGTCAGTACTGAGCCAGTGTCTACAGGGAGGACATGTAATAGAGAGGTATTACTGTAGTATGTTATTGCAGGCCCTTGTCAGTACTGAGCCAGTGTCTACAGGGAGGACATGTAATAGAGGGGTATTACTGTAGTATGTTATTGCAGGCCCTTGTCAGTACTGAGCCAGTGTCTACAGGGAGGACATGTAATAGAGAGGTATTACTGTAGTATGTTATTGCAGGCCCTTGTCAGTACTGAGCCAGTGTCTACAGGGAGGACATGTAATAGTGAGGTATTACTGTAGTATGTTATTGCAGGCCCTTGTCAGTACTGAGCCAGTGTCTACAGGGAGGACATGTAATAGAGAGGTATTACTGTAGTATGTTATTGCAGGCCCTTGTCAGTACTGAGCCAGTGTCTACAGGGAGGACATGTAATAGAGAGGTATTGCTGTAGTATGTTATTGCAGGCCCTTGTCAGTACTGAGCCAGTGTCTACAGGGAGGACATGTAATAGAGAGGTATTACTGTAGTATGTTATTGCAGGCCCTTGTCAGTACTGAGCCAGTGTCTACAGGGAGGACATGTAATAGAGAGGTATTACTGTAGTATGTTATTGCAGGCCCTTGTCAGTACTGAGCCAGTGTCTACAGGGAGGACATGTAATAGAGAGGTATTACTGTAGTATGTTATTGCAGGCCCTTGTCAGTACTGAGCCAGTGTCTACAGGGAGGACATGTTTCAAGGAGTCGATGCAGCAGCTCCTGTATCTGGCCTTTGATGAGTCTCTAGTCACCCCAGACAGCTGTAGTGCCAAGGTAGGAGTTATATGCTAGATGCATTGTACACGTCTCCAGATGAGAGGAGTTCAAATAAAACTTTCTATTCCAACTCCGCAATGATAAGTCAAGGTGGGGGGCGGGTTGCATATACAACTTACATACAGCGAGGGCGCTCATAATCATGTGTCTTACAGACACATCTCTAAATGTTCTCGCTTTTCAGGTGTGAGAGATAACATTTCATTACTAAATATAGCTTATAACAACAGTTTCGCAAACCTTATCTGGCATTGTATTAATCCACGCAGTTGGGGTAAAATCAAAGATATTTAAAAATAGATTCAAAGCAAGGGAGGTAACTCTTACAGGAAACCCCTAAAACTTAAGATTGACCGCAAGCTATGTTCACAGAGAGAAATTAAATGGATAATTGTACAGTAGACTATACACTATTCTGTGGCTTTCAACAATGCAATGATCAGCAGTTTAAACAGTGATTTATTTTGTTACTGTTGATTGTCTCGCATGCTCAAGTACACGTGTAATGCCACATTGGATCTTACATGATATCATTGATGTCTGTTGTTGTTATGACTAGAAAGTATAGCTTATATAAAGGAAGAAAGGCTTGTTTTGATACTATACCTATACGAAATCACTAGGATTCAATGAAAAACGTTCTGAGTTGTGATCTAAAGTGTACAATGTTTTCTGTCTTAAAATGTGTGTAAAAATGGACCTCTTGTTGATATTATATCTGTTTTTGTGTGGAGGTGTTGTTTACTCTACTCTACTGATCTGCAGGTGCATGCTCTGAACATACTGAGGGCTCTGTACAAAGACTCCAGACTGAAGGATGATGTAGCACCGTATGTAGCTGATGGCCTTAAAGTGGCCATTCTGGGCTTCAAGTCAGCATTATGGGCTGTAAGTGTATGGGTTTCTCTTAGAACTTTGGACACAATACTTTTTCTCACCATTAAACTGACACTTAAATTATCTCTTTAACCCTTGGTCTGTCTTCAGTTTGAAAGACTTGTGGTTCCTTAAAGCAGAAAACTCCTTAACCCTTTTTATCAAAAGATAACCCTTTTAGCGCTTGAATGAAGAAAATAGTTCCAATTTAAACAGTCATGAAAATGTACCGTAAGAAATAATTTCTATAGCTTAGTAGTTGGTAGCTCAAAGCAGGCTGAAAGTAAAGCAGAATGCAAATTAAGGCGCATTCTGCTTTACTGTCAACCTGCTTTAAGTTGTCACCTATCTTCAAAACTAGAAACATACTAAAGGTAATGGGTTAAAGAGCTTCCTGCTTTATTTTCAGCCTCTTTTAATATAACAGCTGGAAAGATGGTAGAAATAATGTCAATGTTTAATGTGCAGGACTACCTAGGTGGGGACTACTTTCCTTAGTGTACAAACAATTACAGGTGTGAATGAACATATTTAATGAGTAATGGTTTAAGGATTGACCATCATCTTTGATGCTGAGTTATTCTTGATAATTATTTTGTTATAATTAACAGAAAGTTATGATAACACTAAGTGCTCTTGAACAGTAGTTATAATCTTATAGTAAATGGTTATTACTATATAGTAAAAATACAATATCAATTTACAAACTGGATCAAGAAGCAAGTAAACACTTATGCAGGATAAAACATTGCAGAAAGTTCCAATAGGAGCTCTATACATTTACTTTTGTCATTCATTTTGTCATGCATTTTATTTTGCTCTTTCAGTAAGGCTCCAAATTTGTTTTCTTACTAATTGGTTATTAGGTATCTGAGGTTTAAATGTATTATTACACCCTTAGTATATACAGTGTGTATAGTGTATTTGTCTACTTCTGTAGGTGAGAAACTCCGCTACTTTGCTTATGACAGCAATGATGACTAGAATATTTGGTGTCAAAAGAAGTAAGGATGAAAGCAGCTTCTCAAGAAAAAACTGGTAGGGTTCATTCAGTGATCTATAATGAATTATTAACTTATAACTGTTTCTAGTTTTAAAGACATGCAACTACTTAAAGCAGGTTACTTAAAGACATGCAACTTCTTAAATCATTTTATATCCAGAAACATTTGATATTGAAGCAGAACAAGCATTTTTTATGCCACAAAGAATCTAGGTATACATTTCGTCATACTTATCTAAAACCAGGCTGGAGTAAATACAAACAGTGTTCCCAACACAAGACAATTATGTCCAATGTCCAACATTTTTAAGGGCTACAATATCGTCTGCTTCAAGTTGTTGTCTGCAGTTTTTCTCAGTCATATAGATCTACACATTGCACATTTTGACAGAAAAAAACCCATAATGGACAGTGACCAAAATGTAAGTCAATTAACCTCCCTGTTACAACTCCCTCCAAACAACACACACAATCATTGTCTCCCGTTGGAAATTGTTGTACTGAGGGAGCACTGTATAAAAATGTGTACATTTTTCTGTGGTTGTAGTTTGATAACTTGAATTTACCTTAGTCAAAGAACATTTACTCTAACAAGTGAATTGATTTATTGTGAATAACAATTATTGATTGTATTGTATAAAGCTACCTTTTCAAATATGGCAGCAGATGACTGAAAACAAAAAGTAAATCATTTTAAATAGTGCTTTGTTGTTGTTCTTTTCAGTCAAACTGGGAAGACGTTTTTCTTCAAGTACCCGAACCTGTATCAGTTTTTACTAGATCAGCTGACTGAGGCAACCCAGGATCTGACCAATCAACTTCACCCAGGATTGTTTCCCATCCTTATGGTACTCGGCCGACTGTTTCCCTCTACAATGGAGGGAACCGACACAAGTCTCAACCTAGCTGCCTTCATTCCCCTTGTTATTAGGTATGGTTTACTACACATCTTGTAGGTAAACATTATCTGGTTCAACCCTAGTCACATATATTTATGCATCCTTTACCAAATGTGTACCTGTAAAGAGTACACTTGTCCTATGCAAACAATGAAGTCCCTGATTAGAGGGCTCCTGCAGGAGCCCTCTAATCAGGGACTTCACTGTTTGTCATTTTGCAATTTATTGCACCAAACAACCCTAAATAGTTTAAAATGGACCAGCCCTTATTGCAAACTGGAATTGTTCATTTGAAGTTTCAGGGGATAATGAGTTAATAGAGTAAAACCTAGGTGAAGCAGACCCAAAGAAGATGTGGTTCATAAACATCGCAGATTAATCTATTACTCCATAGCCTGTTTCTAGTTTTGAAGACCTTCTTTAACCCATTACCCCAAAATATGCCTTTTAGCGCTATTGGTGGCTCTACCAAGTTGTCTGAAACAGTTCATAAAGAGCTTCTGGGGTCTTCCTACACCTGTAATTAGCTGGACGTCACGATATGACTGAAATAATGTAAAAAGCGACGTAAAATCAAAACAAATCAAATCAAATTTTACGCTATTTATTCATTCCCCTCCACTAATGAAATTAGTTCCAATTTATACAGTTACTAATATGTATGATAAGAAAAATTTCTAAGATGATAGCTTAAAGCAGGCTGAAAGTATAGCAGAATGTGCCCTCAAGCGCATTCTGCTTTACTTTCATTCTGCTTTAAGTAACCACCTATCTTCAAAACCAGACAGAGGCTATGGGGTAATGGGTTAAGCTACTGTCTGCTTGAATACAGAACAAACTATTTCTTATGGTACATAATCATAACTATTTCCTTCATTGTAGGAATATAATATTATGTTAGAGGCATAAAAAGGTGTATCTATGGGATACGAGGGTGGTTTCAAAAGTAATGCAAGTCAATCAATAACTTCAATATAATTAGTGCGAAACGCATGTGATAAGTCGTTCTAAAGAGTGATTCATCGCCTTATATATGTGTTTTTATTTAATCGGTATTTACTATTTATACTATGATTCAGATATTCTTTTAACATTGTCATATGTACAGATGCAGTTCAAGTCCTGTTTTGAAAACAAGAGTAATGGCTGCCAGAGCTCTCCAGCCATTGGTTGAAAAAGATCATGTGACAGAAGTGTTCACTGACCTATTGTCTACATTGCCATGTCAGTCAGGACAGATGTTGAAGCAGAATCAAATTCATGGTGTATTGTTACAGGTACATTAGTAATAGAGGATCTTACATGAGTGCTCATTATTTATCATTTTTAATAAACGAGTTAACTAAAATAATAACGCTCACGTCATATTAATTTTAGTGAACAAGTTCATTACAATGATAAACTGGCACATTCTGCTTCACTTTCAGTCTCCTTTAAGCTATTATCTGCTAGAATATAGAAAATATTTTTTATAATATTATTTTTATTTGTGACAGTATAAATTGGAACTGTTTTCTTCACTGGTGGAATAAATAAGAGAAATAAAATGGCTTATTTATGGGGTAATGGGTTAAAAGATCCATAGTGTGCCTCCATATCTGTGTGATGTAGTCAGATTACCATCAGCCTTTATCCCCGTAGCAAGTTTCAGTATAGAAAACAGATGGTTGCATAAAGTATGATGATAGTAAAGCAGAATGATTTCTTAAAGAGTATATTGCTTTACTTCCAGCCTGCTTTAAGCTACAATTTGGTAGGATATAGTAAATATTTTTTTATTATACACCCACAACAAAGTAATTGGGGGGTATAATGGAATAAGGTTGTCCTTCTATCCGTAGACACAATTTTGTCAGTGCTTCTTCTTTTACAGTTTTTTGCCAATTTTTCTGAAACTTACCGCTTGTTTTGTTTGTGTGCAGGTTAAAGGAATGATGACGACAGTGGCTGAGTTACCTGTGTCTGTACGGACAGGTCTGGGTAAGATGATCTGTGACACGTGGTCTAGTAGAGTGGACTTACTCATAACAAGGTAATTACATATAGAAATATATCATAGCACAAGATTATAAGAATCGACCATAAGTGGTGATGTAGGATAGGAATTTCTCACCTGAGGGTCAGAATATTCATGCAGGGACGAGGCTTGTCAAGTCCCTGCATGAATTTTCTGATCCAAGGGGGAAAAATTTCTATCTTACATAAACAAAACAAATGGTAGATTTTTTTTCTCCCATTTAAATCATTAAAACATGATACAAATAACCAAATTATTGCAGTTTGTGTGCATTTTTACCGCCAAAAATGTTTATTGTAACATCATCACAAATGACATCATTTAATTACCCCCGTCATGCAGCACTTGTGGTTAAGCTGGGCAAAATAGTGAGGTTATATGGTATGGAGGATAGAGTGAATCCCCATGGGGCAAATCCCTATCCCACATAGGTGAAAATGGGAGAAATAGGTAGAGTGTCTCCACAAAACTTCAGTTGCCACTTCTCATGAATTTTTATCTCTTTGAGATGATTCTAATGAGTAGTCACAGCACAGTGATGTTTGGCTGCATATAGTATACAGTTATTTCATGTGTGTTTGGGGAACAGTCAAAACATTGGCTTAAGGTGTCAGGGTTGACTTTGAGCCAAACAGCAGAAGACACATTTAAGCAGCCATGAAAAGGTTGGACATAAATGTCTTGTTTGGGTAACAGCGGCAAGCATTGTTGTAAAGAGGGAGTCATTGTTTGGAGGGCCGTTGAAGGGAGGGAACACTGTACATTCCTGTTTATTTCAGAAGTAACCTGTGCGTTCTAACAAGGAAAGAGGCTCTACTGGTAACTGCCCAGATCTTGAATGTGTTTGGAAGATCCTGTATGGCAATTCAGCACAGTTTTGAGACAGTTATTAAACTTGAGGTGAGAGAGGAGCAACAATTGTCATCCCTGTATCAGTATAGCCCTGGCTTGTCTGAGTTCAGGTCTACCATCTGTAGCCTCTCCTTAGAGTTTATGACTGATGTATTGTGTGATAAAAGTGAGGGGCAAACCATTACGCCAGCTGACTCGAAATATATGGAGGATACACTTTTGACATTTCTGAAATCTGATTCCTATGAAGTGCGAAAGTGTGTGCTTAGTAGGTTGTTATATGAGGTGCAGACTGGTAAGACTAGAGCATTGTCCACAGTGTACAGGGAACCAGACTCTGAGCAGGTTACTTGTGCTGATGCAGGTGTAAGTGGGGTACCAGAAGATAGGGGAGGTAACTGTAAGGGACTACAGTCTGTGAGAGTGTACAACTATTTGCTTGCTATGGTTGAAGAGGAGGCTCATGAAGACTGTCAAGTTCATCTGTTCAGGTAGGCTATAACCTAATGCGCCTTAACCCATTACTCCATAGCCTGTTTGTACTTTTGAAGACAGATGACCACTTAAAGCAGGTTGAAAGTAAAACAGAATGTGCCTTATGACATATTCTGCTTTACTTTCAGCATGCTTTAAGCTAGAGCTATGATGTGCTAGAAAATAGAAAATATTTCATATGATTCATATTTGCAGGTGTATAAATTGGAACTATTTAAAGAATATAAGGGTATAAATAAAGTATAAATATGGGAGTTCTGATGAGTTCCAATTTGGAACAAAACTAGTCAATACAAAATTCTACATACCTCTGCCGGAGTTTCTGCGAGTAGCAAACCATCTTTTTGACTGCCGGAGTTTCTGCGAGTAGCAAACCATCTTTTTGACTGTTTGTGTTTAAAGAATATTTAAGAAAGGCGTAAAAAGGCATATTTATGGGGTAATGGGTTTAGCTTCATCTTTTTCATAATTTTGATTCCCTCACTGCCAATGTGTCACCTGCTTTTAAGTTGTGGCATGCACTTTTATTTCTCAAATTAAGATTTTAACCATTACCCCATAGCCTTTTCATAGATTTGAAGACAGGTGACCACTTAAAGCAGGTTGAAAGAAAAGCATAATGTGCGTTGAAGTATTTTTGAGATTGACAGGTAAAGCAGCATTCGATAAGGATCTAAATGGTTTGTAAATGCTGTGCACTTAAGCCTGTTTCTAGTTTGGAAAATAGGTGACTACTTAAAGCAGGTTGAAAGTAAAGCAGAATGCGCCTTAAGGCCCATTCTGATGTGCTACTTTCAGCCTGCTTTAAGCTTCCATTTGCTAGAATAAAAAACATTCCTTATGATACAATTTATGATCATATAAATTGGAGCTATTTTCTTCAGTGTAGGAATGAATATAATGTGCTAAAAGGCTCTTCTATGGGGGGGGGGGGGGGATGGGGGGGGGGGGGGGGGGGGATGGGGGGGGGAAGGGTTAAGCAAAGGCAGTGATATCATAAATGATACTTGAGAACTGGCTGAATGGTTTGTGAATGAAAAATGAGGAATATGTTTTGTCTAAACAGACTAAACAGTTGTTTCTAGCATATTGTTTGACTACCTTCCCTTTTTAGCTCGCCTGTACGAAGTACAAGACGAGCTATTGCAATACCCCCGGTGTAGTCGTCGTCGTTGTCATTGTTGTTGTCGTTGTCGTCGGCGTCGTCGTGAACGACGTAAACAATTTTATGAAAATGTCTATAACTTCTATGTCCCTTGAGGTATTGCTTTCATAAATAGTATGTGTGTGCATATGGACAAGACCTTCCCATGAACAGAAAAATTGGGACCCCTGTGACCTTGACCTTGAACTTAAAGCCCGCGTTTCGAAATCTGTGTTTAGGTTTCAAAAAATGCCTATAACTTCTATGTCCCTTGAGGTATTGCTTTCACAGTTGGTATGTGTGAGCATATGGACAAGACCTTCCCATGGACAGAAAAGTTTGGACCCCTGTGACCTTGAACTTAGGGCCTGCGTTTAGGTTTCGAAATCTGTGTTTAGGTTTTGAAAATTGCCTATAACTTCTATGTCCCTTGAGGTATTGCTTTCACAGTTGGTATGTGTGTGCATATGGACTAGACCTTTCCATGCACAGAAAAATTTGCACCCATGTGACCTTGACCTTGAACTTAGGTCAAGGGTTAAGGTTTCGAAATCTGTGTTTAGGTTTCAAAAAACGCTTAAATTTCCTATGCCTTGAGGTGTAACTTCATATGAGATTTTCATGTGAATATGGACAAGACCTTTCCATGCAGGCAAAAAGGGTTGACCTCAGTGACCTTGAGTGTACTTTTTAGTTTCTAAATGTGCCGGTGGCGAGCTTTGTTGTCTCTCTGACAAATCTTGTTATATAAACATGTCACAATTGCAGGACGGGCACAGTCAGAAAGTAAAATAAATAATATCATCTTGCTGAATGTTTGTAGTGTTTTAACCTTTTCACTGCCAAATTTTTTGTGAGATGTTTACCCCTTCACCGTTTCATATTGTCTGCTTGTCTGCAATGTCGTTTTTAAGTTAAAATTAAGGCAGTATGACTAAAGAAATTTCAAAATGAGTGTCAAAACAGTTTGGATCCTGATCAGACCCCACGTTATGCGGCATCTGATCAGGTTCCAAACTGTTTGCAAATGTGCTTTTTAGCATCATTGAGAGTGAAAGGGTTAACAGAGGAAGGGGTAAAGGCTTATATTGACACTTTTGAGCATCATTGAGAGTGAAAAGGTTAACAGAGGAAGGGGTAAAGGCGTTTATTGACACTTTTGAGCATCATTGAGAGTGAAAGGGTTAACAGAGGAAGGGGTAAAGACGTATATTGACACTTTTGAGCATCATTGAGAGTGAAAAGGGTTAACAGAGGAAGGGTAAAGACGTATATTGACACTTGAGCATCATTGAGAGTGAAAGGGTTAACAGAGGAAGGGGTAAAGACGTATATTGACACTTTTGAGCATCATTGAGAGTGAAAGGTTAACAGAGGAAGGGGTAAAGGACGTTTATTGACACTTTTGAGCATCATTGAGAGTGAAAGGGTTAACAGAGGAAGGGGTAAAGACGTATATTGACACTTTTGACCATCATTGAGAGTGAAAGGGTTAACAGAGGAAGGGGTAAAGGACGTATATTGACAACTTTTGAGCATCATTGAAGTGAAAGGGTTAACAGAGGAAGGGGAAAGGCCTTTATTGACACTTTTGAGCATCATTGAGAGTGAAAGGGTTAACAGAGGAAGGGGTAAAGACGTATATTGACACTTTTGAGCATCATTGAGAGTGAAAGGGTTAACAGAGGAAGGGTAAAGACGTATATTGACACTTTTGAGCATCATTGAGAGTGAAAGGGTTAACAGAGGAAGGGGTGAAGGCGTATTATGACACTTTTGAGCATCATTGAGAGTGAAAGGGTTAACAGAGGAAGGGGTAAAGACGTATATTGACACTTTTGAGCATCATTGAGAGTGAAAGGTTAACAGAGGAGGGGTGAAGGCGTATTATGACACTTTTGAGCATCATTGAGAGTGAAAAGGGTTAACAGAGGAAGGGGTTAAAGGCGTATTATGACACTTTTGAGCATCATTGAGAGTGAAAGGGTTAACAGAGGAAGTGGTAAAGGCGTATTATGCCACTTTTGAGCATCAATTGAGAGTGAAAGGGTTAACAGAGGAAGGGGTAAAGGCGTATTAAGACACTTATGAGCATCATTGAGAGTGAAAGGGTTAACAGAGGAAGGGGTAAAGGCGTATTATGACACTTTTGAGCATCATTGAGAGTGAAAAGGTTAACAGAGGAAGGGGTAAAGACGTATATTAACACTTTTGAGCATCATTGAGAGTGAAAGGGTTAACAGAGGAAGGGGTAAAGACGTATATTGACACTTTTGAGCATCATTGAGAGTGAAAGGGTTAACAGAGGAAGGGGTAAAGACGTATATTGACACTTTTGAGCATCATTGAGAGTGAAAGGTTAACAGAGGAAGGGGTAAAGACGTATATTGACACTTTTGAGCATCATTGAGAGTGAAGGGTTAACAGAGGAAGGGTTAAGTTACAGTTATTGTTTAAGGTAAGTGGGTTTGTTAACTGTTTGTTACTGGTATTGTAGATTACTGGAGAGCCACCCACTGACATTTACAGCCATCACTGAGGCTCCATATGGTGGAGATGGGCAGCTGCATGGTCGGACACTGTTTCAGGCTATAGGAAGACTGTGTCAGAGAATTGAATACCAGTCTGTAAGGTAAACAACAATACCTCTTTCCTCCACAGATTTACCACCAGTTACAGAAGTGCCTTTCTGCTCTCCTAATAAATACAAATAGGATGCATGTCCTGTATATTTGATCAGGCTGAAAGCTTACTCTATTTGTCTTGTCCAATAACATGGCTAGTTGTAGGGGTATCTTTGCTGACTTCATGACAATCTCTGTTTTGTCCTGTCTTTAACCCTTTACCCCATAGCAGATTTTTGGTATTGAAGATAGGTGACCATTTAAAGCAGGTTGAAAGTAAAGCAGAATGCGCCTTTACCCGTTATCCCATAGCCCGCTTCTAGTTTTAAAGATAGGTGACCACTTACAGAAGGTTGAAAGTAAAGCAGAATGCGCCTTAAGGCACAATATGCTTTACTTTCAGCCTGCTTTAAACTACCATCTGCTAGAATATAAAAATATATTTCTTATACATATTTATGTCTGTATAAACTTAAACTATTTTCTTCAGTGAAGGGATAAATTAGAGGCGTAAAAAAGGTGTATTTATGGGGTAATGGGTTAAGGCACATTCTGCTTTACTTTCAGTCTGCTTTAAGCTAGTATCTGCTAGAATACAGAAAAAAATTTTTTTCAGTGGATGAATAAATCAAATGTGCTAAAAGGTGCTTCTATGGGGGAATGGGTTCATTGCCCTTTGAGATGCTGTACAGCTCAAGCATTTACACTCTGACTTTATCTTCCCATATCTTCTGTTGTGGTCTATAACTGTTTGTTCCATTAAATGTTCTCTGGAGTATTGTCTTGGCGATAACTTAGCAGCACCAACAGAATTTAGCCAGTTGGGGCTGTTGAATAAAGATGGAGCATGTAACAACTGGCCATTTCGTTATACTTGTAGTTTGTTTTCACAATTTTTAGTGTTGGCTGCTGAGATCGGTCTGACAGTATAGCAGCAATCTGTCTGTGTGAGATTCCTGTTGTACTCTCAGCCTGCTATAAGAAGTGACCTCACTAGGACAAGTTTCTAATAACTCTCATTCAAGAAAGAAACATGAACAGACTTTTGTATGAGGATTGAAGAATAGGTATTTACAAGAAAGTTGATGAGGGAAAGTGTATAGCTAATAGCAGCCTCTTGCACAACTTAGTAGGGCATATTGTTTCGCCCTGTCTGTTTGTTTGTCTGTCAACAACTTTAACTTTTGGAACTACATGTGATGAAAACTTCATATTTGGCATGTGTTCTCACTTAATGTAGCTCTTGAGCTCAGTACAACTTGAGAGTACAGATTTCATAAACTTCGTAAAACATTTTCTAAATTCTTTTATAGAAATCTTCCTCTCATTAACAAGTATAAATGTAACTTAAAGTCTTTTCTGCGGCAAGGTATTTCACATCCGGAGTTTTATGGTGATGTGATTTACAGACTTCGTAAGATTCTTGGACAAATGCATTTTCAAAACCTATTTGTGAAACGTATTAGATTTTTCCTCAAAAAAGATTATGATCCAACTATATTGCTGCGCACTTCACGTTTGGTTATCGATCAATCTACAATTGATAACTATGCTTTCCTCTTTGGTTGTGCGACGACAGACAGGGCTTAGCACTACATGATGATGTATCTCTAAAGCCGTCCTTAACCGGGAGAGTTATGTCGGATTTTCGTGCTTTGGTTTTTCTCTCCCTCTCTGTCGTACCCTAAACCCTCCCATGTCTTACAGTTACTCGTGACTACAGACTATTCGCTTGAGTACAATTTGACCGTTGCCATAGTGGTTTATTTTTAACACGGGCTTGAATGTTTAATTCTTTCCCGTGTTACTAATAATCCTGTCACAGAATTTTGTTAGATGTTTTACATGTATTTACTTACTGTGCTGGCGGTCTTTTTGATTGTAAGGTTGTGGAACAGGGTTTATATTTTATGTACACTGTTCGTCTTTATAGGTGAATATAGGAGATAAGTGTGAGGTTGGGCGCCCCTAAACCCAGGTTTAACCCCCCAGTGGTTGTTAATAATTAATTAATTTATAATTGATTATTGATTGCTACTGACCGTACCAAGGCGGGCTCCTATGTTCACTTAGCTTTATGTTTGTCTTGCGTGTTGTTTTCTATTTAGTGTGTAGATGAAGGAATGGTATTGCGTGTGTGTGTGGTTGTGTGTGTGTGTTTGTTATGGTATGGCTGTGTGTGTGTTCTGCTTTAGAGATGGGTGTGTTGTTTGTGTTGCGTTTCCTGCTTGAGTCTTCTTTCGTATTTATTTGGGTCATGTGAAAGAAAAGTCTAGGTCATTTAGACGTCAAATAGATGGACTTTAAAATTGGCCAACTTTGGAACAAAATGTTGTACAGACTTTATATTTGGCATGTGTACTCAAATCAAGAAGCTCTTGAGCTCAGTACAACTTGGGTCATGTCTGACAAAGGTCAAGGTCATTTAGAGGTCATGGTCTCATCAGTGGGGTGTAGTGTTTAACAAATGTATCTTGTTCTGTCAACTTTTGTTTATCTGCTTCTTAGGTTTCAATCATTTGTAATTTTCAGCGACTCTGTAGTAGCAGCCATGATTGATTATGCTGGCTCTCTTCTCCTGGCCCTGTGCTTGTGGATCTGTAACAAGGAAGCTGAGAACCAGTTAGACACCTGTGACACTTTAGCTGTGTCCCAGCTTCTAGGAGTGGTGCAGGTTTACAGTGGGTCAGACTGCTCCACTGATATACACATGGCCTGTGTCAGTGTCCTTCAGAAGACCTGTAAACACATTCTGCTGTCAGAGGAACACAATGTCTTAGGTAAATATCCTCAACCATTCAGGGGCACATTTCATAAAACTTTGTACGACAAAAACTTTCGTAAGTCAAAACTTAAAAAAACATTTAATTTCTGATTTCTCCATCCAATCCTGTCTTGTGATATCTCTCTGGAATCGTCTTGAAAAGACGATTCCAAAGAGATGTCACAAGACTGGATTAGGTGGAGAAATAAATAATAATTGAGACTTTTATACTCTGACTTACGACAACATTTGTCGTACAAAGTTTTATGAAACGGGCCCCTGCTTCTTTTGCACTTGTTTACAGCATATCATCATTTTATGCAAAATTGGATAATAACTCACAAACTAGATTAGAATACAATCAAGATTTATTTTGTTTTCTTAACCCTTTACCCCATAGCCTCCTTCTAGTTTTGAAAATAGGTTTCCACGTAAAGCAGGCTGAAAGTAAAGCAGAATGTACCTTAAGCCTGCTTTAAGCTACCAACTGCTACAGTTTATAAAATATTTGTGTATACATGACTATAAATTGGAACTATTTTCTTTGGTGGCAGAATTATTTGAGGCCTAAAAAGGGGTATTTATGGGGTATTGGGTTAATTGAGTATTGGTTAACAGAAGCTTCACTGTCGACCAGAGAAGACAGTAACTATAGTAGGTATTTATACTATACAGCCTTGTTTATCATAGGTACCCATGAGAACAGAAGGGCAGTGTTTTAGCCTTACTACAACAATTATAGTAAGTATTTATACTATACAGCTTTGTTTGTCATAGGTACCCATGAGAACAGAAGGGCAGTGTTTGGCGGTGTTTTAGCCTTACTACAATAACTATAGTAAGTATTTATACTATACAGCTTTGTTTGTCATAGGTACCCATGAGAACAGAAGGGCAGTGTTTGGCAGTGTTTTAGCCTTACTACAACAACTATAGTAAGTATTTATACTATACAGCTTTGTTTGTCATAGGTACCCATGAGAACAGAAGGGCAGTGTTTGGCGGTGTTTTAGCCTTACTACAATAACTATAGTAAGTATTTATACTATACAGCCTTGTTTGTCATAGGTACCCGTGAGAACAGAAGGGCGGTGTTTGGCAGTGTTTTAGCCTTACTACAATAACTATAGTAAGTATTTATACTATACAGCCTTGTTTGTCATAGGTACCCATGAGAACAGAAGGGCAGTGTTTGGCAGTGTTTTAGCCTTACTACAACAACTATAGTAAGTATTTATACTATACAGCTTTGTTTGTCATAGGTACCCATGAGAACAGAAGGGCAGTGTTTGGCAGTGTTTTAGCCTTACTACAACAACTATAGTAAGTATTTATAGTATACAGCTTTGTTTGTCATAGGTACCCATGAGAACAGAAGGGCAGTGTTTGGCGGTGTTTTAGCCTTACTACAATAACTATAGTAAGTATTTATACTATACAGCTTTGTTTGTCATAGGTACCCATGAGAACAGAAGGGCAGTGTTTGGCAGTGTTTTAGCCTTACCACAATAACTATAGTAAGTATTTATACTATACAGCCTTGTTTGTCATAGGTACCCATGAGAACAGAAGGGCAGTGTTTGGCAGTGTTTTAGCCTTACTACAATAACTATAGTAAGTATTTATACTATACAGCCTTGTTTGTCATAGGTACCCGTGAGAACAGAAGGGCGGTGTTTGGCAGTGTTTTAGCCTTACTACAATAACTATAGTAAGTATTTATACTATACAGCCTTATTTGTCATAGGTACCCATGAGAACAGAAGGGCGGTGTTTGAGCCTTACTACAATAACTATAGTAGGTATTTATACTATACAGCCGTGTTTGTCAAAGGTACCTGTGAGAACAGAAGGGCGGTGTTTTAGCCTTACTACAATAACTATAGTAAGTATTTATACTATACAGCCATGTTTGTCAAAGGTACCTGTGAGAACAGAAGGGCGGTGTTTGGAGGTGTTTTAGCCTTACTACAATAACTATAGTAGGTATTTATACTATACAGCCGTGTTTGTCATAGGTATCCGTGAGAACAGAAGGGCGGTGTTTGGAGGTGTTTTAGCCTTACTACAATAACTATATCAGGTATTTATACTATACAGCCTTTTTAGCTCACCTGAGCCAAAGGCTCAAGGTGAGCTATTGTGACCGCTCACCGTCCGTAGTACGTCTGTCCGTCTGTCCGTCTGTCCGTCTGTCCGTCTGTCCGTCTGTCCGTTCACTTTTACTTCAAACGACATCTCCTCTGAAACCCGCCGATTGTAGGGAGAGTTCAAACTGCTTATGATGTTCCTTGGATGCTTCTCTACAGAAGTTGTTCAAAAAAAAGGAAAAAAAAGCACAAACTCTGCTTGAAAAAGCAAAAAAGCAAAAATCTTTAAAAAATCTTCTTGCCCAAAACTACTAGGCCCTAAGCTTTGATATTTGTACAGTAGAATCTCCTGGTGGATCTATCTATAGTTTGTTAAAATGAAATCCCTAGGGTCACATTTGACACCACCCTGCACAGTTTAAGTGCTGCTCTAGGCAGGTTTTACAGTATTTTTGATTTAGGCAGAACTGTATTTACCTGAGTTACCCTTAATATACTATGGGCAAATAGCCAATATTTGCAAACATTTTGGATCCAGATCAGATGCAACATAATCATAATGCTACATCTAATCTGGATCCAACCTATTTGCCACTCATTTACCAACTTAACAGTTTCTAAATTGTTTTTTTGTACACTTTTCACATACAGTAGGTTTTAAGCAGACATCATTTCAGTCTGGTAAGGGTAAGCCCAAGCGTTCTAGCCACTGAGGTCAAATATTATGCAACTCTGAACTGGTAGTGGGTATCACAGAACTGGTCATGATCAGCTGAACATGTTGTCTGCTAAAGTTTAGATATGGTTCAGTCTGATTCATACTTAGAGAAACAGGATCTGGAAGTGATCCACTGACAGTTATGTAATTATGTCTTATGCCATATTTATACATATGTTTAATATTGGTTTTTTAAAGAGTTATCTGTATGTCTTTTCAATAATTCCACTTTAAACAGTCATGAAAATGTAAGATGCAAAAGTAAAGCAAAGTGTGCATTAACCCTTAGCCCGCCAAATAAATTGTCGTCTGCTATATTTCTCGTCTGCTTCAAGTTTCAAAGTGCTTCAAAGTTGCTCAAAATTGCTGAAAATGTTGTCCGAGTGTCAAACAGCTTGGATCCGGATGAGACGCCGAGTTACTCGGCGTCTAATCCGGATCCAAGCTGTTTGCATATAAAGCTATAGTCGTGAGTGGCAGGCTAAGGGTTAAGACACATTCTGCTTTACTTTCAACCTGCTTTAGGTGGCCACCTATTTTCAAAATTAGAAACATGCTATGGGGTAATGGGTAAAATGAAATTGCCTATTTGGAAAGAGCCTGATGAGAGGAAGTGCCATTTGCAAAGGCCATAACTCTGACATCATTGTTTTTTGAGTTATTTCCCTTTGTGATATTTTCTTGTCAAGAAGACAACTTCAGTTCTACTGATGCTATTGTAATGAAATTTTATGTATGGAAAGAAACTGATGAGAGAAAATGCCATGCACAAGGGCAGCAATATTTAGTTTTTCCCCTTTGTCATATTTTATTGTCAGGAAAATAATTCCAGTTCTGTTGACGCTAGTGAAATAATTATCATTTATTGGAAATGGAAATAGCTTGATAAGAGGATGTGTCATGGATAAGGGTCATAAGCTTGGCAACAAAATTCACTTTTGTCATGTTTTCTTGTCTGGAAGATAACTCCATTTATAGTTATATTAAAATGTTGTCTTGCCCAGTCAACTTAGGTACAAACTTCAATGTCCTCAGGTGAGCGAATTAAGGGCCATGGCCCTCTTGTTTATTATAGGTACCTGTGAGAACAGAAGGGGGGTGTTTGGAGGTGTTTTAGCCTTACTACAATAACTATAGTAGGTATTTATACTATACAGCCTTGTTTATTATAGGTACCTGTGAGAAAAGAAGGGCGGTGTTTTAGCCTTACTACAATAACTATAGTAGGCATTTACACTATACAGCCTTGTTTATTATATAGGTACCCGTGAGAACAGAAGGGCGGTGTTTGGAGGTGTTTTAGCCTTACTACAATAACTATAGTAGGTATTTATACTATACAGCTTTGTTTGTCATAGGTACCCGTGAAAACAGAAGGGCAGTGTTTGGCGGTGTTTTAGCCTTACTACAATAACTATAGTAAGTATTTATACTATACAGCCTTGTTTGTCATAGGTACCCGTGAGAACAGAAGGGCGGTGTTTGGCAGTGTTTTAGCCTTACTACAATAACTATAGTAGGTATTTATACTATACAGCCTTGTTTATTATATAGGTACCCGTGAGAACAGAAGGGCGGTGTTTGGAGGTGTTTTAGCCTTACTACAATAACTATAGTAGGTATTTATACTATACAGCTTTGTTTGTCATAGGTACCCGTGAAAACAGAAGGGCAGTGTTTGGCGGTGTTTTAGCCTTACTACAATAACTATAGTAAGTATTTATACTATACAGCCTTGTTTGTCATAGGTACCCGTGAGAACAGAAGGGCGGTGTTTGGCAGTGTTTTAGCCTTACTACAATAACTATAGTAAGTATTTATACTATACAG
Source organism: Gari tellinella (assembly GCA_922989275.2). NCBI lineage: Eukaryota > Metazoa > Mollusca > Bivalvia > Cardiida > Psammobiidae > Gari > Gari tellinella. The sequence continues at coordinate 11,585,799 of OV277868.1, forward strand.
CCTTATTTGTCATAGGTACCCATGAGAACAGAAGGGCGGTGTTTGAGCCTTACTACAATAACTATAGTAGGTATTTATACTATACAGCCGTGTTTGTCATAGGTACCCGTGAGAACAGAAGGGCGGTGTTTGGAGGTGTTTTAGCCTTACTACAATAACTATAGTAGGTATTTATACTATACAGCCGTGTTTGTCATAGGTACCCGTGAGAACAGAAGGGCGGTGTTTGGAGGTGTTTTAGCCTTACTACAATAACTATATCAGGTATTTATACTATACAGCCTTTTTTATTATAGGTACCTGTGAGAACAGAAGGGGGGTGTTTGGAGGTGTTTTAGCCTTACTACAATAACTATAGTAGGTATTTATACTATACAGCCTTGTTTGTCATAGGTACCCATGAGAACAGAAGGGCGGTGTTTGGCAGTGTTTTAGCCTTACTACAATAACTATAGTAGGTATTTATACTATACAGCCTTGTTTATTATATAGGTACCCGTGAGAACAGAAGGGCGGTGTTTGGAGGTGTTTTAGCCTTACTACAATAACTATAGTAGGTATTTATACTATACAGCTTTGTTTGTCATAGGTACCCGTGAAAACAGAAGGGCAGTGTTTGGCGGTGTTTTAGCCTTACTACAATAACTATAGTAAGTATTTATACTATACAGCCTTGTTTGTCATAGGTACCCGTGAGAACAGAAGGGCGGTGTTTGGCAATGTTTTAGCCTTACTACAATAACTATAGTAAGTATTTATACTATACAGCCTTATTTGTCATAGGTACCCATGAGAACAGAAGGGCGGTGTTTGAGCCTTACTACAATAACTATAGTAGGTATTTATACTATACAGCCGTGTTTGTCATAGGTACCCGTGAGAACAGAAGGGCGGTGTTTGGAGGTGTTTTAGCCTTACTACAATAACTATAGTAGGTATTTATACTATACAGCCTTGTTTATTATATAGGTACCCGTGAGAACAGAAGGGCGGTGTTTGGAGGTGTTTTAGCCTTACTACAATAACTATAGTAGGTATTTATACTATACAGCTTTGTTTGTCATAGGTACCCGTGAAAACAGAAGGGCAGTGTTTGGCGGTGTTTTAGCCTTACTACAATAACTATAGTAGGTATTTATACTATACAGCCTTGTTTGTCATAGGTACCCGTGAGAACAGAAGGGCGGTGTTTGGCAGTGTTTTAGCCTTACTACAATAACTATAGTAAGTATTTATACTATACAGCCTTATTTGTCATAGGTACCCGTGAGAACAGAAGGGCGGTGTTTGAGCCTTACTACAATAACTATAGTAGGTATTTATACTATACAGCCGTGTTTGTCATAGGTACCCGTGAGAACAGAAGGGCGGTGTTTGGAGGTGTTTTAGCCTTACTACAATAACTATAGTAGGTATTTATACTATACAGCCGTGTTTGTCATAGGTACCCGTGAGAACAGAAGGGCGGTGTTTGGAGGTGTTTTAGCCTTACTACAATAACTATATCAGGTATTTATACTATACAGCCTTTTTTATTATAGGTACCTGTGAGAACAGAAGGGGGGTGTTTGGAGGTGTTTTAGCCTTACTACAATAACTATAGTAGGTATTTATACTATACAGCCTTGTTTGTCATAGGTACCCATGAGAACAGAAGGGCGGTGTTTGGCAGTGTTTTAGCCTTACTACAATAACTATAGTAGGTATTTATACTATACAGCCTTGTTTATTATATAGGTACCCGTGAGAACAGAAGGGCGGTGTTTGGAGGTGTTTTAGCCTTACTACAATAACTATAGTAGGTATTTATACTATACAGCTTTGTTTGTCATAGGTACCCGTGAAAACAGAAGGGCAGTGTTTGGCGGTGTTTTAGCCTTACTACAATAACTATAGTAGGTATTTATACTATACAGCCTTGTTTGTCATAGGTACCCGTGAGAACAGAAGGGCGGTGTTTGGCAATGTTTTAGCCTTACTACAATAACTATAGTAAGTATTTATACTATACAGCCTTATTTGTCATAGGTACCCATGAGAACAGAAGGGCGGTGTTTGAGCCTTACTACAATAACTATAGTAGGTATTTATACTATACAGCCGTGTTTGTCATAGGTACCCGTGAGAACAGAAGGGCGGTGTTTGGAGGTGTTTTAGCCTTACTACAATAACTATAGTAGGTATTTATACTATACAGCTTTGTTTGTCATAGGTACCCGTGAGAACAGAAGGGCGGTGTTTGGAGGTGTTTTAGCCTTACTACAATAACTATATCAGGTATTTATACTATACAGCCTTTTTTTTGATAGGTACCTGTGAGAACAGAAGGGGGGTGTTTGGAGGTGTTTTAGCCTTACTACAATAACTATAGTAGGTATTTATACTATACAGCCGTGTTTGTCATAGGTACCCGTGAGAACAGAAGGGCGGTGTTTGGAGGTGTTTTAGCCTTACTACAATAACTATATCAGGTATTTATACTATACAGCCTTTTTTATTATAGGTACCTGTGAGAACAGAAGGGGGGTGTTTGGAGGTGTTTTAGCCTTACTACAATAACTATAGTAGGTATTTATACTATACAGCCTTGTTTGTCATAGGTACCTGTGAGAACAGAAGGGCGGTGTTTGGAGGTGTTTTAGCCTTACTACAATAACTATAGTAGGTATTTATACTATACAGCCTTGTTTGTCATAGGTACCCATGAGAACAGAAGGGCGGTGTTTGGCAGTGTTTTAGCCTTACTACAATAACTATAGTAGGTATTTATACTATACAGCCTTGTTTATTATATAGGTACCCGTGAGAACAGAAGGGCGGTGTTTGGAGGTGTTTTAGCCTTACTACAATAACTATAGTAGGTATTTATACTATACAGCTTTGTTTGTCATAGGTACCCGTGAAAACAGAAGGGCAGTGTTTGGCGGTGTTTTAGCCTTACTACAATAACTATAGTAAGTATTTATACTATACAGCCTTGTTTGTCATAGGTACCCGTGAGAACAGAAGGGCGGTGTTTGGCAGTGTTTTAGCCTTACTACAATAACTATAGTAGGTATTTATACTATACAGCTTTGTTTGTCATAGGTACCCGTGAGAACAGAAGGGCAGTGTTTGGCAGTGTTTTAGCCTTACTACAATAACTAAAGTAGGTATTTATACTATACAGCCTTGTTTATTATATAGATACCCGTGAGAACAGAAGGGCGGTGTTTGGAGGTGTTTTAGCCTTACTACAATAACTAAAGTAGGTATTTATACTATACAGCCTTGTTTATTATATAGGTACCCGTGAGAACAGAAGGGCAGTGTTTGGCAGTGTTTTAGCCTTACTACAATAACTAAAGTAGGTATTTATACTATACAGCCTTGTTTGTCATAGGTACCCATGAGAACAGAAGGGCGGTGTTTTAGCCTTACTACAATAACTATAGTAAGTATTTATACTATACAGCCGTGTTTATCATAGGTACCTGTGAGAACAGATGGGCAGTATTTGGCGGTGTTTAAGCCTTACTACAATAACTATAGTAGGTATTTATACTAAACAGCCGTGTTTATCATAGGTACCTGTGAGAACAGAAGGGCAGTGTTTGGCGGTGTTTTAGCCTTACTACAATAACTATAGTAAGTATTTATACTATACAGCCTTGTTTGTCATAGGTACCGTGAGAACAGAAGGGCAGTGTTTGGCGGTGTTTTAGCCTTACTACAATAACTATAGTAGGTATTTATACTATACAGCCTTGTTTGTCATAGGTACCCATGAGAACAGAAGGGCAGTGTTTGGCGGTGTTTTAGCCTTACTACAATAACTATAGTAGGTATTTATACTATACAGCCTTGTTTATTATAGGTACCTGTGAGAACAGAAGGGCAGTGTTTGGAGGTGTTTTAGCCTTACTACAATAACTATAGTAGGTATTTATACTATACAGCCTTGTTTGTCATAGGTACCTGTGAGAACAGAAGGGCAGTGTTTGGCGGTGTTTTAGCCTTACTACAATAACTATAGTAGGTATTTATACTATACAGCCTTGTTTATTATAGGTACCTGTGAGAACAGAAGGGCAGTGTTTGGCGGTGTTCTAGCCTTACTACAGGCAGATGATGTTGAGGTACGAGATGAGGCAGCTGACATGTACTGTGTCCTGTCACACAATAACATGAATGGTAAGTTGAGGCAGTACCAGAGAACTGCAGGCTTAGTGACGTTTGTTATGCTCCCTTAACCCTTTACCCCATAGCCTGTTTCTAGTTTTGAAAATAGGTGACCACTTAAAGCAGGTTGAAAGTAAAGCAGAATGTGCCTTAAGGCACATTCTGTTTTACTTTTAGCCTGCTTATGCTATCATCTGCTTGAATTTAGAAAATATTTCTTTTAATACATATTCATGACCGGCGGTAGTGGCCCAATGGTTAACACCTTGGACTACGGTACCAGGGGTCGTGAGTTCGATCCCCCGCCGGACCAGCGGTCTGACTAGGGGATTTTTCTGAATCCCCAATGATGTACAGGAATGTTCTTGAGCAAGACATGTACCGCGAATTGCTCCTCTCCAGCCAGGGGTTAAAATGGGTACCTGTGAAGGGTCTGAGTCGGTACTGCGGCTGCATTTGACTGCGCCATATGTTAGCAGTGCTCATAGGCAAGATGGCTCGATGATCAGGGGAGTATATGTACAGTCGGCTGAGCGGTCATTCGGACTGAAAGTAGACTTTAACTTGGTATATTATTTTACTATAAATTGTAGCTATTTTCTTGCGTGGATTAATAGAATAGAGACGTAAAAAAGCGTATTTATGGGGTAATGAGTTAATATCATTTACAGTAAGATGGGGATAATATGAGGACTGATGGGAATTCAGAAATGTTTGACATACTGCTACCTCTGCATTATCCATAGATAAATTAATGTGTTAACTCATTCACCCCTGAAAGTTTTGATGGACAATTCCAATTTCAACATAAGTCTAGTTCACTTTAGACTATTGAGTTATTTGAGGAAAGTATTGCAGTTCTTACGACCATTCCATGAAATATCACAAAGGTATGATCTAATTAGGAATGTTGCCGAATTTTGCTATGCATAAGAATGCCAAGATATCGATTAGGATGTGATGAGTTGACTTCAAAGGGTGCTCAGATTAGGCAGGTACTTTAATGACAGAATTAATCCAAGAGTCTGTGAGGTATGCTCAATATTGAATACTGAGACTTGTACATTGTTGTAGTAAGTAGATTTCATGACTTGACCAGAAAATTACCTCAGATCAGACTGTACACTGGAAATATCAATATTCAAATCATTAATATAAATTACGGCACATTCTGCTTTAATTGGCCATCTATCTTCAATATTAGAAACGGGCTATGGGGTAAAGGGTTAAGCATGTACAGTAGTACATAAAAAAATTATGATACTTGTTTTCAGTTAGAGCCCACCCGTATGCATGTGTTAAACTGTTCCTGGAAGATTGGATAAAGACCCAGCCAGACAGAAATCTCACACTGACATGTATGTTGAGGCTGATAGAAGGGCAAGGACCAAAACAACAGGTAACACTGGCCAAATAAAATATAAACACATTGGATAACACTGGCCAAATAAAATATAAACACGTTGGGTAACACTGGCCAAATTAAATATAAACACATTGGGTAACACTGGCCAAATTAAATCTGGAAAGAATAGCATTTCACATCGCAGTATTGTGGCAGTGTGTATTTGTACTGCATCTTGGTTTGCAAAGTGAGACAGATCATTTTCAGATCTATATGTGCTAACGAGTATAGACAAACGTGTTTTATCGTGCTAATTAATGACATGTATGGTGCATTCTGTTGGTTTGCAGAGTGAGACAAATGTTCAGATCTTTATGTGCTAACGAGTGCTCACGTATAGACACACGTGTTTTATCGTGCTAATTAATGACATGTATTGTGCATTCGGTTGTTTTCATTGTTGTTTGCTATACAGTTAAACCTCTCCATTAAGACCACAAAAATAAGCATAACTGATTGTGAATGGACAGGTAAAAATTTGAAGCAAGGTGACAGTAAAGGAGCTTTATGTTTTTCTGTCATCTTGCTTCAAGCAGTCACGTGTCTTACGTACCTAATAATTAACACAGTTTAGTGGTCATAATAGAGAAGTTTACTTATCTAGATGCTAGATGTTTTTCTCTTTATCATTTTTTTTTTTAAAAAATAAACTGAACTTTACCTATTTTAATTTTCCGTGTTATATTTTTCAAAAAAAACCCGGCTCAGTAATTATTATATGATCGACGTCTAGAGAAAAAAAATTGATAAATATGAGCTTGTTTAGAAAACAAAGTTGTTCCAGATCAGTTTTAGTAAATTAGCTCATATTGTTCACACCTGAAGACAAACTATAACACAGTGAGCACCCTGAACAAAATCTGTTCAGGAGTGCATACTTTGTCATTTTTCGTCAAATATTTTTTTCTTCTCTTGACGACGGTCTTATAGATCCAGTAATGAAATGCAGTATCCGAACTTAATAAATTGACAATGTTATCTGTTAAGCAGCGAAACTGTTTGGATCCAGATGAGACACCAAACTCTATACCAGTTTCATCTTGCGCCAAATCACACACAGTTTTATTCCGTTGCTTTTCCGATTCGATTGTCAATTTGATTAATTTCCGCACTGTGCCATTCCCAAACAGGTTAGAAACTTACATACAGTATAGTATACATTCTGCATCTGCTCTCCGTTGGTGTGATAAAAATGTAAGCTGTTTAAGTTTCTTCTACTAAAAGTTTTGAATGGATCCAGATTGGGAACTTACCATATCTGTCAAACACACACATTTCAGCGTGCAGGTGGAAATGTAGAGCTTCAGAACTGGAACATGTTCCTTAGAACTCATTTTGGAGGCGACATAAACGCCTAATAGAACACCACCCAATATGCTTGATAAGGTCAGTTTTAATGATTTTAATGATTTTCAAAGCAGTATGGATCCAGATCGAGCACAGTAACACTCGTCGTCAGATCCGAATTCAATTTATCCCACACGTGTCAATAGATTCGTCAAAGAATGAGAGCATTTCATTAGCATTTTGGAACGAACATTAGGTGGACAGAGTTTGCACGGCAGGGTAATGGTTTAATTTTAGCAATTTTTATATCAGGTTAACCGGTCGGTTAACCGGTTTTTGCTTTCGATTAACCGGTTACAGTATCCGTAACCGTTAACATCCCTAATAATAACATTGGGTAACACTGGCCAAATTAAATATAATAGCATTGGGTAACCCTGGCCAAATAAAATATAAACACATTGGATAACACTGGCTAAATTACAGGGTTAAGGCGTATTCTGCTTTACTTTCAGCCTGCTGCTACCATCTATTAGGATGTTGAAAATATTTCTTATGGTGCATATGCATGACTGTATCAAATAGAACTATTTTCTTTATTGGAGGAATGAATTAAAGTGGTGCAGAAAGCTGAGATTTGATGGTTCTGTCTTACTTCTGTTATATATTTAGCAGCCAGCTGTTTTAGTGTATGTTTTTGTGCACCTCATGTTGGACTGTAGGTTAACCCATTATCCCATAGCTTGTTTCTAATTTTAAAAACAGGTGACTGCATAAAGCAGGGTTGAAAGTAAAGCAGAATGTGCCTTAAGCTATGCCTTCAGCCTGCTTTAAGCTATTATCTGCTAGGATATAGAAAATATTTCTTACAGTACCTATTCACAACTGTTGTAAATGAAACTATGTTCTTCAGTGATGCAATAAATCAAAGGCGTAAAAAGGCCTATTCACGGGATAATTGGTTAACCCATCCCTGAAATTTGCCAATAAATTGCAAAAGTGACAAATAATGCAGACCCTGATCAGAAATGTTTACACTGGACAAATGTATTCTTCAAAGGTAGCCTGTTTGTAAAGGATGCATTTACTGGTCACTAAGTCTCAGCGTGTTCATATTTCACATGATTCTGTATCTATTACAGGTTCTGGAGGAGAGGTTATTTGACAGAGGTGAAATGAATGCTTACAGGGATGAAATTGACGTTATTCAGGTATGTAGTATTTATTAGGGCCCTGCATTGAAAATGTAGAAGCCTTATGGGAATTACATTTTCTGTTTGTCAACAACTCTTATGCACCGTGGTAACTAAAAAGAATTTTATCACATATTGGTTACATATTATCAACATACAATTTGTATCATTAGAGGAAGACACCTATAGATTTGGGGTAGAATCTGACCATTATGTCCAGAGTTATCTGCCCTTGAATTATTTTTCACTCATTTTTTGGCAATATTCAACTATGTTTGCATTCTAGCAATCTTATTAATTTTGGTCACCAATCCTAATGATACTATGAAAGAATGTGAGCCAATATTAGGTCTTGATCAAGATTGATAATGGACCAAATCTGACTAGACTGTGAAGAGTTATTGCTCCTGATTTATCAAAAATACTATATTAGGCGTATTTTACACTCACTAACTAATTTTAAGCTCAACGGCCTTTGTTAACAAATTTTTATGATACTTATTATGTGAGTTTATATTAACTCGACATAGGTCAACTTGAATATGATGGAATAATGCACATAGTAATTGGCAGGTTGCAGTTTTAAGAAGCACGCTTTCTGCTTTATTTCCATCTTGGCGTAAGTAGGAACCTGCCTTTAACACAGGAATCAAGCATTTTTAGCTCACCTGGCACAAAGTGCCAGGGTGAGCCATTGTGATCACCCATTGTCCATCATCTGCCGTCAGTCCGTCCGTCGTCAAACTTTTTCTTCAAAGATCTTCTTCTTGGAAACCACTGGGCCAATATCATCGAAATTCATAGGATTGTTCCTTCTAGGGTACTCTCTCTCAGATTTCTTCAAATATAGGCCATCCAATTGAAATTGTGGTTGCCATGGCAACCAAGTGAAAAAACTTTAAAAATCTTCTTGTCAAAAACTACAGGTCCAAATTGAAAATAATTTTACCAAAATTTGCCATTGGTGACCCTCTATCAGATTTCTTAAAATAATTTTCCTATCTTAAAAAACATGGCTGCTAGTGGGTGGGGCAGATTTTCCTTATATGGCTATATAATGTAAACTTTAAAAATCTGCTTGTCAAAAACTACTGGTCCGATTTGAAAGTAATTTTATGCAATTGATCCATGGGTGACCCTCTACCTGATTTCTTAAAATTATTTTGTTGTTTAAAAAAATATGGCCGCCAGTGGGTGGGGCACCTTTTCCTGATGTTACTGTATAGTAAAAACTTTAAAAATCTTCTTCTCTGAAACTTCTGTTCCAAATTGAAAATATTTTTACACAAATGGTCAATTGATGACCCTCTACCAGATTTCTCAAAATCATTTTGTTATCTTAAAAATCATGGCCTCCAGTGGGTGGGGCAAGTTTTCCTTATATTTCTGTATAGAACAACTTTAAAAATCTTTTTCTCTGAAACTATTGGTCTGATTTAAGAATGATTTTACACAAATAATGATTCATGAGTGATTCTTTGCCAGTTTTCTTCAAATACTCTTCCTAGCTCGAACAACATAGCCACATAGGTGGGGGTGAATAAGTGAAAACTTAATCATTACTGGTCCATTACCATGACCGTAATCATGGGTACCAGGTGAGCGATTTAGGGCCGCATGCGGCTCTTGTTAGAAGGTTGGTTAGTAGTGTTGAAGATAATGGCAGCTAAACATGAAAGTAAACCAGCCACAAAACTTTCTGCTGGAACTTTTTTCATCTCAATAGATCTAACACCCAGGATAGTGATTCTTCTGCATTGATTTACAGAAAGTGACAACTGACAAATAGACAACATGATTTTCTTCAGGCGGGGATAAATATCCACATACCCTGGGGAAAAACTGTTTAACTAATGTCACACAATGCATACAAATACTTCTAACATTAAAAGCAGATATTCTATTGTTTTGTTTCCTAGATTGCAGACCTAGTTCTGAGGAATAGCTTTGGTGTAGAAACCTCTCCTGGTTGTCATACTGAAGGAGCCTTTACAGTAAGTGTTGGTTTGTCAAACACCACAGGCCTGCTCCATAAACCCATTTCCGAATGATATCGCCTTTTTACGCAATTAATTTATTCCTCTACTGAAGAAAATAATACCAACTTATACAGTCATAAATATGTATGATAAAAATAGCTTTTATATTTTAGAAGATGATAGCTTAGAGCAGGCTGAAAGTAAAGCAGAATGGGCCTTATGGCCTTACTATCGAAACAAGAAACGGGGTAATGGGTTAACAAATCTTACAGGCCTGCTCCATAAACAATCTCACAGTTATGCTTCATTAACAATCTCACAGGCCTGCTTCATTAACAATCTCACAGGCCTGCTTCATTAACAATCTCACAGTTATGTTTCATTAACAATCTCACAGTTATGCTTCATTAACAATCTCACAGGCCTGCTTCATTAACAATCTCACAGGCCTGCTTCATTAACAATCTCACAGTTATGCTTCATTAACAATCTCACAGGCCTGCTTCATTGACAATATCACAGGCCTGCTCAATAACCAATCTCACAGGCCTGCTCATTAACCAATCTCACAGGCCTGCTCAATAACCAATCTCACAGTTATGCTTCATTAACAATATCACAGGCCTGCTTCATTAACAATATCACAGGCCTGCTCAATAACCAATATCACAGGCCTGCTCAATAACCAATCTCACAGGCCTGCTCAATAACCAATCTCACAGTTATGCTTCATTAACAATCTCACAGGCCTGCTTCATTAACAATCTCACAGGCCTGCTTCATTTACAGTATCACAGGCCTGCTTCATACACAATCTCACAATCCTGCTTCATTAACAATCTCACAGGCCTGCTCAAAAAACAATCTCACAATCCTGCTTCATTAACAATCTCACTGGCATGCTTCATTAACACTTTCACAGACCTGCCTCATTAACAATCTCACAGGCCTGCTTCATTAAAAATTTCACAGACCTGCTTCTTTAACAATCTCACAGGCCTGCTTCATTAACAATCTCACAGGCCTGCTTCATTAACAATTTCACAGGCCTGCTTCATTAACAATCTCACAGGCCTGCTTCATTAACAATCTCACAGGCCTGCTTCATTAACAATCTCACAGGCCTGCTTCATTAACAATCTCACAATCCTGCTTCATTAACAATTCCAGAGGCCTGCTTCATTAACAATCTCACAGGCCTGCTTCATTAACAATCTCACTGGCCTGCTTCATTAACAATCTCACAGGCCTGCTTCATTAACAATCTCACAGGCCTGCTTCATTAACTATCTCATAGGCCTGCTTCGTTAACAATCTCACAGGCCTGCTTCATTAACAATTTCACAGGTTTGCTTCATTAACAATCTCACAGGCCTGCTTCATTAACAATTTCACAGGCTTGCTTCATTAACAATTTCACAGGCTTGCTTCATTAACAATCTCACAGGCCTGCTTCATTAACAATTTCACAGGCTTGCTTCATTAACAATTTCACAGGCTTGCTTCATTAACAATCTCACAGGCCTGCTTCATTAACAATTTCACAGGCCTGCTTCATTAACAATTTCACAGGCCTGCTTCATTAACAATTTCACAGGCTTGCTTCATTAACAATCTCACAGGCCTGCTTCATTAACAATTTCACAGGCCTGCTTCATTAACAATTTCACAGGCCTGCTTCATTAACAATTTCACAGGCTTGCTTCATTAACAATTTCACAGGCTTGCTTCATTAACAATCTCACAGGCCTGCTTCATTAACAATTTCACAGGCCTGCTTCATTAACAATCTCACAGGCCTACTTCATTAAAAAAAAATCACAGGCCTACTTCATTTACAAAATCACAGGCCTGCTTCATTTACAATCTCACAATCCTGCTTCATTAACAATCTCACAGGCCTGCTTCATTTACAATCATATGACAAATGATAGTGTCTTCTCATACAGAAATTTCTATTGAACCTATTATGCAATTCATGGTTTCTGGGTTTATTAAGGTGCATTCTGTTTGAAAAGGCGCATTCTGCTTTACTTTCAAACTGCATTAAACTATAATGTGCTAGGATATGGAAAATATTTATTATGGTACATATTTGTGACCATATAAAGTGGTACTTTTTCTTAATTGGAGAAATAAATTAAAGGCGTAAAAAGTTATATTTATGGGGCAATTGGTTAAACCACTCTGAAGAACACTTTGTGTCAGAATAAAGTAATCTTGCTCAATGCAGTCACATGCATTAAACACTATATTATTTCATCTTAATTTAACAACACTACTGAATATAGGAGTATGTAGAGATGTCTTAAGGTGCTTCTGTGGAGGTAAGTATTAAGAACAGTTTTAGGGCTAAAGGACATCCACTTTCCTGATAAAAACTCAATGCATCCTCCAGCATACCGTAATAGCACTTGCTTAAAGATCTTCAACTAACTTTTATGACAAAAGTGAACAGGAAGTCTTAACTCTTTGCAAGTGACGGATATGTACCAGTGTTTACCATTGCAAATAGTTTGGACCCTGATGAGATGCCACATAATACAGCATCTCATCAGGAGCCAAACTGTTTGACACTCACCCTGTTTTGAAAAGAAAGATAGAAAAAATTATTTTTAGAAAGGTAGTAGACCACAATTGTTGCAGACAGAAAAAATACACAGCATGCAAAGAGTTAAATTTACTCAAGCAGGCAGATACAGTTTAAATGTCTTTCTTAATATTTACTTTGGCCATCTAACTCATTCTGTAGTTTGCAAGCTGCCACATTATACTTTATAGTTTGGTTTATGTATTGTTTTACCTTCAGACTGGACCAGCTAGCACAAATACTGCACACCCAGCGTCACCCAGTCTTGCTATACAGGATATCAACATGATACTTGGTGTAGGAGAGTATTTTGACCAACACTCAATCACTGTTAACTCTACAGACCTGGCGATACAGACAGCCTTTGAAAGTGGAGGAGAGTATGAGACACATGTGAAGTCATTGTACACCCATATACTCTATATCCAGTATGGGCTGTTGTGTTCCCTGGACAGAGATCTCGCCCAGAAATGTGATCAGGCCCTATCAACACTAGATGTATTGCACAAAGACTGTTTACCAACATTATTGAAGGATAAGCTAGATAGTCTTCACAGATAGCAGTTCTTTAACACACCATTCCATAGCTTGTTTCTAGTTTTGAATATAGGTGACCACTTAAAGCAGGTTGAAAATATAGCAGAATATGCCTTAAGGTACATTCTGCTTTACTTTCAGCATGCTTTGACCCATTATCCCATAGCCTGTTACTAGTGTTGAAGATAGTTAATCACGTAAAGCAGGTGAAAGGGAAATTCTGCTTTACTTTCAGTCTGCTTTAGGCTACCATCTGCTAGAACATAAAAATATTTCTTATATTACATATTCTTGACTATCAATTGTAATCATTTTCTTCAGTGTAGAAATAAATCAGAGGTGTAAAGAAAGTGTATCTATGGAGTAATGGGTTTAAACATAATGAATGTTTAAAAAAAGTAAAGTCATGAAAAGCTATGTTGAAAAACTAATGCTAAATTACAAACTACAAGTAAAGAGAAATGGTTAAATGTGATCTTACATGTAGGGGCTCTGAATGATCTTAAGGATCTTGTATAGAACCCTGAAGAAGTCTATTGATTAGACGAAAAGTTGGTTGAATAAAAGCCAGTTTAACACACCCTGCCTTGGTCGTTGGTTCTACTCCTTTTTGTCTTCTTCAATCTTGGTAGAGGTCCACTACTTATTGCTACATAACAAATTATTTGAACAAGTTTTAAAAAGCTTCACCCAAGGAATTGATAAAGTTACCTTGAAATAGGTCAAGCGATATAGATGGAGATGTCATATGAAGAAATCTCAAACTACGACACACACTGCACAACAGACGATGCTGGACATAGAGCTATCACAATAGCTCACCTTGAGACGTTGGCTCAGGTGAGCTAAAAATGGTCTCAGCAGAATTGGAAATTGGAATCGTCCATTCAGGGCTGCCATTTCTCCGGATTTTTCCAAAATCTTTTGGCTTTTATCCCAGCAGATGGTAGCTTAAAGCAGGTTGAAAGTAAAGCAGGATGTGCTTTAAGCGCATTCTGCTTTACTTCCAACCTACTCTAAGTAATCATACTTGAAAAATACAAAATTTGGAAATCTTACGATTTTTCATGATCAACTTATGGCAGCCCTGTCCATTTGAACGTTTCTGGGGTGAATGAGTTAAAGCAGCTACCTGCCTACAGCACTTGAGATTAACGACACATCAATGACAATGACAATAGTTTATTTGCAATATAAGGCCTCCGGCCCATAATACCACCGGTAAAGTAACATGAGTGACATCGTTGTAGAATTATACAATTTTTTACAAACGATATGAACATATTGAATTATTCTAATGTTTATAACAAATAAGATAAACGTGTACTATGACACTAGTTTTAATATAGATCACTTAATTCATGACACCAAACTTATCACATTTTTGTGAAGTGACAAAATTAAATATTTATTTTGTCTACATGGTAAATAACAATAATACACAAGTCCATGTTCTAATATCAGGAGTCTATTGTTAATTGACTGTGACTTATTAGATCATGATAATAACTGTTAAAAGCTAGGCGTCATGATTTAAGGTTTCTCTGTATTTAAATGCACTGACAAGGTATCTAGTAAGTGCATATATGCTGTCTTTTCTGTTGTCTGACATGATTGTGATGAATAGTTGTTGGCATATAACAGAGCTACGCCAATGATCTTTAAAGAATTGTTTTCGCAACTCACTAAACATCGGGCATATGATAAGAAAATGCATTTCATCCTCTACTGTATAAACATTGTTTTTCAAACAGAATTTACAGAATCTGAGATCTCTTTCGATGTTCAAATGGCGTCCCTTTTCTATCATAAGGCCGTGACCTGAACAGCGGAAGTTGGCCAGAATCCGTTTAGACATGTAAGGTAAAGGTATTGATAGGTATGTTTCTGGATTTAATGCATTTTTATACAATTTGTAGGCTAGAGCTTTTGGCGATGAGTTTATATCTGCAAATATATCTTGGTTAGCACAATCGACTAGTCTTTCAGAGAACAGTTTAATGAAAGCTTTTGCGTCACCAATTCCATCTACTATCCATGCATAGTCGAACCCAAACGTGTATAGTAGGCGTTTTATATATGTTGCCCAGTTAGTTCTTCCACTTTCGTCTATACGGCGTAACATAATGTAGCACTGTTTCGGATAGCGGTTCCTTGACATGGTAAGTATATGAGTCCAGTATCTAACACAATTAGTCATATATGTTGTGGACAAGGGGTATCTTCCGCATTCATTTAATGCAAAAAAGTTTGAAACATTTTGGTTAAGGCATGCCAACCTTTTGCAGAAATGGTAATGCACTTTTTCAATTTCACTACAAACTTGATATCCCCATATTGCAGAAGAATATACAAGAATCGGTTTCACCATTGCGTCGAATAGTTTAAAAGCGTCTTGTTGTGAAAAATGACCAAAATATGTTTGGCAACGGAAAATAGCATTTACAGCTTTTTGGGCTTGTAATGACAGCACCTGTTGTGTTTTTGTCCAGCTTAACTGTTGTGTGAAAAAGGCTCCCAAGTACTTATAAAATGACACTATCTCTATTTGGTGGCCTTGGTAATACCATCTTTCATAATGCCTCAAGTGACCACCATTCCTAAAGACGATGATCTTCGATTTGTCTATGTTTAATTTCATCCCTGTATAATTACAAAATTGATCTATTGCATTAATTTTCAGCTGTAATTGTATGGCTGTTTCTGCGACTGTCGCGACGTCGTCGGCGAACATGAAACCATGGAGATCTTCAATTTCTTGAGTCACAAATATACCATTATTACATTTCAATCTAATGTAAGCTAATAAGTCATTGATGAACAATATGAATATTATATACTCAACAAAATAATTAAAGGGGCAAATATATTGGGTAGGCCCAATATATAAAAATAAGTGCATACAATATTTTTTTAACAGTTTCATGTAAAATTACATGTTAACTTCGTTGTAGAGTTTAACTGTATTTCGAAAAGTAGAAATTTATATCGCAGTTCCCCTTCAAACATAACCACCCTAAAATTACCGTGTGCCAGACTAGGTGGGTGGGGTAACAAACAACTTGACCAAGTGCCCCACCGTTTAGGTTCTTCTCTTAAATTACAGCTAGTATCATATGTGTTCACCACGTGCATTAATCACTTCCTTGCATCTACATAGAAATCGGAGAATTAGCTTAAGTATGTATGCAATGGACATTCTGTGTCATTCTTCAATAAGCATGTCTGTTAGGCTCTAAGGTGACGATCTCGACCGGATATCCGACATTGCCGCATGTCCTAAGCATCCTCAATGTGACCGAAGTGTGTTGACCTTGCTGGCCAGTCCATCTGCCCTATGCCCTCGTGTTCCAAGTACTGGTCTACCATACGTGCTCGGTACGGACGAGCTTTGTCGTCTGTCGGGATGAAGCCTGAACACAAAGCTCCAGCTTCAGTGCATGCAATAGCACCTAGGGTCTTGTCCCTGTACCCCAAACTAGTCAGAGTCCAGTTCCAAATGACGTAAAGGTCCGTGCAACCGTTGTAGGATATGCCAACCCATAGGAGCCCTGACCCCTTTCTGAGTCCGTTATGCTCTGCCACATAACAGTCGAAGAAACATTCGTTTTGCTGTCTTTACATTCGTCTGCAGTCGTCATTTAAATCCAAATGAAATTTGACGCACTAGTCCTCAATACGTTGCGAAAACGTAAGCGTTCAAATGACATGATTTTTGGCAAAACGCTAGATGACGTTTTCGGTGGTGTGGGGTCAAGGCCGGTCACACGACAGGTCTTCTAGCCCATAGGTTTGCAGCATGAAGTCTATTCCCGACGATCTGAACAGAAATCCTGTAACCACACGTCTGTTTATAAAGACTATTAAGCGTAACGAAGGAATTGAGCCGTTGACGTCATGCCATAAGTGACAACATCGGTCCTTTACTTCAAATATGACCTGCAAACGACCTTGACCTGATCTCCAATTAACCATCCCAGTGTCCAGGTACAACTACCACAACCTGTCGAAGACACCCTTGCTAACGTTAAACTCCGTCGCAACATGATGTTGGAAAATGACAAATGACGTCTTTAGGGGCATAGTTTTCATATTTTGTACCAATAGGCAATCTATTTTTTCCTAAGATACAAATATGCACTCGATGTAATGAAAACAGCTATAAAACTAATCGTTGAAGAATAGGCAGACACATCGTGCAAAAATCCAGTGGACGTTAAAAACCGTGTTTTTGATACTTGTCCGCTTCAATTCATTCAACCATGACCATTTTTGCACATAGTGACGTTGTTTCTTATTTTTTTTATTCTAAAGCATCTAAACACGCATTCACTCTTTTAACTTGAAAATGTTTGCATTTTTGAAAAAGATATATGAACTAATACCTTTGCCCCTTTAATTATTTTGTTGAGTATAGATGGGCTCAACACAGCCTTGTTTTGTTCCAATTTCACATTTAAAGAACTCAGTCAAACCATCTTTCATTTTAACACAGGATTTCAACTGTGAATACATTGATGTAAACACTGAAAGCAGTTTACTGTTTTGGTTTATGCCATTTCGTACTAAACTCTTCCATAAATTTTGATGGGCACAGTGGTCAAAAGCTTTGAAAAAGTCTATAAAGAAGACGTAGAATCGGCCTCTTCTACGTGACAAATACTTTTGTATTACAGCATGTAAGTTGAAGATATTGTCCGTGGTTGAATATCCGGCGCGGAAACCAGCTTGGGATTCGTCAATTATATTATTAGCTTCCGACCAAGATGTTAGACGGGTACTTAATATCTTAATGAATATTTTGCTCAAGCTGTTTGCAACCGAGATAGCCCTGTAATTGTTAGGGTCATCACGAGGTCCTTTTTTATGAACTGGTGTAATCAAACCATTCTTGTGGTAGATGTCGAGATGACAATATGATATTGAACAACGCGTTTAAATATGGTAATATAGTTTTTATTACACACTTGTACATCTCGCTACATGTTCCATCTGCACCTGCCGCGCAAGAGCTCTTTAAAGACTTAACACTGAGTAGAATTTCTTCATTAGTAATGTCCCTATCTAGAACATCAGTGTTACCATTTAGTGTATTAAAGTCTTCAAATATATCATTGTGGTTACGGTCGTCATCGTCATCGGAATTTGGTGGTGATGTAAATAAATCCTTAAAATAGTTAAACCATTCCTCGGTTGAGATTTTACAACTCTTGTCACTATTTAAGTCTTTGTTTGCCATTTTGATACATCTCCAGAAATCTTTAGGATCTTTCCTGTTCTCTATTAATGTGGCACGACGCTTTCGTTCAATAGCTAGGCGTTTTGCGCGGCACATGTTTTTAAAGATATTTCTGCTTTCAATGTATGCCTTCAAGTCTGTATCAGCGTTTGAGATGCGAAATTGTCGAAGTCTATAGTTCTTTGTATATTTCGCTCGACTACAGTCATTATCCCACCACTCTGGCTGTATTTCCGTATTGTCTATATTGGTTTTATTGTAGCCGTTGCTGCGCATACACTCTCCAGCCTCTTGTATAATATTTACAAACTGAATATGACTTTCAGTTATGTTCTCATCTGTTATGTTTTCATAGAATTGAACATATAGTCTGCTAAAATTCTGGATAAATATTTGCTTTAAATTGTCCTTCCATTTATATGTTTGTCTCTGTGAGAGATTGGAGTGTGTATTACGCATATAGGGGCTTCAGAAGTTTGATCACTAGATAATAAGTTTAAATTACAAACGATAGGGAAGTGGTCAGATATATCGAGATCATCTACGTAAAAGTCAGATACACTTGAAAACAAATTCGCTGATACGATTTTACTACGCTATGCCCATTATTTGCAGTACATGTATAGTTACCATTAATGTCATTGAAGCGTCCGTTTAAGAGGTGAATGTCTTTTGAGCAACACATTTCTATTAATGATTGGCCAAATATATTACATTCAGTGTCGCGACTAGAGCGTGCCTTACAGAATTTATCACCTGGGTAGTCAACTTGCTCACCAAATATGAAATCAATGTTGTCATCTGGTATATAGTATTGTAGATTTTTAACCCTTGCATTAAAATCACCAGCAAGAACAAAGGACACCTCACCTAGATCTGACTCTATATTAGTTAACTTTTCACAGAATTTTTCTATTCCATTTACATTAAGGCTGTCATACACCGGAGAGTTTACAGGAGCTATATATGTACAGCAAATGATGATATTTGATGTATGTTTTGTAATTTCTTTTTCAACACATAAGACGACACATTCTTCATATTCAGGATATATTCGTTTCACGATATTGTTTTCATTAAGCCAGTCTTTTACGAAAACTGTCACACCACCTGCTCCACGATAACTTCTAACCTTTTTTCTAGGACTGTCGTAGTTTGTATAACCAGGAAGCAGATCAACAAAATCATTTGTCGACGTCTGCCAGGTTTCACAAATTACCACAATGTCAAATTTAGAACAGTATGATACAAAAATGCTGTTGTTTCTGAATTTCTTAAGACCACACACATTCAAAGAGCAGACTGAAATATTACTTGTGTATTGGTATTTAGAGCTTTGGCCTCTTCCCTATTTATTCACTAGAATGGGCTTTTTAGCCATGTCGTCGTATTTATACATATTCCCATTGACCACTAGGCAATCATGCTTAAAATATGCTTTTCCTCCATTGTCAATGCACTCTTTGAATAGAGGATAGAGTCCACTTCGTGCTCTAGCTGTAGTAATTGGAAGGTCTTCGCCAATTCTGAAAGTTACTGTCTTTCCCGATTTACGCGCTGCGCGAAATGCTGATAAAATTCGATCTCGTATTCTCAAACTGGCACATCTGAGGAATATAGGACGAGGTGATGTTTTCCCTGGAAGAAAGTATACATTGTCAAACGATTCAACAGTTTCGTTTAGATTAAGATCTGTGTTTAGTTTATCAACCACTATTTGATCAATTGTTGTATCGTTATCTTCAATGCCATTAGCTTCGGCGAGGTTGAACACTTTCAGGTTTGGGTTTTTTTGTTATTGTTTCCAAATGTTCTTGTCTTCTGTTGCATGCATCCAATTAAGTTTCGAGAGACGACACTTTTTCTGTTAGGATAGACACATCATTTGATAGAGTGATATTTTGTTCTTTTAAAGTTTGATTGTCTGCTTGTAATTCCTTTACAGAGTTTTCAAGGTGATCAAATTTCTGATTTGTGCATCTTACTTCATGACGGATGTCTAAAAGTAACGATCGTATATCGACATTATCTATTTCTGTATTGGGGTTTGTATTCTCGGTAGTTTTTGGTGGGCTCTGTGTGGCAACTGTTTCACCAGATGTGTCACTACTGAACCATTTATCTATCGGTCTTTGTTCAATTTCATTAACAGTCCGTCGTGAGGAATCTATTCGTTCTTGTTGCGAGTAACGCGGTGATTGATCAATTTGAGAAGATCGAGTGTTACGCGTTACCGTTGTGCTTGTGGATCCGCTACGTCCCCCGCGGATGCCGCTACCACTGGCACGACTCCGACTGGTATCGTTTCCTGGTCCATGCCCGGGTCCTGGGTTTCTCTCAACACATGTGTCACAAGAAGTAGCAGTAGACATATTCGTATTGAAAGGGATGCATATTTCAAAGTAACACTATGTTGGTTCAAGTCTGAATTAGTCTTTGTCTGGTGTGAATATAACCCTATACTTGCTCGCCATTGTTCTATAGAATTTCCCATTTTATGTCCCTTTCGGTCTTCCGTAGTTTTTTTAGATTTTAATATGTAAATTATTGTTTGTAAATATCCCTTTCAATCTTCCGTAGTTGTTTCAAAAGTAATGTTACCTATGTACTGTAGGCTTTCTATTGTCCTTCTATTGTCCTTCAGTTATAGTGATGTTCAATGAAGCGTAAAGCTGTTATCGATTTTCGTAGTACATTTCAAGTCATTTCAATCACTTACTATTGATGTTTTCATCCAATTTTATCGGAACATCCTTTAATTTTTATTATCAACGAATAACACAAACACAATCCTGATCACATCATAGTCAGTATGGTACCAAATTTGTCCACTGTTTTAAAATCTATATGGAACAATTCAACTATATAATACCGGTATCACGATCAAAACAACACGTCTGTTCACTTCAACGGTACTCATTAAACATCAATGTCCTTTGGCTGACAATGTTTCCAAATATAGCCCCCATCTTGCAGGTGTTGGACTTGGTGGGCCAGAGTATCAGACATCTAACAAATACAAGAGGGCCTGAAGGCCCTGATATCGCTCACCTGTTGTACTGAAGCCTGATAGCATAGCCTTTACCTTTCTGTTTCACACTTTTTAATCGAAATCCATTCAAATTTGTACTGTATAGCATGTAAACAATTTTGGAATACAACCTCATAATTCTAGTTTAGTAGAGTACATCAGGGGCAGCTAACTAGAGCCTAAACACTACTGTAATGAAGCCTTTTCTAGCATTTCAAAGTATATCAAGGGCAGATAACTATTGCCACAATGATTAGATTTCAACAATAAGTGCACTCCTTCGAGAACTTATAGCTATATACTTTGTGTGCAAGTATAATCAAAATCCATTGAAAACTGTAATTGCAAGAGTGTAAACGCTGTTAGATATGGCATTTTCAGCAACTCAAGGGCAGAATACTCCTGACCTATTGGTTCGATTTTCAACCATAATCACACTTATTCAAACTCTTATAGTAATATACAATCTCAGCAAGTTTGAAAAAGACTGGATAAAAATTGTGGCCGCTAGAGTGTAAACACCGTTAAACACGGCATTTTCAGTAATTCAAAGGTAGATAACTCTTGACCCATTTGTCCGATTACAACCATAATCATACTCATTTGAACTCTTACAGTCATATACAATTTGAGAAAGATTGGATAAAAATTGTCGCCTCTAGAGTGTAAACATCTTTAAATATGGAATTTTCAGCAATTCAAAGGTTGATAACTCTGGATTTACTGGTCTGATCTCAACCATAATCAAACTCGTATGAACTCTTATAGCAATATACAATCTGAGCAAATTTTGAAAAAGATTGGATAATAATCGTGTTCTCTAGAGTGTAAACACTGTTAATTATGGAATTTTCAGCAATTCAAAGGTAGATAACTCTTTGATCTATTGGTCGGATTTCAACCATAATCAAACTCGTCCGAACTCTTATGGTACTATACAATCTGGGCAAGTTTGAGAAAGATTGGATAAATAGTGTGGCCTCTGGAGTGTAAACACTGTTAAATACGGCATTTTCAGCAATTCAAAGGTAGATAACTCCTGACCTATTGGTCCGATTTCAACCATAATCGAACTCATCCAAACTCTTATGGTACTATACAATCTGAGCAAGTTAAAGAAAGATTGGATTAATATTGTGGCCTCTTGAGTGTAAACACTAAAATTGTTGACGACGCACACCGCACGACGGACGCCGGATATTCAAGGATTGCAAAAGCTCAACCTGAGCTAGCTCAGGTGAGCTAAAAACCCAGAGTATCAGTTTGGATCCAGAGGAGACGCAGAGTTACTCAGCAACTTTTGTAGATCCAAACTGTTAGTTAAAGTCATTAATATACATGTATGTGATGAGCATGAGTGGTTTAAGTTGCACCCTAAATGTGTACCTTAAATACAGTGCTCCCTCTCTACCATAACCCAAATGGGAGACACAGACTGTGAGTTGTTTGGAGGGAGTTGTTATAGGGAGGGGAAATTAATACTCTTAGAGTTCTGAACATGACTAAGCTTGCATTTGCAAACAGTTGGAACCCAGCTCAGATGCCCTGTAAAATGGCGTCTGACTTGGGTTCAAACAGTTTGTCACTCGTCTTTATATTTCTGTTGTCAAAATATCCAATACGTAATTTGAGGAAAAAAAGCAGATGACATTGTTAAGCAGACGATATTGCACTGCAGCAGTGAAAGAGTTTGATATACAGTAAAACCTATTACGACCACTAAGACGAAGGCTAATTCATTGTATAAAAGATAGGCGACACCTTACAGTACGGTGACAGTAAAACAGAAATCTCCTTAAGGAGCCTTCTGTCTAATGGGGTCTTCACATACACGATATTTTCTTACGATTTCTTACGGATCGCCAATGTAAGCATCCGCAAATGATCCGTTAGTGTCCGTAAATAACTCGCAAGTATCCGTAAGGATTCGTGGAAGAAGATGCCCATTTTGTTGTGTCAAATATTTTCTGACGATTGTCTACGGAGATGTTCTTCCGTAAATCAATCGTAACCATCCGTTAAGTATCGTAAACCGGTTGTAAGAATACGTAATCCCCCGTAAACAGCCCGCAATGATCCGTAAACAGTTCACAAGGATCCGTAAACCGCCCGTAACGTTTTCATAGTCATCCGTGGTATTAGCATGGAGATTTTCCGTCCAAACAGGCATAATCTTGCCAAAAAGACCACAAAAATCTAAGTGAACTATTATTTCAGTCATATCGATGTTCTCTCACTTCATGCTATAGTTGTCGAATGTTGACACATTTGAAATTTATTCCTTTCTGGTACTTAAAAGGTCAAACATGTCAGTTCTCTTAGGTAAATCGTAGCAACTCATAAAGGTGCCTTCACATACACGGATGTTTTTTACGAGTCCTTACGGATCTCCAAACCGTAGTCAATCGCAAACGTCCGCAAATAACATCCACAAACACATCGCAGATGTCCGTAAACAATCCGTTACCATCCGCAAAACTCGACGACATCCGTAAGACGAAAATCAATTTTTTTGACATGTCAAAATATTTTCTACGATAGACTACGATAGACCACGGATGGACTTCTCCGTAAACAACTCGTAAATGTTCCGTTACAATCCGCAACTTATCGTAAATCGAACGTAACAACACGTAACCCTAACATTTGCAAACAGTTAATATCCAGATTAGACCGCACGTGGCGACACATCACATCAGGACCTACTCAAATTGAGACTACTCAAATTTCTCAAAATTTGAAAAAAATCATATACATGTATAATAACAATAACACAGGTCAGTTGTTGCAGGCGGTAATGTTATACCCCCATTCCACGAGACGGCGATCTATGGCGCTCTGTCAGAGCGCCGCAGGTCGCCATGCAGAGCGCCGAGGTTGCCAGGAGCGCTACCTGAGCGCAAATGAGTCGCTACAGTGGAGAATGTGTTATTCTTTCCCAATAAACGCGTTTACGCTAAAACTATTATTTGCAGTGCAAACAGTTTGGAGCCAGATCAGACGCCGGGTAACCCGGCGTCTGATCAGGCTCCAAACTGTTTGCCACCAAGATAAACAAGAATTATCAGAACTGTCAAAAAGTTGTACTTTTCTACGTTTTAGTGTTTTGCGTTTGCGTACGTTTGCGTTTAAACGGGAAAGAATAACAGATTCTCCACTGTATCTGATCTCCATGATCGCCAAGGTCGCCGTCGGTTTACTCCACTGCACAAAGATCCGTGGCGCTCCGGCCAGAACACCATCAGATCGCTAATTGATCGCCTAAGTCGCAATCGGAGCGCTTCTTGATCGCCAAGATCGTAATCGGATCACCTTAGAGCGCCACCATCATCCAACAAAGCAAATCAGTAGATAGTTCGCGCTCAGTGGCGATCTGATAGTGTGTCTCTGCATTTTAAAATACCCGATAGTATTTTCTATCAATATATCCAAATTGCATGATGTAACTCGACGTCTCATCCGGATCTAAACTGTTATACACCCATACAATGATGATACCGAAAAGTGTGTTAATATAATGGCGTTTAACATTGATTTTGATGTGCGTTAGAACATTTGTAGTAACTATTAAATGAAGAAACACAGATTTCTAGTGACTTATTGCAGTACGAACGTAATACAGAAAGCTCTTATATGAATCGTCTGCATTACTATACATTACTGCATTGAGTAGACACACGTCAAAAAGAAAGCAACTATATGTATGGCTATTTGCCTAAATATCTTCTAGCGAATTTAAGACGAATGAGCGCGGAAGAGTGCCACATGTCTTCATAGGATATCTCCCTAATTAAATCAAGTAGAGCGCTAACAGAGCGGTAATGGATCTCAATCGGTCACCGACATCGCTATCGGATCTCTTTTGAGCGCCATAGGTCGCAGTGGTCGCCATCGGAGCGCCAATAGAGCGCAATAGATCGCATCTTAGTCGCCTTTGAGCGCCAACGGAGCGCATTTATTTCTGATCATACAAGAGCGCAACATTTTGATGAATTGGGTGGCGACCAATGACCATGAAGTCGCTATCGGATCTTACAGATCGCTAACGGATCGCCATCGGAGCGTAATCTGAACACAATCGGATCGTAAATGCCGTAGATTGCCTCATCCTGAGGCGACCTATGGCGCTCTGTCGGAGCGCGGAGATCGTCATCGAGCGCCGTCTCGTGGAATGGGGGTATTACGTATTGTTTACCATTAAGCCCCTTTAATGTCATCACGTAATGAGCTTTGTCTACGTTTATGTCTCAAATTTTAATTTTAGGTATTTTTTATTTAATGAGTATAAAATTGAGTGTCATGCAGTTTGGATCCTGACCAGATGCCGCATCACGCGATGCCAGATCTGAATCCAAACCCTCTGCAAGTAATCATTGTACTCGGGCTAAGGCGGTGAAGGGGCAAGTACAGTCAAACTCATATTGAGTGACCTTTAACTGAAAGAGCGTGCAAGTAGAGAAAATCAGGTGCAGCTACTAAAGAATGCGGAGTTTTGTCGCAAATACATCGTAATAACTCGTAAGAAACCGTAAATAGCCCGTAACAACTCGTAACGAATCTTAATTCACTCTTAAAAGTGGCATTTATCGTAAGAAATCATATACTTTAACGGATGTGTGCCATCCGTAAGGAAATCGTAGAAATTCCGTGTATGTGAAGGCCCCATTACTGTCATCTTGCTTTAATCCTATACTCCCTAAAACCTAAAATGGACAATTCTAGATTTCAATTTAGTCCAGTCCATTTTAGCTCACTTGGCACGTAGTGCCAAGGTGAGCTATTTTGATCGTCCTCTGTCCGTCGTCGTCAACAATTTCTTTAAACGACATCTTCTCCTAAACTACTGGATGGATTTTAACCAAACTTGGCAGGAATGATCCATATATGGTCCTCTTTAAAAGTTATTCAAATGGTTCCGGTCCGTTGCATATCTAGGTCACAGGAGCTAACAAGAGCCCCATGGGGCATATTCGCTCACCTGAGAATAATTGGGAAAATGGAGATATTGATTTATGTCCAGGACTGACCTAGATATGCAACAGACCGGAACAATTTGAACAAAATATGTAAAGTATATTTAAAAGTGTCACCATACAGAATATAAAAGTTCTGGCCATATTAGTTTCAGAGAAGTAGATGTTTGAAAATTTCAATATATAACTCTATGTAAAACAGTGACCCCCGGGGCGGGGCCAATTTTGACCCTAGGGGCATAATTTGAACAAACTTAATAGAGGACCTGTAGGCGATGATATTAGCCATATATCTAAGCTCTGGCCCTTGTAGTTTTAGACAAGAAGATTTTTTAAGTTTTCACTGAAAAAATATATTTTTAGCTCCTGTGACCTAGTTATGCAACGGACCAGAACCATTTGTACAATTTAGGTATAGGACATCTAGAAGTGTCACTATGCCAAATATCAAAGCTCTGGCCATATTAGTTTCAGAGAAGACGTATGAAAATTTCACTATATAACTCTATGTAAAACCGTGACCCCCGGGGCGGGGCCAATTTTGACCCCAGGGGCATAATTTGAGCAAACTTGATAGAGAACCTGTAGGCGATTCTATGTGCCAAATATCTAAGCTTTGGCCCTTGTAGTTTCAGACAAGAAGATTTTTTAAGTTTTCATTGAAAAAATCTATTTTTAGCTCCTGTGACCTAGTTATGCAACTGACCACAACCATTTGAACAATTTTATTAAAGGACATCTAGAAGTGTCTCCATGCCAAATATCAAAGCTCTGGCCACATTGGTTTCAGAGAAGAAGACGTTTGAAAATTTCAATATATAACTCTATGTAAAACTGTGACCCCCGGGGCGGGGCCAATTTTGACCCCTGGGGCATTATATGAACAAACTTGATAGAGGACCTGTAGATGATGCTATGTGCCAAATATCTAAGCTCTGGCCCTTGCAGTTTTTGACAAGAAGATTTTTTAAGATTTCCTTATGTTTTTAATTTGGTTGCCATGGCAACCAGAGTTCTGCATTGTTTTTAATTCTTTGAACAAATATGAAAGAGCTTGATCCAAGGAACATTTCTGTAAAGTTTGGTTGAATTCTGTCAAGGGGTATAGGAGGAGATGTCATTTGAAGCAATTGTTAACGACGACGCACATACACACGACGCACATACGCACGACGACAGACGCCGGACACAGGGCCATCCCAATAGCTCACCTTGAGCCTTTGGCTCAGATCGTTTCAATAAAAACTTAAAAAATCTTCTTTTCGGAAACCACAGTACCCTGAGCTTAGATATTTTGCACAAAGCATCATCTACGGGTCCTCTATCAAGATTGTTCAAATTATGTCCCCGGGGTCAAAAATGACCCCGCCCCGGGGGTCACACATTAACATAGAGTTATATAGTGAAATCTTCAAACCTCTTCTTCTCTGAAATTAATATAGCTAGAGCTTTGATATTTGGCATGGTGTAACTTCTAGAGGTACTTTACCGATATTGTTCAAATGGTTCCGGTCCGTTGCATATCTAGGTCACAGGAGCTAAAAATAGTTTTTTTCAATAAAAACTTAAAAAATCTTCTCTGAAACCACAGTACCCTGAGGTTAGATATTTTGCACAGAGCATCATCTACATGTCCTCTATCAAGATTGTTCAAATTATGTCCCTGGGGTAAAAAATGACCCCGCTCCGGGGGTCGCAAATTTACATAGAGTTATATAGTGAAATCTTTGAAACCTCTTCTTCTCTGAAATTAATATGGCTAAAGCTTTAATATTTGACATAGTGTAACTTCTAGAGGTACTTTACCAATATTGTTCAAATGGTTCCGGTCCGTTGCATATCTAGGTCACAGGAGCTTAAAATAGATATTCAAAAAAAAAAAGCTTAAAAAAGCTTCTCTTAAACTACAGTACCCTAAGCTTAGCTATCATCCAATCAGCAATTGGCACAATCATATTGTCATAATTTCTCAGCTTTCCAAGATATGTTACATTTACATCAACGGTCCCAGGTGAGCGATTTAGGGTCGTATACGGCTCTTGTTTACTTTGTAGTGTTGATTTTTACAGTATATGTCAAAATGACAAACAGTGTAGACCCTGATCAGTCTACACTGTTTGCATACGACAAGTGTAATCCTGATAGCTGCGTGACTAGTGTTCAGAGTTAAAGACATCTCCTGACGACCTTTTGGTCATAACACCTAACCAGCTATCAAAGCATGCCGGCACATGCAAGTTTTGTCCTTTACTGCTATCTTGTCTAGGGATATACTCACCCAAGCATTTCATGTGAGGCCCATACCTTTAATTTGTTAGTTATGTTAGTAAAACCCATTGAAAAAACCCTTAAGTGTGAGTATTTGAGGGCCTCTCTAGACAACTTGAATTTAGTTACCTGTAATTTTGCACCAACTGAGATTGGTATACCCCGTGAAAGCTTGTGATTCATGATTATTCTCGCCTATTGAATACAATGGGGAGTCCCTCAATGGACTGAGGAAAAGTCTTTAAGCTGTCACCTGTCGTAAAACACCCGATAATTAACACAGTATAGTGGTTGGAATAGAGAGGTTTTACTGTAGTTGTCTTGTTTGGACAACAGGGTGAAGCATTGTAAGGAGGGAATCATTGCTCATAGTGCCACTCTAGGGAGGAATTACTGTACTCTAAACTCCCAATTAACCCATTATCCCAACAATATTATCTATGCAAACAGTTTGGATGCAGATAATGATAAGTTAAATTCGGTGTTGCTGAATGATTTTTGAAAGATATTTTGGGAGGTGTTTACTATAAACAAGAGCCCCATGGGGCAGATTTCGCTCACCTGAGAATAGCTGAAAAAATGGAGATAATGATTTATGTCCAGGACTGACCTAGATATGCAACAGACCGGAACAATTTGAACAAGGACCTGTAGGCGATGCTATGTGCCAAATATCTAAGCTCTGGCCCTTGTAGTTTCAGACAAGAAGATTTTTTAAGTTTTCATTGAAAAAAATCTATTTTTAGCTCCTGTGACCTAGTTATACAACCGACCAGAACCATTTGAACAATTTTGGTATAGGACATCTAGAAGTGACACCATGCCAAATATCAAAGCTCTGGCCATATTAGTTTCAGAGAAGAAGACCTGTAGATGCTATGTGCCAGAGTTCTGCATTGTTTTTAATTCTTTGAACAAATTTGAAAGAGCTTGACCCAAGGAACATTTCTGTAAAGTTTGGTTGAAATCTGTCAAGCGGTATATGAGGAGATGTCATTTGAAGCAATTGTTAACGACGACGCACGACGGACGCCGGGCCATCCCAATAGCTCACCTTGAGCCTATGGCTCAGGTGAGCTAAAAAGCTGATCCCGGGGCGGGGCCAATTTTAAGCCCAGGGGCATAATTTGAACAAACTTGATAGAGGACATGAAGATGATGCTATGTGCCAAATATCTAAGCTCTGGCCCTTGCAGTTTTTGACAAGAAGATTTTTTATGATTTCCTTATTTTTTCACTTTGGTTGCCATGGCAACCAGAGTTCTGCATTGTTTTTAATTCTTTGAACAAATTTGAAAGAGCTTGACCCAAGGAACATTTCTGTAAAGATTGGTTGAATTCTGTGAAGCGGTATAGGAGGAGATGTCATTTGAAGCAATTGTTAACGACGACGGATGACGCACCACGATGGCCGCCGGACACAGGGCCATCCCAATAGCTCACCTTGAGCCTTTGGCTTAGGTGAGCTTAAAAGGGTTGGCTTGCGTCAGGCCAGTGCAGGTTCTACCCAGTTGCCAATATGTGCTTGAAACAGTGCATAAAGACTATTAAAGAGCTGGGGTCTTCCTCCACTTGTTATTAGCAGGATGTTGCGATATTACAAATACTGTTTAAAGCAACATAAAATAATCCAAATAAAGCTGTACGCTTAAACCTGGATCTATTGTATACAACTGAACAATATCCCATCAGTTTTCTTTCATCACCTATTTCACACAGTGAAAGTTTCATTTCATTAATAGCTGTGGTCACATGAACCAATCAATATGCAGCAAATTTATAGATTGTGTTGCAATGAAATATGAATGCTGTACCAAAGGAAAGCAGGCAACAGGATACAGATCTACACTTAGAAATGTTCAGTCTGATAAAATAGAAACACATAATCTTGTCACTAAATTTTATTACACAAAATCAACACTTGTTTATAAAAGTGATGTCAATAACATATACCAATGAGATAATAATGTAGATTGGCCAGTACCTATACCATACTGGATAACAACCATTGCAAGACAAGAGGGCATCACTTTCCACACATCGTACAGTGACTGGAGACATATAAATATAGTAAAACCTCTCTATTACAAACACGAAAATAAGGTTAATTGAAGGAACATGAAATACAGGTGGCAGCAGAAAGCAAGGTGAAAGTAAAATAGACAGCTCTTACTTTCACCTGGCTTCAAGCAGCCACATGCTTTAAACACAAACTAATTAACATATATTTAGTGGGTTTTTTATATAGAAGTTTTACTATATTAGCGTTTCCATGACAATGAGTTTGGAAGATAACTTGGAATTATTCTACCATCCAGTCCTCCTCAATACAACATAACTCAAATAGAACTTGCCAACTGTTCTTTACATGCTAGCAGACTGCACACTTGTTCTGGTTCGTAAAACAACACCCTTGACAAACCTGTTTAGCATGTAGCCAGAACAGCAAGTTCACTTGTCCTGTACATAGACAGAACTGAAGTTCACTTGTCCTGTATATAGATAGAACTAAAATATATCCTACATGGACAGAATAGATAGCCTGGCAAAGACAGAACAGATACCTCACTTTCATACTGAAGACTCACTTAGTTTTACACTTTGAGATCAGCAAACCAGAGAATTAATTCAGTTCCTTTCTACATATTGCATTAACGTGTAGTGTCCAGTCTAGAGCGTCACTGTTGCCCTGGAAATCTTGCACTCAGAAATGATGCTGAACACAACAAAATGCACCTTAACACATTATATATGCATGGCACTGGTCTGATTCACAGTCAGTGGCTGACAATTAGAGATTAGCGTCTAGAAGTTCAATCCAGTCAACATCACACACTTGTATCTAACTTGAGCTTGTTGATGGTCTTCATAACCTCAGCTAGTTCATCTCCCCTGAAATAACAAAGTCATGTCTAATTAGACCAGTCTTACCAGTGTTAACCCATTACCCCATAAGTACGCCTTTTTACACCTCCAATTTATTCTCCAAGGAAGAAAATAGTTTCACTTTATGAAATCACGAATATGTTTTACAAAAAATATTTTATACATTCTAGTAGATGGTAGCTTAAAGCAGAATGAGCCTGCTTTACTTTCAACCTGCTTTAAGTGGTCACCTATCTTCAATACTAGAAACAAGCTATTGGGTAATGGATTAACCTTGTTCTCTATAGTCAACAGTGTAAATCCCCTACATCCAACAAGTACACCATATAATACTACTGAATTAAGGCAAAAAGGTGGGAATATTTTCAGTTTGTAAGATAGGCGACTGCTCTAGGCAGGTTTAAAGTCAAGCAGAAATCTTGTATCTTCAGAAATCTTAAATTTCTGCCTAACCACATTACACCATAGATACACATTACATTCAGTGTTGTGCCTAGGCCGCGGCATTGCGGGAATCCCGCATTTTTTTCACGAATGTCCCTTAGAAATTTACCTCGCGCGGGCAGATGGGCGCGCCGAGAAAAATCGCATTTTCGGCAATTTCCACTAGTTTCTGCTCCATTCTGACTCGATTCCGGAGAATAGAGAGATCACAAAGGGAGATTAATCTAAGTATTGAAAATAGACTGTGCGCGTATATTATACGTGAAGAATATCGGCATATAGAATCGGTATGTAAACCAATCTGTTCCGCTTTGTGATAATGGCGTTGAAGATGCGCTTGACAGATTTTCTATCTGATTAAAATAGATAACTAGCAGATGATGCTTCGTCTAAACAAAGTATTGAGGAAACTCCTCAAACATCGTCTGAACCAAGACAATCGCTACCACATATTAAGAAAAAGACGAAAATCAGATTCCCGTCGTGAACAGAGACAGCTAAAGATCGTAAACTATATTCTAATTTAAAGGTAGGCCTACTGTATCGTGTTTTTAAGTTTGTTTTAGTGTGTCCCCCAAAAATATCAAATGTCCCCCTGAAATTTTGGCAGGGGGACATGGTGTCCCCCAAAATTTTGGACCTAGGCACAACACTGACATTAATTTTATTCTTCCACTGAAGACAAATAGTTCCAACTTATACAGTCATGAATCTGTATGGTAAGAAATAATTTCGATATTCTAGCAGATGGTAGCTTAAAGCAAGCAATTTGCTTTAAGTGATCACCTATCTTCAAAAACAAGAATCAGGCTATGGAGTAAAAGGTTAACCCTTTACCCTATAGCCTGTTTCTAGTTTTAAAGAAAGATGATCACTTAAAGCAGGTTGAAAGTAAAGCAGAATGTGCCTTAAGGCACATTCTGCTTTTCTTTCAGGGTGCTTTAAGCTGAAGTCTGCTCAGGTATAGAATGTTTTTATGGTACATGTTCATGACTATAGTATATAATTTGAAACTATTGCACTAAAAGGCACTTCTATGAGGGAAAGGTTTAAGTCAGCGCATGTCAGGATGCAGGAAAGTTTCCTATGGCTCACATATCAGGACAAAAGCATCAGAAAACAAAACCATATTTACACATGACTTATCAGAGCACTTTGTTCTGATTTGGTAGTTGGTGTCAAAGTCACCTAAAGCACCTACATGCCAAATTTGAACTCAATAAACGTAAAGGGGCATTACTGCATGAAAAGTCATCAGACAGGTACCCAAATCTATGAGTGCTAATGCTAAATATAAAATTTGGTTACAATACATCTAATAACTTAACCCTTAGCCTGCCACTCACGACTATAGCTCCATATGCAAACAGCTTGGATCCGGATGAGACGCCGAGTAACTCGGCGTCTCATCCGGATCCAAGCTGTTTGACACTCGGACAACATTTTCAGCAATTTTGAGCAACTTTGAAGCACTTTGAAACTTGAAGCAGACGAGAAATATAGCAGACGACAATTTATTTGGCGGGCTAAGGGTTAAGTTATTGTCTGGAATCCATTTTAAACCGCCTGCCATAAGGTTTTCCATTAATACATGTACCATATGTCAGGTTAAAAATATTGATGGGCAACTTGTTTAAAATATTGATAAGCAACTTGTTTAGCATTAGAAGGCTAAGAGTTATTTCAGTTAACCTTTTCCTTCACAGAAGCACCATAGGGGTCCTATACTCCTAAACAATCACAAAGTGCCGAACATGAATAATCATTGATGGTGTTAATTACAGGGGGCTCTACTTTCATCTTGCTTTACGCAGTTACCTGCCTTATCCTAATATCCAGAAAAATATGCCTTTTTACGCCTTTCACTTATTCCTCCACTTAAAAAAAATAGTTTCACTTTTTACAGTAATGTATATGTACCAAAGAAATATTTTCTATATCCTAGCAAATGGTAGCTTAAAGCAGGATAAAAGTAAGGCACATTCTGCTTTACTTTCAATCTGCTTTAAGTGGTCACCTATATTGAATACTAGAAAAGGCTACGGGGTAATGGGCTAAACACAGTTGGATATAGGGGATTTGAAAAGAAGTCCAGAGATACTAAAATAATTTTGAGTTTGTACTGCTAAAAGAACTTGTATGTTTCAGGCAAGTTGCAGCCTAATGCAGGACAAATGTAATGCTGAAAGGACTCACTCTTGCTTGAGTACATCTCTAAGCTGTGTCATCTGATTGGACTTTATCACAGGACTTGGCTGATTTGTTTTACGACTTTGCTGAATCTGCCTCTGCTGATATTCACGTTTAACACGAAGCTGAAATGCAAAGAAGAACCAATAGTGTCAAAATGCCACAGTATAACATGCTCATATTGAAAAATCAGCTAAAGGGCTATAACTCCGTAAATCCATTTCATTATTTGAATAAAATATTGTTTAAAAAAAAAAATAATAAAAAAAAAAAAAAAAATAACTCCGTAAATTATAAACCAATATTCATGAAGCTACATGTATTAACTAAGTATCTTAGCTCTGGGCCTTATAGCTTTTGACACATAGGATCTGTCACAAGTCGAGATTTGAGACTAGCTGATCTCAAACGAGTCTAGAATTGAAATGTTATTAAGTGAATGTTTGCGAGCTTAATAACTTTTCTATTCTAGATGAGTTCGAGATCAGCTTGTCTCAATTTTGACGAGCGACAGATTTTTTTTCACACATAACCAACCATTTTAAGCTATACTGATGAGATAAAGAAACGCCTCATCGAAATTTGGCGTTAATTCCATTACAAGGTGGAAATTTGGGCTGAAAATTGGAGATGTACATGTACTCTGACCGACAAATTGAACAAACTAAAATTCAAACGATTTTATACAGCGCATTGCTAAATTCATATAACTGCGCACCATTTACAGGTGCAGCTTGACGACCGACATCCAGCAATCCTAAAAGCTCACCTTGACACTTTGTGCCAGGTGAGCCAACAAAACTCTTGCTTTAAACTACTACACCATAAATACACCTTTTCAAGCCTTAAATTTAGTTTTTTCCTCCACACTCTTGGCTTATCCATACCATGAGAAATGATTTTAATATCCTAGCAGATGGTAGCTTAACCCATTACCCATAGCCTATTTCTTAATTTGATGACAGACAAATACAGGTTAAGATTAAAGCAAAATGCAATTAAGGCCTTTCGCTAACGGAAGTCGGTCTTGTGGGCGAGCGGATATGCGTCTTGACGACATAGACTTTTTCCGTACTTGCTTATACTAGAAAATTTATATAAAGGAATTGTTGATCCGATTTAGTATAATCTTTCATAGCGCAGTCAGTAGTGTGATAGACTAGCATTTGAAAGGTCATAGGTTCGAGACCCATCCGATCCAAATATTTTTTTAAGTGTCCGATATATTGACTTGTAAATACATAACGCAGTGATCAAGGGACATGTTATCTTTTGTCTTCATTGATTAGAATTAGTGATGTTATATACGGTCCAATTATATGTCCATTTACATGTACGTTTTAGTTTAATAACTTACAAGTCAATGAAATCGGTATACATGTATACGATTTGATCGAACTATAAAGCCACACATTGAAGTTTATCAATACGTCAACCTTTTCAAGATCGATATTGCCCATTATGATTATGTTTAAACAATATAATTAACCTTGTATGCAAGTCCATGAATAAATAATAATGCATTTTAATGACAGAAATTTAGTTTTAAGGTAGGTAACTGTATCTCAACTTCAAATATCTCACATTTTAATAAAATCTGTTATTACAACAAATCCTGACTGTAATATTTTCTAATTTTTTCAGACTAACTATTTCATAAACCATATATTTGAATAAAATGAAAAAAAATATACAGTCGAATACCGTTACCTCGAAGTTGAACGGACCGTGAAAAAATATCGACGTATCCGAAGTTCGAGCTAATGGGAGTTGCTCATTTGAGATCTGTATCGTCATATCGAAGTTTTAACGTTATACTCGATCCTAGTGTTGAGTTATATGATTTGTGATTGAAAATAAATGCGTAGGCAAGTAGAATCTGACAAAATTTTCAACTCATAATTTTCAAATTGATGAAGGTGGTCAGTATTTTTAAAAGTAGAGAATCTACGCGTCTAGATCTATTAGATATGATATGCGGGAGCGAGTAAACAATTTTCGTATTTTAATACATTTGGTAGATCTACCTGATTTCATCAGCATAAACATCCAGCGCATGGGTGCTAACACAATTTTTATAACATAAAATTAGGTTTACACATTTCATCACACCAACACAGTGAACTGTTTACACTTCCGGTGACGCTCTGGAAGCGTAAGTTGTTTACATGTTTAATTTTCAAAAGGTTGTGTCCGACTTCGAAACGCCGGCGAATTATTTCGGCGTTTCAAACAGAAGCGGCGTGTTTGAACTGACTTAGATAAAAACTAAATCAGAAATGAAATGTAACTTTTATTTGATCTCACTACACTTATTCGCCGTACGTCACCTTCAGTCTGCACTACAAAGAATTCTGTAGTCTGATTTAAACAGCGCGGCCATAATTGACTGACCCAGGTTTGACAGAATCGTCATCGAAAATATTTACGCAAACTTCGTAACCAAAGTTATTCGGGAATTCAATAATAATATTGATCCAGTGTAATTAAGATGGGATTATCTTTCGTGCAGATTGGTGCAATTTCGGACATGTTCACACATTTGGTGCTACAATCAGTCACGGTGGCCGAGAGCTATTTTCGCACCTCCATCCAATGTTTGCCG
Source organism: Gari tellinella (assembly GCA_922989275.2). Lineage (NCBI taxonomy): Eukaryota > Metazoa > Mollusca > Bivalvia > Cardiida > Psammobiidae > Gari > Gari tellinella. The sequence continues at coordinate 11,622,587 of OV277868.1, forward strand.
AATGTGCGATATGCGATCACGGTGAAGCAGATATCGACGTAAGGGTGAGAAAATTTCTCTGGTTCTGAAAAATTACATCGACGTAACCGATAATATCGAGGAAACAATATCGAGCAAATGAGGGATTTACTATATAGATAAAGAAGGAATTCGCCGGGACCGGCGAAAAATATCGACGTAAGCGGAGTATCGACGTATCCAATATCGAGGTAACGGTATTCGACTGTACATTGAATGAGTCAGTTTTTTGTAATTCAATTTTTTAGCATTTTGCAAAATTTAAATAGCTGATAACATCTTTCTGAACACCTTTATTCAAAATGTTTTTAGCTTTTCTTGTAATGAATGTTGTGGACTACTTATTGGGCGAGACTTATAGTCATTAGCTTTATTTATTTTTGAGAAAACACCTTGTATGGAAAATAAGCGCACCTGCGAAGTACCTTAAGGCGTATCCGGCTGTACACTACCATCTGATAGAATATAGAAAATATTTATTACGATACAAATTTATAAAATCGAAATATTTTCTCTAGTGGGGGAATAGATTAAAGGCGTAAAAAGCCCTTATTTATGGGGTAATGTGTTAAAGCAGGCTGAGAGTAAAGCAAAAAGCCAATATCTTTACAGATGCTTTTATGTTCACTTTCAATCCACTGAAAGAGAAAGAGGTCAACCCGATCTGACAGGCATCTACATTGTATCTGAACTAGTATATTAATACCAGGGAAATCATAGTGTTATGGCTTTAATACAGACCTGTTCTAAACCTCTCTTGTAGGTCTCTAATTTCTCCTCCATATTCTCCAACTCTTGTTTCATTCTTCTCTCTGACTCTGACAAAAATGGAACCCTGGCCTGCAGCTTTCTCATGATTGCCTCGATTCTGAACAAACAAAATGTATGTACAACTTTACAGCAGGAAAAAAAGATATTTTCCAAAGAAACAAGTTTGCTTTTCAAATAATGCAAAAATTGAATTCAATTGCAATCAGTTGGGACCAAAGAGTCATTTGGGTAAACGAGTGATTTCAGACAAGAAGGTTGTAAAAGTGAAAACTTTAACTATAATTGAAAACCTGCCCTATACTTTGGCAGCCATGTTTTTTAAGCTAAGAAAATTATTTAACGAATTTGGTATTTGGTCAATCGTGAATCATTGGTGTAAGCTCATTTTCAAATTGGGCCAGTGGTTTCTGACAAAATTTGTAAAGTTTTAGCATGAAATACCAAATAGTGAAAATCTGTTGAAAATTGAATTCAGTAGTATATTTACAGACACAGTGACATGTCCTCATGACCTTTACCTGGGAACTTGTAGAGGTATCATATAAGTGTGCGTATAGGGCCTGAAAGCTGGAACTTATTTATAGCCACATACTTTTTAACCTCATGATATTGAGTGGAGAACAACAGTACAGTGCTTCCTCTCTATTACAACACCCAATGGGAGACACACAGTATGTGCCTTGTCCAGAGGCAGTTTTTATAGGGAGGGCTTACATTTTCAAACAGTTTGAATCCAGAAAAGACGCCGCGTAACATGGCGTCTGATCTTGATTCATGCTATTTGTCACTTGTCATTATGTTTTTTTCTGTCAAAATGTCAAATATTTGACTTTGAGATAAACAGCAGACGACAATTTCATTGCAGTAGTGAAAAGATTGGACATAATTGTCTTGTTGGGGAACAGCAGCAAGCATTGTTGTAACTTAGGAGAGCAGTGAATGAGTTAAAGGAACAAATACAGTAACAGCTCTCCATTACAAGAGCTGTCGGAGAACAGCAAAGCTCGCCTAATTAAACCTTTCTTAAATAGGTAACTATCAATAATAAAGTGTATCAGTACATTGATATTAAAGCCACAGGGAACCTCCATTCTAAATATCAGCGTATTAATGCAAATATGTCATGTAGTATAAGTGCATTACAACACTTACTCCATAACTAAATTTGAAATTTCAGTCCAAAAACTCTAAGTCCACAACAGATAAAATTTTGACTAAATTTAAACTTTTTTTTAAAATTTAACTACGCAGCATCAATGTTCAACCCACAGGGCACCTTCATTCCAAATATCAACTTCCTAATGCAAATATTTCATGTTGTATTAATGCATTACAACACTTACCCCAAAACTTTAACCGTGAGAAATCAGCCCGAAAACTTAAGTCCACAAAACATAAAATTTTGACTAAATTTTAACTTTTTCTTAAATTTTAACTACGCAACATGAATGTTTAACCCACAGGGCACCTCCATTTCAAATATCAGCTTCCTAATACAAATATTTCATGTGGTATTAGTGCATTACAACACTTACCCCAAAACTTTAACCATGAGAAATCAGCCGAAAAACCTAAGTCCACAAAAGGTGAAATTTTGACTAAATTTACACTCTTTTTTTTTAAATTTAACTACACAACATCAATGTTCAACCCACAGGGCACCTCCATTCCAAATATCAGCTTCCTAATGCAAATATTTCATGAAGTATTAGTGCATTACAACACTTACCCCAAAACTTTAACCATGAACAAGTGGGCCTGAAGACCCTGATATCGCTCACCATTTGTAATGAAGCCAGTGGCTTGTTCAGCCAGCCTTCCGCTTACCAAGCGGACGGTCGCTCGCTCTTGAACGAACTTGCTCGGCGAGCGCTAGGCAAGCGGAAGGTATCAGTACGTAAAAATTGCTAGTTGTATTACAGTACACTCTAGGGGGCGCAAGCTGTGCTTGTTGAACGATAGCGAGCAGAGGCAAGTGCTAGGTTTCCGCTAGATGATCTTGAACATGGGGCTGATAGCTTTACCTTTGAATTTCACCCTTTTTATTCTAAATCCATTCAAGTTTGTCGACCTACTCTAGTATAGTAGAGTACATCAAAGGCAGATAACTAGAGCCTAAACAATACTGAAATGAAGCCTTTTTCTAGCATTTCAAAGTATATCAAGGGCAGGTAACTATTGCCACAATGATTAGATTTCAACAATAATTGCGTTCCATCGAGAACATATAGCTATATACTTTGTGTACAAGTATAATCACAATCCATTGAAAACTGTAGTTGCAAGAGTGTAAATGCTGTAAAATATGGCATTTTCAGCAATTCAAAGGTAGATAACTCTTGATCTATTTGTCTGATTTCAACTATAATTATTCTTTTTCGAACTCTTATGGTCATATATAATCTGGGCAAGTTTGAGAGAGCTTGGATAAATACTGTGGCCTCTAGAGCGTAAACACTGTTGAAAATGTCATTTTCAGCAATTCAAAGGTAGATAACTCTTGACCTATTAGTCCCATTAAAATCATAATTGAACTCATCCGAAGTCTTATGGTAATATACAATCTGAGTAAGTTTGAGAAAGATTGGATAAAATTTGTGGCCTCTATAGTGTAAAAAACCTTAAATATGGCACTTAAAGCAATTCAAAGGTAGATAACTCTCAACCTATTAGTCTGATTTAAACCATAATCAAACTCATCTGAACTCTTATAGTCATATACAATCTGAGCAAGTTTGAGATAGATTGGATAAAAATTGTGAACTCTATAATGTAAACACCCTTAAATATGGCATTTTCAGCAGTTCAAAGGTAGATAACTCTTGATCTGTTTGTCCGAATTCAACCAAAATCGAACTCATTCAAACTCTTATGGTGATTTACAATCTGGGAAAGTTTTAGAAAGATTGGGTAAATATTGTGGCCTCTAGAGTGTAAACACTGATAAATATGGCATTTTCAGAAATTCAAAGGTTGATAACTCATGACCTAATTGTCCGGTTTCAGCCATAATCGAACTCATTCGAACTCTTATGGCAATATACCATCTGAGCAAGTTTGAGAAGGATTGGATAAATATTGTGGCCTCTAGAGTGTAAACACTAAAATTGTTGACACCGCACGACGCACGCCGGACATTCAAGGATTGCAAAAGCTCACCCTGAGCTAGCTCAGGTGAGCTAAAAACCAACGCCGACGCCGGGGTGATTCCATAAGCCCCCCCCCCCCCCCCCCCCCATTCTCCGAATAGGCGAGCTAAAAACCACTAAAAAGAAAGCCAATTGATTGCATAAATGACCCTGACATCCGGTTTTACTGTCACATAGCTTTAAACTGTATACTGTCCTAAACACCTTTAGAATAATTAACACAATTTAGTGTTTGTAATCGAGAGGTTTTACTGCAATCTCATAAAGCTGAAACCAAATCAGTGATGACCTAGCGGAGGTAATTACTGTGCCTGCATGAGTTACCTTTTCATGCTGTCTTCCTGGTTTTCTTTACACTCCTCACATAAATTAGCTAGATACTGGGCACCTTGTGTGAGCTGGCTTCTGGTCTCATACAGGTGAGTAAGATCTTCAACCTGCTGGCCCTTCTGGTCCTGTAGAATGCTTACCCTGTATGGATACAACAAAACTGCCCATAGTCACCACAATACAATACAGTACAGCTGCAAACAACACAGAGAGTGCTGCTGCATACACAACACATAGTGTGGCTACAAATGCAACACAAACTGCATAGTTTTAAACACACCTGCAAGTATAGCACATAAAATTCAGATGCAAACAGTACAGGTGCAAACACAAGGCAGATAGCACAGCTGCTGAAGTTTTTGTTTGATTTCCATGAATCAAAGTGAAATTTACCTGATTTGTAATTTGAGTATCTCGCTCTCTTCTTTAGTAAATTGTCACTTGAGGTCATGATCATGTCAACTAACCCTAGGAGAGACCTGTACACAGGGGCAGCTCCAGTATTTCATACTGGTTTAGTGATAGTTAAATATCTCCCTAGCTTCCTTTACTTTCTTACCTATAAATTACTAAATTGTGACTACCGGTAAGCACTGGAATCATCTTAAAGTGATGATCCTTATGTGCACGCCATACATAGGGCTTATTGGAGAAATAAAGCTTTAACTTTCCATAAACTCCCTTTATCTGAAGCTTTGTTACAAATCTAAAGCTTGCATGTTATGTGTTTTTCCAGATATTTAAGAGTACATGTTTTATGAGAGTTATCTCCCTTGCATCAGTTACCTCATTCACCCCTGAAACTTTTAATGGAGAATTTCATTTTCAAAATAAGTCAAGTCCATTTTTGACTATTTAGAGTTGATTTTAACAATACATTTCAAAATGACAAACAGTGTAGATCCTGATGGGAAGGCTCCTCTGATCAGGGTCTACCCTGTTTGTATGGGACAAGTGTAATCCTCACAGGTAGTTAATGCCGAGTATAGTCATCACTAGGGTTGAATGTGTTACCTGCGTTTTATTTCCTGCCTGGCTAGGTCCTGTTTCTGTATATACTCTTCTCTGAACACCTGAGTGGTTCTGCTGAGGAGCTGGAAACACTCCTGTTGACCGAGCTGTGTGTTCTGACGAGATCTACAACAACAGTTGACCATTACAGTAGTTTGGGTTTGTTGGAGACATAAGAATTTCAGTTTTCAAAATACTCATCTTGTCTGGATCTCTGGGGATTGTCAGAATGTCATAATTTATGTTAAAATCATTTATAACTTAATAACTGACAGTGTTGCAGCCAGGATTTCAATAATGTTCTCACTACCTGTAAAATTTTACGAAGGATTTGAAAAATTCAGAGGTGAATAGATGATTTCATAACAAAGAGGGACATGGCCTCATTTCACTCACCTGAGGACATTGTACCAAAGCTGGTTGGGCAAGAAAACAGTTTGATATAGCTATAAAAAGAACACTTGAAATGTGGCTGAAGGCCATGTTTACAGATGGTCAAATGACCTAGATATTGTCAAGTTGATCATTCTAAGTAAGCTTCATGCAGCTTCAGTATGGCCTCAAGTGTGTTAAAAAGATTTTCCAATGATTTGACCTAATATAACTCATATTCATACATTTACCTACATTTTGTCCAGTAGATTATTCTGAGCAAGTTTCGTGAGTTTGGGGCTGCAAATATAGCCTGTAAAGTGTTCAGAAACCATTTCTTTGATTTGACCTACTGACCTACTTTTGAGTCCCATATAATCCATTTTCATACCTGACCTAGATTTTGTCAAGGTAATTATTCTCAGCTAGTTTGACTATACTGACCCAAGTTTTGACCCCCAAGTAATCCATATTATTATTTTGCCTGTAAACATGAATGATCATTCTGAGCAAGTTTTATGAAACCATGGCTAAAAATGTGGCTCTTAGAGTGTTTAAAGCTTTCTCTATATTTTGACCCACTGACATACTTTTTAATCCTACATAAGTCATATTCACACATTGCCTGACTTTTGTCAAAATAGTCATTCTAATGGGCCCGTCACACCATAATGTTCTGGCCAGCGTTCTCTGACGATTGAGGAAACGTTGGTAGTCGCCCAAGGTCGCTGGGATAGCGCCAGAAGAACGTTGTGTGAACGCTAGTAAACGCTGGTAAACGTTGGTGATCGTCGGAGAACGCTGGTCCGAAAAAAAAGTTTTGAACATGCACAAAAATTTTCTCTGAGACCAGCGTTCTTCTAACGTTAAGTGTTAAACGCTGGAGATCGTTTAAGAACGTTCGTTGAACGTTTTAATAACGTTCACCGATCGTTGCACGCGTTCGGCTATCGTTAGTCAGTCGTTACTCTAGCGTTACTTGTTTGTTACTTATCGTTTCCTTTGTAGTGAACGACTCACTGGCGACCTGTCAACGACCGGTGAACGGTCCCCTAGCGTTCGCAGCGTGTGACTAAAGTCAAAGGAACGTCCTTTTGCGTCCGTTTGGCGTTATTCGAACGTTTCCTGAACGTCCATGTATATGGGTATATAAACTAATGTTTTTTAAGCAAGGTTCTTTTGATTTTGGACTACCGTAGAGAACACCTACTATGGAGGATCCAGAAAGACTAAGGAGGCTATATGTGCTTGTTATATAGCCCAGCATGAAGTACATGTAGATGTACTGGACTTGAACATAGCTGAACACATTGAGGGACCTCGCCCGCAGAGAAAAAGACCCTGACAAAGACGACAGTGCTGGAGTAAATCATGGTCTGTACAACCAACTTAAGGTTGAATTTCGCCAGGAAGATCTCAGTACCTTCACCAACTTCACTCGCATGCCACCGGAAATGTTTGATGAAATCCTTGGACGTGTCAGGGACAGATTGACAAAACGGCACACCGTCTCCATTCTCACTGTGAAGTGTGCCGGGCTATCATTGATGAGTATCTGCCTGAGGTAATGACTCCTCCAAGCACTCATGGGGCCCGTTTTATAAAACTTCATACGACAAATGTTGTCGATATGCAGATTATAAAAGTCTCCATTATTATTTATTATTCTATCTAATCCTGTCTTGTGACATCATTTAGGAATCGTCTTGAAAAGACAATTTCAAACAGATGTCGCAAGACATGATTAGATAGAGACAACAGAATGTAAATGTATTTTAAAGTTTTGAATTACGACATGTTTTGTCGTACGAAGTTTTATGAAACGGGCCCTTGAAGCCTGGCGTGAGATTGCCGACCAGTTCATGACAAGGTGGAACGTCCCTCATTGTGAAGGTGCCACTAATTAAGGACGAAAAGGGCTTTTTAGACAGACTGCTGCTGAAAGGAAAAACAGAAGTAACGGAGACTGCTTTATGTATTACTTATACCCCCACACAATTATGCTGCCACCAACCATAAAGGCCAACAGTGACGTATGTTTAGAGATATTTTACCGTAGATCTACATTACAATGAAAGTATATGATGGTTGAAATAAAATTAGAAATAAGGTACATTGTAATTATAGAATCCTTAATATGTTTTAGCAAAATTAAACAGTTTTAGGTTGATGCGAGATTCGAACCCACGCCAGATAAAATTTTCCCCGATCATATACCGGTACTTGCTTATGGCCCTACGACCTATCCATTACGCTATGTTTTCTGATAACTAGTTCGCTCATTGTTTATGCTATAACTTAACCTTTTCTTTAAAAGAATGAGACGAAGATATCTGAAATGCTGTTATTCCTTAAAAATGGACTCGGCGACTCCGTGACACGTCAGACCTCGTTGTTTGACTATAAGTATAACAAGAGCCCCATGGGGCATATTCGCTCACCTGAGAATATAGCTGAAAAAATTGAGAAAATGATTTATGCCGAGGACTGACCTAGATATGCAACAGACCGGAATCATTTGAACAAAATATGTAAAGTATATTTAAAAGTGTCACCATACGGGCATTATTTGAACAAACTTGATAGAGGACCTGTAGGCGATGCTATGTGCTAAATATCTAAGCTCTGGCCCTTCTAGTTTCAGACAAGAAGATTTTTTAAGTTTTCATTGAAAAAAATCTATTTTTAGCTTGTGTGACCTAGTTATGCAACCAACCAGAACCATCTGAACAATTTTGGTATAGGACATCTAGAAGTGTCACCATGCCAAATATCAAAGCTCTGCCCATATTAGTTTCAGAGAAGAAGATGTTTGAAAATTTCACTATATAACTCTATGTAAAACTGTGACCCCCGGGGCGGGGCCAATATTGACCCCAGGGACATAATTTGAACAAACTTGATAGAGGACCTGTAGGCAATGCTGTGCGCCAAATATCTAAGCTCTGGCCCTTCTAGTTTCAGACAAGAAGATTTTTTAAGTTTTCATTGAAAAAATCTATTTTTAGCTTGTGTGACCTAGTTATGCAACCGACCAGAACCATTTGAACAACTTTAGTAAAAGACATCTTGAAGTGTCACCATGCCAAATGTCAAAGCTCTGGCCATATTAGTTTCAGAATAGAAGACGTTTGAAAATTTCACTATATAACTCTATGTAAAACTGTGACCCCCGGGGCGGGGCCAATTTTGACCCCAGGGGCATAATTTGAACAAACTTGATAGAGGACCTGTAGATGATGCTGTGTGCCAAATATCTAAGCTCTGGCCCTTGCAGTTTTTGACAAGAAGATTTTTTAAGATTTCCTTATTTTTTCACTTTGGTTGCCATGGCAACCAGAGTTCTGCATTGTTTTTAATTCTTTGAACAAATTTGAAAGAGCTTGACCCAAGGAACATTTCTGTAAAGTTTGGTTGAAATCTGTCAAACGGTATAGGAGGAGATGTCATTTGAAGCAATTGTTAACGACGCCGGACGCCGCACAACGCAGGACGCCGGGCCATCCCAATAGCTCACCTTGAGCCTTTGGCTCAGGTGAGCTAAAACTTCCATTATTGTTAAAGTCAAGGCGATTTCTTGAAGTATTTTCCAAAATTTCAACGTAAATACTTGCATTGTGAACGTGTCACTGATTGACTTTAACCAGGTCCACAAGTGGTCCATGCTCATCTCCAGTTCAGTTGCCTTTCCCTCGAGTATTCGTTGCCTCTTTGCCTTGTTCCTGTAATCTGTCTTCTGCGTGTTCCACAGCCGTTCGTTTTCGCGGGAAAACTCTACCAGACTATCTTCTTCCACCGCCCGGTCCACAATTTTACAATCACTTCTCTGCTTCTTCCCTCTCTTTGCAATGGTTGGACTGTCATCATTGGAGGTTTCAGGGTGTTTAGGGTCTTCAGGGGGTGTCACATGGTCCATTACTTCTCAGAAGTGCTCTTCCTCATGGTGTTCTTCTTCGTCCGAAGATATTGCTAGTGGAAGAAGCTTCTCCTTACCTGCAGCACTAGTAGCAGAAGTCACCTTCCCAACCTTTTTGAGTCATGGCGGCATGATGCTGTCTGTTCAATCTCACAAGATCAACTGAATTCACTATGAAATTCCCAGCGTTTTGTACCCGTTCGACCGTAAAAATCACACGCCAGCAAGACGTTATTCTGTCGTTAGTCACACGATGGCAAATCGTTCGTCGCGCGCCAGTGACACGTTAGCACACGCTAATGGTTTTTGGGGGTATCTTACTTGGTCGCTGTTACACGCTTCTCATGCGTTAGAAACACGCTAGTCATGCGTTAGGCACACGTTAATCAAATGCCAGAAGTGTCATCTTCATTCTAGAATGCTCGAAAATTGAACGATTGAAACGCTCAGAGAACGTTAGCCAGAACGTTATGGTGTGACGGGCCCATAAGCAAGTTTCAAGAAGATTGAGCAAATATGACCAATATTCATGTATGACCTATAAATTGTTCAAGGACATAACACTGACAAAATCTCAAAATTACAACATCTAGATCTAAAGTTTTTAGCTCACCTGAGCTAGCTCAGGGTGACCTTTTGCAATCCTTGAATGTCCTGCGTCAATCTTTAGTCGTCAACAATTTTAGTGTTTACACTCTAGAGGCCACAACATTTATCCAATCTTTCTCAAACTTGCTCAGATTGTTAATTACCATAAAAGTTTGGACGAGTTTGATTATGGTTGAAATCAGACCAATAGATCAAGAGTTATCTACCTTTGAATTTCTAAAAATGCCATTTTAACAGTGTTTACACTCTAAAGGCCACAATATTTATCGAATCTTTCTCAAACTTGTTTTGATTGTAAACTACCGTAAGAGTTCAGATGAGTTCGATTCGGGTTGAATTCAGGACAAATAGATCAAGAGTAATCTACCTCTGAATTGCTGAAAATGTCATATTTAACAGTGTTTACACCCTAGAGACCACAATTGTTATCCAATCTATCTCAAACTTGTTCAGATTGTATATGACTATACAAGTTAAGTTTGATTATGGTTGAAATCAGACTAATAGATCAAGAGTAATCTACACCTGAATTGCTGAAAATGTCATATTTAAGGGGGTTTTCATTCTAAGGGCCACAATTTTTACCCAATCTTTCTCAAACTTGCTCAGATTGTATATGACTATAGGAGTTCAGATGCGTGCAATTATGGTTGAAATCAGACAAATAAGTCAAGAGTTATCTGCTCTTGAACTGCTGAAAATGCCATATTTAACAGTATTTACACTCTAGAGGCCACAATTATTACCCAGTCTTTTTCAAACTTGCTCAGATTGTATATGACCATAAGAGTTTGAATTAGTGAGATTATAGTTGAAATGGGACCTATAGGTCAAGAGTTATCTGCCCTTGAATTGCTGAAAATGCCATTCCTAACAGTGTTTACACTCTTGCAACTACAGTTTTCAATGGATTTTGATTATACTTGCACACAAAGTGTATGGCTATAAGTTCTCGAAAGAGTGCAATTATTGTTGAAATCTAATCATTGTGGCAATAGTTATCTGCCCTTGATATACTTTGAAAATTTCAAATTGAAATGCTAGGATAGGCTGCATTTCAGTATTGTTTGGGCTCTAGTTATCTGCCCTTGATTTACTCTACAATACTAGAATTATGAGGTTGTATTCCAAAATTGTTTACATGCTATACTACATAGATTAAAACGGGTGAAACTCAAAGGAAAAGCTATCAGGCTTCATTACAACAGGTGAGAGATACCAGGGCCTTCAAGGCCCTCTTTTTAACTTTTAAATCAATAAAACACATGTTTGCATACTTTTGTTTTAATTGAAGTCTAGCAGAGGTGAGCATTAACCAGGCACAGCCAATATGCATTGAGATATCCATGCCATTGGGGTTTAAGTTTCAATACTCCACTCTATATTGCTATTAGCATGAGTCGACTGACAACAGCTGTCTATTCTCAGCCCTTAATATGTAAGAATTAGCTGTCTTACTTGATCAACGGGTTTGACGAACTGCGCTGTAAAATTCTCCGAATTCTTTCATCAAAAGGTTCTCTTGAGATTTTTCGCAGGGGTGAGGGTATTGCCTGACTCTTTGATGATGACAGTAGGGTTGACATGCCAGTATTATGTCGCATATCACTGAAAACAGAAAACATACTCTTACACTCATTTTACAGCAAAACCATATTAACCCATTTCCCCAAAAATATGGGTGACCGTTTGAAGCAGGTTGAAAGTAAAGCAGAATGCTTTAAGCTACCATCTACTAGAAAACATAACAATTCTGATCATACAAGTCATATAAATGTATAAATTGGACAATTCGAGAGTTGACAGAGAGACAACAAAGCTCGCCTTCGGCACATTTAGAGACTTAAAAGCAGACTCAGAGGGAAAGGTCTTGTCCATATACATAAGCAAACAAAATATGAGAGTAATACCGCAAGGGACATAAGAATTATAAGTATTTTTAGAAACCTAAAATGGGCCCTTAGTTCAAGGTCAAGGTCACTGGGGTCAAACTTTTAAATGCATAGAAAAGCTTCGCCCATATACATGTGCATACCGAATATGAAAGGAATATCTCAATGAACATAGGAGTTATAGGCGTTTTGAGAAAACTAATCAGATTTTGAAACCTAAACATGGGCCCTAACTTCAAAGTCAACGACACTGGGGTCAAACTTTTTGTGTGCATGGAAAGGTCTTGTCCATATACACCAACATACCAAATATGAAAGAAATATCTCAATGGACATAGGAGTTATAAACATTTTTCGAAACCCAAACGCAGATTTCAAAACCTAAACACGGGCCCTAAGTTCAAGGTCACTTGGCTGAAAAGTTTTGCATGCATGAACAGGTATTGTCCATATACATATGCATGCCAACTATTTAAGGAATATCTCAATGAACATAGGAGTTATAGGCATTTTTCAAAACCTACACACAGATTTCAAAACCTAAACGCAGGCCCTAAGTTCAAGGTCAAGGTCACAGGGGTCAAACTTTTTGTGTGCATGGAAAGGTCTTGTCCATATACACACACACATACCAAATATGAAAGCAATATCTCAATGGCCATATGAGTTAAAAGCATTTACTTGAAACTGCTAACGCGAACGGACACGGGAACAGGAACGCCGACGCCAACGACTGGGTGACAACATTAGCTCTTGGAAACAGTCCGGAGAGCTAAAAATTGAGAAATAAATTAAAAGTGTAAAAGCTGTATTTATGGGGTAATGGCATAAAGTCAACTAGAAGGTTGGTCACACTGTAAACACAGGCCCAGCAGTCAACACTAAGTCTTCAGCTTCAACAGAACTTTTAGACATCTTATTAGAAAAGTGCCATCATGTGTCTACTATGTTTTGAACAGTGAGGCACCTATTTCAGTAAGACACTGAAACTGTTGTTCAATCTTACCTCAATCTGAGACACTGGAACTCATAATCACTTGAGAGAGTCAACATAACTGACCCCACCAAGGAGTCCCTCACAACTCCTAGTCCTAACACAGGCGCTGCTGGACTGAAAATACAAACAACACCTAAGTACACTATACAGAACAATAGCCAACTCCTTAGTGCAATATACAAACGGAATATCACCACAGTGTGTGATCCGGGGTCTTGTATCAGTTCGAGTTGGTTATGTAATCCAGATCTCACGAGAGGCGTTTCAGAGCATGAGTTGAACTGTTTTAAGCTTTATCCTTTGGAGGAAAACATTAGTAAAAGTGGGTGCTGTGGGTTATTCACGCTTAAAATGGAAATTAACATATTCAAAGTTGACCAATTCTTAGTTTCAACTTTTTTTAAAAATAGCATCGGACCTGGAAAATCCTGAAACGTCACACGCAACGCTTCTTTATATTTATAGATCGTGTACAACTTGTGTTGCATAAAAGCAGTGACGTCAACACCGTGTAGCATATATGACATCTGATACGGACCATCTGATACGGAAAAAGATTGTATGGCCTGTATTCGCTTGTTTTTAGAATAGGTATATAATAAAGAACAATAGCATTGTATAGTGTACGGTACAGTTGGGAATCAGACTCAAAAACTTTACTCGGTCATCTGCAACATGTTTGTGACAATCATCCATTTAAAGTCACATCTATCTTTCTTCATACTGCTTCGGGCTTATTACAGAAATGACAAATAATGCCTTTAGTTTTGAAATGATTGTATATCAAGAACTACCTTTTAAGTTTCAACCACGATATGTGATTTGAATATGTACTTGGATTATTAATGCATTGGTAACTAATTTAACTGCTTTATTCTTTAATTGTGACAGAACTATTAACTAACTCTGATCAGAAAAGTCTATGAAATTTTTAAATAGTTTCTTATTTACTTTAAAGACCATGTTTACCTAATGAGTGACTTAACCAATTACTTCATAAATATGACAATTTACGCTGCCATTTATACCTCCACTATTTATAGTCATGAATATGCAGCATAAATAGTTTCCAAATCCTAATAAATGGTAGTACAAAGCAATTTGAAAGTAAAGCAGAATGCTTTAGGTGTTGCCTATGGGGTAAATTGTTAACACATTGAACCCTAGTGACGAGTATACTCATCATTAACAAATCATTTACCTGTCAACAGTACACTTGTCCTATGCAAACAGTAAAGAAAGCCCTCTGATTAGGGTCAACACTGTTTGTCCTTTTGTACATGGTTAAAATCCACCCTAAATAGCCTAATTGGAATAGACTTATATTGAAATTGGAATTGTCCATTAAAAGTTTCAGGGGTGAATGAGTTAAGCTGCCACTTGTAGGTAACATCATAAAAATCTCCTTTTCAATTGTGATAATAATGTTTTGCTCTACTACAGTATCATGGAAGAAATGCTGAAACAAGGTCCATTTAAACTGACATACAAACCCAACAAGAAATTCAAAGATCGAAAATTGTCAACTAGAATGGTGTTCCTTGGAACAGATGTGTCACCTTCCAGCAAACATCATTGGAAAAAGAGTTATAGCCAAAATGGAAAGGTTTAGTAAAGCAGAACTTATCTGCAAGAAAGGAAGTGTAGAAAAGGGGAATAACTCTATTGCAGGGCTCAAGATAAGTGGAGTATTTCAAAACATTGATTTTTTTATGAACCATAAACAATAACTTCCATGCATAATTTTTTTTCCATATATAAAATTTCATTTGAAAAGCAACAGTACAACAGTAGTGAAAGGGAAATAACTCTCACAGTATTGGTGTAAGAGTTATGAACCTTGTGCAAGACACTGTCACTCCTCAATCGCTTTCCATTAATAAAATTTCATTTCAAAAAGCTTCAGTATAACAGAAGTAATCAGCAGGAAGAGATAATGTGGAAAAGGGAAATAACTCTCACAGTATTGGTGCAAGAGTTGTGACCCTTGTGCAAGACGCTTCAACTTGTCAAGCTGTTTCCATAATTGAAATTTCATCTTAAACACTTTAGTAGAACAGGAGTTGTGGTTAAAAATGAAAGTGTGATAGAAAAACCATGATGGATCGACAGAATCCAGACAACTGAAAGGGATCCCTAAGTGTCACCTCTGCCTACAGCAGTTGTCACAAAAATTCCATGATACAATCTTCATAATACAATGCCTTAACCCTTTACCCCATAGCCTGTTTCTAGTTTTGATGACAGGTGACTACTTAAAGCAGGTTGAAGTAAAGCAGAATGCGCCATAAGGCACATTCTGCTTTACTTTCAGCCTGCTTTATGCTAAAACCTGCTAGAATCAAGAAAAGAATCCTTATGATGCATTTTGATGACTATAAATTGGAACTATTGTTTTCAGCAGAAGAATAAACTAAATGCGCTAAAAGGTGTTTCTATTGGGTAAAGGGTTAAAGTTGGAGATATGTGGGAGCCTTACCTGTTTGTCACGGGTCTTGTACATATCAAGTGTTCCACGACGGACTCCTGTAGGTCTGGCATAACACTCTCCTCCTCCTCCTCCTCTGTAACCATATATAGTGTATATAGTCAAACATCTCTATTACAATCACACGTGAACTGTGCATTCATTATTATAAACCAGCAAAATGTTTGTATCTTAATCCTTTCACTCTCAATGACGCCTTCAAGAGCATTTGCAAACAGTTTTGATCCAGAACAAAAGCCGTGTAAGTTATGCGGCGTCTGATCAGGATCAAAACTGTTTAACACTTGTTTTGCCTTTTTTGTCATATTTATAAACAATACCTGAGGTTGAAAAAATGCTATGGAAGAAAATGGTTCAGTGGAAATTCTTGGAAGAATCACGGAGATCTCTTTAACTCTTTGAACTCTAGTCACGCATATATGCATCATTTAAAAACAGCGTACCTGTGAAGAGTACACTTGTTATGTGCAAACAGTGAAGACCCTGACCAGAGGGCTCCTAAGGAGCCCTCTGATCAGGGTCTGCTTGTTTGTCATTTTGACATATATTGTGAAAATTCCACCATAAAAAGTCAAATATCGACTAGATTAAATTGAGCCCTAGAATTGTCCATTTTAGTTTCAGGAAGAAAATGGTTAAACTTTAGGTAGACGAGCAGGACGCAATATTTTGTTCATAAAATTCTTCCAGATCCTTCTTACCATGACCAAAATCTCTGAATTGTATCCCTTAAACGTACCGGTAATCAAATCTGTGTTATTTAAGCGACCACTGAATGACAATGCATGGTATTCTTTAAAGACAGGTGGTCGCTTAATGCAGAGCAAAAGTCGCGCAAAAGGCTCCTATTAGTCCTAATATAGGAGCCCTTTTCATGGCTGTTCCCAACATTAAGCTGTCTTGAATACTATAAATGTAAGTTGTGTTTTAAGTGGTCCCCGTAATACAGGTTTGACAGTAGTTTCCACTCTACAATGTGTGAATGATATTGTGACTTTACTAAATATTTGGTGTTTTTGATTAAATATGTAGTAGTAAAGTTTGTCATGACAGACATACCTTCTGAGCCAAATGCCTGGTAGGTGTGGATCCATGGCAAGGCCACAGTATGTATCCCTGCTGCATGCATACAGTGGTATCTCTCATGGCTGTACACATCTGCAAATAAATGTAACACACATACCAGAACTCTTTGCATGCTGGCTAATTTTTTTTGTTTCCAAAATATGTTGTCTGCTATTGTTCTAAAAAAAAATCCAGAATTTTCTAAATTTATTTTCAAAACAGTTTGGCTCCAGATGAGACGACGCGTTACGCCGTTATCTGTCGCTAGAATGCAAAGAGTTAAGATAAGGATAGCTTTTATCAGATACTAAATCTCTTATCTTCATCAAACCTTAAGCTATTATGACAACTCATTAGAATTTCCATAGAGTAGTGAAAACTTTGGGTTTGGAGGAGACACAAAGAAGAAGATGTTAGAATTGACTACGGTAATTTAACCCTTTACCCCATAGCTTATTTCTAGTTTTGAAGACATGTGACCACTTAAAGCAAGTTGAACGTAAATCAGAAATCTAAATGACCTTGAACTTTGTTTGTCATGACCCAACTTGTACTTGGCTCTAGAAGTCTCAATCACATGTACATGTAGTTCCTAATGATAAGCGGACATGAGCCCCCCCAGCCGATTTTGCGCGGGCGGACATGAGCCCCCCCCCCCCGCCTGTTTTGCGCGGGCGGACATGAGCCCCCCGAACCACCCTATGATAATATGCATGTTTTATTGTGTAAAATTGTAGATTTAAAACTTCAAAACGTGTTTTTTTTTATCATTTATTCACTTTAAAAGTATATGCTTTTAACCCCAAATATTTGAGAACTTTGATATGTTTGGGAATTATGAGACACAAACAACACCAGGTCCTTTAACTTAAGATTATAAGGACAATGCATTCAATCGATTCTATCAAACTTTCAAGTTTCACTGGCGGTGTTTCTTCAGTAAACAAGAGTCAATTAAACAATTAATTCAAGGTATCATCAAAGTATTGCCGAAAAATTGATTCGCTAATAGACAACGGTTATCCTGTTTTTGTCACCATTGTGTAATCAATTTGACAATAAAATTGTTCACATCTTTCATCATTATCTTTTTCCTCTGAGGTATCATGCTTAAAATTAACCAATTAATAAATATCTTATTATTACTAACAAGCAATGCTAGCTATAAGGCTTCCTTACATGAAAAATCCAAAGTACCCAGACCAGAATTTGAATCTTAAATGATTATTCAAAGGAAAAGCCTGGACATTCTCTGAAGGTATTGCAGGACAAAGGCAATGCTGAAAACTCCCAAAGAAACTTTCTGCATAATTTTTGTTCTACATTAAGCAGTCAACTGTAAACATTTCCCAGGTGGTTTCCTTGGAATGGCTGCACAAGTCTGATTGTTGCTCATTTTTGACAAAACAACTCTCTCTGTCACTTTGTCCGTCTCAGGGCTGCCATTTCTCCGGATTTTTCCGAAATCTTCAGATTTTTATCCATCCAGATGGTAGCTTAAAGCAGGCTGAAAGTAAATCAGAATGGGTTTTTAACGTCGCATTCTGATTTACTTTCAACCTGCTTTAAGTAAAAACACTTGAAAAAAAAGAAAAAATGGAAATCTTAAGATATTTCATAATCAAGTTATGGCAGCCCTGACGTCTGAATTGTCAACTCTTTGCATGCTGGGTAATGTTTCTGTCTGCAACAATTGTTGACTGCTAGTGTTCTAAAATTAAAATTTTCTAAATTCTTTTCAAAACAGGATCAAAGTGTCAAACAGTTTGGATCCTGATGAGACGCCACGTAATGCGGCATCTCATCTGAATCCAAACGGTTTGCAAAGGTAATCATTGAGGGACATATCCACTGCTAGCATGGAAAGAGTTACTACTCTATACGGGATATAAAACATTAAGACGTACAAAACCTTACAACTATCCAATCAAAACTAGTGTTTTATGGCCGAAAGCAGTTACCTTTGATATCTCGTCTAACATAAGAAAACCTACACTATCTTACACAACAGTTTATTAATCAAAACTCTGTTCAACAGAACTTCAAAGACAAATATTCTCCTTTATACCTTTAACCAGTTGGATTTGTTCTCTCTGAATTCAACAAGCAATTTAAACAAAATCACCAACTTAGCCTTAAGCTATAGCCTTAAATCATAAATATCTGTATAACTTATATTTTAGTTTGTAAAAAATAATAAAATGCAAATGCAACTTTTTTTAACTTCAGAAAGAGGGGAAAAGTTTGGTTAGCTGTTTTTTGCTGCCAGCTTAACTCTTTGCATGCGGATATATCTGCCACAGTGATTACCTTTGCAAACAGTTAGGATCCAGATGAGATGCCGCATAATGCGGTGTCTCATCAGGATCCAAACTGTTTGACACTCATACCACGTTTTCAAAAATAATTCAGAAAATTCTATTTTTAGAATAGCAGACGACAAATGTTGCAGACGAAAAATTATCCCGCATGGAAAGTTTTAATGGTTTTAGGCATGTGACCAGTAAAAACAATCCTTGCACAAGCAGGTATGTGTGGTTGTAATTTATGCTCCCGCTCTTCTGATATCAGTATACAGCATATTAATATTTGTCACACGTTATCCAATGTTTCTGATTTAATCGAGTTAACTCTAACCCCATGTGACCTGTCAGTATACTTAAATGGAGAGACATTAATAACTGTCACTGCGAGGTCAAGGGTTGATCTGGCGATATTTGGCAACTTCTATTGTTTTTTTCAACTGAAGCAAATCTCACAATTGGCAAGATAGGAAGATAAATGAGATGGCTATTAATTAGGGAAATTATTAATTGGCTTGTCCATATCGGTATGTCAGGATACAGTAATGTAGGCAAGGGTTGAATACATTTAAACCACAGTAAATTACAGGTGTCTTGCCCTGTTGCATGAATGGTTAAGTACACTGCTTCAGATAAAATGAAGAAAGATAAACATTTCCTCTATTAGGTCTCAATTAACCTACTAATACACCGTTTGATGCCTTTTAATTATTCCTCCACTGAAGAAAATATTTCAATTTTATTCAGCCGTGAATATGTATCATAAGAAATACTTTCTATATTCTAGCCGATGGTAGCTAAAAGCAGGCTGAACGTAAAGCAGAATGCACCTGAAGGCACATTCTGCTTTACTTTCAACCTGCTGTAAGTAGTTACTTGTCTTCAAAACTTACAACATGCTATTGGTAATGGGTTTAACACTATATATTGTGACTACTCATAAGAATCATCATGAAGAGATCATTCTAAAGTCTAAAAGTATGGTTTGGTGAGGACATAAGGATTTCAGTTAATGAGATATTCAACATACAAGTATATTGAGTCAGGGCTCCAGATAAGAGGAAGTTTACTGAACAAATCAAACATTTTCTCACTCATTTCTGCACCAAATCCTATGATGTTACTACTCATTAGAATAGTCTCTTCGAGACAATTCTAATGATAGTAACACCATAGGTTTTAATGCAGAAATAAAGATTTTGTTTTTGAAATACTCCCCTCATCTGGAGATCCGTTTCATTATCTAGTATAAACATATACACCAGTCTACTAGAGGACATAACTTTGAGAAAATATGGAGAGCCAACACTTGAGGGAATGAGAGAAAGACATTGAAAACAAAAATTTAGTATTTACAACTAGACACATACAAAATGAAAATGACTGGAAGGCAAAGTAAAACACTGACAGAGAGAAAATTAACACAGTTATTGTCCCCATGGAGGTTAATATAAACAAGAGGACCATGATCACCCAGAGTTCGCTCACCTATTGAATCTGATAGTCTTACCTTTGGGTTTCACCTAAAACCAAAATCATCCAAGAGCTTAACCCATAACCCAATAAATACGCTTTTTTACACCTTTTGCTTATTCCTCCACTAAAGAAATAGTTCCACTGTATATAGTCATGAATATGCACCAAAACTGATAAGAAATATTTCTATCTCCTAGCATATAAAAGCTTAAAGCAGGTTAAAGGTAAAGCAGAATGTGCTTTAAGGCGCATTCTGCTTTACTTTCAACCTGCTTTAAGTGGTCACCTATCTTCAAAGTAATAAATGGACTATTGGGTAATGGGTTAAAACCATTTATATTTTTTCAAAGTTTGATAAATCAAAGTACTGTAGTACTGCAGGCTCGAACTTTCAGTAGATCTAATACAGAAAGCTAATTATGAAGTTTCTGCATTACCATTGCCATGCATTAAGCAGAAACCTGCATCGCTTAAAGACCCTAAATAATTTTGTAATGTTCATGTCTTATAATGCATCGTCTGCTATGACTACTAGGTGAATGTTTATTACAAGAGAGTAAATACGGTGTTTAAATCACCACAGGTACAGACTCAGGATCCTGAGTTTAACTCAGTGCTCCTAACAGTTTATCTGATAGTGACGTACCCAGCAACTGAAGCTCCGTTAACCTCATGATAGCATATGTAAACCCCGTATGACAGGATTTGTTTGTAGGGGGAGCTAGACTCGCACCAATTTCATTCGTTAGGATTCGATATAGGCTCTCCGAGCCAAAAATCCATTCCACTTTGTAGACACTAGAGTGTTATATTGTCAAATCTTGACTTGATAACTAATAAATGGTCCCATGTCAACCAAATTTTAACTTATCAAAGAACTTGTAGTCAAATAGTTTGTGTGCAAAATCCATTCATAACTGTTGACATTAAAGTGTAAACAATGTTACATGCAGCATTTTGAATGGCAGATAATTCTTGACATATTGCTCTCATTGCACCCATAATAAAAATATACTAAGCATGTTTTGTAATTTTAATCTAATCTAAAATTGGTGTACATTGAAATATGACTTAAGGTGAAGATAACTTTCATTCCAAAAATTATCGTATCGATAAGAAAAGACAGACAGACGGACATATTCCTATATACCCCACAAACTAGTTTGTTGGGGTATGATAACAAATAACATAAAATAGATTTGGTGTAAAGGTGGCGCAACAGAAAAATCGTCTTTCTAACTCTTCATTTTTTAGGTTTTTTTTATTTTTTTTTATAAAAATCTGTGTGGATTCAGTTGGAATTAATGTGCATTCTACTTTACTTTCAGCCTGCTTTAAGCTATTATCTGCTAGGATATGGAAAATATTTCTTATGATACTTAATCATGACTGTATAAAAGTGAACTATTTTCTTCAGTAGATGAAAAATTATATTCATAAATAAGCCTATTTATGGGGAAATGGGTTAACTGAATAGGCAATAGGTTTAAATCAGGTTTATATCACACTCCAGTAGCCAGCCTTCAGTATGTAGAGAGTGGAGCAGAACTGACAGGGTATACATTAATTACTATAACCTCACTGTGTGTGGTTCTGACCGGAAGGGTCTTCAGCATTAACTTGTCATAGTTAGCTCTTGACACTGTAAAGATTTACTCCTAGCTTGGTGAACTGTAAAATAAACCAGCCGTGTAAATGTTTAACCCATTACACCATAGATACACCTTTTTACTTTAATTTATTCCTCTACTGAAGAAAATAGTTCCCCTTTATACAGTTTTGAAAATGTATCATAAGAAATATTTTCTCTAATCTAGTAGATGATAGCCTAAAGCAGACTGAAAGTAAAGCAGAATGTGCCTTTTAAAAAGCACATTCTGCTTTACTTTCAGCTTGCTTTAAGTGGTCACCTGTCTCCAAATGTAGAAAGAGACTATTAGGTAAGAGTGATCACCTATCTGAGATACGAGAAGTATAAGCTATGGGGTAATGGGTTAAGAGTTTTACCTTTGGTCATATGTATTGGGCAGGTAAAGATCTCCTCAGGGGCTGGGCTGTCGTGGAACTGTGGTGTGGCTAGAGCTAGCTCCAGCTCTACTGTCTCATATACATACAACAATACCTCATCTGGGACATGGTAGTCACAGGCCTCTTCTGTAGTGCTTCGGAATGAGGACTCGGACTGCAAAAACACAGTTACCCTTTGCATGGAGGCTATTAGTATCAGGGCTCCAGATAAGAGGGAGTAATTAAGTGAACAAATCCAACATTTTCTCACTCATTTCAGCACCAAATCCTATGGTGTTATTTCTCATTAGAATCATCTCTTTGAGACGATTTTAATGAGTAGCGACACCATAGGGGTTTACGCAGAAATAAAGATTTTAATTTTTTTTTAAAAACTCCCCTCATCTGGAGCCCTGAGTATTGAAGACGTTTGATTAGGTTCCACCTAGGGCTGTGTATCTTGAGTCAGGTGACGGTATGATACGTATTGCGATACTGACATGCGATTCTCGATACGTATCCCGATTATTTTGATATATAACAAGTCTCAGTTTAAAAGATAAATTTGGATTTCCCCCCTTTGTTAGCATAATTGAAGCATGCAAAGACCTGTGACAGATCAGGATATTGATGCTATAAAAAGATAAAGATATTATAACAAATGTCCAGTTCAAACAAGCAAACAACGGTGCTGTGTAAAAATGTGTTCAAACTGTTCGACATTGGCCTGCGTTAGAAAAGCGTTCACTGGTAATGACCCAGTTCGGTCTCACATTTCCTCGCAGTTACTTACCCAAGGCCAAGTCAAACTTTGAAGTGTTTTTTTAAGTCACGCATTTTAAACAAGAGACCCAGAGGGTCTAATTTCGCTCACCTGAGGACATTGTACCATAGAATCTGACTGGGCAAGACAACATTTTGATATAGCTATGACCCCGGTGCCATAATTTGATCTTGGTAGAGGACCACAATGCGAAGCTACATGTCAGATATTAAGAAAACTTTTTAAGGTTTTCCTATATAAACTGATAAGCCCCTGGGTGGGGCCAATTTTGGCCCAGGTGTCATAATTTGAACACACTTGGTAAGGAACCACAAGGCAAAGCTATATGTCAAATATTAAAGATCTGGGCCTTACAGTTTCAGAGTAAAATATTCTTAAAGGTTTTCCTATAATATATGTCTATGTAAAATTGATAAGCCCAGGGGCGGGGCCAAATTTGATCAAGGGGTCATAATTTGAACAATCTTGGTAGAGTACCATAGGGCAAAGCTACATGTCAAATATAAATGATCTTGGACTTAACAGTTTCAGAGAAGAAGATTTTTAATGGTTTTCCTATGAAAAACTAATAGGCCTGAGGGCGTGGTAATTTTTGGCCCGGGGTCATAATTTGAACAGTCTTGGTAGAGGACCACAAGGCAAAGCTATATGTCAAATATTAAAGATCTAGGCCATACAGTTTAAGAGAAGAAGATTTTTAAAGGTTTTCCTATATAAGTCTATGTAAAACTGATAAGCCCCGGGGCGGGGCCAATTTTGTCCCAGGGGTCATAATTTGAACAACTTTGGTAGAGGACCTTAAGGCAAAGCTACATGTCAAATATAAATGATCTAGGCCTTACAGTATCAGAGAAGAAGATTTTTAAAGGTTTTCCTATGAAAAACTGATTAGCCCGAGGGCGGGGCCATTTTTGGCCCGGGGGTCATAATTTGAACAATCTTCGTAGAGGACCACAAGGCAAAGCTATATGTCAAATATTAAAGATCTGGGCCTTACAGTTTCAGAGAAGAAGATTTTTAAAGGTTTTCCTATATAAATCTATGTAAAACTGATAAGCCCCGGGGCGGGGCCAATTTTGACCCGGGGGTCATAATTTGAACAAACTTGGTAGAGGACCATAAGACAAAGCTACATGTCAAATATTAATGATCTAGGCCATACAGTCTCAGAGAAGAAGATTTTTAAAGGTTTTCCTAAGAAAAACTGATAAGCCCTAGGGCGGGGGCCATTTTTGGCCCCCAGGGTCAAAATTTGAACAATCTTGCTAGAAGATCATTAGGTAATGATACATACCAATATCAAAGGTCTGGGCCTTTGGGTTTCTGAGAAGATTTTTTAAGATTTTCTTATGCATTAAAAGTTGTCTATACGGTCATGTTAGAAAATCTGGTCCCACAGCAAGGGGAATAACTCTAGCCAAAAAATTTGAACACTTATTTGTTCCCCCTTGCCACTGATGCTTCTGACAAAGTTTGGTTGAAATCGGGTCAGTGGTTTCTGAGGAGATGTTGTTTGAAAATGTGGACGTACGACGGATGCCAGACACCGGACGGAATAGAACACAATAGCTCATCCTGAGCCTTCGGCTAAAAAAAAGCATCATTTTGTTCCAGGTAAGAATCCTGTACAGTTCGCCACTGTTGTTTCATTTTTCCACGGAGTAGATCTATTACTCTGCGGTTTTCGCATCAAAATGAAACTCGGGGAAATACTCATACTAAAATTAGTAACTATCCCACAGTAACAAGAATCAGGGCTGGGAGTCATGTGATTAGAAATGATAGAGACCGTGGAAAAAATGGCGGCTGCCCTCGCTTGAAGGTGGTTTAAACCAGTGAGTATCCTTTCATACAACCGTTTCGTGCTCGAAATATAGCGCAAAGTACCTGCTTTACCAACCGATTTTCTCTGCCGCTTGGTGTAATGGTGTCAGATAAACGGATTCTTCAAACACTCGATCACAGTGTTCGGACCCAGCCGATCGCAGTTGGATAGTTTCCACGAACATTTGAAGAATTTAGGTCTAAACCCCTTCAATTCGCTTTAAATCGCTTGATTTGATCAAAAACGGTTGCAGAAAGAATATACAATCGCAGATAAACACTTTCACAATGTTTTGCACAGCACTCTTGCAAATTTCTGGCAACAATTACGAAATGGATAGGGACCAGGTACAGGGAAAACTTGGATAGGGCGCAGGAGCAATTTGAGGAACGGGCTGTGCACATTTCTTTTTGCAGCAATAAAAAGCGAAGGCTCACACTCTGGCGGAAATATTCAGCCATGTAAGTATTAGTAGGTATAAGACAGTAGACAGGTGGTTATTTCTCGACTAACTTGAGCGTACAGGGTGATTCCTGGATGCCTGATAGAGTCCTACTACATTTACATTTGCTCCTTTCATAGAAAGCATTAATTACTTGATGAGGCTTTTCATATTTTCTTTTGGGATATTTTTCCCACTGCATGTTGGTTGTTTTGATGGTTAATTTGCGTATCACTTAACAAATTGGATCATAACCATTTTACAATAACAATAAACACATTGTAGTCTGGAATGTAAATGTATTTCACGGGGCTGCACAGTTTTAAAGAAAGATTTACTCGTTCAGCCCTGAAAAATTCAAGAAAAATTTGACACCTCAAACATATTAATTGGCTAAAATGTCAAAAGTCATGAGGATGTATATTAAAATATTGATTGAACATTAATTTCAAGCAAATATATGATATCATATTTATGCTCAGAGCCAACAAATGCAAAATCTAACAAGAGCCGTATACGGCCCTAAATCGCTCACCTGGAACCGTTGATGTAAATGTAACATATCTTGAAGAGCTAAGAAATTATGACAATAGGAGTGTGCCAATTGCTGATTAGATGATGCTGAGTGCAAAATATCTAAGCTCAGGGTACTGTGGTTTCAGAGAAGAAGATTTTTTAAGTTTTAATCGAAAAAATCTATTTTTAGCTCCTGTGACCTAGATATGCAACGGACCGGAACCATTTGAACAATATTGGTAAAGTACCTCTAGAAGTTACACCATGCCAAATATCAAAGCTCTAGCTATTTTAGTTTCAGAGAAGAAGAAGTTTGAAGAATTCACAATATAACTCTATGTAAATTTGTGACCCCCGGGGCGGGGTCATTTTTTACCCCAGGGACATAATTTGAACAATCTTGATAGAGGACCTGTAGATGATGCTTTGTGCAAAATATCTTAGCTCAGGGTACTGTGGTTTCAGAGAAGAAGATTTTTTTATTGAAGCGATCTATTTTTAGCTCCTGTGACCTAGATATGCAACGGATCGGAAATATTTGAACAACTTTCAAAGCGGACTATATAAGGATCATTCCTGCCAAGTTTGGTTAAAATCCATCCCAGTAGTTTAGGAGGAGATGTCGTTTAAAGAAATTGTTGACGACGGACGAACGAACGACGACGGACACAGGACGATCAAAATAGTGCCAGGTGAGCTAAACAAGGGCCACCATGGCCCTAAATCGCTCACCTGGTTCACCATATAAAACTTGACCTATAGACTCACAATAAACCTCTAGAGTGTAAACAAGAATTTTCTATGCTTTGACCTAGTGACCTAGATTTTGACCAGACAGAATCCACGTTTGATTTTGACCTAGATTCCATGTATGCAAACATTCTGAAAATATTTCATTCAGATCTAATGAGATTTGTAGCCTCTAGAGGGTTAACACTGTTTTTCTTTGATTTGACGTAGTGACCCAGTTTCTGACCAGACATGATCCATATTTATACTTGACCTAGATATCAATTAGGCAAACATTCAGACCAGGTTGCATTAAAATCCAATGAAATTTGTAGTCTCTAGAGAAATCACAATGTTTGTCTATAATTTGACCTAGTGACCTAGTTTTTGACCGGACATGACCCACATTCACAATTGACCTGGATATCAATGGGGAAAACATTTTGACAAAGTTTCATGAAGATCGGATGAGATTTGTAGCTTCTAGAGTGTTTACAAGGTTTTCTTATGATTTGACCTAGTGACCTAGTTTATGACCCGACATGACTCATATTCGAACTTGACCTAGATATCAATTAGGCAAACATTCTGACCAAGTAACATAATAATCCAATGAGATTTGTAGCCTCTAGAGTGTTCACAAGGTTTTTCGATGATTTGACCTAGTGACCTAGTTTTTGACCGGACATGACCCATATTTGAACTTGACCTAGATATTAATTAGGCAAACATTTTGATGAAGTTTCATTAAGATCCAATGAGATTTGTAGCCTCTAGAGTGTTCACAAGGTTTTTCTATAATTTGACCTAGTGACCTAGTTTTTGACACGACATGACCCACATTCGAACTTGACCTTTATTTCGTCAAGACAAACATTGTCATCAAGTTTCATGAAGATCGGATGAAATTTGTAGCCGCTAGAGTGTTCACAACCAATTGTGGACGGACGGACAGACAGACGACGGACATCCAGCGATCCTAAAAGCTCACCTTGGCACTTCGTGCCAGGTGAGCTAAAAAGTAGATGACGATCAAAAAGGCGGAAATTTTAGGCAGTTTCTTTGCCACAGTTTTCACGAATGAACCGGATGAGGAAATACCAGAAATCAAACCCATAGAAAATGTAGATAAAGTGAAAGCTTTAATGAGAGCACCGCAAACGGGTGCTGGACGCTCGACTTTCATATACTTGAGACGGCTACATTTTTCAAACTTAAAGAATGTGTATGGGTGTTTAATGCCCTATTGATCATAGAAGTGTGTAAGCAATAACAACTTAAACATACTTGGACAGTCTACATTCCATTTAAAGTAAACTATAAGTCAAAAGAAGGACAATAGCTTTGCCTGCTTTACCTGCCTTGTTGTAATGAGTTGCCCTTTTGAAACTAAACAAGTATTCAAATATATTGGAAGTTTGAAATTAATAACTTTCTACAGTTACTGAATAATTTCATATACAAATTCTGAGTCAAACAAGGGCAATAACTCTGCAATGATAAATTCCATGGTTGTATGCTTTGTTGAAAGGTGATGCCCTTTTGAAACTGAACAAGTATTCAAAGTTTCAAGTTAATACCTATGGTAATTATTGAGATATCTAATTAAATTCTAAAAAGTCAAAACAAGGGCAATTACTCTGGAATCACAAAAGCCAGGGTTACCTGCCTTCTTGTAATGAGTTGTCATTTTGATACTTAAAAAGTATTTAAAGTTTCAAGTAAATATTGAAATATTGAAAAATTAAATTTTTTACAAGTTTTATGTAAATAAAAACAAGGGCAATAACTCTGGAATGTCACCTTTCTTGTCTGAATGAGTTGCCCTTTTGATATAACACAAGTATTTAAAGTTTCAAGTTAATACCTTTGACAGTTATTAAGATATTTCAATTTACAAGTTTTAAGTAAATAAATCAAGGGCAATTACTCCGGAATTACAAATCACAGAGTAACCTACCTTGTTGTAATGAGTTGTCCTTTTAATACTTAACAAGTATTCAAAGTTTCAAGAAAATATCTTTCATAGGTATTTAGATATGTTAATTTACAATTTTTAAGTAAATAAAACAAGGGCAATAACTCTAAAATGACAAATCCCAGGGTCACCTGCCTTGTTGTTATGAGTTGCCCTTTTGATACTGAACAAGTATTCCAAGGTTCAAATGGAAATCTTTGATAGTTATTGAGAAATCAACTCTTACAAAAACCTTAAGCAAAAAACTTAAGCGACGCAGACGCTGACGCAGCCGACAGGGTGACGACAATAGCTCGACTTTTCGAAAAAGTCGAGCTAAAAATAATGGATGAGAGAATATTGGATGCACTTGCAAATCTAAAACTAAACAAATCCTCAGGCATGGATGGATTCCATCCAAAATTTCTCAAAGAAATAAGAGAGGAACTGACAAAACCACTTGGTATCATTTTTTAAACGATCACTGAGAGATAGGAAAGTCCCAAATGAGTGGAAAGAAGCTAGACTTAGCGCTATTTATAAAAAAAAAAGATAACAAAGGGTTAGCTAGTACCTATCGTCCAGTTAGTCTAACATCAGTAATAGGTAAAATTATGGAAAGATTAGTAAGAGACTATCTCATTGAACATTTCAAAGAAAATAAGTTATTCACCAATAAACAGTTCGGTTTCATATCAGGCAGGTCAACTGCGTTGCAGTTAATCAAAGTCCTCGACGAAAGGACTGAGGTCCTAGACAGAGAGGAGGGGGTGAATTGTATTTATATGGACTATCAAAAAGCATTTGACACAGTCCCACATAAAAGACTGATGAAGAAGTTGAAGTCATATGATGTTGATCCTATCACTGTAGAATGGATTGGAAACAGCAAGTAAGCGTCAACGGGGCCAACTCTCGATGGCACAATGTTACCTCTGAGATACCCCGAAGATAAGTTATTGGACCAGTCCTTTTTGTCATTTTCATAAATGACCTACCAGACCTAGTTTATTCGACAGTGTACCTCTTTGCTGACGACACCAACATCTACAGGAGGGTCAAGGATGAAAATGACAGACTAGCGCTACAGAAAGACCTTGAAAAATTAACCCAATGGAGTGAAACTTGGCTCTTAAAACTCCACCCGGAGAAGTGCAAGTTTATGCATATTGGTAAAATCGAACCACCAGATAACTTCAATTATAAGCTAGTTGGGCATGAACTTGACCGCATAAACTACGAAAATGATATAGGAGTCATAATTGATGATAGGCTGATCGAGTTTTGAAAAACATATCTGCGTAAAAGTGAAGAAAGCAAGCTCAATGTCTGTAATCATAAGAAGATCATTTCAACATTTGAACCAGAAAACGGCTGATTCGTCCGTTCACGATTTCGATTCACCGGTGCACTGTTGAATCGTTACAGCCCTTGTTCCACCAAATGATAGGCTTGATCACATTCTTAGTCTCTGTCATTCTTATAGTATCAATGTTTTCAGTTCTACAAGAAAGAGTCAAAATGTTCCACAACAAATGCAGCCTGTTTCTGATTTTGAAGACATCTTAAAGCCTTAAGGCGCATTCTGCTTTACTTTCAGTCTGCTTCAAAGGATAACTGCTTGCACTGTTGTCATGGTGAACCAAAATAACTGTTTCTAAAAACAAGGCTCTGTCAAGACAAAGGTTTATAAATTTAATTTTTTTAAATACTCAGATTTAAAATGTTCAAGATTCCAAAATAAAATTGTACAAAAGATTATACAAGAGACAATCTAAGAGTCTGAACTGCCAGCTTACTCCATTGTATCAGAAGTCCTAATGTAGGTTAGACACTAAAGTAGATAGGACAACAAAACTGTCAATCACTTACCAATAGAGTGGTTTCTTCAGGATCTCTGGGTAGAAGGAGACAGTGGTGAAGGCGGCCTTCATTCGTTGTTATGACAACCACAGTGGGTGTGGTCTGTAGACACAGTATTGCGCAGGCGTCTGTGCCATAATTGTCTTCCGCAGGTGGATGCATCAACAGAGGGCCTTGGACTGGAAGTTTGACTGGCCTGTAACCATAACAACAGAACTTTCCAAAAAATTTTTACATCATCATAAATCTTTTTGTGTGGTCTACATACCATTATATTAATGGACATCAAGAGCCCTAACTCTAGCAGCCAGAAGGGGAAATCAAAGATAACAAAGTTCACCTCCTGCAAATTTTTAAAGGATATACAAGACTTTAATGCAAAACCTTAACTTTGACCCTAGAGATCAAGGTCCTAAACTGCAGTTGGACATAGCCTACTCATTAAGGCGCCTCAGCATAAGAAGATTGATCCTAGGTGCAGTCGTTTGCAAAGAACAGACTAATGCAAAACCTTAAAGTTGACCTAGAGATTAAGGTCAAAGGTCAAGGCCACCAAACTGCAATGCATCCTGGTCTTCTTATTGAGGCACATCAGCATATGTAGTTTGGTGATGGTAGGTGCAGATGTTTGCTAAGAGCAGACTTTAACGCAAAACCTTAATGTTGACCCTGGAGGTCAAGGTCACTAAACTGCAGTGTATCTTGGTCTACTAATTGAGGCGCATCAGCATATGTGGATTCCTGATTGTAGGTTCAGTCGTTTGCTTAGGACAGACTTAAACGCAAAACCTTAACGATGACCCTAGAGATCAAGGTCAATGCCACCAAGCTGCAGTGAATCTTGGTCTTCTTATTGAGACCATCAGCATATGAAGTATCGTGGCTGTAGGTGCAGTCCTTTGCTCAGTACAGACTTTATTGCAAAACCTTAACGTTGACCCTAGAGGTCAAGGTCAAAGCCACCAAGCTGTGGTGCATCCTGGTCTACTCATTGAGGCCTATCAGCATATGAAGCTTTGTGACCGTAGGCTTTTGTGAGACATGGCCCAAGTTGTACAGATCTAAAGAGCTTCTTGAATTGAGTATACGCGCCAAATATGAAGTTTCTACCACATCTAGTTCTGACGTCATGGACAAGGTTAAAGTTGTTGACAGACAGACAGACAGACATTATCAAAAGTAGTATGCCCAGACTAAGTCGTACAGGGGCATAAAAATAAACTACATGTACCTTGTAGAAATATCTGTGTAGGCCACTACAACATCGCCATTGCCGCGGACACAGTACACTGGCCACACCAATTTGGACTCCTGCTGTCTATCTGCTTTCCCTTTCTTCTTTAGTTCTATAGGTGAGCCAAAGTCAAAGGCAACAATGCTGTCTCCAAGAGCTGAACTTATGGTGGGCCGTGACAAAGACATTCCAAATGAAGGCTCACTGTCTGTTAGGTATATTTTCTGTAATGCCACCTCGGGTTCACCATAGGTATATATGCTACAAGTTAGAAAACAAATTCACAGACACTTACTAACTAATGCTAAACTGAAAACAAGAGAAAGAATGCATGAGTCAAGTGAAAATAAACAAGAGTAAATAATTTTCAAAGCCACTAGTAGAACTGTTGTTATTGTTGTTGTTGAAATAGAGTTTTAAGCCACTTTAACAGTTTTTCGGTCATATTGCGACTCCAGGAGACAAGTTTCCAAATCAGCACCTAATTTACATCGATCTAAAAATATGAGGCATGGATCTAGGAATATTTAACCCTTATCAGAATGCCAGAGTTATAAATATTCTGATTTTTAACCTTTTCAGTTCTTGGACTGACGCACATATACATCATTTATGATGGATTTCTCCATCAATCCAAATCACTGAAAAGGTTACACGTTTTGGCAGCCTTCCATTGTATCATGCCAGGCTATAGCAGTGGTCCCTATTCTTTTCTGCCGGTTGACTCAGCTGGCATGCCCCAGGACCACATGGAGGATAACTAGAATCGTGGCATAGCAACAATTCTAATAAGTTGTCACATCATAGGAGACAAGGATTTTAATTGTTGAACTACTCACCTTATGTGACAGTGTTGTATGAACCCATTACCCCATAGACTGTTTCTAGAATCGAAAAAAGTCGACCGCTTAAAGCAGGTTGAAAGTAAAGCAGAATGCGCCTTAAGGCGCATTCTGCTTTACTCTCAGCCTGCTTTAAGCTATTATCTGCAAGAATAAAGAAAATATTTCTTAAGGTTTTTTATTTGTGACAGACTAAATTTGAACTATTTTCTTCAGTAGAGGACTTATTTAAAGGTGTAAAAAGGTGTTTTTATGAGGTAATGGGTTAAGATTTATCTTACCTTAGAATGTTGTCTGAGGTGAGGAATACTAGATGAGTGTCTGTAGCACTGGCTGGATGCCATCTCACCATTAACAACTTGATCCCCTTGTGGCCAGAGAAGTAGTGTTCAGCCACATTCATACTCCTGCAAGGTAATTGCACATTGGATTCATTAAAGATACAGGATTCACTTTGATGATTACCAGCTTGATCCCTAAAAACAACCTTATGATCATCAGCGTACCCAGAGGTCAGGGGCCTGTTTCATAAAACTTTGTATGACAAATATTGTCGTAAGTCAGATTATAAAAGTCTCAATTATTATTTATTTCTCCATCTAATCCTGTCTTGACAGGATAAGATAGAGAAATCAGAAATTAAATGTATTTTTAAGTTTTGACTTATGACCATTTTTTTCATACAAAGTTTTATGAAACAGGCCCCTGCTGAATAACTCTATTAAGGGCAGCAATATATTTCCTAATTTCCTAGGACTGGCCCTAAAGGTTTGAGATTATCTTGTATAGCTTTTTGACGTTAGCCTCTGCTCCAGTAATCATCTCCTGAAACTGCAGCAGTATACGAGTCTCTAACACTTTCGTAAACGTCCTTCATTATGCCAGTTTTGTCTTTTATACAAACTTTTTTATATACAGTTTGTTGTTGTTGGTTTTTTTTGTCAACACAATTTCTTACATCATGTAGAGTAGGGAAAATGTTATTCTGTCCCAATAAACAGGTTTAAACCTTTATTTCCATTGCAAACAGTTTGGAACCAGATCAGAAGCCGAGGAAAATGTAATACTATCAAATGCAGGTTATCACTGACCCGGTGCATTTCAGTTTATATCAAAGTTTTTCATTGGCCAATGGAAAACACACCTTCATGTAGATAGTGTGTCCGGCTTTCAATAGCCAGTGAAAACCATTGTTATAACTCATAGGAACTCAAAATCATAGAGAACGACAGTAAAATTTAGCATATGTACTTAAACAAGAGTTGTCAGAGAGACAACAAAGCTCGCCATCGGCACATTTAGAAACTTAAAAGCACACTCAAGGTCACCGAGGTCAACCTTTTTGCCTGCATGGAAAGCTTTTGTCCATATACACATGAAAATCAAATACATGTATGAAGTTACACCTCAGGGGACATAGGAAATATAAGCATTTTTTTTAAACCTAAACACAGATTTAGAAACCTTAACCCTGGATCTAAGTTCAAGGTCAAGGTCACAGGGGTCCAAATTTTTCTGTGCATGGAAAGGTCATTTCCATATACACACACATACCAACTATGAAAGCAATACCTTAAGGGACATAGAAGTTATAGGCATTTTTTGAAACCTAACTACAGATTTCGAAACCTAAACACGGGCCCTTAGTTCAAGGTCACAGGGGTCCAAATTTTTCTGTGCATGGAAAGGTCTTGTCCATATACACACACATACCAACTATGAAAGCAATACCTCAAGGGACATAGAAGTTATAGGCATTTTTCAAAACTTAAACACAGATTTCGAAACCTAAACGCGGGCCCTAAGTTCAAGGTCAAGATCACAGGGGTCCAAATTTTTCTGTGCATGGAAAGGTCATTTCCATATACACACACATACCAACTATGAAAGCAATACCTCAAGGGACATAGAAGTTATAGGCATTTTTCGAAACTTAAACACAGATTTCGAAACCTAAACGCGGGCCCTAAGTTCAAGGTCAAGGTCACAGGGGTCCAAATTTTTCTGTGCATGGAAAGGGCCTGTCCATATACACACACATACCAACTATAAAAACAATACCTCAAGGGACATAGAAGTTATAGACAGTTTCTTAAAATTGTTTACGCCGTTGCCGACGACAACAACGACGACTACACCGGGGGTATTGCAATAGCTCGTCATGTACTTCGTACAGGCAAGCTAAAAACACTATTTTAATAATGGAGACTGCATTATGAATTGGACATAGCAATTGCTTTCAATGTTAAAGTTTTTGTGTTATTCATTTCCATCAGCAAGAGATGAACTAAATGCTTAGTCATGATTTTAAACACAAGAATCGATGTCACCTATGTGATTTCCTGGGACATATAGTAGGAAATATTCCTTGTAGTATCCCATAAATACGCCTTAATTTATCCCTTCGAGGCTCCATTAAAGAAAATAGTTCCAATTTATACAGTTGTGAAATTTAACATTAGAAATAATTTCTCTATTCTAGCAGCTGGTAGCTTAAAGTAGGCTGAAAGTAAAGCAGAATGTGCCGTAAGGCACATTCTGCTTTACTTTCAACCTGCTTTAAGTGGTAACTTATCTTCAATACTAGAAACAGGCAATGGGTTAAACACCAAAAGTGTTTGCTCACTTGCATGACACTGCATCCCTGCCTCCTTGAAACTCTGCAAACTTGCCCCACTTTTGTGGCAGCTCTATCACTGTGATACCTAGCTGGCCCCATAGAGCCAAATGTGTCCTTGCCAAGTTCCATTCTAGCCATTCAACAACATATCTAGGGCTATCAGTGCATCGTAAAACCTGCAAAATAATTGAGGAATATACTTTCAGCTGCTAGGGTTTACAATTAGTCCGCCACCAAAATCTAGGGTTAGGGTAAACTTTAGAATCTGTCCGCAGGTCTTTTTCGGTATTTTCATAGAAATTAACTGGCGATCTCTTGTGACATTAACCTGGCCATTTATTGTGACATTAAACTGGCCATTTCAGGTATTTCTGGCCATGAAAAACTAGAACTAGAACGGCTATCACTAAAGGTGATAAATACCCCCCACTATACAGCACTCAGTCACACTCAGCAGACGTTTTCAATAAGGTTTTACAATAAGGTGAAAGGTGTAAGCCAAGGTCAAAATGACTTAAAAATGGTATATGACACTCTGCAACTCCAGAGTAACATTTATGCCAAGTATAAAGTAAATCAGGTTGAGCGTAAAGGAGGAGTTCGCTGTATAAGATTTTGCCTGCCAATATTAAGACCAATTTCAGGGCCAAAGGTCAAGGTCACAGAGATTTGAAATTTGTGTCTTGCACATCTACTACTACTGAGTAACATTTATGCCAAGTATCAAGTGAATCAGGTTGAAAGTGAAGGAGGAGTTCAAAGTACAAGATTTTGCCTGCCAATTTCAAGACCAATTTCAAGGCCAAAGGTCAAGGTCACAGAGACCTGAAATGTGTGTCTTGCACATATACTACTCAGTCTCCTGAGTAACATTTATGCCAAGGATCAAGTGAATCAGGTTGAAATTGAAGGAGTTCAAAGTACAAGATTTTGCCTGCCAATTTCAAGACCAATTTCAAGGCCAAAGGTCAAGGTCACAGAGACCTGAAATTTGTGTCTTACACATCTACTACTCCTGAGTAACATTTATGTCAAGTATCATGTGAATCAGGTTGAGCATAAAGGAGGAGTTCGCTGTATAAGATTTTGCCTGCCAATATTAAGACCAATTTCAGGGCCAAAGGTCAAGGTCATAGAGATTTGAAATTTGTGTCTTGCACGTCTACTACTCCTGAGTAACATTTATGCCAAGTATCAAGTGAATCAGGTTGAAAGTGAAGGAGGAGTTCAAAGTACAAGATTTTGCCTGCCAATTTCAAGACCAAATGTCAAGGTCACAGAGACCTGAAATTTGTGTCTTGCACATATACTACTCCTGAGTAACATTTATGCCAAGGATCAAGTGAATCAGGTTGAAATTGAAGGAGTTCAAAGTACAAGATTTTGCCTGCCAATTTCAAGGCCAAAGGTCAAGGTCACAGAGACCTGAAATTTGTGTCTTACACATCTACTACTCCTGAGTAACATTTATGTCAAGTATCATGTGAATCAAATTGAAAGTGAAGGAGGAGTTGAAAGTACAAGATTTTGCCTGCCAATTTTAAGACCAATTTCAAAGCCAAAGGTCAAGGTTTAAAATGTGTGGCTAACTCTTGCACATCTTCTACTCCTGAGTAACATTTATGCCAAGGATCAAGTGAATCAGGTTGAAATTGAGAGAGAAGTCAAAGTACAAGATTTTGCCTGCCAATTTCAAGACCAATTTGAAGGACAAAGGTCAAGGTCATAGAGACCTGAAATATGTGTCTTGCACATCTACTACTCCTGATTAACATTTATGCCAAGTATCAAGTGAATCAGGTTGAAAGCGAAGGAGGAGTTCAAAGTACAAGATTTTGCCTGCCAATTTCAAGGCCAAAGGTCAAGGTCAAGGTCACAGAGACCTGAAATTTGTGCCTGAGTAACATTTATGCCAAGTATCAATTGAATCAGGTTGAAACTGAAGGAGGAGTTGAAAGTACAAGATTCTGCAGACACTGACAGACCGACCGACCGATCAACGGCCGACCGACAGGCTGATTCCTGTATACACCCCCTCAAACTCTGTTTGTGGGGGTATAATGACATCTTTGGTTGCGGACTAATTGTAAAATTGATCCCTATCAGCTATAAGGCAACCATTAAACAATGAAATGATGGCATAGAGAAAGGTACAAGTATTTAGAAAAATTACTACAAAGGAAAATAATGTCCAGCATAGGTATAAAGTTATAAACAGCTGTGAATTTTCTGGCATATCTTTGAGTTAGGGTAACCATGGGAAATCTATGGCCGGGTACCCAGGTGAAGGCTGAGAGCGTCAGAAACTATTGGGATGTACAAAACTACCAAATGCTGTAGATGTGGCCACATGCCTTGTATGAGAGGTGGCGCAACAAGAGGACAGGCAGTAGCTCCTTGAAATTCTTCCAGGCAGACTTAACACGAGCCGTTGTTGCGAGGTCACAGCCACCACCTGCAGACAGCATGTCCCCAAGGTAACAAGAGGAGGAAACTACCTCCAGATTGTCTTGGCCAACTTGGACCTCTCTCTGTGCCCTGCAGTCAATGGGGCGAGCTGTTCCCAGGCAGAGGGAACATCTAAAGTCAGGATTATCCACCAGCCTGATCCTGAGACCACTGCATTTCTTGTGGACCTAGTGTTTGCAACCATTACAAAAGATGCTGTTTCTGCCCACACATGTGCAACAGAAGGCACAATGGTACTTGCCAACACTCTGTAGGAGGTCCATGCCACAGATTGTCTTGCCAGCATGCACTCCTTTCCTTTCCAAACCAGAGGTCTCCTGACACATTCCTCAAGTGACTCTGTGAATGATCACTAGGTCATCTGCATAGAGATCTTCCCTGGGGACGCCTGTCCGGAACTCACGCGAGAGGGCTTCCAGTACAATAATGAAGAGCAGTGGGTTGAGTACAGAGCCCTGATGCACACCAACTTTCACTTCAAACTCATTGCTGTAACCCTCGCAAACATGAACACAGCTACGCACATTTGCGTATTCCTTGAACCAGATGGACAATTCATTCTTCCACATCAACTTTTCTCATGGCCCACCAGATGGCTTTCAGAGGGACCCGATCATTTAAAGGACTTCTCTAAATTTACAAAGTCCATGTAAATCTTCTTATGCTTGAATTTACCAGAAAAAGCGGTGCAAATTTAGCACATGGCTTGGAGTTCTCGGCCAATCAGATGCATTATAAACCGTTGACTATATTGTTTAGATGATGCTATATGTCAAATATCTAAGATCAGGGTACTATGGTTTTAGACAAGAAGATTTTTTTAAGTTTCCATTGAAAAAATCTATTTTTAGCTCATGTGACCTACATTTGCAACAGACTGGAACCATTTGAACGAAAATGGTAGAGGGCATCTAGAAGTGTCTGTCACCATGCCAAATATCAAAGCTCTGGCCATATTGGCTTCAGAGGAGAAGAAGTTTGAAAATTTCACTATATAACTCTTATGTAAAACTGTGACCCCCAGGGCTGGGCCAATTTTGACCCCAGAGGCATAATTTGAACAGATTTGATAGAGGACCTGTAGGCGATGCTATGTGCCAAATATCTAAGCTCTGGTCCTTGTAGTTTCAGACAAAAAGATTTTTTAAGTTTTCATTGAAAAAAATCTATTTTTAGCTCCTGTGATCTAGTTATGCAACCGACCAGAACCATTTGAACAATTTTGGTATAGGACATCTAGAAGTGTCACCATGCCAAATATCAAAGCTCTGGCCACATTAGTTTCAGAGAAGAAGACGTTTGAAAATTTCACTATCTAACTCTATGTAAAACTGTGACCCCCGGGGCGGGGCCAATTTTGACCCCAGGGGCATTATTTAAGCTCTGGCCCTTGCAGTTTTTGACAAGAAGATTTTTAAAGATTTCCTTATTTTTTTCACTTTGGTTGCCATGGCAACCAGAGTTCTGCATTGTTTTTAATTCTTTGAACAAATTTAAAAGAGTTTGACCCAAGGAACATTTCTGTAAAGTTTGGTTGAATTCTGTCAAGCGGTATAGGAGAAGATGTCATTTGAAGCAATTGTTAACGATGACGCACGACGCCGGACACAGGGCCATCCCAATAGCTCACCTTGAGCCTTTGGCTCAGGTGAGCTAAAAAGCAGCTGAGATCAAAGGGGAACTGCACACACTTGGCAACGTTATATTTCATTTTTAAATGTACAGTGCTGAGACCTAGGTTTCCAAGACAACTGCTAGCCTAATGTAATATGCTAACATATCGTGCTTCAATAAGCTATATTTGTGTTGGAGTTAAAGCATGCTTAATGTCTCAAACTTCACATTGAAATACATTTTCAATTTTTGTAAAAAAAATCCAAAAAAAAATAATCGTCTAGAGTAGAAACGATAAGCAGAAACGAAGGGTCAAGATTGTCAGTTCTTATTTTCCTTGAGCCCAAGCCAGTGCTAAATATTATATTTTAGCCAATGGTTGAGCACGACAAAACGACATAGTTATCAGGGCGGGGCCATGCCCCCTCAAACTTAGTATATATATAAACTTATCTAGGTCTCTGATATCGTTTTGTCGCGCTGCTCGCGCACATCCATGGTCCAACCGAGTACATAGAAAAACGCTCCATCATAAAGATAAGCAAAAACTTACAAAATCGTAGAGTGACGAAAACATAAGTATGTTAGTAAAATGGTAACCGGGCAGTTTTCTCCCCCAAATAATTTTCCACCCTGGACGTTTTCAACATCGTTTTGACAGCTGTGCTCATAATCATATACTTTCTTCCAATATTAGGCTTTGCCCGCTTCTTATTTCCTTTTTACAATAAAAAGCAAAATTTTACTTGACATTTGAGATAGGTGCACGGTTTCTCTTTCACGTTATCAAAGTAGTCATCAGCGGCGTAGCCAGGCTTGAACGAATGTTACGCACATCAGGGGGAGGGTGCGGGAGGAAATTAGAAAAAAGGAAATTAGAAGTAAAACGGTGAGCTCTGTTCAAAGTGTATTTAGTGGGATTTGGAGCACTGAATACGATCTATGTGAACTATACAAATGTGTCCAACATATGATTAAATTTTGTGATTAGCGTTTTTTCTGCTAAAATAATTTGTCTTTTAGCTGCACGAGTGGTATATACAAGAAGCACTGTAGTCTTTTATGATGTCGACTTAAATTTGTAGTTGTTGAGATCCTGAGTTTCCGAAACTCAAACTTGAACAAGAGCCCCATGGGGCATATGTCGCTCACCTGAGAATAGCTGTACATCAAAATGGAGATAATGATTTATGTCCAGGACGGGGTCATTTTTTACCCGAGGGGCATAATTTGAACAATCTTGATAGAGGACCTGTAGATGATGCTATGTTCCAAATATCTAAGATCAGGGTACTAGGGTTCTAGACAAGAAGATTTTTTCAGCGGAGCTGCCTATTATCTATTTAGACCTACATTTTATTTAGACAAACATTTCAACCAATCATATTTGATCAAAAATTTAGAATTAAGAGCACCTGTTAAAACTGAATTGTCTGATTGGATAGTAGCCAGGGCTCCAGATAAGAGAATTATTTCAAAACTTAAAAACTTTATTTGTGCATTAAACCCTATGGTGTCCTACTCATTTGAATTGTCTCTTCGAGACAATAAAAATGAGTGGTAACACCATAGGGTTTGGTGATGAAATGAGTGAGAAAATGTTAGATTTGTTCAGTTTACTCCCTCTTATCTGGAGCCCTGATAAAACTGTAGCCAGTGCTACTGGTCTAATTGTGAGACACAGTGCAGTGTGGACTAATACTGAGCTGATGACATCATGCTTCTATTTTAAGATTATGACAATTTGTCTTTCTATAGATAGACAGTTTGATATATAGAACAGTAGTTTAATCTGAGGATCTCCTACCAGTAGCTAGGATATGGGTTATATTATTGTTTTGCATTTCTGTACATTTATAGGGGTCACCCGAAAAACCGAAAACAGCCTGTTTTCGCGAAAACAGGCGAAAACAGGCTGAGCTTACGAAAACAGGCTAGAAAAAAGGTTTTATGTTGTGAAAGTATATTTAAAGCCATCAATAACAGTTTATTAGTCTATTATAAAATAATAATCGTCATTCCTACTCAAAAAGGTGCTTTTATTGCCCCAAAATCGGCGTCAATATGAAAAGTGCCGGTCCAACATGACATACGAAAACAACCGAACACACCACTTAGAAGCTATATGTATGTTGTACCGATATCGTATTATACGGTATTCATATTTTTTATATCGTTAATACGGTATTAATATTGTTTATTCACCAATATATTTTAACAAATTATCAAAAAAGATGCTTTTGATGGCTAGCAATCGTCGCAATATGGAAAAATGCTGACCTGCCTTAACATACGAAAACAGCCTGAAAACACCATTTGAAACAGATATGCTGTACGAATATCGTTATGGCATGCAAAGAAAAATGAAATAGAGTTGGTAATATAATTTGTCTGGCTAATGTTCAAGAAGTGAATAATGAAACTACGGAGAACGGTCAGATTTTATAGGGATATCAATTAAGTTCTCAAACATGTCAGCACGAGTGGCTTTAATACTAATTAGCGACACTCATGAACTTTTCAAACATGTCAGCATGAGTGGTTTTAATCATAATTAGCGAAACTCTTAACTGTGCTCACTACTAATTATTTTTATCGTTCACACTTTGTCATTCTCAAATACATTTCAAAGCCATATCGCGGCCCTGTAAATCTATTATCTGGATCCATGTCATATTTGTTATATTCGAATCTCATTATATGGTATATTGAAGAAATATTTATGCAATGCTTTTATCCAGAATTAAAATTGTATATACAAATACCTATGTTTCATTGAATATGTGTGGTTCTTATCCAGGGGCAGAATCTGTAAGTTATCTAAAATTATATGAATTCGGGTGTGTGACAGTCGAGGGTACCGACAGTCGGCAAGCTTTGACGGATGGATCAAAGATGGTTTGGACTTGAACTTTTTGTATTACAATGTAACAAGATTTTCTACTGTAGGTATCGAATAGAAGGCTAGCTAAATAAACGCATGTTGTAACTAAAAGTATATTTCATTTCTGATTTCCAAAATAAAAAATATGATCGTTTCCCAATATTCCATTTTTATGTTAACAGGTTTCCAGAGAAGGGAATGTGAATATTAAAGAAATTAAATATGCACTAACCCATATGATGTCACTCATTATAATCGTATCGAAGAGACGATTCGGATAATTAGTACCATCAAAGGATTTAGTGTTGACATTTAGTGTTGAAATTTTAGTGGATTTTTCAGTTTACTTCATCTAATCTGGAGCCCTGGTTAAAAACTGGATCCTTCTGAGCACTATGAGAAACATCTACGCTGTTAGCTTAGTATACGAGTATATTCATCATTCGTTTAACCTGTTTTCTACTTGACTTGATGTGCAATAAGATGTAGAGGTAATTTTGCAGGTGGTTTGCCAAAGAAATTAATTAGATAAATGATAAGAACGGGTCAGGCGGTGAAGGGGTTAACTGTAGCACATTAAGATATATATAAGATTGAATAAAAATCACGAGGCTTATTTAGAACAGGTCAGGCGGTGAATGGGTTAAATGTAGCACATTAAAATGCAAGATATATATTAGATGTGGTATATGCAGACAATCACTCACCCTAATGGGGCAACAACTTACTTGATGTCTGATCTGGTCTATGCTGTCTGCTTATAATCCCCCTGTCCACTATTCATTCTCTATTTGTGCAGCAGCTAAAGCATGCTATCTCATATGTGATATCAAAAATCTGTGATGTATGAATGTATTTTATAATAGACTTTGTAGAATTTTACTGTATTAACATGATAATGTATTTCTTTTACAGGCTGTTAGTTAATCTTACTGTTAAGAAACTTATGTTATTATGTCGGTAAATAGCTTTTAGCTAATGTTATATATGTTGTGAAAACACCCGACTATAAATAAAGTTTCTTGTATCTTGTATCTTGATTGAATAAAAATCACGAGCACATATATAACACCGCCCATAAGAACATTATGACAGGGCTGCCATTAGTTTATATAAAACCCTATGCTTTCTAATGTAGGAATTGATGATTCTGCCACTGAAAGCAGGTTGAAAGTAAGGCAGAATGCGCATTGAGCATTCTGCTTTACTTGTAACCTGCTTAAAATTACCAACACAAAAAATCGGAAACATGCGGAGATGGCAGCCCTGTGTGAGTTAATAAATAGCATTTGATAAAGCATCCATATTACGGACTCTAAAAAGAATGTTAATTAATTCTCAGTCAGCATGTACTATGTAAGATATGTGGCAGCTTAAAGCATGGTGAAAGTAAAATAGAATGCTCCAGTTTGACTTTCGCTATACTTTAAGCAGTCCCAATGAACATACACAGTTTAGGGTTGTTATATAGAGGGTTTCCTGCAGATCTACACCACTGTCAAATCAGGTAGCACTTAATAAATCCGAGTGAAAACATTACACAAGCACTTTCACTAATATAATCCAGCATTGCGAATTACATGCTCACGTGTCATAATCACAGATAAAACACAAAACACACATTCATATAATAATCCAATTGAATCAAGTGTTGATAGAATTCACGTAATCCACAGCTCAAATGCTGTACAGGAGGGGTCCGGCGACATGAAAAAAAAAATATATCATAGTTTGAATTAATATGTTTACAATATGTGTACAACATTAAATATTGAAACGCATTGCAGAGCTTCATATGAGGGAAGTATTTAAAAAACTAAAATCTGTGAATGGAAGCGAAGCTCCAGCGCTGACTTACTCCGTACATATTCA
This sequence comes from Gari tellinella, assembly GCA_922989275.2. Lineage (NCBI taxonomy): Eukaryota > Metazoa > Mollusca > Bivalvia > Cardiida > Psammobiidae > Gari > Gari tellinella. The sequence goes on from OV277868.1 coordinate 11,666,642, forward strand.
GCAGCTCCATCTCTGTCTCAGCCTGCTTCTGGAGGGCATTTCCTCTTCTTGTCAGTTTTTCAATTGTTAACCTATACTTTTCCGAAAAATCCTCTGATCAGGAGCTGCAATGTTTGTTTCGACTGTTTGTTTATGACGAGTATACTCGTCCCTCGGATGAATATGTAGTACTATGTACCATAAGAAATTGTTTCTTTATATAGGCAAATTGAAGCTTAAAGAAGGTTGAATGTAAAGCAGAATGTTACTTCTGCTTTACTTTCAACATGCTTTAAGGATCTATCATGTTCGTCCATAATCATAACTGTCAACAACCAACACACAGTTTGATACCCGGTGATAAGCTCGATCTTTTAACCAATTAACACATTAGGGTACTAATTGATAGACAAATATTGGGGATTATAACCAAGATTATATTTTCAAATTGCTTTATTTCAAATCTCAGTTTACATACATATATGCAAATACATGAGACAATTATATTACTAGTAGTGGTCTGGCATAGGCGCGCAAACAGCATTATGCTGCATAATGTCTCGTCTGATCTGGGGCCAAACTGTTGTACAATTGTCTTAGACTTTTCTTAAATAAAATATGCATAAACCTTAGTTAAATACTTTTTGCCGACGACACTTTTACGAAAATACTGATTTAATTAATTATTCCTTGGGCAATAGCACCGAGTAATTAGAGCGGTCTAATTACTCCGTAGCCAATAGATAGCTTGAAAACAAAATTATTAGAAAAACTTTTTGAAATTAATCCTTCTTAATACAGTCTTCAATATGCACCATAAACTTAAAGCAGGCTGAAAGCAAATCAGATTTTGATTTACTTTCAACCAGCTTTAAGTGGTCAGTGGTCACCTGTGATCAAATTAAAGGCCTGTGTCGGTAAAAAGCTATATTCATAGCAAATGTTAAATGTTATATATGCACCAACTTCAATTAAACTTTGTATTGAACTCAAAACTAGAAACAGGAATGGGTTAATCCTCTGCATACACAGTATACATCAGGCTCATTTCACGCATTTAATTTGCCAAGGACGAAAACTATATCTGTTTATAATGTCCACCATAATGAATATTATTCTTTATCATACGAGATGGTACATTAAAGCAGAACAGAAAAGTAAAGCATTATAGATTGGGTGCTTTCTGCTTTACTTTCAACATGATATGATGTTCTTCAAAAATAGTCAAAGATCATGGAGTAAAAGGATGAAACGGACGACAACGTACATTCATGTACTTTTCAGCTATGGCAATTCAGCAGACGACAATAAATTCAACGACTTAGACCACGAATGAATAACAGATGTGTTATTCAATATACAATACAATATTCATCCGTGCTTAGACCATATAGACATAATTCATTATCCCTAGCAGATAGTAACTTAAAGCAATCTGAAAGTTAACAGAATATATCATGCCTTAGGATACGTTCTTCTTTACTTTCAACCTGCTATAAGTGGTCACTTCTTTTCAATAGACAAATGCCATATGGTAAATAAGGAAATGGCTAAATCGATAGTTGATTTGACAAGAAGGAAACGAGACAGGATAAAAGTATTATATGAGTAGTACGTACCTAACCAGGGCAGCACTGGCATCTTCGTCGAACATTACTTGACCAGACGACGACTTACAGAAGAAACAATGAAGCTTGGTGTTTTCCATTGCTAATTTAGACTGTAACGTATCTAACCAAAACCAAACTAAGAATGACACAGCAGACCCATCCTTTGTTTTCATAAATTTTAAGATTTTACACCTATGTGAAATTATGAAGAATGTGACGGCTACATCAAAGGCTATCCTTGCACGTGCCAGCCATCAGAGAATGGTCGTGTTTGTTTGAGCAACGCGTGTCATCGGTGGACGCGTGTCAGCGGTGGTACTGACACACTTCATACAACCTGGTCCTGTAAATTACTCGTCCTAACGTGTTTGCTGTATGTGTGGAATCCAAACAGGAAAAAATTGTTACAGTTATTCGTTATTGGATTATTCTATCGTTTTGGTAATTATGTACAATTTACTCATATTCGGATTTCTTAACTAATTCCAACTTATTTCAGACATGTTTAGAACATTGTTTTTAATTATTGACCTTTTAAGTCAATTTTTCAAATTTAGGCTAAATTTAATCAAACAAAAGAAACTTTTACCATCGGCATTTATTTGGGAATTAAGTTTTTCAACCGATGCGCGGTCTCAACCAATTCCCAAATGAATACGCCTTACGCCTCTGCAAACAGGTGAACCCAGACCAGAATGCTTCTTTACGATCTGCCTCATCAGGGTCTACTCAATTTGCCCATATACATAGATTCATAATATATTTCGAGGCGTTTGCGAGAGTAAAGGCCAAAACAGTTTTTAAACGGGATTATTGGATGATTAGTTAATTATACAAATATATATCGACTTATAGAAGTATTGAAAGCCAATTTTGGGCATTTTCGGCTGTCCGATATGTGATCTCAACCATTTACCAAATTAATACGCATTTCGTCTCTGCAAACAGGTAAACCCAGATCAAGATGCTCCTTTATGATTTGCCTCACCAGGGTCTATTTAGGTTGCCGATATATAAATGTATAATATATTTCGAGGCGTTTGCGAACGTCAAGGTCAAAACAGTTTTTTAAACGGGATTTTAGATGATTAATTCATTGTACACATTCTGCTTTAATTTCTGCCTGCTTTAAGCGGACATCTGTTATTATATAGCAAATATTTCTTATGGTAAGAGTACATACACCGATCAAATAAATTTTTTGAGTCGGAATTTCGACGATATGATCAAAATATAATTATAAATTTTCATTTGTGCATTTTTTTTTTTAAAATATGAGTGTGTAACACCTTTTTTAGAGGGTGTTTTCGTATAAACAAATTTAGATTTTCGTAAGTTAAAACATTCAACCCTAGAGATGAGTATACTCGTCATTTACAAACAGTGTGGGCCTACTTGTGATGATTACACTTGTCGCATGCAAACAGTGTAGACCCTGATCAGAGGACTCCTTAAGGAACCCTCTGATCAGAGTCTACACTGTTTGTCATTTGGAAATATATTGTTCAAATAAACCCAAGATATTAAATTATTGGTTAGACAAATTTTGAAATTGAAATTTTCCGTTAAAAGTTTCAGGGGTGAATGTGTTAAGGCAGGTCGGTATTTGTCAATTTGTCGCCGATAGTTAGCCAACAAAGACAACCTTTTTTATTGATTAATAGTTTTAATACTTATAATACATATCGCCACATATGTTTTGAAACCTATTACCTTTAGTAAACCCGTTACTCCACATCCTTTTTATAGTTTTAAGTACAGGTTCCCGCTTAAAGCAGGTTGAAAGTGAAGCAGAATTCGCGGTTGGCGCGTTCTGCTTTACTTTCTGCCTGCTATAAGCGGACATCAGCTAAGCTTTATGTGCGAGCTATTCTTTAACGCTTTCACTCTCAATAACGCTTATAAGCGCGTTGCAAAAAGTATGGATCCTGATCCGAAGCCGCGTCACGCGGCGTCTGATCAGGATCGAAACTGTTTGATACTCGTTTTGAAATGCCCTTAGTCATACTGCATTTTTTTTAATTAACTTAGAAATTACATTGCAAACAACAAACATGTGATATTACGCACCGATATTTTTCATTGCGTCGCCGATTTTGGTCAATTTTATTGTCGATTGTAGGTCAACAAAGGCAACTTTTTGAGCCTAAATAACATTTATTAGTTCAAATTATTATTATTAAACAGTGTTTATGTCTTTGAATGCGATATTAATACAAAAAACATATTTCCTATGCTGTTTCCGTATGCTGTTACAGACCAACATTTTTCATACCGTCGCCAATTTTGGTCAATAAAAAGCATTTTTATCGGAAAGGGGCCATTAATAAATCATTATAAAACATTTAATTGGAATATATGCTTTAAAATACGTTTTCTCAACGTATGATATTAGTACACAAATCATACTTTCTCTACTGTTTTCGTGTGACATTAGTTATTACGGACCGATATTTTTCATAGCTTCGCCGATTCGGGTCAATTTTATTGGCGATTGTAGGTCATGAAAGGCAACTTTTTTAGCCTAAATGACTTATTAGTTCAAATTATTGAATTATATCCTTTTAAATACGTTTCCAGTACATAAAACCTTTTTATGCCCCCGGCATCGACAGATGCGGGAGCATATAGTAATCGTCCTGTCCGTCAGTCCGTCCGTCAGTCCGTCCGTCCGTGTGTCCGTAACAAGGTTAAGTAGAATTTACCGTTTCGTCTAGCATCAACACTGCTTACCCAAATGCTTGGATACTTATACAAATGTTGCCTTTGACCATTCTCTATCCACCAATATCACAAAACTATGATTTTGACCTTGACCTTGACCTTACTTGGACTTAGAATATTTTAAATAGGCTATTTCCTGGTTAACTAGATTTTACCGTTTCGTCTAGCATCAACACTGTTTACTACAATGCTTCAATACTTATACAGTTATTGCCTTGGACCATTACCATCTCACCAATAATACCCAAGCTCAGTTTGACCTTGACCTTGACCTAATTTGGACTTAGAAAAAATTCAGAATATATTGTCAAGGATGCCACCGGGGGCATAAGCGTTTATTGAACGCGCAGTCTTGTTTCTAGCCTGTTTTCGTAAGACCAGCCTGTTTTCGCGAAAACAGCTGTTTTCGGTTATTCGGGTAACCGCATTTATAGGTTTAGTCAGAGTTATAGTTATCCTTGAATGTGTATTTTTTGCTTTTCAATCCAAGATATTACAATTCTTTGAAAGAAAACTTATTTCATACAATTTTGCACACCCATCTACAGCATGAATTCCACCACCCATTCCGCTGAATATCTTTTTTAAAGATATTTCTTGTTTTAAGTTTCCATTGAAAAAATCTATTTTTAGCTCCTGTGACCTACATATGCAACAGACTGGAACCATTTGAACAAAATAGATAAAGGACATCTAGAAGTAACACCATGCCGAATATCAAAGCTCTGGCTATATTAGCTTCAGAAAAGAAGACGTTTGAAAACTGTGACCCCCGGAGTGGGGCTAATTTTGACCCCAGGGGCATAATTTGTACAAACTTGATAGAGGACCTGTAGATGATATGCAATCGACCAGAACCATTTGAACTTTATTGGTATAGGACATCTAAAAGTGTCACCATGCCAGATATCAAAGCTCTGGCCATATTAGTTTCAGAGGAGAAGACGTTTGAAAAGTTCACTATATAACTCTATGTTAAACTGTGACCCCCCCGGGCGGGGCCAATTTTAACCCCAGGGGCATAGTTTGTAGTTTGATAGAGGACCTGTAGATGATGCTATGTGACAAATGTCTAAGATCTGGCCCTTGTAGTTTCAGACAAGAAGATTTTTTAAGATTTCCTTATTTTTTCACTTGGTTGCCATGGCAACCAGAGTTCTACATTGTTTTTAATTCTTTGAACAATTTTGAAAGAACTTGACCCAAGGAACATTCGTGTAAAGTTTGGTTGAAATCTTTTCAGCGGTATATGAGGAGATGTCATTTGAAGCAATTGTTAAAGACAACAATGACTGTATAAAGTGAAATTATTTTCTTCTGTGGAAGAATAAATTAAAGACATAAAAAGGAATATGTATGGGTTAATTGGTTAATAAATGTCATTATTTACATTTTCTAAATATAAGAAACTACATGTAAATGAGTGGCAAATAGTTTGGATCCAGATTAGATGCAGCATTATGTGGCATCTGACCTGGATCCATACTGTTTATGGCCAAGAATTAATTGTGGACTGATAGACAGAAAGATAAACAAACAAACAAAACACAAACAAACAAACAGACAGACCAAAAGTAATATGCCTCGAACTAAGTTGTGCTTGAGCATAAAATAGCAGACATCACTATCATTTCTGTTATGTATCTCAGTGACCTGAGTTCAGAGCTAGCTATTGGTCAGTTATGCAATAGGAGACGGTCTCAGAGAGAAATGACTATTATCATGCTGAACTGTTGTCTGCTCCAAATGTTTGTATGTGAAATATGTAAAAAATAATAACTTATATTTTCTAAATATAAGAAAATATGTAAATGAGTGGCAAATAGTTTAGATCCAGATTAGATGCAGCATTATGTGGCATCTGACCTGGATCCAAACTGTTTGCAAAAATGTTGCATTTAGTATAAGGGTAGCTTCTTAGCCTGGAAGATACAATGGGTCTGTATAAAAACGGATCATTAGAGAGTTTTTACTGTCAGACCTGCATCAAAAAGCACTGATATGGCCAGGGTTGAGTCAAATTTGACCCTAGGGTTTTGATTTTTTACAATTTTGAAAGTGATTTAGTAGAAGATACTATTCATGCAATATCTAAGGTGTGGGAACAGTGTTTTTTTACAAAAAACTTGTTTAAAGTTTTTCACTTTTTTTTAATTAATTTCAATAAGTAGTCCACCAATGAATTTTATTTTAACAATTTCTGTAGAGAAGCATCCAAGGAACACCGTCAGCAATTTAGTTTTTCCCTCAAACTCGCGGTTTCAGAGGAGATGTCGCTTGAAGTAAATTTGAACGGACGGACAGACGGACGATCACAACAGCTCACCTTGAGCCTTCGGCTCAGGTGAGCTAAAAATGCAAGTGGGGGTTCGGGGGTCCTCCCCCGGGAGAAAAATGGAAATAAGAACTGAAATGATGAGCTCTGAATAGTGTTTAGAGGGATCTGGAGCACTGAATACGATCTATGTGAACCATACAATTGTGTTCAAAGCTCCGTTATAACATAACAATAAATTTAGTGATTAACATTTTTTCCGCTATAATAATTTGACTTTGCCGCACGAGAGGTGCATGAAACACCGTATTTTTTTCTTCATGATGCTGATTTAAATTTGTAGTTGTTAAGATCCTGAGTTTCCAAAACTCAAACTAAAAAAATGCAAGTGGGGGTTCGGGGTCCTCCACCGGGGAGAAAAATGGAAACAAGAACTGAAATGGTGAGCTCTGAAGTGTTTTTGGAGGGAATAGGGACACTAAATACGATCAACGTGAACCATACAATTGTTTTGAAGGCTCTGTTTTATTAGACACAACCTTATTTTGTGACTAATTTTTCCACTGCTAGAACTATTTCACTTTATGACTCAAGAGAAGTACACGAAACACTTTCAGGCTGCCAACTTTGTAGTAACTATGTTCTTTATTTTCTGAAACTTGAACTTGACAGATGAAAGTGGGGGTCCGGGGGTCATCCCCCGGGAGAAAAAATCGAAATAAGAACTGAAATGGTGAGATCTGAAGTGTGTTTGTAGGGATTTTGGACACTGAATACGATCAATGTGACTTACCTATATATTTCCAAGAACTTTCGACTTTTAGACGATTTAGGTATACATACATTGTACGTACAATCCACATGTATATGAACTATGAAAAATTATTGGTGGGGGGTTTTGGGCACTAAATACGAACTATGTGATCCATACAATTTTCTTCAAAGGTTCGTTATATAAGACATAACATTATATAACTATTTAAATCAATGTTTAGACGCACGAGAGGTACATGTAGCAGATTACATGTAGCATAGTAGGCTTGAGGCTGCCGTCTTTGTAGTAACTAAGTTCTTGGTTTTCTAAAACTTGAAATTGATCAATGCTGGAAGGGGGGTCCGGGTTTTCTCCCCCGGGGAGAAAAATGGAAATTAGAACTGAAATGGTGAGCTCTGAAGTGTTTGAATTTTAGACTTTAAGGTCTAACCCCCCTTAGCCTTCGGTTTTTATGCCATTTTTGGCCATGTTTGATTTTTCATTTTTCAAACTGATGTTACCATCTCTTTTGTTCTACTTTCACTTTACCTGATGTCTGTTGAGCCGCTCTTTGGTTTCTGACAGGATATTCTTCAAATTATAAAATATTAAATGGGAAGCCTGTTCATCCCAAATGAATACATCATTGTCATTGACTGCAACAAGCCCTTTAGATTCTGGATACTCGTTTAAGTCAGATTCTCGGGCATTATTTTCCCGCAATTTCTTGCAAAAGCTACTTTCATTTAAACATGTGCGCCATTTGTCAACAGTCGCCATTTTGGGCTTGTGATACGATTAATCTCCAACAATGTAATCTTGACTGTTATTTTCAAAACAAAACAAAATGTAATTGTTATACTTAGGTAGCGTAATAAACAATTAATGGGCGATTTTGCTTATGTAATACTTATTGACACTGCAAACGTTGTATTTGTAAACAATGTTCGAGAATAGAATGACCTTTTTTGTGGTCATGTGACCAATCGAGTAATCCCTGTTCAAGATGGCTGCCAGTGTGCAGTCGATGTGCGATTACTGGCAGAAGTTTGATCTACAAGAATTACAGGTACTTTTTATTTAATAATTATGACATTGCTTAAACTGTTTAAGTTCAGCTATGACCTGCCATATTTATCATGTTTGGACAGGTACTGTCTGTGTCAGAGTTGAACAAAACACATTTTATGACAAACTAATGTTCACCAAGTCGATTGCAAGTGCTACATGATAATAAAATCAATAGGGATCGAGACTTAGACCGCATTTATGGTCATTAGTGTATAGATATTTCGATATCCGAAGAAATAAATCATAGTCAAAACATGGCCTCATTGTTTTGTTATGAATATCTACACCCCCTAAGTCTAAAACGAAAGTAAACCCAGTTAGCTTGGTATTAACCCACTGACAGTTTACATCAGTATTGCCTGGACGTCAATTAGTTCTTTATCTCTAGCCAATCTTACCGTTCAAGTAGGAGATAACTGAACTGTAGTCGAAGGGAAAATTGTCATCTGTTCTTATAGATCAGATAATTTATACTTGAATTGGTAAAATCAGGTTGATGTCTCGGATATTGAGATAATGTGTGTTACATGTATGACTGAAGTGGGACATTGGCTGATAGGGACAGGTTTTATCATATAAGACAGCATATATGTTAGACTAAGAAGTGCATTTATCAGTTAACTGTTTGCAAATTAAATTTCAGATTAATTTGAAATATCTACTTGCAAGCCTTTGTGAAAAAATTAGACAGCGTTAGCCGGCCCTTGAGCTGTCATGTTGGTTCATCCAAAGATTCCTATAAATATTCGTTTTATCCCAGAACCATCACTCAGTGGAACTTGCTGCCCGCTGTTGCCCACACAGCAGTCACAGTTGACTCATTCAAGACTATCCTCACCGTACCTGTAGTCTCCACCATCTGCTTCTGAACATGAACCATGTACATAATTTTAAACCACATATTCCGACATTTTATCTGTGCACTTGTAAAATAGTATTATTGTATAAACACCTATAACATTTGTTTTACCAGCGCCTGCACATAAACTTCAATTTTAGTGAAGGAGTGCAGTATCCATGATGATGATGATGATGATGATGACTTTCCGCTCAATCATTGAGTCAATGGTTAGAAGGCTAGCCTACCAAGCTGGAGGCACCGTTCGATTCCCGGTCCGTTTACAACAATGGCGCTGTCGGTAAATCGATTTTTTCGCACCATCTGGTGATGTCCTTGCTCTTTGCATGGATCACTGTCAGAAATGATGTGTGGTAGCTACCATACGTTGAAACTGATATGTGGTAAAATTAGGCAGCATTAGGCCCTCAAGCCTAACATCATAGACTTTTGGCTCAATGGTTAAAATATCGCATCTGATATACATTTCTTCTTCCTAACTATTTTTTCTCTTATATTTTTCTTATCTCTTCTTAGCGTTACGGAGTTCAAGCATTGTGTAAGCGTCAAGTTTGACGGAACAATGAAACACATAGATAGATAGATCACCTACCAAGTGGGAGATTTCGGTTTCGATTGCCGGTCTGGTCACAGCAGCTTTTAGCATTCCTAAATGTATATGCCACTTGATATAACAAAATTTCGAGTCATTGTGTATCCTATGGTAATCTCACCATTGGAAAATCCTTAAGTAGGCTAGTTTAAACATACCGTAATTATTGCATATAATAGACATGCAGGGGATTTGGCTACATTTTTTGCAACACTATATGAGAGTCCCCTGTCTACAGTTTATAATACCTTATGACTACAGTTAACCTCAAATACAAGAAATCATAAAGTCCTGGTTCCTATGGCTCAGTAGCTTAGCAGTTAAGAGTGCTGGCACTATACATCAGGGACACAGGGTTTGAGCCCCAGTTGGGCCATAATATTTCACCAGTCCTGTTACAGTTGGCAACCAGTATAAATTGGACTGTGTACATGCTCTGGTTTCTCATTAGATTCTAGGTGAATTTTGGTGAAAAGGGGGAGTAGTGTAGTAGGATTGAGTAAGTCGGGTAGGTGCAGGTACTTTGTGGAAAATCAATAAATCACAGATCATATGGCTCGATAGCGCATTGGTGCTATCATTGAACACCATTCAGTGAAGGAAAAGAAGAAGAAGTCTGTACACCACAGTTCCATTCAAAGACTAATAACTGCAGGATCATGAATGCAAGAGCCAAGCTATGAAGTGATCAATGACATTAAGGGTATCCCTTCACCTGTCTGACCGAGTGTCTGTCATAAAAGTTAAGAAGTTTGGCTAAGATGTTTCAATAAGTCATAAGGATTATGAAACATGTACATGTGTCCGGATTAGTACCCCATGTTGCATAGTAGTTTGGCAAATCCATTATTCCATAGCCCTTCTAGTATTAAAGATAGGTGGCCACTTAAAGCAGGTTGAAAGTAAAGCAGAATGCGCCCTAAGGCACATTTTGCTTTACTTTCAACCTGCTTAAAGCTACCATTTGCTAGGATATAGAAGAAACTGTTTCTTATGATACATATTCATTACTGTATAAAGTGAAACTATTTTCTTCAATGGAGGAATAAGTGAAAGATGTAAAAAGGCCTATTTATAGGGTAATGGGTCGAGGACTAATATAATGATAAATAGTAGGGATGTTAACGGTTACAGATATTGTAACCGGTTAATCGCAAGCAAAAACCAACCATTGTATTGCCGAGAAAAAAAGATGTCTACTACCTACTGTTAGTTCTGAATGTTAATGAAAGACATCCATTCTTTGAAAGATCTGAGCAAGAGGAATCCTCTTGACAAATGTCAAATAGTCTGATTTCCGACCAGACGCTGAGTGAAACTGCATCGGATCTGGATCCCGGCTGCTTTCAAAATTATTAAAAATCTCCGACTTTACATGCGTGCATGAAATATTCGGCGATGTTCTATTAGGCTTTAGTTCCAATTCAAAACTGAATTTCAAAGAGTATGTTCCAGTTCTGAAGTGCTATACATGTTTTCATCTGCACGCTAAATTTATGTTTGATACAAAGAATATACATGCACTGGTAAGCATCCGATCTGCATCTTCGATTTTAAAGTAAATATGAGGGCGTTAAACCCTTATTATGGCATTTTGAACTGAATAAAGCCAAACAGAAGCAGTTTAACATACTTGTTAGTAGCAGAAATTTTCAGCAGATTACATTTTTGCCACTCCTACGAAAAGTAGCAGACGACAATACGGAGCGTAAGTTACATAACCTGTTTGTGAATGGTACCGTACGAAAATTAATCAACTTAACAATCAAATCGGAAACGCACCGGAATACACTTATTGGCATTTTTGCAAGTAGTTCTAAATAATAAAATACGCCGAGTTTATAGGTGTCACATCTAAATCCAAACCGCTTGGCTGCTGAACGGATAAATATGTCATTTTCAGCTCGGAGCAGTTATGTGTAGATCTAGTTTCTCCGAAATTTCAAGTACTGTTAATGTTATTCATTGCTGGATTTATATGATCCATAGGATATTGGACTCAGTTCAAATGTTTTCGACATATTTCTTAATAATAGGTCACTAATCTTAATCTAGCAAAATCACAACAATAACGTCAGTTAATTGGGGACCTGTCAATTGTCTCACCCAACTGGTTTTATATCAGGGTTACCTGGCAACCTCTGTAGACAGGGTAGTACACGCCCGGGGCGTGTTATTCGACAAGGTGTTAAGGCTGTTGAAACGAGCAAAGGAGGTGTCAGCCGCTGTTTACGTGCAGCAGATTTTATGATCCAACTTCCAAATTTTTGTTTTTCAGGTTAACCTTATGAAGGAAAAGTGTAACTGATTAACCGTGCTTCTAAAGGTTAACCCATTAATCGTTAACATCCATAATAAATAGTATTTGCATTTATGCTGAAACATGCTGTGGGGCATCTATCCAACACATTTTTAGCTCACCTCCACGAAGTGAGGGGGGCTAATGCTATACCCCCATCGTCGGCGTCCAGACTAGATATCATAAACTATAAGGGCTAGGTCTGACTACTGCACATAAGGTCATGAAACATCATATGCTGATGCGCCTCAATGCGTAGACCATGATGCACCAGAGTTTGGTTACCTAGACCTTTGACATTGACCTCTAGGGTCAACGTTAAGGTTTTGCGTTAAAGTCTGTTCTGAGCAAACGACTGCACCTAAGGTCACAAAACTTCATTATGCTGATGCACCTCAATGAGTACACAAGAGTGCACTGCAGTTTGGTGAATTTGACCATGACCTCTAGGGTCAGCGTTAAGGTTTTGCGTTAAAGTCTGTTCTGAGCAAACAACTGCACAGGTCTACGGTTAGGAAACTTCATATGCTGATGCATCCCAATGAGTAGACCACGATGCACCATAGTTTGGTGACCTTTGACCTTGATATCTTGGGTCAATCATAAGGTTTTGGTTAAAGTCTGTTCTTTGCAGGAGGTGAGCTTCGTAATCTTAGATAACCTGTACTGGTTGTTTGTTGTTGTTTATTCTCTGGTTTAAACCAAGTTCGCATGAACTGAATCTCAACTAAATGTAAGGCTAAAAAGTTTACAGATTTTTGTAATCATTTACACGATCAACAGTAAATGAAATGTAAACATTAAAACGGTTTCAAGGCATAGCAAGTTGTAATGCAGCAGGGGTGAAAAATTCCTCTTGCCCACTCGCCAATGCGAGTAGGTTTTGAAGTCAGGCGAGTGCTTTCAAATATATGCTCGACCTTCAGGTCTAGTGGGGTTTTATATAATGATCGTCCTGTCCGTCCATCCTTCCGTCCATAACCAGGTTAACTACATTTTACCGTTTCACCTAGCACCAATGTTGCTTTCTCAAATACTAAGACACTTATGCAGTTGTTGCTTTGGACCATCCCAATCCACAAATATCACCAAACCTTGATTTTGACCTTGACCTAATTTGGACTTAAAGAGGCTCGCAACTGGTAGTAATTTGTAAATATATGTCAAATGCTTATATAAATGGGTAAGATTTAGTTTAGGATAATAAATTCTGTTAAAAAATGCATTTCAAAAAAAAAAGAAAAGAAGAAGCTCTGGTGGGATTCGAACCCGTGACCCTCCATGCGGAGACAAACATGAAAAATGAGGAAGCGCCTTTACTACCTCGGCTACCAGCGCTCTCTATATATATGGTAGCGAATTAACGTACTTCACTGGTAGCGATCGATAATACTTTATTCGGCTCGGGTTTATGTCTGAGCCCGTGTAGAGAAGCAACAACAACAACTATACCGTCAGCTGACGCTATAGAAAAACAATGGAAAATATCTAAAAAACTAAGATTCGGTGACGATTCTTGAGACTTTTTTGGACTGATCATATTTTTTTAATGTCAGAAGCCAAATAATGCCACAAATTTGCTTTTATTTGAGTATTTTATTTTATTTTGACAAGTACACCATCCAGTTGCGAGTCCCTTTAAGTGTATTGTAAATGGGTCATTTCTTGGTTATAACTAAATTTTACCGTTTCGTCTAGCGTCAACACCACATAAACAAATGCTTTGATACTTAAACAGTTGTTACCTTGGACCTTTCCCAGTATATACCAATATCATCCAACCTAGATTTTGACTTTGACCTTGACCTAATTTGGAATTGAATATTTTAAATGAGCTGTTTTTGTGTCACCTGCCTGCTGTAGGCTGAGGTGACACTTAGGGATCACCTTTCCGGCATCTGTCTGTCTGTCTGTCTGTCCGCGCTAACAATTCAGATATGTTCGATTTGGTTGAAATCAGACTAATAGGTCAAGACTTATCTACCTTTGAATTGCTGAAAATGCCATATTTGATGGTGTTTACACTCTATAGGCCACAATTTTTATCCAATCTATCTCAAACTTACTCAGTTTGTATATGAACATGAAATCGGACAAATAGGTCAAGAGTTGCCTGCCCTTGAATTGCTGAAAATACCATATCTAAAAGTGTTTACACTCTTGCAACTACAGTGATAATACTTGCACACTAAGTATATAGCTATAAATTCTCAGAGGAGTGCAATTCTTGTTGAAATCTAATCATTGTGGCAATAGTTATCTGCCCTTGATATACTTTGAAATGCTAGAAAAGGCTTCATTTCAGTATTGTTTAGGCTCTAGTTATCTGACCTTGATGTACTCTTCTATACTAGAATTATGAGGTTGTATTCCAAAATGGTTTACATGCTATACTACAAATTTGATTTGATTTAGATTAAAACTGTTGAAACAGAAAGGTAAAGCTATCAAGCTTTAGTAAAGCAGGTGAGCGATACCAGGGCCTTCAGGCCCTCTTGTTTTGGTTTATGTGGCTTTTCACACCTTTTAATGGGAAAGTCACATAAACCTGAAATGTTAGAACGTTCTTCTGTCTGTCCGTCACGCTTTTTGTGTCCGGCCTCATAACTCCTTTTCTACTGAAGCTTTTAAGATGAAACTTCATTTATGGATAGAGCTTGACAAGAGGAAGCATATTTCATAAGGGTTATAACTCTTGCTACAATATTGTAAGAATTATTCCCCTTTTCAACATTTTCTTTTCATGCAGATTTCTTCTAAAAAATTTGAAATGAAATTTCTTCTATGGAAAGAGATTGATGTGTGAAATTGTCTTGCACAAGGTTGATAACTCTTGCAGCAATACTGTGAGAGTTATTTCCCTTTTCCATATTTTCTTTTTTTCAGCATATAACTTCTGTTTTACTCATGCTTTCCAGATAAAATTTCATTTCCTTCAATAATTTGATGAGTGGAAGTTTCTTGCATCAATACTATGAGATTTCCCCTTTTCTACACTTTCTTTTGTGGAAGATTATTTCTGCTATAACAAAGTTTGTCAATTTAACTTAAACTCTTGTTTGACTGATTGTTGCTGGCAGGTGACAAACGTGTTTTGAGGAACCCATCTATTTTTAGCCCAACTGAGCTAGCTAAGGGTGAGCTTTTGTAATACTTGAATGTCCGTCGTCAACAACTTTAGTGTTTACACTCTAGAGGCCACAATATTTATCCCATCTTTCTCAAACTTGCTCAGATTGTATATTACCACACGAGATCGAATAATTCCGATTATGCTTGAAATCCGATCAAAAGGTCAAGAGTTATCTACCTTTGAATTGCTGAAAATGCCATATTTAACAGTGTTTACACTCTAGATGCCACAATATTTATCCAATCTTTCTCAAACATGCCAAGATTGTATAATACCATAAGAGTTTGCAAGAGTTCAATTATGGTTGAAATCAGACCAATTGATCAAGAGTTATCTACTTTTGAAATGCTGAAAATGCCATATTTAACAGTGTTTACACTCTTCGAGACGATCAAAATGAGTGGTAACACTTTAGGGTTTGGTGCTGAAATGAGTGAGAAAATGTTAGATTTGTTCAGTTTACTCCCTCTTATCTGGAACCCTGTAAGTATGAATTAAAACATATCGATACTAGTGTCAAACAGTTTGGATCCTGATCAGACGCCGCGTTACACGGCGTCTGATCAGGATTCAAACTGTTTGCAAATGCGCTTTTTGGCGTCATTAAGAGTGAAAGGGTTAAAAAGCAGCACACTGGTTTTGAGTTTTTTGTTTCTGAACTTGTTACAGAATTAAATCAATCTTGAGATATGGTATTAGTATTCTAATTTTCTTCAAGAAAAGATTCTTAATCTGCGCATGAGCACGATGTGCGTTTCTTTTTGCACTGAGTGTAGGTCGAGAGTTATATACCTTTGAATTGCTGAAAATGCCATATTTGATGGTGATTACACTCTAGAGGCCACAATTTTTTTCCAATCTATCTCAAACTTGCTCAGGTTATATATTACTGTAAGAGATCAGATGAGTTTGATTATGGTTGAAATCTGCCCAATAGTTTGAGAGTTATCTACCTTTGAATTGCTGAAAATGCCATATTTAATGGTGTTTACACTCTAGAGGCCACACTTTTATCCAGTCTTTTTCAAACTTGCTCAGATTGTATATGACCATAATTGAGTTCGAATAAGTGTAATTATGTTCTAAATCGGACCAATAGTTCAAGAGTTGTCTGCCTTTGAATTGCTGAAAATGTCATATCTAACAGTGTTTACACTCTTGCAACTAGTTTTCAATGAATTTTTATTATACTTGCACACAATGTATATAGCTATAAATTCTTAAAGGAGTGCAATTATTGTTGAAATCTAATCATTGTGGCAATAGTTATCTGCCCTTGATATACTTTGAAATGCTAGAAAAGGCTTCATTTCAGTATTGTTTAGGCTCTAGTTATCTGCCCTTGATGCACTCTTCTATACTAGAATTATGAGGTTGTATTCCAAACTGGTTTACATGCTATACTACAAATTTGATTTAGATTAAAACGGGTGAAACAGAAAGGTAAAGCTATCAAGCTTCTGTACAACAGGTGAGCGATATCAGGGCATTCAGGCCCTCTCGTTTGGTTAACTAGATTTTACCGCTTCGTCTTGTGTCAACACTACTGACTGCAATGCTTTGTTACATGTACACAGTATTGCTGTTCTGTTGTTGACTTGGACCAATACTAATTCACCCATATTACCTAACCTCAATTTAACTTTTGACCTTGACCTAATTTGGACTTCAGAATATATTGTCAATGCTGTCACCGGAGGCATAAGCATTTATTGAACACGGCTTTAACACCCAGTTTTGTTTGGTCAGGTATTTTCCTAAATTGCAAATTAAAATGGCTGAAATTCTCCGGATGTTTCAACATCAAAGACATAATTTCGTTCTACAATGTTGCACATTTCACTATTACCAGCGAAGAAGTTAGAGGCATTCCAATTGACGAGCACCTACTTGTTTCCTCTCAAAACATATTCGGCCCACAAAGTACTAAAGTTTCGGCCCAAAAAGTTTGTGTTAAAAGTTTCGAGCGATTGTTCAAATACATGTATCTATTTGAATTATGAAATTAAAGTATGCATAAAAGCGTTATAACACATGTTTTTTTGTTCAATCAATTTTTCATCCGTCAAACTGTGAAAATTTCTTAATATAAAGTAATAATAAACCTTCAGCGATTTATATGCCGAAAACCCCCTGAAAGCACCATTAGTTTTCCCGCTACATGTCCACGGCCGTCATCCTGAAACTACGATAACAGAGGACAAATACGATAACAGAGGTAAACAGAGAGCACGCGCTAAGGGTAAGTTCCTCAGTGTTTTGCAACTTATGTTCTGTAGAGAAGATTTTGAGACATGAAACATAACGGGATCGATAAATAGCATTTCATTTCATGTTGTGAAGACAGACATGCACGGGGAAATGGGGCTTTCTGCCAAATTTTGAGAAAATTTCCTCGAAAATCAGCCTCAACTGTGTACTGATGTGTTATTTTGACCAAATAATAATATTTGAAATGAAAGTAAATATATCGCTGTTCTTCCATCCAGTAGAGTAATCATTTTGCTTCAAACTCTAATATTTTGGTAGCAAACACTAATGTAGGAACGAAAATAGAGAATGTTTTAGTGGCTGGTATGTGTGGTTTTATGGGCACTACGATTACAGAGTGAGGACACTTCATGTAACAGAGATTTTAACGAAATGGGCACTATGATATCAGAGTTTTATCTAAATCATTAACATAAGTTTTGTGGATTATTACGCTTCTTACCAAGCATTGTAACGCACGAATATATTTGATTAGTCCAAGGTGACACATGGAAACCTTAAGTTAATTGGAAAGCGACAGCCAAATTAACCCTACACATTCTAAAAGTAGCATGCTGTAGAAGTGAAAGGAGAAGTTGCTACAAAGTATAAGTACACTGTTGGTAAAATACTAAAATATTGATACTAGGGTACGTGTGTTGATATCATGTGTTGATGGTTCTTGTTTTGTCTATACAAATTTTTTTACAAATAAAAAGAGTTTTCCCTAACACATTCAACACATTAGGTCAATATAGGCCTACCTCGCTTGATACTTTCAGTTTATTGCACATTCGTCTTTACAGTCATTACATGTATCACATTGCCCGAGAAAGCGATCTATGCTGGAATTTGTCTAATTTGTCAATGATTATACGTTCCAATCGTTGATTGGTCTCTTTAATGGGGTTTACACTACCTTTGATTAGCAAAGCGCTCACTTGCGCGCATATAGCGGTAATGTTCCTGTCACTGATTGGTCGTTCAAACGGGGATTCTAATGGATGTCAAAAGCGCTCAGTATTTGGAGTAATTTGCACAGAACCTAACCTCTTGGTCTAGCGACATATTGCAGTAGCTCCACTTGTTATCTAATTCAACATACCCACATACATTAGTGCGCACACTCATGTATAGTGAGCGCGTTTAATTGAGATCACTCGTGGGATCTATGCAATATACATGTATATTAATCTTTGAACAATACCGAAAAAGCACCCCCCTCTATGTAGGCCCGCAGGAACAGGGGGGGGGGGGGTCAAAACGAACAAAAAACAACGTAAAAAAACCCAAAAAATCGAGGGTGCCGCCCCAGATGCCCCCCCCCCCCCCCAAATGAAGAGGGGCCAATGAAGAGTGCCCCCCATCCAAGTTTGCTTCCAACGGGCCTGCTATGTGCGATGTACGGCTGAGTGAAATACGCCAAGGCTGTGTTTAATTATCAATCGCGTGTATGCCTATACCTCGCTTGCTACTTTCATTTTCAGTTCTTTTTCAGTAAAATCGGTCCACCACAATTCTAACCTTTTTATTCGCCCCGGCGACATGCCCTTCGGAATAATTTGATTTGCAGCGAACTGAACCAAAAGCTTGCTGTTTCAGGTCATGTTCAAGTATGTATTAGTAAAAGTGCTAAGTGCCTTGATTTGGAAATACATTACACACTTCCGGTCAACTGTTCGATAACAAAGAAAGTAGTTTATATTTAGCGAAGCGCATGTACCATGCGCAGATCCGGGGTTGGGTTGGAGCTAGAAAATCCCAGTTCAAGTTTTGTTTAAACAGAACTGAGAAACAGTGCATATTGTCGCTTTTGATACATAGACTGTGATCATTATATAGAGAAAAGCGGTACATTCCATTTTTATACGCCCGTCTTCAGACGGGACGTATTATGTCGTGGCGCTGTCCGTCCGTCTGTCCGTCCGTCCGTCCGTCTGTCCGTATGTCCGTCCGTTAACTTTTTCATGTCCGCTCTCTAACTCAAACAAATTTAGTCTAATCCTTTTGAAACTTGGTCAGAACGTGTATGACCATAATATCTCGGTCAAGTTCGATAACCAGCAAGATTGCCCCAGACATTCAAGAGTTATGCCCTTTTTTGTCAAAAACGGGCATATTAGTTTGTCCGCTCTCTAACTCAAACAAATGTTTTTTAATCCTTTTCAAACTTTGTCAGCATGTGTATGACCATAATATCTCGGTCAAGTTCGATAACCAGCAGGATTGCACCAGGCATTCAAGAGTTATGCCCCTTTTTTCGTAAAAAACGGGCATATTTTAGTTTGTCCGCTCTCTAACTCAAACAAATTTATTTTTATCCTTTTGAAACTTTGTCAGCATGTGTATGACCATAATATCTCGGTCAGGTTCGATAACCAGCAGGATTGCCCCAGACATTCAAGAGTTATGCCCCTTTTTTTGTAAAAAACGGGCATATTTTAGTTTGTCCGCTCTATAACTCAAACAAATTTATTTCAGGCCTTTTGAAACTTGGTCAGCATGTGTATGACCATAATGTCTCGGTTATATTTCATAACCAGCAAGATTGCCACAGACAGTCAAGAGTTATGTCCCTTTTTTCATCTAAAACGGGCATTTTTTAGTTTGTCCGCTCTCTAACTCAAACAAATTTATTCCAATCCTTTTGAAACTTGGTCAGCATGTGTATTACCATAATGTCTCAGTTATGTTCTATAACCAGCAGGATTGCCCTAGACATTCAAGAGTTATGCCCCTTATTTTGTCAAAAACGGGCATTTTTTAATTTGTCCGCTCTCTAACTCAAATAAATTTATTCCAATCCTTTTGAAACTTTGTCAGCATGTGTATGACCATAATGTCTCGGTCAAGCTTCATAACCAGCAAGATTGCCCCAGACATTCAAGAGTTATGCCCCTTTTATCATCAAAAACGGGCATTTTTTTGTTTGTAGCTCTCTTTCTCAAACAAATTTATTCCTATCCTTTTGAAACTTGGTCAGCATATGACCCCTAACTTTCAGGGTTCTTCCCCTTTTGTTTTTACCTTGATAGGGTTTTGGTATGACTACATTCTAAGATCGTTTTGACGGGCGTATAATGTGCCCGGCTTGCGGTGCTCTTTTTTATTCTATTTTGCACAGCTTTAAAATGTCATTATGTTCCCTTTATTTCCCAATTGAGTTTTCAAAACAGCCTAAACAATGGATAAAATCTTAATCTGCAACTACACACCTGCGTTGTAAGGTAGATGTATTGACTTGAAATCACATGCAATTCCAACAAGCAATGTAGTAAATATACTGTTTCTAATAATTGCTAATTACTCCTCTTTTGATAACGACTATTTTTGTTATTCTTTAAACAGTGTTCTGGAGAGAATTCTTCATTTCTGGTTCACTAAAAGAATATGTTTATCTGTTATAAAGTGTCTTATGCTCTGGAATCTAAGTGTCATTACGAGTGAGATGCTCGGTTATAGAAGTGTCTGTGATAATAACGCATCTGATTCTTTGTACCTTTGAATTTCTTAAATTACGCTGATAAACTACAACTATTACATGCTCTATCGTTAATCGACATATCCATCTTTTACTTAAATAGGTAACATTGAATTACTATATGTTTTATCGTTGTTAATTTATCGGAATATGTCATCAGTATCCATTTGCTACTGCTTTCCGAGAGAACTTACTCAAAAATTGCCAGATAGCTATCGTTTTTTTCGTGCATTTCTGTCTTCACAGTATGAAAAGATATACCATTTATCGACCGCTACAGGTTTCATATCTCAAAAGCTACTCTACAGAACATAAGTTGCAAAAAACTGAGGAACTTACCCTTAGCGCGTGCTGTTTGTTTACCTCTGTTATCGTATTGTCCTCTGTTATCATAGTGTAGGGATGACGGCCGTGATGTCAAAAGTTGCAAATAAACTTGCTTACAGTCGTTCTAAAGCAGGGCTGGAGACGATGTAAAAGTTGCCGAAGAGCGAGTGGTTACTAAGTCCTGCAGGGCGAGTAGCTTTTGAATTTTTGTTTACACCCCTGCAGGAACTTTCTGTTTTATTTTCTTCAGCTTGCTTTAAGATCTCACCTGCCTTTAACACCTGATAATTAATACAATTTAGTGAGAGGTTTTACTGCATTATAATGCCTAATTCAGTCAGAGTAAACCTGATTTTGAAAACAATTTTATTTAATCTCCTTGCAACTATTTTCATATAACAAATGTTTTTCAGTGGTTCAGCGTTTATTGAAGAATTGTGGAAGTTTGAGTTATAAAATTTATACAACTTGCTAAATAAAAGCACAATCTAATGTCAAAGAGAACTATCGATACGATCAATGACTACTTATGAGAGTGTTTATAACTTTATAGATCAATAGATTTATGTAAGACCCAAATTTATCTCTTTTAAAACCCTTTCCCCCCATAGAAGCGCCTTTTTAGCCATATAATTTATTCCTCCGCTGAAGAAAATAGTTCCAATTTAATCAGTCATGAATATATAGTAATGGAAATATTTTTGTTGTTCTAGCATATGGAAGCTTAAAGCAGGCTGAAAGTAAAGCAGAATGTGCCTTAGGGCGCATTCTGCTTTACTTTCAACCTGCTTTAAGTGGTCACTTATCGATCTTCAATACTAGAAATTGGCTATCAGGTAAAGGGTTAAAACATAAAGATGTGAACTGACAGATCTAAAACATGCAACAATTAACATAGTACATGTATTGTGTTTAATAAATGATTTGTTTGAGATTTATGATAGTCACAAATAATTCATAGATCAGGTATTGATATTTACATAAGATATGTTGTAAACCCCATAGTCACATGTTTCTAGAGTAGCACATTCTGCTTTACTTTCAGCCTGCTTTAAGCTATTGAGCTCTACTATCTGCTAGAATACAGACACTATTTCTAATGATAGATATTGTCCCAAGATGCTAATTAAAAGTATCTTAATTTTTGTTCCTCATAATAGCTAAATGATTGCACAGACTCACAGAGTATAGAGCCTGCTTGCATTTGGTGACCACTGAAATAAAGTAAATTTATAGCGGACAAGACTGCAGGTGTCTGCTTCAGCAGCTTTTCTGTATTACCCAGCATTAGGCGGTAACCTAAAAATCTTTATTTCTGCTTTAAACCCTATGGTGTCACTACTCATTAGAATCGTTTCGAAAAGACGATTCTAATGAGTAGTAACACCATAAAATTTGGTGCAGAAATAAGTGAGACAATGTTGGTTTTGTTCAGTTTCCCCTTAGTCTGGAACCCTGTATAATTTGCACACAATCATTGAATATATAAGGTGGACCGTGGTCTAGTGGTAACACATTAGACTGCCAATCCAAGGTCGTGAGTTTGATCCCCTGTCGGGCTAAACCTTTTGGTTGAAACTTTAAACTGAGTGCTATATACTGGCCTGTAAAAGAGCTAGAAGGCTCTATCAAAAAAGAGTAAGACCCAGACTCCTCTGTATCCACTTCCCTCTCTTTGGGTCGTCAAATTAGCCCAAAGTTGGGAGAAACGTACATAAAATAAAACAAATGAACAAACATAACATCATTAAATTATAATAGGATAAAATCTGGATGAAATGAGGCCATTGTGTTGAGAGTTATCTACCTTTGATGATTTTGATTATGAATGAAACCCAAACGTAAAACTGACAGGTTCAATATTCTCAGGTGAGTGAATATTCATGTTTAAAATCTGCCCACCTGACCATCGACCATCTGAGAGATTACCTTGGTAAGTTGGTTAACTCTCTCAACCCTAGTCACGCATATTTGCTTCATTTGCAAACAGCGTACCTGTGAGGAATACACTTGTCAAATGACTAACAGTGTAGACCCTGATCAGAGTTCTCCTTAAAGGAGCCCTCTGATCAGGGTCTACAACTCTTGACTGTTTGTCATTTTGACATATATTGTAAAAACCAACCCTAAAAAGTCAAAAATGGACTAGACTAAATTGAAAACTAGAACTGTCCATTTGAAGTTTCAGGGAGTGTTAACCAGGTTACAATATATAAACATATTTATTGTTTGGCTTCAACTTTACAATTTACTCCATAGCCTGTTTCTAATATCGCAGATAGGTGACCACTTAAAGCAGTTTGAAAATAAAGTAGAATGCACCTTAGGGCACATTCTGCTTTACTTTCAATCTGCTTTTAAAGGTACCATCTGATAGAATATAGAAAATATTTCTTATGATACTTATTAATGACTGTATAAATAAACTATTTTCTTCAGTGGAGGAATTAATCTAATGTGCTAAAAGGCATTTCTATGGGAGAAAGGGTTAATTTGATTAATCACATAATATATTTCAGGGATATTATCAATATGACAATACAGATTGTCAATAATTATTGTAATGACATTAAAAGTTAAGAAAACAAAACAAGTATTGCACAAAGTTACTATTAATTCTCAAATACCAAAACATTTCAGTATCGTGGAGGGATGTTGAAAATGTGATGAAGCTTGAAGATTTTACCAAGTACCTTTAAGTTGAACTGCATTTAAGAAATGTTAACGACCTAGACTCTGTATAATTGTATGCATCTTACCCATTAATGTGAATCAATATGGCGATCATATAACAAAGCCGTTTGATAGAAGAAGATTTTCTTTTGTGATTTTCTCGTACCTGGGTGTCTCGTTTCGTCAGTGGATGTTGATTCGGGTCTTGATGAGTGAGGATGATTTCTATGGGCTGAGAGCGAGGGTCAGATGATCGTATGTGCTATTGAGTAGCTTACTTGATATAGTACAATATGACATAAGTTTTTACTGAATAATCAGTGTGTGATGTTTAGCATTTGTATATCACTTGTATTGTGTTGGCTTTTAATGTTTTGGTTTAAAAATGATTGAAGATTTGTTGGAAATTAGGTTCAGGAGATGAGTTTGATATGTTTCTCAGGGCTCCAGATAAGGGGTATTTCAAAAAATATCTTAATTTCTGCATTAAACCCTATGGTGTCACTACTCATTAGAATCATCTCAAAGAGAGGATTCTAATGAGTAGGAAGTTGAACACCATAGGATTTGGTGCTGATCGAATGAGTGAGAAAATGTGGGATTTATTCAGTTTACTCCCTCTTATCTGGAGCCCTGTAAATTCTTATTCAAACACACTCACTGTACTTTAAATGCTACTGATCTTTTGATTCGGCATTTTCTCAAATTTACTGGAAATTTTCTCATTTAATAATGGCTCAGGGTGAGTTATAGTGACCACTAACAAACAGTCAATCGTCCGTCCATCTTTCTGTACCGCAACTGCAATCAACTCAAATTTCATTCAAACACCACCTTTATAACTGGTGTGTAGAAGTTCAGGCAATTGAACATGGATGTTCTTTGGATAGCTTCATACAAAAAGTATTCAAACTAAGTGACATCATGTAGAGCTCTGGTTGTCATGGCAACAAAATTGAAAAACTTTAAAAATCTTATTGCCAAAAATTACAAGAGCTTATCCAATTGGTGTCTAGCATCACCTATAGTATATAGTCACAGTCATAGACTAGTGAAGAAAACTGGAATGTTCCAGGGATTATATGCTTACAAGGATATCCTTGTCCCAAAACCTACTGACGTAATGTTTTAATTTGTCGCTTCATTCTTGAATTATTTCCCTTTTGTAATTTTAACAGATGAAAATTTGTCCGAAGCTTTATTCTATCATGTATATAATTATACTCTTTCCTGTACTAAATTCCTTTTCATTTCCACCATTATTTGGATGTTAAGACTACTCAATAATGAGTCATTTCAAATTCTTTATCTACATTAACAATTTCAACATGCATGACAAGTGTTTTTATTGCTATAAAAATAGAGGAAGCTTATCATGGTATATCTGAGACATTTTTCAATGCTCTTCCCTAACTCCAGTGGTTAAACTATCATGAATGAATGACGTGATGTAACGCCATGCATTCATTCATTATCATTTTTACGAAATTTCAAACGTCATTCCTACAGCCCATAAAGACCTTATATTTTTTAACCAGTCCTGTTACTAATAAATTGTCATTTTCCCATTGTTTTGTCTTATTTCAGGTAATGTTTGCTCTGTGTCAGATGGTATATCGGTAAATATGCGTTGTGTGTGTGACATTCTCTGCTGTACGTAAGTTTGCTGTGGGGGATTTGAGATCTTGTAAAAGCTGGGGGAAAGTAATTTGGTCGAAAAAATGCATCCGCAGAGGAAATAAGGAGTGAAACATTTGATTTTCTTTCTAATGGATTTCTTTAAAGCTGGTCATGTTAGAATCGAAATAATACATGACTGTGTTCTATGTTAAAATTGCCTTCATGGTCATTTTCTGTGCATCCCAACTCCCAACTGTTGTTAAATAGAACAGAACAGAACATATTTTATTCAGACTTGCACATAAGTACATCATCTTAAAACATAAGTAACAAAACCACATGTTATGTCATATTCAATTAAATTCAAGTAATTACTATTGGTAATAACATGTTTTAGTTACAATACAGAACATCTAGAACATGGATAGATTTATATTAACCAATTACCCCATAGCCAGTTTATAGTTTCTAAGACAGGTGACCATTTAAAGCAGGCTGAAAGTAAGGGACATTCTGCTTTACTTTCAGCCTGCTTTAAGCTATAATCTTCTAGAATACAGAGAATATTTCTAATGCTGCATAATCATGACTGTATATATTGGAATAATTTTTCCGAGTGGTGGAATAAATTATAGGCATAAAAAGATGTATTTATGGGGTAATGGGTTAAATACTAAAAGAGCAATTAGGAAGCCAAAAGCAAATTGCATAATTTACCCTAAATGAGTAATACTTAAATTATATATAAATGAAAATAACTTTTCACCCCTTTACCTATCTGTTGAAGAAAGTTGTTTTCATGTATCTATCTGCCGATATTTCTGATATAGGTCTGTAATTGCTTCAACCCAAAACAACCTACAAAACCTTTCCTTCATCCAGTCAGATGGCTGTTACAGTTTTGAAGAAAGGTGATCACTTATATAATAAAGCAAGTTAAAAGTAAAGCAGAATCCGCTTAAATGCACCTTCTGCACTTCTGACTTTATGAATTATGAACTACAATCTTGTATTTTCTGTAGTGAAGGATGAGTTTATGGTGTAAATGCATATCATGCAGTATGAGAGAAAGAGCTTAACCCATTAAAATAACCCCATCAATATGCCTGAAAGTTTACACCTTTAATTTATTCCTCCACAGAAGAAAGTTGTTCCCCTTTATACAGTCATGAATATGTACCGTAAGAAATATTTCCAATATTCTATTAGATGGTTTAAGCTTAAAGCAGGCTGAGAGTAAAGCAGAATGGGCCTTCTGCCTTACTTTCAACCTGCTTTAAGTGGTCCCCTATCTTTATAATACTACAACAAACAGGCTATGGGGTAATGGGCTAAGCAGACATTGGATTTAGAACAAGATGATAGTTAAGGATACATAGAGATGTAACCAGGGAGAGAGTATCGATTTTTTATTATCAGTTTGTTTTATGGGCTTAACTTTGAAAAGTTTGTGAGTTCATAGCATCAGTATGTATGTCACAGAAACTTTATCCTGTCTGGGCTGATTTATACTTTTAATTTGAAAAACTGAACTGTGACAAGCACTTATAATTCAGGGACTCACCAATTCAAGTCATACTTATTATCCCATTGCCCCATAAATACACCTTTTTACGTCTTTAATTTGTTCGTCCATTGAAGAAAAAATTTCAATTTTATACAGTTATATAGATATGCACCTTTGAAAAATATAGTCTATATTCTAGCAGACGATAGCTTAAATCAGGCTGAAAGAAATGAAAGTAAAGGAGAATGCGCCTTGAGACACATTTTGTTTTACTTTCAACCTGCTTTAAATGGTCACCTGTCTTCAGATCGAATAGAATGTTGTTGATTACTTTTACCAAGTAAATCTGTATCTCCTCCAATTCAAGACTGCCTGACACTCTGATTGCACTTCTGTTGCTATAGGGAAGTAAATGCTAAAATGAATAGGAGATAGTAGGTTTCAAGAAGACAACTTGTTAAAAGTGAAGTACCTTTGTAGCTCATCTGAGAGCATACAGCTCATAGTGAGCTTTTAGGATCACTTTTCGTCACCCATTCATCTGTCCCTCTGTCTGTCCCTCTTATTTGTTACCACTGTAAGTGTCTAAATTTGTAAGTGTTTTTAGCTCACCTGGCACGTAGTGCCAAGGTGAGCTATTTTGATAGTTCTGTGTCCATCGTCCGTCGTCGTTCGTTCGTTCGTCCGTTCGTTCGTTCGTTCGTTCGTCGTCAACAATTTCTTTAAACGACATCTCCTCCGAAACTATTGGATGGATTTTATCCAAACTTGGCAGGAATGATCCTTGTATGGTCCTCTTTAAAAGTTGTTCAAATAGTTCCGGTCTGTTGCATATCTAGGTCACAGGAGCTAAAAATAGAATTTTTTCAATGAAAAATCTTCTTGTCTGAAACCACGGTACCCTGAGCTTAGATATTTTGGCACAAAGCATTGTCTTCAGGTCCTCTATCAAGATTGTTCAAATTATGTCCCTTGGGTAAAAAATGACCCCGCCCCGGGGGTTGTAATTTTACATAGAGTTATATAGTGAAATCTTCAAACACCTTTATCTCTGAAACTAATATGTCCATAGCTTTGATAATTGGCATGATGACACTTCTAGAAGCCCTTAACCAATATTGTAAATATGGTTCCGGTCTGTTACATATCTAGGTCACAGGAGCTAAAAATAGAATTTTTTAATGAAAACTTAAAAAATCTTCTTGTCTGAACCCACAGTACCTTGAGCTTAGATATTTGGCACAAAGCATAGTCTTCAGGTCCTCTATTAAAATTGCACAAATTATGTCCCTTGGGTAAAAAATGACCCCGCCCCGGGGGTCGTAATTTTACAAAAAGTTATATAGTGAAATTTTCAAACATCTTTATCTCTGAAACTAATATGGCCAGAGCTTTGATATTTGGCATGGTGACACTTCTAGAAGCCCTTAACCAATATTGTAAATATGGTTCCGGTGTGTTGCATATCTAGGTCACAGGAGCTAAAAATAGAATTTTTTCAATGAAAACTTTAAAAAATTTCTTGTCTTAAACTACATTACCCTGAGCTTAGATATTTAGCATAAATCATCATCTACAGGTCCTCTGTCAAGATTTCTCAAATTATGCCCCTGGGGTCAAAACTGCCAAGGCCCTAGGGGTTGCAGTTTTACATAGAGTTATATAGTGAAATATTCTTCTCTGAAACTATTAATGCAAGAGCTTTGATATTTAGCATTATGAAGTGGCAGTTTTAGATGTTCTTTACCAATAATGCTGAAATGGATTGGGTCTGTTGCATATCTGGGTCACATTAGCTAAAAATAGATTTAACCACCCATTTACAAAATATTTGACAGAACACTTACTTTTCAAGTTTCATCAGCAAGATATTTGAAATTATGTCTCTGGGCTAAAAAAAAGATCCCACCCCAGGGGTCATGTGACCCTTGTGTTGGTTTTTCCAGGTGAGCGATATTTAGGCCCGCATGGGCGTCTTGTTTAAACATTCAAAGATAATTAAAATTCGTAATGATCTTGTTAAAAATGGTGGCTTGTAACAGGACAATTTTGTTTAGCAGCCATCTTTCTTAACCCATTACCCCATCCATAGATACACCTTTTTACACCTTGGATTTCTTTTTCCACAAAAGAAAATACAGTCGAAACTCGATAGTTCGAACTCGCATTAGTTGGAACATACACATATTTTAAAGTTAAAACCTAGCTATGCCAAATTTTAACTTTGAAATATGGGTATGTTCGACTGAAGCGAGATCATCTTATGAAATACTAGTACAGTCGGTTTAAGTGTTCTTGAAGTATCTCGTTTGATTGTAGTTCCGTTTTATAAGTCATGAATATGCACAATAAGAAATATGACATATCTTTGTATTTTCTTTATAATGACAGATGGTAGCTTAAAGCAGACTGAAAGTAAAGTAGAATGTGCCTCAACCTGCTTTTAGTTATCAGTTATCTTCAAAACTTAAGAAACTCTTCAAAATTAGAAACAGGCTATGGCGTTATATGGGTTAACTGACTGCTGCAATTGGTCTTTAAATGAATGGCAGCTGAACCTTCCTCAATTGGACATTGCTCTAAAAGAAACCTTTTCCCCAAGTCTAGAAGAATTTAGTTACCAAAGTTTAACTACAGTGCTCCCTCTCTACAAGGACACCCAATGGGAGACAAAGATTGTGTGCATTGTTGGAGGGAGTCGTTATACTGGGAGGGAAATTGGCTTACATTTGCAAACAGCTTGAATCCAGATCAGACGCCGCGTCACGCTGGGTCTGATCTGGGTTCAAGCTGTTTGTCACTTGTCATTAATTTTTATGTCACTGAGAAAAACAGCATGCAACAATTTTAAGCAGCCAATATTGCAGCAGTAAAAGCGTTATAGACATAATTGTCCTGTTTAGGGAACTGTAGCAAGTGTTGTTGTAGGGTGGGAGTTGTTGTTTGGAGGGCTGTTGTAGGGTGGGAACGCTGTATGGAATCAGGAAGCAGGAGTGCCACGCCTTACTTGTCTAGATCATTGATCACTTAATTGTCAGCCACTATACAGCTTAATCGGTGATTATGTGTAACCAATGGAGCATGGGTAAACTGGCTGATTGCTGCTTTGTGATTGAATCTGGGGGGAAATTGTTCAATTAATGAGACATTTCCTGTGTCATACAATGAATAAAAGGAAACATTAGTGTGAATGTTGTGAGGCTGGTTGAGAGCTCCATGAATACATGTTTTGAATGTTTGATTTGTAAGATATAACAGAGGGTATAACTGTTTATTGAGGCTGGGATATAGTTATAATCATTCTACTAGAGATAAAATTATAATGGCAAAATATAAGTCATGGGTTTAACAATAAAATCTGATGTCTGAACAAATATTGTATGAAACTTTAAACTAGTGATTAACTCCAGTGAGAAAGATAAAGATCTCCCGTTAAGAGCTTTTTGTTTTACAGAAATCTTCATTTTAACCCACATTGATTACCCAATGGCCTCATCAGCCTTTTTACATCTTTAATTTATTCCTCCACTCAAGAAAATAGTTCTACTTACCAGTAAATACAGTCATGATTGAATATACACCATAAAAATATTTTGTATTACCCTAGCAGATGGTATAAACTTAAAGCAAGCTGAAACTAAAGCAGAATGCTTTACTTTCAGCAGCTTTAAGCAACCAATCGTCTGCAGTATTGAAAACAAGCTAAATGGGGTAATCATAGAGAAAACTTTACCATTACTGGTTCATTACCATGACCTTAACCATGGGTACTAGGTGAGCGATTTAGGGCCGCATGCGGCTCTTGTTAATTTTAACAATGGACAATTTTGTAAAAGACAACATTTATTAATCTCTCGAGTTAACCTATTTTTCCATAATTTACCCCTTTAATCTATTCTTTCCCTGAAGAAAATAGAAAATGCTCCATAAGAAATATTTAGATGGTAGCTTAAAGCAGGCTGAAATCAAAGTCTTATTCTGCTTTCCTTTCAACCTGCTTTAAGTGGATCCTGTCTTCAAAACTTTAGAAACAGGCTTTTGGGTAAAGGGTAAAAACACTTTTATTCCTATTGATACTAAGCTTGGTCCAATTCAAGTACATGTACAAGATAATGTGATACTATCAAGTCTGTATAAAGCAGCCATTCAAGCAAAGTCCAGTTGCAATATTGAATTATCTGTATTGCAGACAGGTGGCAGCTTAATACAGAACATCAGTAGATCAGACAGCATATATTAAGGAACCATCTTCCATTCGTTTTTATTCGGCATAAATAGGCATTCTAACACCTTCTGTAGAGATCTCGATGCTTGTTTGTGAGAAGGTAGTGAAGCATTTTAGTTTGATTGTATGTGGTGAATGGCTATAAGATGATTCTGTCATTATCGTCATCAGCATTAGTGGGTACATTACAACTACTCTGGGAAATACCGCTATGACAATGTCTCAATTTTCTCCACTAAAATTATTTTACTCAGTATTTTCTAAATCGATATTGTGTCTGTCAGTGGTATGTTATCTAATGCTTTGATTTTTACAGCTCTTGGAGACCTTTTAACCCTTTACTCCATAGCCTGATTCTAGTTTTGTAGACAGTTGACCACTTACATCAGCTAGGTCGAAAGTAAAGCAGAATGCGCCAAATGGCGCATTCTGCTTTACTTTCAGTCTGCTGTAAGCTACCATTTGCTAAGATATAGAAAATATTTCTTCTGATGCATATTCATGAGAGTATAAAGTGGAACTATCTTTTTCAGTGTAAGAATAAATTTAATGTGTAAAAAGGTGTATCCATGGAGTACTGTTGGTTAAAGAACACCAATCATTTAAAAGTTAATTAGATCAGCAATAGGTTTCTGATACCCTGGACGCCACAGTGTCTCAAAAACAAATCTGTATCGCCAAGTTTGACTTGTGTAATGTTGTTTGAAGAAGTATTACTCAGGGTGTCTCTAAAGACAGATGGCTGTATTATGGGGAGCAAAATGTGTCTGTAGGTTCTGCTCAATTACTGTAATACATTAAACTGCCATCTGTATGGAACACCAATTGTTCAGCATCATATGAGTGACTGCTTAACACATTTCCCTTTAAATATGCCGTTTTACCCCTTTAATTAATTCCTCAACTGAAGATAAAAGTTCCACTTTGTACAGTCATGCATATGTATCAATATAAATAGTTGTTATATCCTAGCAGAGTATTAAGGCGCATTCTGCTTTACTTTCAACCTGCTTTAATTGGTCACATCTTTAAAACTAGAAACAGGCTATTGGGTATATGGGTTAACACTTGTAAGCTTGTCTGAACAGAAATGACAAACTGTGTCATGGAACTCAGAAATTGATATCTTATATGCTTGAGAAACCATTAAAGAGAGGATAGATCAATTTGATCCCTAGATAATGAGATGATGACTTTAGAATCTGATACACTGGATTGAAACTGTAATGACCAACCAACTGTAAACTCCTTCATGGTGTAAAGAGACCTGTGGTAGTTTAAAGCAGGTTGAGGGTAAAGCAGATAGCTCCAACAGGAAACTTGAAAGCTGTTTAAGTCAGATTGTGCTTGTTCTAGTTTTAAAAACAGGTGACCACTATTAAAGCAGGTTGAGAGTAAAGCATATTGTGCCTTCAAAGAAACATTTTACTTTTAACTGTCAGCTCTCTTTATTTAGATTACCATCTGCCAGGATAAAGAAAATAATAATTTAATGCTGTATACATGTCATGATGATGATGATGATGATGATGATGGTGATGGACTGTATAAATAAGAACTATTTTCTTTAGTGGAGGAATTCTGGTCCCTTTGTGTATACTCAAGTTATTCAAATTTGATGAGAAGTTCAATATTTGGAATATAAATATATAGATATACATGTATAGAGTTATGGCATTAAAGTTAATTTAGATAATTTTATTATACTGTTCATTTTTTACAGGCAAAATTCTGTCTTTTGATACCTAAAATTTTTAATGTAAATTTTCTTTTTAAAATCTTAGAATTTGAAAAAGAAAAGAATTGTATTAAATGTGAATAAAATCTAAAATTGAGGCATTTATAATTTACATATCAATACTATTTGCTTATGTCCACTTACAACTCCTTGAGTTTTTAAAGATTAAAAAGATCATTATTTGTCTCAAATACTCTGCATGAGAATGAATTGTCATGATCTAAATATGTGTCCCTTGAGGGACCGGAAAACAAATCTTAAGATTATTTTCTGATCACTTGTATGGGGGTGGATCAATAATTTATTGTGGGAAGATTTGGAGGCTGGTTTTTCCCTCACTGCCCGTATCCAAGCAGTAATTTTGTAATTGTGATAATCCCTCTTCTCTATGTATTGATCTTTTTCCGAAACTTTGTATGACTTTTAGTCAGAGACACAAGTCTGATTATTGGTTTCTCCCTGGGGAGCAACCTTTATTTCAGAAAAATCAGAATTTTAGGAAAATCGATACAATTTCATCATCTTGTGATCACAGCAGGACTGAACGTGACAATAATTGGTGTGACTTTGATTTATAGATGAAGCTTTATCGACCAATAGAGAATAGTTTATAGTAAAAAAAAATCTGGAGACAAACGAAACTTCATTCGGAGAGGATAGAATATAGGTTTGCTCTGGGTTATACTATGATGCTACAATTGTATGTGACCTGCGGACGTAGTGAAGGGGTAAAGCCCTCGATTACGATGCCAGGGGTCGTGAGTTTGATCCCCCACCTTCAGATGAGACTTTATAAACCGAGGTCCAATGTATCAGTGCTTAATACACAAGGCATCCATAGGAACCAGAGAACTCTGTCGATAATAAGAGCAGGACATCACGGGGTTCTCTGTATCCACTCCTCTCTCTCTGGGGCGTCCAATTAACCCATAGATGGCAGAAAAAGAATGAATTAATTGAGCAAACAAAAAAATTGTATGTGAATATATTATTCTTATTATAAAAATTGAGAATAACTTGTGCTAAATGCTCATGATAAAATTAAGGTAGATAATAATTATGTTATCTGTTAAGCTATACAATTTTTCCAATCAAGTCAAGGCAGGTAGTATTTATTTTGTAAAGTTAGATTATAGGTAACAGCATCAATGAGAAATAGTGCACACTATACAGTGCTCCCTCCCTACAACGACCCTCCCAACAATGACTCCCTCCCTACAACGACCCTCCCAACAATGACTCCCTCCCTACAACGACCCTCCCAACAATGACTCCCTCCCTACAACGACCCTCCCAACAATGACTCCCTCCCTACAACGACCCTCCCAACAATGACTCCGTCCCTACAACGACCCTCCCAACAATGACTCCCTCCCTACAACGACCCTCCCAACAATGACTCCGTCCCTACAACGACCCTCCCAACAATGACTCCCTCCCTACAACGACCCTCCCAACAATGACTCCCTCCCTACAACGACCCTCCCAACAATGACTCCCTCCCTACAACGACCCTCCCAACAATGACTCCCTCCCTACAACGACCCTCCCAACAATGACTCCGTCCCTACAACGACCCTCCCAACAATGACTCCCTCCCTACAACGACCCTCCCATCAATGACTCCCTCCCTACAACGACCCTCCCAACAATGACTCCGTCCCTACAACGACCCTCCCAACAATGACTCCCTCCCAACAACGACCCTCCCAACAATGACTCCCTCCCTACAACGACCCTCCCAACAATGACTCCCTCCCTACAACGACCCTCCCAACAATGACTCCCTCCCTACAACGACCCTCCCAACAATGACTCCCTCCCTACAACGACCCTCCCAACAATGACTCCCTCCCTACAACAACCATAGCAGCTCTTCCCAAAACAAGACAAGTGTGTCCAAACTTTTCACAGCTGCAATATACATGTAGTCTACTATTTGTGTCTGCTGTTTTTCTCCAATTTACATAATTTTATTACACATTTTGACAGAAAAAAAACAATGACTATTGGCAAACAGCTTGAATCCAGATCAGATGCCGGGTTACATGTTGTCTGATCTGGATTCAAGCTGTTTGCAAATGTAAGCTAATTTCCCTCCCTACAACGACTCCCTCCAAACAATGCTTATTTTTAAACAAACATGATTGCTAAATACAGTTTTAACTAATTGCAGAAAAAGTTAGAGAAACTTTCTGTTTTATAATTTATCACGCCTTAAACAGTCACAAGTCTTAATTAACCCATTACTCCATAGCATATTTATAGTTTTGAGAACAGGTGACCACTTAAGGTTATAAAGCAGGTTGAAAGTAAAGATGAATGTAACTTAAAGTGCATTTAGCATTACTTTCAGCCTGCATTTAGCTACCATCTGCTAGAATATAGAAAATATTTCTTATGAAACATATTCATGACTGTATAAATTTCAACTATTTTTGTTAAAATGCATAATCCTATGGAGTAAAGGGTTAAAATAATTACAGTGAGGGAATGCTCATTACGACACAATAATCATGTATTTGAATGCAAGATGATCAATGCAAAGATATTTTATGGAACCATATTAGGAGGCCTATATGTCAATTTTTTTTATATCAAATGCAATGTTGCAATCCTTAGGTCTAAATCTGAAAAACTACAGATGGCGGCAAGGAATAAGTGTAGCATTCAGCACTTACTGTTAGCTTGTTTGTCTGTTTTATTCTTGCCTTAGCATATCAAGAATAAATAAACCTTTTACTAAGCTTATATGGACAGGTCCGGAAAAAATGCCAAAATAATGAGTGCTGGTTCTCTTTGCATTATTAATATGAGCTTATTATTACTATATGACTTATTGCATTAATTGTAAGTGTAGACTGACAACCAACCACTGCATCAGA
Source organism: Gari tellinella (assembly GCA_922989275.2). Classification (NCBI taxonomy): domain Eukaryota; kingdom Metazoa; phylum Mollusca; class Bivalvia; order Cardiida; family Psammobiidae; genus Gari; species Gari tellinella. The sequence goes on from OV277868.1 coordinate 11,702,644, forward strand.
GATGCAGGGATAGGTCACTGTTTGAAACTCACCTTGATATAGAGTATTTTACAAGCTAACTGGGTTTATTCCAGTGTGAAAGATTGATCACACAATGGTGTGGCTAGGTCTACACTGTTTGGCAATGCAAAGAAGTCTGGTTGTCTTATTGGCATATATCGTGATAATACATACACAGGGCTCCAGATAAGAGGAAGAAAACTGAACAAATCCAACGTCTCACTCATATCAGCACCAAATCCTATGGTGTTAATTACTACGCATTAGAATCGTCTCTTCGAGATGATTCTAATGAGTATTGACACCATAGGGTTTAATGCAGAAATAAAGATTTCAGTTTTTGAAATACTCCCCTTTAATATAAAAGAAAAACCATCTGGAGGAGGTGTGCGTCCATGTATTATATATTGGTCAGACAGGACACCTATAGATTGACCACAATAGGAGTTCAGAAATTTACAGTTTCAATAATAATTGTGATAAACAGATAGTGAATACCTTTAGGGCCTAACAATGATAAACATTGTATTGTAAATATTGATCTATTGATTACAGTCGAGATATTTCCGTTTCCAAGGTAACCATTTATGTGTATTGGCTAGTCAAGGGGAGTGTATTGAAATTGAAAAGATAGCTGATACCTTATAGGGGATTGGCTGTTGTAGAGTCATTAACCAGGAACTAAAACAGAAGGTGAATAAATGATGGCCTTTGAAAAAGGTTGCAGCTAAATGAAGAATAAGAAATAAAAGCAGTTTGTTTCTGCAAGAGCTTACTGCTTTACTTGTACATTAATTAATCAGCCGCCTATCTTAACATACCCTAGTTTTGAACTCAGGTGATCAGTTAAAATAGGTTGAAAATAAAGCAAAATGCATCTTAATCCATTACTCCATTGATACACATTTTTATGCCTTTAATTTATCACTCGAATGAAAATAGTTCCAAATTATACAGTCATGAACAAAAATTGTATCATAAAAGTATTTTCTATATCCTCTGTGGGCCAGTGTTACCTACATGTATAAAACCGTTTTGACCTGTTTGGCAATAATAAGAATGATAAGTTAACATTTGTACATCACTTTGGATTTAAGTTGATTATAATATTAGTCTCTATAGTCTTCACAAGTATGATCAAGCCATGGAGTAAAGGGTTTAAACATACGTTCTTCTTTATACTTTCAGCCTGCTTTCAGCATATACACCTGTCAAGATGCAAGAATTTTTTTCTTTCTATAGATGCATCTTTAAACAGATCATGGTAAAAGCATGAAAGTTAAAATTGAAAGGGTATCTATATGAAGAAAAATTAACTGCGCTAAAAGGCTCTTCTATGGGATAACTTAACCCATTACCCCACAGCCTGTTTCTAGTTTTAAAAATATGTTACCACTTAAAGCAGGATGAAAGTAAAGCAGAATGTGCCTTATTAACAGAGTTACAGATAAGGGGATTATTGGGGTATTTACTCAATAAAATTGTGGAAAAAGCAAATGTTTTACACAACATGGAGTAACAGAAAGCAAAGAAATGTAACAAAAAGCAAAGAAATTTTGGAAAGCTATAATCAGAATATGAATGATACCCAATAACGAAAATTCCCAAAACCCAATAAAATTGCAAAAACCCAATTCTTTGAAATATCAAGGAGTAAATACCCAATTGCACCCGAACCTTATCTGTAACCCTGTATTAAGGCACGTTCTGCCTTACTTTCAACCTGCTTTAAGCTACCACCTCTTGGGATATAGAAACTATTTTGTATGGTGCATAATGGTTACAACATAAAGTGGATTTATTCTGTGGAGGAATAGATAAAAGGTACATGTATAAAAAGGGTGTATTATGTGGGGAAATGTTAAATAATCCTGGTACTTCAAAGAATGGCCAATCAACACAATGTCATGAAGTATTTAAAGATACAGCATTCCCTCCCAACAACGGCCCTCTGAACAATGACTCCCTCCAAACAACGACCCTTGTCTTATAGTTCTGTATAAACAGGACAATTATGTCTTACACTTTTACTGCTGTAATATTGTCTGCTTAAATTTGTCGTCTGTTATTTTTCTCAAAGTTTCATATTGGACATTTTGACAATTAAAAACTTAATTACGATTAACAAACAGCTTGAATCCAGATCAGAAGCCACGTTACGCGGCGTCTGATCTGGATTCAAGCTGTTTGCAAAATGAATGTAAACTAATTTCCCTCACTATAACGACTCCCTCCGAACAACAAACACAATTTTTGTCTGCCATTGGGTGTCGTTGTAGAGAGGGAGCGCTGCAGAAACAGCCTCAACAGTTGGGAGAAGGGGAAGTAAATCACAGCTCCAGTGATCAAACAGTCTAGTTCACCAAACTGTCGGGCTAATTGAAATTTACTTGCAGCAGTGTTCTATATATAAGAACTTACTGTGTTTGCATTTTATATCACAAGCCATCCATGTTTTACAAACACATTTCTACTGTACTTGCCACTGAGATTAGGAAGTCATTAAAACATGCTACCAGAGCTATTAACCTATTTAACCCATTATTCCATAGCCTATTTCTAGTTTTGAAGACAAGTGGCCATGCACTTAAAGCAGGTTGAAAGTAAAGCAGAATATGCCTTCATCAACTAGTAAATAAAACTGGTTCTTATAGTCTATCATGATACATATTCATGACTAAAAAAATGTCTTCAGTGGAGAAATGAATAAAATGAGTAAAAAGGCGTATCTATGCTTAGTGTCTAGTATAAAGAGGACAATTTGGCAAAGTGTGTACACTGATGTTATGATGCCAGGTAATGTGGTGTCTAGTATTTAAAACTTTATGTGACGTCTCCTCAGGTTCTGCATTGTTTGCTACTTCATCATTATGAAATGTTCTAATGCTGTATGTTTGACAAACACAACACTGTACTTGTATGATCATCGTTTATATACATGTACAAAACACACTGGGAGAGTTCAATGCAATATTCAGGAGAAAATTGGTTAAATATGAAGCATTATTTTATTAAACATTGGTCACTAAACATATTGCCATTACTCATTACCCAATAGCCTGTTTTTAATATGATAATAGGTGACTACTTAAAGCAGGTTGAAAGTAAAGCAGAATACGCCTTAGGGCACAGCCTGCTTTAAACTACCATTTGGGCATAATCATGACTATATAAAATGGAACCGTTTTCTTCAGTGTATGATAAAATTAAAGGTGTAGACAGGCATATTTATGGGTTAACCCTTGCCTCCCTGAAACCTCAAATCGACAATTTTAGTTTTCAATTTAGTCTAGTCCATTTCTGACTTTTTAGTAATCAGGGTCTTCACTGTTTGCATAGGACAAGTGTCCTCCTCACAGTTATGCTGTTCCCAGATGACGCATATATGGGTGACTAGGGTTCAAAGAGTTAATGGGTGACACCCCCCCCCCCCCCCCCCCCATTATATAGCCTGTGGCTAGTATTTAAGATACATAACTACTTAAAGCAAGTTGAAAGTAAAGCAGAATGTGCCTTAAGGCACATTCTGCTTTACTTTCAGCCTGCTTTAAGCTACCATATCTGCTAGAATAAAGAAAATATTTCTTATTATCGAGATTCATCACTGTATAATTTGGAACTATTTTCTTCAGTGGAGGAATACATAAAAGGTGTAAAAAAAAAAGAAGCATATTTATGGTGGTAATGGGCTATAGGAGGTTTCATGCTTTACTTTAGTGCTGCATTTAGATCTGTCTCAGACCATTTCACACAGGTTTGACTGTAAAAACAGAGCTAGACTCTCTGATGATCTAATCCAACACATGTTGGAAGACAAAGAAATTTCAACCACAGATTACTTTTAATTGGACCAAACAGTATGGGTAGCCCGCCCCAGTGCTAGGTAATGGTTAGTCATCGAATGTTTGTGATATAAGGTATATTTGATAAACCCTTATCCCCATAACTTGTGACTATTTTGAAGAAAGGTGACCATTTAAAGCAGGCTGAAAGTACAGCAATATGTGCCATGAAGGCACATTCTGCTTTACTTTCAGCCTGCTTTAAACTACAATTTGCCAGAATATAGAAAGTATGTGTTCTGGTTCATGACTATAAATTGGAACTTTTTTTCCAGTTAGAGGAATTAGTTGAATGCGCTACTATAGCTAGGCACCTCTATGGAGTAAAGGGTTAAGTACTTATAAGATATTTGATTAAATACTTAATTGATATACATAAAGTACCACTGTATCCCTAACAAAGCTAATTTTACACCACAAAAAATGTTCACTTTTATTTTCTTGGAGCTGGCTCTTAATGGGAGTTATAAGCTGCTGATTGGTATTTTGGGATCAGGTTACGACCTAGTTTGTTGGCGTTGGTAGATAAAGACGGGGCTGATCAGTTGAACTAGTCAATGCACACATAGATGTCTACATGTGAGCCTGGGGTGTTGTATTTCCTACACAGGCAGCACGCCTCAATCCAAGCTTGTGTTCCTTAGCACAATGAATCACAATACAGTCAAACCCTAGCTGCTCTTTCTACCACAAGAAAAAAATATTTCATTACATCAACCCATTACCCAATAAATTCTCCTTTTTACATGTGACCTCTAAATTTTTCCTCCATCTAAGAAAATAGTTCCAATTGAAACAGTCATGAATATGTATTATAAGAAATATTTTCTATATTCTAGAAGATAGTAATATAAAGCAGGCTGAAAGTAAAGCAGAATGCACCTTAAGGTGCATTCTTACTTTATTTTCTACCTGCTTTAAGCGGTTAACTACATTGTATCTTCAAAACTAGAAACAGGCTATGGGGTAATGGGTTAAACTTCAGGTTAAAAGCAGCTCTATATATAAGTAAAGCAAAAACCTCACAATAGAACTTTCTGTTTTAACCGTTATGATCCTTACAGCTGTTATTTGGTTTAAATACTGAAAACAGCACTGTTTTGAGTGTCTAAAGGCAGGACACCATATTTATTACTGTTATAAAGTCAATTACTTGTCATTATTATATGCATTAGTGTTGTTCAAGAAGCAAATAGATTTATTAGGAATGTGACATCGTCTTGGCCAAAACCCACTTGCCCAAAGCCTGGGGCAAGTGGTTTCTGATTTGGGCAAGTGATATTTGCATCAGAATTTGGCATATATGATACAACAGAGAACAAGGGCCACTATGGCCCTAAATCGCTCACCTGGTAACCATGTAACCATGTACACCGTGTGACCTAGTTTTTGACCGGGCATGATTCTCATTCTAACTTGACCTCGATTTCAATGAGACAAACATTTTGTTCAAGTTTCATGAAGATTCAATGAATTTTGTAGTCTCTAGAGTGTTAACGAGGTTTTTGGATGATTTGACCTAGTGACCTAGTTTTTGACAAGACATAAGCCAAATTTGAACTTGACCTATATTTCATTGAGGCAAACCTTTTCATCAAGTTTTATGAAGATTAAATGAAATCTGTAGTATCTAGAGTGTTAATAAGGTTTTTCTATGATTCGACCTAGTGACCTAGTTTTTGACCGGACATGACCCTCATTTTAACTTGACCTAGATTTCATTGAGGCAAACATTTTGATGAAGTTTCATGAAGATCCAATGAAATTTGTAGTCTCTAGAGTGTTAACAAGGTTTTTCGAAGATTTGACCTAGTGACCTAGTTTTTGACCGGACATGACCCACATTCGAACTTGGCCTAGATTTCATTGAGGCAATCATATTGATGAAGTTTTATGAAGATCCAATGAAATTTGTAGCCTCTAGAGTGTTAACAAGGTTTTTCGATAATTTGACCTAGTGACCTAGTTTTTGACCGGACATGACCCACATTCGAACTTGACCTAGATTTCATTAAGGCAAACATTTTGATGAAGTTTCATGAAGATCCAATGAAATTTGTATTCTCTAGAGTGTTAACAAGGTTTTTCGAAGATTTGACCTAGTGACCTAGTTTTTGACCGGCCATGACCCACATTCGAACTTGGCCTAGATTTCATTGAGGCAATCATATTGATGAAGTTTCATGAAGATCCAATGAAATTTGTAGCCTCTAGAGTGTTAACAAGGTTTTTCGATAATTTGACCTAGTGACCTAGTTTTTGACCGGACCTGACCCACATTCGAACTTGACCTAGATTTCATTTAGGCAAACATTGTGACCAAGTATCATCAAGATCCAATGAGATTTGAACCTGCTAGAGTGTTAACGAACAATTGTGAACGGACGACGGACGGACGACGGACATCCAGCGATCCTAAAAGCTCACCTTGGCACTACGTGCCAGGTGAGCTAAAAAGGCAGTTTAAGTCAGGTTTGGGCATTTTAGTGGTCTGAAAAACCTAAGGCGAAGTCTTGGCCTAAACCCACTTGCCCGAAGCCTTGAGCTTGCTCAGGGTGAGCTTTTGCAATCCTTAAATCTTTCTCAAACTTGCTCAGATAAGAGTTCGGATGAGTTTGATTATTGTTGAAATCAGACCAATAGGTCAAGAGTTATCTGCTTTTAAATTGCTGAAAATGCCATATTTAACAGTGTTTACACTCTAGAGGCCACAATTTTTGTCAAGCAACTACAGTTTTCAATGCATTTTGATTAATATTTGCACACAATGTGTATAATTAAGTATCTGTTCTTGAAAAAGTGCAATAATTGTTGAAATCAGGTAATTGTGTCGAGTTATCTGCCCTTGATGTACTCAACTATAGTAGACTTTACTGTAGACCTATATTGTTTTCACTAAGTTGAATTGATTTAGATTAATATGGTTGAAACTCAAAGGTTCCATTATAGAAGGTTATAGTGATATCAGGGCCAACAAGGCGAGGCTCTTGTTTTATAGGGTATGACTTACACTTGGAAGTCGTTTGTTAAAATACACTTGAATTAAATGTTTTATAGAATAAGACTTACACTAAGTAGTGCTGTGTTATAGATGTTTTAGACTTACAGCTCTGTCTAGCAGATATCTCTTAACCTTATTCTCGATGGACTTGTCTTGGTTTGGGATTTTTGTTGTCTCTTTATTTCAAGTGCCTACTTCAGACCAAAAAAGGAAAACTACTGTCCAGATTTAAGTCCTTCTTGGATACACATTAAAAGCCTACTAAAATCTATTAACATTTGAACAGTTAAACCTGAGTTGAGCAATCAATATAGTATAAGATGAAGGTGCTTTCATTAAGACAGCTGACTCTGCTAAAAACACAAAATCACATAAATGCAGAAGCTTCATTAAGGATATCTGGGTTACTATCATTCTGTGTTAAAGAGCTTAGCTGTCCTCAGCTTCTCATATATTCATTGATTGATTGTTGTATACAGATATGACTGGTAAGTGTCAAGTTGCTCTATCAAGCTGATACTTTTAATGCAACAATGTAACTATTATGTGGCAATTAAATGGTTATGTATGATTGGTTTTTCTCGTCTGAAAGGAAATTGGCTTTTGGGATATACTTCAGATTTGAGAATCCAGCAGGGCTGTGATTTAAGTCCCCCATTGATAAGGAAATCCTTTGCATGACTGAAATGAAGACATACAGAGCTCCAGATAAGGGGAGAATTTCAAAAACTAAAATCTGTATATCTGCATTAAACCCTATGGTGTCACTACTCATTAGAATAGCTAGTAGAAGAATTTTCTCCCTCTAGTTGTTGTGTCCCATTAATTAACCTTTCTCTTGTTTAACCTACGGCATATCCTTTCCTCGCCCAAACAAAACGTATATTTATACGTTTTGATGTTAAATTTTTTGGCTCATTTAGGCTAAGTATGTAGAATGAAAAGTTATCTTTCCCACATCACGTTGGTAGAGTTTTCTGAAAAGCCAGCTTAGGCACTTCGTAATTCTTTGTAATAACAACGATCTTCTGCAAAATGTGACACTTTCAGGCAGGATTGAACACAAGAAACTTGTGCACACACATTAAACATGACATTATCTTGTGTTTCTGGGAACTTTGTTGTGTTTCGTAAATTGTTACCAGAGTAAAAGACCCTCACACTCATGAGTAACCGTTATAGAATAAGATGCATCACGCTCAAAGGTCACATTGCCGATAGATTTGAGGTCAAAGGCCAAATACCATGGATGCATGCATTAAAGTAATTAGCCCCAATAAGGGCAACTAGGAAGGGGGTTGGGGTATTAGTTCTGAACCCCCTAGGTGTCACAGTTATAGTTCTATCTGGTTCATATAGTTTTAAGCAGCCGCTTACCTGCATAAATAAGCAGTATTTCTTAAGGCACAAATTTGTTTGTCAGTTAGTTAAAGTTTGTAATATCGAGATGAACAAATGTTTGAGTTAGATTTTGATTTATCAAGCGAGCATATTGACAGCGGACGACATGCTGATTTGTTCGATTTTGCAAATGAGATGAGGATGTAAATTTAAACATACAGCAGCTTTTCATCAAATATCTCAAGTACTATTAAACCTGCTCATTTCAACCACTCAATTAAAGGAAGACTCATTATAGGTCATTGATCATGTTAACAAACTTTAAACAACTATACCTGCTTCAAACTTCAAAAAGGTCATAATGGTAACTAAGGGTTTAACAGGGCTCCAGATAAGAGTAAACTGAACAAATCCAACGTTTTCTTGCTTGTTTATAAGCACCAAGTCCTATGGTGTGAGACGATTCTAATGAGTAGTGACATCATAGTGACACCATAGGGTTTAATTCAGAAATAAAGATTTAAGTTTCTGAAATACTCACCTTATCTGGAGCCCTGGCTTAAGTTAGAAACACTTAACACATAAGTCTCCTTGAACACAGGTGAATTTCAAATCAGCCCATCCCAAAATAATGATTATTGATCGAGATTTGAATGTTCTCTTAATTATATATAATAATAATGTATTATTATAGTGCTAATTACTGGGCCGTGAAAACCAGATCTGTGATAGATTGATAAAAGTTGTGATAGGGCATGGGAAGATGTATATAACTGACACAATATGTTGATAAACATTCAAAATCTTTACACACATGATAACAGTATTTTTCGCATCTATTGTATTCCTCATTTACTAACGAAAATAGTTTCAATTTATACAGTTATGAAAATGATTCATAAGAAATAGTTTCTATATTCTAGTAGATAGTAGCTTAAAGCAGGATGGAAGTAAAGCAGAATGCGCATTAAGGCGCATTCTGCTTTACTTTCCACTTGCTTTCAGTGGTCATCTATCTTCAAAAACAGAAAACGACTATAGGGTAATGGGTTAACTCAAGTTTTCAAACCTTTTTTTCTTCATGTCTGCTCTAAACCCTATGGTGTGATTACTCATTAGAATAACCTCCTTAACCCTTTGAACCCTAGTCCCGCATATAGGCGTCCTTTTCAAACAGTGTACAAGTGAATAGTACACTTGTCCTGTGCAAACGGTGAAGACCCAGATCAGAGGGCTCCAAAGGAGCCCTCTGATCAGGGTCTTCACTGTTTGTCATTATGCCAAGCATTGACAAAAACAACCCTTAAAAATCAGAAATGGACTAGACTAAAATGGAAACTGAAATTGTCCATTTAAAGTTTTAGGGAGGAAAGAGTTAAGACAATTCTAATGAATTGTCACACCATATGGTTTTGAGCAAATTGTTGTTGCTACAACTTAGTGTAAGAAATGTTTACGTCTACTCTAATCCATTTAATTGATGCATCCTACCATGCCTTGCAGCCCTGGTCAACTTCAGCTCATTTTCTTTCGATAGTTTTTAGCTCACCTGAGCAAGAGGTGCTCAGTATGTGAGCTATTAGGATTGCTGAGCTTCCGTTGTCCACAATTGTTTTTGTTACCATGGTCACTCTAATAGCTACAAATCTCTTTGGATCTTAATGAAACTTGATCAAAATGTTACTTCATTGAAATCTAAGTAAAGTTCAAATATGAGTCATGTCCAGTCAAAAACTAAGTCATTAAGTCAAATCGTAGAAAAACCTTGTTAACATTCTAGATGCTTCACATTTCCTTAGATTTTAATGAAACTTTATCAAAATCTTTGCCTGAATAAAATCTAGGTCAAGATTGAATTTAGGTCATGTCCAGTCAAAAACTAGGTCGCTAGGTCAAATCATAGAAAAGAAAATTGTTAACATTGTAGAGACTACAAATCACATTAGATCTGTATGAAACTTGGTCAGAATGTTTGCCTACATAAAAACTAGGTCAAGTTTGAAAGTTGGTCATATGGGATCAAAAACTAGGTAACTGGGTCAAATCACGGAAAACCCTTGTTAACACTCTAGAGGCTACAAATCTCATTCAATCTGAATGAAACTTGGTGGAAATGTAAACCTCATTGAATTCTAGGTCAAGGTTGATGTGGGATCATGTCAGCTAAAAAACTAGGTTACTAGGTTTTACATGGTGTACCCAGGTGAACCCATTAGGTCCATCTTGGTACTCTTGTCTATATTTAAGCAGATGGTAGCTTTAAGCAGGCTCAAAATAAAAGCAGAATGTGTCTTAAGGTACATTCTGCTTTACTTTCAACCTGCTTTAAATGGTCAGCTTTCTTCAAAACTAGAAACAGGCTGTGGAGTAAGAAGGGTTAATGAAGATTGCCTTAGCATCTTTGGATTTATCTCTAAACATACATGGCTGCTAAATGCAGAGCACATTAAGTGTCTGTAGGTCCGTTTGCTGTATTTCTATGTCCTTCATTTATTTGACAACAGTCTACAAGATGGATCTCGTCCTGAATGGCCATTTAACCCATTCCCTCATAAATACGCATTTTCACGCCTCTAATTTATTCCTTAACTGAACAAAATAGTTCCAATTTATACAGTCATTAATAAGTATCATAAGAAATATTTTCTATATTCTTTCTGATGATAGCTTAAAGCAGGTTGAAAGTAAAGCAGAATGTGCCTTAAGGCGCATTCTGCTTTGCTTTCAACCTGCTTTAATAGGTCAACTGTCTTCAAAACTAGAAATGGATGATGCGGGGTAATGTGTAAACATGGGTTTACCTGTATTGACTGCTAGGTAACCGATGAAAAAGCTATCAAATTGACACCACATAGATGCTATCTTTTGTTATGCATACTTTAAATATACCAGAAACTTTTTTGTGATAGATTTCAACAATACCTCAAGTGAATAAATTTATTCAAGAGAATTCAGTGAAGTAAAATTTTAATGCGTAAAATATGCTACTGTGATTAAAGATGGTATCAGATTTGTCGATGCTTCATTGGATGAATACACCAATAATGATATGCAGAAACATCACATACCTGATACAGGATCTTTCATTTTTCCTTCAGAACTTAAACATTGATATAAACATGTCCAAATAAAATCAAGTCTATTAGTAGAGACCAGCGAAATCTGGAGAACAAGAAGACTGTATAATGTAGGAGAAAAATAATGTTTTGGAGCTGCAATTAAAGAACAGTCTGCATTAGCTTCATTAAATATTAACCCATTACCCCCATTTCCTGTTTCTAGTTTGGAAAACAGGTGACAACTTAACCCATTACTCCATAGCCTGTTTCTAGGATTGAATACAGGTGACCACTTAAAGCAGGTTGAAAGTAAAGCATAATTGTGCCTTAAGCACATAATCTGCTTTACATTCAGCTTTAAGCTTACATCTGTAGATAATATTTCTTATGGTACGTATTATTGGCTGTATAAATTGGAACTATTTCTTCAGTAGACGAATAAATAAAGGCATATTTATGGGGTAATGCGTTAAAGAGCCTTCTGATCAGGATCCTCACTGTTTGTTTAAGACAAATGTACTCTTCACATGTACACTGTTTGGAAGAAATCTGTATACTCTTCGCTAGGATTGAATGTGTTGACTCAAAATGACAATTCATGCACTAAAATATAAAGTGTACAGTCATGTATGTTGGAACCATAAACTAAGCTTTATATGCAATACTCAGGAAAAGTATCCAATTAAATATAATTCAGGTTAGCCACAGGTGATGTTTACTAGAACTATTTTCTTATGTGGAAGAATAAATTAAAAGGGTTAAAGGTGTATTTATGGAGTTATGGGTTAAGCATTTATAATGAGAACAAGGTTTAATGTATTCTAGTATGTTCCTGGCCATCCTGGGTAGGAAAGGGATATAGTGTTATCAATGCAAATGATCTTTAAATCTTTGCATGCTAGCGGTACATATACCTGCCACAGTGATTACCTTTGCAAACAGTTGGGATCCAGATGAGATGCCGCATAATGCGGCATCTCATCAGGATCCAAACTGTTTGACACTCTGACCATGTGTTGAAATGAAATTTAGATAATTCTATTTTTAGAACAATATCAGACAACAAATGTTGCAAACAAAATAAATTACGCAGCATGCAAAGAGTCAAAGTATCCCAGGCTAACTCCATGCTGATCAATACTGATAGGTTTGTGATTATTTGTTACAACAACAAGGCAGTACAATGGACGTGGACAGTGTTAAAGCTAATGGAGGATGTTGCTGTCAAATTGTCCCCCCTCAAGTTTCCAATCACCTCACGTTTTCCCACATTGCAGTTTGCTGATTATCACATGCATACAGGAGCAGTCCGATTTCCAATTAAGTACACTCACCTGGTAGCAAATAAATGGTAACTCTAAAGGGCCCCAACTTTTCAAGACGATTCCAAAGAGATGTCACAAGACAGGATTAGATGGAGAAATAAATGATTATTGGTAATATTAGAATCTGACTTACGACTTTGTCGTACCACGTTTCATAAAACGGGCCCCTGAACTTGTACATTAAATGTTGAGTTGAAAAATGAATGTAGACAGACGTTTTGGAGTACAATCAGTATTTGAGATTCCAAGGATTGATTGTACAGCTAATACGTGTATTGTGTGTCTCACAATTAAGTGTTTAATACTGTCTTATATTAAGCATGAGTTTTGGCTTTGAGGTTGAGGCGATTGAAGTGTAATCTTTTGAAAATAAAATGATTTCAAAGAAATAACACTTGTATTTAAACCACTTGAAAACATTCAATTGAAATAGGAAATGCTGACTTCTGGATTCATAGTTCATGATTTCAAGGAAAACTAGAGTGTTTACTACCACTCAACTGTTGTCTTAAAGAACAAAGACTTTGTTAACTCTTTACTCCATAGCCTGTTTTTAGCTCACCCGAGCTAGCTCAGGGTGAGCTTTTGCAATCCTTGAATGTCCGGCGTCAACAATTTTAGTGTTTACACTCTAGAGGCCACAATATTTATCCAATCTTTCTTAAATTTGCTCAAAATGTATATTACCATAAGAGTTCGAATAAGTTCGATTATGGTTGAAATCAGACATATAGGTCAATAGTTATCTACCTTTGAATTGCTGAAGATTGGCACTGCCCCGGGGTCACAGTTTTACATAGAGTTATAGTGAAAATTTCAAACGTCTTCATCTCTGACACTAATATGGCCCGAGTTTTGATATTCGACATGGGGACACTTCTAGATGTCCTTTACCTATTTTGTACAAATGGTTCCAGTCTGTTGCATAAGTAGGTCACAGGAGCCAAAAAATAGATTTTTTCAATGGAAATTTAAACCCTTATCTTAGATATTTGGCACATTGCATCATTTACAGGTCCTCTATCAAGATTGTTCAAATTATACCCCTCAGGTAAAAATGACCCCGTCCTGGACATAAATCATTATCTCTATTTTGTCAGTTATTCTCAGGTGAGCGAAATATGCCCCATGGGGCTCGATCTTGTTACACCTATGACTTATTCATCCACTGAAGAAAATAATTCGCTTTTGTAGTCATGAATATGTATCATAAGAAATATTTTCTATTAATCCTAGTAGATAATAGCTTAAAGCAGGCTGAAAGAAAAGCAGAATGTGCCTTAAGGCACATTCTGCTTTACTTTCAACCTGTTTTTTGTGGTCACAACAAGTCTTCAAAATTAGGAACAGGCTATGGGGTAATGGGTTTATAAGCAGGTTGAAAGTGAAGCAGAATTATTCTAGTTTATTTTCAGCTAGTATAGCTATAAGCTGCCATCTGATACAATATATAGAAAATATTTCTTATTGTACATTGTTATGACTTAAAATATAATTATATATACCTGTATATCCGGTGAAATTTATAAAGGGAAACTATTCTCTTCAATGCAGGAATAGATTAAAGGCATAAAAAGTGTATCTAGTGGGTAATGGGTAAAAGGCATGTGTCTTATATATAAATGAGTATCGGCAGGATATGGTGTTTTGCTGAAGACATGAGGATTTAGTATTTGAAATACTCCCCATATCTGAAGCTATATTTGATGTCTGCTAATAATTAATCAATTATCAGACCAATAAAACCTTGCTAAATCCTCATTTAGAGGAGGTAAATACATGTTCGTTCAACTTTAATGAAAAATTTACTTCATGCTTATAATGTGTACACTTGAATAAGAATTTGGTCAACTTATGAGGTCCTGAAAATATATAAAAACATTTTCCTGATGTGTCAAATTCCCCTTTTGTAACTGCCTCCTTAATACCCTTGCTACCAGATGAAGTGTGAAATTGGATTCACATCGTCATGGTTATCGTTTATATTTAATGGTTTTAGATTTATATATATGTAAATCTGTACTTTAATTTTTAGTTTAAAGTGTATAGTGTGTCAATATGGTTTCTGTAAAAAAAATCAATATTAAACCTTTACCTTATAGTCTGTTTCTTAGTTTTGATGACAGGTGAGTACTTAAAGCAATTTGAAAGTAAAGCAGAATGTGGGTGTCCCAGGGACTGGGCTGATTTAAACAGCTTGTCCGACACAATTACCAAATACACTCTATTTACTCGATATGACATTTGTTGGACATGGGTTAAGGTGTCCTAGGGTACTTTTGGAAAGATATCCTCATGGATTGTGTTTTTTCGTGGAGGAAAGAGTTAAATGACTTCAGTATTACATTGACAATGAGCATTCTACACATTTATTATATGCCTTCCTATGATATCGAGCTTTTCATTTGTATCTGTGCAGTCTGTATCTTACTCCTTGTATTTTATTGTTTGTATTTTATTTCGACCTTGCATTCGATAAATTTCAATTACTCTGATGTGGTTGTTTATCAGCGTGAAGTCATATATCCTGGCTGCATGTACTTCTTCAAGTTTTGCATTATTCTTCGTGGCATAAAATAATTCTTGTTTTGCTTGAAATATCTAATGTTTCTGGATACAAAATGATCTAAACAATTATCTAGTTGTTGATGGTGGATATTGAAGGCATATGAAATAAACACATCACCATTTGGTGGTGCGCTACAAGGCGTTGTATTCAGCTCTCGGCGTTTTTGTTGGAAACAGCCGATCAGACCAAGTATTTGCATCAAAAGCGCTGGTCAGATCGGGTGTTTCCGCCAAAATCGGCTGGAGCTTAATACATTGTCTGGTATTACACCGCCAACTCGGGTAATATGTGTATGTTTTTATAGGCAGGCCATAATTATTATAACACTACTATGTATAATAAGAAATTCACTTTTATCTGTATGCTGCATTTGTCAGTGATTGTGTGGCATTTGTTCTGTATAGAACACATTTCTGCCCTTCTAGGCATTACCTAGATTAAAAATAATTACTCTTAAGTTTGTTGGGGTTTCATTCAATGGCCAACTTCTAAAAGTCTTAAGATTAGCTAGATGAGGGGATATCAAATACTGAAACCTTCACTTTCCATCAAAACCTTAAGCTGTGACTACTCATTAGAATCGCCTCTTGGAGACGATTCTAATGAGTAGTCACACCATAGGGTTTGTAGAAGCACGAGGGGTACAATTTGAAACGTTTAGTTTAGTAAACTCCCTATAATCTGGAGTCAATGATGAAGCAGACCACAAAAAGCAAAGTTAGTGCAAGTTATCAGTCTACTCTAATTGATAACTTGTAAATGTTTGTACATAAATCAAAACCTTCTTCACTTGATCTTAAGATCATACGGACCTGCTAATCTTCCTCTTGTCTATGCTGATACTTTCGGTACTAGGCAAATCACTTATTCTTGAAGGTCATCAATTCTAAATCCTTTTTGTCTAGAGTGAAAGTGGATCTCAGTTGACGCTAATTCGAATAATCCAGCCAGATACCGATAAAAATGTTTGAATTTTGAATCAAGTTTATCCTGTTGTTTGTTTGCATTAAGGAATTAATCTAGACATACCAGTATAGTGGTTATGGATCTCAAAGCATGCAGAAGCCGGCAATTGATCGGTGATTCCCGAATACCTGTATCACCGATGTCAAATGAAGAACGAGGTCAGTTGATGTTGAACTCCACGGCTTTGAACTAACTTACCTGTTGGGACGGATGCATTTGAAACTCGCAGTTTTAGCTATTTTGATAGCAGATAACAAATTGATAGCTGAAATTTATAAAAGTTGAAGTCAATAAAAAACAGCAGCAGATTTATATTTTTACTCTTTGAAGGCTAGCAGCAGATTTATGATTATTTGTGCAAACAGTTTAGATCGCGGATCATCAGGATCCAAACTATTTGACACTCTGACCCTGTTTTGAGAAAAGAAATTTCGAAAAATCCATTGTAAGAACATTTGCAGACGACAATTTTGGCGGACCAAAAAATTACCCAGTATACTTTTATGTATCTATGTAATGTTGAGATCATCAATATAAGGTCTTTTTCTGATTTTGTATTTTTGAATTTGAAGTATTTTACAATTCAGTGTCATTACTCGGTCTTATTTGCCAATATTATCACTTATACAGCAATCGTTTCTTAAGATATTGTATGCTGATGATAGAGTATTATTTTACTGGTTTATGTAGCTGGTGTAGGTATGATCAATTAAGTATTGAATGTTGGTTAACGAGGCATTTTCAAGCTTGATTGAAATAAAAGCCTCATTCTGTCTGAAAGTAACAGCCTGCTTGTCATTCATGTGTGTTTGAACTGCAGGCCATCATACAGTTAAACCAGGGCTCCAGATAAGGGGGAGTAATCTGAACAAATCCAACATTTTCTCACTTATACAGCACAGAATTCTATGGTGTTAGATCTACTACTCATTAGAATCGTCTCAAAGAGACGATTTTTATGAGTAGTGACACCTTAGGGTTTAAAGCAGTAATAAAGATTTTAGTTTTTGAAATATATATACTCCCATTATCTGGAACCCTGGTTAAACCTCTCTGTATATAACTACCACTAAAACCAAGGCTAATTGATTGTTTAAAAGACAGATGACAGCTTAAAGCAAGGTGACAGTAAAACAGAAAGCTCGTAAAGGATCTTTCTGTTTAATTGTGACTTTGTTTTAACCCATTACCCCATGTCCTGTTTCTAGTTTTGGAGACAGGTGACCACTTAAAGCAAGGCACATTCTACTTAACTTTCACCCTGCTTTAAGCTACCATCTGCTAAAATATAGAAAAATATTTCTTAAAATACATATTCATGATTGACTGTACAAAGTGGAACTATTTTCTACAGTGAAGGAATAAATAAGAGGCGTAAAATGGTGTATTTTTGGGGTAATGGGTTTAGTAGTCACCTGTTTTAAACACCTTTATATAGTCACATGTTTTAAACACCTTATAATATAACACGATCTAGTGGCTGCACATGTAATAGAGAAGTTTTACTGTACAGTCATTTCTTCTATTACAATCAATCATCAGAAGGCTCATTGAGGTTTGAAGACAAGCCACAGCTTAAAGCAAGATAAAAGTAAAGCAATTTGCTTTCTGCTTCACTTTTATCATGCTTTAACCCATTATCCCATATATACACCTTTTTACGCCTCTAATGTTTTCCTCCACTTAAGAAAATACAATGTAATATGAAATATTTTCTATATCCTAGTAGATGAAAGCTCAAATCAGGCTGAAAGTAAAGCAGAATTTGCCTTAAGGCACATTTTGCTTTACTATGAACCTGCTTTAAGTGGTCAGCTGTCTTCAAAACTAGAAAGAGGCTATGGAGTGAAGGGGTGTTGGCTGCCACAGAATATAATCCAAAATCACTTGTTATTAGCGGTTATACTGTAAATGATAATTGTAGTGTGGGGGGGGAATCATGATGAATGTAGGTAAAACACTACAAAGATAATATCTCTACTGACACAACTGAAGGCGTTCAATATTGGTGGAGCCTGAGTGATTATTAGCACATTCTTAGTTCTTGACTGCACAACTATTCCCATTTCCAAACAATGATTTATCTACATTTTATCATAGGTTGATTTAACTGTAACATACATTACTGAATCGGTGGCTGTCGCTAAGTAACTTAGGATCAGAGAGTGATTTGTAGGATTTGTTTGATTTAAGTTCACTTTTAGTTTGTTATGGTGTATCTAAGTGCTGATAATCATCTCCCCTCAGATGATCCAACTTGCCTGCATCTATAGACTATACATAAGGTACTATACATGCTTAGTCTAATGCTCTTGCATACATTGTACATGTATCATAATAATCATTTTATAGGCATTTAATGTTGCATAATCAGTTAAGTTAATTATATAAACTCACTATCTTATTTAGCTCTAAAATATAAGCAAAGGGATTTGATCTAATGCACTTACAGATTATTATTTAATGCTTTTATAGATTATAAGAATTGACTGTCACTTTTATGACTATTAGTTGGGTGGGGGGAGGGGGAATAATTCGTTTTTTCACCCCTGTCATATGATTCTCTATTGATTCACCAGTCAACATAATTTTGTCAGGATTTTAATTATGCTTAAATTTGTAGGATCGCTGGATGTCCGTCGTACGTCGTCTGTCTGTCTGTCCGTCTGTTCACAATTGGTTGTGAACATTCTTGCGGCTACAAATTTCATCTGATCTTCATGAAACTTCATAACAATGTTTGTCTTGATAAAATCTAGGTCAAGTTTGAATGTGTGTCATGTCAGGTCAAAAACTAGGTCACTAGGTCAAATTAAAGAAAAACCTTGTGAACACTCTAGCGGCTACAAATTTCATCTGATCTTTATGAAACTTCATAACAATGTTTGTCTTGATAAAATCTAGGTCAAGTTCGAATGTGGGTCATGTCCAGTCAAAAACTAGGTCACTAGGTCAAATTATAGAAAAACCTTGTGAACACTCTAGCGGCTACAAATTTCATCCGATCTTTATGAAACTTCATAACAATGTTTGTCTTGATGAAATCTAGGTCAAGTTCGAATGTGGGTCATGTCCGGTCAAAAACTAGGTCACTAGGACAAATTATAGAAAAACCTTGTAAACACTCCAGCGGCTACAAATTTCATCTGATCTTCATGAAACTTCATGACAATGTTTGTCTTGATGAAATCTAGGTCAAGTTTGAATGTGGGTCATGTCCGGTCAAAAACTAGGTCACTAGGTCAAATTAAAGAAAAACCTTGTGAACACTCTGAAATATGTTTATTTCATGTATTTGCCTACAAATATACAGGAGTTGAGTTTTCTAGAGTTTTGTAAGCAGTTTGGAGCCAGATCTTGTATTTGCATAGGCACTGTTTACCTGTGTTTTCATGTTATGACTATTTAATCATGTTATGATTAGTTAACTAGCCCTATCAACAATGTTGATAGTGTGATAGACTGATACGGTTACCCTAATCCCCTTAATAACACCACAGGACTGACACTTGCTTCAGTTTCCTTCCTATTAACCCATTACCCCATAGCAAGTTTTGAAAACAAGTTTAAGACTACATGTACTTAAAGCAGGTTTAAAGTAAAGCAGAATGTGCTTTATGTACATATGGCTTAGAAATTGTAACCCCTTTATAAATACAAATCTCTGTAATACTTAAACCTCTTCAGGCCTTAATATTGTCAACCATAACCAATTTCTTGATAAATACACATTTTTACGCCTTTAATGTATTCATTGACTGAAAAAAATAGTTCCACTGTACAGTCAAGAGATAATGCACCATAAGAATATTTTCTATATCCTATAATATTAGATTGTAGCTTTAAAAGCAGGCTGAAAGTAAAGCAGAAGTTGCACCTTAAACCATTACTTCATAAACATGTGGTTTTATGCCTCTAATTTATTCCTCCACTGAAGAAAATAGTCTCACTTTACACACAGTCATGAAAAAGGACCAATACAAATAGGTTCTATAACCAAGCAGTCTATGGGGTGATGGGTAAAAGTTGTGTGCAAACAAAATGATACTGCTTTACTTTAAGTCTGCTTTAAGCTAGTCGTCTGCTAGGGTATAGGCAATATTTCTTATGTTGCACATTCATTACTATATAAAATTGAAATGTTTTCTTCAGTGGGGAAATTAATTAAATGCGTAAAAAGGCGTGTCCATGGAAGAAAGGGTAAACACGATGTTGCTGTTAGATCAGGTTGTAAACTATAATATTATGTCAGGGATCTAGATTAGCTGATCTCCATATCTCTACATGAAAATCTTATGTTGTCATGACTGCACTTTATAATTGTTTCAAGACAATTCTACTGAGTAGTTACATGATGTGGTTTAGTGAAGATAATGCCTAGTTATCCCATTACCCCACTATGAAGATAGATGACCTCTTAAAGCAGGTTGATAGTGAAGCAGAATGTGCCATAAAGTAGTTACATGATGTGGTTTAGTGAAGATAATGCCTAATTATCCCATTACCCCACTATGAAGATAGATGACCTCTTAAAGCAGGTTGAAAGTGAAGCAGAATGTGCCATAAAGTAGTTACATGATGTGGTTTAGTGAAGATAATGCCTAATTATCCCATTACCCCACTATGAAGATAGATGACCTCTTAAAGCAGGTTGAAAGTGAAGCAGAATGTGCCATAAAGTAGTTACATGATGTGGTTTAGTGAAGATAATGCCTAATTATCCCATTACCCCAGATGACCTCTTAAAGCAGGTTGAAAGTGAAGCAGAATGTGCCATAAAGCGCATTCTAATTTACTTTTAACCTGCTTTAAGCTACCACAGTTACTGCTAGGATAAAGAAATTATTTCTCATGATACATACATATTCGTCACTGGATAAATTGGAACAATTTTTCTTCAGTGGAAGAATAAACAAAATGCGTAAAAAGGCGTATTTATTGGGTAATGGGTTATTAGAGGTAACAGTGTTGACACGGTGAGTGAGGGTTGATTGTATAAGCATAAGTTTTAATGGCTGGTGGGATGTATACCTGTAATCTGTTATCATACTGTTCATGATCGCCAATCAAAGCTCCTGGTGACATTGATCTCTGCTCTCCTCTTGACAGCGTCCAGAGTACAAGGATTAATATTATCGAAGACACTTATGTCATGTAAAAATATGCGATTGGCTACTGAAGAGGTTGTAGAGATGATTTAAGTGGTCAGATAGTTGACAATTGATCTCATTGATGCGGTATGGGCGGCATTTCAAAATTGAACAAATCAGTTGGCTGCAGGAAATGTTACTTGGACAAGATTGAGTAAGATAACTTTTTTTCACATCCTTAATGATTGGAATTTGTGAAAGAGACTATTGTATGCTTGAATGTCTATTGTAAAGATTATGATAAGATGCTGATTGTTTGCAAAGTGGTGGAAGTAAGGATACTTAACCCACTACCCCCCATAACATGTTTCTTGATTTGAAGATAGGTGGCAACTTAAAGCAGGTTGAAGGTAAAGCAGAATGTGTCTTAAGGCACATTCTGCTTTACTTTCAGCCTGCTTTAAGCTACCATTTTCTAGGATATAGAAAATATTTCTAGAAAACACAGAATTGTATGAATTTATTATTTCGATTCTAACACTGTAAGTTGTTACAGGGTATGTATGTTTTCATGAGAACTTAAACCTAAAAGAAACAGGCCATGGGGTAATTATGGGTTAAAATTATTGTTTGCATTGTTCTTTAGAATTAAGATTTGTGTCATTTTGACTGCAGACATTCATTAATAATTAAAATTTTATGAGTGACAAAGAGTTTGGATCCTGATCAGACACCACATGCTGTATGATGCCTGATCTGGATCCAAACTGCTTGCAAATGTCATGTGAGACACTTTTTGCAGTATAAAGGTTAAAAAGAATGAAGATCAAACTTTTAAAGTCTTTCAACATGTGACGGTAAGTGTTGTATTGGTTTCTGTTGTACTTCTTAATCCACTCTTACGCACTACAGACTTACGCTTAAAAGCTATATCAGGGTCTACACTTTTTTCCCTTTTCCAATATTTGTGCAAGCTCAGCATAGATTGGTTAAACTGTAGTTAAGTGGATTTGAAGATGAGGCTTAATCGCATTTCGATAAGTGAAACATACAGATGTGCGGATATTAGTAGGTACAGTAACTTTACTAATTGCCTTTACAACTTCTCAGTTTAATTATAAGTTTGTTTTCAGCATTTAAGGCAGGTTACTGTTTATAGAACGGTTAGAATAAAGCAAACAATTCTATAGAAGCTGTCTGCTTTACCTTTATGCTTTTTAAGCTGTCACTTTAATGAACACAGTGAGTTTGTCTTAATATGTGTTCAATTACATTGTGGGTTTACTGTGGTTAAGGAGTCAAATAGTTTTCAAATTAAAAAAAGTTTCATTTTGATCATTGGACTTACAGAGAATAGTGATACTGCAGATGCTTTAGCACTTAAAGAGGTAGTTTTATGTCTTTCTCGTTTGTGTGTGTGTGTGTGTGTGTGTGTGTGTGTGGAGGGATTTCAATTTATATTGTGTGATCAGGGTCTGCACTTGATGTATTCTCACCAATAGGTCATTGTCAACAGTATTTTTGTATATTACAAGTTCTTACCAGAAAATGCATTAGAGCTGCACATATAGCTGATCTGGATCTACACTGTTTGCAATTTCAGACTGTCTAGATTTCCAAGTTCTTAAACCCATTACCCTATAAAAACACCTTTTTTACGCCTTTAATGTATTCCTCCACTTAAGAAAATAGTTTCAATTTATACAGTCATGAATATGTATGGTAAGAAATATTTTCTAAATCTAGCAGATAGTATACAGCTTACAGCTGAGAGTAAAGCAGAATGTGCATTAAAGCACATTCTGCTTTATTTTCAACTTGCTTTAAGAGGTCACCTGTCTTTAAAACAAGAAACAGGCTATAGGGGTAATGGGTGAAATTTAATTCCTGCAGTGATTGATGAAAATTAAATGATAAATATAGAGAGCCTAAATATTAGGGAGAATAAGAAATGGTTGTACTGGTAACAGTTTGTTGTTTACGTCTTCACCGGTATAGTATATAATATTATGTGATTGACCGGTCTTCATGATTTAATTAGGAGCCTTTACTTTACTTTCAGCCTACTTTAACCTTTCACTTTCTAGGATATAGAACAAATTTCTTATGATATATATTTATGACTGTAAAAATTGGAGTTATTTTCTTCAATGGAGAATTAAATTAAAGGCGTAAAAAGGCGTATTTATGGGTATACAGTAATGCGTTAAGCTGAATTTCTTTAGTTTGAATTGTAATTTATTTTCTATTTACTGACAAGTGGCTGTCGTAAAACTTAACCCATTACCCCATAAAAGCCTTTTTTTAACGCCTCTAAATTATTCTTCCAATGAAGGAAATAGTTCCATTTTATACAGTCAGGATTATGCAACATAAAAATATATTCTATATCCAGGCAGATGGTAGCTTAAAGCAGGCTGTATAAGTAAAGCAGAATGGGCCTAATAAGGTGCATTCTGCTTTACTTCCAACCTGCTTTAAGCAGTCACCTATCTTTAAAACTAGAAACAGGCTATGGGGTAATGGGTGTACTGTATTTCTGGGCTATAAGTCTCATGTTGGCTGAGCTGAGCGGATGTGTAAGAAGATAGTTTCTATCTGTATTATAAGTTAGTTTGTTATTTATGAGGAAGATTGGTTTCGAATACAGAAATCAGTCTATCTTGTCATTCAGTAGCACCCCTTTACGAAAAAAAAATCAGGTAATGTTTAAATTCAAGTGACTTGGCAGATTAAATAATTGAGTGGTATCATAGTATTAGGTATAATATCTACAAAGAGGTTATTATGTATTTAACCTATTACGTCATAGCCAATGCTTCTAGTTTTGAAGACAGGTGACAACTTAAAGCTGGTTTAAAGTAAAGCAGAATGCATTTTAAAGCACATTTTGCTTTACTTTAAACTTACATTAAGCTACCAGATATTCTTCTTGGAAATAGAAAATATTTCAAATGATTCATATTTTTACGTCTTTAAAGGGTTATGGCAGATGGGTGCATTTGTTGCTCAAAGCCAGATAAAGTAGCGCAGCAAGCTCTTTTAGGAACTTTCTGCTTTTCATTTTGCCTTAAGCTGTCACTTATCTTTAAAGCCATCAAGTAGACATATTTCTATTGTGTGTAATAGAGGAGATCTACAGTACAAGTAAAGATTCCTAACACATTATTATCTCGGCAGTATTCCCCTTTATTGAGGATCACTGTCAATAAACAAGATTGAACTCGATCTTTAAGTTAAAGTGAGTTTGAATAAAAGTTGGCTGCTTTATGATGCAGGAAAAGTAATACATAACTCAGTATTCCTGGGCCAACTGTTGTAAACTTTAATGCAGCAGAGGGGAAGGAAAGGGTCAGTTGAAGAAATATGTTTTTTTTTCTAAAGGACAACTGAAAAAGGTGAATTATTTTACTGAAAGAAGGCTGAAAGTAAAGCAAAATATTCCTCAAGGAACATTCTGCTTTACTTTCAGCCTGCTTTAAGCTACTATCTAAGAATACATAATCTGTTTCTTTTGATACATAATCCATGACTATAAATTTGACTATTTTCTTCAGTGGAGGAATAAATTAAAGGCGTCAAACGGCTTAGGTGAAATTAAGTGATGCCACATACAACAGCTCCCAGTGCATTTAGTCTTTACAGTGGTACAATATGCTCCCTCCCTACAACAGCCCTCCCAACAACGACTTCTCCTTGCAACGACTCTTGCCGTTACGAGTTCCCTAAACAGAAAATTATGTCTAACACTTTTACTGCTTCAATATCATCTACTTAAAGTTTGTGTCTGCTATTTTCTCAAAGTGGCATAATGGACATTTTGACGGAAAATAAATTATTCTCCTTCAGCACCAATCACATGATGGGGCCTAAGTGAGAGCGTATGATAAGCAGATAACTGACCATTGTATGCCAGTAGGTTAACTGAACCAGGTGTATTTCTGCTACACGGATTGTTTACTTGTGGATTATAGTTGCTAATTGACTGTGACTCAGAAGTGTTGTCTGCTATTTTTTTTTTTTTTTTTTTGGACATCGCATAGATAAAGATTAACAGTTTGGATTTTATGTTTTTTGTGAAATAGTATATACATAGTGATTCAGTAACAGGATTTATAATGGCCGATGACAATTTATTAGCCAATCTGTCGAAATCTTTTTCTCCGACTGCTGAATCTGAGCCCCGCAATCGGGATGGCAGTCAGGAGGTGTCAAAACGGGACAATTCCCGGACACGAGCACAAGAAAACCCGGGGGTGTCAAAACGGGACAATTCCTTGACACAAATACAAGAAAACCCGGAGGTGTCGAAACGGGACAATTCCCGGACACTAGACAGTGATCTGGCCACAAACAGTGAGGGTGGCATTACCAGACAAGACTTTCTTGAGTTAAGGAAGGATCAAAAGGAACAAATGGCTATTGTGCAAGAGCTGATGGCACGATTTGGTGACATGAAGTCAGATGTTGAGAAACTCAACTCATATGTGCCACACTCAGACGACGAATCTATTGATGACGAGGATTCTGTTTTGGCTGGGTCTTCAGCGACACCTAAACCAAGTGACCAAAAAAGGTGACATTTTCCAGGATCTTGCAGAGATCTGGTCTCTCGGAGATAAAAAAGGCTCCAATGTGTCTGAGAACTTGTCAAACTTGACACAGAAACTGCTAGGCTCGACAATCGAGGAAAAACGACGAGCTGATCTGATGGACAAATACTGTGTCCCTGAAAACACAGACCGCCTTTTCCCACCAAAGGTTAATCAAGAAATTTGGAGGGCCTTAGAAACGCCATCCAGATCCAAGGACATCAAGCTGCAGAGGGTGCAACAGTATACGTTACGCGCGGCAGTTCCGGTGTTACGGGTGATTGACGCCTTGATTGAAGCTAAGAACAGCCCCGATAATTTAGATATCAACCACATCATAACCTCTCTTGTTGATTCGGTAGCTTTAACTTCAATTGGAAATGCTGAGATCAACTCCAGCAGGCGTGACACCATAAAACGCACTTTAAACGAGGAATACCAAGCAATATGCTCTAATTCTAACCCCATAACAACCATGCTGTTTGGTGACAATATCAGCGACCAGCTTAAATCAATCTCAGAATCAAACAAGGTGGGACAGAAAATTCGAAACGTGCACCATAGAAAGCACCCATACAACAAAGACCGTAATTTCCGCAGAAATGGTCCTTTTTTAGGCCATCGACACATGCAGGGTCGCTTCCAACAAGGGAGGGGGAAGGGAAGGAGACATCCCTATGCACGGTTCCCACAAGCGAGACCCCAGTATTCGGGACACGCCAGCATGGCTCCCAAATCGTCGCCAGCCAAATACTAAGTACTGATAAAAATTGTCAGAAGGTGAGTCGATCAGACGACGTCCCTGTAGCTGGCCGCTTGCAACATTTCAAAAAAGAATGGAGTCAACTGACCTCTGATCATAGTATTCTAGACACTGTTCAGGGTTGTACTATAGATTTTTCTCAGCCTCCAACTCAAATTCATGCCAGAGAAACTTTCTTAAATTCTTCAGAATCTGTAATTTTAGACCGTGAAGTTTCAAAATATTTAGACAAAGGCGTAATTGAAAAGGCAGAGCACTGCGACGGCGAATTTATATCTACAGTTTTTCTCATCCCAAAATCTAATGATTGTTATAGGATGATTTTGAATTTAAAACAATTGAATGACTCAATAGAATATGTACATTTTAAAATGGAAAGCCTTCTAGAGGCTATTAGGCTTATAACACCAGGTTGCTTTATGGCTTCAATAGATTTGAAAGATGCTTATTATACAGTAAATGTTTCAAAACAGTTTCGAAAATATCTTCGATTTGTTTGGAGAGGTCAGCTTTTTCAGTTCACTTGCTTGCCAAATGGCTTAAGTTGTGCCCCAAGGATATTTACAAAGTTGTTAAAACCTGTATTTTCCTTTTTGAGATCAAAAGGTTTGTTATCAGTTATATATCTAGATGATTCCTTTCTTCAAGGGAATACATATATCGACTGTTTGACGAACATTATTGAAACACAAAACATTTTCAAAACGGTAGGGTTTATTCTCAATCAAGACAAATCCATTTTAATTCCAACGCAAGAACTTGTGTTCCTTGGGTTTCTACTAAATTCAATAACCATGACAATTTCACTAACTGAAGACAAGATTCAAAAACTCTCCAATGTTATATCCAGCATACAGCATGCCAACTGTTACACTATCCGACAGGTAGCTGAATTAGCTGGGTTATTAAATTCGTACAGTATTGCTGTACCATATGGTCTCTTATACACAAAAGTCTTAGAACGAGAAAAAGCTGATGCTCTAAAGCAAAATAAGGGCAACTTTGATGCATATATACAATTAAGTAAGGATGTTCTTGAGGATCTTCACTGGTGGCTAAACGCTATAACACACAGTGGAGCGCCGCTATATCGAGGCTCACCTGTTGTTACATTGACTACAGATGCGTCTGCAAAAGGGTGGGGGGCAGTTAGCTCAGATATCAGTACAGGTGGGCAGTGGTCAGCTGTAGAAGCAAGTTTCAAAAACAATATAAATTATTTGGAACTTAAGGCAACCTTACTTGGTTTACATGTGTTTAAAGACAAATTTAAAAACAAACATGTGAAATTAAGAATTGACAATTCAACCGCAGTAGCCTATATAAACCATATGGGGGGAACCCACTCAGTTGTTTGTAATGATATAACCAGAAAAATTTGGACTTTTGCTGCAAAATTTGATATGTGGCTTACAGCCGAACATTTACCAGGCAAGGAAAATTATCTTGCTGATAGGGAAAGTCGCATATTTCATGACAATACAGAGTGGATGTTATCAGTTGCAATATTCAATCAAATCACAGAACAATTTTTTAAGCCAGATATAGATTTGTTTGCTTCTAGATTGAATCATCAAGTTGAGCCCTACATATCTTGGAGACCAGACCCTGGTGCATTAAGTGTCGACTGCTTTAACATAGACTGGTCAGGCTATAAATTTTATGCATTTCCACCTTTCAGTCTGATAGGCCGGGTTCTGCAGAAGATCAAATTCGACAAAGCTCAAGGGTTAATTGTCGTACCACAATGGGAAACTCAACTTTGGTACCCAGTGTTAATGAAGCTGTGTGTGCGGGAACCCAGACACATTCCTCGCCGAAAACAGACACTAATATTGCCGTATGCACCGGACAAATTACACCCACTTCATCCAAACCTGAGAATGATAGTATGTCATGTATCAGGGAAAATTACAAACTCAAAGGATTTTCCCATAGTGCCGTTGATATAATTATGCATTCATGGCGGTCAAGAACTAAGAAACAATATCAGACTTATCTTACTAAGTGGCAGTTATTTTGTAGTAAGAATAATATCCAGAGTGAAAACCCAAATTTACATGATGTTGTCAACTTTTTAGAGCAGCTCCATTCCAGCGGATTATCTTACAGTGCCATTAATACCGCTCGGAGTTCATTATCATCCTTTGTGGTACTAAAAGATAACAAATATTCTGTTGGGACTCATCCCGTTATCTCGAGATTTATGCGTGGAGCTTTCAATTTGAGACCAGCGTTGCCCCGTTATATCAACACATGGTCAGTCTCAGATGTACTTAAGTACCTTAAAACCCTGACACCTGCAGAGAAATTATCTCTCAAGCAATTAACTATGAAAGTCGTGATGCTAATTGCCTTGCTTTCGGGTCAAAGGGCTCAAACACTCCAGTTGATAGATATTTGCAATATAAAGATCTCTGCTGAGAAAGTTGTTATAGTTATAGATAAGATGGTTAAACAAACACGACCAGGGTTTCACATTCAGCCTTTAACATTTGAACCTTATTTACATGATGCTGACCTCTGTGTAGTTAAGACTCTAGATGTATATTTAGATAAGACTAGTAGTTGTAGAGGAAATGTAACCAGTTTGTTTATTAGTTATCAAAAACCACATAAATCTGTAGCCACAGAAACCATCTCACGATGGCTAAAGACAGTATTAGCAAGTGCAGGGATTGACACTTCTCAATTTAAAGGACATAGTACCAGATCAGCTGCCACTAGTGCTGCTTACAAGAGTGGTACCACTGTACAAACTATTATGAATGCAGCTGGCTGGTCTTCTCAATGTACATTTAATAAGTTTTACAATAAGAAAACAAACAGCAAGCAATTTGCTGAAGGTGTGTTAACTATTTCAGAGCAAAAATGAAACTTAGTAACTATTTTAGATTGCAATGTGACTTTTATAAATGCCTTATCCTTCAATCCTTATTGATTCAGTTAGTATTGCATATATATAACAAATATATTCTCATAATCGAATTTGAATTATGTCATTGGTTAAATACCTATATGTTTATTATTGCCACGCTTGAACACGCTTTGAAGTCTCACTTAGGCCCCATCATGTGATTGGTGCTGAAGGAGAATTGAAAGATTAAACGAGACTTACCTAAGTTGAAGTTTGATCGAAATTCTCCGAAGCACACAATCACGATGATGGGGATTAAGTGCCCACCCTAAAATACCCTCCCTTAATTTATTTACCATGGGTGTTTTTATCATACATACATGTATCCAAATGCAAGATATTTATCTTTACAAAAACTCCAACTATATGGATACATGATTGTGTTCAAACGCGGCAGCTGTAAAGAATGGTCAGTTATCTGCTTATCATACGCTCTCACTTAATCCCCATCATCGTGATTGTGTGCTTCGGAGAATTTCGATCAAACTTCAACTTAGGTAAGTCTCGTTTAATCTTTCAAATAACCAGTGACAAACAGCTTGAATCCAGATCAGACACCACGTTAGTGACAAACAGCTTGAATCCAGATCAGACACCACGTTAGTGACAAACAGCTTGAATCCAGATCAGACACCACGTTAGTGACAAACAGCTTGAATCATAAAGCAGCGTCTGATCTTGATTCAAGCTGTTTGCAATTGTCAGCCAATTTCCCTCCCTATAACGACTCCCTCCGAACAACGCATCCAATATTTGCCTCCCATTAGGCGTCGTTGTAGAGAGGGAGGGCTGTATTTGACTGCAGATAATTCCACACATAGTTGGTGGGCGATCATTGACTTCTCATGACTGTGCGAGGCTTAGGCATAAGTCATTAAACTGATGTTAAATTACTTTGAATTCAGCAGTGTTGTTTTGTTCTAGAAACTGTGCCATCTATCAAGATTGCTGGGGTGTTTTTCTTGGTGTCACCTGTGCTGGGGAAACAATGGACGTTATCGCTGTAATTGATTTCCTCCACCTATTGTTTTGGTCGTATCAAAATCAGGTGGAGAATGCAGGGGTTACAGGGTAGAGAGATCACGGAATAGACAAACAGTTTCTTTTGTGTATCGATAGGCTCTTATGGGGTTCTTGCAGTCATTTGTTTTCAAGGATATGGGGAGGGTTCTCTGTATCTGTTATTCCTTCAGTTAGCAAACATTCAGCTAAATAAAGTTAGCTGTCTATTTGCTTTAAACTTTCATTTCAGTTAAGATCTTTGGAACATAAAGACATCTTGATCAAACTTTCTTACATTCCCATCAAAGCACATATTTTGACCCAATTTCAATGAGATGTATAGTGCACTGTACCTAAACGCAGATCATTGACACAATGTTTTTCAGGGTAAAGATTAGCTATCTGTTATTGATTGGTTAAGCAAGGAAGGGGTCAACCGGATACCAGAAGGCGGAATTAATTCAGAAAGGGAAGAATGTAATTAAGGGGCTAATTGGCATGTTTTGAATAGGAATCTATGAGGCCCCAGCATTCATTAGATAAAAGGTAAAGGTGTACAGAGATAGTTATCTCCATTGTACAATAGCAGCAGTCCTAGAGGACAGGGAAACCTGTGTTAACCCATTACCCCATAGTTTGTTTCTTGTTTTGAAAACAGATGACCACCTAAAGCAGATTGAAAGTAATTAGCAGAATGCGCTTTTAGGTGCATTCCGCTTTACTTTCAACCTGCTTTAAGCTACCATCTGCTAGGATATAGAAAATATTTCTTACAAGACATATCCATGGGTCTCATGACTATATAGATTTTTAACTTTTTGCTCGTTGGAGGAATAAATTAGAGGCATAAAAAGGCAAATTTATGGGGTAATGGGTAATTATGCCCCATGCAAGCTTGGAAAATAACCCATGGAAATCTATAAAGAAAGCAGACTGCTAAATGAAGAATAAAAATAACTGTCGATTTTAACTGAATAAAGCCATATTTGAAATCACCAACATTTGAAGTTAACCCATCACCCCATAGATACACATTTTATGCCTTTAATTTATTCCTCCTCTGAAGAAAACAGTTTCAATTTATACAATTATAAACATGATTGTAGCATAAGAAATATTTTCTGTATTCTAACAGATGGTAGCTTATATTTTAAAGCAGGCTGCTTTACGTGACTTGTTTTAAAAACTAGAAACAGGCTATTGGGTAATGGGTTAAGTTGAACATTACAGTATTTGAAAGTTAAAACATGGCTATGTCACATTTTAACTTTGAAATATTTTAGGATTTTAGAAATAAGGGCATATTAAGTTCGACTTTTAAAGCTAGTTTAAGATATAGAAGTTCTGCTGTATATCCAATTATGTTAAAAGCAAGTAATTGCTTAAAGCAACATGGAAATAAAGCAGAAAGCTTCTATAGATTTAAACCCTTTGAACCCTAGTCTCGCATGTATGCATCCTTTGCAAGCAATGTATTATGTACATGTAAAGAGTACACTTATCCTATGCAAACAATAAAGACCCAGATCAGAGGGCTCCTTTTGTTTCACTGTAGCTTTGGGCATAGGTAACAAAATAGACAAAACTATAACTGTGTGCTTATATTATAGCTAATGTTTTCACTGTTAATTTGTGCGTAGCTTAGGTAATAACATGGCTACCATAAGTTGATTTTGAAAAGATTTTCAAATTTTCTATTTTTCAAGTGTGATTACTTAAAGTAGATTGAAAGTAAAGCAGAATGTGCCTTATAAGGCTTATTCTGCTTTACTATCAATCTGCTTTTATTTAAGCTACAATCTGCTAAGATAAAAATCCGAAGATTTCAGAAAAAATCTGAGAAATGGCAGCCCTGTTATGATTTCAATGATTCAGCATCTGCATTGGCTATAATGAAGAGGACTGGAGGTTAGGTGAGGACATGATCTTACTAAGGCCACTGGGCTATACACTAAGAGGAATGATGCATTTGGCCTGCCATGTTCAATAAGCCTGGACAGACAGGTGCTAGTTGGTGGCTGTCTGTGAGATATGTTCCTCACACTGCTCTAGCAAATGTGTGCATACAGGTTGGCCGCAGCAAGGTAATAAGGTCATTCAAGGATACTGGTCTGTAGGGCCCAGCTTACGATTTCAGCCTGCATTAACCCATTTCCCCGTAGCCTGTTTCTAATTTTGAAGATAGGTGACCACTTCACCCATTACTTTTAACGCCTTTAATTTATTTCTCAACTGAGGAAAATAATTCCACTCTATACAGTTATGAATATGTACGATAGAAACTGTTTTCTATATTCTAGCAGATGGTATAGCTTAATGCAGGCTGAAAGTAAAGCAGAATGTGCCTTAAGGCACATTCTGCTTAACTTTCAACCTGCATTAAATGGTCACCTATTTTCAAAACTAAAATCAGGCTATGGAGTAATAGGTTAAAGCAGTTTGAAAGTAAAGCAGAATGCACCTTCAGGTGCTTTTTACTTTACTTTCAATCTTCTTTAAGTGGCCATCTAGGTTCAATATAAGAAACAGGATATGGGGTAACGGGTTAAACATACATATATTTGTACATTTCAATCCTCATTTCAAACACTTGTAATAGAGTGAAATAAGTGTACATGTACCGGTATACCTCACAGTACAAACATTGTAGAACAGTTTGGATTTAGATTATCCACAATATTCCCCTAAATCTTGTGATTGGATCAGATTATGATCACTCTAATCTATTACTTCTGCAAACAGATGGGTGTGAATCATCTAAATTTAAATTCAAAGCAAACATTTTGACTGCAGTAAACACTTGTCAAAAACGGACCAAACAAGTGTACCAGTGCATCAGCCCCTTCAAAAGAAAACTCTCTAAGTCAGAAGGTAGCTTAATGTTAATGCAGAAAGGTGTCTTATAGGACCTCAGCTTTCTGCATGCCTTACTATTACTGTGCAATAAGCAGTGACTTATAATGATAAATCTCTTGATTATGCAGAGATCCAGATAAGTGGAGTATTTCAAAAACTAAACTTTTTATTTCTGTTTTAAACCCTATATGGTGTCACTACTCACCAGAATCGTCTCTTCGAGATGATTCTAATGAGTATAGTAACACCATAGGATTTGATGATAAAATGAGTGAGAAAATGTTGGATTTATTCAGTTTACTCTCTCTTATCTGGAGCCCTGTGGATGCCTGTGACTGTAAATGTCAGTGACTACAGGTCTAGTTGTACAGCCTCGCTCTATTCATATACAGATTCTGTGCCTGAGTGGAAATTAATTCAGTTCAAATTCATACTGATCAAATTTTATCTACCAAATCGTGTATTGTCATATAGGATTTATATTTGGGAGAGTTTGGGGAGCAGATGTCTCTGGTTACAGTGTCTCAGCCTTCAGTATAGGAAGGTAAACTGTATTCAAACTCATTATCCACGGCTTAGCCCTTTACCACGATTGGATATTGTTGTCTGCTCTCAAAACCTCCACATGCTGGAAGGACTGCTATTGATTTTTAGACATCTTTTTTTGCAGAAGTTGAATTGATCGGTTTAGGTAGTTTTGGATCCAGATCAGGGACACAGTGTTTATTTGGTGTTAATATCAGGTTCTATACCAGTGCTATACAGATGTAAACTATGGTATGACAGCAGTGAAAGATCTTCCCTCGATAATTTTCTGTTTGATCGATTTCTGTATTTTGGTGAGATTTCACCTGCAGAGTCCTTCGTTTGATTACCACAGTAACAGGTAGTGGACTTAAGACCTGTGATTTAATGATGGTCAAGTGTTGTCAGGTGTTACAGGCTTAGAGGAGACCTGGAACCAGCGGGTGGTGTAAGCGATGTGGCTCGCCATATTCAGGTATTTGGCTAATTGCTTGCTGTAGAAGTGGCAGTCTATGGATTTTCTTAGATATAAAATCTTAACACAGTGAAATCGTTTTGGTTAGTATCCCATTACAACTTAAATACTCCTTTTTACCCTGTCAATTTTTTTCTCCACTGAAGAAAATAGTTTCATAAGAAATATATTCTTTATCCTAGCAGACAGTTGACACATTCTGCTATATTTTCAGTCTGCTTTAAGAGGCCACCTGTCTTTAACTCATTTTCCCATAAATACACCTTTTTACGCCACTTATTTATTCCTCCACTTAAGAAAATAGTTACAATTTACATAGACATGAATATGTATCATAAGAAATCTATTCTGTTTCCTAGCAGATGGTAGCTTAAAGTAAAGCAGAATGGGCCTAAAGGTGCATTCTGCTTTACTTTCAACCTGCTTTAGTGGTCACCTATCTTCAATACAGGAAATAGGCTATGAGGTAATTGTTTAAGAAGCATTATTGTCATTTACAAAGTATTAGAACTAAAAGCAAACATTTTGACTAATATGACCTTTACAGTGCCCAAGGCAGTCAATTGTTTAACTAGTTAATGAAGAAGGCAGTCTGGTGTATGAACTTAGGCTATTCAGCTTTTACAATTTACCCTTTACCCCATCAACTGATTCTAGTTTTAAAGTGTATTCTACTTTACTTTCAGCCTGTTTTAACCTCAGTAACCATCTGATAGAATAAAGAAAATAATTCTTATGTTACATATTCATGACTGTTTTAATTTGAACTATTTTCTTGAGAGGAGGAATAAAGCAAAGGCATAAAAAGCCTATCTAAGGAGTACTGGGTTAGGTAGGATCACACAACTTCACAATCTAAGGAGTACTGGGTTAGGTAGGATCACACAACTTCACAATCTAAGGAGTACTGGGTTAGGTAGGATCACACAACTTCACAATCTAAGGAGTACTGGGTTAGGTAGGATCACACAACTTCACAATCTAAGGAGTACTGGGTTAGGTAGGATCACACAACTTCACAATCTAAGGAGTACTGGGTTAGGTAGGATCACACAACTTCACAATCTAAGGAGTACTGGGTTAGGTAGGATCACACAACTTCACAATCTAAGGAGTACTGGGTTAGGTAGGATCACACAACTGCACAATCTAAGGAGTACTGGGTTAGGTAGGATCACACAACTTCACAATCTAAGGAGTAATGGGTTAGGTAGGATCACACAACTTCACAATCTAAGGAGTACTGGGTTAGGTAGGATCACACAACTTCACAATCTAAGGAGTACTGGGTTAGGTAGGATCACACAACTTCACAATCTAAGGAGTACTGGGTTAGGTAGGATCACACAACTTCACAATCTAAGGAGTACTGGGTTAGGTAGGATCACACAACTTCACAATCTAAGGAGTACTGGGTTAGGTAGGATCACACAACTTCACAATCTAAGGAGTACTGGGTTAGGTAGGATCACACAACTGCACAATCTAAGGAGTACTGGGTTTGGTAGGATCACACAACTTCACAATCTAAGGAGTACTGGGTTAGTTAGGATCACACAACTTCACAATCTAAGGAGTACTGGATTAGGTAGGATCACACAACTTCACAATCTAAGGAGTACTGGGTTAGGTAGGATCACACAACTTCACACAATTATGCACATCTTCACACACTTATGCAACTCAATAAAAACTTTTTGTATCACAGTTTGATGTCATTGATCTTTGACCAAAGTTTTGGGATTTCTGTCAGTTATTGACTTAAAGTACTGCATAGTTCTATGGTCATACTTCTTATTCATGCACACCTCAATTAGTACAGCATGTTGCATGGCCAGATTGGTAACTTTGACCTCTTTTAAGGTAGTTGGTCAGTTATGCACCTATAAATTTCTTGCAATTTAGGGGGGACAACCATGTTTCACAAAACACATTTCTAGTTGATTGAGAGTTTTGATTGGTATTATATACAGTGTACTTGTACCACTATTTGCTGCAGATAAAGGAGCAGTTCTAGTTCTTAGATACTTTCCATTGCAGCCAAAACTTCTACCATTCATTGTCAAAGCGTTTAGACGGGTGACTCTCCAAAATGGGCTTTATTTCTATCCTGCATTAACCCTGCATTGCCCCATAAATTTGTCTTTTTACACATTTAAAATATGTCTCCACTGAGGAAAATAGTTCCAGTTTATACAGTTATGAAAATGTATGATAAGAACTATTTTCTATATTCTAGCAGATGATAGCTTAAAACAGGCTGAAAGTAAAGCAGAATGCAAAGTAAAGCAGAATGCACCTTAAGGCTCATTCTGCTTTACTTTCAACCTGCTTTATGTAGTCATCAATCTTCAAACTAGAAACGTACAGGCTATAGGGTAATGGGTTAAAGGACCTGTACATATCAATGACTGTATGTTTATAGGTCTTCTATTGATTTGTGTTTTTTAACTTTGAAAATATTGTAAGAGCAAGTTATTGTATGCCCACAAACAAAGTTTTAGGGTGGGGTATATATATAGGAGGTCAGCTTGGCTGTCCGTCGGTCTGTTGGTCAATCTTTTTCCCAATTTCATTTATAGATGGTGTCTCAGCAACTGCTTACCGAAATACAATATAACTTGGTATGATGTTTCATCAAAAAGCGGAGTTGCGCATCAAATAACTATTTTCATGTTGGTTGATTTTTAGCTCACCTGAGCTAGCTCAGGGTGAGCTTTTGCAATCCTTGAATGTCCGTCGTGCGTCGTCAACAATTTTAGTGTTTACACTCTAGAGGCCACAAAATGTATCCAATCTTTCTCAAACTTGCTCAGATTGTATATTACCATAAGAGTTCAAATGAGGTTGATTATATTTGAAATCCGACAAATAGGTCAGGAGTTATCTACCTTTGAATTGCTGAAAATGCTATATTTAACAGTGTTTACACTCTAGAGGCCACAATATTTATCAAATCCTTCTCAAACTTGCCCAGATTGTATATTACTATAAGAGTTCTGATGAGTTCGATTATGGTTGTAATTCCACCAATAGATCAAGAGTTATCTACCTTTGAATTGCTGAAAATGCCATATTTAACAGTGTTTACACTCTAGAGGCCACACTTTTTATCCAATCTATTTAAAACTTGCTGAGATTGTATATGCCTATAAGAGTTCTGATGAGTTCAATTATGGTTCAAGTCTGACAAATAGGTTGAGAGTTATCTACCTTTGAATTGCTGAAAATGCCATATTTAACGGTGTTTACACTCTAGAGGCCATAGTTTTTATTCGATCTTTTTCAAATTTGCTCAGATTGTATATGACCATAAGAGTTCAAATGAGTTTGATTATGGTTGAAATCAGATGAGTAGGTCGAGAGTTATCTACCTTTGAATTGCTAAAAATGCCATATTTAAGGGTGTTTACACTCTAGAGGCCACAATTTTTATCCAGTCTTTTTCAAACTTGCTCAGATTGTATATAACCATAAGAGTTCATATTAGTGTGATTATGGTTGAAATCAGACAAGTAGGTCGAGAGTTATCTACCTTTGAATTGCTGAAAATGCCATATTTAACGGTGTTTACACTCTAGAGGCAACAATTTTTATCCAGTCTTTTTCAAATTTGCTCAGATTGTATATAACCATAAGAGTTCAAATAAGTGTGATTATGGTTGAAATCTGACCAATAGGTCAAGAGTTATCTGCCCTTGAATTGCTGAAAATACCATATCTAACAGCGTTTACACTCTTGCAACTACAGTTTTCGATGGATTTTGATTTTACTTGCACACAGAGTATATAGCTATAAATTCTTGAAGGAGTGCAATTATTGTTGAAATCTAATCATTGTGGCAATAGCTAATTATGTACCCTGGACATACTGTGAAATGCTAGAAAAGGCTTCATTTCAGTAATGTTTAGACTCTAGTTATCTGCCCTTGATGTACTCTACTATACTAGAATAATGAGGTTGTATTCCAAAATTGTTTACATGCTATACTACAAATTTGAATGGATGTAGTTTAAAACGGGTGAAACAGAAACGTAAAGCTATCAGGCTTCAGTACAACAGGTGAGCGATATCAGGGCATTCAGGCCCTCTTGTCTTACAGAGTTATTCCCCTTTATTTGAGGTTTATGTCTGTTCTCTCTGTTGATTTGTCTCCGGATGGTTTGTATACATATAAGCAACAGCTGACTGGAATATAGTAAAACTTAACATTATGCTTCATCGTAAAGGGCATATTGGGCATCTAATAATTGTTTTCCTTGAAAAAAGTTACTAATAAAAAATTCCCTCAGTGGAGCATTTAGAAAGCTGCAACCAATATTAAATAGTCTCAACGATTTTTGTTAAGTTCATTTTTGAGCTTTCTGCATTGCTTTTATACTCCATCGACTCATTACCCTGTAGCCTGTATCTAGTTTTGAAGACAGGTAACCACTTAAAGAAGGTTGAAAGTAAAGCAGAATGTGCCTTAAGGCGTATTCTGCTTTACTTTAATCCTGCTTTAAGCTACCATCTGCTAGGATAAAGAAACATTTCTTATGATAAATAATTATGACTGTATGAATTGAATATATTTTCTGTAGTGGAGGAATAAATTAATTTATGGGGTTATTGGTTAAGCTGATGTCACATACACTGTTTACAGTTTTTGCATGATAGATCTACACTGTTTGTATAGTGTTAACTGCTGTATTAGGGGACTCCCTAGTTGTGTTCCTGCCCTGTCAGTGGATAAAGGATGTTAAAGCTGGTAGAGACCAGGAATCTAGAGCATGTACTTGTATGGTTATGTAGCATCCATTCAAATCTGCAGGGCTTATTATCCACAGCCAGCGAGATTATCCTCTGATAAAAAACTTTTCAATTGTGCAGTTTCAAAACAAATCTGCCCTGAAGACTATTTTCTAACTATTGATTTTTGTCAGTCTATTGTTGCAGACCATTCAATGTACCTGCTTTAACTTCCCTTAACCCTTTACTCCATAGATACACATTTTAACACCTTTAATTTGTTTATACACTGAAGAAATAGTTCAAAATTATATTCATGAATGTGAATAATAAGGAAAATTTTCCTTTTCCTAGCAGATGGTAGCTTAAAGCAGGCTGAAAGTACAATAGAATGTGCCTTAAGGGGCAATCTGCTATACTTTCAACCTGCCTTAAGTGATCACCTGTCTTCAAAACTAGAAACAGGTTATGGAGTAATTGGTTAAAGTTAAGTTTTTGTTACTTAAGCAATATGTCCTATTAAGGCAATCTATTCTCAAAAATATCTTAGATTAGTCAAAAGCAATAGAATGTCCAGTGAAACCAGTGTTAAACACATATTAGTAGAACTTGTCTATTTTTCTAAAGTTTAATTTCAATACTTCAAAATGGATTATGTCCTACACATCCCTATTTCAAAAGTAAAGCATGGTGTTTTAACTTTGAAATACGGATTTGTTTGACCTAACCGAGATTGACATATCGATGTTTGACTGTACATTAGAGCTATCATTCACCAATAATATAGCCCAGTGTTGAACTGAATAGCTTATTTACCTGAGCTTGATTTAGAAATTTTCATAATAGTGGTTTGAAGTGTTGCCATGCATATCAAAAGATCGATCAGGTTTCGAGGTTGAATTTGGAATTCAACCTTTACAACAGCAAGATTACACACAGTGTGAATAAGGATGAGGGTATAGATATCGTTATTAGCCAAGATAAGTGCTTGTCATATTCAAACGAAGTGAGCTCTGACCCTAGTATATGATTAGGTATAAACACGCAGGGTTGGGGTTAGGCTGCATCCTGGTTTCCTATTCACTTCTGCAGTCAATATAGCACCAAAAACAATTTTACCCTATAACCTTATTATAAGACAGCTGATCATTTAAAGCAGGTTGAAAGTAAAGCAGAATATGTCTTGTTTGCTTTACTTTCAACTAGGATAATCCGATTTAGAAAATATATACTACAGTCCATCTTCATGAGCGTATAAATTTTCACTGTTTTCTTCAGTGGACAAATAAATTTTGTAATATTTTGTAATGACAAAACTTTTTCCTCACAGCTCGTTGGGGCCTCTGTGGCGGAGTGGTTTAGTCACTGTGATGGACAATCACTAACCTTTACTGTATGGCTGAGGTTCGAATCTCAGTCTGGGTACTTCAGATTTTTGATGTGAGAAGTCGGTTCCAGCTGGCTTGTGTAGGGTCGTCACATTGTACCCAGTTGCTGATTGATGCCTGAAACAGTGTATCAAGGGCATCTTGGGTCTTGGAAACCTCCCAAAACTCTCAGAGAAAATAAGGCTAAGAAGATTGAAGTTTGCTGGACACTTCTACAGACATCCAGAACTTCCAACTAGCCACCTTGTATTATGGGAGCCAAGACAGGGAACTCGTAGTAGGGGTGGGAAAAGAAAGACCTACGTAGACGGTCTTTTGGATGACACCAGGATGAGTAACACAGAGGAAGTTGCAAATTGTATGCTAGACAAAGAAGTTTGGAGGTCAATGTCTACCCGAGGACGTCGGCGGAAGCAGACGGCTCGACATGAGTGAGTGAGTGAATGAGTGAGTGGGTCTTCCTCGCCCTGTAAAGGGCCTCCGTGGCCTAATGGTTTAGTCACTGTGACTTACACCACTAAGCTCTTCACCGCTGTGAGTTCGAATTCCAGTAGGGTCGTTCGATTTTTTTCATGTGGGGAAGCCCTCCAGCTGGCTTACTGAAGGTCAGCCATGGCTCTACCCAGTTGCCGATTTATGCCTGAAACAGTGATTAAAAGGACTTTTGGGGTCTTCCTCCACTTGTGATTAGCGGGACGTCGCGATAATGAAATACTGTTAAAAACAACATAAAATCATAACAAATCAAATCTAATCAAATCATATCCCCCCCCCCCCCCCCCCCTGTAATAACCTGGATGTCACGATATGAATGAAATACTATTGAAAACAACGTAAAAACCTTATAAAACAAATCAAATCAAGAGTTATCTGTCTTTGATGTGCTGAAACGCTACATTTGACAATGTTTACACTCTTGCAACAACAGTTTATATATATGTAAGACATAATTAGTTCTTAGACTAAAATAAATTTGGGCAAAGCTAGACTGTTAAATCAAGAGTTATTTGCCAATGATGTACTCAGATTTGCTAAAAAAAGAAAAGTTTTACTCTCTTTTTGTGTCTACAAATTTGACTGGATTTGACTGGATTTTTATCACTCTTTCATAAACTAAAATAATATTTGGCTATAAGTCCTGTGATGATTGTGTTTATGTGTGAAACCCAAAGGTATAACTATTAGGTTCATTATTCTGAGATAGTGATATCAGGGCCATCTTTGCCCTCTAAAATTATATGGGATTCTTTCATTATTATTGACCTTTTGATTTGGTAACTACGTATATTTCACTGATAAATTTCTCTAAAACAGTAGACAAGGAAAAGGAAAATTGATCTGGAGGGCAGGTGAACTTTGTTTTTGTTCAAAATCCATTTCAGATTAAAAGTTACCCATTATTTTGTTAACCCTTTGACTGCGGGTCGAGACTTAAATGATTTTTGCGTAATGCGGCGTCTGATCTGGATCAGACACTTTGTTTGACACTTGTCTTTAGGTTTCTGTTGTTAGAAAATGTTTAAATCTAAATTTAAGAGATTTTGCAGACGACAATTTCGAAGCAGATGATATCACTGCAGGATAAATGTTAAATGCAACTTGAATAGCTGGCACTTACAAGCTGTTTGGATTTAGATCAGATGCCAAGTTATTCTGCTTCACATAAGAATTGACAACCCTTTCATAGTCATTTTTATATACTTTATATATAATGTAAATTAGTTATTATGAAAAAAAATAAAAATGTGCAAAATTACAAGTAATGAAACTGGCATCATTCTAGCTGTATAAAGGTTAAGACTGAACGTTTAATGTATGCATGACCTTAAAGTGCTGCAGCACAGAAATGGTTGAACCCTGCTTCCCCTTAATCAACCCCTATAAAAAATTGATGTTTATGTAAATCAGATCCCTATTGTTTGGTCTCTTGATCTTAGGTTGCACAATTTTTTCGAATGGGAGCACATACTAAAGAGGTTACTTTTCAAGATCAGCACTGGGGCGTGATTTAACAATTCAGCATTGAGCTCTATCCTTTTGTTGTCCATCTTCTTCAAACCCAATAGCCTCCTCCACACAATGATTGATTTCTGGTATCACAACCCCTTTGCTGCATTCCAATACTACTACAGTACCTCCAGTATCACCGCTACATTAAATAATTGTCTTTTCTCCATTGACAACAGATGACTGCTAAAAACACACGATGGAAGTAAAGCAATAGGCTTCATTATGAGTTTTCTGCTTTACTTGCATGCTGCTTTCAGGCACTATGTTGTATGTAATATGATTGGCTGTTGTTGTTGTGTGATGGTAGTGAGACTACAGTGTAGTGGTTGTTACATCTTGCCGGTTGTTACATCTTGCCGAGATTATTTCTCCGTACACAGGTGTGCATGTATTATAAGGATATAAACTTACTGCTGAGGAGAGAATCGGATGACAATTTATTGCCTAGTTGCAGAAATTCAATTTTATGGGCTTTTTTACAAGTAATGAATCCCTTCAAATGAATGAAACGTAGGATTGCATTGAAAAAAATGTCAAGTATAACCTGCTGAACAAATATTATCTGATCAAAATGTTATCTGCTTACTTCTCATATCTGACTTCTCTTCCATTATCATTTGCACACATTAACCCATTACCCCATAAATACACCTTTTTACACCTTTAATTAATTCCAATACTGAAGAAAATACTGTCACAAATAAAAATCATAAGAAACAAATAATATCTTCAAAACTAGAAACAGGTTATGGGTTAAAGCTGATTTGTTTTCGATGTTTGTCTTACAAATAACTATTTCTCAATGGATCTTCACCAAACTTTGTTGAACAATTCAGGATTCAATTATAAATGTATATATATTAAAACAGCTTCAAGCAAGATCAAGTTTTCATCCATATCTGTGATCCATATTATGTTCTCGAGTGCCCTAAAATCACGCTGCCCTATTTCGACGCACTTTTTGTTTTGCTTTCTTTCTTGTGCTAAGCGACTTCTGCTGACGTCATTACTGCAACATTAACGAAGTTGATGTTTATTATATAGTATATCCT
Source organism: Gari tellinella (assembly GCA_922989275.2). Taxonomy (NCBI): domain Eukaryota; kingdom Metazoa; phylum Mollusca; class Bivalvia; order Cardiida; family Psammobiidae; genus Gari; species Gari tellinella. The sequence continues at coordinate 11,746,149 of OV277868.1, forward strand.
ATTATATTTGTTGAAGCAGCTATGATATATAGAGGATAATCAATTTCTTTGGATTGATATGAAAAATATATCACTCGAATGGGTTGTTATCTGGTTAAAAAACGAGTCCACAGGACAAAAACAAGTCCACAGGACTCGTTTTTTAACCAGATAACAACCCATTCGAGTGATATATTTTTCATATCTATTCAAAGGAATTGATTATTCTATTTATTATTATACGCCCGTCATCGACGGTCGTATTATGGTATACCCAGCGCTGTCCGTCCGTCCGTCCGCACAACCGAAATGGGTTAGAGGGCCTTTTCTGGCCAGATAACGGTAAACATAACAAAAGAAGACAATAGAGTTCATTCCGTAACAATAGAATAAGGGGCCGTGGCCCCTTATTCAAACAAAAGAAAATAACAAAAGAAAAGGCCCTCTAACCCATTTCGGTGGCACGTCCGTCCGTCCGTTAACTTTTCTTGTTAGCGCTCTCTCACCTTCATTTATTTACCGATTTTGATTAAACTTCCTACAAATATTCCATACCACAATAGCTCGGAGTAGTTCGCGTTTCAGACGTTGGCTGCTATTTTTAGCAGAGTTATGCCCCTTTATTGTCAAAAATGGGCATTTTAAAAAAAAAAAGAACTTTTTTTTTAATTATTCAATTTATTTCAAATTTGATATGGTGATACATTGAATGAAGTTACTTAACATATATTACGGGTTTTTGGTTTGACTTCGTATTTTCAGAGTTATGCCCCTTTACACAATTTTTTAACAATATATTGTTTCCTGATAATAATTTTACTTACATTTTGTCTATTGTAACCAAATTTCATATTTATCTTTCTCATCATGCAGGGAAGGCACCTGTGAATTTTGGTTCCTGTTAAATTATTTTTCTATGAGTTATGCCCTTTTACATCCTTAAAATTTAAAATAAGCCACACTTCGTCCGTTAACTTTTCTTCTTAGGGCTCTCTCACCTTCATTTATTGACCGATTTTGATTAAACTTCCTACAAATATTCCATACCACAATAGTTCGGACGAGTTCGCGTTTCAGACGTTGGCAACTATTTTTAGCAGAGTTATGCCCCTTTATTGTCAAAAATGGGCATTTTTAAAAAAAACAACAGAACTTTTTTATTTTTGATTCAATTGATTTCAAATTTGATATGGTGATACAATGAATGAAGTGACTAAATATATATTACGGGTTTTTGGTTTGACTCTGTATTTTCAGAGTTATGCCCCTTCACACAATTTTTTTAACAATATATTGTTTCCTGATAATAATTTTACTTACATTTTGTCTATTGTAACCAAATTTCATATTTAGCTTTCTCATCATACAGGGAAGGCACCTGTGAATTTTGGTTCCTGTTAAATTTCAGACGTTGGCTCTATTTTTAGCAGAGTTATGCCCCCTTTATTGTCCAAAATGGGCATTTTTTAAAAAACCCAGAACTTTTTTCTTGACTATCGCAATACTATCGGGATAGTACTTGAGCTATCGCAATACTACAGCATAGTCTTTTTGAGATCGATAGTCGGGCCTACACTCCGGGCGACTTTTTCCAGTCGGCCTGAGTCTGGACGACTTTGACACCCGCCGGCCGTGACGGGCGTATTTTGCCGCACTGCGGTGCTCTTGTTTATATTTTAATAAAGTTTTTACAGAAAAAACACACAAAATTGATTATTTACGTCACAAAACTAATTATGATGTGACGTCACAAAAAGTGATATCATCACTACATGTAGTGATGATATCAACAGTGACGATATGAAATTAATCTAACTGAGAAATCTCTATAAATCATCGATAGATATATAATAAAAGAGGATAATCAATTCCTTTGGATTGATATGAAAAATATATGACGAGGATGGGATGTTATCTGGTTAAAAAATGAGTCTGCAGGACAATTTTTTAACCAGATAACAACCCATTTGGGTGATATTTATTTTTAGCTCACCTGAGCTAGCTCAGGGTGAGCTTTTGCATTTACTTGAATGTCCGTCGTCCGTCGTGTGTCGTCAACAATTTTAGTGTTTACACTCTAGAGGCCACAATATTTATCCAATCTTTCTCAAACTTGCTCTGAATATATATTACCATAAGAGTTCGGATGAGTTTGATCATGGTTGAAATTGGACTAATAGGTCAAGAGTTATCTACCTTTGAATTGCTGAAATGCCATATTTATAATAATAATAGTAATAATATACCAAGTTAAAGTCTACTTTCAGTCCAAATGACCGCTCAGCCGACTGTACATATACTCCCCTGATCATCGAGCCATCTTGCCTACAATATTGAGCACTGCTAACATATGGCGCAGTCAAATGCAGCCGCAGTACCGACTCAGACCCTTCACAGGTACCCATTTTAACCCCTGGGTGGAGAGGAGCAATTCGCGGTACATGTCTTGCTCAAGAACATTCCTGTACATCATCGGGGATTCAGAAAAAATCCCCTAGTCAGACCACTGGTCCGGCGGGGGATCGAACTCACGACCCCTGGTACCGTAGTCCAAGGTGTTAACCATTGGGCCACTACCGCCATATTTAACATTGTTTACACTCTAGAGTCCAAATTATTTATCCAATCTATCTCAAACTTGCTCAGATTGTATATTACCATAAGAGTTTGGATGAGATAAATTATGGTTGAAATAAGACCAATGGATCAAGAGTTATCTACCTTTGAATTGCTGAAAATGCTATATTTAACAGTGTTTACACTCTAGAGGCCACAATTTTTATCCAATCTTTCTCATACTTGCTCAGACTGTATATGACTATAAGATTTCAATTGAGTTCGATTTTGGTTGAAATCAGACAAATAGTTCGAGAGTTATCTACCTTTGAATTGCTGAAAATACCATATTTAAGGGTGTTTACACTCTAGAGGCCACACTTTTTATCCAATCTATCTCAAACTTGCTCAGATTGTATAAGACAATAAGATTTCAATTAAGTTTTATTATGGTTGAAATCGAACCAATAGGTTGAGAGTTATCTACCTTTGAATTGCTGAAAATGCCATATTTAAGGGTGTTTACACTCTAGAGGCCACACTTTTTATCCAATCTTTCTCAAAATTGCTCAGATTGTATATGACCATAAGAGTTCAAATAAGTGTGATTATAGTTGAAATCGGACAAATAGGTTGAGAGTTATCTACCTTTGAATTGCTGAAAATGCCATATTTAAGGGTGTTTACACTCTAGAGGCCACACTTTTTATCCAGTCTTTTTCAAACTTGCTCAGATTGTATATGACTATAAGAGTTCAGATGAGTTTGATTATTGTTGAAATCTGACCAATAGGTCAAGAGTTGTCTGCCCTTGAATGGCTGAAAATGCCATATCTAACAGCGTTTGCACTCTTGCAACTACAGTTTTCAATGGATTTTGATTTTACTTGCACACAAAGTATATACCTATAAGTTCTGAAAGGAGTGCAATTATTGTTGAAATCTAATCATTGTGGCAATAATTAACTGCCCTTGATATACTTTGAAATGCTAGAAAAGGCTTCATTTCAGTATTGTTTAGGCTCAAGTTATCTACCCTTGATGTACTAGAATTATGAGGTTGTATTCCAAAATTGTTTACATGCTATACTACAAATTTGAATGGATTTAGATTAAAATGAGTGAAACAGTACAACAGGTGAGCGATATCAGGGCCTACAGGCCCTCTTGTTCTATTTATTTTGCTATATACATTTTATTTAAGATTTAACAGAAAAATCACACAAAATTAATTGTTTACGTGGGGCGTCACGAAAGTTATTGTGAGGTGACATCACAAAAACGATATCGTCACTGCAAAAGTGATATCATCACTTGAGATGATATAAACTGTGACGCATATGAAATATATCTGAGAAATACTCTATAAATCTTAAAATCATCGATAGGTATGTTATAATTATGTTTATTTGATACTCCTAGGATGTTACCATCAAGGACAATCCATTTAAAAAATACTCCCAACATTAATGGTTATTGAAAGGGGCTATAATTCCACATTATGCTTAGCCTTATGTAGGCTAGGGTATCGGTTTGCTTAGATTATACCATCTCTCTGTAGACTGACACAATTTAAAGAGACAAAGTTTAGGCACAGTCAAACTGATATTAGGCAGCCATTGAAAAGAAGATTATAACATAATAACATGGATTTGAACACTTAAAAGCAGGACTAATCTTGTGCATAAAGTTTAAAAAAAACTTTCTGCATTATCTCAGTCCAGAGTTAAGCAGTCACCTGTTTAAAAGATTACCATGTTTCTTCATTGGCTAATCAATTTAACCCATTACCCTAAAATGTTCCTTTTTACGCCTCTAATTTATTCTTCGACTAAAGAAAATAGTTCCAATTTAGTATACAGCTATGAATATATATGATAAGAAATATCTTCAATATCCCAGCAGAAGGTAACTGAAAGTAAAGCAGAATGTGCCTCAAGGTGCATTATGCTTTACTTTCAACCTGCTTTAAGTCATCATATGTCTTCAAAACTAGATACAGGCTATGGGGCAATGGGTTAAGACAAGTTTGACTGTATTATCTGTTTTGAATACAAATTGCTAATTTTCAAACCCATTTGGTAGCATCAATGTGCTTTATTGAGGAAGGGTATTTAACCTCTGAGTTACAAACAACCTCTCTCTGGGCTTCTTTAGGTTCAAAGTCAATCAGTACAGTATTGTTTTAAAACTCATGAGGAAGTTACATGAGTCAGAAGTAGTTAACTTAGGGATTATATAGTCATACATCATCAGTATGATCTGGGTCTACACATATAGCTAGTGAAGTGGTGCCTCTAACAACAGTAAGCAAAGGGCTTGATAAAATAGATGCGAACTTGAGACTCTGCCACATGAAATCATCACATACGGGTTGACACATTCCTGTTCAAATTGTTCCTATTGTGAAGCGCTGGTGACGGATGAAATCGCTCAGTTGATCAGCCATCAATTTTATGCTAAATTATCAGATGATAGTAGGGCTCAGGTAATAGAAACAGATAGAGGCGACACCGTGTAGGTAGCAATTTTCAAGTTTCACTGTTCATTGAAGTTTGGTAAACGTGTGATGTGAGCTTCTTGAAGGTTGACAGCTAAACCTGTTTCCAACAATTGCTCAAACAAACTTCATGGACCTTCTAATATTAATTCAACCCATTCCTACGTAAATACTCCTTTTCACTCCTCTAATTTAAATCCTCCTTTGAAGAAAATACATCTGCTTTATATTCAACCTACAGTAAGTGGTCACCTGTCTTTAAAACTAGAACCACCATTAGTGTACTCAGATGTCCAAGAAAAGGCATGATTGTTTGACAAACTATATATATATATTATATGGCTTATGATTTCCTTGGAGTACAGGTATTTTGTTTCTCGGTAAAACCAAACTTAGGTAAAACTGGGGTGAGCAATATGAGGGCCATCAATTGGTTAACACTTCACCTTGCACACAGAAAAAATTCCTTTTAATGGAAAGATCTTTAAATAAGTTACAGGGAAATTTAACACTAAATGCAAGCATGAAAACAAAACCTATAACTGCTGTTTTAAATTGTTCTTTTTTCTTGTTTTGTAATCGATTTTAATTTTTGTATATTTGCAGAAAGAACTTGACTCGACTGCCACTGATCTAGCCAACAGACAGGATGAAAGCGATGCCTCTAGGAAACGCCTTGTAGATCTTAGTAGAGAATTTAAGAAAAACACACCCGAGGTAAGACTTCCATAAATAAATACAATAAATAACATTAACAACCATGCATGCATCCAGCATCACAATAGGGAACAAATCTGGACTTTATTTCTGGTGGCTTCCCTACACTAACCTCTTAATTATGACACCTTTACCCATTTAACCCCTTTACCCTATAGCCTGATTCTAGTATTGAAGATGACCACTTCAAGCAGGTTGAAAGTAAAGCAAAATGTGTCTTTGAGACACATTCTGCTTCACTTTCAGACTGCTTTTAGCCACCATCTGCAAGGGAATTGAAAAATTTCTTTTCATACATGTTTATGACTTGTATAAAGTATTAACCCTTCGGTGATGTCGTCTGCTTCGACATTGTCGTCTGCAACGTTCGTTAAATTTAGATTTATACATTTTTTAAGTAAAGAAATCTAAAAAGGAGTGTCAAACAGTTTGGATCCAGATCAAACACCGCATTACGCGGTGTCTGATCTGGATCTAAACTGTTTGCAAATTTCAATAAAGTCGCGACCAGCAGGCAAAGGGTTAAGTATTGGAAGTATTTTCTTCAGTGGAGGAAAACATTGAATGCTCTAAAAGGCACTTCTATGGAGGAAAGGGTTAACACAAATCAGTGCATTTAGATGTTCTTACTTTAGACTGGTAATAATGACAGGTGTCAGCTTAAAGCAAGATAAAAGAAAAGCAGAAAGCTCTAACAGGAGTTTTCTGCTTTCCTTTTATCTTGCTTTAAGCAGCCACCTGTCTAAGTTACTCCACTGGTGGCTATCAGGGAAAAAGGAGTTTATTTCTGTGTGATTTTATCTGCCTCATGCACAGCAGTAGATCACTTCTATTGAGGGCTTTACCTAACACGCTTGAAGCAGGTTTTTTCTCAATTAAACTCATCAGTTACTGGTATTATCAGCACCGTTGTCCAGCCAGTTCCTTATCAAAGTGTAATCTTTGTGTCATACAGTTTACAACCAGATGACACTCGATGTAGACCAGCATCTCATCTGAATCCAAACAGTGTGGAAAGGTTGTTAGAAAAAGTCTTGTATAGAGCTAAGGGTTAGATAAGTATATGGCCCTTTGTCTCAGACGGGTATGGTTAATCGGCTTGAATATATCTGCAAATATTTCATGAAATTAATGTCAAAAACACTCTTCAAATATATACTGTTTTAAGTGTATCATTCAGAGAGCGTTTTGCAGCCCTATCCTAATGGGGATGAACATGTTCTGGCATTGTGGGGCCAAACAGTGTGGATCCAGAGCAATTTGTTACAAGACTGGCTGTCATGATCAACGCTGTTTAACGTCCAGGCTGATATATTTAGTGAACTGTACTTGACTGACTTGGATAAAATGAGTTGGAAACATGTTAAAGGAATGGTGTTTTCAATTTCTGAAAGGTTTGAGTAGATGTTGAGGGGTACTCACAAGGGATTAATGCCACAGTGCCTCATGGAAGGAGAAACCTTACAGCTGAAGATAATTTATACCTTTCTCATATTATAGAAATGCCTTCTTAACCCACTACCCCATAAAATATGACTTTTTACTCCTTTCACTTATTCCTCCACTGAAGAAAATAGTTTCACTTTATACATTAATGAATATGTACCATAAGAAATATTTTCTATATCTTAGCAAATGGTAGGTAAAAGCAGGATGAAAGTAAAGCAGAATGCGCCTTATTAAGGCTTTAAGTGTTTACCTATCTTCAATACTTGAAAATGGCTATTGGGTAATGGATGAATACTTGCCCCCATGGTCTGTTTCCAGGTTTCAAAAACAGGTGACCACTTAAAGTAGGTTGAAAGTAAATCCAGAATGTGTTGTACGGCACATTCTGGATTTACTTACAACCTGCTTTAAGCTACCATCTGCTAGGATATAGAGAATAGTTCTTATACTGAATATTTATTACTGTATTAATTGGAACTGTTTTCTTCAGTGGAGGAATAAATTAAAGGCATATTAATGGGATAATGGGTTAAAGAGATGCAATTGCAGGACAAAAATTGTACAGAAAGATCATAAACAAGCTAATTGTTTGTTATTCACCAAACAGTAACCTATTTTGAAAGAAAGATTGAGTATTTATGTTGGATGATTACCAAGTGGGAATTTATTAAACTATTCTAGAACTATTCCAAAATTAATTTCTTGACTATTCATGAGCTTTAAATGGCCCCTCCTAGAACTGCAATTAGTTTTGAACAATAATTGTTCTAGAATTAATTTCTAGAATATTCATGAACTTTAAATGGTCGCTTCGAGAAATGCATATTTTTAATTGAAATTAAATCTTTTAAGTTAAGTTCTAGAACATTCCCTGAGGATTTTCTCAAATTATTCTAGGATTCTTCTAGAATAGATTTCTAGAATATTCATGAACAGTAAATTGGCCACTCTTAGAATGCAATTTATTGAACTGTTTTAAAATTAATTTCAGTAACTCTAACAACACTGGTGCATAAATTATGAACCTTGTGCAAGACACTTTCACTCATCAAGCTCTGGAAAAGGGGAATAACTCTCACAGTATTGTTGCAAAAGTTATGAACCTTGTGCAAGATGATCCACTTGCCAAGCTCTTTCCATAAATGAAATTTCATCTTAAAAGCTTAATTAAGTAGAACAGGAGTTATAGTCAAATATAAAAGATTTTGATAAATGGCCTTCAATTCAAGTCTGTCAAAATTTACTGTTTATTATTAAATAATTATAAATTACCTAACAATGAAGCCAGATTATGATTCTGAACCATTGCTCTAGAATTAAAACGTGAGATAATTTTTATTCTACAACTCTGCAAAAAATCTAGAAATTTGATGGCTTTAGAAACATTGTTTTGGAATTACAAAAGTTCTTGAACTCCTTTTGTAGAAGGCGTATAGTAATTCTTGAAGTTCTAGAACATTTCTAGAATTTAAAAAAAAATCTTGAACACTTTTCAAAGGGCAAGGACTAGAGTAAATTGTCAACTAGAATTGTCTATTAACCCATTACCCAATATCCTATTCTGAAGAAAGGTGACCACTTAAAACAGGTTGAAAGTAAAGCAGAATGTGCCTTAAGGCACATTCTGCTTTACTTTCAGCCTGCTTTAAGCTAATCTGCAAGGATATTGAAATATTTCTTATGGTACATATTCATGACTGTATAATTGAAACTCTTTTCTTCAGTGGAGGAATAATTTGAAGGCATAAAAAGGCGTATTAATGGGGTAATGGATGAAAAGTCTGAGGGTGAATGAGTTCAAGCAGGTTTGATTGAATAGTGTGGTGTTTTCCAGTCAGTATGTAAACTTCATCTTCTCTTAAATTACTTCATTTTGTCTGATTAAGTCATTCTCCATCAAATTTCGGTATAATTTAATTGTAAGCCATAAAACTTATAAATGATAGCCGAACTAGTGTAAGTAACTTCTGCCATAAATACTTTTGGAATTATTCAGATTCTGAGACATTCGTAAACTGCTGTTCTTACATTTCTGCCATCCAATCGCATCAGAAACTCCATCAATATGATTAGGCTTAGTGATAAAAAATATAATAACTTTATTATATCTGATTATTCCACTCAACTTCTTGAATGTGAAGTTGGAGAAAAAATGCCAGTGTTTATGACTAGGAGAATAATTAAGATGAAAGGTTGGTGGAAAGGGCTTGAAATTTGTACCTCAATGTTGGTAATACTCTTTTCGAACAGTATGCAGCTTTGCATGATTAATGGGTCTGTTTTGATGGAGATGCTAATGGGTTTTCAGAGTTTCACGACTTTATACGTACCATGAGGCCCTGATGATGGGATTGACAGTTGTAGACACTTTCAGGTAGTGCTGACGGCAGTCCGCCCTCTTCTCATGGGGATCCAAAATGACAATCTCAGAAAAGTGTTTTCTGCTCAAAGGATAAGAAATGAAGCATTTATGCCATGGTAGTATCAATAGATGATTGTGATGTGTTTACTTTAACAGTCAATTATCACAGGGCTCCAGATAAGAGGATGTAAACTGAACAAGTCCAACATTTTCTCACTCGTTTCAGCACCAGATCCTATGGTGTGACTTACTCTTTAGAATCGTCTCAAAGAAATAAATATTTTAGTTTTTGAAATACTCCCCTTATCTGGAGCTCTGTTATCAGCTACAGGGAAAAGAGGGAGTAAACTAAACATTTCTAAAATATTCTGCTTTATGTCTCCAGCAACCAGAATGTTGGGATTACTCTTTAACCCGTTACCCCATACATAAGCCTTTTTATGCCTTTAATTATTCCTACACTGTAGAAAATAGTTTATATTTATACAGTGATGAATATGCAGCATAGAAAAAATCTCTGTATTCTTGCAATTGATAGTTTAAAGCAGGCTGAAAGTAAAGCAGAAAGGGCCTTAAGGCACATTCTGCTTTACTTTCAACCTGCTTTAAGTGATCCCTTATCTTCACTACAAGAAACAGGCTATGGGGTAATGGGTTAAGGAATATTTTTCTACAGCTACAGTCACAACATAATAACTAAGGGTTTTAACCATTTACTTCATAGATTTTTACGCATTACATTTATCCGTCCACTGTAGAAAATAGTTCAAATTTATACAGTCATGAATATGTATCATAAAAAATATTTTCTATATTCTAGCAGACTGTAGATATTCTAAAGCAGGCTGAGAGTAGAGCAGAATGTGCCTTAGTATGCACTCTGCTTTACTTCAAACCTGCTTTAACCCATTACCACATAGCCTGTTTATAGTTTTGAAGATTAGGTGGCCACTTAAAGCAGGTTGAAAGTAAAGCAGAATGTGCTTTACTTGAAACCTGCTTTAAGCTTCCATCTGCTAGAATAAAGAAAATATTTTGTATGATACTTATTAATGACTGTATAAATTGGAATACTTTTGTTTAGTGGAGGAATAAATTAGAGGTGTTAAAAGGTGTATTTATTGGGTATATAATGGGTTAAGTGGTCAATTAAATTCAATACTAGTGGTCATTTATATTCAATACTAGAAAAAGGTTATGGAGTAAAGTGAACAGTTCTGAGATTGAGAAACACCCCTATATATGTTTAACAGACAATACCATTGAGTCAGTACAGCTGAAAGATCCCTGATCTGATGTCACATTTTGTAGGTTAACCCATTACCCCATAAATACGCCTTTTCACACCTTTAATTTATTCCTACACTGAAGAAAATAGTCCCACTTTAAACAGTCCGGAATACTCATGTTACATAAAAGTTATTTTCTATATTCTAGCAGATTATAGTTTAAAGCAGGCTTAAAGTAAAACAGAATGCCCCTTATGGCACAGTCTGCTTTACTTTCAACCTGCTTTACCAGTATCTTCAAAACTAGAAACAGGTTATTGGGTAAGGGTTAACCAGTGAGTGTTCAATTTCTGTGCTTGAACATTCTTAGAACTCCTGCATCCAGAAGCCATGTCCTGATAAAGGTTTACACTGTTTGTCATTTTGCAATATCTTGTTAGTTCTGTTTGTACACCACTGCACTAGTAGGCTATTGTAAGCTCTAAGTTTGATCCTCATGTGTGTGTGTGTGAATTAAACCATATAGATCTTAACCAATTACCCATTAACCTGTTTCTAGTTTTGAAAACAGGTTACCACTTAAAGGGACTCGCAACCGGATGGTGTACTTGTCAAAATAAAATAAAATACTCAAATAAAAGCAAATTTGTGGCATTATTTGGCTTCTGACATTAAAAAAATATGATCAGTCCAAAAAAAGTCTCAAGAATCGTCACCGAATCTTAGATTTTTAGATATTTTCCATCGTTTTTCTATACCGACTAGTAGACGGTATAGTTGTTGTTGTTGCTTCTCTACACGGGCTCAGACATAAACACGAGCCGAATTACGAAGTTGTATGCACTTTCGATCGCTACACATTGAAATACGTTAAATCGATCCGAGATAAACGGATAGTTCCGTGGTCCATTGGTCTAAGCGGTTTCCCCTATTTTGCCTTCTGTCCGCCAATGCCGGGCCCCGGGTTCGAATCCCACCAGAGACCAATATTTTTTTTTATTGGAATACTTTTTTTTTAAACAGAATTTCTTATCCTAAACTAATTCTTTACCATTTATATAAGCGTTTGACACATATTTACAAATTACTATTTTTAATGCACCATCTGGTTGCGAGTCGCTTTAAAGCAGGTTGAAGGTATTGCACAGTGTTGCTTTATGTTCCCTTCTGGTAAGGTTCTGGAAATGCTGTGTATATTTTATATGTTCAGGACTTCCTAGCTGCGGACTGCTTCTCTTAACCCATTAACCCTCAAATACGCCTTTTTATGCCAAGGAAGAAAATAGTTTCAATTTATAAGTCATGATTGTGTACTATTAGAAACATTTTTTTATCCTAGCAGATAATAGCTTAAAGCAGGCTGATAGTAAAGCAGAATGTGCCTTAAGGCACATTCTGCTTTGCTTTCAACCTGCTTTAAGTGGTCACCTGTTTTCAAAATTAGAAACAAGCTATGGGGTAATGGGTTATGGGTAAGTATTAGGGTAAACTGGTGTAATTATGGTATGGTTGACTGTATGCTTGTTACCTATGGTGAGAAGGCAGCAGCCTAGTGGAGTGAGGTGATCCTGTACAGGGCCTCAGTGGGCATGTTGTGATTGAATTGATACAGTCTCGATTCCTCCCTCATGTTTTTGTTACGGCCCCATACTTGTTTCTTCTCCCCTGACTTATTGCTTTTCGCCCCATGACAAAATTGATTGACATTAGTTTTTGCCATGTAAAATTTTGGATGGGAGTTCCAGTGCACTTGGGGGTGTATGGCCAATAATCACACACGACAGAAACTTGAACCCATCCTGGCGCCACTCTGTCGGAGAAACTGAGAACTCTAGACTGGTTCTAGATTCTTTACTCTTGATTTTCCCAGAAAGAATGCTAACTTAATGGTTCACAGTCAATTTATGTTTGACAGGAGTTTCATGATTTTGGATTTTGAAGATAAACAAATTAGTTTGTTCATTGTAAATATTGAAAGATATGTTTGAGTGTAGGGTGGGAGAGAGTATTCAATAAACAAAGGAAAACTGTTTCCATCACAGATAATCTGGCAGCCTCCATCAGAATTTAACCCTTTGAACACTATAGAAATCTCATATACTTAAAATGTCATCTGCTGAACATTTGGAAATTGACTTGATCTTCTAATTTGGCAGCTATTCTGTTTCAGAGAACAGCATAATGCATGGTAACTCCTAATGGAGCTTTAACTTTACTTTAGTTCTACATTAAGCAGCACATATCTTAACCCATTACTCCATAGCCTGTTTATAGATGTGTTACCTGCTGTAAGCAGAGGGGACATCTAGGGATCACTTTCGGGTTGTCTGTCTGTCTGTCCATATGTTTGATTTTAGAATATAACTCCTGTTCTACTGAAGCTTTTAAGATGAAATTACTTTTATGGAAAGAGCTTGACATATGGAAGTATCATGCTTAATCATAGCTCTTGCATCAATACTGAGAGTTATTCCCCTTTTCAATTTTTTCTTTGCCTCCAGATTACGTAGTTCTTTTATACTGAAGCTTTTGAAATGAAGTTTCATTAATGTAAAGAGATTGATGATTTTAAATGTGTTGCACAAGGTTCATAACTCTTGCATCAATACTGTGAGAGTTATTCCCCTTTCTTTTTAGCTCACCTGAGCACGAAGTGCTCAAGGTGAGCTTTTGTGGTCGGTCTTTGTCCGGCGTCCGTCGTGCGTCGTGCATCAACAATTTCTTCAAACATCTTCTTCTTCAAAACCGCTTGTCTGATTGCAACCAAACTTCACAGGAATGTTCCTTGGGTCAAGCTCTTTCAAAGTTGTTCAAAGAATTTGAAACAATGCAGAACTCTGGTTGCATGGCAACCAAAGTGAAAAAATAAGGAAATCTTAAAAAATCTTCTTGTCAAAAACCACAAGGGCTAGAGCTTAGATATTTGGCACATAGTATCATCTGTAGGTCCTCTATCAAGATTGTTCAAAGTTTGACCCTGGGGTCAAAATTGGCCCCGCCCGGGGGGTCACCGTTTTACATAGAGTTATATAGTGAAATGTTCAAACATCTTCTTCTTCAAAACCACATGCCTGATTGCAACCAAACTTCACAGGAATGTTCCTTGGGTCAAGCTCTTTCAAAGTTGTTCAAAGAATTTGAAACAATGCAGAACTCTGGTTGCCATGGCAACCAAAGTGAAAAATAAGGAAATCTTAAAAAATCTTCTTGTCAAAAACCACAAGGGCTAGAGCTTAGATATTTGGCACATGACATCATCTATAGGTCCTCTATCAAGATTGTTCAAAGTTTGACCCTGGGGTCAAAATTGGCCCCGCCCCGGGGGTCACCGTTTTACATAGAGTTATATAGTGAAATGTTCAAACATCTTCTTCTTCAAAACCACATGCCTGATTGCAACCAAACTTCACTAAGCATTGTCTACAGGTCCTCTATCAAATTTGTTCAAATTTTGCCACTGGGGTCAAAGTTGGCCCCGGCCCGGATGTCGCCATTTTACATGGAGTTATATAGTGAAATTTTCAAACACATTTTTCTTTGAAATCAATATGGCTAGAGCTTAGATATTTTGCATGATGTAATGTCTAGAGGTCTTTCACATATGTTGATGAATTGGTTCCGGTTTGTTGCATATCTGGGTCACCAGAGCTAAACATAGATTTTTTTCAATGAAAACTTTAAAAATCTTCTTGTCTGAAATCATAGTACACTGAGCTTAGATATTTGGCACATAGCATCGTCTACAGGTCCTGTATCAAGAGCATTCATATTATGTCCCTAAGGATCAAAAGTGACCCAGCCCGTGGGTCAAAGTTTCACAAATCTTCTTTTCTGAAATCACTGACCCATCACCATGTACAGGTGAGCGATTAAGGGCCATTCTGGCCCTCTTGTTTCTATTTTTCTGCCCATAACTCCTGTTCTACTAATGCTTTTCAGATGAACTTTCATTTCTGAAAGATTATGATGAGTGGAAGTGTCTTGCACATGGTTCATAACTCTTGCATCAATACCATTAGAGTTATTCCTCTTTTTAACACTTTTTTCTGGCGCATAAATTTTGATATACTTAAGCTTTTCATGTTTGCAGTATACAGGGTGCAGTAGACATGCTTTCTTTGAAGTAATAGATAATCAATAACTTCCTGTTATATAATATTAACAGTCTGCACAATAATATACTTTCTCTTCTTATAACTAGAGAAACCTTATAACAAAATGACAAATAGTTTGTATCATGATCAGGATGCAAAATGTCTGCAATTAAATGCCAACAATTCGCTTTTCTGGATATTTAGGGTTAGATTCTTGGCTCCAGAAAAGGGGAGTATTTCAAAAACTAAAATCTTTATTTCTGCTTTAAATCCTATGGTGTCACTACTAATTAGAATCGTCTTGAAGAGAGTAGTAATACCATAGGATTTGGTGCTGTATGAGTGAGAAAATGTTTGATTTTTGTCTAGATAACTCCCCCTTATATGGAGCCCTGAGTTTGTATCATGATCAGGATACAAAATGTCTTCAAATGCCAATAATATGCTTATCCGGATATTAGGGTTAGATTTGATTTTAGATAAATAAAGTATTTTATATTTTGACAATTTACATAGTGATCAGCATAAAGACGCTAATTTCATGTAAAGCTATATGTAATTTAGGATTTTTCCATCATCGTTTATAAACTAATCATTTTTAACCAATCTGAATGGAGATCCCTCTTATTGGATCTGTTGGGGAAGTAGGCTCAGCGGGACATGTTATTTATTACCCAAGTGTATACATATGTTTTTTTCAGGAGCACTTTGTTTCATTGATGATTTTTACTGGAAAAATTACCCCAATCATGGGAAGTAAAGCTCTCTCTTCAGACGAGTGGCCCTTTTAATGCCCTTCTTTAAATAACATTGATTAACCAATCAAGGCCTATATGAGTCCTTCAAGAAAGTTATAGTCAGCTAGCGATGACCCAGATGAGGATTTCAATCAATACAATATCCCTATAATTGATAATGAAAACTCCCAATTATACAATCATGTCACCCTGTAAGAAATACAAACATACAGCAAGGCTCCAGATATGAGGGAGTTAATTGAATAAATCTAACATTTTCTCCCTCATGTTGGCACCAAATCCTATGGTGTTACTACGCATTATAATGAGTAGAAACACCATAGGGTTTAATGCAGAAATAAAGATTTTAGGTTTTGAAAAACTCCCCTTATCTGGAGCTCTGTACAGGATATATTGCAAACAAACCTGTATATACAATAAAATTGACACTACCATTTTTGAAAAAAATTACCAGTTTACATAAAACTTCTTTAAATAAAAAATTGGTGAGTGATTATTTAACGTATTTTTCCATAAATACTCATTTTTACCTGTCTAGTTATTTATACAATAAGGAAAGTTAGTACCAACATTGGAAGTCCTGACCATGAAACACTGATATTTTTCAGTGTCTATCAAGATAGTAGCTTAACCCATTACCACATTATAAGTTTGTTTCTAGTGTTGAATATTATAGGTGACCACTTAACCCATTACCCAATAGCCTGTTTCTAGTGTTGAAGATAGGTGCCTTAAGGCTCATTCTGCTTTACCTTCCACCTCCTTTAAGCCACCATCTGTTTGAATATAGAAACTATTTCAAAAGATGCATAATTTTATTCATCATTGTATGGAACTATTTTCTTCAGTGGATGAATAAATTAAATGCGTAAAAAGGTGTATTTATTGGATAATGGGTAAAAGCAAGTAAGGAGGTAAAGCAGACGTCTGATCAGATAATCAGTTACTCAATGTCTTAACTGGATCCAAGCTGTTCTCTCAAATTATGCTAAATGTCTAGAAATATAAATATTTCCACCTCTGACAATCAAAGAGTTAAAGTATGGCTCCAGCAATTCCAATGAACAAAGTAAGCCACTAGAGACCAATGCTTCAATCACAAGTGGCTGCTGATTTCTCGTTACAAGCCAATCTTCAGAGAGCAAGCAACTTTTAGTCTCTTGGTGACTGTATAATGACACAAGTGAAGCAGACAAAAGTCTTTGACTGCTTTAACCCATTACCCCATAAATACCCCTATAATTTATTCGCATGACAAGCAGGCTGTTACAGGACCTAATCAGGATACAAACCTTTTTGCAAATTTAGGTTGTATGTACTTTTGCCTAAATTAATCTATATAAGCCTAGTGTATACTACAGTGGACATATCAAAGTATGAAGATCCTGATGACACGCCACGTAACCCACATCTCATCAGGGTCTGCACTGTTTGCTTCTTCATATGAAATTTTCAGCCACACGCCAAAACACGGACAGTCTTTAACACATTACCCCATAAATACACCTTTCTATGCCTCTAAATTATTCCTCCACTGAAGAATATAGTACCAGTAAATACAGTCAGGAATATGTACTATAAGAAATATTTTCTATATCTTAGTAGATAGTAGCTTAAAGCAGGCTTTAAGACTTAGTGGTCACCTATCTTCAATACTAGAAACAGGCTATGGGGTAATGGGTTATTCATTATATATCTCAAATGGAATCTTCCAGCAATCATGCAGGAAGAGTTGATTGCAATATCTAGGAATGAAAGGGTTAAAAGGACGAGTGATTCCAGTGCCTGATGAGACTTGATCATTCTCTTGATATATATAGCTGCTAGCTAGATAGGTGGCAGAAAGGTGGCGTCATTCTTAATTATTATGACAATTATTGGGCACTATTAGCTGAAACCATTTTCAGAGGATTGTTAGGAACTCTCACCCTTTGATCATGCCAGAATTAGTACCACCTTTATTTTGACTACCTACAAGCTCAAACATTGGGTGGTGATTTTGATGGAGCGCCTGGGAGGAGTTATTTAACGTGGCCATTAAATTATGGGGGTAGATGGTTTAGGGTTTAAGATTTTCGAGATGTGTCAGAGAGATAAACAAGCCGAAGTAATAAACAGAATCTGAAATGTAGAAATGAAAACATTTTCCGATCATACATTTAAGAAAATTAGCACAGAGGTTTACAGAGCTCCAGATAAGGGGAGTATTTCAAAAACTAAAATCTTTATGTCTGCATTAAACCCTATGGTGTGACTACTCATTAGAATCTTCTCTTTGAGACGATTCTAATGAGTAGTCACACCATAGGGTTTGGTGCTGAAAAGAACCCATGCTGGATTTGTTCAATTTATTCCCTCTTATCTGGAGCCCTGAGTTAGGTGATTGTCTAGGGAGGCAAAACAGGTTTGTACCTATAAAATGTCAGAATGATGGTGATAAGTTTCTAATCAATGACGTAATATCGCTTGATTGGTGATAGGCCAGAGCTGATCAAAGACAATCTGTCTGTAGAAGTGTTTGATTTTGAAGTAAAAACAAATAACTGACGGAAAGTCTGAGAGGATTATGATTCAGGAGTGAATTTGATGCAGGATCTAATGCACACAGAATGAATAGGGGTTATTGTGTACAACAGATTAGCTTATATTTATCATGGTTAAATTATAGAACTGGGCAAGTTGTGCTACAGGCTTGCAAATGATAAGTCTACCTACCTTAACCCATAGATACACATTTTGACTCACTTAATTAAATTCTATTCCTCCACTGAAGAAAATAGTTTTATTTATACTGTCATGAATAATTGTTGCATAATGAATTTAATCCTTTATTCTAGCAGATGGTTGGTTAAAGCAGACTGAGGGTAAAGTAGTAAGCTCATTATGGCGTATTCTCCTGCTT
This sequence comes from Gari tellinella, assembly GCA_922989275.2. Classification (NCBI taxonomy): domain Eukaryota; kingdom Metazoa; phylum Mollusca; class Bivalvia; order Cardiida; family Psammobiidae; genus Gari; species Gari tellinella. The sequence goes on from OV277868.1 coordinate 11,764,695, forward strand.
TATTTTCAAAATAATAGAAACAGGTTATGCAGTTAAGGGTTAATTGTACACAGAGAAGTTACCAACCATCAGGTCTACATGGTAATAGTGAGAGGCAAAGCATCAATGAGCAAACAAAACTAGGTCTACATGGTTAGTGAGAGGCAAAGCATCAAAAAGCAAACAGAAATTATAACTTAATTAACATTACTGCTCATCCCCTTTTCACCGTTTGTGCATGCTATCACTGCAAACAAATCAAAGCCAGATTAGCTAGTTGCTTCAATCTGGTTATACACTGTTTACTAGGTCGTGAGCTTTACTCTTTCAACACCATGTACCTGTTATACACTGTTTACTAGGTCGTGAGCTTTACTCTTTCAACACCATGTACCTGTTATACACTGTTTACTAGGTCGTGAGCTTTACTCTTTCAACACCATGTACCTGTTATACACTGTTTACTAGGTCGTGAGCTTTACTCTTTCAACACCATGTACCTGTTATACACTGTTTACTAGGTCGTGAGCTTTACTCTTTCAACACCATGTACCTGTTATACACTGTTTACTAGGTCGTGAGCTTTACTCTTTCAACACCATGTACCTGTTATACACTGTTTACTAGGTCGTGAGCTTTACTCTTTCAACACCATGTACCTGTTATACACTGTTTACTAGGTCGTGAGCTTTACTCTTTCAACACCATGTACCTGGTTATACACTGTTTACTAGGTCGTGAGCTTTACTCTTTCAACACCATGTACCTGTTATACACTGTTTACTAGGTCGTGAGCTTTACTCTTTCAACACCATGTACCTGGTTATACACTGTTTACTAGGTCGTGAGCTTTACTCTTTCAACACCATGTACCTGGTTATACACTGTTTACTAGGTCGTGAGCTTTACTCTTTCAACACCATGTACCTGTTTAAAAATATTCATCACATATGCAAACAGTGTAGACCCAGATCAGATGGCCCTCTGCTCAGGGCCTGCACTGTTTGCTAATATATACCAGTGTACATTGTATATTTAATTATCCGGAATTCCAAGTAGACTGGTTCAAGTTTGCTAACTAAAAAGATCCTCAAAGGAACCTTATAACCCACAAGAGTTACTTAGTGCTGAATGAGATAACTTGGAGTGCCACCTATAGTCACCAACTCTGTGCAGTGGTAAGACAAGGTAAAACAGAACTATACCACTTGTTAACCCTTTCCTCCAGCCCATTAGAGCAACTTTACCTGCTAATCCACATGCCACAAATGAATATTCATTTCAACCTTAACCCATTACCCCATGAATATGCCTTTTTACGCCCTTTAATTTACTATTCAACTGCAGAATATATAGTGCCACTTTAACAGTCATAAATATGTTTATAAGAAATTATTGTCTATATTCTAGCTGATGGTAGCTTACAGCAGGTTGAAAGTAAAGCAGAATGCGTCATAGAAACAAGCTATGAGGTAATTAGTTAAAGCAAGATTATAGTAAAGGAGAAAGCTCTTAAAGGAACTTTCTGTTTTACATTCATCTTGCTTTATATAATCCTTTACCTTATAGCATGCTACTAGTTTTGAAGACAGATGACCACTATAAGTATTAGAAGATGGTGGGCTGTTACAAATCAGCTTTTCTTCAGTGAAGGAGTAAATTACAATTACAGTCCAAACTCGTTAATCCAAACTCGCTTAAACCGAAATTCTCGTTAAACCAAATTTTTCTCCCGGTCCCGATCTTTCCCCTTCTTATTCTATATAAATCAACTCCGCTTTATCCAAATTTCGTTTATCCGAATTTTCCGTTAATTCGAAGTATTAATCTGGTCCCTTTGAAAAGACTTACCCTCAAATTGACACGCTTAATCCGAAGTGCAATTTTCACACCTCGGTCGGTGTCAGACTGGTCATAATTACCTGAGACCATACCGTCGCCAAACACTCGCGAAAACTAATTACACCGCCTAAAGACTGTACACAATGTTTGCAGTATTGGCCAATTAAACACATTTATATCCAATAGTAACTGTAGAGATCTTTAAAAACACAAGCGGAAGGTGTTGACATACGTTGCTCAAATGTTTGTAACCATATTCTTCTTTGCGATATTGAGATCGCTTCTTCACTTTGAACGCTGTGTGTACATGTACGTACGTAAATCGTTTACAAATGCGGAAAAAGTATTATCGCCGTTTTTCGAAGTTTCAAGCTTTTGTTACGATTTAATATTTATGACATAAATGTATTAGATAAACTATAATGTATTTCATGATTTGTGTTATCAAAACCGTTGTCGTAAAACGTGCTGTTTTGTTCATGTATCTAGTGTGTAATGTCTTTATGAATACACATATGGGTACCGACGCGTATGTCCGTAAGTAGCAGAGAGTAAACAGAGGTTTGTGTTTAGTTGGTTTCATTAACTGGATTATGGGATTAAACAAAGTTATCAAATTTAAAGCACATCATTATTATTGCATAAGTATTAAGCCAAAACAAAAAAATAACTTTTTTTACGTATATGCATTAACTGAAAAGAAATATTACGGGAAGGACACCCTATCAAAAACGATGACCGGAGATGACAAAGTTGATACAAGGTGACTGTAATCGATCCAATCGCTTAATTCGTACTCCCGTTAATCCGAATTATTTTTCTTGGTCCCATGAAATTCGGATTAACGAGTGTGGACTGTACATATATATGGGGTAATGGGTTAAACAGTGACCTGCTCTAAACACAGTTGGATTTGTAGATTTGCCCTATTGGGGGGATAGGTTAATAGTCTATGTTGCCCCTTTAGCATTGGAAAACGCATAACGGACAATTTGTCTGTCTGTCTGTCTGTCTGTCTGTCTTGGCTGCAGCATATAACTGCAGTAGGTGACAGACCTGTTTAACTTTACCAAAGGTAATGTTATGCTGTTGGACTCGATGTTATATACGTACAGTGTAACAGTTTGCTTTCTGCACTTTCTATAGAAGCCTGAGCCAAATGTGATTGGTTTTTACTGAGTGACCATCAAAGATATATAAATCAGTGATTACATGCTGGCTGCTATATTGATTTTAACTGATGGCCACAGCTGTTGTTTCTATTGGCTAAATCAGATTTATGGAGTAAATATGTATACACCAAAACCTGCACCCACTTGAAAGTATATGAAAATACATTCCCACACAAGCCTGCCAGCTTAATGCAGAACAAGTGTAATGCAGAGAGTTCCTATAGGGGTATTCTGCATTACTTGTGTCCTGTATTAAGCCAGTCCCCTGTGTCAAGAGATGCTGGTGTGTTTTCCTTGACTAGTCTGTGTACAGGGGTGTTACAGTTGTTCGGCACCATATGCTGCAGAGCTCTAATAATCAATCATACAATATGTATACATACATGTCAATGATTTCAGCTTGGAGCTCATTGACTAGTGAGTCATTCTTATAGTACATGACTTTCCCTCAATTGTTCTTTCAGTTATTGCCGTTTTACTGTTTAACCCATTACTCCATTAAATATGTCTTAATATGCATTTAATTCATTCAGCCACTGAAGAAAATAGTTCCACTTTATACTACATGATTTTCTGCATTGTTAATCCTTAATTAACCCCATAGTCTGTTTCTACTTTTAAAGACATGTGAGAACCTAAAGCAGGTTGAAAATAAAGCAGAAGCATAATGGGACAACTGATCAGAGTCTACACTGTTTGCTGATAGGAATTTCAATATAATTTATAAAAAAAAATAGAAAATTTAGACCAAACGCCCCTTAGATTCAAAATGGACTAATCCAGTGTACAAGCATGGAAGAATCCACTGGGCTTTATTGGGTGTAATATTTAGAGATACTTTTCTGTGGCACTGTCATAAAACTATATGGGGATACACATTAGCAGTGTATTATATTTTGATGGCAGCATTAAATGTGTCAGAACTTTGGGGCTGAAGTATCATTGCTGTTTGACGGTCTGGTGCTGATTACAGTAAATTGAACTTAATTCCTTCATTCTTTATAAGTCGGATAGCAATCTTTGCAAACTTAATTTACATGTTAGAATACCTTACCCTTAGGGTGTCTCAGGACTGAATATACATAATTATAAATCATTTGCAATAAGTGCAGATCCAGATCCAACAGATGGGGCCTTCTGATCTGGGTCTGCACTGTTTGTCATGCATGCATATACCGTCATTCACATTATACCCACTCTGTACAGTGAAGTTATCCCAGGGTCCTAGATAAGAGGTAAGTAAACGGAACAAATCCAACGTTTTTTCACTCATTTCAGCACTAAATCCTATGGTGTGACTACTCATTAGAATCATCTCAAAGAGATGATCCTAATGAGTAGTGACACCATAGGGTTTAATTAAGAAATAAAGATTTTAGTTTTTGAAATACTCCCTTTATCTAGAGCCCTGTATCCACTGATTTTGCCAAATCTGATAAAAGTAGAGATATATTGAAGACTGAAGTAATGACCATATATCTCAATCTACCGGTATATCACTGCAGTCAGCAATTGATTTTTGACTGGAAACATAATGCAGCTAGATAGAACAGGGAAACCTGGGCCTAGGGACCACTGAATCACAATGCATGGTGATTTTTAAAGACAGGTGACTGCTTAATGCAGGGAAAAGGTCATGCATACCTTTCCCCTGCATTAAGCTGCCACCTGTCATGAATACAACAAATGTCAGGGCTCCAGATAAGGGAAGTATTTCCAAAAATAAAATCTTTATTTCTGCATTAAACCCTATGGTGTTACTACTCATTAGAATCGTCTCTTCTAGTAACACCATAGGATTTAGTGGTGAAATGAGTGAGATATGGAGGATTTGTTGTGTTTACTCCCTCTTATCTGGAGCACTGATCTTATTAGTGGTTGCTTAATACAGGTCTATTGTCTATTCTTTGCAGTCATGTTGTGTTTGGCAATCACCACTGAATGAAAAACTTTAAAGACATTGGCTGTTCATAATGCAGGCTAACATTAATGCAGAAAGCTCTTACTTGAGCTTTCTGCATTACTTTCATCCTGCATAAAGCAGACAATTGTCATAAAGAGCAGGGTGATTTTATGGACTAAATCCAGTAGTATGTAAGTAGAAGTTGTGTATGTATGCGAACAGTAACGAGAAGCTCCCGCTGTGCCATGGCTCCTAAAGTCAATAGTCGTGAAACAAAACAAGTCTGTGTACGTATGTTATTTCCATTGAAAATGTGTCTTTTCAAACACAAAACCCATAAAATTGTTGCAAAATAATGTGGCTAATTAGAACCATAGCTTTTATTTGAACACATTATTTCTACATCTGCTGTTGTTTTTTGTGCCTGCTACACAGATCAGCAAATCACTGAAGTGGATATATTTTCTGCCACATTATTATGAGAAAAGCTTATCTCTGATCATATCTCTTGAAAGTGACATTTCGATTGCGTTCCCATGTAAATGATCCTATGTTGGTTCAACAAAATCAGAGAGCTCGGCTTTTCCCCATCTCCCAAAACGTAAAACACAAGCAACAAGAATTTGGCAGTTAGTTACTTGTCAAAGTTGCGTATATATAAATAAGAAGCGATCGTTACATGTCAAACAAATTACCTGTGAAGGAAATAAGAGGCTGTATGATCTCTTTGTTTTCAGCTTCCTTGTATTTATAGATGATCTAGCAGTACAGTCAGGACTCCAGATAACAGGGAGTAAACTGTACAAATCACACATTTTCTCACTCATTTCAGCACCAAATCCTATGGTGGGTCTATCCGTACTCATTAGAATCGTCCAAAGACACTACAGGGTTTAAAACAGAAATATAAAGATTCAGTTTTAAAAAAACTCCCCTTATCTTGAGCTCTGGTATAGTGAAACTTCACTCAGTCATCTTCCAGAAACAGAGATGGCCTAAAAAGGTTGATACTTAACCCACTACCCCATATAAACACTTTTTTACCCCTTTTGTTTATTTCTCAACTTAGGAAAATAATTCCAATTTATAAAATTATGATATTGTATGATAAGAATTATTTTCAATATTATAGAAAATTGTAGCTTAAAGCAGGCTGAAAGTAAAGCTGACTTTTACTTTCAACCTTCTTTAAGTGGTCACCTTTTTTCAAAACTTGAATCATGCTATGGTGAAATGGGTTAAAGCTGGAAAAATATCATACAGAAAACACCAAAATGAGCTTTTTGCATTATCATCATCCTGCATCAAGCTGCCAGAAGTACTGACATTATTTCGAAAACGTTGCTAACAGAAGGTTTGACTGTACTGTCAAAATTGTGTTAACCCTTTACCCCTTAGCCTGTTTCTTGTTTAACCCTTTACCCCATAGCCTGTCTGTAGTTTTGAAAATAGATGATTACTTATAGCAGGTTGAAAGTTAAGCAGAATGCGCCCTAAGGCACATTCTGCTTTACTTTCAGCCTGCATTAAGCTACCACCTGCTAGAATTAAGAAATTATTCCTTCCCCGTTCTTCTGATAAATTTATTCATGACTGTATAGAATTGAATTATTTTCTTCCATGGAGGATTAAACTGATTGAATGCACTAAAAGGTGCTTCTATAAGGTTATTAGGGTTAAAAGACAGGTGACCACTTAAAGCAGGTTAAAAGTAAAGCAGAATGCTTCTTTATTCTGCTTCACTTTCAGCCTGCTGTATAAGCTACCATTTGCTAGCATATAGAAAATATTTCTTATGGTGCATATTTGTGAATGTTCAAAATGGAACTATATTCTTCAGTGGATGAATAAATTAATGGTGTAATTAGGCATTTATTGAGAAGGGTCAGTACAGTAGTTGATTCTTCCTGCATTACATCTATCCTGCATAATTAAGCTACCATTGTTTGTCACAATATATATATATATATGCTTCAGATAGTCTAGGTATAACATTGTTGTTCAACTCGAGATTTCTATATAGAATCTGTAATTATCACATAAACGTGCAAAATATAGAGGTCCGTAAAAATCGTACGGCCCACTGGGCATATATTTTATACTAATTTTCGAATCACTAAAAAACTGTACATACTACTACGCCAACTGTAAATCAGCGAAGAGATTCTAGACAAACTTAGAGCAACACTAGGTATTGAAACATTCCCAATTGTCCTAAAATCATTATTCTGAGCAGTCCCGCAAACTCAGACCTCAAATTAGGCTACGTAAAGCTCTTATAGTACTAACAGTGACTCAGACATTTTTTTTCAAATTTAGACATTACAATGATAATGACGTCGTGTTGCTATAACGACGTTATTTTGAAAACAAAACTAGATTCTAAATGTCAATTTTAAACGATCATTTTTAGTCAAGTAGAATAGTTTTAGATTAAATATTGATTTAAAATCTGAATGAAGTATCAGAGAAGTCTTTTCACAACACATTGATGTTGATTTTCTTTATTTTAGTTTGATAGGTGTTTTTATCTACGGATGAATATAACCGAATAACACCTGTGACGAATCGTTTTCCTAAGAGCCGAGGGCAAAAGTGAAAGTAAGACTGTTCGGATTTTCATGTCATTTGGTGTTTATGTGATAAATAGGATATCAAATTTGTGTGTTTTCAGTCGTGAATTTATTGAACTCGTTGGATAAAATGATATGTTGCTCGCCAAGGCTCGCAACATATTATTTTATCCAACTCGTTCAATAAATTCACGATTGACAACACACTCATTCAATATCCTCTATTTATTGTTTGATCCATTTAATATTTACTCAGTCTATTAATTCTGGTATCCATGAGACATGGGTAGTTTCTTTCAATAAGGAGTTGTCTGCCTTTTATTTATCAAATTTACCTCGAGAATTTACCTTGACCTGCAACTTGACATTTCTTAAAAGAGTCTGTGAATATTGTTGGGTCCATTTATTTACACAGTTTAGTAACTTCTGTGAGGGCTTTTTTTTCTTTCTATAATGCATAAAATAGAACCTGGTGACTGAGTTATTTGCTCTTTAGTTTGAAATTTTTACCATTCTGTTTTCCAGTGATACGTCACACACCCTTCATTTGGCAATGAATTAAATAGCGAGCTAGCGCACTGGGGGACAACAAACACAAAATTGACATTAGCGGGGTTTGTTTTTTCTCCGAGAAGTTCGATGTCATCCGAATGAAAGGTCCGAGAGTATGCGTAAGGCAAAAAGTACCCGGATGACAGGAAAAGAGAATCGATCTTCAACTCGGCATTTCTTTATAGAGTATTTAAATATTGTTGGATCCATTTAGTATTATTTTTGCAGTCTATTAACATTTTGATAATGAGTAAAGTCAAACTACTGGTACAACAGTTGTCTGCCCTTGAATTAAAACAAACAAACAAATACATATTTAACCCATTACCCCATAGCCTGATTTACTAGTTTTGAAAATCCTTAAGGCGCATTCTGCTTTACTTTCAGCCTGGTTTAAACTACCATCTTCTAGGATAATATATTATAGAAGTTTTTTCTTATGGAACACATTTATGATTATGTAAAATGGAACTGTATTCCTCAAAAGATGAATAAATTGTAGGCGTAAAAAGGTGTATTTATGGGGTAATGGGTTAAAAAGGATGTGCAGTCATTTTCTTTTGAATGGTCAGTGAACATAAGTGTGACAGTAAATGATAGCTGAGAGGTGATATGGAATGCTGGAATATTGGATCTTACTAGGATAACCTGAAAACAGTTTTTAACATTGATTGTAAATGTGAATAATGAAAGAATTCATTATTCTGTCTGTCAGTGAAGTAGATAATCAAGTCTTGGTATTTTTGACATTTAGTAATTAGATTTTTTTTTTTATACTCAATATTCACCAATCACCAGTTACCTATAATCTGCCGAAGTGGGTGGTATAGTAATATACCAAGGTAATTATTCATCGACGAAATTCTTAGGAATAGCTTATGAGCAAAAACCTGCATGTTTGATTGGTCGATGACACAAACTTAATTCAATTGTGGAGGGAGATAATTCTTGAATTAGGTTGTTATTTTTGGTCAATTTAGAAATTACTTGCTTTTATGCAAGCGAACTGAGTGCAAATTTTAGAATGTCATAAATCCTTGTGCATTATTTTGTCTCAACTGTCTCGAAAGTTGCTTCATGAAGTTTTAGTTATTGTTTAGCGTAACAAACAATCAGACATTTGATGGCAAACTGACATTTCTATGAACAATAGTAAGAGATGATTTTTGTGATAGAAAAGTTAAACCTCAGAGATTATGTTGCGGGGTGAGAGCAAATAGGTTCTTAATTGTTCTTTGACTTACCTTTTCACTGTATTGACTCCCCTTGATGTGTGTTACTATAGCCTATATGAGGTTAAATTTTTCTTCATTGGAGGAATAAATTAAAGGCATAAAAAGTTGTATTTATGAGGTAATGGGATAACAGTTGAGGATAATTAAACTTAACCCTTAGCCCGCCAAATAAATTGTCGTCTGCTATATTTCTCGTCTGCTTCAAGTTTCAAATTGCTTCAAAATTGCTCAAAATTGCTGAAAATGTTGTCCGAGTGTCAAACAGCTTGGATCCGGATGAGACGCCGAGTTACTCGGCGTCTCATCCGGATCCAAGCTGTTTGCATATGGAGCTATAGTCGTGACTGGCAGGCTAAGGGTTAATACCGCCTCAAATACATGTACAATTCACTGTGTGTTGATTGAACATTGAAGGATTCGAAGGCAGACAGTAGCAGCTTAATTCTGAACAACACTTAAAGCCCTTTGAAATCTAAATTACCCATAGCCTGTTTCTAGTTTTGAAAACAGATAACCACTTAAAGCAGGTTGAAAGTAAAGCAGAATGTTCCTTAAGCTAAATAGCTTTAAGCTAATATCTGATATATTGTAGAAAATATTTTGTATGGTACATATTCATGACTGTATAAATTGTAACTATTTTCCTCAGTGGAGGAATACATTAGAACAGAACAGAACAAAAATTTATTTCATCTCAGGCATGGTTACATGCAGCATGAGGTAGAGGGCGTAAAAAGGCATATTTATGTGGTAATATGTAAACGGTTAAGTCAGCATTAATCTGTCACTAAATATCTCTGAAGATTGCCTATCAATGTATTGGTTGGAAATTATTCCTGATTTAACTATGGATCATTCTCCTTTGATAAGGTTACTGACCTACTGGCCTTATGGTCAAGTGACTAAAACTAGGGTATACCACAAACAGTGTAGTGATTTGATGATTAGGAACTAGTATGTATACTATCAGATAAAAGTTTATTGACATTATTTAATTGCATCTTCTTCTGCAAGCTGGTTGTGGCATAGGTGTCCAGTTTAACGTCCGTCTGTCTGTTCGTGCATCAGTCAAACGCAACATTTAATTTGACCCTCAACTCAACATTTCCATAACATCTGTAAAATAGTTTGATCATCATCATGAATTAAGCATGATATTCGTTATCATGGTGCTGTTCTGTCTGTTAGTGGTCCTAGCGATATGTTAACCAATTCCCCCATAAAAATGCCTTTTTAGCTCACCTGAGCCAAAGGCTCAAGGTGAACTATTGGGATGGCCCTGTGTCCGTCGTTAACAATTGCTTCAAATGACATCTCCTCCTATACTACTGAACAGATTTCAACCAAACTTTACAGAAATGTTCCTTGGGTCAAGCTCTTTCAAATTTGTTCAAAGAATTAAAAACAATGCAGAACTCTGGTTGCCATGGCAACCAAAGTGAAAAAATAATGAAATCTTAAAAAATCTTATCGTAAAAAACTACAAGGGCCAGAGCTTAGGTATTTGGCACATAGCATCAACTTCAGGTCCTTTATTAAGTTTGTTCAAATTATACCCCTGGGGTAAAAAGTGGCCCCGCCCCGGGGGTCACTGTTTTACATAGAGTTATATAGTGAAATTTTCAAACGTCTTCTTCTCTTAAACTAATATGGCCAGAGCTTTGATATTCGGCATGGTGACACTTTTAGATGTCCTTTACCTATTTTGTTCAAATGGTTCCGGTCGGTTGCATATCTAGGCACAAACGCTAAAAATAGATTTTTTTCAATGAAAACTTAAAAAATCTTCTTGTCTGAAACTGCAAGGGCCAGAGCTTAGATATTTGGCACATAGCATCGCCTATAGATCCTCTATCAAGATTGTTCAAATCATGCCCCTGGGGTCAAAATTGGCCCCGCCCCGGGGGTCACAGTTTTACAAGGAGTTATATAGTGAAAATTTCAAACGTCTTCTTCTCTGACACTAAGATAGCCAGAGCTTTGAAATTTGGCATGGTGACAATTCTGAATATCGTACGCGTATTTCCTTTAAATGGTTCCAGTTTGTTGCATATCTAGGTCACAGGAGCTAAAAATAGATTTAACTATAAAAAATTAAAAAATCTTCTTTTCAAAAACTACAAAGGCCAGAGCTTAGGTATTTGGCACATAGCATCACCTACAGGTCCTTTATCAAGTTTGTTCAAATGATACCCCTGGGGTCAAAATTGGCCCCGCCCCAGGGGTCACTGTTTTACATAGAGTTATATAGTGAAATTTTCAAACGTCTTCTTCTCTGAAACTAATATGGCCAGAGCTTTGATATTTGGCATGGTGACACTTTTAGATGTCCTTTACCTATTTTGTTCAAATGGTTCCAGTCTGTTGCATATGTAGGTCACAGGAGCTAAAAATAGATTTTTTCAATGGAAACTTAAAAAAATCTTCTTATCTAAAACCCTAGTACCCTGATCTTAGATATTTGGCACATAGCATCATCTAAAGGTCCTCTATCAAGATTGTTCAAATTATGCCCATCGGGTAAAAATTGACCCTCTCCTGGACATAAATCATTTTCTCCATTATGTCAGCTATTCTCAGGTGAGCGAAATATGCCCCATGGGGCTCTTGTTATGACTATAATTTATTCCTCCACGGAAGAGATTAGTTCCAATTTACACAGTTATGAATAGGTATGATAAAATGTTTTCTATATTTAAGTAGATGTTAACTTTAAGCAGGCTGAAAGTAAAGCAGAATGAGCTTTACTTTCAACCTGCTTTAAGTGGTCACTTATTTTCAAAACTAAGAAACAGGCTCTATCAGTGTTTAATAGTTTGACAATCCAACTTGTGCTAAGCTGCAGTTCTTTAAAGAAGCATGTCTATCTCTTAAGACAGGTGACGGCTTAAAAAATACAGTATTAACCCATTTCCCCATAAATACGCCTTTTTATGCCTCTAATTTATTTCTTCATTGAAGAAAATATTAATTAATACAGTCATGAATATGTATCATATAAAATATTTTCTACATTCTAGCAGATGGTAGTTTAATGCAGGCTGAAAGTAAAGCAGTATGTGCCTTTAGGCACATTCTGCTTTACTTTTAACCTGCTTTAAGCAGTCCCCTATTTTCAAAACTAGAAACAGGCTATGGGGTAAAGAGTTAAAGAAGACAAATTACTTTGTATATGGCAGCTAAACACAAGTTTGACTGTAGTGGAAACTGTATAAGGATAATTTATACTGTCTATAGCTAGCTGGTTATCATGTTTGGTATATCTTTATAATATACCTATATCTGATCTGTATTCAAGCTGTTATAGAACACATTGATATTCTGCAGTTCTGGTGCAGATTTAAGGTGTATGTGATTGGGTTGACCACATTACAGGTGATCTGACCAATGAAGTGATGCTGAAATGAAATGGTGGAGCCACACCTTGACAATACAGCAAAGCCATTAAAATGTCAGACAGATATTTGAGATCATACAAACTCAACTGTTCATCTATGTTTACGACTTGAAATCCAACACCACCATTGAAAATGGACTGGTTTTGAGATTCTCTATAATATATATTGATATAACAAATTCATCTTTGAAAAGAAGCCTACATCACGGTACAGATGATTGAACGATGATAATTTCAGGCACAAAAACACATTAAAAAAACAAGTTTACTATCAGAACTGCTCAGCAACCGTTCAAAAACTTTAGGAAAAATAAAAAGAGTTAATGAAAATTGGGAAGTCTTAGTTTAAGACAGGTGGCAGTTAAGTGAAAAACGAAAGGAATGTAGAAGGCTTGTGAAGGACTTTCTCTCTGTTGTTCCTTTCATCCTGCATTCTGAAGCAGCCTGTTGTTAAAGATCTGTTTTGTCTGTTATCCTTGAATCAGAGCTCCAGATAAGGGGAGTATTTCAAAAAATAAAATCTTTATTCCTGCATTAAACATTATGGTGATACTACTCATTAGAATCGTCTCGAAGAGATTATTCTAATGAGTAGTAACACGATAGAATTTGGTGCTGAAATGAGTGAGTAAATATTAAATTAGTTGAGTTTAGTCCCGTGTTGAATGTATGTTGTAGACAGGCGTGACTGTATGAATATAGAAAATGTACTATCTGTTGAACAGTTATCACAAATCATCATCACAAACCACACGCTAATATCAAATATTCCCAATATTTAATGATCCCAGTCTACATTACCATAAATATCATTCAGATTTCAAATTGATATTTTGTCAATTGAGAAGGAGCAGATTGTGCTGAAGTTTTGAAACACTTGATCTGTTTTGAAAAGGATGGTAGGGGGACGCTGGCTGTATCTACCTCACTGGGTTGATAAGTGATAATTGGAGGCAATTTTATATCCCCTACATTTCATTTATTGGTAAGTTATCGGAAAATTTTAAACGCTTGATGAGCTGTATACATTTGGCTGTCTATCTGTCTCATATACAGAACATCTGCTATAAGTTTGTACTGTTTCTAGAATTACTTTTTTCTGCAGGTTGAAAGTAAAACAAAACATAAAATGTCCAAGCTGTCATATTTCAAAGTTAGGTTTTAAAAACAATTTTGTGGAGGTGTTATGCATTAAACTGTTATATTTGGATTATCATCTATTTGTAAACGTAATTATAACTCAACAAACAGGTGTAGAGAATTGGTTTCAATATTAGACAGTCATCTGTATTAGCAGCCAATCTAAAGAAAGTGAAAGGATTGTCTATATGGCAAGTGACAGCTTAGTGCAACATGTGGTTATACATATAGAAAGCTTGTATAGGAGATCAGCAGCCAATCTAAAGAGAGTGAAAGGATTGTCTATATGGCAAGTGACAGCTTAGTGCAACAGTTATACATATAGAAAGCTTGTATAGGAGATCAGCAGCCAATCTAAAGAAAGTGAAAGGATTGTCTATATGGCAAGTGACAGCTTATATAATGCAACAATAATACATATGGAAAGCTCCTATAGGAGTTTAGCAGCCTATATCTAAAGAAAGTGAAAGGAGTGTCTCTATGGCAAGTGACAGCTTAATGCAATAGTTATACATATAGAAAGTTCAAGTTTGACAGCATTAAATTATGTGAACTCTTGGATAGTTTATGCAATAGTGATGTTTATTCCTGATTTGTTCATCTGGATATACAGTACATGACAAAAACTCTTGTTGTAAGAACATTTGATTTTTGTCAGATTATGCTTCAGCAAGGTATAACTACAGCTGCCTTATTATGCAGGATGAAAATAAAACAGAAAGTTCTTGTAGGAGGTGAGCTTCCTTTAACACAATCAACTTTAGAAGTCTTCTTCCAAGTCGTCTTAGAAGTGGTACATTATATGTAAGTATTATGTGATGCTATATTTCAATTTTAAGAAAAGTAGCAGACAACAATATTAACAATTATTTAGCATAATTCAAAGCATTAAAGAACAGCACTTGGAATGATTACATATCTGAAGAGAAAACAGTTGTCAAGTTTGACTTTTGTTGCAAATAAAAACATTTTAAGCTTTCAAAGATTTGAATGGGTGGCAAATTTAAAACAGGGTACATTTTGTGTCTTTGGAAGAGTACAGGCGTGCCATATAGATCAGCCATAATTGATCAGTCACACAGCTTCTTTTCTTGTTTTGCCCATAAAACATGGCTTTAAAACAGAACTAAGCAGTTAATATAAATACACAAGCCAGTATTTCCTTGGTAAGTGTGTACCTATGGTTGAATCTACACATATTTTACAGTCCATTACAATTGCAAACAGTGTAGATCTATTTCTAATCAGCCTTGTTTTGTAGTTCAGATTATAAATGCATTTCTCATGCCATCTGCAGTGCATTTCACTTAGATTGAACAGCAAACAAAAGAAGACAAAATGTGTCTGTTTTCAGACATGAGGTTGCTTAATGCAAGATGGAAGTATATAACAGATTAAGCTCATATAGAAAAGTTCTGCTTTGATTATACTTAGCACATTCTGCTTTACTTTCAGCCTGCTTTAAGCTACAGTTTTCTAGGATACAGAAAATATGTAAATATGGTATATATTCATGACTTTATACACTGCAACTATTTTCCTCAGTGGAGCAATAAATAAAAGTCATAAAAAGGTGCATTTATGGGGTAATGGGTTAAAGAGTCTTGATTAGAATGGTTGCTTGATATAAAAACATTGTCAGTTTGAAGCAAAATGTGCATTGTGTAATACCCCATTTCAACAAGCCTGACAGACCATCTAATAAGACAAAAAATAAAACCTTCATCATTGTGCATTCATGGGTTTCATGCTGGTTTATGTTACCTACCTTAATTGTTAACTGGAAATAGGAAGAACCACTGCTTTGGTGTACCTTTTATGAGAGCACCAGCTAAGTGTAATCTTATGAGTCCATTGGCTACATGAATTCCAGCATTCCTGGTGGTCAATAAAAGTCACTTGTAGGTGGAAAATGTGGGACTCTTTTTAACCCTTTATCCCTTGACAGGTTTTCAAACAGATTGGAATCAGGCTAGATGGTGTGTAACCTGACATCTGATCAAGATCCAAACTGGAATACTACAGTAAAACTTGGAAGGCTTGTTTTAAGTGTTTTAAACTCCTGAAGGTGTTAAATTGTGCTTTGTACTTTCATCAGAGTTTAAGTTGCCTTTACACTACCAATACCCTATAGCCTGTTTCTAGTTTTGAAGAAAGGTTGCTACTTAAAGCAGGTTGAATGTAAAGCAGAATACACCTAAAGGCGCCTTCTGCTTTACTTTCAGCCTGCTTTAAGCTATCATCTGCTAGGATTTGAAAATATTTATGGTGGTGCATTATTCATGACTGTATAAATTGGATATATTTTCTTCAGTGGAGGAATAAATTAAAGGTGTTCAAAGGTGTATTTATGAGATAATTGGTTCATAATTCATTTGGGGGGGGGGGGGGGTTAATAGAGACATGTGGCCATAGCAGCAACAAGGTGTAAATTTCAAAGGCAAAATCATGACCATATTAATACACTATTGACCTTGATAGGCAAGATTGCATGGTGCTTGAAAACCCTCTCTCAAAGTCCACTCTATATCATCTGAAGAATAACCTTACACACTTTTACATGATGTATTCAAGAACAAATAAGATTGGTGACTGTAGTTTGTGTGTAGTAGAGACAAATAATGATTGCAATAAGGACACAATACCATCAATTACCTATCTTAACCCATTAGCCCATAGATACACCTTTAAATCCTCCACTAAAGAAAATGGTTACAATTTTTAGTCATGAATATGCAGCATATAAGAAATATTTTCAATATCTTAGCAGATAGTATCTTATAGCAGGCTGAAAGTAAAGCAGGATATGCCAAAGGCAAACCCTGCTTTACTTCCAGTCTGCTTTAAGGTGGTTCGACAGCGGGCGGGCCGCATCTCGAGTTCCGGAAATGCTGATGACTTTCACCTGATCTTTGCGGCACGTGCTTATAGTAGAAAATGTTGATAAAGAAAAGTTTGAACTGCTTCAGTGTCTTCTCTGTTAGCGCAGTTGATACGGTGATTGACTTGCAATCCAAATGTTCTAGGTTCGATTCCCACTCGCTTCAAAACTTTTTTTTTAACAAATTGTCCGATTTTAGTGACTAGTCAATCCATAACGCAGTGATCAAAGGACAGGCTATGTTTAGTCACGTAATAATGAATAATATCAGATGCAAGTATAGTCATGTGACAGCTAAATTTGTGAGGATTATAGCCTATATGACAGATGGCAGCTTAACAAAGGACAAAGGTAATGCTAAAAGATAGATCGTAAAGGAGCTTTTATGCATTACTTTTGTTATGCATTAAACAGCCACTTGCCTTTAAAGATCTACAGGCTACCGTATTCAATGGTCCCTTATTACAGGTTTGACTTAAGGTATTATTTAGAGCTGACGGCATTTTAAAGTTGAACTCAAGGGAGGTTACTCGTTTTGTGTTAACATTTTGTCAGAATTTCAGGAAATCATGTATAAAATGCAAATTTCACTGTAGATTTTCATTAAATTTGTGTGACTAGTAGAATTAAGTTATATCTATCTAATAAGAGTAAAATTAGTGTATGTTAAACAGCTAGATTTTTTGTAATTTGAGATTTTCAGAATTTGACTTTTTAGCTCACCTGAGCCAAAGGCTCAAGGTGAGCTATTGGGATGGCCCTGTGTCCGGCGTCCGTCGTCGTGCGTCGTGCGTATGTGCGTCGTGCGTATGTGCGTCGTCGTTAACAATTGCTTCAAATGACATCTCCTCCTATACTGCTTGACAGAATTCAACCAAACTTTACAGAAATGTCCCTTGGGTCAAGCTCTTTCAAATTTGTTCAAAGAATTAAAAACAATGCAGAACTCTGGTTGCCATGGCAACCAAAGTGAAAAAATAAGGAAATCTTAAAAAATCTTCTTGTCAAAAACTGGAAGGACCAGAGCTTACATATTTGGCACATGGCATCATCTACAGGTCCTCTATCAAGTTTGTTCAAATTATGCCCCTGGGGTCAAAATTGGCCCCGCCCCGGGGGTCACAGTTTTACAAGGAGTTATATAGTGAAATTTTCAAACGTCTTCTTCTCTGAAACTAATATGGCCAGAGCATTGATATTTGACATGGTGACACTTCTAGATGTCCTATACGAAAATTGTTCAAATGGTTCTGGTCGGTTGCATAACTAGGTCACAGGAGCTAAAAATAGATTTTTTTCATTGAAAACTTAAAAAATCTTCTTGTCTGAAACTACAAGGGCCAGAGCTTAGATATTTGGCACATACCATCGCCTACAGGTCCTCTATCTAGTTTGTTCAAATTATGCCCCTGGGGTCAAAATTGGCCCCACCCCGGGGGTCACAGTTTTACATAGAGTTATATAGTGAAATTTTCAAACGTCTTCTTCTCTGAAACTAATATGGCCAGAGCTTTGATATTTGGTATGGTGACACTTCTAGATGTCCTATACGAAAATTGTTCAAATGGTTCTGGTCGGTTGCATAACTAGGTCACAGGAGCTAAAAATAGATTTTTTTCATTGAAAACTTAAAAAATCTTCTTTTCTGAAACTACAAGGGCCAGAGCTTAGATATTTGGCACATACCATCGCCTACATGTCCTCTATCTAGTTTGTTCAAATTATGCACCTGGGGTCAAAATTGGCCCCGCCCCGGGGGTCACAGTTTTACATAGAGTTATATAGTGAAATTTTCAAACGTCTTCTTCTCTGAAACTAATATGGCCAGAGCTTTGATATTTGGTATGGTGACACTTCTAGATGTCCTATACGAAAATTGTTCAAATGGTTCTGGTCGGTTGCATAACTAGGTCACAGGAGCTAAAAATAGATTTTTTTCAATGAAAACTTAAAAAATCTTCTTTTCTGAAACTACAAGGGTCAGAGCTTAGATATTTGGCACATACCATCGCCTACAGGTCCTCTATCATGTTTGTTCAAATTATGCACCTGGGGTCAAAATTGGCCCCGCCCCTGGGGTCACAGTTTTACATAGAGTTATATAGAGAAACTTTCAAACATCTTAATATGGCCAGAGCTTTTATATTCGGTATGGTGACACTTTTAAATATACTTTACATAATTTGTTCAAATTGTTCTGGTCTGTTGCATAACTAGGTCAGTCCTGGACCTAAATTATTATCGCCATTTTTTCAGCTATTTTCTCAGGTGAGCGAAATATGCCCCATGGGGCTCTTGTTTAAAATATTGATATTTCCAGAAAATATGTTATGAAATACTTTTGTTTGCCCACTATCTTATAGTCTATGTACAGTTTACTTGAATGTACAGAAATTATTGAGTTAAATCATTTTATAAAGAAATTATTCCTGTTTATTAAAAAAGGAGCTTTTCTCGACAAAAGTTCCTCTCAGAAAAAAACGGCACTGTAACTTTTTTTTATATTAACGATTTTTCACTCTCCATATGGTATATTTCAATTTAATCAAGGTTTCAAAGATTTCTGACACAGAATAAGCTGACCCGCGAACCACTTTAAGTGGTTATGTGTGTTCAATATTGAAACAAGCTAATTGGGTTAAATTGTGCTTTGTACTTTCATCAGAGTTTAAGTTGCCTTTACACTACCAATACCCTATAGCCTGTTTCTAGTTTTGAAGAAAGGTTGCTACTTAAAGCAGGTTGAATGTAAAGCAGAATACACCTAAAGACGCATTCTGCTTTACCTTCAGCCTGCTTTAAGCTTAGTAACTATCTGCTAGGATATAGAGAATATTTCTTATGGTGCATATTCATGACTGTTTAAATTGGAACTTTTAATTTTCTTCAGTGGATGAATAAATTGAATGTGCCAAAAGACGGTTCTATGTAGGAATTAAGGTATAATAGAAGATTATCACAAGTGTTACCTGTAGATGTCTTATGTAGAATTATTCTGACAATTTAGAAAGCTGTCATTGTTTTTAATTAGGAATTAGCTGGTGATGGTGGTTGAGGCCACTGTCGGCCCACTCAAGGTCAGGGGTTAACGTCCTCCCTCACCTCAGTATCATTGCACCACTTGTGTTCTATAAGTCAAGAGTTTTCATCAGTTACCAATATGTCATTAAACCTTTCTGTCAATTATTTGTTAAAGAACAGTCATTTGTTCTTTCACAAGCTCTTGATTTTTGAATGGTTTCATTATTAATAATGTGATATGTTCAAGTCCCCATTAATATTAACCCTTCTCCAATATTTATCATAAAGACAAATCTAGAAAAAGGACTGGGGTAATGGATTAACATATATTGATACCTTTTGGAAACAGTGTAGACATTGATCCATTGGACAGCTACTGAAGGCACTGTCTGATCAGGGTCTGCACTGTTTTCTTATAGGATCTGTCTGATCAGGGTCTGCACTGTTTTCTTATAGGATCTGTCTGATCAGGGTCTGCACTGTTTTCTTATAGGATCTGTCTGATCAGGGTCTGCACTGTTTTCTTATAGGATCTGTCTGATCAGGGTCTGCACTGTTTTCTTATAGGATCTGTCTGATCAGGGTCTGCACTGTTTTCTTATAGGATCTGTCTGATCAGGGTCTGCACTGTTTTCTTATAGGATCTGTCTGATCAGGGTCTGCACTGTTTTCTTATAGGATCTGTCTGATCAGGGTCTGCACTGTTTTCTTATAGGATCTGTCTGATCAGGGTCTGCACTGTTTTCTTATAGGATCTGTCTGATCAGGGTCTGCACTGTTTTCTTATAGGATCTGTCTGATCAGGGTCTGCACTGTTTTCTTATAGGATCTGTCTGATCAGGGTCTGCACTGTTTTCTTATAGGATCTGTCTGACAGGAGTCTGCATCTTTTTCCTAGTGAAATACTTTCTTATTTATTAGCCACTTAAGTAGCTCAAATGATCAATGCTCATAGTTGATAGACTTTTTTACAAGAATAATTACAGTAGTGCAACGATCGGATGGCGTTGTTTTCAAAACATTGTGTATGTAAACAAAGAAATAAAACGATAAATACAACTGCGACATGTTGTATTGGTAAATCAAAGCAAGTGACTTGTGTGACTGTATGGTGTAGTGGATAAGCGTGCTGCCTAGTCATACTTATCACTAGTTACTTTTGAATGCCGTGAGTTCGAACCTAGATAGCTCCACTTTTCTTTTTTTTTTCTTTTTTAGCTCACCTGAGCTAGCTCAGGGTGAGCTTTTGCAATACTTGAATGTCCGGCGTCCGTCGTTCGTCGTCCGTCGTCCGTCGTTCGTCGTCAACAATTTTGGTGTTTACACTCTAGAGGCCACAATTTTTATCCAATCTTTCTGTAACTTACTTAGATTGTATATTACCATAAGAGTTCGGATGAGTTGGATTATGGTTGATATTGGACATATAGGTCAAGAGTTATCCACCTTTGAATTGCTGAAAATGCATTATTTAACAGTGTTTACACTCTAGAGACCACAATTTTAATTCAATCTTTCCCAATCTTGCTCAGATTGTATATAACTGCAAGAGATCGGATAAGTTTGATTATAGTTGGAATCAGACTGATAGGTCAAGAGTTATCTACCTTTAAATTGCTGAAAATGCCATATTTAAGGTTGTTTACACTCTAGAGGCCACAATTTTAATCCAATCTTTCTCAAACTTCATCAGATGGTATATGATTATAAGAGTTCATATGAGTTGGATTATGGTTGCAATCGGACCGATAGGTCAAGAATTATCTACCTTTAAATTGCTGAAAATGCCATATTTAAGGTTGTTTACACTCTAGAGGCCACAATTTTAATCCAATCTTTCTCAAACTTCATCAGATGGTATATGACTAGAAGAGTTCAGATGAGTTTGATTATGGTTGAAATCAGACCTGTAGGTCAAGAGTTATCTACAAATCTGGCAAATAAACACATTAAATTGACAAGACAGAAACTATAAATATAAGGAATAAACAACATCTCTTTGCCGCTCATGACGGTATGACTACATTAGCTTCGGGGGGTAAATTTAACGAAAACGCCCTTTGGGCGTTTACGTAATTTACCCCCTGCGAAGCTAATGTAGTCATACCGTCATGAACGTCAAAAATATGTTGTTTATTCCTATAATGTTGTGTACATGCTATACTACAAATTTGAATGGATTTAGAATAAAACAGGTGAAATTCAAAGGTAAAGCTATCAGGCTTCATTATAAAAGGTGAGCGATATCAGGGCCGTCAGGCCCTCTTGTTTTATATTACACTGATATGCACTGATATATGTAGTTTGAAATAAACATGGATAGAATGAGTAAGTCAAGTGATATCATAGACAATAAAGAGCTACACCATGTTGTCTTTTTACTGATTACAAAGATGTGTTTTGACCCTTTTACTGCATGATGTAAAAAATGCACTGATAATGAAAAAATACTCAATAATATAACTAACGAATATGTGAGAATGAAAATCTGTGGGAAGTGAAACAGAACGTCGTTAATTTGAAATTAATAAAAAAAATCACCGAATGTGGGATTCGAACTCAAGACTTCTGCGTGAAAGTCTATCAGCATAACCACTACGCCAATACAGCATATGCTAGTAAGGTTGTCAAACTTGTACTTATCGGTAATTTAACTAATTTTCTTTGTTTACATACGCACTGTTTTGTAAACAACGCCATCCGATCGTTGTTCTACTGTAGCTGAAGAAGGGTTTACACTGGAAACATTGATTGTTTGCTTCTGTTGAAGTTTTCTGATTGTCTAGTATAATCTAGCAGAACCTCTTCTTGTCAAGTTATCGCATTAAAGAGGATTTTGGCAAACAGTGCAGACCCTGATGAGATGCTGACTGCTACATCCTGTCTCATTAGGGTCTGCACTGTGTGCTATTTTATATAAAACATCTGCAACCACTGCAGTGCCTTTAGATCATCCATGTGTTATCTTTAACGAAATATTCCAACAAGCACAAAGGGAGAGTCCATTGTTTTTTCCAGTCATAAATTGTTTTTAAACACAGATGACTGCTTTAGGTGAAATTAAAGTTGGGCTTAAAACAAACAAAAAAATTTGTATTAAAAATGCAATTAATGACACAATAAGACTGTGCATCAAGCTTGTGAGAAATGATTGTTAAACATTGTTTAGTATCTTAAAATTGCCCATAGAAAATACTTTATTTGAACACTAGTAAAGTTATACAAACTCACAAAGTTTAAAATAAGCTGTGGGTCGTGGAATAAATGCAAGAGAGCTGGTTAAAAAAATAATTCCTACACATATAATAGATTTCTGTGATCTATGATAACATTGCTACATACAAGGACTGGTCAGATTGGGAAATGATTAATACTGTGTCAAGAGAATATTTGCAGATTTGTTCCTATAATCTTTTTGCACCAAAAGATTCCCAAAAGATCATCAATTCTGCACATATCACACCATGAGCATGAAAATCAAGCTGTCATCCCCTGGAGTATATTTGATTGTCAGCATTCTACACTTCTGTCAGAGTGGAACAGTTGAACATGTTCTTGTTCTCAGTTCCTCATGCTCATGATGCTGGCAGTGGTTCCAGGTAGGGATGGATGTCCTTGTGGTAGTGTACTCTTACAGCCGAGATGCTATGAGGTATATATTTTTTGTGGAAGAAGCACATTCAATCAAGTTTAATGATCTGTCTCACCGTGATCACTATTCAGCGTGTATATGTTTACAGCAGTTACACGATTGGCCTATCAGTCTCTAATCACGAATAAAGACGCTTATTCATACACTGATTTGTCCTGAAAAAACATGCACTGGATTTTCATTGGCAGACTTGTACTGTTGTGTATCATTGCAAGATTGGAAACTGAACGTTAAGGGTTTTCGGTGGTTTTTCGTGACTTTTAAACAAATGATCAGATGATCTTGAAGATGACAGTTATGTAGCTGATTCATTGTTATAAAAAATGCCGAATTTGGAGGTTTTTGTTGTTTTTGGATTTTGGACAAACAGCACTATAGGTAATGTGATGTCATTTCACTCACCCTGTATATCAGTAATGAGACACATGTACAAACTATGTAGACCTCATCACAAATACAAGTACACATAACCCTGTGTACATCTGACACTCAAGAATTATCGTCATTTTTAAATCTTCGCACGCTGGGTAAATTTTTTCGTCTACAACAATTGTTGTCTGCTGTAGATCTACTGTTCTAAAAATAGAATTTTCAAATTTTTCTAAAACCAGGTCAGAATATGGAACAGTTTGGATCCTGATAAGATACTATGTTATGTGGCATCTCATCAGGATGCAAACTGTTTGTAAAATGTTGCTGTTATTCTGGTTTCAGTGCTAGCATGCTAGGAGTTATAATTACTGATGAACTCTTTGAACACTAAATAATTCCATTGTCTGCAGCAATTCACATCTGCTACTCATAGAAAAATAGAACTTTTGAAAAATTCTATTCAATTTTGTTTAAATACTACTGTTATTAACCCTTTACCCAACAGAAGTGCCTTTTAGCACATTTGATTTATTCCTCCACTGAAGAAAAAAGTTCCAATTTATATTGTCATAGACATGTACCATAATAAATATTTTCTATTTCCATCAGATGGTAGCTTAAAGCAGGCTGAAAGTCAAGCAGAACATGCCTTAAGGTGCATTCTGCTTTACTTTCAACCTGCTTTATGTGGTCACCTGTCCTAAAAAAATAAAACAGGCTATGGGGTAAACCCTTTACCCCTTAGCCTGTTTCTATTTTGAAGACATGTGAGCACATAAAGCAGGTGAAAGTAAAGTTAGTCTCATCAGTGAACCACTGTGACGGCATGCTAGTTTTGTGACAGGTGCCACCCTCAGGGATGG
Organism: Gari tellinella; assembly: GCA_922989275.2. Classification (NCBI taxonomy): domain Eukaryota; kingdom Metazoa; phylum Mollusca; class Bivalvia; order Cardiida; family Psammobiidae; genus Gari; species Gari tellinella. The sequence goes on from OV277868.1 coordinate 11,789,277, forward strand.
CAAAACTTCTGAAAATAGCTTGCTATTCCCTAACTGTACACAGAGTGGACTTAAAGTAAAGCAGAATGCACCTGCTTCAGCCCTCTTTAAGCTACCATCTGCTAGGATACAGAAACTATTTCTTTGGTACATGTTTATGACTGTATAGATTGGAACTTCTTTTTGCAGTGGAGGTATACATTGGATGTGCTAAAAGGTGGATATGTGGGAGAAATGGTTATCTCCCTTTACTGCCATGACATAATCTATTAAAAAAATGTATGATTTACTTTCATGAATTTAACCCCTTACCCCACTATAAATATGTCTTATTCCTCCATTGAATAAAATAGGTGCAATTTATACAGTCATAAATATGTTTAATAAAAGATATGTTCTATGTTTTGACAGATATTAGCTTAAAGCAGGGTGAAAGTAAAGCAGAATGTGCCATATGGCACATTCTGCTTTACTTTCAACCTGCTTTAAGTGTTCACCTGTTTTCAAAACTAGAAACATGCTATTGGGCAATGGGCTAATTTTAATTGTTTTTACTGAAGTAGCATTGCATTGATTGCCAAGCATTTTGGATCCTGATGAGATACTTCTGCTGCATGTGATCTGCATACAAATTGATAGTGATGTTGCCACTTACTGTGACCTTAATTAATTTTTCCTAAAGTTTTACCCCCTAAAAAAGGTTTTTGCTAAAGAAGTCTATGCAATTATCAAAGGTACATGTATTATCCAATATTTGTGTTGTCAGTAAAGGTACATCGCATGATACAGTAATTAAACCCAGATATTACAATCACCAACAGGCGTTCAATGATTTATACCTTAGACACGAGGCTGATCAAAGAAAGATGATAGGAGTTCTTTTGCTTTACTTTCAACCTAACTTGCTTTTTCATGTATTCAAATGTAAAAACAAGATATGGGGTAACGGGTTAAGCAGTTTGACTGTTCAGTGTATGACAAATTATGGTAACTAAATGATGAACATTTTCCTCTTTTTAGCTCTCCTGAGCTAGCTCAGGGTGAGCTTTTGCAATACTTGAATGTCCGTCGTCAACAATTTTAGTGTTTACACTCTAGAGGCCACAATATTTATCCAATCTTTCTCAAACTTGCTCAGATTGTATATCACCATAAGCGTTCGGATGAGTTCAATTATGGTTGAAATCCGAATAATAGGATAAGAGTTATCTACCTTTGAATTGCTGAAAATGCCATATTTAATAGTGTTTACACTCTAGAGGCCACAATATTTATCCAATCTATCTCAGTCTTGCTCAGATTGTATATTACCATAAGAGTTCAGATGAGTTTTATTATGGTTGAAATCAGACAGAAAGATCTAGAGTTATCAACCTTTAAATTGCTGAAAATGCCATATTTAACGGTATTTACACTCTAGAGGCAACAATTTTTATCCAGTCTTTTTCAAACTTACTCAGATTGTGTATTACCATAAGAGTTCAAGTAAATGGGATTATGGCTGAAATCAGATGAATAGATCAAGAGTTATCTGCCCTTGAATTGCTGAAATTGCCATATCTAACAGCGTTTACACTTTTTGCACCTACAGTTTTCAATGGATTTTGATTATACTTGTACACAAAGTATATAGCTATAAGTTCTCGAAGGAGTGCAATTATTGTTGAAATCTAATAATTGTGGCAATAGTTATCTGCCCTTGACATACTTCGAAATGCTAGAAAATGCTTCATTTCAGTATTGTTTAGGCTCTAGTTATCTGCCCTTGATGTACTCTACTATACTCAGTTTCAGTTCATATCAGTTTCAGTTTTTATTTTCAGCTCAAACATGCTATGCATGTTTATCGCCATAAACACAATGTAAGACTAGAATTATGATGTTGTATTCCAAAATTGTTTACATGCAATACTACAAATTTGAATGGATTTAGATTAAAACGGGTGAATCAGAAAGATAAAGCTGTAGGCTTCAGTACAACAGGTGAGCGATATCAGGGCCTTCTGGCCCTCTTGTCTTTATTCATATCATTCCATTTACGATGATGCATAGATTTGGCCTGATTTATGAACACTCAGATTGCAAAATTTGAGAATACCTCAGTGATTATAATGATATTCAAAGATAAGTGGCATTTTAATTTGTTATTTAGATACACAGTTTGCATCAGTTTTATAGATAAGTTTAAGTTTAAAAAAATCATCCAATTAGATTATATTAATCTATGTGCTTTCATTAAGCTATTGATTCTAAGGACACAAAAAGGATGTTGATAACAGTCTGAGCCCCAGCTGAGATAATCACAAAATATTGTGTCCTTATTGTTGGTTACAGTAAAACCTTAGTTGAAAGGCCACCATATCACATTCAACCCTAGCCACAAGAATACCCAGATTTTACCCCATTGCCTATTTCTAGTTCTAAAAACAGGTGACCCCTTTAACAGGTTGAAAGTAAAGCAGAATGCACTTTAATGTGCATTCTGCTTTACTTTCAGCCTGCTTTAAGCTACCACCTGCATGCTAGAATATAAAAAAAAATTTCTTATGATACATGTTCAAGACTGTATAAAAAGGAACTATTTTCTTCAGTGGAGGAATAAATTAAAGTGATATTTATAGGGAAATTGGTTAACAACAGTGTCTTGATTAAAAGTACACTTATCCGTTGCAAACAGTGTAGACTCTGATCAAAGGGCTCCTGCAGGAGCATTTGATGAGGGTCTGCATTGTTTGTAAATTTTGCAATTTATCGTAAAAAACAACCTTAAACAGTTAAGACACTAAATATACTCGGCCAAAGAGTAAAGTACATTTTAAAGTACAATTTTTTTACATTGACTTCACATTGAGTAAATGTAAAAGCTTGATATATATCTTTTAAAGTACCTTAACAACTCCAGTTTTGTTTGAGCTTTTAAAGGCTCATACATTCACCAATGTATTCCAGTAAAAACAGTCAGATTAAACGTCACATTTAACGAAAATGAAACACTTAAAGTTCATTTTCATTTTAAATCAAAGGGAGATAATTTGATATTATAAGACTTTGTAGTCTAAATAACACCGTGAATTTTGTGATAAATGAAAGTCTTATGTGTTTTTATTTTCTTTAGAAAAAGTTCTAGCTGCTGAATATAAGTGCCATCATTTTTCTTCTATGGAAAATATTTCTTTGCAAATCTGCTGATTTTAGGAAAAAGAGTTATATACCTTTAATTTTCAATACAATGTGCCAGTTATTTAGCCACAATGATTCAATGTCCTCTGCCACTTTCGATAAACGAAATTTAAATATAGTTTTGGCATGAGACGTTCAAAATTTAGAATACAAATGGGTACTTTCTTTTTTGGCTGAGTATATATTTATTTGTTAACTCCAAAGTAATTAATTGTTGGGGAGACAATTTTCTGTGATTTGCCTACAAGCGCAGGTCATAGGAAAAGTTTTTTGCGGATATTGTGTATTTATGCCCCCACACCACTGGTGGTGGGGGGCTATATAGGAATCACGTTGTCTGTCCGTCTTTCCGTCCGTCGCATTTTTCCGGGACATTTGCATTTTTCTTGAAAACTGTTTATGATACCATCTTCAAACTTGGTATACATTATCAATGTTATTTGGGGACACTCATTGACAGGTTTCATAACTCTTGCACCAAATATGACAGAATTATGCCCCTTTTTAAATTGATTTTTTTGTCTCTTAATTGATAATTTTTTCTTGCAACATGCCATTTTCTTGAAAACTATTCATGATATTGTCTTCAAACTTAGTACACATTATAAGAGTTGTATTGTGAGACTTTTCATAAAGTTTGACAACTCTTGCACAAAATTTGACAGAATTATGCCCCTTTATAACATGAAATTTTGTTCCTTAATATGCATTTATTCTTTGGACATGTCATTTTCTTGAAAACTATTTATGACATTGTCTTCAAACTTGGTACACATTATAAAAGTGATGTTTGTAGACTCTACTTGAAGTTACATAACTCTTGCCAACAAATGACAGAATAATGCCCCTTTTTAATTTTCTATTTTCTTGGAACATGCCGTTTTCTTGAAAACTATTCATGATATTGTCTTCAAACGTGGTACACATTATATGTGTTGTATTGTGAGACTTTTCTTCAAGTATGTCAACTCTTGCATAAAATTTGACATAATTATGCCCCTTTTCAACTGGAATTTAGTTCCTTAGTATGCATGTAATATTCTTTCTACATGTCATTGTGGTGTTTGTGACAGGTCAGTTAAAGTGGGGGTATTTATCACCTTTAGTGATAGCTGTTCTAGTTTTAGCTGATGTTGTTTAATTAATATCATTTAATTGATTTTTGTTTAAATTTAAATAAGTTGTATCTATCTATTTAAAGAAAATTGCTCACCCACTAGATTTTGGCATTTATCAAATCTTCGACTTGTTTTGTGGAGTGGCAGATTGACTTAGTGTTTTACATTTAGATCCTGGTTCCCAATTGAGTTTGTGATTGGTTCTGTGTTTTTTGTGTCCCCGGCTGTCTGTGATGTTAATGCAAAACACATGTTTGAGAAACCAGTCATTTATACTTTCCAAGACTGAAAATGGCTACTGCTGTAGAATCTTATTAGCTTGAAGTTGAAATGGGGAAAAAATACATTAGGCTACAGTGTTATTGTGTAGCCTGTTTATCAGTTATGGTTGATGATCGGTTAGCCAACACGTTCATGTCTGATCTGGAGCAAAGCTTACGATTGTAAGACTACTATCTTCAGTTGGTTCAAGGATACATACAGTCAAACCTGTGTCTAGAGGACATTCTTGGAAAAAGTAGAGACCCAACTTAACTTATTTTACTGCTTAATGCTTTATAGAAATAAAGCAGAAAATTAGCTGAGGCTTTTCTTTGATCTACTTTTTCTATGCATTAAACTGCCACCTGTATTAAAGATGGTCAATTTATTTTATTTTGTGTGCTTAACACAAGTTTGGCTATAAATACATCGTATATACTCCAATAAATGTTTCTTTTGAGAAGTTTTAGATCTTTGATAGGTTTCTTGGGGTAAGCTGTTGGTGGAGAAAGATGTTTTCATTGATATGGAAAAAAGCACTGAAGCGGAGAGATCTAAGAAGGGGTGGGATTTTTATTGGCTTTCATGGAGAAAAAAGGCCACTGGTCTTATGTCAGTCAAGTGGCAGGCTTATTATAATCATTTCAATCTTGGCAAGATGAATCTGATTGGTGAAATAAAATTGCATGTTTATTGACCTTTATACCAAATACAATATGACAGGCAGTTCCAGACAATATAGACCCCAATAGGAAGATGAGTGACTTGGAGACAATGACAATATAGATCCCTACTTGGAGACAATAAAGACCCCAATAGGAAGCTGAGTGACTTTGAGACAATATAAATCCCTATTTGGAGACAATATAGATCTCCAAAGGAAGCTGAGTGAATTGGAGACAATATACAGATCCCTACTTGGAGACAATAAAGACCCCAATAGCAAGCTGAGTGACTTTGAGACAATATAAATCCCTATTTGGAGACACTATAGATCCCAATAGGAAGCTGAGTGACTTTAAGAAATATAGATTCCAATAGGAAACTGAGTGACTTGGCAAATTACTACAATCTTAGCTCTTTTACACTTATAGGAAGCTGAGTGACTTTGAGGCAATATAGATCCCAATAGGAAACTGAGTGACTAGGAGACAATATAAATCCCTATTTGGAAACACTATAGATCCCAATAGGAAGCTGAGTGACTTTGAGACAATATAAACTGAGTGACTTGGCAAATTACTACAATCTTAGCTCTTTTACACTTACATGTATTATTAATGAACTGGCTTTTATGCTGTTTTAAATTCTGCAGGAAATGTTTTTGAAGTTTCAATTAGACCCTGATAAGTGGTTGAGTAATTCCATGTCAGATCTATACAACCCAAATTGTTTGAATTGGCCGGTCTAGCTCTGTTTGTGTTTGACCCAGTACCCCATAGTCTGTTTCTAATTTTGAAGACAGGTGACCACTTAAAGCAGGTTGATAGTAAAGTATATTAGGATATAGAAACTTTTTCCTATGGTGTACATTCATGAGCATATACAATGAAACTATTTTCTTCAGTGAAGGAATCAATTAGAGGCGTTAAAATGTGTATTTATGGAGTATTGGAGTAAGCAACTATCTGTGTTTAACACCCTCAGTAAGTGTTCAATTGAATGGTTGTACAATGCTCCCTCCCAACAACCACTCCCTCCTTAAAATGGCCCTCTCAACAACGACTCCCTCCTTACAATGGCCCTCTCAACAACCACTCCCTCCTTACAATGGCCCTCCCAACAACTACTCCCTCCTTACAATGGCCCTCCCAACAACGACTCCCTCCTTACAATGGCCCTCCCAACAATGACTTCCTCCTTACAATGGCCCTCCCAACAACGACTCCCTCCTTACAATGGCCCACCCAACAACTACTCCCTCCTTAAAATGGCCCTCCCAACAACGACTCCCTCCTTACAATGGACCTCCCAACAACAACTCCCTCCTTACAATGGCCCTCCCAACAACTACTCCCTCCTTACAATGGCCCTCCCAACAACGACTCCCTCCTTACAATGGCCCTCCTAACAACGACTCCCTCCTTACAATGGCCCTCCCAACAACGACTCCCTCCTTACAATGGCCCTCCCAACAATTACTCCCTCCTTAAAATGGCCCTCCCAACAACGACTCCCTCCTTACAATGGCCCTCCCAACAACAACTCCCTCCTTACAATGGCCCTCCTAACAACGACTCCCTCCTTACAATGACCCTCCCAACAACTACTCCCTCCTTACAATGGCCCTCCCAACAACGACTCCCTCCTTACAATGGCCCTCCCAACAATGACTCCCTCCTTACAATGGCCCTCCCAACAACGACTCCCTCCTTACAATGGCCCTCCCAACAACGACTCCCTCCTTACAATGGCCCTCCCAACGACTCCCTCCTTACAATGGCCCTTCCAACAACTACTCCCTCCTTACAATGGCCCTCCCAACAACGACTCCCTCCTTACAATGGCCCTCCCAACAACGACTCCCTCCTTACAATGGCCCTCCCAACAACAACTCCCTCCTTACAATGGCCCTCCCAACAACTACTCCCTCCCTACAACAGCCCTCCCAACAACCACTCTCTCAATACAACAACCCTCCTAACTACGACTCCTTCCCTACAACAGCCATCCCAACAACGACTCTCTCCCTACAACCACCCTCCCAACAACTACTCCCTCCTTACAATGGCCCTCCCAACAACGACTCCCTCCCTACAACAGCCCTCCCAACAACCACTCTCTCCATACAACAACCCTCCCAACTACGACTCCCTCCCTACAACCACCCTCCCAACAATGACTCCCTCCCTACAACCAACCTCCCAACAACGACTCCCTCCCTACAACCAACCTCCCAACAACGACTCCCTCCCTACAACCACCCTCCCAACAATGACTCCCTCAATACAACGGTCCTCCAAACAACCACTCCATCTATACAGTCAGGACTCGTTACAACGACACAGCTCGTTCCCAACAAATATGTCATTATAACGAGTTTGTCGTTATATCGAATCTCATATATAAAGCTTTATGCAGGTTCGTTCCCACGGAATTCGTGTCGTTAAGTGATTATTCCGTTGTAACAGATGTCGTTGTATCGAGTCCTGACTGTACAACGACTCTCCAACAACGACTCCCTCCCTACAACAGCCATCCCAACAACGACTCTCTCCCTACAACCACCTTCCCAACAACTACTCCCTCCTTACAATGGCCCTCCCAACAACGACTCCCTCCCTACAACAGCCCTCCCAACAACGACTCTCTCCCTACAACCACCCTCCCAACAACTACTCCCTCCTTACAACTACTCTATCCACAGTTCCCCAAACAAGACAATTATGTCTTACGTTTCAATGCTTCAATATTGTCTGCTTAAAATTTTCGTCTGCTCTTTTGTCTCAGAGTTGCATGTTATTGGACATTTTGATAGAAGAAATACAAGGATGAGTAAAATTATGTGGCGTTTGATCTGGATTCAAGCTGTTACCAAATGTTAGCCAATTTCCCTCCCTATAATGACTCCCCCGAACAATGCACACAATATTTGTCTCCTGTTGGGTGTCATTGTAGAGAGGGAGCAATGTAACTGCAGGACTCAAACTGAACTTGGGCAACAGGCCGCCATGCCATTTCCGCTCCTTGTGAAATATTTGATGTTTTTATCTATTCCCATGATTCAGTTTGATTAATGAGAAATCATGGCTGCTCAATTTAAAACAATTTCAGAATAAATTTTCTGGGAATAGCTGTGGGAGATAAGCAGGGCCCAGGCTGGTAAGCGCCATGTGTATTGGTTCATAAACTTCGGCAATTCATGATTCAGACGATTCCAATCTCAATATACAGCCTCCGTAAGAAGTGACTCATAAGAAAACTTATCATTTAATCGTAATTCCCCAGTATCAGATTCTGATAAACAAAAAACAACAGCTTTAATAACTTATCTCGATAATTTATGTAGAAAAGATAAGTTAATTTAACAGCTACCAGTTGGGAAACTATTCAAACAAAATGTATTGGAAATGGCTTGGCCATGGATAAACAATGATTGGGCTTTGGCGCCTGACGGTGAGAGACAAATTAATGCTTTTTTCACAAACTACCAGGAACTTTACTTACACCACAAAACATTAAATAAGCATGTCAAAACACATGGAAACAACATAGGATGTGGAGAACATACTCTTTATACAGTTGCCAAATTGGTTTCTTCCAAATTGATTTAAAAATAAGCTTTTTTGTTAGAGAAAGTAAATTCTCATTCATGTGACCATGAAAAGGAAGGCTTGTTTTATATCAGGCAGTCAGAGACACAGGGAGATTACTGCTTTAACCCATTACCTCATATCCTGTTTCTAGTTTTGAAGCCTAATGGCAACTTAAAGCAGGTTGAAAGTAAAGCAGAATGTGCCTGAAGGCGCATTCTGCTTTACTTTCAGTCTACTTTAAGCCAATATCTGCTAGAATATAGAAAACATTTCTCATGATACATATTCAAGACTGTATAAATTGGATCTACTTGCTTCAGGGGAGGAATAAATTAGAGGTGTAAAAAGGCATATTCATTGGGTAATGGGTTAAGGCCCATTCTGCTTTACTTTCAGCCTGCTTTAAGCTTTTATCTGCTAGGATATAGAAACTATTTCTTGTGATACATATTCATGACTGTATAAAAGGGAACTATTTTATTCAGTGGAGGAACAAATTAAAGGTGTAAAAAGGCGTTTTTATTGAGTAACTGGTTAATCTTCATTGTTTACATTATGTCTTTGTATCAGGTACCAATACTGTAACACTTGTATTGATTTGTTTCTACAAAATAAGTCAGGAGAAATAATATTAAACTTACAGAATATATTTACAGTTGATATCACTGTTATAGCAGTTGTTGTAGCAATGTGAGGGTAGAATTGATGCATTGTGTCAGTTTTGTTGTGGAGACATGTGTATTGTTGAGACCTGCGCAAGGGCTGCTGGGTTTCATGAAGCAGTGAATACTGTATCATGCAGGGCTCCAGATAAGGGGAGTACATTTGTATTTCAAAAACTAAAATCTATTTTTCTGCATTAAACCCGGTGTCACAACTCATTAAAATCGTCTCTTCAAGACGATTCTAATATGTAGTAACATCATAGGATTTGGTGCTGAAACAAGTTAAGATAAGTTAAATTTGTTCAGTTTTCTCCCTCTTATCAATAAGAGCCTTGCTATATGTAACATATGCCTACCATCAAAACAGTGTTAAGCCAATATTACCTCATAGCTTGTTTCTAATTTTTATGACAGGTGACAACTTAAAGCATGTTGAAAGTAAAACAGGCATATTCTGCTTTTCTTATAGCCTTCTTTAATAATGTAGAAAATATTTCTTATACTGAATTTTCCTTACAGTATAAATTGGAACCATTTTCTTCAGTAGAAAACTATGAAGAAAGCTTTCAGATAATAGAGCTTTCTTCATGAATTCCATTGTACATTTAGCTGGAACCTGTTACTATGCAACCTTCTTTGTTTTAAAAACAGGGGACGTCTTAATGTAGTTTGAAAGTATAGCAAAATGCACTTTAAGGCACTTTCTGCTATCCTTTCAGCCTGCTATAAGCTATCATCTGCTAGGATTTAGAAAATATTTCTTAGATATGTAAAAATAGTCAACAAACAACACGTAATTTCAACTTATTTCATCTATATAAAAAATCTACGTTTCTTATGGTACATTATTCATAGCTTTAAAAGTGGACCAATTGTCTTCAGTGAAGGAATAAATTAAAGATGTAAAAAGGTGTATTTATGGAGTTATGGGCTGAAGTGAACTATATTATTTTGTAAGAAAAAAGTAAAATAAACAAAACAAACATGTTTAGCATGGAAGCTAGGGTTTAGCAAATTTTCTTTTTTCTATCAATTCTAAATGGGAATTATTTTCAGGGTGATTTTAGACCGGAAACGGCTGTTAGAAGCAAGCAGCACGTGTTTCAGTCGTCAGACACCGTCTTGATCAGGTTAAATGATCCTTCACTAGAAAATTGGAAATTTTATTGGGACTGATAATCTCGTACTTAAACCTGGGAGCCATTGACCTCCTTCTTTGTGATATGCATTGTTTTATCTTTAATTTCTATATTAATTTCAATTGAGGGTCCAGCTATGATAGGAATCTTGAGTTTCATGAATTCAAGAAGCCAGTATCTACATAACATTAATGGAGCAGATACAGTAGTTTGACTCGAAGCTGTCATAAGGCTTTTTCTGTACAGTAGATTTTATCAGCCAGTCTCAGTCGCTGCCAAATGATTTAGATAAATTGGATCAGCGGCTATAATTCTTGGTAACAGATACACAATTGATAGGGCTGAACAATACGGATCTATCAAGGTAGTGGCAGAACACAAGATTGGTGAAGAGGAAAAAATGTGATATTTGGCCAATTTACAGTAATGCTATGGCTTTGTCTTTCAAGGTGAATGATTCACTGAGTCCTGTTTGCTTTGTTGGCAGGCTTTTGATTTTTGCAAAAATAGAGAATATAGGTGTTCAGGTGTTTATATTTTCTACGTAATAGTTAGTGTCTTTTTCATAAAAACTTTAAAGAAGTCAAACATTAGGGAGCTTTTGAAGACAGTTGACCACTTAAAGCAGGTTGAAAGTAAAGCAGAATGCGCCTTAACCCTTTCCTCCTTGAAACCTCAAATGGACTATTTTAGTTTTCAATTTAGTCTAGTCCATGAGTTAAAGCGCATTCTGCTTTACAGTGTAAAAAAGCGTATTTGTGGGGTAATGGGTTATCAAACAAATATCATGAAAGTAAAGTGACATTGAGATGCTTGTGAACATAATTGTTTCTAAGTGAATCATGATCCACATTGAAATTTAGCTGTAATGCTGATTTGTGATATTTTCTGTGCCAATATTTTTTGGAGAATTTTAAGTAAGGAAACCTTAATACAAGTATGAAGAGACCAGCTAGCGGTCATTTCAGTTACTGTGATAAATGACCCAACAGTTGACAGATACCATCCATGGTGCATTTATCATAATAAGCCTTATAACATATAGTCCTATACAACTTTTACTGATATATATTTCATATGTCTCTTTAACCAATTACACCATAAATACGCCTATAATGTATTCCTCCTCTAAAGAAAGTAGTTAAAATTTATACAACCATGATCATGTACAATAAGAAAATGTTTCTATATTCTAGCAGATGGTAGCTTACAGCAGGCTGAAGGTAAAGAAGCAGAATGTGCCTTACAGCACATTCTGTTTTACTTTCAACCTGCTATAAGTGGTCACATGTCTCCAAAACTAGAAAAGGGCTATGGGGTTAAGGGGCTGATGTGCAGGAGTCAAGAGGCACTTCTGAGAAGGTTCAAAACATCAACCCATTTAAAACTAAAGTGGACATTGGCAAACAGTGTAGACATTGATGAGACTCTTATGTCACATGACATCTCATCAGGGTCTGCACTGTTTGCTGTTGCATAATTAGGAAATATTTTTCTGTATGTAATTAACTGGGTGTCGCGATAAATTATGACTGAAATACTGATAAAAGCGACATAAAATCATAACAAATCGTATCAAATCAAATCTGTATGTACAATAATTTTTACAATATTCCAGATAGGGAATTAAATTAGTAATAATATATAAACTGCTCTTTTCTAATATTTCAACCTCTAAGGGCCTTTTTCAAAGAAAATCATGTGTGTTTTGACTGATTTTCTTTGAAAAAGGCCCTTAGAGGTTGAAATATTAGAAAAGAGCAGTTTATATATTATTACCAATCTGTATGTACAAACACTGCAATGTCTTTAGATATCACCCTTTTATATCTACAATGAAATCCTCCAACAAGTAAACAGGGAGAGTTCTTTGCAATACTTGTAGGCATAAATGTGTTAGTTAGTGACTGTTTAACCCTTTAATCCATAGAAGCACCTTTTAGCACATCTAATTTATTCCTCCACTGATGAAAATAGTTCCAATTTATACAGTACCAGAAGAAAGATATTCTATATCCTTGTAGATGGTAGCTTAATGCAGGCTGAAAGTAAAGCAGAATGTGCCTTAAGGCACATTCTGCTTTACTTTTAACCTGCTTTGAGTGGTCCCCTATCTTCAAAACTAGAAACAGGCTATGGAATAAAGGGTTAGAACAAGATTGACGTAACAAGTGGCCGATGCTGTAAGAATCCTGTTCTGTAGGTTTGGTATTAATTTGGTGTGATTTGACACTCATTGTTTTATCTTACATTATGGGTAACGTTCAAGTGGAAGACTCAGAGTCATGTGACTTCATCGAAACTTTTATTTTACGTGACAGGTCTAGATAGGGAGTATGATTACAAGGGAATCAGAGCATTCTGTACAGACTTGCCACATAATTGTTATTGATTATTACAGGATCTTTCTCCATTGTTTCAGGCAGTGATAAAAATCATGACCGATAAAAAACACAGATTTCCTACACATATCTCTTAATTATGTTTGTTCATTTGATACTGAAATACTAGCAGATTTCCATGTTACAAAGAAGTTAATCCTTTCCTGAATAATGTTTTTTCAATGTTGAAGACAGGTGCTTGCTCAATGAAAGTTTAGAAAATAAAGAACTCATCCTTTACATTGAGTCTGTAACTTTAACCAGGGCTCCAGATGAGGGGGAGTAAATTGCACAAATCCAACATTTTCTCACTCATTTTAGCACCAAATCCTATTGTGTAACTACTCATTAGAATCGTCTCTTTGAGACGATTCTAATGAATTGCGACATCATAGGGTTTAAAGCAGAAATAAAGGTTTTAGTTTTTGAAATACTCCCCTTATCTGGGGCTCTGGTTTTAACCCTTTGCTCCATTGGCTGTTTCTAGTTTTGAAGACAAGTGACCTGACTTAAAGCAGGTTGAAAGTAAAGCAGAATTTACCTTACAGTACATGCTGCTTTACTTTCAGCTTGCTTTAAGCAATCAGCTGCTAGGATATAGGAAATATTTCTCTTTCATGGCTGTATAAATTCGAACTATTTTCTTCAGTGGAGTAATCGATTAAAGGCATTAAAATTGGTAATCATAATGTAGTGGAAGGATGAAGATCCTGGTGAAGTACTTGTGCTTGAACAAAGAGAGATAACTCTTGTTTCTTACCTAGCTGTGTCATTAACTCTTTGCATGCTAGTGGCAGATTTGTCCCATAGTGATTATACCATTGCAAACAGTTTGGATCCAGGTGAGACGTCGCGTAACGCGGAGTCTCATCTGGATCCAAACTGTTTGACACTCTGATGCTTAATTTAAAAGAAATTTTTAAAAATTCTTTTTTTTAGATTGATAGCAGACAACAAAATTATCCAGCATGCAAAGAGTTGGTGAGATTGGTGGTTTAGTACTGGCACATGTACTGAACACCTAAGACCCGTGTTAATGTCATTTCAAAATACTACTGCAGCAGCATCACTGACAATACTAGTCTAACTCAATATCTTCTCCCTATCTTCATAAACTGTTATCAGCTTCAATATTTGGTTACTGCTATAGTATTGACATGATGGCCATGGTGGTACTAAGTATTTATGGTAACTCTTTGCATGCCAGCGGCGGATATATCTGCCACAGTCACTGCCTTTGCAAACATTTTGGATCCAGATGAGACACTGGCGTCACATCAGGATCCAAAATGTTTGACACTCTGTCCCATTAATTACCCCATAAATACACCTTTTCACGCCTTTCACATATTCCACCACTGAAGAAAATATCTTTACTTTATACAGTAATGAATATAATATGTACTATGCGTATTAAGAAATATTTTCTATATCCTAGCAAATGGTAACTTTAAGCTAGAATGAAAGTAAAGCAGAATGCGCCTTAAGGCACTTTCTGCTTTACTTTCGACCTGCTTTAAGTGGTTACATGTCTTCAAATCTAGAAAGAAGCTATGGGGTAATGGGTTAAAATATACACAACCAATTTGCCTTAAATACCACATAATGAGGTTTCTTGTAATTGTTGAGAGTTGAAATGTTGAGCGTGAGTTTAGTGTATACGATTGTTTACAAATATTGACTTTGTGTGTTTCAGGATATCAGGAAAGTCGTTGCACCATTATTGAAGACCTTTCAGAGTGAGATCGACGCCCTGTCAAAAAGAAGTAAATCAGCAGAAGCAGCCTTCTTGTCAGTCTACAAACGCCTCATAGATCTACCAGGTAACTGTCTGTCTGTTGTCTGTCTGTCTGAGAACTCTGGCATGTGTCTTATTGAAAACACTTCAAGAACTGAGTTGTCACAAGTTTTCACAGCAAGTTCAAGTAGTCTTATTGAGCCAATTCATCTTTTTTGGTCCGAGGGGGCCTCTGTGGCCTAGTGGTATAGTCACTGTGACTTGCATCACTAAGCTCCTCACCACTGTGAGTTTGAATCCCGGTGTGGTCATTCAGACTTTTCATGTAGGGAAGCTTTCCAACTGGCTTGTGGAAGGTCGGTGGTTCTACCCAGTTGCTGATTTGTGCCTAAAACAGTGCATAAAGGGCTTCTGGGGTCTTCCTCCACCTGTAATTAGCTGGACGTTGCAATATGACTGAAATACTGTTCAAAGCGATGTAAAATCATAACAAAACAAAACAAACAAACAAACTTTTTTGGTCCATCTATATACTAGTAGCTCCAGATTTATGTGGGAACTTCTTCAAATGCTGAAATTCTCATGTACCCACTCAACCCAATAAAGGAACTACTCTTTTGAATTATTCTAGGGAGTATAGTTATGATAGTATATGGATTTGTGAAGACATAAAAGGTAAACTTGTTAAAGGTTTACTGCACATCTTATCAGAAGCCCTGAGCTTGTCAGTTGTGTGTGACCTAGTATTGGAAATCAGTGAGGCTGTAGCAAGTATTGAAAGATCAAGCTATTAACTAACTCAGCTGTTTTAAATGACCATTTGATTAACCCATTACCCCATACGGGTTTCTCAGTACCCCATAGCCAGATTCTCGTTACCCCATAGCCAGTTTCTCGTTACCCCATAGCCAGTTTCTCGTTTTGAATATAGGTGACCACTTAAAGCAGGTTGAAAGTAAAGCACATTCTGCTTTACTTTCAGCCTGCTTTAAGCTACAATTTGCTAGAATAAGGAAAATATTCCTTATTATACACATTCATGACTGTTTAAATTGGAACTATTTTTCTTCAGTGGAGGAATAAATTAAAGGTGTAAAAAGGTGTATATATGGGGGTAGACTGGGTTAAAGAAGCTTAGTTATCCTAATGCAGATGGCTGCTAAATGCTAGACAAGAGAAATGCAGAAAGCTCCCAAAGGTACTTTCTGCATGTGTTTTGTGAAAGACTATGTTTCCCCCTTGTGGCTAAATAATATACCAAGTTAAAGTCTACTTTCAGTCCGAATGACCGCTCAGCCGACTGTACATATACTCCCCTGATCATTGAGCCATCTTGCCTCAATATTGAGCACTGCTAACATATGGCGCAGTCAAATGCAGCGGCAGTACTGACTCAGACCCTTCACAGGTACCCATTTTAACCCCTGGGTGGAGAGGAGCAATTCGCATGTCTTGCTCAAGAACATTCCTGTACATCATAGGGGATTCAGAAAAAATCCCCTAGTCAGACCGCTGGTCCGCTGGGGGATCGAACTTACGACCCCTGGTACCGTAGTCCAATGTGTTACCACTGGACTACTGCCGCCGGTTGCTAACTCCTATTCCTCCATAGAGAATATTGCAAATCACCAATAGTCAACTGCATTTATAGTAGGGGACTGCTTAAAGCAAGATGAATGTAAAGCAGAAAGCTCCTTTGCTTTAACCCATTACCCCTGCATAGCCTGTTTCTAGTTTTGAAAATAATTGACCACTTAAAGCAGGTTGAAAGTAAAGCAGAGTGTTGCAAAAATATAGAAAGTATTTCTTATTATACAATTTTATGACTGCATAAATTGATATTTTTTCAGTGGAAGAAATAATCAAAGGCGCAAAAAGGCATATTTATGGGGTAATGGGTTATGCTAGCAGTGTAAGGTGCTTCTGTGGAGGAAAGTAGGTACTGTACTGTACTAGTAAATACTGCCCGGAGGAGAATCAATACTCCAAATCAATCAGCATGAGGTGATCAATGATTGCCATAGGTGGCCTAGTCTGATCAAACAAAGAAGTCAATACCAGCTCTATGTCCCCCAGTTCATCTGTTACCCTATCAGCTGCTTCATAGTGGTGTCTGCAGTTCGTATAAACTACAAATTAAATACCATTTGAGTTTAACCCATTACCCCATAAATAATCCTTTTTACTTCTTTAATTTATTAATTCCTCTGCTCAAGAAAATTATAAGTTCCATTTTATACAGTCATGAATATGTACTGTAAGAAATATTTTCTATATCCTAGCAGATGGTAGCTTAAAGCAGGTTGAAAGTAAAGCAGAATGTGCCTTAAGGCGCATTCTGCATTACTTTCAACCTGCTTTAAGAGCCACCTGTCTTCAATACTAGAAACAGGCTATTGGGTAATGGGTTAAGAAGCTTGTAAACCAGGAAAGTCCCAAAGTTTGGATCCTGATTATATACCACATTACACTGTGTCTTATTCAAGCTATTTGTGAATTCTAGAGAATTGTCAATTAGCAAGGGAAGGAGCAAAATAGGTCGTTGTCTTCACTTTCTGAACAAGCTGCTTGCCAACTAATATTTAAAAAGTAAAACCTCGATTACAACCACTTAATAGTTTAATTATTACGTGTTTTTACGACTGGTGCCGACTTAAAGCAAACTGACAGTAAAACAGAAAGCTCCTTTAGGAGCTTTCTGTTTGACGGTCATATTGCTTTAATCAGACCTCAATATAAGGGGAGTATTTCAAAAACTAAAATCTTTATTTCTGCATTAAACCCTATGGTGTCACTACTCATTAGAATTGTCTTTAAGAGAAGATTCTAATGAGTAGTAACACCATAGGATTTGGTGCTAAAATGAGTGAAAAAATGTTGGATTTGTTCAGTTTACTCCCTCTTATCTGGAACCCTGACTGTTATCACCTGTCTTTTATACCGTTAATTAGTCTTCGTTTTAGTGGTTGTTATAGAGAGGGTTTACTGTATTGTGACTACAGGATAGAATCATGTAGAAGAGTCTCTGAGACAATGCTAACGTATGGGCTATAGACATTGATGGAGACATTAGCACTTTGTGTTCGAAATACTCAAGCCCTTTAGGTTAAGTAAAACCTCTCTATTACAACCACTAAAGAAGGCTAATTGATTTGTTAAACACAGGTGGAAGCTGCTTCATGCGAGATGAAAGTTAAACAGAAAGCTCCCAAAGAACATTTCTGTTTTACTTTCTCCTTACTTTAACCCATTACCCCATAAATATGCCTTTTTACGCCTTTAATTTGTTCCGCCCCCAAGAGAAAATACTTTCATTTTAAACAATTATTCATATATACGAAAGAAAAGGTTTCTATATTCTTACAGAACAATAATACCTTAAAGCAGGCTGAAAGTAATGTAGAATGCATCTTAAGGCACATTCTACTTTACTCTCAACCTGCTTTAAGTGGTCACCAGTCTTCACAACTTGAAACAGGCTATTGGGTAATGGTTTAAGCTTTGACATGCCTTTAACTCAAAATAATTAAAATGATTTAGTGGTGATGAGAGAGAGGTTTTATTGTATAGGTATTTTCTTGGTTCAGTGTTGTTTCAGTGATTGTGTTAGGCGAGCTATTTGAAAGCTATTATGGGAGTGACTGTAGCTATCAGGAAGATAACTTGACTCTCTCACAGTGATAGGAAACATCAGTGATTACCCACAGGGGAGACAAATCTTGTTGCACAGCTAGCTCGATATTAAAAATCAATAGTCACTTTTCTGTGATATACAAAT
Organism: Gari tellinella; assembly: GCA_922989275.2. Taxonomy (NCBI): domain Eukaryota; kingdom Metazoa; phylum Mollusca; class Bivalvia; order Cardiida; family Psammobiidae; genus Gari; species Gari tellinella. Next base: position 11,807,772 of record OV277868.1, read on the forward strand.
TGTCATGGTAACACTCCAAGTATAATAAAATCAATACTTTGTCAATATATTGAATAAATTGCTATCTAGTAGCTGTTGAGATCTAGGTGTAGGGGATTTATTGACTGGTGTATATTTTATGGTCTTAAATGAACAAGACTTGAAAATGCTTGTGGTCTGTGAACCAATCTTGATTGAATTTGGCAAGAATGGATTAGAAGCAAAACAAATGTAGGAGCGAGTTTGGTAAGACTTTAATCTATTTTATTCTCTAATTCATTGAATGCTTAAACCATTACTTCATAGCCTGTTTTTAGTTTTGAAGACAGGTGACCACTTAAAGCAGATTGAAAGTAAAGCAGAATGTGCCTTAAGGCACATTCTGCTTTACTTTCAGCCGGCTTTAAGCTACTATCTGATAGGATAAAGAAAATATTTCTTATGGTACATATTCAAGATTGTACTAATTGGAACTATTTTCTTCAGTTGAAGAGTAATTTAAAGTTGTAAAGAGGTATATTATGGGGGAATGGGTTGAACAATGATCCATACTTCTACCGTTTGCTAGATTATCGAATTGAGACTAATCTTTCAGAATATTAAACTGAGTAGCAAAGAGATTGGATTCTGATCAGATGCCAATTAATCAATTAACCCATAAATACACCTTTTTACACACGTTATTTATTTCTCCACTGAAGAGAATAAAAAACTCTTTATACAGTTATGCATATGTAACATAAGAAATATTTGCATATGATGATGATGATCCCAGTAAGCACCTTAAGGTGCATTCTGCTTTACTTTCAACCTGCTTTAAGTGGTCTTCAATACTAGAAACATGCTATAGGGTAATGGGTTAAGAAACCTTATGTGGATCCAAACTGTTTGTAATAGCAATTGGAGTTAAGGTTAATACTGTTAGCATCTGAGAGTTTTGTAGGTATTTATCCATTTACAATGTGGGGTTTCTTTGTTTACCTCATTAACATTTTGCATGTGATCGGTCAAATGGTGATTACCTTTGCAAATAGTTAAGATCATGATGAAATGCAGCGTTATGTGGCATTGTATTAAGATCCAAACTGTTTGACACTCTCATCCAATTTTGAAAATCATTTTTTGAAAATTCTTATTTTAGAACACTTCAACAGTAGCAGACAACAAATTTACAATTGAAACATGATACTTCTAACTCCTTTACTTCAAACATACCCGTATTTCTAAGTTAAAGCTCCCAGATTTGCTACAGGAGAAGGTTTCACACAGTACTCATTTTAACCCATTACTCCCTAGATGCACATTTAAATGCCTTTAATTTATCCTTCCACTTAAGAAAATAGTTCCATGATATGCACCATAAAAGTATTTTCTGTACCTGAGCAGATGGTTGCTTAAAGAAGGCTGAAAGTAATGCATAATGTCATTTTGCACATTCTGCTTTACTTTCAACCTGCTTTAAGTGATTCACCTGACTTCAAAGCCAGAAATGGGCGGGGTAATGGGTTAAACTGTACTAGGTGATGATAGATGATAATAGGCTCTGCAGTCCAGATCTAGTTAGATGCTAATAGGGCTCAAGCAATGAAACTCATGTGTAGCTAATTAGCATTGAAGGAAAGGGTTATGGGTTACTGACCCTTCTGTTGTACTTCAATCATCTTTGTCAGAGAACTTGAAATATAAAGACAGGCAAAACAAAAAATATCTTTAAAAAAGATATTCAGCGGAATGAGTGGTTGAACTAATGCTGTAGATGGGTGTGCAAAATTGAATGAAATTGAGGTTTTCAAAGAATTGTAATATCTTGGATTGAAAAGCAAACAATACAAGTATACAATGGAAACAGTAATTGTTTTTTAAATGCAAAACTATCATGTACGGAAATGCAAAACAAAACAATAATTTAACTCATATCCTTGCTACTGTTAGGAGATCCTCACATTAATCTATTGTTCTACATGTATATATCAAACTTCATTCATAGAGTTTCTTGAAACAAACTATAACATACAGATACAACAGTCTGTTGTAGATTCTCTTACACTTCTCTCTTGTTGAAGAGACAATTCAAATGAGTAGGACATCATAGGGTTTAATGCAGAAATAAAGATTTTAAGTTTTGAAATACTTCTCTTATCTGGAACCCTGGCTACTATCCAATCAGACAATTCAATTTTCAACAGGTGCTCTTAATTCTAAACATCTGATCAAATATGATTGGTTGAAATGTTGGAAAATGTGTTGAAATAGATACCATTCAGCTCCGCTGAAAAAGATTTCATATGTCATATCTTAAAGCCAGAATGTCACCCAAATGTATGTTTAAAACGCGCAATTTCTTATATAAGAACATTTTCTATGTATTTAAACTAAGCGAAATCCGTTGTCAGGTGCCTGAAACATGCCCCCCTTTCTTTAAGAACCATACCTGAATGTGCCGATTTCTTATCGAGATGGTTGGAAAAATAAGCTCTTTGTTTACATAACAAATCTTCGTGTCGGCTTCCGAAGAGTCACCTGATTGATCCGATTTTTCTGACTTGTCTCTGTTACTTTAGAACAGAATAGTTAATAATGGTAAATAGGTAATAGTGGAGAAAACGTTAGTCTTTCCCGTTTAAACGAAAACGAAACGCAAACGCATCACAATAAAACGCATAAAAACACAACCTTTAGACAATTATGACCATTCATGTTAGTCTGAGTTGCAAACAGTTTGGTGCCTGATCAGACACCGGGTTACCCGGCGTCTGATCTGCTCCAAACTGTTTGCAATTGAAATCATAGTTTTAGCGTAAGCACGTTTATTGGGAAAGAATAACATTTTCTCCACTGTAAGGAAGGTAACATCGAATACATAGTCGTACACATTCCTACTTGAGATAAGTATGATAATCGTGCAGCACGAGAACGCTGCGCTAACTTTACTGATATTTTATTCTTTCAAATTAAATGCATTTATAAACAAAACTATTATTACCATTGCAAACAGGTTGGAGGCAGATCAGACACCGCGTAACCCGGCGTCTGATCAGGCTCCAACCTGTTTGCTACTCAGATTAAACAAAATAGTTAAAATTTCTAAAAGTAAATTTCCACAGTGTAGTGAATTGCGTTTGCGTTTAAACCGGAAAGAAAAATGTATTCTCTACTGTATATTGCGCACAATAAATACAGCTATCAATGTCTGAATGTAGGGAATACTCATCCCTTTTAAAGTTTTAGAATGTTCCAATCTAAAAATAACTCTGCCAAGTCAGAAGAAAACATTTTTACCGGGCGCAAGCCGAACGAACTCGGAAAATCTCCGTCGTTGATCGGATGTCAACAAACCGATTTAAAAATCGACTTCTTTCCACCAAATTCATGGGTTTGTAAGCAATGTTGCCTCCATATACAAAGCTGATTACTTCTTTTTATATGTTTAGATTACGTAATACTATGTGCCTGAATGTTCAGGTTTAAGAAATGTACGATGTTGGCTTACATACTGCCTTTAAAATAGAAGCATGATTGCATCAGCCCAGTGTAGTAAACAGTTAGTCTGTGTCTCTAAATTTTACACTCACAGTCCATATCTGGTAAAACTGTAATGGGACATAGACCAGCCTACAGGGCTCCAGATAAGCGGGAGTAAACTAAACAAATCACATTTTTTCACTCCTTTCAGCACCAAACCCTATGGTGTTGCCACTCATTTTGATTGTCTCGAAGAGACAATTCAAATGAGTAGTGACACCACAGGGTTTAATGCACAAATAAAGATTTTTAGTTTTGAAATAATTCCCTTATCTGGAACCCTGGCTACTATCCAATCAGACTATTCAGTTTCAACAGGTGCTCTTATTTCTAAATTTCTGATCAAATATAATTGGTTGAAATGTGTGGCCAAATAGAAACCAGTCAGCTCTGCTGAAAAATAGAAGAAAGTTGTATTTGTTTGGTGTGAGATATAGTAAGTTACTAGAGATAATGCCCATCATTTGGAGTATAACCCATAACCCCATAGCATGTTTCTAGTTTTAAAGAAAGATGATCACTTAAAGCAGGTTGAAAGTAAAGCAAAATGTGCCTTAAGATGCATTCTGCTTTACTTTCAGACTGCTCTCAGCTATAATCTACTAGGATATAAAAGATATTTCTTATAACCAGTGTTTATTTCTGTATAAATTGGAGCTACCTTCTACAGTGAAAGAATAATTTCAAGGCGTAAAAACGCGAATTTATTGGGTAATGGGACAATAGTTATCTATTAACCCTTTACCGATTAGCCTTCTAAATTTGAAGACATGTGACTACTTCAAGGAGGTTGCAAGTAAAGCAGAATGACCCTTAAGGAGCATTCTGTTGTATTTTCAGCCTGCTTTAAAGCGACTCGCAACCAGATGGTGCATTAAAAATAGTAATTTGTAAACATGTGTCAAACGCTTATATAAATGGTAAAGAATTAGTTTAGGATAAGAAATTCTGTTTAAAAAAAATGTATTTCAATAAAAAAAAATATTGGTCTCTGGTGGGATTCGAACCCGGGGCCCGGCATTGGCGGACAGAAGGCAAAATAGGGGAAACCGCTTAGACCAATGGACCACGGAACTATCCGTTTATCTCGGATCGATTTAACGTATTTCAATGTGTAGCGATCGAAAGGGCATACAACTTCGTAATTCGGCTCGTGTTTATGTCTGAGCCCGTGTAGAGAAGCAACAACAACAACTATACCGTCTGCATATACTAGTCGGTATAGAAAAACGATGGAAAATATCTAAAAATCTAAGATTCGGTGACGATTCTTGAGACTTTTTTTGGACTGATCATATTTTTTTAATGTCAGAAGCCAAATAATGCCACAAATTTGCTTTTATTTGAGTAAATTATTTTATTTTGACAAGTACACCATCCGGTTGCGAGTCCCTTTAAGCTACCTTACTATTACTAATGCCTTTAGTACAGTAAAACCTCTCTATTACGCCCACTAAAAAGAAGGCTTATTGAGTGAATAAAAGACAGGTGACAGCTTAAAGCAAGATGACATTAAATAATAGAAAGAGTTAAAGCAGACGGGTTTAGCAGGGCTGCCATTTTTCCGGATTTTTCCGAAATCTTCGGATTTTTACTCCAACAGATGGAAGCTTAAAGCAGGCTGAAAGTAAGGCAGGCGCATTTTGCTTTATTTTCAACCTGCTTTAAGCATCATATGTCTTAAAAACTAGAAACAGACTATGGGTTAAAGGTATAATTCGTAAAATTGCTCTTGAAAAATGTTCTTTATCAACTTATGGCAGCCCTGGTTTAGAGAGATTCATGCTTTATATTCATCCTGGTTGGAGAGATTCATGCTTTATATTCATCCTGATCAGAGAGATTCATGCTTTATATTCACCATGGAACTGTCAGAATGTATTTTCATCAGGACAGGATTTGATCATGCTAAGCACAAAGATCATTTGAAAGTCATAGAGAGGGTCAAAAATTGAAAATTAAAGGTGAAGAAGTTGAAGTTGCAGGTGACATGTATTTGCCATGTGAAGAGGGTGATTGATTGCCGGCATGCTGTTATCTCAGCTATGTCTTTACAGGGCTCCAGATAATGGGGAGTAAAATGAATAAATCCAACATTTTCTCACTCATTTTAGCACCAAACCCTATGGTGTGACTACTCATTAGAATGGTCTCAAAGAGACGATTCTAATGAGTAATGACACCATAGGGTTTAGAGCAGAAATAAGGATTTTAGTTTTTCAAATACTCCATTTATCTGGAGCCCTGTCTTTATCATAATGATTGAATAGAGTTCACTAGATCTGACATCATTTGGAAACAAAACAAAGAACTTTTTCCATGACTTACATTCATGGTGCATGAAAAATTGGACGTCTCTAACAAATTAATCCTGTAGTCATTGGATGGGGCAAAGATTACATTTTAATAGATAATGCTTTTGTGTATTAAAAAGTAATTCAGATTTATTGTCTAAGGTCAGCCTTTGTACAAGAAATCAGAAGAATTACAGAGGAAAATGATAGATTAGAGGAAGTGGTAGCTGCCAATGGTAATGATATAGTGCCAGAAACGCTGCAACAGTAGTGCTAGATAGTACATACTCTTGTAATCTGTAATTAATATACATTACTTTTTACCTCATAGCCTGTTTCTGATTTTGAAGATATATGACCACTTAAAGCAGCTTGAAAGTAATGCAGCATGAGCTTTACTTTCCGCCTGCTTTAAGCTATTATCTGCCAGAATATAGAAGATGTTTCTTATGATTTTTAATTTTGACAGTATTCATTAAAACTATTTACTCCAGTAGAGGAATTAATTAAAGGGGTAAAAAGGCGTATTTATGGGGTAATGGGTTGCGCATCCACCTTGAAGGATGTCTCTGAGTATGTAGAAGCATGAAAAGACACTTCTCTGAGGAATAGGTAGCTTGTTTCACACCACCCAAATTGTCAGGATAAAGTGACTGGGTGTTGATCAAAATACCCCAGTGAATGAGTGCTTTACTCCATGAGTATTATTATTCAAAGAGACGTTTCTGATGAGTAATCACAGGATAGTATTGACTGTCAAAACCTTAACCAGGGCTCCACATAAGAGGGGGTAAACTGAACAAATCCAACATTTTCTCTCTCATTTCAGTACCAAATTATATGGTGTAACTACTCATTAGAATAGTCTGGAAGAGACCATTCTAATGAGTAGTAACACCACAGGGTTTAATGCAAAAGTAAAGATTTTAGTTTTTAAAATCCTCCCCTTATCTAGAACTCTGCCTTAACTTTCATAAAGAATAGAATGCTGGAATTGTTGTGGTTTGTTTTAGTTTAAATATATTTCTTTCTAGAAGTACATATGATTACATTTATACATGCTAACATAAATAAATAAAACATGGTTTGTGTTTGACTCCCTGGTATGTAGAGTGTAAGTCACTGAAGGGTGTACTGTTGTTATTTTCAGACCCAGTGCAGGTATTGGAGTATGCCCTGCAGATCCAGAAAAAAGCACAAAGAGTTCAGGACCTAGAGATTGAGAACAAGCAACTCCGCGAAACACTTGACGAGTATAACCATGAATTTGCTGAAGTAAAGAACCAAGGTGATTATTATGATTGTTCTGTATTAACCCATTACCCCATAGCCTGTTTCTACTTTTGAAAACAGGGACAATTTTTAAGCATGTTGAAAGTAAAGCAGAATGTGCCTAAAGGTATATTCTGCTTTACTTTCAGCCTGCTTTAAGCTGCAATCTGCTGGGATAAAGAAAATATTTCTTCTGATGTATATTCATGACTGTATAAAGTGGAACTATATTTTTCAGAGTAACATGCAATGAGGGGAAGTGATCAGTGATCTCTAAACAGCATTAGGCTATAAACTACCTGCCCCATTGCTGTCGCAGTACTTTCTGTGATATAAAGTCACGTGACCTGAGAATTCCATTAGTCTGCCATAAAGGAAGGATTTAGTCACAGTTTAGCGGGCAGTAATGACTTGAGTTATTTGTTTCTAAATGATTGTTTCCTGGTATAATTACACATAGTTGTTTGCACCTTTGAGTCGAGTCATCTCAACACTGGAGAGCATTCACAATAGCTGCAATATTAAAACATCAACTGACTGCCACAATAATTTTATATCGGAGGAGATTTCCTGTGACATTTTCAATGGAATATTGTTCTAGGCTTATATCTCATTGATTTTTGTCAATTACCACCGTCAGATGATCATCGTGCTAGTTGACATTTTGCCTATTGTATGCTCAATTTCTGTTGATGTCCCAGTAAAAATGGAACAAAACTCCACCTGATGCTGGTGTGTGTCAGATAACCTTTTCCTCATACAAGTGCATTAAGGCATAAAAACTGTAGTAAACAGTGTCTGAGGACATAATTATCAATACTGATTGTTCATGTCCTTAACCCATTACCTCAAAGCATGATTTTAGTTTTGAAGACAGGTGACTACTTAAAACAGGTTGAAAGTAAAGCAGAATTTGCTTCACTTTCAACCTGCTTTAAGTTACAATCTGCTAGGATTTAGAAAATATTTTTTATTGATCATATTCATTAGTGTATAAAGTAAAGAAGGTGGGCATTATAATAATTGCATTGTCCCCCTGTCGTTCAATTGTTTGTTCTTTTCTTCGTTCGTCTGTCACAAATTTTGTGTCCATTCTTATCGGTCAATGGATTTCAAAATAACTTGGCACAAATGTTCACCAGGCCAAGATAATGTGTGGCGTTCAACTCCCTTGTCCATGGGTCAAAGGTCAAGGTCACTGGGTACGACTACATTGTCACAAATTTCTTGTCCGGGCTGTAACTCTCATAGTTATGAATGGATTTCAAAATAACTTGGCACAAATGTTCATCAGACAAAGACGATGTGTCGTATACAACTTCTTTGTCCATTGGTCGAAGGTCAAGGTCACAGGGTAAGATTAAGTTGCCATAAATTTCAAGTCTGGCTGTAACTGTCATATTAATCAATGGATTTCAAAATGACTTGGCAGTTTGGGGGTATTTGCCACACTACTGTGACATTTGTTCTTATTTTGTATATTCATAACTGTATAAAAATGAACTATTTTCTCCAGTGGAGGAATAAATTAAAGGTGTAAAAAATGTATCTAATGGGTTAAATGGGAAATTTATGCAGAAAAGGTTGATATGACAAAGCATGGTCTTCACTGCTTACAATTATTTCTGTATGAAAAGAAAAAACTTCTCAACTACAGGTTGAAACCGCAGATTGTTTTTTTTGTATCATATGCTCTCTCAGGTGCTGAAATTTGTCAGGTGTTCAATTCTGTGATATTACAATGTTAGTGTTATGAACGGTTGAAGAAAATTTATCATTGTAACCCTTGTAATGTTGAGAATATGTCATCTGCTTCAAAATTGTTGTTTGTTGAAGCTCTAGAATAAATTCAATCTTCTGGACTATGTATGAAACATTGTCCAAGCCATAAACAGTTTGGATCCTTATTTTATGTCAATTTACCCTGCATCCTATAAGAATCTGAACTATTTGTGAATGGGAATAAATTGTAAGCTAGCCATCTAAGAGTTAAGGATATGAATTTGACAAATTAGTGGTGATTTGGGTTTGCTGATCGTTTACAAAGTTTGATATCGTGAGGTGCAATGCAGTGATGTTTTCACATCAACAAGGTGTCTTTTTGTCACCATGGAAACATTTGCATATTACAAATTATGCAGGTGATTATGACAATGGTGTTGAGGAAAGAGATTTATCAAGATTTTTAATATATATATTTTTAAAAAATTAAGTTTGATTAAACTGCAATACTGATCATCATTTATAAGACAACCTTTAGTACTTGATCCAAGCTCCTGGGAACATTTCAGGATCCAAACTGTTTGATACTCGGACCTGGTTTTATAAAGAAATTTCTTTATAAAACCGGGTCCGAGGATCAAATAGTTTGGATCCTGATTAGACACCGCATTTTATGGCATCTCATCTGGATCCAAACTGTTTGCAAAGGTAATCGCCATGCATGCAAAGAGTTAAAATTGCTAACATTTTTACAAACAGATTATAATTATGTTAAAAGTGACTTTAACCCATTACCTCATAGCGTATTTCTAGTTTTGAAGACAGATGATTACTTAAAGCAGGTTGAAAGTAAAGCAGAATGCACCTTAAGGTGCATTCTGCTTTACTTTCAGCCTGCTTTAAGCTTTAATTTACTACAAAAAAAGAAAATATTTGTTCTGGGACATATGAATCAGAGTATAATTAGGAACTATTTTCTCAGTGAAGGAATAAATTAAAGGCGTATTAATGAGGTAATGGGTTAAAAAGAAAAATGTTGGAAACTCTCTTTGGCTCGAGTTTTGTAGAAAAATTATAAACAAGAAAAAGTGGGTACATACTGTAAACAGATGTACAGTTGCTGAGATCAACAAAGCCTGCAACAGCCCAATTGCTGCCTCTGATTAGACTGATCAAAATATTAAATATGACATTTTCTGATTTTTCCAAACCGCCCCAAGTTTGCTTGATCACCCTTTCAAAATGTAAAGTTCAGCGCTGTCCTGTATTTGCCAATGTTTGACATTTGCGATGAAAAATAAAAAGTGGGCATGTTTTTAATACATGTTGTGTTTTTTCACTGGTCAATTGTGTATTGTTTTTTGTTGAGTGTCTAGATTAAGTATCAACTTATAGTACTTGTTCTGAGATATGCAGAGGTGATAAAGGATAAATGGACAAGTTTATTAATTTTTATGATTTCGTTTTTGGGTGTGGAGTAGTTTTCTGATAGGCAAGTATAAGATTGGTATTTTTCTGATATGTTAAAAGTAATTTTTTATAAATTTGAATTTCCATGATGACTGGGCTGCATTTTCATCGTACAATAAATAACTTAGCATTGTTGTTACATGTTGCTAGATGGTTAAAGATTTAGATGCAAACTTGTGCCAAGTATACATTCAGTAGGAGGTGAAAGAGCAGGCATTAATTCTATTGATATGCCTTTTTACTCCTTTAATTTATTCCTCAACTGAAGAAAATAGTTCCACTTTATACAGTCTTGGATATGCTGCTTAAACATCCGTCATAAGAAATATTTTCTATATACTAGCAGAAGGTAGCTAAATGGCGGCTTAGAGAGCAAGCAGAATGTACCTTAAGATGCATTCTGCTTTGCTTTCAGTTTCAACCTACTGTCATCATTCTGTCTTCAAAATAAGATGAGGCTTTATGAGAGAAAGGGTTAAGGCAGGCATTATAATGGCTTAATGGTGGATAGAAGTGATTCGGAAAGCTTTCATAAGAGCTTTAACCCTTTCCCACATAGCCTGTTTCTAATATTGAATATAGGTGTCCACTTAAAGCAGGTTGAAAGTAAAACAGAATGCGCCTTAAGCGCATTCTGCTTTACTTTCAACCTGCTTTAAGCTATCATCTGCTAGAATATAGAAAATATTTTGTATGATACATATTTATGACTGTATAAATTGGAGCTATTTTCATCAGTGAAGGAATAAAATTAATGCGCTAAAAGGCGCTTCTATGGGGGAAAGGGTTAAGTATTACTTTATCCTCATTTATCCATTTATTCATAGCTTTTTTCAGTGTTTTGCTTAAAGCAGACTGAAAATGAAGCAGAACTTTCTTATAGGGGTCCTTTCAGGAGATAGGACAATTACTATGTGTCTCTCTCATAGAAGAATGTGAGGAATAAGTGAAGCAATGCAAGGCAATGTTAAGAGATCATCGCTCCTTAATTACTCCATTGATAGGCATGTGATTATAATTCCTCAATTGAAGAAAAGAAGGTCCTTTTTTATACAGTAATGAATGTGCAACATAAGAAGTAGTTTAATATCACAGCAGATGGAAGCTTAAAGCCCACTAAAAGTAAATTAATTTAAGCAGATTGTGCTTAAAAGCGCATTCTGCTTTACTTCAAATCTGCTTTAACCCATGCATTTAAGTCAATCCTCTGCATAAGAATTAGTTCAAATATCGTAGCAGATGGTAGCTTAAAGCAGGCTGAAAGTAAAGCAGAATGCACCTTAAGGTGCATTCTGCTTTACTTTCAACCTGCTTAAAGTGGTCACTGTAATTGCATGTCTATAAATATAAAAACACTATATGGGATAATGGCTTAACCAGATAAAAGTCCCTCCGATCATGGTCTTTGTACTGAAGTAAAAAATACTAATAACTTTATATACTGAGGCTACACATTTAGGCAAATCCAATATTCCATGTGGGCCTTGACTTCTGTCTAGCTCCCCTACCCCCAACATAAGTTCTAACACCCATTCAGGCTTAAATATATTGAATTTTTGCATGAGAAGGGAAAACAATTGGTAAATATGTAAAAAAAAAAAAAAAAAAATGCTATCCTTTTAACGAAGATGTAAAAGTTTGACACACATTGAGATTTTTAATGGATCTAGGCCCTCACCTGACTTCATTACAGTATTATTTTTCACTTTCCTCAAAACAGACAAAAAAATCACTGAAAGATGTCAAGACGTTTTAGGTAAAAGCATTAATATTTGAAGACACCAAAAAAAAGGCTTTTTGAAATAATACCTATTACATAATAGAAGTGAACATTAATTGCAGTAAAAACACAATACTTTTCTTTGTTTTGGTGGTGTTCGCGAGAATAATCAATGTGAACACGGTTTGTCAGTTTCGTTAATTATTTTTGTCAAAATGTCCTCATTTCGAGAAGAGCGCATAAATTTCTGTCGTATTTATAGGGAATTAAGAGACCCATGCATTTAACATAAATTGTTTATGAAAAATGAGAACAATGAAGTTTGTCAGGTGCCAGATATTGCCCTAGCCTTCTTATGTTATGTAAATAATAGGAAATTTTGAACGGTAGCCGATGTAAACGTCGTCCCCATTTGGACATGCATCAGCAAAAAAATGAATTGTACAATTAAATTAAACCTTCAGCCTGCATCTAGTTACACTTGTTACTTTGTGAATACTCTTGTGAATACTCATACAATACTATATAGATATCACTACAGTAAAACATCACTACTTGTGTCACATTGATGATGCTGTTCAAGACTGATGGGTTTTTTAACCCATTACCCAATATAGCCTGTTTCTACTTTAAAAGAAAGATGATCACTTAAAGCAGGTTGAAAGTAAAGCCTGCTTTAAGCTATAATCTGTTTGCATATAGAAAACATTTCTTATGACACATATTCATCACTGTATAAAAGTGAACTATTATCTTCATATGGTCAAGAAACCTCACATGCTGATGAGTACACCATGATGCACTGCAGCTTGGTGACCTTGACCTCGAGGGTTAATGTTAAAAAATGGTTTTAGGCCAGGTAATGCCTACGTAAACTTTCATTTGTCTTAGTCTACACAGTGTGTATCCTTTTCAGTGACCCATACAAATATTCTGCTTTACTTGAAGCTCGGTTTAAGCTTAGTAACCATCTGCTAGAATATAGAAAGTATATTTTATGATACATATCCATGGCTGTATAAATTGCAACTATTTTCTTCATTGGAGTAATAAACTACATGGATACAAATGTATATATAAGGAGTAAAGGATTAACAGAGCTGCCTGTGCCAGCAACTATTTTAGTGATGAAATAATTATGGTCTTATTAATGATTCATAGATTCTGCTGGCTCAATCTAAACCTGCAGAAAGTTTGGGAAATCTTTGAGTATTTGTCTCAAACATATCTGGTGGTAGTGAAGTGCTTTGGGCTGTGACTTTATAATAACAACGTAGTGGAAGAATTTATTGCATTTAGGCCAAATCACATTATATTCCAGCAATATGTTATAGACAAGGAGAAAATACAGTTGTAATGAGAGAAGAATCAATATTTTATGATGGAGACAGTGGGTGTGTTTACCCCATATAGGTCTGGTTTCTAGTTTTGAAGATAGGTAAGCACTTAAAGCAGGTTTAAATTAAAGCAGAATGTGCCTTAACCCATTACACCATAAATACACCTTTTTATGCCTTTAATTTATTCCTCCACAAAAGAAAATATTTTCACTTTATACTTTCATGCATGTGTACCTTAGGAAATATTTTCTATATCCTAGAAGATGATAGCTTAAAGCAAGCTGAAAGTAAAGCAGAATGGGCCTTAAGGCCCATTCTGCTTTACTTTCAATCTACTTTAAGTGGTCACCTTTATTCAATACTAGAAACATGCTATGGGGTAATTATACCCCCACAAACAGAGTTTGATGGGGGGGTATACTGGAATCAGCCTGTCGGTCTGTCCGTTGGTTGGCCGTCGGTCGGTCCGTTGGTTGGCCGTCGGTTCGGCGGTCGTCGGTCTGTCTGCAAAATCTTGTACTTTCAACTCCTCCTTCAGTTTCAACCCGATTCATTTGATACTTGGCATAGATGTTACTCAGGTGTAGTAGATGTGCAAGACACAATTTTCAGGTCTCTGTGACATTGACCTTGACCTTTGGCCTTGAAATTGGTCTTGAAATTGGCAGGCAAAATCTTGTACTTTCAACTCCTCTTTCAGTTTCAACCCGATTCATTTGATACTTGGCATAGATGTTACTCAGGTGTAGTAGATGTGCAAGACACAAATTTCAGGTCTCTGTGACCTTGACCTTGACCTTTGGCCTTGAAATTGGTCTTGAAATTGGTAGGCAAATTCTTGTACTTTCAACTCCTCTTTCAGTTTCAACCCGATTCATTTGATACTTGGCATAAATGTTACTTAGGTGTACTAGATGTGCAAGACACAAATTTCAGGTTTCTGTGACCTTGACCGTTGGCCTTTGGCCTTGACATTAGTATTGAAATTGGTAGGCAAAATCTTGTACTTTCAACTCCTCCTTCAGTTTCAACCGGATTCATTTGATACTTGGCATAGATTTCACTCAGGTGTAGTAGATGTGCAAGACACAAATTTAAGGTCTCTGTGACCTTGACCTTGACCTTTGGCCTTGAAATTGGTCTTGAAATTGGCAGGCAAAATCTTGTACTTTCAACTCCTCTTTCAGTTTCAACCCGATTCATTTGATACTTGGCATAAATGTTACTCAGGTGTACTAGATGTGCAAGACACAAATTTCAGGTCTCTATGACCTTGACCTTTGACCTTAAATTTGGTCTTGAAATTGGCAGGCAAAATCTTGTACTTTCAACTCCTCCTTCAGTTTCAACCCGATTCATTTGATACTTGGCATAGATGTTACTCAGGTGTAGTAGATGTGCAAGACACAAATTTAAGGTCTCTGTGACCTTGACCTTGACCTTTGGCCTTGAAATTGGTCTTGAAATTGGCAGGCAAAATCTTGTACTTTCAACTCCTCTTTCAGTTTCAACCCGATTCATTTGATACTTGGCATAAATGTTACTCAGGTGTAGTAGATGTGCAAGACACAAATTTCAGGTCTCTGTGACCTTGACCTTGACCTTTGGCCTTGAAATTGGTAGGCAAAATCTTGTACTTTCAACTCCTCTTTCAGTTTCAACCCGATTCATTTGATACTTAGCATAAATGTTACTTAGGTGTACTAGATGTGCAAGACATACATTTCAGGTTTCTGTGACCTTGACCTTTGGCCTTAAATTTGGTCTTGAAATTGGCAGGCAAAATCTTGTACTTTCAACTCCTCCTTCAGTTTCAACCCGATTCATTTGATACTTTGCATAGATGTTACTCAGGTGTAGTAGATGTGCAAGACACAATTTTCAGGTCTCTGTGACCTTGACCTTGACCTTTGGCCTTGAAATTGGTCTTGACATTGGCAGGCAAATTCTTGTACTTTCAACTCCTCCTTCACTTTCAACCTGATTCACTTGATACTTTGCATAAATGTTACTCAGGAGTGGTAGATGTGCAAGACACACATTTCAAATCTCTGTGACCTTGACCTTTGGCCTTGATATTGGTCTTGAAATTAGCAGGCAAAATCTTGTACGGAGAACTCCTTCACTTTCAACCTGATTTACTTGATACTTGCCATAAATTTTCCAAGTTTTTATGATGTGGCAGCACCCTGCCATTGTCAAACCTCATTGAAAACGTCTGCAGAGTGTGACAGAGTGCTGCATAGTGGGGGTATTTATCACCATAGTGATAGCCGTTCTAGTTGGTTAAGGCACATTCTGCTTTACTTTCAGCCTGCTTTAAGCCACCACCTGCTAGAATATAACAAATATATCTTCAGATATAAATTTGTGACTGTATAAATTGGAACTATATTCTTCTGTGGAGTAATAAATTTAAGGTGTAAAAAGGTGTATTTATGAAGTGATGGGTTGACAGAATGTCTGTTTTACTGTTAGCCTGTATTAGGCAGCCACATATCGTAACATTTGAAACAAGATTTCAGGTAAATGGAATCACTGTATACACGCAGAAACAATTTGGAAACAGGTTCAGGTTACCATTATTGAAGAAATGAGAAAATGAGTAATGTAAACCTTTACAAACAGAACTCTGTGACTTATAACCCATTCCTCTATAAATACGCAATTTTACGCCTTTCACGTACTCTTCTATTGAAGAAATAGTTCAGATTTACAGTCATGAATATGAATCATAAGAAATGTTTTCTATATCCGAGCAGATGTCAGCTTAAAGCAGGCTGAAAGTAAAGCAGAATGTACCTTAAAGTAATGCAGATTTTGCCTTCAGCACATTCTGAGATTTACTTTCAACCTCCTTTAAGTGGTGATCTGTCTTCAAAAATAGAAACAGGCTACTAAATATTAATTTAGGAGCTTTCTGCTTTACTTTCATGGTGTTTAAACCTGAATTCTCTCTTCTTTTGCAATGATTAAAAGATAGTTAATGAACAAGTCAAAGATCCTAACTGAGTGAATATCTGCAGTGAGTGTGTATATACTCAATCCTAGGGAGGTAATATATGTTTTAGGCCATTGACTTTACTTGGGGATAAGGGAGACAATTCACACCCCATGTTAAAAATATGGTTATGCAAGTGAAAGTCTGCAACTCATCATCTCCATCTATTTAAACTGAACTGTTTGTCACTCAGATGATATTTCACAAGAAACGTTATAACAGTTGGCATTCATTTTGCTCTCAAAAAGTTACTTCTTTGAGTGTTAGTAGTGCCTGATACAATATTTGCAATCAGTTTGGATACAAATTATAGACGATATATTAATGTTGTGGTATTTATGACAGAGGACAGCTAAATACAGGAAAACAGTGATACAGATCAAAGGCTCCTATTAAGCAGTCATCTCTCTTTATAGATCACTATTTATATTCAGCCAATGGTCTCTTAACCCATAACTCCACGGCCTGTTTCTAGTTTTAAAGAAAGATACTCATTTAAAGCAGGTTGAAAGTAAAGCAGAATGCGCATTCAGACACATTCTGCTTTACTTTCAACCTGCTTTAAGCTATCACCGCTGCTATGATAAAAAAAATATTTCTTATGATACATATTCAGTATAAATTGGAACTATTTTCTTCAGTGAAAGAATAAACTAAAGGTGTTAAACGGCATATATGGGGTAATGGGTTTAGCCACTGATCTGTTAATACAGGTTTAAAGTACTGTTGGACAATTGCATGCATTAAGTGATTAATCACAAAATATTGTGATGTTTTAGGATAGGTAGCTGCTTAACCCATTACCACATAAATATGCCTGTTTACGCATGAGAGCATGTTGCCTATTTCCTTCTCTATTGTTCATTGATTTTACATTCATTTTGTATTGATCCAGAAATTCATAAGTGAACAGATGTGAACACTGTCAATGGTTATCATATGATAGGGCAGCAAATGATTTTCAGGAAATATGTTGGATAAACAATCTTCTAAGAAACTTCAATCCTTGGAAAATGGGAAAGTTAATAGTTGCTTTCTGCTCGGAATGAATTGGCTGGATATAGATGTGGCATTGTTCTAATAGAACTAATTTAAACATGATGAAGTAAGAAGTTGACAAAATATGCTTTATGTCATGCACCTGCAACCATTAGTTAGGGAGGGGGGTTCTATTCACCCATTTGTCTGTTTGTCCATTAGATTGTTTGTCTTTCTATCCATCCATGTATACAATACATACATGTACTTTGTCTGTCCAATTCATCCTACAGTTTGCACTCTACAACTGTCATTTTACAGGATGCTTTCACATACACCACAGATATAATGAACATGCTTAAATTGTTATGCATAATTTTTTTCAAAGAATTGTGATCGGGTAAAGTTAGTAATTTTTGGAAATTTAATACAGTGCAAGAATCTATAGAGAACATGATATGTGTCTTAATTCATTATCCCATAGCCTATTTCCAGTTTTGAAGATATGTGACCACTTAAAGCAGGTTTAAAGTAAAGCAGAATGTGCTTTAAGGCACATTCTGCTTTACTATCAGCCTGTTTTAAGCTACCATCTGCCAGAATATAGAAAATATCTCTTATGATGCATATGTATCATTGTATAAATTTGAATTATTGTCTTCAATGGATGAATATATCAAAGGCGTAAAAAGGTGAATTTATGGGATAATGGGTTAAAGACACATCTACATCTCTAGTTGTTATTTGCCCATAATGTACAGTTTTGAAAGAAAGTCATAAAATTATAAATTGTCGGTTTATTGGAGAGAATTTGAAATTTGGCAACTCCCATTAAAAAACAATATTATGAATATATTACTGATTAAAAACGAATTTTTGTTTTCATTTCAGAGGTGACCATAAAACAACTAAAGGAAAAGTTGAAGGAAGGAGAAGACAAAGTAGAGGCAGTTGCCGAGGTAACCAAGAGTCCCAGAAGTATATTTGTATAAACCCCCCCCCCCCCCCCCCCCCCCATTATAAATATATAAATATGCCTATAATAATTTATTCCTGAACTGAAAAAAATAGCTCCCTTTCATACAGTCATGAATATGTATCAAAGGAAATATTTTCTATATCCTAAGCTTAAAGCAGACTGAAAGTAAAGCAGAATGTGTCTTAAGGCACCTTCTGCTTTACTTTCAACAAGTTTTAAACGATCATCTTTCTATAAAACTAGAAACAATGGTTTAGAGATATTTTCCAGCAGTTTAGTTTCTGTTGGATATTGGTGATACAAATGTATGCACTTAAAATACGTTATTAAATGTTAGAACTATTTACTTCTCCTGGAGGGACGTAAAAAGGTGTAGTTATGAAGTAATAGGTTACAGGTGTATAAGACAATGATTGAGGGTTTGTTATAGTGTAACTGTTGTAATGACTGAAACTTGAGTGCAACAAGTAAAGTACATTCTCCAAGACTACAGTAGGTATATAAACAGGGCTCCAGATAAGGGGAGTATTTCAAAAACTAAAATCTTTATTTCTGTAGTAAACCCTAGGGTGTCACTACTCATTAGAATTGTCTCGAAGAGATGATTGTAATGAGTAGTAACACTATAGGATTTGGTGTTGAACTGAGTGAGAAAGTGTTGAATTCGCTCAGTTTATTCACTCGTTTAGAGTATCCAATCATAGTTCATCACTTAACCCTTATTTACTCCATAGTCTGTTTCTGGTATTGAAGATAGGTGGCCAGTTAAAGCAGGTTGAAAGTAAAGCAGAATGCACCATCAGGTGCATTCTGCTTTACTTTAAGCTCCAAACTGCTGGAATATAGGACATGTTTTGTTATTGGAAGCATTCTAAACTGACATTAGAAGAGGAGTAACAAGGTGTATGATCCAGATCTCAATAATGTTTGAAACTTGGAGTTGTAGCTTTTCATAGTAATAGCCCTTTCCTCCATAGCTTGTTTTCAGTATTGAAAACAGATGGTTGCTTAAAGCAGACTGAAAGATAAGTAAAATGCTACAAGGAGACGTAAAAGCTCAACCCCCCCCCCCCCCCCCCCCACACACACACACACACACACACACACACACACACAAAAAACCGAACCAAAAAACTTTTTTTTTTTAGTTTTTAGATGACAACTTTGTAGCAGACTATAGTAAGCAGGATAATAATAAAGTGTTACTATGGAAACTGTGCAATAAAACTGTTCACATATACAGTTTGAAGAACGGCAGGGACATCGGCTATCATAACTATGAGGAAACATTAAACGCCAAAAACATGTACCCTTCACAACAAATTTACAAATTTTTATATAACATTTACACATCTGTATAATATTATGTTGTCTGCTTCAAGATGGTGTCCTAGCTAAAATCCTCTAGCTCACTGTATATGATGTGTATAAGCAGGCACAAACCATGTTGATGTGCCTATACAGAGCTCTGATAAGGGGAGTATTTCAAAAACTAAAATCTTTATTTCTGCATTAAACCCTATGGTGTCACTACTCATTAGATTAGTCTCTTAGAGACAATTCTAATGAGTAGTAACACCATAGGATTTTGTGGTGTAATGAGTGAGAAAATGTTAGATTTGTTCAGTATTCTCCCTCTTTTCTGGAGCCTTGGTATATATAGGTTATATAGTTGATGATGTGGATGAAAACTGTTCGACTGGTTTCCTGTCAGTGGTGTAAAGGGTAATGGCTTGTGATAAATGGAATCTTTCACATAAGATAGTAGTAATTAATTGCCAACTGGTTGTCACAATTGGCTTATTACTGAATGTCCCATCTGTAGCCAATTATGTGGAGTTTAAATAATAATTATTTAGCCCTCAACTCTTGATTTTAACTCTTTCAACACTCAGTAATTGTCGTCTGATGAAAATGATGTCTGCTCAATTTTGGAATGAGTTTGGTCTGCTTTATATTTACAGAAACAGGATAATAGTGACAAACAGTTTGAACAAAATTAGAATTTGAATCCAAACTGTATAAGCCTTAAAGAATGCAGGGTTTGAGTGTGCATAAGGGGAAAGCAATCTAACTGTGCCCTTCATTTACCTTTGATTGAAGGCTCATATTAACTCATAAATATGCTTTGTTATGCCTTTAATCTATTCCTCCACTGAAGAAAATAGTTCCAATTTATACAGTCATGGGTATTTATTGTTAGAAATATTTTCTATATTCTAGCAGATGATAGTTTATAAAGCAGGCTGAAAGTAAAGCAGAATGCACCTTAAGGCTCATTCTGCTTTGCTTTCAACCTACTTTAAGTGGTCACCTGTCTCAAAAACCAGAAACAAGCGATGGGGTAATGGGTTAACTTTTGTAGGTGTGCCATTTAGGTAATACCATAATTACCTATATGTGGCAAACAGTGCAGACCTGTACTATGTTTACCTAATAGTGTATGTCTGTATGACTATTGGTCATCCTTCATATTGGAGCAGTGGTTCAGGAGGAGAGAGAGATTGATCCTGAAACGTTCCTCTACTTCCTCCTTTATCACTCCTTACTCAGCATTAACCCTAGTTAACTCCAAAAACCCTATCTTTAAGCTCAACTAAACCATATTTCAACTAAACCATTTTTAAATCAACCAAACCCTATGGCAACTCCACCAAATCAAAATTAGGAACAGGCTATGGGGTAATGGGTTAATAGTACTCATATTACAACTACTCCAAATAAGACATTAATATGGGAATAGGCAGATTAAAAGCAAATAGAAAGCTCCAAGAGGAACCTTTTACTTTTATCAGGCTTAATGCTCAATGACACCTGCTTTAATTTGTTCAACCCTGAAACCTTAAATGGACAATTCCTTATTCCTCCAATTTAGTCTAGTCAGTGTTGGCTATTTTGAGTCGTTTATTACAATATATTGCAAAATTTAGAATCATTCTGATCTAGGTCTACATTGTTTGTAGAGGACAAGTGTACTCTTCACAGGTACACTGTTTGTATAGGATGTCTGTACTTATCTCTTGTACTTTCTAGTTGTATCAGCAGGGGTTTACAATCATAGTGATAGGAAGTCAAAACAAGTATCACCTGACAACAACTTTTAAAAAAATAGAATCACTTAGTAGATTTTGAAGAAATGGTTATGTTTCATGTGTCACAACTAGCCAGGGATAATTGTCATATTAACATCATGAAATAGATACAACACTTAATTGTGTGTAATTAAGAAGGTATTCCTAGTGATTGAAATTAATTACCCCAGCACGCAGGCCCAGGGAGGGTCCAAACAGAAGCCATTTTGATGTGTAGGGTTATTAATTTACCTTTGTTGATCCTCGAAAGCTTTCAACAGTTACAAATTGATTCGGAGTATACCCTAGGGTTAAAACAATGACACCTAAATACTGGTAAATACATACTGTCTATTCTTTAGAGTACAGCTAGGTAAATAACTTAGCTGTCATTGGCAGGCAGTGTAGCTTCTGATTAAACAATTCTTAACCCTTTCCCTCATAGAAGAACCTTTGAGCATATTTAATGTATTCCACCTCTGAAGAAAATAGTTCAAAGTTATATAGTTCTGAACATGTACCGTAAGAAGTAGTTCCTATATACTAGAATATAGAAGCTTAAAGCAGGTTAAGGTGCATTCTGCTTTACTTTCAGCCTGCTTTAAGTGGTCACCTGTCTTCAAAACTAGGAATGGGGTAAAGGGTTAACCGAGCAGACTGATCGAGACCTGCAGTTAATTATAACAAATTTTTTTTGGAACTTTTGTTCAGAAATGGTACAAATTAAGCTTCCACTATCCAAGAATAAACAAAATTGTCCCGTGTGTATGTGTATATATATATATCATTTGCAATCAATTTAGACCCAAATCAGAGGGCTTCTTCAGGAGACATCTTATCTGGGTCTGCACTGTTAACAATAATTTTAAACATATTTTGGGGACAGACTCCTGACAGGTCAATGTAAACTGGTTTTGATTTAGAAAATGGAAAAGTCCATTTGTTTTATGGTGTAATGAAAAATAGGTAAAGGTGTTGAAAAAAACTTTTTATGAAGAGATTTAATCTGATCAAAATATAATTTCTGGTATTGTCTCTCTCTTCTTCTTTGTAATTTCCTAACTATGAGCTCTAAATTTAATTACAAATAGCCTGATAAAAATCATTAATTGTCTCATCTTTGTTTAAAGAGATTTAGAGGTTTTCTTAACCCATTACTCCATATAAATGCCTTTTTACACCCAGTAATTTATTCCTCCATTGAAGAAAATACTTCCACTTGATATATTCATGAATATGCACTAACAGATGAAAGCTTAAAATCAGGCCGAAAATAAAGAAGAATATGCTTAAAGGCTTACTTTCCACCTGCTTCGACCCATTACCTCATAGCCTGTTTCAAGTTTTGAAGACTTGTGACCACTTAAAACATGTTGAAAGGCCCATTCTGCTTTACTTTCAAACTGTTTCAAGCTACCATCTGCTAGGTTATTGAAAACAATTTTTATCATACTTATTTATAAATGTAAAAAATGGAAATATTTTCTTATGGTGAGGAAGAAATTAGAGGCATAAAAAGTTGCTTTATTCGGGTAATGGGTTAAGCAGTTAATTGTTTGGGCAATGGGTGAACTATGAGAGAAAGGGTTTAGACTGTCGTGAGTTGGTTCTTGGGTTTTTGCAGTAAATGCAAGTTTCATTATTTGTGTCTGTGTCTATTGGGGCAGTGTTCTGTTGAAGCATACAAGCTTGACAGTTTACATTTAAACAGCCCATCAACGTGATTGATAATCTGCAAACAGTTAAATGAAAGAAAATTTATTAGGTAACATTGTCTTTGGAGTAGAAAGCATTAACATCACTCTACTAGACAGGCTTAAAAGGCTGTCAAATGAGCAGTAAACCAACATGTTTTTGTCTTGTCCACAACATGACATAAGAAACCTATGAAGTACAGTATAACCCCTCTAGTATTACCACTAAAAACAAGGCTTATTGATTGTATGAAATATAGTTGACAGCTTAAAGCAAGGTGACAGTAAAACAGAAAGCTCTTAAAGGAGCTTTCTGTTTTACTTTTAGCTTGCTTTAAGCAGGTACCTGCCTTACACGACTACTGGATACCATGATTTAGTGGTCATTGTAGAGGAGCTTTGCTGTAAATACAAAGCAATGTTAACTGATATATAAACTAGCTGTAACTCTAACAACCCACTTTCACTCAATTTACCAAGCATTTGCAAACAGTTTGGATTCAGTTCAATTGCAAATGCCTAATAACGTTATGTTAGATGGGGAATCCAAACCATTTGCTGTACCAAGGAAATAGACTGTACGATAGACTGTACGATAGACTGTGCAATACTCTTTATATTTTACTCCTGAACTCCTTAATTACCCCATAAATACACATTTTAACGCCTTCGATTTGTTCCTCCACTAAAGAAAATAATTCCACTTGATACAATTCATGAGTGTGTCATAAAAACTATGTTCTATACCTTAGCAGATGGTAGCTGAAGACAGGCTGAAAGTAAAGAAGAATGCACCTATAAAGGCCTATTCTGCTTTACTTTCATCCTGCTTTAAATGATAATCAGTCTTCAAACCTAGAGACATGCTGTGTGGTAAAGTGTTAACCCTTTCTTCTATTGAGGTTGCTTAGGATGTCTCCAACGGAAAACAATAAAGTATATTTTGTTCCAACAGATGGTAGCTTAAAGCAGATGCATACTACTTTACTTTCAGCATGAAGTTAACGAGTCATCTGCTTTCAAAACCATACTCAGGTTATGTGGTAAAAAGATTGTGTTCAGTGCCCATTCTTTGAATTAGCACAAAACTCAATAAGGACAGGTGTCAGCATAGTGCAGAGCAAACGTATACCAGAATATTCTATAGTTCTTTTATGATGCAGCTAATTATCCCTTTACCCCATAAATATACCTTTTTATGCCTTCAATATATTCCTTCACTGTAGAAAAAAATTCCACTTTGTACAGTTATGAATATGTACCATAAAAGATCCTAGTAGATTATAGCTTAAAGCAGGCTGAAAGTAAAGCAGAATGTGCCTTAGAGCACTGTATTCTGCTTGACTCTCAACCTGCTTTAAGTAGTCACCTATCTTCAATAGTAGAACCATGCTATGGGGTAATGGGTTATACATCTCTGCACTCTAAAAATCTAAAGTGTTGACATTCTTAGAAAGCCCTCTAGGTCAAGGACATTCAGTTATTATACCCCCACAAACAGAGTTTGAGGGGGGTATACTGGAATCAGCCTGTCGGTCGGTCGGTTGGTTGGCCGTCGGTCGGTTGGTTGGCCGGCGGTCGTCGGTCTGTCTGCAAAATCTTGTACTTTCAACTCCTCCTTCACTTTTAACCCGATTCATTTGATACTTGGCATAAATGTTACTCAGGTATAGTAGATGTGCAAGACACAAATTTTAGGTCTCTATGACATTGACCTTGACCTTTGGCCTTGAAATTGGTCTTGAAATCTGCATGTAAAATCTTGTACTTTGAACTCCTCCTTCAGTTTCAACCCGATTCACTTGATACTTGGCATAAATGTTACTCAGGAGTAGTAGATGTGCAAGACACAAATTTCAGGTCTCTTTGACCTTGAACTTGACCTTTGGCCTTGAAATTGGTCTTCAAATTGGCAGGCAAAATCTTGTACTTTGAACTCCTCCTTCAGTTTTAACCCGATTCATTTGATACTTGGCATAAATGCTACTCAGGAGTAGTAGATGTGCAATACACAAATTTCAGGTCTCTTTGACCTTGAACTTGACCTTTGGTCTTGAAATTGGCAGGCAAAATCTTGTACTTTGAACTCCTCCTTCAGTTTCAACCCGATTCATTTGATACTTGGCATAAATGCTACTCAGGAGTAGTAGATGTGCAATACACAAATTTCAGGTATCTTTGACCTTGAACTTGACCTTTGGCCTTGACATTGGTCTTGAAATTGGCAGGCAAAATCTTGTACTTTCAACTCCTCCTTCAGTTTCAACTCGATTCACTTCATACTTGGCAAAAATGTTACTCAGGTATAGTAGATGTGCAAGACACAAATTTCAGGTCTCTATGACCTTGATCTTGACCTTTGGCCTTGAAATTGGTCTTGAAATTTGCACATAAAATCTTGTACTTTGAACTCCTCCTTCACTTTCAACCCGATTCACTTGATACTTGGCATAAATGTTACTCAGGAGTAGTAGATGTGCAAGACACAAATTTCAGGTCTCTTTGACCTTGAACTTGACTTTTGGCCTTGAAATTGGTCTTGAAATTGGCAGGCAAAATCTTGTACTTTGAACTCCTCCTTCAGTTTCAACCCGATTCATTTGATACTTGGCATAAATGCTACTCAGGAGTAGTAGATGTGCAATACACAAATGTCAGGTATCTTTGACCTTGAACTTGACCTTTGGCCTTGACATTGGTCTTGAAATTGGAAGGCAAAATCTTGTACTTTCAACTCCTCCTTCAGTTTCAACCCGATTCACTTCATACTTGGCAAAAATGTTACTCAGGTATAGTAGATGTGCAAGACACAAATTTCAGGTCTCTATGACCTTGACCTTGACCTTTGGCCTTGAAATTGGTCTTGAAATTTGCACGTAAAATCTTGTACTTTGAACTCCTCCTTCACTTTCAACCCGATTCACTTGATACTTGGCATAAATGTTACTCAGGAGTAGTAGATGTGCAAGACACAAATTGCAGGTCTCTTTGACCTTGAACTTGACCTTTGGCCTTGATATTGGTATTGAAATTGGCAGGCAAAATCTTGTACTTTGAACTCCTCCTTCAGTTTCAACCCGATTCATTTGATACTTGGCAAAACTGTTACTCAGGTATAGTAGATGTGCAAGACACAAATTTTAGGTCTCTATGACATTGACCTTTGGCCTTGTAATTGGTCTTGAAATTTGCAGGTAAAATCTTGTACTTTTAACTCCTCCTTCACTTTCAATCCGATTCACTTGATACTTGGCATACATGTTACTCGGGAGTAGTAGATGTGCAAGACTCACATTTCAAATCTGTGACCTTGACCTTTGGCCTTAAAATTGGCAGGCAAAATCTTGTACGGCGAACTCCTCCTTCACTTTCAACCTGATTTACTTGATACTTGCCATAAATGTTACTCAGGAGTTGCAGAGTGTCATATACCATTTTTAAGTCAGTTTGACTTTGACTTACACCTTTGACCTTACTGTAAAACCTTATTGAAAACGTTTGCAGAGTGTGATAGAGTGCTGCATAGTGGGGGTATTTATCACCTTTAGTGATAGCCGTTCTAGTTTGATTTGAATTTGGTACTGTGTTAGCTATATAATAAGGAATGCTTTTGGGGTCAAAAGTTCAACTATGGAGGTCAGTGTTAGGAAAAATAGATATTATATAGCAACAATATTGTGGTTTCCAGATGACAATTTGAGTCAAAGATGTCTTTGAATACAGGTTGATACAACTTACAATCATATTTTATGAAGGAATAAAATCATATTGTGGGTTTACGGAGAGCGCATCTGCCTCTCGCTAATGTAGTCCTTCCACAGCAGTGACCATCTATGCCACCATTCTAGCCACAGAGGGTGATTTGAAATAATTGGTCTCACAATTATTGTAAAATAGATAAAATTTAAAATTAGATATAGTGGAATTCATAAATAGAGCTTTTATGTCAAATTACAAGGGCATTGGTGCAAACCAGATCCAAATGTTTTAAACCATTACCCCACAAATTGCCTTTTCTACGCCTCTAATTTATTCATCCACTGAAGAAAATTGTTCCAATTTATACAGATAAAAATATGCACAAGTAAAATATTCAATATACTAATAGATGCTAGCTTAAGCAGGCTGAAAGTATAGCAGAATGCGCCCTTATGCCCATTCTGCTTTACTCTCAACCTGCTTTAGGTAGTCACCTGTCTTCAAAACTAGAAATAGGCTATAAGGTAATGGGTTAATAAATAAAGATGAGAGCAGGGGACAAGTATTGCAGCTAACACTGACTGTGAGCTTGGTAATATAGGCAAACATTTTTTTCTTTTCAGAAAGGGGTCTATGGGGCTGAGTTTTGGCCCCATAAACACATGATTAAAATCATTGTAGTCCGTGTAGATATGTTGAGGTTTAACCATGATTTGATGGGCTGAGTTACAGCATTATCGTGGCTGTCTTGTCAAAATGGCCATCTCATTTGTCAAAGCTCTCATTTGCCTTCAGCAGAGGACATCGCCTAAAACAATGTGATACATCTATATGGTGTTAATTCTGTGATAGGGGAAGGTAGCATGCTCAGTCATGCATCACTGATTATTGTGTGCTGTTTTCGACTAATCAGAAGCAATAGGAGGGAGATGGGTGGGATTTCAGATCAATGTGTCCATGTGACACTGATGCGAGGGTTGAATGACAAGCGTGATTGTTTCTTTACGATCACTTATATCACTTGTTAGTTAGCCATCTATAACCCTCTTGTTTACTGAGGACACTTCACCTTACAAAGTGATATACAATTGAACACAAAACGCTTTTTATATTGGACAATGAATTGGGCTTTTTGACGATATTTATTCTACTTTTAATTTCTGTGTCAGGATGAAGAGTCTTTGATATATATCAAAGACACATGATAAAAAGAAATATAAGGCAGAAAAATGAACTGCAAGGAAGAATTATAGATGAGTTAACCTGTTACATGTTGAATATTTATGTGATTATTAACAGGCTCGGACTAAGGAAAAGGAAAGAGAGCTGCAGAAACAGTTTGCAGAGAAGGAGCGACAACTTCAAGAAACACAGCTCATTGTTGCCCGGAAGCTTGGAGAGGCTGAACAACGGGTTACCACCCTTACAAACAGTAAGTGACATTCACCTATAACCATTGACCAGGGCTCCAAGTAAGAGGCAGTAACTAAACATTTACAACATTGTCTACTACAGGTATTTGTCTACACCAAACCCTATGGTGTGACTACAGATTAGAATCATCTAGATGAGACAGTTCAAATGAGTTACACCATAGGATTTAGTGCAAACATAAGAGTTTTAGTTTTCAAAATACTCCACTAGTCTGGAGCTGTGCTCAGGCCATCAAGTTCTCAAGCCAAATTAAAGAAGGATGCATGGTTCATCTTTCATCCTTATCTTACTAATCACATAAATGGATGACTTGGCAAACCCCATGGATTCATATTCGATGCTGCCTCTTATCCAGATCCAATGCATTTTCATTCACAGGGCTGCCATTTTTCCAGATTTTTCCAAAATCTTCGGATTTTTATTAAATTCTCCGACCCTACTGATTTTTCTGTAATCTTCGGATTTCTGCTCTTACTTTTAAAACTTTGAATTTTATGTGTTTTTAACTTAGGAAACATTGATATGGATATCAAACAGTTAAGATCAAGATCAGATGGCGCATAATGCGGCGTCTGATCTGGATCCAAACTGTTTGCACAATTGTGTAAGTGTTACTGGCCTATAGAGTCTGGCAGCGAAACGGTTTCAATGGTACAATTCCTTAGGGTAATCACGTTAGAAAATTTGGAAATCCTTGGATTTTTACTAGCAACTTATGGCAGCATGAATTCAGGTCTTATACTTCTGCAGGAACAGGAATGGCAACATCAAATTCGGTTACATAAAGAGATCATTGTTCTTAACCCATTACTCCATTTAATATATTCCTCCAGTGAAAAAAATAGTTCCACTTTATACAGTCATAAACATTATACTGTAAGAAATATTTTCCATATCCTACATATTGTTGCTTAAAGCAGGCTGGTAGTAAAGCAGAATGTGCATAAGGCACATTCTGCTTTACTTTCAACCTGCTTTAAGTGGTCACCTGTCTTCTAAACTAGAAACAGACTATGGAGTAAAGGTTAAAAGATGACAGCTTGTTTAGCAAGAGATGGGTTTCAATACTAGTTGCTGGAACAAATAGATTCACTCCTGATTTGGATCCCGCAAAATTCCTGAACCCTTAAAAACAATTCAAGCTGCTTTAACCCGTTACCCCATAAATATGCCTTTTGACAATTTTAATTTATTCCTCCACTGAAGAGCTGTCCATTTTATACAGTCATGAAAATGTCCCATAGAAAATATTTTCTATTTACTATTGGATGGCAGTTTAACCAATTACCCCTTACATACGCCTTTGTATGCCTCTAATTTATTCCTGCACTGAAGAAAACAGTTCCACTTTATGCAGTCATAACTATGTACTATAAGAAATATTTTCTATATCTTTGTAGATAAAAGCTTAAAGCAGGCTAAATGATGAATTCTGCTTTACTTTCAACCTGCTTTTAGTGGCCGCCTGTCTTCAAAACTAGAAACAGGCTATGAGGATTATTTAAAGCAGGTTGAAAGTAAAGTAAAATGTGTCTTAACGCATTGCTCCATAAATACAGCTTACACAGAAAAAAATATAAATTGGAACTATTTCTTCAGTGGAGGAATAAATTAAATTGTGCTTCTGTTTGACTTTCAAACAGTTTGGATCCTGATGATATGACCCCTTACGGGGCATTCTGCATCCAATCTGTTTGCGAAGGTAATCACTTTGGTATAATATATCCACCGCTAGTATGGAAAGAGTTAATGGCTAAAGACTGCCGTATTCAAGCAGTAGAAATGTTGTTTACGCCTGCCTGTATATTATAATAAATGTATATATGGTTATGTGTTTCCGAATAGCATAGTATTACACATGTTACTGTTATGTGTATAATTATGGTGTTAATGCAGAATTTTAGACAGGTGACTGCTTAAAGCAGACTGAAAGGAACTCAACTCTCCATTAGATATCTGGTTTACTTTCAATATGGGTTAAACAGCCACTTATCTTGAGGTTAAAGTTTTCTGTGGCTCATTTATGAGAACAGGGTAGAAACATGAAAAGTCCTTTCTATGTGGAATAGCTGGTGACAACCATATAACTTGTTTCTATCAAGAATAGGTATAGTATATGGAACGATCCTTTTATCTATAAGGGAAAAGGCTTAAATAACTAATTACCCCATAACTTGTTTCTAATTTTGAAGACAAGGGCTCACTTAAAGCAGGTTGAAAGTAAAACAGAATGTGCCTTAAGGCACATTCTACTTTACTTTCAACCTGATTTAAGCTACAATCTGCTAGAATATAGAAACTTTTTCTTATGATATAAATTCATGACTGTATGATTTGGAACTATTTTCTTTAGTGGAGGAATAAATGAAGGGCATAAAAAGGCGTATTTATGAGGTAAAGGGTTAAAGAAAGATCCGTAGGCTTTGTGGCAACATTCAAAGAGGAGAATTGTTTCATTTACATCCTATCGTTAAATAAAGAGGCTTACAGCACAGGTGACAGAGGTTATATAACTAAAATGAGATGCCAAATGAAATCCAACGTTATGCCGTTATCCATCAGGATCCCAAATATTCCACTCAGTTGCAGACGACAATTGTTGCACTACTTTAGCAGACAAACAAATTACTGAGCATTGGAAGAGTTAACTCATTCTTATATATAGACATCATTAGAAAGAAAGGTAGGATGCGAATAACTACAGGCACCGATGTAGTAGACAAAATATTTATTGATCTACCGGTTTCGACCTTATTCAGGTCTTCATCAGGATCTATATATAGACAGTATCTTTTCAAAACAACTTGGAAAACTCAGAAACCAGAGCTTTGAGATCCTTTTCATTCTTCCTAAATTAGTAAAATATGATAAAATGTAAACAAGCAAGTTCCCTATAATGTAAATGTAAACAAGCAAGTTCCCTATAAATAAAATTAACTATAGAAAAAACAGTAGAAGAAGTAAAACAATTTTAATATAAATATTTAATTGTGCAGTTTTGTATATTTAACAGGTATATCCTATTTTAGGTCAAGGTCATTTAGAGGTCATAGTCATATCAGGATTTCACATGCATATCTTGTAATTACTCCAATACAATATAAATCTCTTCAAAAAAGTGATATTTACGGAAAGTCTAAAAATGATATTTTACTTTCATCACCTCTCTTGATATTATAATAAACATTTCTCTGAATGTTTTACTGAATATAAATCTCTTCAAAATTGATATTTACTGAAAGTCTAAAATTCATATTTTACTTTCATCAGACTCTTTTAACCTATACCACCTCTCTTGCTATTATAATAAAACATTTCTCTGAATGTTTTACTGAAATACTGCTGGTGGTACAATAAACCCTAATCACACTCGCTCTCTCTCAATGCACAATTTGTATTTGGCAAATGTCAGTAATTTGAGTTTTTTTCAAAACAAGGATTGTATAACTTTTGATACAATTTAGCTGTAGATATGATTAACCCTTTCCTCCATAGACTTTTCCTAGCAATGCAGATAGGTGACCTCTTAAAGAAGGTTGAAAGTATAGCAGAATGTGCCTTACTTTCAACCTGCTTTAAGCTATAATATTCTAGGAAAAAGAAAATATTTCTTATAGTACATACTCATGACTGTGTAAAATGAAATGATTTTCTTCAGTGGAGGAATACATAAAATGTGTAAAAAGGCTTAACTTTGAGGTAATGGGTTAAACAAAGTCTGAAAATTTTAAACACCTAGATGAGTTGGACATGTAAAACTGAAAATTCAATGAGCCAAGCCCAGTGTCACAACTCAATTAAAAAGTGTAATTGACAGAAGAACAGTTATCCATTGACAGTCTCTGTCTTAATATTGCTTTTTACTAATGAGGACCAAGTGTGACCCTTCAATTTGTTAGCTGGTACCTCGCCTAGGGGCTATTGTCCACCCTATTTGTAGCTAGGACAGCTGACCATTGACGCAGCTTGTCTATCATCTCTGACCAGACTGACCGCTCAATGGACCTGCTGTTCACATATTGTGGCAATAGGGCTCATAAATTATGGGTTTGCACCTTAATTTAACAGAGTCACTGTTCATGTTCATGTTATAATTATGATGCAAATATATCTAGTAATTGGTATATTTAAAGATTGATATAATATCATATGGGGTTATACTATATCTTAGTATGGTTTATCTTTTTTGATGCTGTATGCAGTGATTGGTTTATCTATTAGTGGTGTATGCAGATATTTTATGCAGTGATTGGTATATCTATTGATGGTGTATGCAGTGATTGGTATATCTATTGATGGTGTATGCAGTGATTGGTATATCTATTGATGGTGTATGCAGTGATTGGTATATCTATTGATGGTGTATGCAGTGATTAGTATATCTATTGATGGTGTATGCAGTGATTGGTATATCTTTTGATGGTTTATGTAGTAATTGGTATATCTATTGATGGTTTATGCATTGATTGGTACATCTATTGATGGTTTATGCAGTGATTGGTATATATATTGATGGTATATGTAGATATTGGTATATTGATATTTCCCATCACTAATCCTCTTTTGAACATTATAAAACTGGTACTGAGAGTTAGGTAAAAGCAATTAAACTAAATATTACCTACATTACATAAATCTTCCCTGAGGCAGCTTTAAGCACCTTTCCACACCTCTATTCCTTCTTCCACATAAGCAAAATAGAACAATCTTAGGAAATTGTTGATTTTTTCCCAGATATCCTTAGAATACAAAGTGGAATTTCAGCTTGGAAAACATTGGTATTTGCACTCGTTTCCAAAGTATTCCAATATAATCCCACACTGCCAATCTTTTCAAAGTTGGAATGCGTTGAAATACTTTGGATTTTAAAACTCCTTACATGTACCAAATTCACATTCCTTCATAAAGAAACCATTAAAGTATACTAATAATTAGAAACTATTAGGATAGAATATATTATTTAGTAGGAATTACATCTGTTGAAACAAAATAAATAGTGATAAGTTTGACAAAGATCTACATCTTGAATATGTGCACTGACTAAGAACCATTACTAAAAGCAGTCAGCCTAAATATAAAAGAAAAGAAAAACTTGTAAGCCATGTATGAGGCTAAAAGAAAACTCACATACAATAGTGATTAGAGCTGACACAAATACAACTACCACTTGCTTTTTCAATGAATGAAACTTTACATACATATGGATCCACCAAATTACATGTAGTTTACTTATCAACAACAGCAATTTGAAACATAAAAAAATGATATCACAAAAATAGAAACATGCAAAGCTGTCAAACATGTATAGCTAATCAATTCACATTTAACATATTTTTTTTTATTTCCACCTTATTAAATTGCCACAGTAAACAAAAATCTATCTTAACAGTAGAACTTGTGCTAGAAGAGATTCCCTTCCATTTTGAAATTCAAATAAATAGGTCAACAGGAAGTTGTTCAGACTTGTTGTCACAATCAGAAAAACATTGGAAAAAAGTTGCATTTTTACTAAAAGTTACTATTTTTATTATACAATATTTATATAACGCTCTTTTCACACAGGAGTTGTGCGTTCAAAAGCATTCAGAATAATAAATTCCTATCTTTTCCAAACTTGTTGGAATAAACATATTAACCCTTAGCCTGCCACTCACGACTATAGCTCCATATGCAAACAGCTTGGATCCGGATGAGACGCCGAGTAACTCGGCGTCTCATCCGGATCCAAGCTGTTTGACACTCGGACAACATTTTGAGCAATTTTGAGCAACTTTGAAGCACTTTGAAACTTGAAGCAGACGAGAAATATAGCAGACGACAATTTATTTGGGGGGCTATGGGTTAATGCAAAATACAATTTTCTAAGATATCCAATGTTTTACCACTGGGAATTCATTTGATTATGTTAGAATATTGTTTCAATGTTTTCGTAATTATTAATTCCAACAATAAATTCCAATGTCTTCCATGGAACTCCTAGCATTACCAATATTGTGTAATGCAAAGAATTCCAATGTTTTCAAACTTGGAAAACATTTTAAATTCCTAGGAATTCATTTGAATGGAAAAAAAGATTAGAATAATTTCTGCAAGGGAATTGCCCTCAAATGAGGATTATCTAATTGGTGTTGAATACAGGTGGCAGCTTAGAGCAAGTTGAAAGTAAAGCAGAAAACTCCTATAGAAGAATTACTTTATATGCTATAAATAAGTGGTTTGTGCAGATGGTTATGTAGGAAAGAGTCAGTATCTTTACCAAACCCTATGATGTGACTTGTCATTCTGCAAAACAGGCGTTGAGAATATTGGCTCTGTATAATACTGTGCTACAGTATTAGTGTTGCACCCAGAAGCCACCAAATCTATCACTATAGTTAAGGTGGAGCAGGTTACAAGGTAAATTAGTTGTTGAAGCTGTGTTATAAATGAATAGGAAAACACCTTGGGGGAAGTATTTTGAACCTGGTCAGTCACACGCAAGCCATTAGTAAACGGACCATAACTGTCAGGGTAAATCAAAGGTGGGGACAGCATCATCCATATACGGTCATTGGTTGTTTTTAGTCAATTTGTCAAATATTGAATCTCCTTGCCCCGAGGCTGTAAAACGGATGCAGTTAATCACAGCGGTGTCTCAAGTGTCTTTTGATTGTTTACGGTAATGGTTTGGCACTTGGTGACAAATTGATTCTGTCTGTCTGTTCAGGTCGCTCAGGTTGAACCAAAGTTCTCTTGCTAGATTTAACCCATTACACTAACATGTACTGGTATATAGATACAAAGTTTTACACCTTTAATTTATTCCTACACTGAAAAAAAATAATTCCAATTTATAAAGCAATATTAAATTTTATTTTGTATATTTTAGCAGATGGTAGCTTACAACAGGCTTACTCTGCTTTACTTTGAACATGCGTTCCTCAGACAACCGTATAAATGCAGCAGGATAAAAGTCAAGCAAAAAGAACTTGGAACTTTTTGATTTACTTTAGATTATGCAACTAACTCCTGTAGCAACTTGGTATCTGTATTAAACATTCACCTGTCTTAACCCTTTGTTCAGTAGCCTGTTTCTAATTTTGAAGAAGCTGACAAGATAAGACAGGCTTCTAGGGGAGGACTACATGTAACTAATTTTGGTAGAGCTTGTTAAAGATTTATCAGTGTAGTTTCTATAAATGACAATTATTTTCTGTACGATAGAGTATCTTAGAAATCTTTATTCTGTGTTCAAAGAGTTATTTCCCTTATTTGCATTATAATGTGTAAAAAATCAATAGCAACATGTAAATGTTTCTCACCAGGATAAAATATAAAAACAACAGATATGACATCACATAGCAATATTACAGTATTACGTCGCACTATTACGTTACGTTAATTTGCGGAATAGAGGCAACAAAATACATAAACATACTAATATGAATAATAATAAGAAAAAGAATATTTATTTGACTTAAATTATGCAGAAGATAGGTATAGGTGTTTATCAGAAAGTGTGAAAAATTCAGTCCAAACTGGTATTTACAAACTAACCCACATCCCTCCAGGGACTTATTAACAGATGTTAAGCATCCACTGATTGATTAAGCAAGATACTCTTTAAGGTTATATGACTGCTTAGTGCAAGGAGGTCATAAATTAGGAGCTTTCTGTATTACTGTTGTCCTACATTAAGCTGTCATTAAGCAAGATACTCTTTAAGGTTATATGACTGCTTAGTGCAAGGAGGTCCTATAGGAGTTTTAGGTATTACTATTGTCCTACATTAAGCTGTCATTAAGCAAGATACTCTTTAAGGTTATATGACTGCTTAGTGCAAGGAGGTCCTATAGGAGTTTTAGGTATTACTGTTGTCCTACATTAAGCTGTCATTAAGCAAGATACTCTTTAAGGTTATATGACTGCTTAGTGCAAGGAGGTCCTATAGGAGTTTTAGGTATTACTATTGTCCTACATTAAGCTGTCATTAAGCAAGATACTCTTTAAGGTTATATGACTTCTTAGTGCAAGGAGGTCCTATAGGAGTTTTAGGTATTACTGTTGTCCTACATTAAGCTGTCATTAAGCAAGATACTCTTTAAGGTTATATGACTGCTTAGTGCAAGGAGGTCCTATAGGAGTTTTAGGTATTACTGTTGTCCTACATTAAGCTGTCATTAAGCAAGATACTCTTTAAGGTTATATGACTGCTTAGTGCAAGGAGGTCCTATAGGAGTTTTAGGTATTACTGTTGTCCTACATTAAGCTGTCATTAAGCAAGATACTCTTTAAGGTTATATGACTGCTTAGTGCAAGGAGGTCCTATAGGAGCTTTCTGTATTACTGTTGTCCTACATTAAGCTGTCATTAAGCAAGATACTCTTTAAGGTTATATGACTGCTTAGTGCAAGGAGGTCCTATAGGAGTTTTAGATATTACTATTGTCCTACATTAAGCTGTCATTAAGCAAGATACTCTTTAAGGTTATATGACTGCTTAGTGCAAGGAGGTCCTATAGGAGTTTTAGGTATTACTGTTGTCCTACATTAAGCTGTCAATCTGTTCTAATTACTAATGATTGTTTAGTTTTTCAAAAATAGCTTAAACTATTGAGCTTTAAGATTTGAACACTTAATGTTTTTGGACTGAAGATTAAGTATAAATATTTATTTGATGATCCAATATTTGGGACGCATTATAAATAAGGTTATATACAAGTAATTTAGTTTCACACTAAATGAAAAGTGGCACTACAAGTTTTGACAGTGTGTATTTTTCTGCTTTAACTGTAGCTTGACAGTATATAGTTTTTCTGCTCTATCTGTAGTTTAGTATGTAGTTTTTCAATGCTTAACTGTTACTAAGGTTTGAATGTAGTTTCTCTGCTCTAAGTGTAGTTTAGTATGTAGTTTTCAACTCTAACTGTAGTTTAGTGTTTTTTCAACTCTAACTGTAGTTTAGTTTGCATTTATTCTGCTCTGACTGTAGTTTAGTATTTCACTACAGTATGCTGTAACTGTAGTTTAGTATGTAGTTTTTCTGCTGTACTGTAGTTTAGTATGTAGTTTTTCTGCTCTAACTGTAGTTTAGTATGTAGTTTTTCTGCTCTGACTGTAGTTTAGTATGTAGTTTTTCTGCTCTAACTGTACTTTAGTATGTAGTTTTTCTGCTCTGACTGTACTTTAGTATGTAGTTTTTCTGCTCTGACTGTAGTTTATAGTATGTAGTTTTACTGTAGTTTTGTTCTTTAATATTTGCAAAATGTCTTCCACGATTTACATGGGTTATTACTATTCCTGATCATTAATCAGAAAATGGTTGACTGATGACTGCGATGATAATTCAAATGTCATATATTAACCCTAATCCTGCTTAATGCATAACTGACATTTGCAAATAGTTTTGATCCTGATTAGACATTAAATGTCATGACATGTGGTCTGGATCCATCAATAAATGGTGCTTACATTGAGATTTGTGTTGTTCAAAATGTGTGAAATATGAATAAAGTATTTTGTAGAAAGCAATGTCTAGGGGAAATAAATGGCATGATGATGGTTGAACATTTTGCAACAAACTGATAATCCCTTACACTGCTTCACATTGTGCTCAAATTTTGTACACTCTCTGCTTGTTTAGCAAGCTTTGTAGTCGTCAGGTATCTGCAAAGTAGATTTATCAACTTTTTCTTTGAGGAAATATCATTTGAGAGTCAAACAATGTGAGATCTCAGCATTTCATGTGCACTCAAATTATTGGGCTTAACAGTGTTATCAAATTTACTAGTACCATGTTAAGGTTAAGGACAATTATCAGATAATCAAATTAAACTGCAACATCAACAAGCTCTAAGAAACATGTTTTCAAAAACTTGTTATAAGTCTTACATAGTCAAGTTATTTTAAAGTACACTGTTAATGGGGAAAGTATGGTTCTGTATGTAATGGGGTTAACCTACTTATTATTTGTTTTAAGATTTTGACTGATCAGCTGTCAAAAGAATAATTCAGATCTTCGACACCTATCAATATCATATGGCAGATCAGTGATTTGAATATGTTTCATATTAGTCCTTCACTTCCATTAACCCATTACCGCATAAGTTCACCTTTTATGCCATTAATTTATTCCTCCAATGAAGAAAATAGTTAACTTTTTACAGTCATGAATATACATCTTAAGAACTACATGCATTTTCTATATTCCAGCAGATGGTAGCTTAAAGCAGGCTAAAAGTAAAGCAAAATGTGCCTTGATGCACATTCTGCTGTACTTTCAACCTGCTTTAAGTGGTCTCCTATCTTCTATTCTTGAAATAGGCTATGGGGTAATGGGTTAGTTAACCAAACTAGACTGTCACATTTAGGATCAGGATTGAAAACAATTCAACACTTGTATGATCCTTAGTTAAGCTGCCAAAAATCTGAATTTGAGAAATAAAAGCAAACAAACTTTATAAGATGAAGAGCTATAAGGGGTTAAAACGTGATGAGACAGTATTAATTGATAAGGGTACCTTGTAGACATAGATCATGGGCTGTATGAAGTAACATTGATATTGCTTCAAAATTACAATATACATATAGTTAACTCTATATACTCATCACCTTGTATTATAGTTAACTCAGTCAGCATTATAAGACATGTGTTTAAAGGAGGCGATTGCTTAAAACAAGAAAAGAATAATGGAAGAAACATTGCACAGATAGTTTCTACACCATGATTAAACCCAGTACCCACTAACTTGTTTACAGTAATGAAGATATCTGGTTGCTTAAAGCAGGTTAAAGTCAAGCAGAATGTTTCATAGGGAGCATTCTGCATTACTTTCAGACTGTTTAAAGCTACCATCAGATCTGGTAGGTTATTATTTAGTAAATATTTCCAATAGTTCATGTCCATAACAGTTTAAAAAGGAACTATTTTCTTTATTAAAGGAATAAATTAAAGGTGTAAAAAGGTGTGTTTATGGGGTAGTGGGTTAGGCAGCTGTCTGTATTAGCCACTGTTTTCTGTGTGGTTTTATCAGAGGATTTGTAGTTACTGTGGGCCTAATTAAAAGTCTATGTCAGTAAAAAGAATGATCTGTTCAAAATGAAATGAGGCTTGTTGGGTAATGACGGATACTTCAAATTCAAAAAACAAAATTTGAATATATTATATTGATAAAAAACACCACAGCTATGATGTTCATTTAAAATTTAAGTCTTAAGATTGATCATTTCGAAATACATCAACATTTGTTGAATGGGCAAATTTTGAATGATATGTCTATATGTGAATAATTTGATTTGAAAATATGATTGATCAAAATGGATAGAAACGCTTGGGAAGCTTCTGACTTCTTTTCCAATTGCTTTTGTAATAAATAAAGTAGATGTTTTTAAGCAGGTTGGATAGATCAGTCAAATGGTTTGAACTGCACCAGCATAATAAATAACGCACATGATTACCCAGTACATGTACGCCTAGTTAATGGCATGCATAGAGGATGGTTTTATCATAATACATCAAAAATAATTGGTCCTAAATGGTTTGAAAGTTATAATTACACCTAACCATAAAGGCTATAGCTATGGGGAAATATTTTTATGCAATTTAATGTAAATCAAGTTTGACTTTCAAGCATCATAGATCTGGAGTTAAACCTATTACTTCATAAATATGCCTTTTTATAAGCATTTAAGTTATTCTTCAGTTTCACTTGATACAGTCATGATCAATAGATATGCACAATAAGAAATATTTCCTTTATCCTAGCAGATAGTAACTTAATGCAGCCTGACAGTTAAACAGAATACTCCTTAACCCCCATAGCCTGTTTCATAAGTATTGATGATTGATGATCACTTTACGCATGTTGAAAGTAAAGCAGAATGCACCTTAAAGGCTTTACTCTCAATCTGCTTTAAGCTATCATCTGCTAGGATAGAGAATATGTTTCTTATTCATGACTGTATAAATCTGACCTTTTTTCTTTAGAAGAGAAATTAATCAAGGGCATATTTTATGTGGTATTATGGGTAAGTGGCTATCGGTCTTCAAAACTAGAAACAGGGTAATGGTTAGCTCCGTTTCTTACATTAGAGTTAACTCCCTTTGGTCTGCGTACCATACATCTTTTCTCATTATCATTATAAGTACTTGTTGTGTGGTTTTATTTATACAGTATATAGTCAAACCTGTATTAACCCAATACCCCATAAATACACTTTTTAGGCATTTAATTCATTCCTTCACTGAAGAAAATAGTTCTAATTTATACAGTCATGGATATACATCATACGAAATATTGTCTATATTATAGCAGTTGACAGCTTAAAGCATTATAGAAGTAAAGCAGAATGCATCTTCACTTTCAACCTGCTTTAAGTGACCGTCTGTATTCAAATCTAGAAACAGACTATGGGGTAAAGGGTTAAGTGATAACTGAATGAAGACGCATGTGAATTTTAAAGAGAGGTGACTTTAATGCCTTTTGCGTGACCTTAATGTCTTGCATTAAGCTGCCCCCTGGCCCTGTCAAAAATATCATTTATTGAGTGGTCACTTTATACAAGATTTACTGTACCTGCTATAGTACAGTCACTTTAAAATACAACTATTTTCTACGATTATATTAAACTTAACCTATTAGCCCATAGCCTATTTCTGGCATTGAAGATAGGTGACCATTTAAAGCAGGTTGAAAGTCAAGCAGAAGGTGCCTTAAGGCACATTCTGCTTTACTTTCAACCTGCTTTATGCTTCCATCTGCTAGAATATCCAAAACTTTTCTTATTATACCTTTTCCTGTTTGTATAAAATATAACCAATTTCTTCAGTGTAGAAATAATAAAAAGGAGTAAAAAGGCATATTTATGGGATAACAGGATGAAATTAAAGCAAAAAGCTGATTTATTACTTTCATGTTGTATGTGTCACCTGTGTTTTAACAATGTCAACAAGTCTTCTCTTGTGCGGTCGTATACTGGGGCTTTAACAGTTACAGTATATAGTGCCACCATTTAAATGTCATCAACATAATTCTTCCAAATCTGTGAAAATGACAGTATTATAGCTGTACTGTGACCAAGATATTCAGACATTTTTCTTAATATTCATAAACTGACAGGTAAGTTAATGATTAATTGTTAAAATGTAAGTGACACGTCCGTCCCGTACTGTAGAACAACCACGTGCATTTAACTTGAGTACGAGTTATTGATAATTGTAATAATCATTTATGTTTTGATGTCCTTTTACTTGCTTAACATCAACAAAGATACATGCAGTTTAGTTGCATTATTGGATCTAGCTGGGTCCCTATGCTCATCATTTGTGATCTCAGCTCACCATGCAAGAATCCCATTTATGCATAAAATTAGCACTGAAAGAAGATTCCAGTATTTTTTATAAGAATTAGGATGATGTATTTTGATGCTCCTTTAGAAACTTGCATTATTTTGAGGTGTTCAAAGGAAACAGTGAATTGTTTGTAATCATGTTCTCAATATATAATTGATCAGTTTGTTCTGGATGCTTTACATGGGACACGATCAAGTAGTCAATCAATTGAGTACAGGCAAACCTAACACCAAGCTACCAGTGGAGCTAGAACACACGGCTCTGCAGTACAAATAGGTGGCTGCTTAAAACAGGATCAATCTAATACAGAAAGCTGTTACACAATGTTAAAGAATTACTGTTCTTCTTCATAAAATTTCAACATGTCACAAAGGCAGTTCTTGCATAATTTTATACTGATCCCAGGGCTCCAGATAAGAAGGAGTAAATTGAACAAATCCAGCATTTTCTCACTCATTTCTGCATCAAATCCTATGGTGTGACTAATCATTAGAAGCGTCTCTTCGGGGCGATTCTAACGAGTAGTGACACCATAGGGTTACATTTAGAAATGAAGATTTTAGTTTTTGAAATTCTCCCCTTATCTGGAGCCCCTTAGATCCAGCAGGTCAGGGGTGACTGTACATTATGCTTGTTGTGAGGGGAATTCCGACAATGAACATCAGTTGATGTCAAAATACAGACGTCATATTAGGCAAGAGAAAAAAGTCATATGGTTATTTTAATGTAGATCAGCCATCGCTAAGACATAAGTGCATTTGATACTTTTAAGGGTCATCTGACATCATAAGATCTGTTCATTGTGAGTCTAATATAGAACTTATTTTCTTATGTTCAATATAATAATAAATCTTGATTGGATGTTGTATGTAACTATCCTATAATGTGGACTGTGGTAATGCACTTGACTAGGATACTAGGGGTCTTGAGTTTGATCCCCCACAAGACTAAGTCTTTTGGATGAGAATTAATAAATCGAGATCAGATTTATCAGTGCTGTACACTGGGCGTCTGAAAGGAACCAGAGAACTCTCTTGGGCGTCTAATTAGCCCAAAGATGGCAGAAACAGGCGTTAACAAACAAATTTATCCTATAATGTTTTACCTGATCTTATGCCTGAAGAGCAAGTACAAATTGAGAGAAATAAAAACTTTTTATCTTGGCTTGTATATCATCTACTAGAAGAGGAATAATTCACTATGCCCTGTAGAAAACAGTCTAACCCAATACCCCATAGCCACTAAAAGCAGCTTGAAAGTAAAGCAGAATGCATCTTAAGGTGCATGCTGCTTTACTTTCAGCCTGCTTTTAGCTACCATCAGCTAGGATATAGAAAATATTTCATTTGGTACATGTTTATGACTGTATAAATTGGAACTAGTTTCTTCAGTGGATGAATGAATTAAATGGGCTAAATTTAAAGGCTGTTCTGTGGGGGAAAGGGTTAAGTTCTGTGTAGTGTGAATGAACGGACAGTAATGTTTTTGTGCCTTGCAATTTATGCCAGCCAACCTGCCATCTATTGTCAAACGTCTTGACATCTGAAATATTCATTTCAAAATTTAATGCCTCTGAGATATAACTTCTGCAGGGATTATTAATAAATTGTCAGCAAACTCCTCCTATTAAGAACAATTGGTGAATTAAGAATAACATAATTAAAGTCAAAATGAAAATTGTTTTATTGTATGTATGGAGCTGATTCTTGTAATTAATTAAGACGGAAAGACATCAGGATGTGATAGGCTTTTAAATATACGACATAATCATTAATTGTGAAATATTCACAAAAATATTTTAACATGTGGACACAAATTTTGTCAGGTAAATCACATAATTTGTATGAAATGTCATTAAGGGCTGAATTCATGTGATTTTTATGTAAACGTGTATATTAATATTCTCCTGGTCTCCTCTCCTTCCTGACATGAAGTATGTGCCCATAATTTTCACAAGCGTATCAGAGCCCCAGATAAGGGGGGTATTTCAAAAACTAAAATCTTTATTTCTGCTTTAAACCCTATGGTGTCACTACTCATTAGAATCGTCTCTTCGAGACACCATAGGATTTGATGCTAAAATAAGTGAGAAAATGTTGGATTTGTGCAGTTTACTTATCTGGAGCCCTGGCATATACTCATTGCTACACTCATATCTCAACTAATATAGATTCCAGTAGTCTGTTAGAATTTGAAATAATTTTTAATTTATTCCTCCACTGAAGAAAATAGTATCACGTTATACAGTTATATATATGCATCGTACAAGCTAGCAGATGGTAGCTTAAAGCAGGCAAAGTTACACATTCAGCTCAATGAACTCAACTATTAGTAGCAGCAAGTACATGTATATCTGTGATACAGGGGAAACCAACTTTGTGTCCAAATGACAGGTTGTACTGTACCGTATTAAATTTCTGATTTCTGCCACAAGTCTCGTGATTTGACCACTCATTAGTGTCATCTCTCTCAATGATTCTAATTAGTCTGATCAGGGTCAAAACTGTTTGCGAATGCTCTTTATGACATCATTGAGAGTGAAAGGGCTGATGTCAGTTTGTCACATTGTTTATGTTCTTCTTGTTTATATACTGTCCCTCATGCTGCATGTAACCATGCCTGAGATGAAGTTTTGTTCTGTTCTGTTCGATGACTATACAAAGTGAAACTATTTTTGCAGTGGAGAAATGAATTCAATGGGTAACAAGGCATATTTATGGGGTAGTGGGTTAAACACTGGTAACAAGCTGTGAAGGAAAGAGGTTTACAAGTTTGACAGTATGGTTATTACAGTGTTCAGCTATGACCTGTTTACAATTTATCTTTCACATCACAAAACACTTCTCCTTTTGTCATCC
This sequence comes from Gari tellinella, assembly GCA_922989275.2. Classification (NCBI taxonomy): domain Eukaryota; kingdom Metazoa; phylum Mollusca; class Bivalvia; order Cardiida; family Psammobiidae; genus Gari; species Gari tellinella. The sequence continues at coordinate 11,852,134 of OV277868.1, forward strand.
TTTTTCTGATGTTGTCCTTCTCAGTGACATGAAATATTATTATGCAAACAAGCCAGCAAAAAGACTTTCTTTTGAAATATATCACTGAAACTTAAAAAACGCAAATTGATTGTAAATGTATCTATTGTACTTGGTGATGACCATTTTGAGTTTGAACATTAGAGTAATTCGAAATGTTGGTTGTACAAATGTAGTTGAAAATACAAAATGTATAGTCAAACAAATAAATAGACATGTGTAAAGACAATTTAACCCAATACCCCATATAGCCTGTTTCTAATTTTGAAGACATGTAACCACTTAAAGTAGTTTGAAGGTAAAGCAGAATGCGCCTTAAGGCGCATTCTGCTTTACTTTCAGCCTGCTTTAAGCAAATATCTACTAGAATATAGAAAATATTTATTATGGTGCATATTCATGATTATATAAAGTGGAACTATTTTCTTCAGTGCAGGAATAGATTGAAGGTGTAAAAAGGCATATTTTTGAGATAATGGGTTAATGGCCTTGAACTTGTAAAACATTGATGTACAGGTGGTAAAGGAACTGGCAATTTCACACAAAAAAGTTAAAACAAACGTGTAAAAATCTTTACACAATTAAAACATCATAAAAATGAAGTGCATTTTAGACACCACTGGTCCGGGGAAAGTGACAGTTAAAACTTATGAAAAATTGAAATAACTATTTTAATATTTTAATGAAGAATAAATATTATGGAAAAAACTCTATTCAAATGTCAAAGATTTATATGTTAAACATTCACCTCTAAAAAGAGTATACTTTGAGAGGAAGCCGAGTTAGTTTGACAGTTGACCATGTCAGATGTTGCTATATTGTGAATGTGCATGGTCACCCCTCACCCCATAGCCTATTTCTAGTTCTGAAAACAGATGGTCCATAAATTAGCCTTTTTACGCCTCTAATTTATTCCTCCACTGAAGAAAATAATTCCCATTTATACAGTAATAAATAAGTATCATAAGAAATATTTTTGAGTATTCTAGCAGATGGTAGCTTAAAGCAGGTTGAAAGTATAGCAGAATGCTTCTTAAGGCACATTCTGCTTTACATTTGACCTACTCTAAGTGGTCACCTATCTTCAGAACTAGAAACAGGCTATGGGTTAATATGTTAAAGCAAGTTGAATTTAAGATGCACTTTGCTTTACTTGCAGCCTTTTTAGCTCACCTGAGCTAGCTCAGGGTGAGCTTTTGCAATCCTTGAATGGCCGTCGTCCGTCGTGCGTCGTCAACAAATTTAGTGTTTACACTCTAGAGGCCACAATATTTATCCAATATTTCTCAAACTTGCCCAGATTGTATATTACTATAAGCCTTCGGATGAGTTTGATTATGGTTAAAATTGGACGAATAGGTCAAGAGTTATTTACCTTCGAGTTGCTGAAAATGCCATATTTAACAGTGTTTACACTCTAGAGGCCACACATTTTATCCAGTCTATTTCAAACTTGCTCAGATTGTATATTGCTACAAGAGTTCGGATGAGTTCAATTATGGTTGGAATCAGACTTAGAGTTATCTACCTTTGAATTGCTGAAAATGCCATATTTAAGAGTGTTTACACTCTAGAGGCCACAATATTTATGCAATCTTTGTTAAACTTGCTTAGATTGTATATGACCATAAGAGTTCGGATGAGTTCAATTATGGTTGAAATCGGACCAATAGGTCAAGAGTTATCTACCTTTGAATTGCTGAAAATGCCATATTTAACGGTGTTTACACTCTTGCAACTACTGTTTTCAATTGATTTTGATCATACTTGCGCACAAAGTATATAGCTATAAGTTCTCAATGGAGTGCAATTATTTATCCAATCTATCTCAAACTTGCTCAGATTGTATATGACAAAAGGAGTTCAATTAAGTGTGATTATGGTTGAAATCAGACAAATAGGTCAAGAGTAAGTTACCCTTGAATTGCTGAAAATGCCATTTCTAACACCGTTAGCACTCTTGCAACTACAGTTTTCAATTGATTTTGATCATACTTGCGCACAAAGTATATAGCTATAAGTTCTCAATGGAGTGCAATTATTGTTGAAGTCTAATCATTGTGGCAATAGTTATCTGCCCTTGATATACTTTGAAATGCTAGAAAAGGCTTCATATAAGTATTGTTTAGGCTCTTGTTATCTACCCTTGATGTACTCTACAATACTAGAATTTTAAGGTTGTATTCCAAAATTGTTTACATGCTATACTTCAAATTTGAATGGATTTAGATTAAAATGGGTGAAACAGAAAGTAAAGCTATCAGGCTTCAGTACAACAGGTGAGCGATATCAGGGCCTTCAGGCCCTCTTGTTAAAGGTGCCATCTGCTAGGATCAAGAAAATATTACTAATGATACGTGTTCATAACTGTATAAATTGGAACTGTTTCCTTCAGTTTAGGAATAAATTAAAGGCGTTAAAAAAGGGTATCTTTAGAGTAGAGGGTTAAGATTTCCATGTTTCTTTAACCCATTACCCCAGTCTGAATCTAGTTATGAAAATAGGTGACCACTTAAAGCAGGTTGGAAGTAAAACAGAATGAGCCTTAGGTCGCATTCTGCTTTTCTTTCAGCCTGCTTTAAACACCCATCTGCTAGAATATAGGAAACAATTTTTATCATACATAATTATGTATATACAGTAACTGAATAAATTTGAACTATTTTCCACAGTGAAGAAATAAATTCAAAGGCGTAAAAAGGTGTATTTATGTGGTAATGGGTTATAGAAGGGCAGCAGCAGAACACAGTATTCACTGTACATTGAGTTTTTCCAACGACATGTAGATCACAACATGTAGATCACGGGGCTAACTTGTATCTTTTTATTATTTTGTAGCCCTCGAGAATGTCCAATCCGAGTTGTTTGAGGTGAAAGCCAAGTATGATGAGGCCACATCAGCCAAGTAAGTAAAACTCAACCCCGCCCCTCCCTCCCCTCAAAATACTCCCACTCGTATTAATATGAAACAATTACAACATATGAAAATGCATTGGAATGTTTTGCAGACAGGAGTTGTTAATCCATTACCCAATAGACTGTTTCTAGTTTTGAAGATATGTGACCACTTAAAACAGGTTGAAAGTAAAGCAGAATGCACCTTATAAGGTGCATTCTGCTTTACTTTCAGCCTGCTTTAAGCTATAATCTGCTTTAATGTACAAAAATAGTTCTTATGATTTTTATTTTTTACAGTATAAATTGGAACTACTGTATTTTCTTCAGTAGAGGAATTAATAATTGAAGGTGTTAAAAGGCGTATCTATTGGGGAAAGGGTTAAGCAGACAGTAATCAAGGGGGATAATTGTTAATGGTCATTTCGTATGTAAAAGAGTATATACAAACTGGGAAGACAAAAGATACGCTCACTATGAATAAAATCAATAACAAATTCACGTCCTATAGGATTGTTACAATACATCGCTTATGGATCACTATCGAACTGAAATTGACATTTTGTCAGCGCACAATGGGTCCTTTGTGGATTTTTATCCGTATAATATGGCGTCTACTTGAGAAGATCATCGGAGTGGGTTTGTCCAATCGATACTCTTCGGGAACAGCAAATGTTCAAATTGATTTGATTGCCATATTGAATGGTGCTGGATCAATAAATTTGGGAGAGCGGTTGCTGTATTTTGTTTTGAGAAATGCAGAATAAGAGAGTAGACTGGGAGAGAATTGATTGTAACTGAGGGCTGTCCATATTGATTCTGGAAAAATCAATACTTTTGTGATGGCACTTCTGATTATTTTGGGATTCATTCTGAACCTGCTGTTATAACATTTGTTATACAGAAAATATTTCTTAACCTTAAAATATGCTTTATTCTGTCGCATTAAAATTTGTTGACATAAATCAAAAAATTTCTGTCAAACATTTTTGGATTGAAATTGGATTTAGTAATGATTGTTAATGGAGTGATGTGAGTTATAACGATGTGTTAGAGCTGTCGGTGAGCAGGTGAAAGGTGTTATGGAGACCAAGGCATGTAAGGCACCATTGATTTCTGGTATTGAATAAGTACAGACTAAGATCAATATTTTTGGCTAATATAGTTCAGGCTCTTTCTCCCTGTCTGTCCAGCTTCACGATGGAGTCGACTGTTTGTCCAGCCATCCATTCATTCATTGGTTTGTCTGTCTGTCTTTCCATTGGACTTTCTGTCCCTGCATCTCTGTCTATAGGATAGGTTATTTGGAGCCATATTATGTAATGTGGAGTAATGATGGATATTGATTGACAGGTCAAGCCTTCACTACAACACACTGACACCATGGTACAATTACTTCAACTATACTGTATCTTAACCCATTACAACATAAATACTCCTTTTCACGCTTATATTTTATTTCGCCACTGATGAAATACATGTAGTTCCAATTTATACAGTTATGAAAATGTTCGATAAGAAATAGTTTCTATATCCTAGTAGACATCAGCTTAAAGCAGGCAGAAAGTAAAGTAGAATAAGCCTCAAGTCACATTCTGCTTTACTTTCAACCTGCTTTAAGTGGTCATTTGAACTAAAAACTAGAAACAGGCTATGGGGTAAAGGGTTAAATAAGCACTTGTCCAAATTCATCTATATCCATTCTTGCATTTATCTTTAAATTTTGGTCCAGTTAACTGAAATTCATCTTGCTTCATCTTTGAAAAGTTTAGCCCAGTTAACCGATAGTCAATCTTGCTTGATGTTTGTAAAGTTTGGTCTATTTAACTTAAAGTCAAATCTTTATTAACGCATTCCTCCCCAATGCATTACCTGAAAGTCAAGTCTAAACTTGTGATATTAAAGTTTCAGTCATTTGCCAGTTTTGACTGATAGCTGACAGATAGGGGAGTTAACTGTTGTATGACATTTACTACATTTAATCGCCACATGTTCAATATAATTATATTGGAAATTTAAATGTTGATAGGTCTAGTGTTTTCAAAAAAAAAGTTTCAACTATAACAGATTCGAAGACCAATGCCTCAATGGGACAAATATTACGATTTTGTCTTTTGACACACATCTATGTCATAACATGTGGTTTTTGATAAGTCAATTTTATCAACGTCACTACTAATCCCTTAGCTTCTTTTAAGGTGGAGGATTATAAATATAGTTATATTAGATATCATAAAAATGCTGTCAATCACCTTTTTTGATAACCAAATAAACAATTAAAGGTAATGTCAGGCGGCAACAGTCCTGCAGGGATTTATTGGTCCCGCCCAAAGGCTTTGTTTTAAATACATGTATATCCCAATGATAGGTATGAACAATATTGGGCCATTATAATGACCCTCTTGTTTTAATTTCCAAAACATTTGTTATGGGGCAATTGAAAATATAGAGCCTGGCTGCAGAAGGGGTCAAAGGAATGATTATTAAAATCATGCATGAAATTTTGGAAATATTAGGATTTTTATGTTCAAATTATGGTAGCCCTTTGACTGCATGTTCTTTACTTTCATGGCAGACTGTTAACAAGGTAGATGACAAGTTGTTAAGTGTTGTTTATTGATTCTTAATGCTGACATTTATGATTGGTCATTGGTAATTGGTCTGGAAAGATGTCAATATGGTTGGCCTGTCTATTGGCTGTCTGTCAATCACTTCACTAGTTAGACAGGTTGGCTGTTATGGCGAGGTTAATGGCAGGAAGGTTAGCCCAGCTTTATGATACAGCTGTCACAGACTGGATACTGGTCGAGCAGGAACTTTCAGTCAAACCACCACCATCTTACCTCTTACCTCATACGCTTGATTGTTATAGTTTACCTCATAAATACACCTTTTTATGCCTCTAATTTATTCCTCCACTGAAGAAAACAGTTCCAATTTATACAGTCATGAATGTAAATCATAAGAAATAATTTCTATATATAGCAGGATGGTAGCTTAAAGTAGGATGAAAGTAAAGCAGAATGTGCCTTCAGGCACATTCTGCTTTACTTTCAACCTGCTTTAAGGGGTCACCCATCTTCAACTCTAGAAACTGGCTATGGGGTAAATGGTTAATAGGTACTCTAAGGAAAAAAGGGAAAACTATAATAGGCGATATATATGAAATAGGGGAGATAAATTAACATAGAAGTCAAGTATTGGATGTTTTAATATTTTTTCTTAAACATAAATTCAAAAATATCATGATTTCACAAACTTTTATCCATATGGGATGTTGATGAAACGTCATAGTTACCAAAGCACTACATATATAACAAGGGATCACTAGTATTATATACATCATGTATATATATATATATTAAAATTAATAGTGATCTTGTTCATTTAATGTGGTTTTCTGACGTACAAACTGAAAAAAAAATAGTATTATTGAATTATTTAAGGCAAATTTTTTTAGTAACAAAAACACAAAATTGTAGTAAAATGGCAAAATTCCAGAAAGCCTTTGCAGGTGTAACATGTAACACAATATTCGCATCTACATTGTAAGAAACAAGTGTCAATATAAAAACACCGTTGCTGACTGATTTTACGATGTGACTCCGGCCAACTTGCTACTTGTAACCTCACAAAACAATAGCCTTTTGTGCGAGAGACTGCTCCCATATTGACAGTTATAGCTATCAAATCGAGGAGATATCAATAAAAATATTCATAAACCCAGGTCAATGTAGTAATATCTGATCTGTCATACTCTCGTTAATAACATATTGATAGTATCCCGTTACCTGGTGACCAGCAGCAGCTAGGCTACAGGTGAACGTTGCCATGGTATCCATAAAGGGTCAAATAAGTAAACATGTTTGTTACAAGGAAACAGAATATATTCTTACCCATTGAATACTGAAGCAAATTGTTGGGTCTGATCCAGAACTCCAGATAATAAGGGGAGTATTTCAAAAACTAAAATCTTTATTTCTGCATTAAACCCTGTGGTGTCACTACTCATTAAAATACTCTTCAAGACGATTCTAATGAATAGTAACACAATAAGATTTAGTTGAAATATGTGAGAAAACATTGGATTTATTCAGTTTACTCCCTCTTATCTGGAGCCCTGTGATCAGGATCTTGATTGCTAGAGTTGAGTTCATAAACATCTAAAGTATGTTATCAACTATCATCTAATTGCATACCTCTGACTGAGTTTGATTGTGTCAGTATAATGTGCACTCAAGTAAATAGTCTCCCACCTTCCACTGAGTTCACTTTAAAGATGAACCATTGATGTTAATGACAGGTTGCAGCTTAATTAACCCATTACCCCATAGCCTGATTTTAGTTTTGAAAATAGGTGACCACTTTAAGCAGGTTAAAGTAATGCAGAATGCACCATAAGGCACATTCTGCTTTACTTTCAGCCTGTTTTAAGCAACCATTGGCTAGAATATAGAAAATAGTTCTTCAGGTCATGAAAGAAATTCATCAGGATAGCATATATTCAATTTAAAAAAAAATAATTTCTAATCGTATATCAGGAGCCTCAGTGGCCTAGTGGTATAGTCACTGTGACTTACATCACTAATAAGCTCCTCACCGCTGTGAGTTCGAATCCCAGTAGGGTCGTTTGGATTTTTCATGTGGGGAAGCCTTCCAGCTGGCTTGCAGAAGGTCGGTGGTTCTACCCAGTTGCCGATTTGTGCCTGAAACAGTGCATAAAGGACTTCTGGGGTCTTCCTCCACCTATAATTAGCTGGACGTCGCGATATGACTGAAATGCTGTTGAAAGCGACGTAAAATCAAAACAAAAAAATCCAATCGCATATCAAAATAAGTTTAACTGAGTGCCAAAACTGTCATGTAAGTTAAACTTATTTGGATATGCTATTAGAAAATAATTTTAGAATAAAATAGTTCTTATAATACTTATTGATAACTGTATAAATTGGAACTATTTTCTTTAGTGGATAAATAAATTAAAGGCATAAAAAGTGTATTTATAGGGTAATGGGTTAAAGTAGACTGAATATAAAGAAGGGAAATCTCCCTTGATTTGTTTTAAATGATCTCCTGCTTTAACCCATTACCTCATAAATATGCATTTTAATACCTTTAATTTATTCCGCCACTAAAGAAAATAGTTCCACTTTACACAGTATATATGTAATAAGAAATATGTTCTAAATCCTAGCAGATTGTAATTTAAAGCAGGCTGAAAGTTAAGCCTTCAGGCATATTTTGCTTTACTTTCAACCTGCTTTAAATGATCACCTGTCTTCAATATTAGAAACAGGCTATATGGAGTAATGGGTTAAAGGCTAAAATCAAGTTCTGCTTTAAGTTATACACAAATATAGGGTTTTTTTATTGTATAGCTATCATTTGAGTGTATCTTGTGGCCATTTGGTGTGTGCATGCTTTCGCCAAACACTTGTCAGTCAATTTCCTTTGTAGTTTTAGCACCTTTCATTACATATATGACATTGTGTTCGTGAAAAATGACTTCCATAGAACAGATATAAATCATGTTTTCCTAGCGGAACACGGTGTAAAAATTACGTACAATAACTATTATTATCCTTTACGGCTTATTACACAGCTTGAAACAGAAATTGCCAATGTTCAGATAATCATGGACGGGTTTGCCAGGCATTGAACTTGTGGATCTGATGGGTTTATCAATGTTGTTAACATTTCCTGCCAAGAACACTATTGGAAGTAACAACGCAAATTTATCGGTGTTTTACGACAGGACATTATTTCTAGTTGTTTGTCACATGAAGGTTGCGAACTTAGACGAGTTGTCGTCAGATGAAATGATTTTTCATGTAAAAGTGGGCATGTGCCCGATTGCATTAAACTTCGGTAAAGTGATCTAAGGATACCACAGATTCCTTGAGGTGTCACTGTGAAAAGAAATGGACAGGAGGGACGCGCTTGAGTGGTCAGACTGACAGTGTACTTCATACGGCTCAACAAACTCCGTCTGATAGATATCAATAGGATAGAAATCTAGCCGTGTATCCTGTCCAACAAGCTTTTATATTGAGATAAGCCGAGACTATTTGATTATTGTAATGAGATGTTTTCACCCTAATCTTTCCACACTATTTTTTGCTTCAAATTGTTTTCCAATTTTTTTTTATTAAGTATAAAAGACACTTGAAAACATATTATCAACGTAAGAAGCTAAATGACTTGCTGTTACCTCTGGATCGAGACTGTGTTAAGTTAAACCTTTTACCCCATTGCCTGTTTCTAGTATTGAACATAGGTGACCACTTAAAGAACGTGTGCCTAAAGGCATATTCTGCATGACTTTCAGCCTGCTTTAAGTTACTGTCTACTAGGATATTGAAAATATTTCTTGTGGTATTACCGTACTTATTCATGACTACATAATACACTTTGTAGAATGAGAGTTAACCTATGATGTTTCAATGAAATTGTAAATTATAGCTCAAAGTAGGTGAGAAGTTTTATTTCAAAGTCTTGATTAAAGGTTGAGACCTGTACCTGATAATTATGAAGAAGACTTAAAATTGTGCATCTTGGGACATTTCATCCTATATCATTATGATATACAATCAGGTCCCCAATAAATTACTTTTACATAGCGTCAGGTAAAAATACTACATGTATTTCAGTATTGAAGACAGATGGTTGCTCAAAGTAGGCTGGAAATAAAGCAGCATGCTCTTCTTTAAAGAGCATTCTCGTTCATTTTTAGCCAGCTTTATTTAGGGCTTCTGGGGTCTTCCTCCACCTGTAATTAGCTGGATGTAGTGATATGACTGAAATACTGTTAAAAGGGATGAACAATCATAACAAATAAATGAATAAATAAATTATACCGGTATATGTTATGGTTCATATTCACGACTGTATTAAGTTGAACTGTTTTCTTATAAAAAGTGTAAAAATAAAACCCTACCATTTATTGAGTAATGGGCTGGTTAAGGGTTTGAAAGTGTCCAGTAGCCATCTGTCTACCAGTAGACATGAGAGGGTAAGAAATGAGAGTGTAAAGAATTATCAGTATACCTGGGTCCAAGGTTATCAAGCTTTTGAGTCTACCAGTAAAAGATTTCAATAAGTCAGTCTAAGAAGTTGCATGGAGCTATGCTAAAGATAAATTTATATAAGCTGCATATCAGCCTTCTATTGGATAGCCACTTGACCCACTACTCAGTTATGAAAACAGGTGACCACTTAAAGCAGGTTGAAAGAAAAGCAAAATGCACCTTTAAGTGCATTCTGCTTTACTTTCATTCTGCTTTAGACTACCATCTACTAGGATGTAGAAACTATTTCTTTTGGACATCATGATTTTATACAGTGGAACTATTTTCTTCAGTGGAGGAATACATTAAAGGCATAAAAAGGTGTATCTATGGAGAAATTGTTTAAACTAAGATTGAATGCAAGTGATCACTTAACACAGACTAGATGTTGTATGCTGATTTCAAGAAGGTTTTATTACAAATCTGGTCACCATGCTATTTAGCTGAGTGTTAGCTTTTTGCAAACCTCTTGTTATAGTCACTATCTAGTGAGATAAGGATTAATTAAATATTGATTATGATAGGAAATCCAATTCAGATATCATTATAGTATTGATTCAAGTTACATGTCTATACTCAAGCTGACAAAATGCTGCTGTATAGGTTTTGTTGGAAATATTAGACTTACAAATACAACACCAAACAAGACCTGCAGCTGTCGCGATACATATCGGGGGTCTGCTTGTGATCTAACAGCAGCTATCAATATTGGTTTCATACTAATATTGATTTTCAGCCGTTTGGATTGGGGAAATGGCAGATATACAATGGATGAACTGTCGACAGGGAGGTATAGACCAAAAATCAATTTGAAACGGATAAATTATGGACATTCTGTCGCATGGGAATGATTTTTATAGGAGATTGTATGGATTTAAGGATTAGTCAAGGAAAGCTGAACACTAGTTAAGATAGAGCAGAGAGTACACAGGGAACAAATGAGTTTTAAGTGATGACTGCATTAATCAAAAGACAGTCTGTAACCTAGCAGAATGTTAATTACTATGGAGACTGGGAGAGGAAGTTGCATCTAGTGTTATAGAGAGCTGGTTATCAGCCACACTCTTAATCCCTGTCAACTTGTATGTAATGTGGAAATCAAACAACGTGGAGCAAAATATAAACATGAATAGGTTAAGAGTTAGAAGATGTTTCCAGTGGAAAGGATTTACTATGTACAAATTTGTTTAAAAACAAACCATGGTTGTGATGATGAAGATGCTGTTAGTGTTTAGGGTAAGAAATGAGAGTGTAAAGAATAGTATACCTGTGTCCAAGGCCATCAAGCTTTTGAGTTGAGTCTGAGATCATTCTCAAGCATTTGATAGGTCAGATTTGAGCTTTTGCTCAAATCTGACCAATCAAAAGCTTGAGAATGATCTCAGACTCAACTCAAACTCTTTATCACCCTGGACCCAGTTGTTTATAGCAGCCATTTAAAAAAAGAAGCAATGAGATCCTAGGATAAAAGTATTACAAGAATGAAAGTAATGCTCAAAATTCTAAAGGAGCTTTCCTGCATTAGCTTTGCTCTGTATTCAGCATTCACCTATTTAAACTATCTACCAATGCATCATATGGTCTGTGTACACATGTGTGAGGATCACATGACATGGGCCAATTAAAATAAGGTCAAGGTCAGTGTATAGCCTGATTGCATACTTGGTGAAACTGTTTCATTCTCTTCAGCTGAAGGGACATAAAGAAACTTTTTGAAGTGGATGAGAATATAGCAAGACAGGTCATTTTGCAGATCATGTGTACATGACTACAGCCAATAAATGAGAGATTCTCTACAATCAGATTTATACAGGGTCCATATGCTTATAAAGCCTTTGAGATAAGACAATAATCATTCTTAGACTTTTGACTGGTCAGATTTGAGCATTTTGCTCAAATCCAACCAATCAAAAGCTTAAGAACTATATCAGACACATTAATATGCTCAAATGTGATCAATTAAAAGAGTGTGAACGATCACCAGACTTATTTCAAATGCTTTATAATTACGGGGTTGGTACCTATTACGCCATAGCCAGTTTCTAGTCGAGTATTTAATCCATTACCCCATAAATAAACCTTTTTACACCTTTTATGTTTTCCTCCACTGAAGAAAGTAGTTCCAAATTTATGAAGTCAAAGAATATGTACCATAAGAAATATTTTCTTTATCCAAGTTGATGATAGCTTAAATCAGACTGAAAGTATATGGGGTAATGGGTCAAGCCACAAGTTTTATAGTATTTATAGCTGACAATATTTGACATTGTTTGACTGTTAGTAAAAATGGCTTGGCATATCAAATAGAGCAGAGTAGAAGCCTGAAGCGTTCTGTTTGGGAATTTATAAAGAGATGACATCACAGTTCTATAAGGAGAGGGTTAAAATCAGGCCACAAGTTTTATATTAATTATAGCTCACTCCTGGCAATATTTGACAATGTTTGACTGTGTTTGCAGGTCAGATGAGATGGAGATGGTGATGGCAGATCTGGAGCGAGCTAACGAACGAGCCACGGCTGCTGAGAGAGACGGAGAAAAGCTGAAACAACAACTCACCAGTTTGACTGCAAGTTTGTCTGAAGGTGGACAGGCCCAGCGTGGAGCAGACATGGAACAGGCTATAGAAATACTACAAAGATCCAACCTGGAAGCTGAACTGGCTGCAAAGGAAAAGGAGGTTAGAGTGCTGCAGTGGTTTTGAGCAGAAAAATACTGTTGGTTTTGATTTTAAGATGTTTGGTTTTGTATTATTCTGTGAACCTAAATAGACAGCGGTAATGGAAAATCATTAAATGGACTGCTTCATGACTCTTCAAAACATTGTTTTAATAGGCAAACATGAATATAAACATCAAATGATTTTGATAAACACAGAAGGAAAGTGGAGGAATACATTAAAGGCATAAAAGGCGTATTTATGGTGTAATGGGTTAAGGATCATTATGTTTTACTGTAAGAAAAAGCTGCTTTAAATGGTAACCTATTCTCAGAACTAGAAAAAGGCTATGGGGTAATGGGTTAATATCTCATGTGGGCAACTTGTTTTATTTTGTAGATATCTCAGCTTGTTGAGGATGTTCAGAAGCTACAAGGATCTCTGCATCAACTCAGAGAGAACACAGCTCATCAGGTGAGTGGTCAACATAGTCAGCTCCTCACATCTGCCTCCTTACCTCAGAATGCAGTCCTGCTACATTGCCTTTTGATGTATACATAACTATATTCCTAAAAGCAATGCCTTTTCATGCTTCTAGCATGTCATGTTAAAGAACCATAGGAAATTTTTCCTGCATCCTGACATGTTAATGCTTAAAGCAGGTTGAAAGTAAAGCAGAAAGCTCCTGTTTTAAGGAACCATCTGTCTTAAACAATTCGATAGGAGAAAGGGTTGAAACGGGGAACAATCCCAAAACTACAATCAATTGAGTTATTGCCAGTCAATTATCTCTAAATTATTGATGTATTAATCAATAGTATCTACCGCAGGAAGATGGATGATACATTTTCCCATAAAAGTAACCTAGAACCATAGTATCTACCATAGGACGTTGAATGATACATTTTCCCATAAAAAATAACCTAGAACCATAGTATCTACCATAGGACGATGAATGATACATTTTCCCATAAAAAATAACCTAGAACCATAGTATCTACCATAGGACGATGAATGATACATTTTCCCATAAAAAATAACCTAGAACCATAGTATTTACCATAGGAAGATGGATGATACATTTTCCCATAAAAAATAACCTAGAACCATAGTATCTACTATAGGACGATGAATGATACATTTTCCCATAAAAAATAACCTAGAACCATAGTATCTACCATAGGACGATGAATGATACATTTTCCCATAAAAAATAACCTAGAACCATAGTATCTACCATAGGACGATGAATGATACATTTTCCCATAAAGAATAACCTAGAACCATAGTATTTACCATAGGAAGATGGATAATACATTTTCCCATAAAAAATAACCTAGAACCATAGTATCTACCATAGGACGATGAATGATACATTTTCCCATAAAAAATAACCTAGAACCATAGTATCTACCATAGGACGATGGATAATACATTTTCCCATAAAAAATAACCTAGAACCATAGTATCTACCATAGGACGATGAATGATACATTTTCCCATAAAAAATAACCTAGAACCATAGTATCTACCATAGGACGATGAATGATACATTTTCCCATAAAAAATAACCTAGAAACATTTTCCTATAAAAAATAACCTAGAACCATAGTATCTACCATAGGACGATGAATGATACATTTTCCCATAAAAAATAACCTAGAACCATAGTATTTACCATAGGACGATGAATGATACATTTTCCCATAAAAAATAACCTAGAACCATAGTATCTACCATAGGACGATGAATGATACATTTTCCCATAAAAAATAACCTAGAACCATAGTATCTACCATAGGACGATGAATGATACATTTTCCCATAAAAAATAACCTTGAACCATAGTATTTACCATAGGAAGATGGATAATACTTTTTCCTTAAAAAATAACCTTGTTAGTACCATAGAGAGAAAAATAGAAATGATTGTCATATAAAGCAAGATTAAAAAGCAAACATAATCATATTATTATTCTTATCAATGGAGGCATATTGTTTTTGGCCTGTCTGTCCATTTCTCTGTCACTGTATACAATGTATGTGACTTAGTGTGTATATGTCTGTCTGTCTCTCTGTATGTGTCAGTCTGTCTGCTTGTAAATAATAGTCAACTGGATGTGGGGCTTTTTCATTTTTAGGTGGGGCGACTTGAAGAAGAACTATCAGCTAAGAACAAGGCATTCAGAATTCTCGAGGAACGACTAAAGTCACAGGAAGACTATGAGGAAATCAAGAGAGAATTGAGGTAAGATGTCTACTAGACTTGAAATTAATACATCAACCTACCTGTTGCATAATTATTCCTGATGAAAATTTATGAAAGAATTGTAGCTACTTTACATCATTGCTCATCATAGTGATAATGCATATACAAAGTTGTGGAAAAAGGTGTGACACCAATTGACTTTGTGGATCATCAAACTCCACATTACTGTGATTAAAGTCTCTCTATTGTGGATCATCAAACTCCACATTACTGTGATTAAAGTCTCTCTGTTATGATCACTTAACCCATTACCCCATAAATACACCTTCTCATGTCTTTAATATATTCCTCCACTGAAGAAATTCTTTCAACTTTATACATTTATGAATATACACCACAAGAAATATTTCTCATATCCTTGCAAATGGTAGCTTAAAGCAGGCTGAAAGTAAAGCAGAATGCGCCTTAAGGCGCATTTTGCTTTACTTTCAACCTGCTCTAAGCGATCACATATCTTCAATACTAGAAACAGGCTATAGGGCAATGGGTTAAAGGAAAGCCAATTGATTACATAAAAGACAGATGCCAGCTTAAAGCAAGGTGTAACATTCCCCTTGCTTTAAGCAGTCACCTGCCTGAAACACCTGGTAATTAGCACAATTTAGTGGTCGTAATAGAGAGGTGTTACTGTATTTGCAGTGTTTTGAAGTCAATCGAGTTCTCAGCTTCAAGTCCCACAGATGAGGTGGATGGGGACAGCAGCAAGTCCAAGTCTCTCGAGATGCTGCTTCTTGAGAAAAACAAGACCTTACAGTCTGAGAACACCCAGCTCAAAGTCACTTGCAGTGATGTCTCAGGTAGGTCACATGACTGCACTCATCACATCACTTCTAGTTTTAGACCATATTGTAATTTTGAATACAAGTTCAAGTTTACTGATCTGGAAATGGTCTAGAATAAGAAGTGTTTTGCTTTCAAGAGAAATTTGAAAGGAGACAGGTGTTAGAAAATGTTTCCATGGGAACTCCATTCAGATTTCTTGTCAGAGGGTAGACTCACGGTTGAACAGTCAATTTTGTGTGTAGTGACCACTCATTAAAGTACATACGGGACATCTCAAGACAGATGACTGCTTAATACAGGATACATATTATGTTGAAAGTTCCTTAACCCATTACCCCTTAGCCTGTTTCTAAATTTGAAGACAGGTGGGTACTTAAAGTAGGTTGAAATTTAAGCAGAATGCGCCTTATGGCGCATTCTGCTTAACTTTCAGCCTGCTTTATTAAGCCACCCTCTACTAGGATAGAGGAAATATTTCTTTTGGTAAATGTTTATTTATAATTGTATGAATTGGAACTATTTTGTTCAGTGGAGGAATAAATCAAATATGGCATAAGGCGATTCTATGGAGGAAAGGGTTAAGGTGCTACATTAGACAACAAGCTGACCATTGGTTTGTACATTAGATTGACTGTACAACAGTGAAATGTTGGTACATATTTGCCCTATCTGTTTGCATTGTATAATATATTACAGGTTACAACTTTTTCTCTGTGCATAGTATATTCACTCCATACACTTATTGTAGCTCTAAAGAGGTTTACATATTACTTATTACCCCATAGATATGCCTTTTTACAGCTTTGATTTATTTCTTCGCTATAGAAAATAGATCCACTTTCTGTAGTCATGAATATGAACTATAAGAAATATTTTCTCTATTCCTGCAGATGGCACTTTAAAGCAGCTAGACTGGAAGTAAAGCAGAATGTGCATTTAGGCACTTTATGCTTTACTTTCAACTTGCTTTAAGTGGTCACCTGTCTTCTAAACTAGAAACAGGCTATGGGGTAATGGGATAATGCTGTTTTTAGTGGAAGAAAAAAAATAACAACCTTAAAAACAAGAGTTAAATTATAAAGTGGAATAAATATTTAGTTATGGAAAAGATAGGGACTAATTTGAGAAGTATTAATTAAAATCAATAAAACCTATCATGGAAAATATGTTGAAAGAATAGCAATTTAATACTTTTATAAAAAAAAAATAGGTATTGAAGAATAGGATTTGTATGATAAATAATGATGGCTTTAATAGCACAAATAATGATGATGGTCGTGTCAATGCTAACTGATAGTAATTGGTTTGATATTGAGGTATTTAGTAATACAGTAAAACCTCTCTAATAGGACCACTAAACTGAAGGCTAATTGATTGTATAAAAGACAGGTGACAGCTTAACATAAGGTGATAGTAAAACAGAAAGCTCCTTAACAGCAAAAAGCTTTCTGTTTTACTGTCAGCTTGCTTTAAGCAGTCACCTGTCATAAACACCTACCTTTCGAGAGAAAAATAAACACAATTTTGTGGTTGTTAAAGAGGATTTTTCCCGGTATTTTAATATCAACGTTGAGGATACAGTAAGACCTGTTTAAAGCTTCTACTCGGTAAACAATCATGACTATCTCAGTGCAAGGCAAAACTACCGCAAAACATATGAGATGTTTACATTATTTTTGTCCTGAATTGATATATTAGCTCATTACTCCATAGCGTGTTTCTAGTTTTGAAGACAGGTTGACCACTTAAAACAGGTTGAAAGTAAAGCAGAATGTGCCGTATGCACATTCTGCTTTACTTCCAGCCTGCTTTAAGCTATAATTTACTAGTGGAGACATTAACTAAATATGTAAAAATGTATATCTATGGAGTAAATAGTTAAATTAATGTACTGAGAGGTTGGTGTAGACAGGTTACACTGTAGTTATTGCTCCAGCTTCGACAGTTTGAACGTATCGACCTGGGTTGGGCAGCAAGGTGATTGTTTAATTATCACTGATGAAGAGAATAATGTATTCATAGCAATCTCAATATTTGATCCCTTGATTTCATTGTACTTAATAGGACTTAAAACCAATCCATACTACAAACCGTCACTCAAATTTATTACCAATGTATTTCGCCATTTAATCAGTGTTAACGCTGTTAACATAATGTTTTTGAAGATTTGATGTTTGAGTATTGAGGCAAAACTTAACACTTTGTGTACATTTAGGCAGAGTTTAATTTTGTAAGGTAACTGTGGTTTTGTACAGTAGAAATGACTTGGTCTGATTGTTAACACTCAAATAGAGACTAATTATTGATGTTACAGACCCACACCACCTTTATATAGGATGAAAAACAAGCAGAATGCACTTTTTGGAGCTTTCTATTTTACTTATATTATACTTTAAACAATTATGTGCCTTTAAACAATTATGTGCCTTTTCAACACAAATACACAAAACTAGGAGGCGTGTTTTACTGTATGTTTGATTTGGAATACATTAACATTGACGTCCCTCTGTTAGTACAAACTTCAATGATGGATGCTGTTAACATGGATGAAATGATACAATAAATATTTTATTTATTTTTATTTCAAATCATGTGGGACAATTAGTTGTCTGTTTTATGGAGGACATTTAACTGAATTGAGATTAGTGATATTTTAAGTTTCTTCTAAAAGTATTTGTTCTATTTATTATTATAGTGATAGGTTGGGGAAATATGGTTTTGACTTTGTTGTGCAGTTTCATAACTAATATGTTGTGCTTAATCTATGAAAGACATCACACACTTTTGACATTGGAAAAATATGAGCACCAATTTTTATAACATTTGCGTGCACTGTGTGGAAATATGGATGATTTGAAGGCAGAATTGTTTTCCAAACTAACAAGTTTTCTCTTCTCTTTCTCATTTCTGAAATTATCCTTAGCTATTTTTTTCCTCTTGCCTTTGATTTCTGAACATTTAAACGTGTGTTAAGCAGCGGCTCAATGGAAGATGTTGTGGAAGTCATACACTAAGCAGATATCTCAATGTTGTGGAAGTCATACACTAAGCAGATATCTCAATGCACGGCAAAAATACCGCATAAACCTTCTATAAGTGTTTTGTGCGTTATTTGTGCTGTGCAGTTTTTCATGTTTCTTTAACCCATTTGTTCATAGTGTCCCATAAGAAGGACTTAGGCAAGCAGTGTAGACTCTGATAAGACGCTGCATGATGCAGCGTCTGATCAGAGTCTGCACTGTTTGCTGATAGGAATTTCAATACAAAACGAAAGGAATACGAAAATTTAGACCAGGCACCTCTTAGATAAAAAATGGACAAATCCCAATATATAAGCATGTAAGAATGCACTTGGCATAAATGGGTTAATAAATGTCCGTGTCTTCATGCAATGGCAGCTTACCACAGGTTTGACTGTATAGTAAAATATACACGTCACTCCGGCTAGTTATGATGATACTTTCTGTTCAAGAATGGTGTAATGCTCATGATTTTATCAATGAAAATTGAGATTTAGTGAATCATTAAAGACATAAAAAATAAAACACCTCAAACTTAAATAGTAGGAATAGACCGAATTTCAGAATAAAGCCTAAAACTGCATCAGCATTTTGAATTCACTCATTTTATACATGTGCATGTTTTGTTACAGTTTTTGTGCCATTTCATTATTCTATTTCATAACATTGCCAATTTTTCTCCCCACATCACATCTAGAGGAAGACAAGGCATTCTTAATCATATTCAGAAATCTTACAAATGTAATGCAGATAGGAGCTTTGTTCATATACCTGAAAAAAAATACAAACCACAAGACCATTTATATCCATAGGGACTATTAGGGAGTATTCCTTTATCATTAGGTACGCTTGGGCATACTCAGAGATTTGGATGATTAAATTTTATGTCATTTGGAGGGTTATTGGCAAAAAAATGTAAATGATGGTTCAGAGATTGTGTGGTGATTGGCATAGCAAACAGTGTAGACTCAGATTAAATGACTCTTTCTGAAGTGCTATGATCTAGATCTACACTGTTTGCTGCTGTTTGATAAACTGTTTCCTTGGTGTTAATTGGGTATGATACAATAGTATAGATATCAGTTAACAACTAAGCTACCGGTATTCACTGGTCTGTTTTGACAGAGTCAGTATTCCAGTGTTTCAAAGTGTTAGGACATACATTATTGTTTGTGTTGCCAAACATGTTTTACATATTCCTAGAGTGTTTCAGTTGTCACTATAAGTATTGTTGATACATTGATAGTGTAGACTCATCAAGTACTGTGATGTTTTCTGTTCATGTCTCTGGTCTTTCTTAGTTGTGGTGTCTCTGTTATGAGTGTTTGTCTGTCTTTAGTCTCATCATCTGTGAAAAAGTCTCGGCGGAAAAAACGTAGTGATTCTAAATGATCAGTTACCAATCACTTATAAATCAATGGCCTTTCATATGTCCATTCCTTCATGAAAAACCATCATGCAGATTGAACAGTTTCTGAATCCCCACAAGAAACACATGACAAAATGTTTGTTTTCATTTAATGTTTGCTATTCAAATCGGTCAGGTTTGGTGGTGCATGGAAAATTAATTTTGGCTTTTTTTCCCGGGCAGTTCACAGTTTAGTGTTGCATTTTTTCCCAACCCTTCAAAACATAGTTTGACAAAGTTTCTTCCTACAGGTATGTTTCTAAGGATACAGTCAAACATGATTTAATAGATCACTGATTAAAGTGGGTCAAACAGTTTGGATCTTGATGAGACACCTCATTATCCTGCATCTCATCTGGTTCCAAACTATTTGCAAAGGAAATCATAATTTCACCGCTAGCATGCATTATGAAAGAAATGTGACCCCTAATTGCAGGACAAAGTCATACAAAAAGTGCCTATCAGAGCATTAATTTTGTTGTACATTAAGCTGCCACCAGTCCTTTAAACTACCAGTGTATTTCCTTTTAGATGATTGTTTAAAGCAAGTTTGACTGTATGTGTAGGAGCTATCTTAAAATGAATTTAGATAAAAACAAATAATACACTCCAATTGAATCATGTGCATTTACACCTTTCTTGCAGGAAGTTCATCACCGTCTCTTTCGCATAATGCGGAGACATTTGCAAGCATGATTGGAGAGGAGTTAGTAGCTTCTTATCAGGGCAAGAGCTCATCAGAGAATTCATCCAAAACAGGATTATCTTCGTCACCAGCATTTTCTGCTGTGTCCCCGAAAAAGGAACCAGAAAAAACAATAAATAGCCCAGAATCTGGGGACATTCCTCCTCAAGTGCCGAGTTCCCCTAGTGATATTCATATTCATAGACTGGCAAGATCGTCAAGTGTCACAGAGGCACTTGGTCGACCAGCAAGTGTTAGTGATTCTGGTCGATCACCAAGTGTTAGTGATTCCCTAAGACTGCCTCCCCCTTCCCCACAGTACTTTCACCCAAGTTTCTCAAACAATACACTGCTAGCAAACTACATGGGGTTGGGCATGAATCTAAGCAACGCCAAGTCAGACATTAATGGCTGTCAGGGGCTGGATACTGGTATGGTTGCAAAAACTGTACGAGAACTCCTCAGTATTCACAATATAGGTCAACGTTTGTTTGCAAAGCACGTACTCGGGTTGTCACAGGGAACAGTTAGTGAGTTACTGTCAAAGCCAAAATCATGGGACAAGCTGACAGAGAAGGGAAGAGAATCCTACCGCAAGATGCATTCGTGGGCCACGGACGATAGAAACATTTTGGCCCTTAAAGCCATCTCACCAAAGAAAGGTAAATACCATTAAGCCCATTACCCCATAAATATGCCTTTTTTATGCCTTTACTTTCTTCCACCACTCAAGAAAATAATTCCAGTTTATACAGTAATGAATATGCACCATCACAAATGTTTTCTATATCCTAGCAGATGGTAGCTTAATATAGGCTGAAAGTTAAGCATAATGTGATTAAGTAGTCACCTATTTTCAATACTAGAAACATGCTATGATGATCTTTACCGACTGGTAACAGAATTAACATCATAGGAAGATACATATTACCTCTATGGCTGGGACAAGTTTGATAACCACAATTATCATGAGTTACAGCCCTTTGTACATGATTGAAACGTGTGTTCATGTATTTGTAGTGGTTTGGCACTCTGGATTCACCATGTATTAGATTTATATCATTGCTGTATTTTATACGCTCACCTGAGCCAAAGGCTCAAGGTGAGCTATTGGGATGGCCCTGTGTCTGACGTCCGGCGTCGTGCGTCGTTGTTAACAATTGCTTCAAATGACATCTCCTCCTATACCGCTTGACAGAATTCAACCAAACTGTACAGAAATGTTCCTTGGGTCAAGCTCTTTCAAATTTGTTCAAAGAATTAAAAACAATGCAGAACTCTGGTTGCCATGGCAACCAAAGTGAAAAAATAAGGAAATCTTAAAAAATCTTCTTGTCAAAAACTGCAAGGGCTAGAGCTTAGATATTTGGCACATAGCATCATCTACAGGTCCTCTATCAAGTTTGTTCAAATTATGCCCCTGGGGTCAAAATTGGCCCCGCCCCGGGGGTCACAGTTTTACATAGAGTTATATACATGTAGTGAAATTTTCAAACTTCTTCTTCTTTAAAACAAATGTGGCCAGAGCTTTGATATTTGGCATGGTGACACTTCTAGATGTCCTTTACCAAACTTGTTCAAATGGTTTTGGTCTGTTGCATAATTAGGTCACAGGAGCTAAAAATAGATTTTTTCAATGAAAACTTAAAAAATCTTCTTGTCTGAAACTACTAGGGCCAGAGCTTAGATATTTGGCACATAGAATCGCCTACAGGTCCTCTATCAAGTTTGTTCAAATTATGCCCCTGGGGTCAAAATTGGCCCCGCCCCGGGGGTCACAGTTTTACATAGAGTTATATAGTGAAATTTTCAAACGTCTTCTTCTCTGAAACTAATATGGCCAGAGTTTTGATATTTGGCATAGTGACACTTGTAGATGTCCTATACCAAAATTGTACAAATGCTTCTGGCCGTTGCATAACTAGGTCACAGGAGCTAGAAATAGATTTTTTTCAATGAAAACTTAAAAAATCTTCTTGTCTAAAACTACAAGGGCCAGAGCTTAGATATTTGGCACATATCATCGCCTACAGGTCCTTTATCAAGTTTGTTCAAATTATGCCCCTGGGGTAAAAATTGGCCCTGCCCCAGGGTCACAGTTTTACATAGAGTTATATAGTGAAATTTTCAAACGTCTTCTTCTCTTAAAACCAATGTGGCCAGAGCTTTGATATTTGGCATGGTGACACTTCTAGATGTCCTTTACATATTTTGTTCAAATTGTTCCGGTCTGTTGCATATCTAGGTCAGTCCTGGACATAAATCAATATCTCCATTTTTTCAGCTATTCTCAGGTGAGCGAATTATGCCCCATGGGGCTCTTGTTGAAATTTATTTCACGTGCAAAGGAGCATTTATTACTGGTTCATTAGTAGTGTTAACCCATTACCCAATAGCCTGTTTCTGGTTCTAGAAGACAGCTGACCACTTAATTAAAGCAGGTTGAAAGTAAAGCAGAATGCGCCTTTGAGGTGTATTCTGCTTTACTTTCAGCCTGCTTAAAACTATTTTCTGCTAGAATATAGAAAATATTTCTTATGATTCTTATTTGTAACAATATCAATTGCAGCTATTTTCTTCAGTAGAGGAATATGTTAAAAGCGTAAAATGGGTTAACCATTGGTTCAAGTGTGTTGCAGAATGAACATTTTTTTAAAATAATTTAAAATCTTGTTTTAAGAAATGCTTCAAAACACAATGATTTTTGAAAAGTTCATTAGCAGTGTTAATTATTGGTTCAAGTGTGTTTGATAAAATCGTTTAAAATCTTGCTTTTAAAATATACTTTCAAAACACAAATTGAAAGGTTATCATTTGTTATTGTGATGCTAGCAGTTTCTTGTTACACAACCTTTAAACAGGTATGATTTGTACCACAGGCTCACAGCCACTGCTGCCTAGTATTCAGCGTGAGGACGCTGCCACAGAAGAAAGAATTGCTCAAATATTGAATGATGCCCAGCAGGCCATGCAGAGCAAGAAGTCAATGGAGCAGGCCTGGACAAAAGAGGTAGGGTACCAGACAACTTGTTGTTGTTGTTGCTGCTTAGGTTTACAGTCTTGCATAAGCTTTTTCAGGTACCGGACAACCTCCAGGCTCCAAGGTTATAAAGCGTTTTGAGTTGAGTCTGAGTTTGTTCTCAAGCAATTTGATTGGTCAGATTTGAGTCCAGGCTCAATCTGATCAATCAAATGGTTGAGAATGACTTCAGACTCAACTTAAAAGCTTTATAGCCTTGGGGCTAGGCTGTATGCATGCTTGAGCCAAACCAGCCTATCAACACAGTTATATATACTGGTATACTTCGAGACCTGGCTATAGCAACCACTCATAACAGAACCAATTCTACATTAACATTATAGACTTAAAGCAGGGCAAAACAGTGCAGAAGCGATCTTCATTACTTTTGTCCTACATTATGCAGCAATTTGTCTAAAAGTTTGTCCAAAGATGACGGAGTTCCCTTAGCCAGGATTTTCCAATTTCTAATTTGTGTGAAGCAGCACATGGAAGAAAGAATTGATGTGCTGTTATATTGACCTGCATTAAGCAGCATATATTTACTGCTTATTGTCTTAACCTTTTCTCCATCGATAGTCATTTAAATGCATTTAATATATTCCTCCACTGAAGAAAATACATGTAGTTCCATTCTAATTACTTTCAGCCTGCTTTAAGCTACGATGTGCTAGAATATAGAAAATATGTGTTATGGTACATATTCATGACTAGATCGGAACTATTTTTTTTCAGTGGAGGAATTAATTTAATGTGCTAAAGTGTGTATCTATGGAGTAAAGGGTTAAACGTATTGCTGATGTTTCTTTACAGCAGCAGACTGCAATGGTGAACAAGATTTACCAGGAGATGGCTCAGTCGTATGGTCCGTTGCCCATCAACCATTCCCTGCCAATCACAAGTCAGGCTTTATCTTCCCACCATCCCAGCATTAACGGCCAGGGGAGCTTCTGCAAACATCGGGATATTAGACAGAGAGAAAAACATTCACAACATGATGTATCCTCTAAAGAAATGGTGGAACGAATCTATCGACAAGAGCTTATCAAGTTAGCTCAAGCAGCTGAGAATGCTGGAAATATCGCAGCTAGCGCTCTTTATCAACAGGAGCTTGCAAGGTTAGCTCAGCAGGCAAGGTTGAGAGATGACCCAGAACCTGGAGAGGTACGACATGTGCATGGATCCCCAGACCAGATGATTAAAACTGAACCTCCAGACAGCACCTCTGAGGAGTTGATGAACCAATCTAATGGCCCCATTGATCTCAGTAAACACAGTACATCTAGCACGCCAAGTACACCAACATCTGCCGCCTCTGATAAATCGCTCAATAACTCTGCTCACACCGCAGGAAGTGCCTTTTTCCAAGTGCGTCCAAAGCTAAATGGTCATGGTGGGATGGAACGCCCAGAACTGCAGCAGACAACACCATCGCCCGCACCACATACAGCATTTACACAACACCATCCCCCCTCAGAGAATGCTTCACCACTGCAACGAATGCAGAATATTGCAAACTCCCTCATGACTCGCCCTCATATGGGGCAGGCATGTAACAAGCCCCTTAAAGCAGTTCTGCCACCAATCACCCAAGAAGAGTTTGATAGTTACGCCAATGTTAATACAGAGGACTTGGTGAAACAAGTGAAAGAAACACTGAGCCAGTATTCTATTAGCCAGCGACTGTTTGGTGAGAATGTTCTTGGCTTGTCACAGGGAAGTGTCAGCGACCTGTTAGCCAGACCCAAACCCTGGCACATGCTCACACAGAAGGGCCGGGAACCATTCATACGCATGCAGCTGTTCTTGGAGGATGCCGAGGCTATCCCTAAACTGGTCGCCTCACAGTACCACATCGCACCTGACAAACTCATGAGGAGTAACTCAGTCGGCAAAGACCAGAGTAAGTAAAATATCCTTCCATCTACCTTTCATATTGAACACCTAGAACACTCGCTATATACAGTAGAACCTCTCTATTACCACCACTTAATTGTGGTAATTAAAAGGCATTTACAACAGGTGACTGCTTAAAGCAAGGTGACGGTAAATCAGAAAGCTCTTTTAGGGTCTGTCTATTTTACATTCACTTTGCCTTAAGCTGTCACCTGTCTTATATACAATCAATTAGCCTTCGTTTTAGTGGTTGTAATAGATGGGTTGTACTGTAGTAATACTGTCATCAGAAACAATTCTAATCTGCTACTGGTCTAAAATTAAACCTAAGAAATTTTATTTTCAAAACTGGATCAGAGTGGCAAACAGATTATATCCAGATTAGATGGG
Source organism: Gari tellinella (assembly GCA_922989275.2). Classification (NCBI taxonomy): domain Eukaryota; kingdom Metazoa; phylum Mollusca; class Bivalvia; order Cardiida; family Psammobiidae; genus Gari; species Gari tellinella. Next base: position 11,878,241 of record OV277868.1, read on the forward strand.
GCATAATGAGACATCTCATATGGATCAAAACTGTTTTCAAAAGGTAATCACAATTTCACCACTAGCGTGGAACATACAGGAAAAAAATTATCTGCTTGAATTTTGAAATTGATGTTTTCTTTTGTCTGCTTATGTTTAAAATTTAAGAGATTTAAAGAATGTATAGCTGCTGTGAAATATGTTGAAGTTGATAGGGTTGTAGTAGGATGGGAGTTACTGGGTTATAGTAGTGTAATAGTTGACACTAAAACTAGAGAATTACCTCATTTGTTCAATAATTGATCTAGATAATATAGATACACATTACATGACATACGGTACTTCCATGTTCTGTGACGACAAGTCAAATATATCTTTTCACCTTAACATTAAGAAAATCAGTTTCCATATAGATTTAAATTTGTAAAACTGGAAATTGTTAGTGCTATAAAACAATAATTTGATAAATCTATAAACTGGTACTTTCTAGAGGTATAAAACTATATTTTGTTAATGGTATAAACATGAAAACTGATAAGTGATATAAAAGTAGACCATGTTAATGCTATAATTTGTGTAATTTTCTCAGTAGATTTTGACAGCCCTGCTATGTGGCCGGGATTCGGGACAAATTTACTTGATGCTGCTCCCATCGTCAATCCTGCACGAGTGGGACTTTCAGGTATTTTAGCATTATATGTATCCGCTCACCTTGTTACCTGCTTCAAAAACTCTGCTCTCTGCTTTACATGTTGAGATAACTCTGAGTTTAAGATCACAGAAATAAAGAAATATTTCTTCATAACATGTATAAATTAAAATGACGGCAAATCCATCATGTCAGATATCATTCAGTAGGGCTTTAATGTACCCAAGAAAACTATGCTGATACTCCACAACATAATTTGCATATATTACATGAGTAAAACCTGTGCTCAGAACCTGTGCTCAGCAACCACTCTAATAAAGAAACATGGATATATGAAAGATAGATAAATGCTTATCCCTTTACCCTTTAGCCTGTTTCTAGTTTAAAAAGCAGAAGACCACTTAAACCATTACTCCATAGCCAGTATCTAGTATTGAAGTTAGTTGACCACTTAAAGCAGGTTGAAAGTAAAGCAGAATGTGCCTTTAGGCACATTCTGCTTTACTTTCAGCCTGCTTTAAGCTATCATCTGCTAGGATATAGAAAATAATTCTTACAGTTTATATTCATGACTGTATGAGATTGGAACTATTTTCTTCAGTGGATGAATATATTAGAGGCGTAAAAATGGGGGAATGGGTTAAGCCTTGTCAAGCAACCACTCAATGGACAAACGTTTATAATTTAGAAAGGTGTGCTTTACCTGTGACCTGCTTCAGCCAGCCATAAGTTTTTGAAGATCTCTATGTTTCTTTATTTAATAGTTGCTAGTACATGTAGTTTATTATATCTCGATTCATAGTTAAATGCAAATGTTGATAGCTGTTTGTTTATAGGAGTGTGACTTATTTCACATGAACATGGAATGTATGTCTTGCTATTACTTCTAGTATGATTGTATTACTATTGCACCATTATACAGTAAAACCTGTATCCGGCAGCTAAATGCAGGACTAAATTCAAACAGAAAGCTTCTATGTGAACTTGTTGAACTACTTTTATCCAGCAGTAAGCTGCCTTTATAAGTTACTTTAACCCTTTCCACCATAGAAGCCTCTCTTAGCACATGTAATTTAAGGCACATTCTGCTTTACTTTCAACCTTCTTTAAGTGGTAACTTGTCTTCAAAACTAGACACAGGTTGCTATGGAGTAAAGGATTTATTCAGTGTTCTCTTCATTTTACACAGGTTTTACTGTACTTATATTTCAGCGTTAAGATTTATAAAAGCAGGCTCACTTTCCAATGTTGCATTGAAATTGCTTAACCCTTTACCCTATAGCCTGTTTCTAGTATTGAAGATAGGTGACCACTTAAAGTATGCTGAAAGTAAAGCAGAATGTACCCTTAGGCACATTCTGCTTTACCTTTAGCCTGCTGTAAGCTATCATCTGCTGGAATTTAGAAAATATTTCTTATGGTTCATTTTCATGACTGTAAAAAATGGAACCATCTTCTTCCGTTTATGAATAAATTAAATGCGCTTAAAGGTGTTTCTATTTGGGGAAAGAGTTAATTTAGAAAAGAATGTGGTGAAGATGGCAGGAATAGTAATAATGATGTAAGAGAAATCTCATTGAAATAAAGCTGAATATAGTTGAATACCAGGGCTGCCATTTCTCTGGAATTCTTTTGAAATTATAGGATTTTTATCCTATCAGATGGTAGCTTAAAGCAGGCTGAAAGTAAAGCAGAATGCGCCTCAGAATGGGCATAAAGGCACATTCTGCTTTACTTTCAATCTGCTTTAAGTAATTATGCTTGAAAAATAGAAAATTTGGAAATCTTAGGATTTTTCCTGATCGACTTATGGCAGCCCTGGAATACAATGTTGACCACTCACATGATAGGTTTTGTTTGAGGTATGTTTATATGTATATCACATCCATAAACTATGCTACTATATTCAAATATGCTATATGAGTTGTAGCACAATAGAAATGACCTTCTAACAAAGTTTTACATACACATACAATTTACTCCAATCATTATGTTGTGACAGCTCATCAGATCTGTCTCTATGAGTACTCACAACATAATATTTGATTAAAACATAAGCTGTGTTCTTACTTTGCAAACAGTGAAGACCTAGAACCATCTCTGTTATGACCATGTGGCATCTCATCAGGGTTATAAAGCTGTTTGTCAACCTTCATTCAGTTTTGTAAATGTGATGACAAAACTTGGCGTCTTGTTTGTTTGCAATCAATCTGAAGGTCATTTTTCTTGTGACATAGCCCATCATGATATACTGTATATCTTTTAATGAAAATTTACCAGTAACCAAAATGTACAAGCTTACTAATTTGCATGTCTTTTTCAATATATGTGGTTTGATAAAAAACAAAACAAAAAACAGTCTGGTGCTGTGTGAACTTTAACAGAAATTAGCCAGCATTGTCAAAAGTCAAGTTTATGTCTAAAAGGGTGGGACATGAAGAGTTCTCTCCCTTGTAAAACAATTTCATTCTGTTTTGATTACATAGGAGCTTTTTGTATTACGATTTTCTACTTTAATACGCAGTCTCATTTAATTGGAAATTTGTATTTGGGTTACAGATTATGAATCATCATCAGTTTCATTTTTAGCTCACCTGAGCTAGCTCAGGGTGAGCTTTTGCAATCCTTGAATGTCCGGCGTCTGTTGTGCGGTGTGTGTCGTCAACAATTTCAGTGTTTACACTCTAGAGGCCACAATATTTATCCAATCTTTCTCAAACTTGCCCACATTGTATATTACCATAAGAGTTCGAATGAGTTCGATTATGCTTGAAATCAGAATAATAGGTCAAGAGTTATCTACCTTTGAATTGCTGAAAATGCCATATTTAAGGGTGTTTACACTCTAGAGGCCACACTATTTATCCAATCTTTCTCAAACATGCACAGATTGTATATTACCATAAGAGATAGGATGAGTTAGATTATGGTTGAAATCGGGCTGACAGGTAAAGAGTTATCTACCTTTGAATTGCTGAAAAATGCCATATTTAACAGTGTTTACACTCGAGAGGCCACAATATTTATCCAATCTTTCTTAAACTTGCTCACATTGTATATTACCATAAGAGTTTGGATGAGTTTGATCATGGTTGAAAGCGGACCAATAGGTCAAGAGTAATCTACCTTTGAATTGCTGAAAATGCCATATTTAAGGGTGTTTACACTCTAGAGGCCACAATTTTTATCTAATCTTTCTCAAACTTGCTCAGATTGTATATGATTATACGAGTTCACATGAGTATGATTATGGTTGAAATCGGGCCAATAAGTCTAGAGTCAGATTGTATATGACCATAAGAGTTCGAAAAAATGCAATTATGGTTGAAATTGGACCAATAGGTCAAGAGTCATCTGCCCTTGAATTGCTGAAAATGCCATATCTAACAGCATTGACACTCTTGCAACAACAGTTTTCAATGGATTTTGATTATACTTGCACACAAAGTACATAGCTATAAGTTCTCGAAGTAGTGCAATTATTGTTGAAATCTAATCATTGTGGCAATAGTTATCTGCCCTTGATATACTTTAAAATGCTAGAAAAGGCTTCATTTCAGTCTTGTTTAGGCTCTTAAGTTACCTACCCTTGATGTACTCTACTATACTAGAATTATGAGGTTGTATTCCAAAATTGTTTACATGCTATACTACAAATTTGATTGGATTTAGATAAAACGGATGAAACAGAAAGGTATAGCTATCAGGCTTCATTACAACAGGTGAGCGATATCAGGGCCTTCAGGCCCTCTTGTTAAAATATTCAGAGCACAGTCTTTTAAAAATTTGGGGAACAAAAGAACAGTGCAAAAATTCTCTACATGGTTTATTTTAAATGAAATAAGATACAATGCAGGATCTTTTAAGAAATAATTAATTTTCATAACTTATTGAACTGGCGGTACGTCAAGAGGTTGGGGCTTTACATAAGTGGACATAAAGTTGTAAACAGCAACCTGTATCACTGTGTACTTTGTAACCATGGTAACCAAGTGTGTATTTGTATATTTCTCTGGCAGCTCATGGCAACCTCTGCAGCCTGTAACAAGATGGATGCATGGCGACTGGCCTAACACTGTACCCGTAATATATATCCATGTATATATACCTGGGCCATAATCTCTGGAAAACTGCTTTGTTGCAATCCCATTTTATCTCATTATTATGTAAGAACTCTAGTTATACAGGCAAGGCCCCTATTATGATCAGTCAAAGGATGGCATAGTGTTTGGTGTGCAAGTTTGCTGCTGTATGCAAGATGAAAGTAAAGCAGATATATACAGTTAAAGCTGTACTAAACTACCATTCATTAAAGTAGCTTGAATATCTCTAAAGACAGTTTACAGTTTAATGGAGGATAAAGATAATTCACAACATGTATTCATTGTGTTTATCCTGCATTAAGCAATCACCTTTATCTAAGATAAGTTTTTATTGGTGGCTTAATATCAGATTGACTTTAAGCTATTACCCTATAGCTTGTTTCTAGTTTTGAAGAAATGTGACCACTTAAAGCAGGTTGAAAATAAAGCTAAATGCGCCTTAAGGCGCATTCTGCTTTACTTTCAGCCTGCTTTAAGCTACCATTTGAAAGGGTCTAGAATTTTAGTGGAAGAATAAATTACAGACATATTTATGGGGTAATGGGTTAAAGCCATTATGGGTGTTTTTGTTTTTCTTCTATTCTGGTATGAGGTGCCACCTGTCTACGCCACAAACATACCTTCTTATGATTGATCATAATAGCATGGTTTTACTGTATCACAAGATCAAGTTTGTCCCCACTTTTACCAGTACATATTCAAACAAACTACCCACATTTACCAATAATGGCATAGCAACATGCAGGCTACTTAAAAGTACTCACTCACTCAAACAGTTTTCTTCTCTTGCTTTCATTAAACACTTCTATATGTTTGCTAAACCTTCCCTGTCCATTTCCTTTATTAGATCTTGACCACCAATAGGCTGACTCTACACCGGTACATTTTTAACCCATTCCCCACATAAATACACCTTTATACATGTATAATTTATCCCTACACTGAAAAGAAAAATCCTTTTTAAAATGTCATGAATATGTATCATAAGAAATATTTTCTTTATCCTATCAGATAGTAGCTTAAAGCAGGTTGAAAGAAAAGCAGGATGTGCCTTTACTTTCAACCTGCTTTAGGTACTCACTTATATTCAATACTAGAAACAGTCTTTGTGTTAATGAGTTAAATTAAAATGACCAGCACTAAACACTATCTTTCAAAGCAGGTTGGGAAACTAACCTTTGACCTTGACTTACAGTAATTGGTGCATTGTCTTTGAATACAAACTCTTCTGTAATATGCACCTACATTTTACATTTACTATCACTACTGTCTACTTCAAATGTTTCAACATACAAAGATACAAAGGTACAATTAAACTTGTGTTAAGTGACAATCAAATGAAAGGAGCATATATATGTCTTAAAATGGGTCACAAGTCCTTCAGATGAGACTTTAAACCAAGGTCCAATGTATCACTGTTATACACCGGGCATGTAAAAGAACCAGAATGCTCTGTTGAAGTACAGGAGTCTTCTGTACCTGTTTCCCTCTCTGTGATGTCCAATTTGCCCAAATTGGGCAGAAATGGATATAAATTAAAACAAAAAAATAGAATAGGTCACTGCTTAAGAAAAGGTCAATATTTTCTGTATTACCTTTGTCCTGTATTAAAACCAACCTTTTATAAGACTACAAGGTCATCATCTATACCAGTAGTTGCCACTAACACAAGTCTTACTGCATTGCATTTCAAATCAGTCCATGGCCAGCACACAAGTCTTAACTTTCAAGTATTGTAACATTATCTTTACACCTTCAAAACAACCATCTTCACAATGTTAGATTGTTTATTTTGTTTCCAATGATCTCTTGGTTTCCTCCTTCACTAGCTGTTCTCTGACTCTTACACACTGAAGTTGACAGTCTTACATAGTTATGTGTTTGTGCATTAACACATTCAACCCTAGTGACAAGTATACTCACCATTTACAAGTGTACCTGTGAGGATAACACTAGTCTTGTCCCATGCAAACAGGGTAGACCCTGATCAGAGGCCTCCTTAAGAAGCCCTCTGATCAGGGTCTACACTGTTTGTCAGTTTGTAATATATTGTTAAAATCAACCATAAATAGTCAAAATGGACTAGACTTATATTGAAAATTGGCACTTTCCATTAAACGTTTCAGGGGTGAATGAGTTAATAAAACATTTGTCTTCACATATCTCTACATCTGTTCATAGAATGGCTACCAAACACAAGTTTGGTGGTATTTCAATCCTTGTCCCCACCTCCCCTGCATAAGCCCTGCTTTCATTTCAATACTACATCATAATTACCAAGTTTCATCCCTGTCTACATAATGAAATCAGCAATATTTTCTGCTGTCTGCTTCATCTCCTGATACAAACTATAAATAATTATTTCATTTGTTTTCACAAACACACATAGGATCATTTATATACGTCCCTCTTTTCCCAGCAAGAAATATAGAAATAACTATTTCATTTGCTTTCACAAACACACATAGGATCATTAATACATCCCTCTTTTCCCCGCAAGAAATATAGAAATAACTGTTTCATTTGTTTTCATAAACACACATAGGATCATTAATACGTCCCTCCTGTCCCTGCGACATTGTAGTTTGTTTGCTGTATGTGACATGTTACTAATACACCAGAATGCCTTGCCCTAACTAACTGATAACTTAACATGTACACTAAATCTCTCATATTGATGACCACAAAAAGGTAGACTCATTGGTGTTCAGGGCAGATAATAGCTTAATTTTAGCATGCTAGTTGTGAAACAGTGATAACATTTACAAACAGTTTGGATCCTGATGAGATGCTGTGTAAAGCAATGTCTCATCAGAATCCAAACTGTTGGACACTCTGACCCTGTTTTGAAAAGAAATTTTGAACATTCTATGTTTTAGAACAGTAGCACACAACAATCATAGCAGAAGGCAAAAATGACCAGCATACTATGAGTTAAAGCAGGAAGAAAGTTAAACAGAAATCTGCTTCACAAGCTTTTTGTTTTCTTTCCATATCTGTTTTAACTCTTTGAACACTGAGTAAATTTTGTTGTCAGCAACAATTCTTGTCTACTGCTATTCTAAAAATAGATTTGTAAAACTTTCTTCTCAAAATATTGTCAGAATGACAAACAGTTTGGATCCAGATGAGAGGAAGAGTAACTTTGTGTCTCATAAGGATCAAAATTGTTTGATACTGACCTTATCATGAGAAGAAAATGTTAGAATAGTAGCAGTTGGAGATTGTTGTGATGACAATATTGCTTAGCTTTCAAAAAGGTAACTAACTATATGCATTAAAAAGGGGCTTCGTTTTGATTGGTCATTGAAAGGTTTTATAGTACAATTAATTTCATATTCATGGAATGGATATTCTCATTAATCCTATATACTCATGGCTTCTATAAATATAATCATTAAACCATGCAAGCCCCAATGGATTGTATTCTCTGTTGGTGAGCATCAACATTCACCAGCTGTGGACCATTTAAAAGGTTGAACTTTTTTGTCATAAAAAATTCAAATCAATGGTGCAAACAAAGGTAACATTTCTGATGATTCATTTGTGACACGTTAAATAGTTTGCTGTGACATCTCTGAAGAATGTCACTACAATACTTCATTGAAGAATGTCATGATATTACATTGAAGTATGTCACCATGATACTTTAGGTATAAGTCATTAAGATACTTCATGGAGGAATGTCATATATTATGCTTCATGTAGATATGTCTATATGATACTTCAAGGAAGAATGTCATTAAATGCCAATATGATGCTTCATGGAGGAATACCATTATAATACTTCATGCAGGAATGGTCACTATTTAGTATTATATTTCAAGGAGGAATATTACTAAAATGTTTCATTATTTTAAATATCTTGATGGTGCTTCATGCAGGAATGTCCCTATGATAATTCATAAAAATGTCACTATAATTCTTATGAGGAATATCACCATGATTGAGGGATGTCACTATGACACCTCATGGAGGAATATAGCTATGCTGCTTCATATAAATATTACTACATGTATAATGGTTCATTGAGGAATATCACTAAAATATTTCATGGATATATGTCCCTTTGGTACTTAACTGAGGGAATTCACTGTGATACTCCCTGAAGGAATGTCAATTTTATGATTCATGGAGGTATCATTGAGTAATGTCATATCTTAAAAATATCAGTATGATGCTTCATATAAATGACACTATAGCACTTCATGGAGGAATATCTTTGTGATGCATCATGGAGGAATGTCACTATATTTTATGTGATAAAGTCACAATGATACTTACTTCATTGAGAAATGTCACTTTAAAACTTCACAGAGAAATTTCAGTTTGATACTTTATGGAAGGATGTCACTATGATACTTCATGGTGAAATATCACTTTGATACCTCACAGAATATTGTCACTTTTGATACTTCATGGAGAAATATCACTTTGATACCTCACAAAATATTGTCCCTTTTGATACTTCATGGAGAAATGTCACTTTGATACTTCATGGAGAAATATCACTTTGATACCTCATGGAATATTTGTCACTTTTGACACTTCATGGAGAAATGTCACTGTGATACTTCATGAAGAAATGTCACTTTGATATGTCATGGTTGGATGATACTTCATGGAAAACATGTCACTTTGATACTTCATGGAGAAATGTAACTGATACTTCAGAGAGGGATGATTGTCACTTTGATATCTTATGTAGAAATTTTAACTATAATTCTTCATGGAGAAATTTCACTTTGGTAATTCGTGGAGAAATGTCACTGACATTTCATGGAGGAATGCTACTATAATACTTCAAGGAGGAATGTCAATAATGTACTTCATGGTTTGATGTCACTATAATGCCACTATTATACTTCAAATAACTTTGTGATAGTTCATGGAGTAGTGTCACTATGATACTTCATAAAGAAATGTCAGTATGATGTTTTATGGACGGATGTCAATATTCTACTTCATTAAGAATTGTCACTTTGATAAATTATGTATTAATGTCACTATGATACATCATGTAGAACATTCAATAAGATACTTCATGGAGGGGTATAAATATCACACATTGAGGAATTTTCAATATCATACTTCACGTAGGAATGTCATTATGATACTTCATTAAGGAATGCCACTGATATTTCATGGAGGAATATCTATATGATACTTCATGAAGTGATGTCAGTATGATACTTCATGAAAACATGTCAATATTATACTTTATGGATGAATATCATTATTATACTTTATGAAGGAATGTCACTGATATTTCATGGAGGGATATCACTATGATACTTCATCAAGAATGTCACTCAAGCCATGCTTCTTCACAGAGCAATGTCACTATGAAAGTTTATAGGGGAATGTCTCTATCATACTTCATATCAATGTCACTATTATACTTTATGGAGTAATGTCTATATGATACTTCATGGAGTAATGTCTCTATTATAACTTCATGGGTGAATGTCACCGTGAAATTTCATGTAGAATATAGATATGATGCTTCATATAAATGTTATGATATACCTCATGGAGGAATAACGTTATGATACATCATATCAATATCACTGATATACTTCTTGGTGGTACTATTACTATGATACTTCATGGCTGTAATAAAGCAGTTTTGTAGTCCAGCCAACTCTTTTTCTCCTCCCAAAGTCTTAGGATGATTAGATGCATGGTATTGAGTTTGCAGTCATTATTTAGGGAATGAAATGACATGCACTCGTGATCATACCTATAAGAGAATACAGTGCTGGTGTTTTTGCATGATTTTGCCATTTAAACCCTGCAACAAAAGATATTGAATGACTTTAACACATAACACAATAACCCTGTAGTCTACAATATACTCCTTCTCTCTTTCTATAAATCCTTAAATCTTCTGTCTAGGTTCTTATTTTCATTTATCCTTTCCCCTTTATAGTACCCCAGAGTGAAATGAAGCCTGCTCCACCACCACCACCACCACCACCACCACCATCTCGACCCCCAAATGTGTCCCTTATGCTACCTAATGTACCAGTTTCCCCTGTGGACTCTCACCATTCGCTTTTCACACATCATCAACAACAGCAGCTTCAGCAATACCCCACATGGGCCTCATTCTCGTATCCATCTTCTATGCTGGAAGTGGTTGCCATGACATCAGAGATTGACACACTTGACTTGACAAGTCGAGTAAAAGATGTCCTCCAGTTCAATAACCTAGGACAGAAACTGTTTGGAGAGGCAGTGCTAGGACTGTCACAGGGCTCAGTTAGTGAGCTGCTCTCTAAGCCAAAACCCTGGCATATGCTGAGCATTAAAGGGAGAGAACCATTCATTAAAATGCACCTCTGGCTCAGTGATCCACACAATGTGGAAAGGCTAAAACATTTTCAGAATGAAATCAAAGGTAGGTAGTAATGCAGAAAGCCTGTCATGGATAGGGGAGGGAAGAATTGTACGAGATTAAACCTTTACTCCACAGATACTCTTTTTATGCATTTCGTTTATTCCTATGCTGAAGAAAATAGTTCTAATTTACAGTCATGAACATGTACCATAAGCAAAATTTTCTAAATCCTAGCAAATAGTAGCTTAAAGCAGGCTGAAAGTAAAGCAGAATGCACTGCAAAGTGCATTCTGATTTACTTTCAACAGGTTTTAAGTGTTCACCTGTCTTCAAAACTAAAAACAGGCTATAAGGTAATGGATTAAACCTCGATACTGAGCAGACACATTGCTTTCGAGAGGTTTCTTGATTACAGGGGTTAACCCTTTACACCCAAAGCCTGTTTCTAGTTTTGAAGACAGGTGACCAATTGAAGCAGGTTGAAAGTAAGGCAAAATGCTCCGTTTAGGAGCATTCTGCTTTAATTTCAGCCTGTTTTAAGCTACCATTTTCTAGGATATATGAAATATTTCCCATGGTGAATATTCATAACTGTATAAAGTGGAACTATTTTCTTAAACAGAAGAATAACTTAAGGATGTATAAAGGTGTATTTACGCTCAGGTGACTCCAAAGAATCTGAATCTGAATATAGTACGTCGTAGAATCCTATAAAGGCTTTTACACGAACTTAAATTAAAAGTCATTTAGACAGATTGCAGCTTAGTGCATGGCAATATTATTGCAGGAAGCTTCTAAATGAGCTTTCTGCTTTACTTTCATCCTGCTTAAGCTACCAACTGTGTTCTACAATATCAATGTTTCTGAGAGTATATATAAGGACGTGATCGTGGCATCCTAGGTTTATTTGTGGAAGAAAGGGTATTAGGTATAGGTACAGTGTAGTGGAGATGTTTACCAGCACTTTGGAACCAGATCACACACAAACAGTTTCAATATCTGGCACTGAATTCAAACAGTTTGTTACTTAATTCTATGGTATAGAACCAAATTTAAATGTAACATAACAGACTGCTCAAGCATTGAATAACACCCAGTGATTGTTGTTTTATTATCTCACCTGGCATGAAGTTCAAAGGTGATCTGTTAGGATCGTTGGATGTCCGTCGTCCGTCCGTTTACAATTGTTCGTTAACACTCTAGCGGGTACAAATTTTATTTGATCTTCATGAACTTGAAGACAATATTTGTCTTGATGAAATCAAGGTCAAATTCAAATGTGGATCATGTCAGGTAAAAAACTAGGTCACTAGGCCAAATCATGGAAAAACCTTGATAACACTCTAGAGGCTACAAATCCCATTCGATCTTCATGAAACTTGGTCAAAATGTTTGGCTAATTGATATCTAGGTCAATTTTAAATGTGGTTCATGTCAGGTAAAAAACTAGGTCACTAGGTCAAATCATAGAAAATCCTTGTTAACACTTATGGCTACAAATCTCATTAGATCTGCATGAAAATTGGCAAAATGTTTGCCTTATTGATATCTAGATCAAGTTCAAATGTGGGTCATGATGTGTCAAAAACTAGGTCACTAGGTCAAATCATATAAAAACCTGTAGCTACACTCTCATTAGATCTTCATGAAACTTGGTCAAAATGTTTGCCTTATTGATTCCTAGATCAAGACAAATATGGGTAATACAGGTAAAAACCTTGATCACTACGGTCAAATCATATAAAAACCTTGTAAGCACTCTAGAGGCTACTAATCTCATTAGATCTTAATGAAAGTGGTCAAAAATTTTGCTAGGTCATGTTTACTTTAGTAGACACAAGGCTTAAATGGGTTAAAACAAGCTCAATTCAGAACAAAATAACTGCACAAAACTCATTGTTTGTGAGATTTCTGTATTATTGTTGTCCTGTATTAAATAACCACTTATGTAAATTGACCACATAATTATACATAGTAAGGATATTTTGTAGTTAACCTTGTTTTCAGTATTAAAGACAGATGGTTGCCTAAAGCAGGTTGAAAGTCAAGCAAAATGCTCATTTAAGAGCAGCTTGATTTACCTTCAGCTTTCTTTAAGCTAACCGTGCAGACCCTGATCAGGGGGTTCCCCAAAGAGCCTACTGATCAGGATGCTCACTTTATGTTTGAGACAAGTTTACTCTTCACATGTTGATACCATAAACTAAGGCTAACGTTGCAATACTCTTAGGAAATATATTCATTATATTCAGGTGAGCGCCATAGAGGCCCTTGTTTGCATATAGAAACGTGCAACTAGGGGCCATCATATGTGTTGTATAGGTGTAACACAAGGTTCAGTTTAAGAGTATGTTAACCCTTTACTCCATAGCCTGTATCTAATTTTGAAGACAGTTGACTACTTAAAGCAGGTTGAAAGAAAAGCAGAATGCCCATTAAGGTGCATTCTCCTTTTTTCTCAGCCTGCTTTAAGTTACCATCTGCTAAAATATAGAAAATATTTCTGATGGTACATTTTTATGACTGTATAAATTAGAGTTATTTTCTTCAGTGGAGGAATAAATTGAATGTTATAAAAGGCACTTCTATGGAGTAAAGGGTTAAGTAATGTTAGTCTGACTTGTTTACAGTATTGATGGCAAAAAGCTTAGAACTATATCTAATAATATTAGACTGTTAGATTACTGTAGCTTACAAGTAGATGTTGTATGAAACAGAAGGTACAAAGCTGCAATCTATTTATTCTTTCATTATCTTTCAGCAAACCGAAGGCGGCGGCACAGTATTGAAGATCGCTATGATTCTCCTATGGCCTTGCCAAAGAGACCACGTGTGTTCTTCTCTGAAGAGCAGAAGGACAGACTTCGTCAGGCCTACAATCGTGATCCATACCCTAACCAGAGTACTATTGAAGCTTTGGCCCAGACACTCAATGTTGGTGTTAAGACAGTCATAAATTGGTTCCATAATCATAGAATGCGGGCAAAACAGCAGCAACATGCAACAAGTCCAACAACAACGCAGTTTAATGACTTCAACGATCAGTCTGTAGCCAAATCAGAATCCAATGATGATAACTCCAATAACAGTGATATTTCAAGTATTTCAGGGGATACACGTGATCAGCCAAGATTTTCTAACTCAGATTCAAACCAGTGGATGTTTCCTCAATTTGAACCTGTCAATTTAAAGCGAGAGGTCACTGACAACACAGAGGGGAGTGAGGAGGGGGATAACCTGGAGGACGTAGATGAAGATATTTCCAGTCCAAATTCTGCCAAAGATATTACATATGATGCCAAAGATTCTGATAAGGAAGATAGCCTAGAAATAGGTAAAGATGAAAACTCAAACACAGAGATATTTGGAGATAAGGGTGATAAGGAATCTGATGCTTGTATAGGTCAGAATGTGAATGTTTCCCACTCTGGAGCCAATAAGAGAAAGCGATCCCACCCACAGTATGTATCTGCTGGGCGACACCTTGATAGAACAATCAACAGGACAGATAACATGAAAAACACACACGATCCAATGGATATTAGTGATGCAGAGAAAGATACAGAGAAAGAAAATGCTGGTGGAAACACAGACGAATCATCAACTATAAAGAATTCAGAATCCAGAGATCAGGTTGATGTTTTGCAAAAAGTAGTTGTAGAGAAAAACGAGGATAGCAACCATGGCTCAAATATTGAGAAAATGCAAAAACACATTTCACAGCATTCCGGAGAAGACTGGGAGACATTGTAGGCAGCATTAAATACACATTTCAATCATTACAGATAATAGTTCCATTGATGACACTGGCATTAGATGGCGCCTCTAAAGTCACATGACTAGTCATCTGACTTTACTGCCTCAAGATATCACTGGAACTTACATCATTACAGTTCTAAATGGCCATAAAATGGGGTTTTATGGTTTGTTGATTTTGTTAATTTGAGGGCAGACTATTTTACAAAGTATTATTGATGTTTATGGAATGTTTTGAGTGGTAAATTGTTTGTGAATATGAAAGCATTTCTGTAAACCATTACTTCAGTCTACAAAGGGAGTGTAGAACTACTTAGGTGAAAAAAGGTATTATTATATTTTGTGATTTCTGACAAAACTTACGCTCATGTTTATGTTGTGTACTTAGTACTTGGGTACTTTGTAGTTTTGTTTGGGCTAAAAATAGACATTATTTATAGAGATGACACAGTGCTAAAGACTACAAATACCTTGGTTGTTATTTTTGTGTGTGTTTACAGTCAAACCTGTTTTGAGTAACCATTAATAACTTTTAAGAAAAGAAGTGCTGAATGTAGAAACAAAAGTAATGAGGTACTTTTGTTTTGCATTTAGTAAAATCTTCAAAGAAATAAAATTGTGTTACTTGAATGGGTAGTACAGACACATTAGACAGTATTTTATTGCAGCACCAGTGAAGTGTTTTAGACTTGTGTTACAGAACAAGGTTGTTCTAGTACTGATAGTTTAGTGATTAGTTGAAGCTCTTACATCCATGAGTCTTCTTGTTTTACAACTCTTTGAGTTGAAACTTTAGTTTGTGTTAAGTTGATGAGTGGAGAGAGATACAAGTAAAGACTGTTATTTTTTTTTGCTCCAGATAGGGGAGTATTATGTCAAATACTAAAATCCACATGTTTATTTCAAATCCTATGGCGTGATTACTTGTTAGAATAATGTTTTTGGGACAATTGTAAGGAGTAGTCCCACCATAGCAGGGCTCCAGATAAGCGTAGTATTTCAAAAACTAAAATCCTATTACTGCATTAAACCCTATGGTATCACTACTCATTAGAATCGTCTCAAAGAGACAATTCTAAGAGTAGTAACACCATATGCTTTGGTGCTGAAATGAGAAAATGTTGGATTTGTTCAGTTTACTTCCTCTTATCTGGAGCCCTGCCATAGGATTAAATTAAGACATATATGGTGTTTCGTTGTTAGATCAGGTAACAGCATGGAGAGGTGTAAACAGTGTATGCTTACAGGAACTTCAATTGGACATTAAAATGCCCTAAACCTCTAGGTGTACTTGTTGTTAACAAGTGAATTCTATTGCCGTGTTGTATATAATGATATATATATATATATATTTCTTGGAAACGTTGTGCTCATTATAAACACATGTTGACCAAAGTTATAACTAGGGACGGGGATGGTGATAAACAGCAGCAGCAGCAGCAAGACGTGTGGAACGCATGACTAGATGCCATCTTGTCAACAAGAAGAACAATAGAAACAAAGGAGTAAACAGTGTAACCTTTTTGCAACATTAAGGTTTCAGTGTACCAGTATTTGTAATTTAGCCAGTAATATCTGAGCTGAATGACCATTCTTTTAACCCTTTACCCCTAAGCCTGTTTCTAGTTTTGAAGACACGTGACCACTTAAAGCATGTTGAGAGTAAAGCAGGATGCGTCTATAGGTCTATTTTGCTTTTTTTCATTTTCAGCCTGCTTTAAGCTATTATCTACTAGGATAAAAAATATTTCTTATGGTGCATATTCATGACTGTGTTAACTGGAACTATTTTTTCAGTGGAAGAATAAATCAAAGGCATGAAAAAGCTGTTAAATAAATTAAAGTGCTAAAAGGTGCTTCTATGGGGGACAGGGTTAAATGGCCACATATCAGAGATTTCACACTGTTTGTAATATTCATCTTGTTTGTGAAATGGGCTAAAAGATGTTCAATAGAAGTGATAAGTTGTTTGTGAGCAGACGATGAAGTGAGCTGGTCTGTCACCATGTCCTACAGTTATTGTATGTACATTGTAGTACGGCCAAACCTGTGGTAAACAACTGTTCAACTATGTAACATGGAGACTTTCTAAACACAGTGCTGTTTAAGTAAGGCAAAGGTATTGTAGAAAGTAGCCAAACAAACATTGTATTAGTTTTGTAACACTTCAGCTTCTCCTACTCTTCACTCATTCATTAATAATTATACTCCTTTGTTAAGCTTTTCCACACTCACTTACAAACATATTTCATTTGAAGCATTTTATTTTGGAAAATATGCTGTTCTAAATAGTATTCCATCTGTATAGCCAAATACCTATATAGTGATATAGACCAAATGTCTTTATAGATATAGGCCAAATGCCTATACAGATATAGGCCAAATACCTGTACAGATATAGGCCAAATGCCTATGTAGATATAGGCCAAATGCCTATACAGTTATAGGCCAAATACCTGTACAGATATAGGCCAAATGCCTATGTAGATATAGGCCAAATGCTTATACAGATGGAGTACTAATTAGTACAACAAACAGTCCTCAAGGAGTCATCTGGTCATGTCTATACTGTTTACGTGTCTCATTAAGGAGGTTTTCATTGTAAATGGGTGTTAAGTTAGCACTTGTCTTAGAGAGAATCAATGTATCAATAGTTGTAAATGGTTGCTTTACCATAGGCTGGGCTGTATGTATAATTATATGTAAATTAGAAGGGTAATGACTTGCCTATTTTTATACAAACCTATTTTTACATTTTATATTATATTAACCTCCATATGAGTGTTACTGCCAAAGCTGATGAGAGCTTTAATATAATTTTGTGCTTTTCTCCCCTTGTTAACCTGTTGTTTTGTTTTATTCTTCTCTTATTTGAGAGGTAAAAGTGTGTATGAAGTAAGTGTTTGTCTTGCTCTGCATACTATTGTTTAACCCATTACTCCATGAGTACCCCCTTTTTACACCTAATTATTCACACATAAATGGAAGTATTTGCCATAGCATAAAACAATAATGCAATGTTTCAGTATCTTTCTAGATGGTTGCTTAAAGCAGGTTGAAAGTAAAGCAGAATGCTTCACAAGGCGTGTTCTGTTTTATTTTCAACCTGTTCAAGTGGTCACTTCAAAACCAGAACTATACTATGGGGTAAAGGGTTAAGGAGCTGTATGAGCAGGTGATTTTCCAAGTTATTAGGAGCAACTGGAGGTTTTCCAAATTCTTTCAGGATATGGCGTGTATATTATCAGTATTTGTAGCAGTTTTCATTCAAACACCTCTACTCACTCATTGTGTACACACTGAACTCTGGTTGATGGTTCGTAGTTTTTGTTTGGAAAGAACTCTTTTATTAACAGTCAGATTTTCTAAATAAGGACATTTTAGTGTTACCCACTAATACTGATCAAGATCCAAATGAATGAAGATTATCATGTAATGATTTATTATGATCTCTGAAGTTGACTCTTTGAACCTTACAAAGTACATGATTCTCTTTTTAGCTCACCTGAGCCGAAGGCTCAAGGTGAGCTATTGGGATGGCCCTGTGTCCGGCGTCCGGCGTCGTCTGTCATTGTTAACAATTGCTTCAAATGACATCTCCTCCTATACCGCTTGACAGAATTCAACCAAACTTCACTGAAATGTTTCTTGGGTCAAGCTCTTTCAAATTTGTTCAAAGAATTAAAAACAATGCAGAACTCTGGTTGCCATGGCAACAAAAGTGAAAAAATAAGGAAATCTTAAAAAATCTTATTGTCAAATCTGCAAGGGCCAGAGCTTAGATATTAGGCACATAGCATCAACTACAGCTCCTCTATCAAGTTTGTTCAAATTATGCCCCTAAGGTCAAAATTGGCCCCGCCCCGGGGGTCACAGTTTTAAATAGAGTTATATAGTGAAATTTTCAAACGTCTTCTCTGAAACTAATATGGCCAGAGCTTTGATATTTGGCATGGTGACACTTCTAGATGTCCTTTACAAAAATTGTTCAAATGGTTCTGGTTGGTTGCATAACTAGGTCACAGGAGCTAAAAATAGATTTTTTTCAATGAAAACTTAAAAAATCTTCTTGTCAGAAACTACAAGAGCCAGAGCTTAGATATTTGGCACATAGCATCATCTACAGGTCCTCCATCAAGATTTTTCAAATTATGCCCCTGGGGTCAAAATTGGCCTGGCCCCGGGGGTTACAGTTTTACATAGAGTTATATAGAGAAAATTTCAAACGTCTTCTTCTCTGACACTAATATGGCCAGAGCTTTTATATTCGGTATGGTAACTCTTTTAAATATCCTTTACATATTTTGTTAAAATGGTTCCGGTCTGTTGCATATCTAGGTCAGTCCTGGACATAAATAATTTTCTCCATTTTTTCAGCTATTCTCAGGTGAGCTAAATATGCCCCATGGGGCTCTTGTTTGAACAATACATGGGACAATTAATTTTTCCCTAATCATTGAAAATTGATTCTGTTTAGCTGAATGATTCATTATGTTATTAAAATAACTATTCCGCCTAAAATGTTATGAGTAAAAAAAAAATCTGGATTCAAACTGGTGGTGCATGTGCATCACCATTCATTGAAAAAACATGCAGAATCTTTTGGCTGATTAATTACTTAGTTCTGCATGCATGTCTTTGTCATGGGCTGCTCATGTTTTAACCCATTACCCCAAAGTCTGTTTCTAGTTTGAAGTTGGGTGACCACTTAAAGCAGGTTGAAAGTAAAGCAGAAAGTGCCTTTAGGCACATTCTGCTTTACTTTTAGTTTGCTTTAAGCTTCCATCTGCTAGAATATAGAAAATGTTTCTAATGATACATGTTCATGACTATAAATTGGAGATTATTTCTTCAGTGGAGGGTAAAGATGTGTATGTGTGGAGTTCTGGGTTAAATGGGTGTAATATCATTGTTCAGTTACACCTTATATAACTGTTGACACACAATGCAGGAATGTATTAATCATGATTCTTGAATCTCTTGTGCTCATCAAATAATCCTAATAACTCATGATTAGTTTTACCCTTGAATGGAGTCGCTAATAAAACATTGGCCTCATTGCGGAAACCGGTTTTAATTAGAATACTTTTAATTAACTTTTACTCATTGAGTGTATTTGAAAGTCTACAGCTTTGGCAGTTAAAGAAAAACTTATCATGTGCAATGTATTATTTTATCATACTGACAAACTTGTACTAAGAGGATATTCAAAAGACGGATATGTCTTTAATCCCTTACCCCATAGTGTGTTTCTAATATTGACTATAGGTGATCCCTTAAAGCAGGTTGAAAGTAAAGCAGAACGAGCTGTTTTACTTTTAGCCTGCTTTAAGCTACAAGCTCCTAGGATATATAAAGTATTTCCGATGGTGCATATTGATGACTGTATAAAGTGGAACTATTTTCTACAGTGGAGGAATAAATTGAAGGCATAAAATAGGAATATATATATGGGATAATGGGTTAAGACAGGTGGCAACTGAGTACAGAAGGCTGTTTAAGGCAGTTTCTAAAAGGCTTATGTTCTGCCTTAAATATATATATATACACCATAGGATTGTTGCTGAAATGAGTGAGAAACTATCTGGAGCCCTGGCCTTAAACAGTCCCCTGTCTGTATATATATCAATGCTTCTGCTAGTGACAGGCAACTTAACACAAGTTCACTATGATGTTCACTCAACAATCATCACCTCATTTTCATCTAACCCTGAAAATTGTTTTAGCTGTTTCTATGGCAACAGTGGATTGTTCAGCATTACTTAAAAAGTCTTCAATTTTAGTAAGTTTTAATATGTGTTCAGTGTTACTTGTTCTTATTTTGTAAAGAAGCAACAACAACAACAACAGTATTGTCACATTGAAAGCATCCTTGTTACCATTCATTGTAATATATATGATTGAAGATTGTGTTCACTTCAATAGTTTATCTCTCAATTTATTAATTTACAATTTGTCAACATCTACAAGAATGATTTTATATGAATAACTTTGTAGTCAAGTCGGTACCTGTAGAAATATTTCAAATACAAAATTCTTTATTTCTCCACCAAATCCAAAATCATGTCTACTCATTAAAATGGTATATTCACACCAGTTCTAGGCGAGTAAGTCACAACCTAAGGTTGGGTCAAGATATTGTTTTTAACCATCAGTGGATACTCATTGGAATCTTTTAACCCTTTAATCCATAGCCGATTTCTAGTTTTCAAGATCACTTTAAAGCAGGCTGAAAGTAAAGCAGAATGCACCTTTAGGTCTGCTTTAACCTACAATCTACTAGAATATACTTTTTTTTTTTCTTATGATACATATTCATGACTATAAATTGGAACTGTTTTCTTCAGTGTTGAGATGAATTAAAGGTGTAAAAATGTGTATATATGGAGTAAAGGGTTAAAGCAAGGGGTAAAGGTGTCTCCAAAGAAGATTTGGTGGAAGAAACGATGAAACACTGGAAACAAGTCGGGAAGTTGTGCTTAACCCAGTACCACTTAAATATGCCTTTTTAGGCAAACAATTTATTCCTCCACTCAAGAAAATAGTATTTATATCAATTTATACAGTTGTGAATGTTTAACATTAGAAATAAATTCTATTTTCTAGCAGCTGGTAGCTTAAAGCAGGCTGAAAGTAAAGCATTCTGCACCATCAGGCGCATTCTGCTTTACTTTCAACCTGCTTTAAGTGGTCTCCTATTTTCAAAACTAGAATCAGGCTATGGGGTAATGGGTTAAAGTAGGACACTTGATACCGGGTGAGTTAGTGACACCATGTCAAAAATTTTCTGTGCAGTATTGTTTATATGTAACCACAGTGACACTATTACACAATTTATCTGTTGTGTCAACAATGCTATCATAGACACAAACTTCCAACTTTTGTTACAATTGAAATAAACATTAGTATTATATACGTTATGCAAATGAGTGCAAATCAAAAACAATGCTGTTAGATGGATGCTGTTACTGTTTCTTTGCAGAGTATATTTCCCTGATCATACCAGTTACAATGTTTAATTATGTCTCTTAAAGCATTAACCCTTTGGAAGATCCATAAGTAACATCAGCTATAAACTTTCAACTGGTAACATTTTAGCTCACCTGTTCTTAGAACAGAAGAGCTTATACCCCTGGCGTGAGCGTGGACCAAGATTAAACGTTTTTTGACAGCTTGTTACAAAGCTTTGACTTGTACTGGCATGCTAAATTTTGTACATGTATTGAGGTTCATTTTCGGTCCAGCAAGGATGCTATTAATATAAAATAATTTTAATATTTGTTTCATTTTGACATGTTTTTAGCACAAGTTTTTGTCACAAGTTGTTTTAAGATTTATATTTATAGAGACTTCTTATTTGGCATGTGTACTAAACTCAAGAAGCCCTTAAGCCGTTTCCAACTTAGGTCTTGTCAAGGAAAGTATCAGGTCATTCAGAGGTCGAATGGACTGGATTTAATCTTGGCAATAAGTTTGAATTACATGTAATGGAGAATTCATATTTGGCATGTGTACTCAACTCAAAAAGCCCTTGAGCCAAGCACAACTTGGGTGATGTCAGCAAAAATGTCAAGGTCATTAAGAGGTAGATAAACTGAATTTGCTAATATTTTGAACCTATATGTGATAGAGACTTGATATTTGGTATGTTTACTACACTTTTTTAAGCCCTTGAGCTCAGTACAATTTTGTTCATGTCAGGCGAAGGTCATGGTCATTTAGAAGTCATGGTCACATCAGGGGCACAGCTTTTCACACACTCATCTTGTTTGTATAACTTTTTACCCTGAATCACTAGAATAAGAATTCCCATTAATTTAGAAATCTTTTCAGGATGCTGAACATTGGTATTTGGTTGCATTTTTATTCTAACGTTGACGCAGTTAAGTAAAAACTGAAAGTTGACATTTTCCCCCAATATGACACGTTTTAGAATTAGCTTTTAAACTGGCGAGCATCTGGTGACTTTGACAGTATTTCTTGTTAAATTTAGCAGTTTCATAACTGTAAGTATAAGTTTATTAGAGTAGCAAACAGTTTGAATCTTCTTTTCTATTGCAACAAGGTTTAGCAAACACCTTTCAATCCATGAAAGAGCAAACACATCTTATTTTCCAACTTAGAATCTTCATTAAATGAAAATTGCACAATTTAAATATTCCCTGTCTGTATCCCATTACCCCATAAATACGTCTTTTAACGCTTTATAATTTTTCTACTGGAGAAAATAGTTCTAATTTAAACTGTAATAGCTTAAAGCAGGCTGAAAGTAAAGCAGAATGCACCTTTAGGCACATTCTGCTTTACTTTCAACCTGCTTTAAGTGGTCACATATCTTAAAAACTAGAAACAGGCCATGGGGTAATGGGGTATATGAAAATACAAAGCATTCCAGATCTTGATCGAGAGTATTTTTTGGACATACTAGTATCATTTAAACTCATCTTGAATCAGTTCATTCATAGAATTAGATTTCCTTTAAATATTGTAGCATTGTCACCTAAATACTTTATGGCGCCAAATAGTGTCTATGCCATGGATATAGCATAGGAAATGGTACGTTTCATTGGAAATAATTCTTATGTTCATACCAGATTTATTGCACCTGTTCCTAATATTAGGGTACAGGCATTTTTGATTTACACACACACAACTTAAAACCTTGTGTTCATATATTATTCTCTATATTTCTGCAGTTGTAACATACGCTTGTGCAATATACCTAGAGTTAGGTTGTAGCTAATATATTGCCTTTCTTTATATATGGATAAAGAATTATTGCTTTTTTAACCAAAGATTATTACCAGATTACAGAAGTGTTCAGTAAATTGTGTGTGTTTTTCTATATGTTAAGTTACAGATAGTTGATGTTATATACAGTTACAGAAAAGTCTTAAACGACTTTTTTTTATCTGGGAAAAGTGCAAAACTATGAATTTTTCACTTGTTACAACTTCAGTTGTAATGTTAAGCTCCAAGTGTGTTCTGTATTTTGTTTTATTTTATTTTATTTTTAAAATTTTGTTTCTTAAGGTTTTATTTGACACAAACAATAGCTTTACAAGTGCCAGATCTACACAAATATGTTAATACACCTTAATAAAAGACACAAACAATAGCTTTGCATGTGCCAGATCTACTCAAATATGTTAATGCACCTTTAATAAAAGACACAAATATGATTGATACAGAAATGTTGTTGATTGGCTTGTGCCATTTCTATAGGAATGTACATGTTTTATAAGACAGTAAATGTAACATACACCTGTATCATGGCTTAGAGTACACCCACACTTGTTTAATTTAACTCATTGCCCCATAGTATCTCTCTAGTGTTTATGACAGGTGACCACTTAAAGCAGGTTGAAAGTAAAAACAGAATGCATCTTAAAGAGACTGAAAAACAAATGGTATATTGCAAAAATAAAAAAAATATTTGATTGGTCTAAATACATCTTCAAGAAAAAACAGAATCATATTTTTTATTTAACTATTTTCTATTGAATTTCTGCTACATCCTGGTACTGAGTAGATCTTTGATTTAAATTTTGTTACACACAATTCCAAATAGGATAAAATATACAGTGAGATAAGACTGGTCTGGTGGTCAAGTGAACTAGAGTGTTGGCTTACATTTTAGGGCATATCTTGTGTTGCCTTCTGTATGGGCTGGAATCCCGGTCAAGAACATTGGGTTTTTCTTTGAAATATTTTTTTTAACATTAATCCTTTGCCTAAACTTATAATTACATGTTTATACTAGGTGCCAGGCATCCATCTACAAAACCTTTTTTTAGGCTACACTTGGTTTTCAGTCTCTTTACACTGCATTCTGCTTTACTTTCAAACTGCTTTAAGATACCATCTGCTAGGATATAGGAAATTTTTTTTCACAGTACAGATTCATGACTGTATAAATGGTAAATATTATCTTCTGTGGAGAATTAAATTAAAGGCATATTTATGAGATAATGGGTTAAAAGCAAAGTGCATCGGGTGGTACCTACACATTTTGACTGCTCACTACCCAACAAATGAGAGTCAAATCTATGTCAAGTGGACATTCTTTGTTGAAATATGAGGTACTTCAACAATTGCTGAATGCTAGACAAGAGTAAAGCAGGAGCCTCCTATCTGATCTTTCTGATGTACTTTCATCCTGCATTATGCTACTACCTGTTTTAAAGGCTCGTACTTCATTTTGAGTTGGCAGCAAACATGAGTTTCAAGTTAAATGGTGCAAGTTCATTAACCCATTGTCACATAGCCTGGTTCTAGTTTTGAAAATAGGTGAACACTTAAAGCAGATTGAAAGTAAAGCAGAATGTGCCTTAAGGCACATTCTGCTTTAGTTTCAGCCTGCTTTAAGCTAACATCTGCTAAATATAGAACACATTTTTTGTCAAACATTTTTATGACTGTATAAATTGCAACTATTTTCTTCAATGGAGGAATAAGTTAAAGGCTTAAAAAGGCATATTTATGAGGTAATGGGTTAAACCACTAGATATGGCTGAAGCTTCTTCATTGAATGTTTGCTTACTGCAGGTGAAGTGATCTCACATGATGTACGGGTGGTTCTACCCAGAGAATATGTACACAAACTATAGAGGTTTTTAAGGTTGTATCATTGAACCAATGTATGGTATAGAACTTTACCTTATTTAGTGCAATACATGATAGAAACAGAGGTAAAAAACAAGTAGTCAAAACATGTGTTCAAACCATTATTTTTGTTCTGTTCATCTCTGCTCAAATAGTTTATATTGGATCTGTGTCTAGAAAGTTGTTACAATTTCAGTAAATGTAGAAATTTTAGATAACCAAGTCTATCTGTAACCCTTCTTTTGCTCAATGACTACAGCATGCAGTTTTGTCAACAGTGTGTATCCCGATGAGATTTTGGGTAATTCAACACTTTATCTAAATCCCAACTGTTTGACTCTCAGCTTATACAACTAATTCCCCTTCTGTTTATGGTCATGATAAAGAGGTTTTACTGTAGTTATTTTATGAGGAAAACTGGTTTAAAACGAAATATAATTATGTTTTGTTGGGCATAAGAAGGGCTATTTCTATCAGATTATCTGCAGCTATTTGCTGTTGTTGGTGCAGTCACTCACCAGGCCAAGCACTAATAAAGCGTTTGAGTTGTGTCTAACAACTCAAATGCTTGAGAATGATTGAAGACTCTACTAAAATGCGTTATAATCATTGACCCTGGTCATATCTTAAACATGTGTTTGAGATGAGTCAGAAATCTTTCTCGAGCTTTTGATTGGTCAGATTTGAGAGGAATGCTCTATTCTGATCAATCGAAAGCTTCATAACAATCTCAGGCCCACCTCAAATGCTTTATATTCCTGGTGAGGGACTGTTAAATAAAGATGTATGGGGAGTTTTTGAGACAGGTGGCTGCTGAATAACAATTTTAATGCAGAAAAGCTTGAACGCTGTCTGCATCAATTTAGTTCTGTAACCTGTCTCTTGATATCTGTTTGCTTCTTTCTGATGGCTCAAATCAAGTTGATATAATTTGAATGAAGACAAATATGGTGGAGAGTTTAGCTAATGTTTTAGCCAATAGCATGTTCTCTTGTTCTCACTTTCCCTTTTCCCAATGATTTTGCAAACGTTCATTGGGATTTCTTCAGCTGTAGAGTTTAGTGGCTACAAATTAAGAAATAATTTTGTTGTCTTAGTTTTCTCTGTACAATATGAATTGGGCAGTAGTATTGATGGCCAAGTAGGGTATTTGAGTTCAAGGTCAATTCATATTCTACTAGGCCAATAGTATATAATGATATATATATATATGAGTTATATTCTGTCTGTATTATTCACAGATAACATTGTGTAATCTATATTTGTTCTTTATTTTCTACAATATAACATAAGATTTTATGATATGCTTTTGTTATATTGATGAACGTTGAAGTTACAGTATCATGTGTGATTATTAACTGGTAGATCAGTAGTACAACCTGTCCTCACTGTAGACAACATTAACTGGTAGATCAGTAGTACAACCTGTCCTCACTGTAGACAACATTAACTGGTAGATCAGTAGTACAACCTGTCCTCACTGTAGACAACATTAACTGGTAGATCAGTAGTACAACCTGTCCTCACTGTAGACAACATTAACTGGTAGATCAGTAGTACAACCTGTCATCACTGTAGACAACATTAACTGGTAGATCAGTAGTACAACCTGTCCTCACTGTAGACAACATTAACTGGTAGATCAGTAGTACAACCTGTCCTCACTGTAGACAACATTCAAACTGGAATCACATCAGAGGCTTGACTGTTAATTTAACCCATTACTCCACACATACACCTTTTTATGCCTCTAATTTATGCTGCACTGAACAAAAAAGTTCCAATTTATACAGCCATTAATAAGTACATAAACAATATTTTCTAGCAGATGGTAGCTTAAAGCAGGCTGAAAGTAAAGCAGAATGCGCCTTAATGCGCATTCTGCTTTACTTTCAACCTATTTTAAGAAGTCAGCTATCTTCAAAATTGGAAACAGGCTATGGGGTAATGGGTTAATAGCAGGGGATAGTTTTAGTTTTATTTCTTCATTTCACCAATTGAAAGCATTCTCACAGAATTGAGACAATCATTAATTATGCAACATGTAAGATGTTACTACAGCACTACAAGATGGGAGTGTGTTAAACCTTGGTAAAGAAGCTTTATACCTGTACATAGTCTTATTGTTCCTATAGTTTAACATTTATTAACATTTTCTTTGTTAACTTTTTTCTCTGATTTCCGTTTTGTGTACAGTTGAATTTTATTGTTGATTAAAACATTTTTGTATAAGTGCATGCTTGATCTGTAAACAGATATTTTGGAAGCATGTGGTTTTAACTTACAAGGTTTAATTTGCATGTCAGTGAACATGCAATAAATATTTTTTTCAATTTCATCCAATTTGTGTTCCTAAACCTGTATGTGGTTGTATAGTATAGAATCGGGATAGATTGCATGAGTTGAATCCTGTTTTGGGAACGATATGTTATGTAGATTTTGCATTTAATATCTTTTTTTGCATTGATATTTTGCATTTATTAAGTATATATAGAATGAGTTGAAAGTATAAATAACCAAAGACTTTTATGTTAGCTTAAAGCTTTGTATGTTATTAGAAACAAATCTGACCTTTGACGGCATCATGAGAAAAGACACAAAATGGTTGTAAACCTTAGAAATTAATTTTTTCTTCATTCCCCACAAAAATAGAACGGCTAACTATTCATCCTGAAAAAATTAGTCCAGGCAAAGTGTTGAAACTGAAATTTATTCATTTTCTTTTTTATAAAAATACCAAAAAGATACATTCACCTGTTTACATTTTACCAGTGTTTATGAAGTGAAGGTATTTGATGTAATGCAGACACGTATCCATTGAAAAAGTTACATAAGCATCGTTTGTGAGGCATGTGACAGTTTAATGCAGAATAACTGCAATCTAGAAAACTCATATAGGAATGTCCTGGTTTCCTTTTTTCTGCATTAAGCAATTAATACTGGTAAGAAATTCCTATAGTTCTCACTGAATGTTCACTAAACACATATTAGACCACATTGTTAAATGGACTTTTGAATGCTAACATTGTTTTTGAAGATTAATGTTAACAATTTTTTAAAGATTTTTCTTTTGTTAACATTATTCTGTTCTAAGACTGTTCTACCGGAAGTACATTCAGGACTTTTCTCATGATTACAGTTTTGCTGGACCAGGATCCAAGGTTATAAAGTGTTTGAGTTGAGTCTGAGTTTGTTCTCAAGCAATTTGATTGGTCAGATTTGAGCCTAGGCTCAAAT
This sequence comes from Gari tellinella, assembly GCA_922989275.2. Lineage (NCBI taxonomy): Eukaryota > Metazoa > Mollusca > Bivalvia > Cardiida > Psammobiidae > Gari > Gari tellinella. Next base: position 11,906,913 of record OV277868.1, read on the forward strand.
CTGACCAATCAAATGCTTTAGAACAACTTCACACTCAACTTAAAAGCTTTAAAACCTTGGAGTAAGAACATATTCTGTGCTGAAGACTCAATGACTCAAAATAAAAGCTCAAAACAGTTTTAAATTTAGATTCAACAGTATACATGAAGTTTTAAGAGGAACAACTAATGAGCTCTTTTTTTTTTAGCTAGCTGGTACTTTTTTGCCTTGTTTTATATTACAAACTTTAATCTGTTTATATTTAACACTGAAGTACATAAGTACCCTTTGCATGCTAGTGGAAGAGATGTCCCACAGTGATTGCCTTTACAAACAGTTTGGATCCTGATGAGATGTCACATCTCATCATGATCCAAACTGTTTGACACATGGACCCTGTTTTGAAAAGAAATTTAGAAAGTTTGTATTTTTGGAATAATCACGTTAGACACACCAGTGGCCGGTTTCATAAAACTTTGAACGACAAAAACGTCTTAAGTCAAAACTTTAAAATTCATTTTATTTCTGATTTCTCTATCTAATCCTGTCCTGTGACATCTCTTTGGAATCTTCTTTTTAAGACGATTCCAAACAGATATCACAAGACAGTATTAAATAGAATAATGAATAATAATTGATACTTTTATAATCTGACTTACGACAACAGTTGTTGTACAAAGCTTTATGAAACTGGCCCCAGCGATCTAAACATGATTTTTTTTTCTGTTTTCCTGAGTCCAGCTCATAGCGTTTTGGTTCAGAGCCAATGTCTGTTTTTGATTTTCATGGATAATATTAGTGCTTTATTTGTTGTGCTGTCATTATTTCAATAAAATTTGGTGAAAGGTCAACAGCATTTTCAAGGGTGAAAGGTCAAGGTCATTTTAATATCTCATTTACAATGGTTGTTAAACAAATCATCTAATAAAGAGTATAGTCAGAATAGGTTAACAGTGTATTTTAATTGGAAGTTGATTTTCATTTCAATGTGGAAACCATTCCAGGGGAGAAACTGAAGTGCACCTCAGTCATGGAAACAATACAATCAAAGTCATGTTCAGCAGCCACTTAACCCATTACCCCATAGCCCATTTCTACTATTGAAGATAGGTGACCATTTAAAGACGATTGAAAGTAAAGCAGAATGTGCCCTAAGGCACAATCTGCTTTTCTTTTAGCCTGCTTTAAGCTAATATCTGCTAGGATAAAGAAAATATTTCTTGTGATACATGTTCTTGACTGTGTAAATAGGAACTATTTTCTTCAGTGGAGGAATAGATTTAAAGTGTAAAAAGGCATATTTATGGGGTAATGGGTTAAAACATAATGCATTGGCTATAAACCCTTTCCCCCATAAATACAGTGTGTGCATATACATAAATAAATAATGTTCAAAGAAGACTAAATGATATTAAATAGGTCTTAAATTATTTTATTAATTAGATAAACAATGCTAATTTATTAAATAGTTTAAGAGTCATATAACATCATTTAGTCATCTTTGAGCATAATTATATACAGCATTTTCGGGTTGTGTCCGTTATTTCTGTCATAGTTATATTCTATATACTAACATTTTTCCAGTAATACAGGCCTTGCCTATATAATAGATAATGACAGTAAGAAGTAATCAGCATTCAAACAGCAACAAATCATTGTAAACATTCATTAGCATGTTGGAGAGAACAGCATTGAGTTTTCTCCTTTTTTGTCTTGCAAATAGCAGTTATTTTGAGATCTCAAAGCCTTATAATGGAATGGTGGAGGAACGTAGGCTTGTTTGTATTGTTATCAACATTTGAGGTCAAAGAACTACAGTAAAACCTCTCTATTACCACCACATAATGGGCCAGTGGTTTTAGCCGTTTAAGCAGGTGTTTGATTAGAGCAAGACAAAAGAACAGCAGAAAACTTCTGGTCTCAAGGTTATAAAACTTATTAGCTGAGTCTGCGATCGTTCTCAAGTATTTGATTGGTCACATGCTTGAGAATGATTACAGACTCATCTCAAAGACTTTATAACCTCGTGCCCTGTAGGAGATTTCTGCTTTAAAGTTTTCGTGCCTTAAGCTATCGCCAGTCTTAAATATAGTCTTTTAGACTCCTTTTCAGTGATAGTAATAAAGGCGTTTCACTGTAGTTCAGTTTTCAGCGCGAAATTACCGCCCCTGTGGGCAAAACAACATATTACCCCAATGTGTCATTTTTCTCCTTTTGTTTCATTTCATCTACGACTTTGACCATGTTAGAGTAGAGTTCCATATTTAAACATTTCAGTATTTAATCAGAGGTTTTGTTACAAATATTTGATAATTAATCATTTCCAGTATGTGTTCAACAAAGAGACAGAGCAAAGTATAATATTATCCCCTCATATTGTGTGATATAACTCATTACTCCACAGCCTATTTCTAGTTTTAAAGAAAGATGACCATTTACAGCATCTTGAAAGTAAAGCAGAATATACTTTAAGATGCATTTGCTTTACTTTCAGCCTGCTTTAAGTTACAATCTGTAGGGATCTAGAAAATATTTCTAATTATACTTATTCATTACTGTATATAGTAGAACTATTTTCAGAGGAACACATTATATACGTTAAAAGGCAAATTTATGGGGTAATGGGTTAGGAGAAGAATGTATACCACAGGGATGAAATACAGTAACATTTACAACCATATTTGTTCTAATAAGGTCACCACTAACATTGACAAAGGAAAAGGTACAGACAGCAGTCACCACGGTTATAAAGCTTTTGAGTTGAGTCTGCGATCATTCCCAAGCATTGGAGTAGTCAGAATTGAGCTTTTGCTCACCAATCAAATGCTTGAGAAGGATCTCAAACTCAACTCAAACACTTTATATCCTTGGACCCAGTTTTAGCATTATTTGGTCAAAATGAGCAGTTCAAAACTAATAGTTATCTTTATTTTGTTGACTTTTGTTAATGGCCAGACGGAACATTTCTAGCATCAAAATTAAAGAAATGCCAGAGTATGATTTCTTTGTTCTGTGGTGACTTATTAGTTTTAATATGTTAGCTCATATCTGTGTACTAAATATAACATTTTGGAGACACAAACACAAACTCATGAGATGCAATGGCCTTCATTGACTTAGTCTTTCCAGTAGTAAATCAAAGTGTTTGACTTTTAGCGCCAACATTGAAAAGTGCTCAAAACGTTTTACTTGGACAAGATCCTATCAGTTATTGAAATAGTTACATCGTGTTTTTAATGGTGGCATGTAGCTTATCTCATACAGGCTGAAGTTGGATTGGCGTTCTAGTGAGTGCTTTGTTAAGATCAAATTGAGATGTTTGTATGGCATTTATTTTCTTTGATCTTGATAATGTTTTGGTAAAGAGCCTAATGCAGAGCAGAATTAATGCACAAAGCTGCTATAGGAACTTTGTGCATTACTTGCCTTCATCACCCCATAGCCTGTTTCTAGTTTTAAACACAGGTGACCACTTAAAACAGATTGAAAGTAAAGCACAACGTGCCTTAAGGTGCATTCTGCTTTACTTTCAGCCTGCTTTAAGCTATCATCTACCAGAATATACGAAATATTTCTTATGTAGATTATTCTAAACTGTTTAAAATGGAATTATTTTCTTAAGTTGAGGAATAAACTTGAGGTGTATTTATGAAACTTAAGGCATATTTATGGGGTAATGGGTTAAGCAGCTAGCTGTGTTTATAGATGGCACGGAGAGTTTAGGAAGCAAGCAGCTTCAGCTTGTTATGAGATGGCTGATGTGCCCAGAGTTGTATACATGTATGTTCTACTGTCTGTCTGGTCTGTTTACTGTTGACTGTGTGGGATATACACAAGATGGTTTGTCAGAACAACAATAATATTGACAATATGGACAACAATATAGCGAAAACCTAATTACTTTGACTGCAGAAACACTGCAAAGGCCTTCAGCCTGACAAAATTCAGAAAAAAGAATGCAAAATACTCCCTCTTGGACGTTTCTGCATGCATTGGATTTGTTCTGCACTTAACAGGTGTGTGTCTTGAAGAGTGTTGTTATTTGTGGTTGTGCAGCAGGAGTTGGTACATGGTGGTGTTGATAGCTGGTGTATATTCCATACAGTCACTCGTGATGTTGATATTTTGTTTCTCTATCTACAGTGAGAGTCAATGGGTGGAACTCCTCCTTTGTACGTCTTATATAACTCATTTCAGATACAGCAATTATTTCAGCCTATCCCATGTAATAATTACTCATAAAATCATCTTTTCTCAGACAATTGTAATGGGTAGTCATCAACAGGGTCCAAGCTTATAAAGTCTTTTAGTTGAGTCTTAAATCATTCTCAAGCATATGATTGGTTAGATTTGAGCCTAGACTAAAATCTGACATTAAATGCTTGAGAATGATTTCAGACTCAACTCAGACGCTTTATAAGCATGGACCCAGGGCTTAGTATACATATAAATGACAACAATATTGGGATATAATTAGTCTACTCCCAACTATCTGGAACCCGGGATTTAGCTTTAATTTACCTAAGTTTAGTCTTTACAAAGTGTTAGAAACTACAACAAAGTGTTATAGAAGCTACAATTGAAAGTATTTCAGTACCAAATTAGTTTGAACAGTATTTGACCTCAAGTGTAATCCATTTATTCCATCTGGGCCATTGAAGGTCATTTGATGAAGGTCAGTAGATGTAGGCCAGACTGCTCAAGGTCATAGTTAGTATGTATGAAGGAGGGTTTTCTTTGGATTGGCCAAAACTATTTGTAATTAATTCTTGTGTATTCTCCAGGTGCTTATGAAAGTAAATAAATCAATTTATTATGTTAACTAACATCCTAGTTGTGATTTATATGATCCCTCTATATTAATTCATTCAACCCTATCGACGAGTATACTTGTCATATTTACAAACAGTGTTCCTATGAATAGTACACTTGTCCTATGCCAACAGTGTAGACCCTGATCAGAGGGCTCCTGTAGGAGTTCTCTGATTAGGGTCTCGGCTGTTTGTAAATTTGAAATGTATCATAAAAATCAACACTATATATTTAAAAATGGATTAGACTTAATTGAAAATTGGAATTGTCCATTAAAATTTCAGGGGTGAATGAGTTAACACTCCACTCAAACCTGAGCTCACTGGCCAGAAAGTGAGATCTTTATCCCTTTACTCAATAGCTTGTTACTAGTTCTGAAGACAAGTGACCACTTAACTCTCCCTGAAACTTTAAATGGACAATTCCAGTTTCCATTTTAGTCTAGTCCATTTCTGACTTTAAGGGTTGTTTTTGTCAATGTTTGGCATTGTGACAAACAGTGAAGACCCTGATCGGAGGGCTCCTTTCGGAGCCCTCTGATCTGGGTCTTCACTGTTTGCATAGGGTGTGTGTTCTACTCACATGTACCCTGTTTGAAAAGAACGCCTATATGCGGGACTAGGGTTCAAAGAGTTAAAGCAGGTTTCAAGTAAAGCAGAATGTGCCTTAACACATTGAGTCCTAGCAACGAGTATACTCGTCATGAAAAAATAATTTACATGATAAGAGTACACTTGTCCTATGCATTTCGTTCGCTTTAACAAATTCAACCCTAGCGACGAGTATACTCGTCATTTACAAATAGTTTACCTGTGAGCATTACACTTGTCCTATGAAAACAGTGTAGACCCTGATCATCCTTAAGGAGCCCTCTGATCAGGGTCTACTCTGTTTATCTTTTGTAAATTATTTTTAAAATCTACCCTAATTTTAAAAAAATGGACTAGATTTAATTGTAAATTGGAATAGTCCATTTTTATACGCCCGTCTTCAGACGGGACGTATTATGTCGTGGCGTCGTCCGTCCTTCTGTCCGTCTGTCCGTCCGTTAACTTTTTCATGTCCGCTCTCTTAACTCAAACAAATTTAGTCTAATCCTTTTGAAACTTGGTCAGAACGTGTATGCCCATAATATCTCGGTCAAGTTCGATAACCAGCAAGATTGACCCAGACATTCAAGAGTTATGCCCCTTTTTTCGTAAAAAACTGGCATATTTTAGTTTGTCCGCTCTCTAACTCAAACAAATTTATTTTAATCCTTTTGAAACTTTGTCATCATGTGTATGACCATAATATCTCGGTCAAGTTCGATAACCAGCAGGATTGCCCCAGACATTCAAGAGTTATGCCCCTTTCTTCGTAAAAAACGGGCATATTTTAGTTTGTCTGCTCTATAACTCAAACACATTTATTTTAATCCTTTTGAAACTTGGTCAGCATGTGTATGACCATAATGTCTCTGTCAAGTTTGATAACAAGCAGGATTGCACCAGGCATTCAAGAGTTATGCCCCTTTTTTCGTAAAAAACGGGCATATTTTAGTTTGTCCGCTCTCTAACTCAAACAAATTTATTTCAGGCCTTTTGAAACTTGGTCAGCATGTGTATGACCATAATGTCTCGGTTATGTTTCATAACCAGCAAGATTGCCACAGACAGTCAAGAGTTATGCCCCTTTTTTCATCTAAAACGGGCATTTTTTAGTTTGTCTGCTCTCTTACTCAAACAAATTTATTCCAATCCTTTTGAAACTTGGTCAGCATGTGTATTACCATAATGTCTCGTTTATGTTCTATAACCAACAGGATTGCCCCAGACATTCAAGAGTTATGCCCCTTATTTTGTCAAAAACGGGCATTTTTTAGTTTGTCCGCTCTCTAACTCAAATAAATTTATTCCAATCCTTTTGAAACTTTGTCAGCATGTGTATGACCATAATGTCTCGGTCAAGCTCCATAACCAGCAAGATTGCCCCTGACATTCAAGAGTTATGCCCCTTTTATTGTCAAAAACGGGCATTTTTTGTTTGTAGCTCTCTTTCTCAAACAAATTTATTCCCATCCTTTTGAAACTTGGTCAGCATATGACCCCTAACTTTCAGGGTTCTCTCCTTTTGTTTTTACCTTGATAGGGTTTTGGTATGACTACATTCTAAGATCGATTTGACGGGCGTATAATGTGCCCGGCTTGCGGTGCTCTTGTTAGTTTCAGGGGAGAATGAGTTAAGGTACATTCAGCTTTACTTTAAGCTATTACTGAGTAATGGGTACTACAGTTTTCCTGCCTTATTTATTCTACTACATAAGCTCTCAAAGACATGTGACAGCTTAAAGCAGGATGAGAGTTTAAAAAAAGAGCTTTTTGCTTTATTTTCATCCGGTTTGAAGCAACCATTTTCCTGAAATACTTATTTCATGGTAACTAATAATGTTGGAAGTGTTCATTTAACAACTAATGTCATAAATAAGAGCTTCTCCTAGATTTAGGAGCTTTCTGCAGTACTTTAGTAGTTCCGTACATTTTGTAATTAGTATTGTGAAAAGGGAGATAATTCAAGAATGACGTGACAAATTCGCAGGCTCACAATTTCAGATGGTGTTCAACAATAGTGAAGACTTTTAAAAAGTTCTATTTAGAGTTGCAGTAAATTAAGTATAAATTTTATTTGTAATTTTTAAAATCTAATCTGAAAATTTTATTTGCAAGTGAGTTCACGCAGGACAAAGGTGGGATATCACATTGTATGTGATATCTCACTTGACATGCGAGATATCACATTAATATGTGAGATCTCACTTGACAAGTGAGATATCACATGAATCACGCAAGTTTATGTCAGATATCGACTGATATCTCACATCCCACCTTGCTTAAGTGAGATCTCAGCGAGATCACACCGTGATCTCACATAAATTTTCTCTGGGGAAGCTCTAGGCAAAATGTCATTAAAATTTTGTTAACATTATGACAACGGACATAATTCAAGAACAAATTAAGTGACAATGCTGCAAGTAAAGATGCACAATTTTAGACGGTTTTCAACAGTACTTCAAACTTTTTTTTAAAAAATGTCTGTTGAATGATAAGACAGTAAATATCCAGACAAAATTATTTCTATACACAGACATACAGAGTAATTCTAGCCTGCCCACCTTCACCACTTTAACCCCTCCGCCCCACCAAAAAGAAAGAAAATAAATTGTTTTTTGGGGTGTAATTAACCAATTGTTAGAGTAGTTTGCATCAATTAACTGAAAGTTATCAAGTCAGTCTCTTTATTTCACCATTTCGTTCTGGTTTTTATGTCCCCGAAGTATAATGTTGGGGTCATATAGTAATTGAAGCTGGTGTGTGTTAGTCTAAGGTTATGTGTGCCAACATATGCTCCTGGGGCCCATTTCATAAAACTTCGTACGATAAATGTTGTCATAAGTTAGAGTATGTAAATCTCAATTATTATTTATTTGAAAAGACGATTCCAAAGAGATGTCACAAGACAGGATTAGATTAGGAAAAGGAAACACATTAGGCTAGTTTTGCTTTCGTTTCAATCCTAAACTTTATTGTATGTTAGTAAAAAGCATGTAAATATCTGAAATAAAATATGTTTAAACAAAAAAACAAAAAATTAGAAATAAAATGTATTGAAAGGTTTTGACGATCGATACTGCAAGCGGATTTTTCTAATTAATTGTCGTGATTGATGATTTCCCCCCCAATTTTATAGCTGACTGATGAAAATGGTACACATCCCATCAGAAGATGCCAATCTACTAAAAATAATTTAATTTTTTACGATTTTATAAGAACATTTAAAAAAAAAATTCAAACAACGATATCAAGGCTATCTTTATTTGTAACATGATTAAAATTGCCAAAAATACTCTTTATAAACATATCTAGGGATCCTTGTCTCAGATTTTTAAAATGCCGCTTCAAACCTTTGTTATGTAACATCAAAGATTTTTTATGGTTTAAAGTCGACCACTATTACGTAACGCTTTATAACGGACCACTGGAGCTACTTATACAAATTCTGAGACATGGTTCCCTCGGGGAGATAATACCCTTTCATCTGCTTCAAACCGCACGAAAATTGAACCCCAACTGCGAAAGTTAGGGGTGTTTAAAAATACCGCTTGCTTCAAATTATGTAATGCCGGAAACTCCAATTAACTGACTGTTGTGTCAATTAGGCTCTCGTGACCACCCGGTATTCAACTAAGACCTTCTTTTTCAACAAATAACATGAACCAGCTTATGATCAACCATTTCGTTAAACTCCGCCCCAAATTAACAAAGCCAATCATATAAAAATAACGATTTTAATACGGTAAAAGTCATAAATCACCTCTGACAGCTTCGGAATAAACCACCTATCTAGTCACGTAATCTACGCAATTGAGGCACCCAGCGAGGATTATGACGCGTGATTTACCGGTAAAATGACCGAGAAAGCAAGAGAGAATTTGGTAACTTGTAGAAAATACCTTTATCTATCAGGATTTCTAAAAAAGTATAAAACGACTATTTTACCATTTATTTCATAAAACGCTACCTTAAAGGGGTAGGTGCACCTTTGGAAAGTAATTACCAAATTCTTCAAACTTTGCATACAGACAGTAAAATTAGTTTCTATGACAATACTGGTGAAAAAAGTGGGGGTACCGGACCTTTCTTTTTCACAATTTGAGATTTTTCAAGGCTACCTCCCTAAAATTGAAGCTTCACAAAAACTCCTCCTTTTTTGTACTACGGTTTTTAAAACTTTATTTAAACAATCTATTTGTACAAAATGTATCCTAATTTATATTACCATAGTAAGAATAAACCCTGAAAATAAAGTTTTTTCAAGATCCACAATAAAAATGTTTGATTTCACCGGAAAGGAGTAAAGTTTACCCCACCCACTTTGTTATAATGGGAGAATAAGGGCCAGTGAAACTTGCCCTACAAATTGTAGCAAACTAATTACCAAATTTTTTATTTGTTGTTTTTAGCCTTGCAAACATAAAGTTATAGTGAAATAGCAAATAAAAACACAGGGTCCCGGATCTTTAAAAAAAGATATACCGGTAGATTATTATTAAGGCTCAGGATGAGCTAATGTGATCCCATTCCGTCGGTCGTCCGGTGTCTGGCGTCCGTCGTTCGTCGTACGTCCACATTTTCAAACAACATCTCCTCTGAAACCACTGACCCGATTTCAACCAAACTTTGTTTGAAGCATCAGTGACAAGGTGGAAAGAAATCTTGTTCAAAGTTTTGGGCTAGAGTTATTCCCCTTGCTTAGGGGCCAGTTTTTCTAACATGACCATATAGACAACTTTTAATGCATAAGAAAATCTTAAAAAATCTTCCTCTCAGAAACCGCTAGGCCCACACCTTTGATATTTGGTATGTATCATTACCTAATGATCTTCTACCAAGATTGTTCAAATTTTGACCCTGGGGCCAAAAATGGCCCCGCCCTGGGGCTTATCAGTTTTTCTTAGGAAAACTTTTAAAAATCTTCTCTGAAACTGTATGGCCTAGATCATTAATATTTGACATGTAGCTTTGCCTTATGGTTCTCTACCAAGATTGTTCAAATTATGACCCCCGGGTCAAAATTGGCCCCGCCCCGGGGCTTATCAGTTTTACATAGAGGAAAAACTATATATATAGGAAAACCTTTAAAAATCTTCTTCTCTGAAACTGTAAGGCCCGGATCTTTAATATTTGACATATACAATGTAGCTTTGCCTTGTGGTCCTCTACCAAGATTGTTCAAATTATGACCCTCGGGCCAAAAATGGCCCCGCCCTTGGGCTTATTAGTTTTTCATAGGAAAACCTTTAAAAATCTTCTCCTGAAACTGTAAGGCCCAGATCATTTATATTTGACATGTAGCTTTGCCTTATATTCCTCTACCAAGATTGTTCAAATGATGACCCCAAGGTCAAAATTGGCCCCGCCCGGGGCTTATCAGTTTTACATAGACTTATATAGGAAAACCTTTAAAAATCTTCTCCTGAAACAGTAAGGCCCAGATCCTTAATATTTGACATGTAGCTTTGCCTTATAGTCCTCTTCCAAGATTGTTCAAATGATGACCCCAAGGTAAAATTAGCCCGCCCCGGAGCTTATCAGTTTTACATAGACATAGACATAGATTTAAAAATCTTCTTCTCTGAAACTGTAAGGCCTAGATCTTTTATAATTGACATATAGCTTTGCCTTGTGGTCCTCTACCAAGATTGTTCAAAGTATGAACCCCGGGCCAAAAATGGCCCCGCCCATGGGCTTATTAGTTTTTCATATGAAAACCTTTAAAAATCTTCTTTTCTGAAACCGTAAGGGCCAGATCATTTATATTTGACATGTAGCTTTGCCATATGGTCCTCTACCAAGATTGCTCGAATTATGAACCCTGGATTAAATTTAGACCCGCCCTTGGGCTTATCAGTTTTACATAGACTTATATAGGAAAACCTTTAAAATTCTTCTTCTCTGAAACTGTAATGCCCAGATCCTTAATATTTGACATATAGCTTTCGGTTGCCTTGTGGTTCTCTACCAAGTGTGTTCAAATTATATCCATATCCGACATGTAGCTTCGCATTGCAGTCCTCTACCAAGATCAAATTATGACACCTGGGTTATAGCTATATCAAAATGTTGTCGTGCCCAGTCAGCTTCTATGGTACAATGTCTCAGGTGAGCGAAATGTGGCCCTATGGGCCTCTTGTTTCTCATTTTTTCACTTTTTGGTGTATTTTTACCAAAATATTTTTTTTCAAAAAAATATCATTTGATCTATTGAATTGTCTATAATTTATACTAAAACTGTACTACCATGAAAATTTCATGCTTATATTCTGAGAAATTGAAATGAAATCGGATGTAACAAAATGCAACCTACCTATGAAAACAGTGATGCTGTAAACTACGAATAGGACATAAAACTTAAAAAGTCCCTTCCGGAACGAAAATCCAATTTTTTCCCGGGAAAATAGTAATTTTATGACTGTATGCATTCACCAAAAATGAGTTCTTAACATTTTTCGGAAAATAAGTTCTTAACATTTTTCGGAATTTTCATAATGCTCAAAAAGACAGGCTGACATCCTTAAGACCGTTGTTGTGGTACAAAGTTTTATGAAAGAGGGCCCTGTACCTCTCTTGTCTGGAGCATATTTCCTATACCATATCACTTAGGGATACCAAATGTACAATTGTATAATACAGTAAAACCTCATCTATTACGACCTCTAAATTGTGTGAAGTATATGTTTAAGACAATGTGACAGTAAACAGAAAGTTCCTTTATGAGTTTTCTGTTTGACTGTCACCCTGCTTTAAGCTGTCACCTGTCTTTTATACAATCAATTATAAGCCTTTGTTTTTAGTGGTCGTAATAGAGAGGTGTTTCTGCATTTTGAAGATCATTTTTCTTCTAAACGCTATAAGGCTGTTTTATGAGGAATAGGTTTTTATCACATAAGCTGCGGTCTGGAATTGGAAAAAAGCCATTACCAGTATATAAATATCGTAGTCCACTAGACTTAGTGGAATGTCACTTTTTGGGCTCCGGCCTAACCTTTTCGTCCACAAGTGCTTTGTGTAGCGGGACACCAATTGACGTCCTTTGCGATGACATTACCGTAAACAATGTAAAGTTTTGGCAGAAAATCTATTTAGCAGAAATTCTACAAACTATGGCTTCGATTGATTTAATTAGTGTTTAAAAGTGGTATGTGATAAATAGAATCTCATATTCGTGCTCATTACTTATCATTATTTTTAATAAACTCATTGACTAAAATTAATATGACGCTCGCCAATGGTTGTGTCATATAATTTTAGTCAATTTGTTTATTAAAAATGATAAATAATGATCACTCATGTAAGATCCTCTATTTATGAAACCCTCAATAATCAAACTTTATTGTTTGAATAAAAAAAATACACTCAACGATCTCTTTTAACCAAATACTCGTAAATGCATAAGTGATTTCTTTGGAAATTGGGTGAACAGTTTTGTTTAAAAACTTGCTTATTCAACAAACATTCTCCAAATGTTGAAGTAATTCTCTATAAATTATGATTATGTAACCAACATGTCATACGGTTTCCTGTCCAGGATTCATGAAGTTGAATAAAATTAGAATTTGAAACAAGAAGGCGTCTGTATATATGTGACTTATATTCACAATTGTTTGACATGTGAGATACAAAAAAAATTAATAACTGTCACTGGTGTTTTGTAAGATTGCAAGTGTTGACTGCATCTACAACGAGACCATACCTTCAACTTAACCAAATACCCCCCAAAATACTTTTTTTATGCCTTTAATTTTTTCTCCAATGAAGAAAATAGTTTCACTGTATACAAACATGAATTTGTTCTATAAGATATATTTTCCATATTCTAGCAGATGACATAAAACTTAAAAAGTCCCTTCCGGAACGAAAATCCAATTTTTTCCCGGGAAAATAGTGTTTTATTACTGTATGCATTCACCAAAAATGAGTTCATACCATTTTTTTGAAAACGAGTTCTTAAAATTTTTCGGATATTTCATAATGCTCAAAAAGACAGGCCGACATCCTTCAGGCTCATTCTGCTTTACTTTCATCCTGCTTTAAGTGGTTAATGTCTTCCGAATGAGAAATAGATTCAGGGGTAATGGGCACAATCATGGTCTTCAGCTTTTAACACCACTTCTCACAAACACTGCATTCAGTGTTAAGGTGGTTCGACAGCGGGCGGCCCGCATCTCGAGTTCCGGAAATGCTGATGACTTTCACCTGATCTTTGCGGCACGTGCTTATAGTAGAAAATTTAGAAAAAGAAAAGTTTGATCTGCTTCTGTTAGCGCAGTTGATACGGTGATTGACTTGCAATCCATAGGTTCTAGGTTCGATTCCCACTCGCTTCAAAACTTTTTTTTTAACAAAGTGTCCGATTTTAGTGACTAGTCAATTCATAACGCAGTGATCAAAGGACAGGCTATGTTTAGTCTATTAATAATGAATAATATCAGATGCAAGTATAGTCAAGTGACAGCTAAATTTGTGAGGATTTATAGCCTATATAACAGATAGCAGCTTAACACAGGACAAAAATAATGCTAAAAGATAGATCCTAAAGGAGCTTTTATGCATTACTTTTGTTATGCATTAAGCAGTCACTTGCCTTTAAAGATCTACAGGCTACCGTATTCAATGGTCCCTTATTACAGGTTTGACTTATGGTATTATTTAGAGCTGACGGCATTTTAAAGTTGAACTCAAGCGAGGTTACTCGTTTTGTGTTAAGATTTTGTCAGAATTTCAGGAAATCATGTATAAAATGTAAATTCTACTGTAGATTTTCATTAAATTTTTGTGACTAGTAGAATTAAGTTATATCTATCTAATAAGAGTAAAATTAGTGTATGTTAAACAGCTAGATTTTTTGTAATTTGAGATTTTCAGAATTTGACTTTTTTAAAACATTGATATTTCCAGAAAATATGTCATGAAATACTTTTGTTTGCCCAATATCTTATAGTCCATGTACACTTTACTTGAATGTACAGAAATTATTGAGTTATATCATTCTATAAAGAAAATATTCCTGTTTATTAAAAAAGGAGCTTTTCTTGACAAAAAGTCCTGTCAGAAAAAAACGGCACTGTAACTTTTTTTTATTTTAACGATTTTTCACTCTCCATATGGTATATTTCAATTTAATCAAGGTTTCAAAGAATTCTGACACAGAATAAGCTGACCTGCGAACCACCTTAAAGACAGGTGGCTGCTTAAAACAGGCTGAAAGTCATAACTAAGGTAGATTTCTGTTTTAAATTTGATCTGCTTGAATTTGTCATCTATTAGGATGTGGATAAGTATTGCATGTGACTGCTAAAAGTAAAGCATACATCTTTTTCAGTGATAATTCTGCGTTACTGTCAGTCTGCTCATCTTTTTCAGTGATAATTCTGCGTTACTGTCAGTCTGCTCATCTTTTTCAGTGATAATTCTACGTTACTGTCAGTCTGCTCATCTTTTTCAGTGATAATTCTGCATTACTGTCAGTCTGCTCATCTTTTTCAGTGATAATTCTGCGTTACTGTCAGTCTGCTCATCTTTTTCAGTGATAATTCTGTGTTACTGTCAGTCTGCTCATCTTTTTCAGTGATAATTCTGCGTTACTGTCAGTCTGCTCATCTTTTTCAGTGATAATTCTGCTTTACTGTCAGTCTACTCTAACCTATAAAGACAGATGACCACTGAAAGCAGGCTTAAAGTAAAGCAAAATGCGCCTTAAGGCACATTATGCTTTACTTTCAGCCTGCTTTAAGCTACACTCTTGTTGGGTAAAGATTATATTTCTTATTGTGCTTATTTATGACTTTATAGATTGAAACTTTTTCCTTAGGTGGAGGCGTAAAAAGGCGTATTTATGGGGTAATGGGTTAAGGAGTCATCTTGCAGTATATATGAACTATTTGTACCGTAAAGACACTTATTTATATGACTTGGTTTAAACATATTTTATTCTAATAATTTACATGTATTTTACAAACATACATCAAAGTTTATGACTTACCAGTAGGAATATGGGATATTTTCAAATTGTGTTTGCAAATATGTTTCACACAATTACTTTTGATGCCCACATGACTTGGGTGCATATTGTTTATACCCCCACAAACAACCAAAGTTTGAAGGAAAGTATCAGCCTGTTGGTCGGTCTGTCTGCAAATTCATGTGTCTTCCTTCAGTTTCAATCTGATTCCCCTGATACTTGGCATAATTGTTAATCAGGAGAAGTAGATGTGCAAGACACAATATCAGGTCTCTGTGACCTTGACCTCTGGCCTTTAAATTGGTTGCCAGTCTGCTGATGTGAACTCTTTCAGTTTCAATCTGATTTGCCTGATACTTGACATAAATGTTAATTAGGAGTAGTAGATATGCAAGACACAAATTTCAGGTCTCCTTTACGGTGACCTCTGACTGTGATAAATGACAAACTTTGTCTATAGCATGACCCTTTTACTAGGCCATCTAAGATTACCAGACCTGCTGTGTGCATACATCAGTGTCACATACCACTTTCAGATCAAATTGACCTTGACCTCTGACCTTGATAATTGGAAAACCTTGTCAGGGCATGACTCCACCATATCATCTACAATTACCAAGCATGGTGTGTGGCTGTGTGCATACATCTGACCTTGATAATTGGACTTATTTACTTTAGTGCAGGAATAAATTAGAGGCGTAAAAAGGCGTATCCATGGGGTAATGGGTTAAACATGCAATTTAATGCCCACAGAACGCACATGGAGAATATGCTCAAAGGCATTTCTATAGGGGGAAGAGATTAATTTTCTCACATCATGTAATCATCTACTATAAACAATTGTAATCCCAGTTTACTATGTGTATTCATTTACAACAAAAAAATGTTGAAGTGTTAAGGGCTCTGTTGATCCTAATCAGAGACCAAGTTACCTGCATAACTAATCTGGATCAAAACTGTTTGCCTATTAAATTAATTGATGATTGGAGTGATAAGGATTAATACTATGTAAGGATTCATCCATTCATCCACAGTATCGACACCTCTTTGTTAATTACAAAATTAACATTGGACTAATTAACATTTATATATTCACTATTCCAGTAAGTTTGCATAGATTAGTGAAGCTTGCCTGTCTATCAGTAGATTATAACTGACAGTAACATCCTCTAATATATGTAACAGCATCACAGGTGTTGGCCTCAACGCTTTGCATGCTGGCTAATATTTTCGTCTGCAACACTTGTCGTCTACTGTTGTTCTAAAAATAGATTTTTCTAAATTTCTTTTCAAAACAGTGTCAGAGTGTTAATCAGTTTGGACCCAGATGAGATGCTGCATTTCATGGCATCTCATCTTGATCCAAACTGTTTGCAGCGGTAATCACTGTGGTACTTACCCCCCCCCCCCCCCCCCCCCGCTAGCATGGTAAGAGTTGAACCTATAAACTTCGAGCTACTGAACACCCCCCTCCCCCCATGTGGGGACTTTTGACCACCATACTTTTCTGAAACCTCATGGTCTTCCGAGTACATTCTGATTTTCTGCCCTTTGTACGTTGGGGCTTTACCCGGTCAGAGCAAATTGAAATTACCTCCCCTTTGTGAAAATTAAATTCTGATAGATTATGTAATTATGACTTGTTTTAGTAGCAAAATAGCTGGTCTTCACAAATATCGTCGTTGTTTTTATAGATACACAATATTTATCCCAAGAATCGATCGGAACGAGTGTTTTTCTTACTTTTTAAATTGAATTATCTCCCCTTGAATATATCAAATACCATAAAATTAGCTAATTCATAGTTTTATTACAATTAAATCTTCTTTGAAAACCGAGTTTTTCTTTAAATGATGATTAAATATTCAACCGGGTATCGTGAAGATGTTTTCTAGCATACATTTAATATATTTCTGCGGAAAATATCGTTTTTAATGATGAAATAACAAAAATACCGACAAAGACTTACATACCGGTACTGTAAATAACTCTAAGAAATAGAGTACGAGAATTAGGGAGCAGTCATGGATCATGGAAATGGATTACCATAGAACATCATGATGATGGCGGTGTGCATAAGTTTATTTATTAGGGTCTTACGATCTAATATGGGGGGGGGGGGGGACTACCGATATACAGAGTTATCCCAATTTCTGTAATGAGTGAACTCCCCTGATAACTGTTGAGTAGCTTTCGGTTTAAGATCACGCAATATTGAGTGTTACGACTTAGAAAAGAATATTGAATTCGGTTTAAAATGCTGTTTTGCAGTATAACGGCTGTATGTTACAAGGATCAAGGCCTGTTGCAAAATAAAATGTCCACATCTAGCATTGCATTTACTTATTTCTAAACTAAAACTGAATTTGAAAAATACTGATTTAATTCACACTTGAGCAATGCGATGTTTTATACTTAAACGTAAAAAGTACTTTCAGATACAGTTGAATTTATTCTAGTTACCATTTCCAAAGGGATTGTGAGTGTAATAAAGATTTAAAGAAAGGGAATAATAAAGTTAAATGTGGATTCTTCTTTTCTTTCTGCTTTACTTATGTCCTAAATAAAGCAGTCAATGTCTTAAGCGATCTATTTTAGTGACTGCTTAACGCTTTGCCTGCCGATCGCGACTTACTGTTTTTGCAAAAACAAAACTCAGATTTAGTTCGGAGCCACGTAACACGGCGTCTGATCTGGATTCAGACTGTTTGAAACTTGTCTATATGTTTATGTGCTTAAAAAATGTACAAACCAAAATTTCACCCTTTTGCAGACCACACTTTCGAAGCAAAAAGTATCACCGCAAGATAAGAGCCAATATGGGTTATATTGTAATGTTATATTTCTTTAATCCTAGTACATTACATAACTGTTCATTGTGTAAGGCGATTTAAAAATGATGTGAGGTTTGCTACGTTTACTTTATTATTATATTGATGAATTAAATGAAAATGATGGACGTTCACTTAAGAATAAAATGATCAAGTAACTAGTGTGGTAAATGACAAATTATTTATCTGGATCAAATCCGTTTGTAACTGCCAGGAGGTATTCGCCTTGAGACCAAGCTGTCAGTGTACCGAGCAGTGGTTCTAACCACCTAGCTGTATGCCAGTGAAACATGGACAGCATATGTGTGTCATGCCAGACAACTCAACCACTTCCAGACAAGCACTCTTCGCAAGCTTCTTGGTATTAGATGGCAAGACAAGGTTCCTGACGCTGAAGTTCTCAAAAGAGCGCTGGACAGGTCACGAGTGTCACATGTCAGATGAGCGACTCCCAAAGCAGCTCTTATACGGAGAGCTCTCCTCTGGTAAAAGGAAAATCGGGGGCCGAAAATAATGGTTCAAAGACTGCTTGAATGCTTCGCTTCCAAGATGGACCTTCACACAGACACTTGGGAAGACCTGACTCAGAACCTGACTGTTTGCTGCCTGTTTACCTGTCAACCTGACTCAGAACCGCCCTGCATGGAGATCAGCTGTCATGAAAGGGCTTGGTTGAAGCAGAGACAATCAGGTTAGAGCATGCCAGGAAGAAACGTATGGCTCGAGAAACCAGTACCTTACCAATACCATCTGACAACGTGTGCACCTACTGTGGGCGTACTGTGGTGCCAGGATGGGTCTTATTAGCCACATAGGCACTCGTCCCAGAAACTCAACAACTTGAAGGTGCGGTGATGTTCGCATAGCGAAGGACCAACAACACATGTCTGCCATATCATACATCACAAAGGAACGTGACATTACGTAACCCAACACAGCAGCCCCACAAAGCAGGACATAAGCGTCTTTAACACACCTAGCATTTGAGCCCCGTCCTCACTGTCCCGGATTTGGTCACCGGAGAGTCCCGGTTTAGCAAACCCGCAGTCGCCGGGAGTCATCAGGAGTTCAACCTTAGCAACGCCCAGGACGATCCGGGATCGACCTTGTTCATCTGGCTGCCACCGGTTAACAGCCCCGGAGGCTTTAAAATGTTTGATACAACCGGGGGTCACCGTGATTCACCGGGACAGATAACCAGAACCGGCTTATTCTTG
This sequence comes from Gari tellinella, assembly GCA_922989275.2. NCBI lineage: Eukaryota > Metazoa > Mollusca > Bivalvia > Cardiida > Psammobiidae > Gari > Gari tellinella. The sequence continues at coordinate 11,926,309 of OV277868.1, forward strand.
GGAATGCCGGTGTAACAGGCCGTTTGAAGTTTGAACAGTCTACAACATTTTAATGTACTACTTTATAGCATTGCGTTTGCATTTCATCTGATTTACTCTGAGAGACAAAAGAGAACTGATGCTTATTCACGTTCACCCTGGTTGATGTCCTTTCCAGCGAACACCAGGTAACGTCGGCACGTCACCGTTGAACAACCGGGGTAGGAGGGGATACCACCAGCAGTGACCGGGGTTACACCATGTTATACCGGGATTAACCGGGAACAGGCCGGCACTGCACCGTAATTACACCGGGCCAAACTGGGAACTAACCGGGATAGTCAGGGGAGATCAGGCTTCATAGCCGCTGGTCCATCGGGGGGAGACACCGGGAATATGAGAACGAAATATATTTTGTCATGAAAAACGTCCCAGTTCAGTGACAGTGAGAACGGTGCTTAACTTCTTTAACAAGCGGATTAAAGATGAAATGCATATTTGGGTACTGTTATCCACATGGTATATATACTGCCGTAATGAAAACACAAATCTACTTGCGTTACTTGAACATGAGTTTTTGACTACTGTACCCGCATTATGTTTTTGATACAGATCACAATAATAAATAAATAAATAAATTTAGATAAAAAATTAAAGCACCTGGTTTGGTTGATGACTTTTGATTAACCCTTGCAACACTGAACACTAGTAATGATGACTATTGCAAACACTTTTAATCCAGATCATGCTGCACAAAAATAGGATTCAAAGAATCAATCTCTTCGTATAAGGAGCTAAAGATGCTTCTTCACTGTCTTAAGAATTCTGAATGCATACAGACGATGGTGTGAAGCAAAGGTAACTTAATAAAGCAGGGTGAAAATCAGGCTGAAAGCTCCTAAAGCAAGGTTAAGCTTTACTTTCATTAATTTTGCACTGATACCTATGGGGGAGAAGGTTTGATATGTAAAGTAGACTGAGACAATGAATAAAATCGTGTAAAGAGAAGGGGAGAGAGTGAGAGAGAGAGAGAGAGAACGACGAACAGAGAGAGAGAGACAGAGATAGAGAGTGAACGAGGAGACATGTGCAGAGAGAGAATTATGAGATCCTGCAAGATAAAATGGGGGAACTAGAAATCAAGTTGATTGACGAAATGTTTGACGATGTTGACGATTATGACGATGATAAACCAACTTAAAAAGTTCTGTTTGCTATTGAATCGACATGAGCATGTACATTAGATCCCTTTTTGAGAAACTTTGTGATGATCATTTGGAGGATTATTGCTGTACACAATGCTCAAATTGACCAAGTAGGATAATGTGTATTCATCTTTTGGAAAGAAAAAAGAGAAAGCGGAAATGAAGAATAATGTATGGGAAATAACTCGTCACCTCAGTGCAATACAATCGTAACTCAATACGAATTTATATTGAGTTACGTTTGTATTTGGCTGAGGCAACGAGTACTATCCGATAACTGAAATGAGTTTTTCAATGCAATGTTGTTTTACACAACTTAGGTTAAAATCCCATGGAAGCAAATCTTGTTTGCTAGTATGTAGTATTTTTAATCATTACCAAAACACGCTTTTCAATCTAATGTGTTTCTTGTTTTGCCCGAAATGGAGGCAATTACCTTACTCGCATCAAAACTTCTTTTTAAAGAAATCATCAACTTGAGTGCTTTTCACTTGGTAATGTTGTAAAATAACATGTAATTGGCGACAACAGGCCTATGTTAATATGCTAAGATTATACATATACATTGTATATCATAAAACTGCTTTTAACCCTAAAACAAGGGCAGACAATTCAAACAAAAGAAGACTTTTAGTTGCAAACACGATCCTATTCTATCAATTATGTATAAATCTAGAGTTGTTAGTTAAAATTTATTAATTGAAGTGTCCTTGTCTGCGCCCAAAAATGTTCGACATAGTTACAATATGACAGAAATTGAAAAAGGGAGGTAATTGGTTTTTTTCAATTTCACACAAAGACTGTGCTATTATAACCCAAGGGGTATATATTTAGTTTGTGAATATATAAGGCTTTCATGTAAAGAATGTTTCATGATTAGAATGTGTTTCTATGATGTATATATTCAACATTTATAAAGGGAAAACTGATTTGTTTTGTATTAAAATTGCATTCTGTACTTTTAAGGGGAGATAACTTGACTAAATGATGAGTTATGTCCAATTATTTTGCACTTTTACTTTCAGTTGGATTATGTTACATAAATGAATCACTTTAATAGATATATAAGCTTATAAAAAAAATTATATTAGTGCAACAAATACACATGAAATTACATATTTCTCGATTTATGCAAGGGGAGGTAATCTTCAAAGTCAGATTTCTGACCAAAGCCCCAACGCTCAAAGTGCAGAAAATAGGATCTGAACCTACAGACCCTGCACTTTCAGAAAAACATAGTGACCAAAAGTCCCCCTATGGGGGGAGGGTTCACATTATTGGCCAGTAGCCTACTACAATCAATGCTACAGTTTTAAAATGGACTCTTCCAGTTTGGAATTAACGACAATGAAGCATTAACGCCTGGAGTGTTTCTATGACCAACAGTGTAGATACTGATCAGGGCTCTCCTTCAGGATCTCTGGAGTGTTTCTATGACAACCAGTGTAGACCCTGATCATGGCTCTCCCTCAGGCTCCCTCTGATCAGGGTCTTCACTGTATGTAAAGGAGTATACTCTTTCAAACACTGAAGTGATTGAGGTTATTAGTTATTACCTCTTCTACTGTAAACCCATTACCCTATAAATATGCCTTTTTACACCTCAAATTTATTCCTCCATGGAAGAAAATAGTTCCAATTTATTAAGTAATGATTGTGTACTATTAGAAAGAATTTCCTTATAATTTCCTTTCAGTCTGCTTTAAGCTATGTTCTGCTTTTAGCAGAACATAGCTTAAAGCAGACTGAAAGTACTTTCAACCTGCTTTAACTCATTGAGCCCTAGTGTCGCATATATGCATCATCTACCAAAAGTGTACCTGTGAAGTGTACATTTGTCTAATGCAAACAGTGAAGTACCAGATTAGAGGGCTCCTGCAGGAGCCCTCTTATCTGGCACTTCACTGTTTGTCATTTTGTAATATATTATAAAATACAACCCAAATACTCTAAAATGGACCAGCCTTTATTGTAAACTGGAATTGTCCATTGGAAGTCTCAGGGGATATTGAGTTAAGTGGTCACCCATTTTCAAACCTAGATACAGGATATTGGGTAATTGGTTAAGCCTATAATCACACGGCCATGAGAACTGTTTGCCACTGCAACAATGAAGACCCTGACTATCAACTGAAATACATGTATAAATAATCCTTACCCCATAAACATGCCTTATTATGCATTTAAATTATTCCTGCACTTAAGAAAATAATTCCTCAATATACAGTTATGAATATGCACCAACACAAATGCAGATAGTAGCCTAAAGTAGGCTGAAAGTAAAGCAGAAAGCCCCTTAAGGCACATTCTGCTTTACTTTCAACATGCTTAAGAGGTCATCTATCTTCAATTTTAGAAACAGGCTATGTGGTAATGGGTAAAATGTTGAAGTTGCATCATTTGCAGCTGAAGTAGATGAGAAAGTGGCTTTGACTCAAGCAAGTGACTTGTACGTAGATAAATGTGCAGTGTTTATGATAGGTGACACATTCATGCTCTTGATCAGGATGAAAAGGCATTTCTATGAGGGGAACTGGTAATTAGATACGTTTGAATTATCATCAACCATTTTCCCCCATGGCTTATTTTCAGTATAAGACAGATGGTTGCTTAAAGCAGGCTGCAAGTAAAGCAGACTGTTCCTATAAGGAGCATTTTGCTTTACTTTTAGCCTTTCTCAAGTTACCATCTGCTAGAAAAATCTATTTTTTTAACAAAAGCAGACGACAAATGTTGCAGACAAAAAAAATTACCTAGCGTGCAAAGAGTTAAGCTACATGTACATTAACACAGTCATTGAACATGCTCTTCTTTTATAAATATTACATCAGTGAACATGGTCTGCATTCTTTGTCATTTTGCAATAAAGAGTATAGTCAGAAAAGGAATAGACTATTGTAATTCCAAATTTTAGGGGTGACTGAGTTAGAGATAGCCTTGTATGTACCGTACTGTTCCCTATACAACCACGACATATCATATTAATGTTTTGTCTATATCCGGCCAATTTTGTCTTTTCTTTAAAACTATGACAACTTAACTCTTTGCATGCTGGGTTGGGTTTTTTTATTTGTAAAAGTTTCATCTGCAGCTGTTCTAAAAATAGAATTTTCTAAATTTCTTTTCAAAAACAGGCTCAAAGTCAAACAGTTTGGATCTTGATGAAAGGCCATGTTACATGGCGTCACGTCTGGATGAAAACTGTTTGGAAAGTTAATGACTGCAGGACATATCTGCCGGATACAAGCTGTTTGCAAATGTAAACTAAGGTTGAATTTGCCCTCCCTATAAGAACTCCCTCGGAACAACACACACAAACTGTGTCTCCCATTGTAGAGAAGGAGCAGTGTACTCCACCACAGGTAACCTTACGGTAACTTGGATTGTTCTCTAAGATGGAAGAGTCTATTTGAAAGCCCATCATTTGAAGGGCGAAGGAACAGTGTCCCGTAAAATTAAGATATACCACCAAATGGTGTAGTCATTAAATTGCCACAGTTTCTTAATTGATAAAATAGTGTCACGTGTCACTATGAAAACGTCAAAACAACATCAAACGTTGACAACTGGAGGAGCTTTAATTAATTTTCATTGTCGTTTAAAATCCTCCAAACAAGCGTTCTGTTTACTTGGCCCACGATAGAATGTGACAATCCTTGGGTGAAGCCGGCAATGAATTATTTGTTTGGTGCATAGATTTGAACTCTAGCTGTCAATTGTTGAAATTTCCATATTTGGAGTGATGGAACTTAAAGTAATTGGGTGAGATGTTTTTGATATATTTTAGTCGTGTTCACTGCGGAGATAAGATCAACTACACAACTTGTTCAGATGCCAAGTATCTGGGTGGCAGATCAGCAGCCAAACTGATTAACAATCAGTAACATGTTTCTGGAGATTATAAATTGACTGAAATGTAAATCTAAGAAAAAAAACATTATTTTTTCAGATTATCATAAAATTATAACACCTGGATTGTTCATTAACTCTTTGCATGCTGGGTATTTTTTTTCCGTCTGCAACCTTTGTCGTCTGATATTGTTCTAAAAATAGATTTTTCTAATCTTTTCAAAACATGGTCAGAATGTCAATTTTTTTTATCCTGATGAGACGCTGCTTATCTGGATCAAAACTGTTTGTAAAGGCAATCACTGTGGCGGATATATCCGCCGCTAGCGTGCAAAGAGTCAACTATTTGCACGCTAGCAGCAGATATATCTGCCACAGTGATTGCCTTTGAAAACAGTTTGGATCAAGATGAGACACCTCATAATGCGGCATCTCATCTTGATCTAAACTGTTGGACAATCTGACCCTGTTTTGAAAAGAAATTTTTAAAATTCTATTATAGAACAATTGTTGCAGACAACAAAAAATACCCAGTATACAAAGAGTTAAATACATACATTGTGAAGTTTGTGTGAGTTTGTTAACAGTTTGTAGGAGATTATTGCCTCACCCATAAAATGTATTTTCTATGCCTTTAATTTATTCCTCCACTGAAGAAATAGTTCGACTTTATACAGTCATGAATTTTTACCAAATGAAATAGTTTCTATACCCTTGTAGATGGTAGCTTATAGCAGTCTGTAAGTAAATCATTATATGCCTTAAGGTACATTCTGCTTGACTTTCAAGCTGTTTCGAGCGGTCATCTGTCTTCAATCTAGATACAGGATAGCGGGCAATGGGTTAACCCTGTTCATACTGAACACAGCACATGACTTCAGCTCAAAAAGTCAACTTCTGTAATGTAATTGTGAAGTTTGATACATTTCTCTATACAATGCTCCCTTCTTACAACGGCCCTCCCAACAACGACTCCCTTCTTACAGCGACCCTTGTCGCAGTTCCCCAAACATTTTAGACAATAATGTCTAACACTTTTACTGCTGTAATATGGTCTGCTTAAAGTTGTCGTCTGCTGTTTTTCTCAAAGCTACATATTAAACGTTTTGACAGGAAAAAACTTAATGATGAGTGACAAACAGCTTGAATCCAGATCAGTTTCGCCGTGTCTGATCAGGATAGAAGCTATTTGCAAATTTAAACCAATTTCCCTCCATATAACAACTCCCTCCTTACAACTCACACATTTTTGTCTCCCTTTGGTGTCATTTTAGAGAGAGAAACATGTTTATACTCTGACAAACACTTACTATTTGGACTATTACACTGAGACACATTGTATGTGATCGGTATCCTAACTGTTTGCAAAGGTCAATAAAACTTGTTTCTCGTCATCTAATCATGTCTGTGTGCTTGTTTGCTAGACATAAATGGATTAAATGAACTTGACATTTGAGTAAAGTTCATCTTTGATAACTGTCACAAACTTTCAATACATTTTTAGCTCACCTGCGCCAAAGGCTCAAGGTGAGCTATTGGGATGCCCCTGTGTCCGGCGTCCGTCGTTGTGCGTCGTCCGTCGTAGTTAACAATTGATTCAAATGACATCTCCTCCTATACCGCTTGACAGATTTCAACCAAACTTTACAGGAATGTTCCTTGGGTCATGCTCTTTCAAATTTGTTCAAAGAATTAAAAACAATGTAGAACTCTGGTTGCCATGGCAACCAAAGTGAAAAAATAAGGAAATCTTAAAAAATCTTCTTGTCTGAAACTACAAGGGCCAGAGTTTAGATATTTGGCACATAGCATCATCTACAGGTCCTCTATCAAGTTGGTCAAATTATGCCCCTGGGGTCAAAATTGGCCCCACCCCAGGGGTCACAGTTTTACATAGAGTTATATAGTGAAATTTTCAAACGTCTTCTTCTCTGAAACTAATATGGCCAGAGCTTTGATATTCATCATGGTGACACTTCTAGATGTCCTTTACATATTTTGTTCAAATGGTTCCAGTCGGTTGAATAAGTAGGTCACAGGAGCTAAAAAAAAATTGTTTTGAATGGAAACTTATAAAAATCTTCTTGTCTAAAACCCTAGTACCCTGATCTTAGATATTTGGCACATAGCATCATCTACAGGGCCTCTATCAAGATTGTTCCAATTATGCCCCTCAGATAAAAAATGACCCCATCCTGGACATAAGTCATTATCTCCATTTTGCCAGTGATTCTCAGGTGAGCGAAATATGCCCCATGGGGCTCTTGTATGTTATGTGGTTTTGTCGCCTCCTTTGAAGATTTCTCTCAATTCATCAACCTTTTATAATAATACACTTTCTTGTGAAATACAGTCCAACTTGTTGGAGATCTCTGAAGACAGATATATGAGTACTGAAAAACACAATTACCCCATATAGCCTGTTTCTAGTTTTAAAAACAGGTGACCACTTAAAACAGGTTGAAAGTAAAGTAGAATGTGTCTTAATTAAGGCACATTCTGCTTTACTTTCAGCCTGCTTTGAGCTATCATCTGTTAGAATATAGAAAACATTTCTTATGATACATATCCATGACAGTACAAATTATTTTCTTCAGTGGATGAATAAATTAAAGGCGTAAAAAGGTGTATTTAAGGGGTAATGGGTTAAGCTATGATTTGCTAGGACATAATGAAACTTTTTCCTATTTCTTTTAGTGCATATTCTTGACTGTATAAAATTGAAGTAGAAAGTGGAACTATTTCTTAATACGTATCATAAGAAATATCTTTATATCCTTGCAGATAATAGCTTAAAGCAGGCTGAAAGTAAAGCAGAATGTGCCTAAGGCCTGCTTTTAGTAGTCACTTCTCTTCAAACTAGAAAAAGGCTATGGGGTAGTGGGTTAACTAAAAGTTATTATAGACAAGAATTTGCCTCAATTACAATAAATTAGACAAGGATTTGTGCCATACTGGAAATTATATCATAATAGAAACAAAATAACAAGGTGTACAGGTATGATCATCATAAATACATAACCACTAACTCTTTGCATTCTGGGGTTGTTTGGTTTTGTCTGTAACATTATTATCATCGGAATTTTTCTAAATCTATTTTCAAAACAAGGTCAGTATGTCAATCAGTTCAGATCCTGATGAGACTTTGCAGTGTCTCATCCAGATCCAAACTGTTCCCATTGAGAGGTTACCACTGTTGCACATATCCACCGTAATAGTGGAGAAAACGTTATTCTTACCCTTTTAAACGCAAACAAAACGCAAATGCATTGCAATAAAATGTACAAAATAACATTTTTTTTACAACTCTCACTATTCATTTTTATATGAGTGGTAAACAGTTTGGAGCCTGATCAGATGCCAGGTTACCAGGTGTCTGATCTAGCTCCAAACTATTTGCACTCGGATAAAAATTGGTAGTCAGAATTGTTAATAGGTTGTCATTTTCTAATATTTCATTGCAATGGGTTTGTGTTTAAACGGAAGAATAGCGTTTTTCCATTGTACTTCAGACCAGGTAGCCAACGAGGGCCATCAATTGGTTTACTGAACTCACTACAGGTGTTCCTGTACTTGAAGGTATTACAATGACATCAGTGTAGCTCATAACTGACACACAACTGAGCTTGCCACCGATGTTGGTAAATCATTGAAATTGGACACATGATGGTCTTACTGGAACAGTTAATCTTTCAATAACTCAACATTCTTGCTCACTTGAAATCAGCTTCAAAAATTCTGCACCAAGTTAAATTTAAATAGCTGTGTTTCAAATGTAGGAATTCAAAACCTATATATACGTAAGCTGCAATAATATAAACAGCCTTTTAACCAATGTTTACCCATTACCCTATAAATATGCCTTTTTACACCTATTTTGAGACTTTGCATGTTGTTTGGAAAGAGATGTTATAGGGAGGGAAAACTAATACCTTCACTGCCATACACCAAGTAAAATGGTTATTTTCAAGCAGTTTGGATCCGGATCAGACGCCATGTGATGACAGTTACTATTTAACCCAATACCCCATAGCATGTTTCTCTTTTTGAAGACAGGTGTTCACTTAAAGCAGTTTGCTTTAAACCTGCTTTAAGCTACCATCTGCTAGAATATAGAAAATATTTCTTTAAGAATATAGTTGTAACTGTATAAAGTTTTTCTTCAGTGGAGGAAAAAATTGAAGGCGTAAAAAGGTGTATTTATGGGGTAATGGGTTAAAGCAAATGACATCATGGCAGGGAAGGTTTTAAAGATAATTGTCTTGTATGGGCAATGGTGGCAAGCATTGTTGTCAGGAGGGAATGGTTGTTGGGAGGGCCGTTATTGAGAGGGAATATTGTAGATGAATAATTTAGGTTCAAGGCATCCTACTCTAATATTTAGTAACTATGTGTGTGTGTGTGTCTGTATGCAGGTCGTTACCAGCAGCTCCAGAATGAGTACCTCGAGGTGGCAAACACTGCCCAGGAACAGAAAGGCCTCATCCTACAGCTGGAGGAGGACCTGAGGAATGTGAACGCTCTTTCGAGTATGTTCCGTGGCGAAGGTGAAGGCACAGAGACCATCGTGCCAGGAGCAGAGATGGTAGCAGAGGCCGTCAAGAATGTCAACACTCCCAATGGTATTTAATTCATTCACCCCTGAAACTTTTAATGGGCATTTCCATTGTCCAATTAAGTCTAGTCCATTATTGACTATTTATGGCTGATTTTAACAATATATTTCAAAATAACAAACAGTATCAATATAGACCCTGATCAGAAGGCTCCTCAAGGAGCCCTCTGATCAGGATCTTCACTCTTTGCATAAGACAAGTGTACTCCTTACATGTACACTGTTTGTTCATGACGAGTATACTCGTCACTAGGGTTGAATATGTTAACCCCATGAAATAATCATCCTGAAATCATCACAATTTCTTCTCATCATTCTTCATCATTCATTGGTGCTACATGACCTTATTTTTAGCTCACCTGGCACAAAGTGCCAAGGTGAGCTATTCTGATCGTCCTGTGTCCGTCGTCGTTCGTTCGTTCGTTCGTCGTCAACAATTTCTTTAAACGACATCTCCTCCTAAACTACTGGATGGATTTTAACCAAACTTGGCAGGATTGATCCTTATATAGACCTCTTTGAAAGTTGTTCAAATATTTCGGATCTGTTGCATATCTAGCTCACAGGAGCTAAAAATAGAACGTTTCAATAAAAACATAAAATCTTCTTCTCTGAAACCACAGTACCCTGAGCTTAGATATTTTTGCACATAGCATTATCTACAGGTCCTCTATCAAGATTGTTCAAATTATATAAATGGCCCCGCCCAGGGGGTCACAAATTTACAAAGAGTTATATAGTGAAATCTTCAAACCTCTTCATCTCTGTAATTAATATGGCTAGAGCTTTGATATTTGGCATGATTTAACTTCTAGACGTACTCTACCAATATTGTTCAAATGGTTCCGGTCTGTTGCATATCTAGGTCACAGGAGCTAAAAATAGATTTTTTTAATAAAAACTGTAAAATTCTTCTTCTCTGAAATCACAGTACCCTGAGCTTAGATATTTTGCACATAGCATCATCTTCAGGTCCTCTATCAAGATTGTTCAAATTATGTCCCTGGGGTAAAAAATGAGCCAGCCCCGAGGGTCACAAATTTACATAGAGTCATTTAGTGAAATCTTCAAACCTCTTCTTCTCTGAAACTAATATGGCTAGAGCTTTAATATTTGGCATAGTGTAACTTCTAGAGGTACTTTACCAATAGTGCTCAAATGGTTCCGGTTCGTTGCATATCTAGGTCACAGGAGCTAAAAATAGATTTTTTTTCAATAAAAGCTTAAAAAATAATCTTCTCTGAAACCACAGTACCCTGAGCTTAGCTATTTTGCACATAGCATTATCTTCAGTTCCTTTATCAAGAATGTTCAAATTTTGTCCCTGGGGTCTAATATGACCCCGCCCCGGAGGTCACAAATTTACATAGATTAAATAGTGAAATCTTCAAACCTTTTCTTCTCTGAAACTAATATAGCTAGAGCTTTGATATTTGGCATGGTGTGACTTCTAGAGGTATACTTTACCAATATTGTTCAAATGGTTCCAGTCTGTTGCATTTCTAGGTCACAGGAGCTAAAAATATATTTTTAAAAAGAAAACCTTAAAAAATCTTCTCTTAAACTATAGTACTCTAAGTTTAGCTATTTTGCACTCAGCATCATCATATCAGCATTTGGCACAATCATATTGCCATAATTTTTCAGCTTTCTAAGATAAATTTACATCAGCGGTCCCAGGTGAGCGATTTAGGGTCGTATACGGCTCTTGTTTATTATATCTTTTCTTATTATTTTTATCATTTTTTTTCTTTCATTATTATTTTTTAACTGAGTTGATTTTAACTCTATATACAACACCATTTAAGACATGAATTGTAAAAATAGGCGTTTAACCATATTATTGTTTCATTTGTGCCTAACATCCTATAAAAGGAACATAGGCAAACAGTGTAGACTCTGATTAGATACCGCATAATGCGGTGTCTGATCAGAGTCTAAACTGTTTGCTGAAAGGAATTTTAATATATGTTAAACAAGCCGGACATTTTTGTGGAAAATTTAGACCACCCGCAGACACCAATTATATAAAAAATGGACTAATCCAATATATAAGCATGGATGAATCCACTGGGTGCAAATGGATTAACATCTATTCATTTCCAGGTAAACCCTTACAGTCCTGACTGGAAAAACATTTGAAAACAGTTTGGATCCAGATATATTTCTTTCTAACTTGAAAAGGAACAAACTGTCATCAATAAGTGTGTCTTATGATATTTTATATATTTTGTCCAATATTTTCATTGCATTATTGTTTTCTACAGCGCCATCGTCACCTGATGCCACCAAGTCGGCTGCCAACTCCCTCCTGCCCATCGTACAGAGTCAGAGAGAACGCTACAGAGTTAGGGCTCAGGAACTCGAGGCGGTAAACAGCATTATTATACCTCAATTTCATTTAATTTAATGTCTTAAAAATACTGTCTCTGGCTACGATAGGTAATCAATGTCATAAATGATGTAAAACAGAAAATTACGTCAAAACCATGTTATTGCACCAAAGCCTCATTTTAGATAACATTAAAACTCAGATCTACAATTTGAAGCTGTTTGAAGTTTTAAGTTGACTAAATTATGCAAATAAATAGTCAGGTCCAAACAGGGGAACATATACATGACAGGTATATTAAAATCTATGCACGTTTATTTATATAGAGTTTGTATAATTTTTTTCAAATTCCAATATTTGCGGATCTGGAAAATCCAGTTACATTCATGATTCCAACCATCTGTAGGCTGTGGCCGAGAGGTTAGGGTTTATAACTTGTTTTGCCTTCTCCATATGGGTTCAAATCCCGACCAAGCTTATTTTTAATTTTTTTCTTTGAAATGTAGATCTATATCTTTTCATAAATCTATTTTTAGCTCACCTGAGCCAAAGGCTCAAGGTGAGCTATTTGGATGGCCCTGTGTCCGTCGTCGTCCGTCGTTGTTAACAATTGCTTCAAATTACATCTCCTCCTATACCTCTTGACAGATTTCAACTAAACTTTACAGGAATGTTCCTTGGGTCAAGCTCTTTCAAATTTGTTAAAAAAATCAAAAACAATGTAGAACTCTGGTTACCATGGCAACCAAAGTGAACAAAGAAGGAAATCTTAAAAAAATCTTTTTGTCTGAAACTACAAGGGCCAGAGCTTAGATATTTGACACATAGCATCATCTACAGGTCCTCTATCAAGTTTGTTCAAACTATGTCCCTGGGGTCAAAATTGGCCTCGCCAGGGGGGGGGGGGGGGGGGGGTTCACAGTTTTACATAGAGTTATATTGTGAAATTTTCAAACGTCTTCTCCTCTGAAACTAATTTGGCCAGAGCTTTGATATTTGGCATGGTGACACTTCTAGATGTCCTAAAAATAGATTTTTTCAATGAAAACTTAAAAAACCTTCTTGTCTGAAACTACAAGGGTCAGAGCTTAGATATTTGGTACATAGCATCATCTACAGGTCTTCTATCAAATTTGCCCCGGGGGTCACAGTTTTACATAGAGTTATATAGTGAAATTTTTAAACGTCTTCTCCTCTGAAACTAATATAGCTTTGATATTTGGCATGGTGACACTTCTAGATGTCCTATACCAATATTGGTCAAATGGTTCCAGTCTGTTTCATATGTAGGTCACAGGAGCTAAAAATAGATTTTTTCAATGGAAACTTAAAAAAATATTCTTGTCTAAAACCCTAGTGCCCTGATCTTAGATATTTGGCACATAGCATCATCTACAGGTCCTCTATCAAGATTGTTCAAATTTAATAATGCCCCTCGGGTAAAAAATGACCCCATCCTGGACATAAATTATTATCTCCATTTTGTCAGCTATTCTCAGGTGAGCTAAATATGCGCCATGGGGCTCTTGTTCTAAAATAAAATGTATGTATTTATATAGGCCCCTTACATATATTATTGTTAAGGCCACATCTGGTTTTCAGTCTCTCTCATCAGGTGAATTATGTTTTTTTTGTAGCAAACTTTGGGGCAGCAACAGCAGATAACCATGTTACAGAATGAGATTGACAAACTGCGCTCTGACAACGTCAAACTGTATGAAAAAGTTCGCTATCTCCAGTCTGCAGGATATGCACAAAAGGTACCCATTTGAACTTTGTGTTTGTTAATCCATTATCCCATAGCCTGTTCCTTGTTTTGAAGAAGGGTTACCACTAAAAGCAGGTTGAAAGTAAATCAGAATGTGCCTTAAGGCGCATTCTGCTTTACTTTCATCCTGCTTTAAGCTACTTTGCTAGAATATAGAAAACATTTCTTATGGCGCATATTCATAACTTAACATGAAATAAAGATGTAAATAGCGGTATTTTTGGTGTTATGGGTTAAGTATTAAATCCCTTCCTGTGAATTATATTACATGTATGTGCTTCTAAATAAATATCTGGAGAAAAAACAACACCCTAATCTTTGGTTGTATGTAGATATACTTAAAGCAACATACCCCCGTAGATACAGGACTCGTGTAGAACAGATTTGATCATTATAAAATGATTGAGACATTTTATTTAGCTGCTGATGTCATACATGTATATGGAAGGTATATAATACCAGTAAACAAATCACTAGCTGGCGGTTCACTACAGGGTGTTGTATTCAGCTCTTGACCTTCTTTTCAAAACAGCCAATCACACACGCTCATAAGATTGGCTGTTTTCCTCTTGAACTACTCAAGCTGAGATCATTGCCACAGCCAATTGGTAGTGTGTATGTAGCTACCGGCAACTCAAAATACTCTCTTTTAACTCATTCCATCATTGCATGTTTCTAGTTTTGAAGTCAGGTGACTGAAAGTCAAGCAGAATGCATCTTATAAGGCACATTTATTTTTGCTTGACTTAATCCTCCTTTAAGCTACCACTTGCTAGAATATAGGAACTACTTCTTATATACATATTCATGACTGTACAAATTGAAGGCATAAAAGGCGTATTTATGGGATAATGGGTTAAATTGCTGAAGTAGCAAAGTCCAATATCATGGTACACTTTGGCAATTGATGTTTACTAAAAAATCATTTAACTCTATTCTCAAGATATTCAGCTAACTACTCGTGATAGCAATTAAGAAATGAACTGAATTTTTTTAGCGTTTAAGCAAAGTAAATGACAGAAAATGATTGGAAAATTCCATGAATAACATTAGCGCGATTCATGGAATTTGTCAATCATTTTCTGTTGTTTATTTCGCTTAAACGCCGAAAAAATTCGATTCATTTCTTATATTTACACTATATTTGGTATAATTTCTAATATTAAATAAACATTTTATTGTTATGCATGTACATGTATGTTTAATCCATATTAGAGGTTGTTAACACGAATAATGTGTACCCTGAAAGGAACATCTATTACTGCAATTACTCCAGGGATTTACAGACGTTTCGGTAAATGACCAGTTCGGTAAATTGATTTTATATAGTGGAAGGTCTGGACGTTTGGCACCCACTCCAGGAACACCACAACATGAATCATGGAGAGCAGATCAATAAGCCCTGCCTCCACTGCAAGGATGTCCACAAGTCCCGCCCCCTAGAAAAATTGCGTTTTTACGAAATAAACGTCAGTTTGTTCAATAGAATTGAATGGGGCGAATGTTAGTATTTCATGAAATAACTATTTGAGCTCTTAAAAAAACGGTCGAAACTCCAAACTTTAAAATACATTTAATTTCTGATTTCTCTATCTAATCCTGTCTTGTGACATCTCTTTGGAATCGCCTTTTCAAGACGATTCCACAGAGATATCACAAGACAGGATTAGATGGAGAAATAAATAGTAATTGATATTTTTGATAATCTGACTTACAACGACATTTGTCTTACGTAGTTTTATGTTCCGGGACCCTGCCAAGTAGTTTTCACATGTCATATTTCTGTTCTACCTGTAGAGCCACAATACAGATGATGGAACACTGACCAAGTACTCCACCCAGTATGAGGAACGTCTCGACCCCTTCTCATCCTTCAGCAGAAAGGTAAATACATATGTAATAAAACCTCAACATAACAACCGCTGAAAAGTATGAGTAGAAAGGTTCTTTAACTCAGAGCTCAGAGTTTTTCCTTTACCTTGGAATTTTCGAAGATGTCACATGTCACGTGATCCAAGCCAAGTGCACTCTTGCCGATAAAGGGGATGTGAAATCTCCGAAAATTCCAAGAAAAAACTTTTATGCTCTGAGTTAAAGAACCTTTCTACTCATGCCTGATCCAGAGCAAAGAAACCTCTTTGGATGCACTGAAAAGTAGACTAGTTGCATGATTATATTTAAGACAGGTGACACTGCTTACAGCAAGATGAAATTAAAGCAGAAAGCTCCTATAGGAGCCTTAACCTGAGCCAGGCCTTAACCTATAGGAGCTTTCTGCTTAAATTTCAACTTGCTTTAGGCCTTAACCTGACTGAAACACACAAAAAAGATTTTATTTAGTAAAAAAAAAGGGTTTTACTGTACATGCACTTTATGCAAATTGGGTGCTTTTGTTGCTGCCTTCAATATAATTATATGGTTAAATTCTGCTCAAAAGTTGGTTTGTGGTTCAATTTAATGGTGTTGTGTTTTAATAGAAACATCCCAGTAATAACAAGTAGCTTATGTTTCAATGGAATGATACATTGTTTCAATAGAAACATAGCAGAAATTATAGTTAGTTTACAGGTTTCAATGTAATGGTGTTGTGTTTAAATAGAAACATAGCAGTAATAACAGCGAGCTTATGTTTAAATATAATGGTATTGTGTTTCTATAGAAACATAGCAGTGATGATAGATAGTTTACGGGTTTCAATGTAATGGTGTTGTGTTTTAATAGAAACATAGCAGTACTAACAGTGAGCTTATGTTTAAATATATTGGTGTTGTGTTTCAATAGGAATATGGCAGTAATAACAGTGAGCTTATGTTTCAATATAATGGTGTTGTGTTTCAATAGGAATATGGCAGTAATAACAGTGAGCTTATGTTTAAATATAATGGTGTTGTGTTTCAATAGGAATATGGCAGTAATAACAGTGAGCTTATGTTTAAATATAATGGTATTGTGTTTCAATAGAAACATAACAGTAATAACAGTGAGCTTATGTTTCAATATAATGGTGTTGTGTTTCAATAGGAATATGACAGTAATAACAGTGAGCTTATGTTTCAATATAATGGTGTTGTGTTTCAATAGAAACATAGCAGTAATAACAGTGAGCTTATGTTTCAATATAATGGTGTTGTGTTTCAATAGAAACATGGCAGTAATAACAGTGAGCTTATGTTTCAATATAATGGTGTTGTGTTTCAATAGAAACATAGCAGTAATAACAGTGAGCTTATGTTTCAATATAATGGTGTTGTGTTTTAATAGAAACATAGCAGTAATAACAGTGAGCTTTTTTTTCAATATAATGCTGTTGTGTTCAATGGAAACATAGCAGAAATTATAGTTGGTTTATGTTTCAATATAATAGTGTTGTGTTTCTATAGCAACAAAGCAGTAATAACAGTGAGCTTATGTTTCAATATAATGGTATAGACTAGTGTTTGAAAAGAAACATAGCAGTAATGATAGTTAGTTTATGTTTCATATAGTGGTGTTGTATTTCTATAGAAACATAGCAGTAATAACAGTGAGCTAATAATTCAGTATAATGGTATTTTGTTTAAATAGAAACATAGCAGTAATTATAGTTGGTTCATGTTTCAATATAATCATGTTGTGTTTGTGTAATAGCAACATAGCAGTTCTAATAGTTGACTTACGTTTCAATATAATGGTGTTGTGTTTCAATAGAAATATTGCAGTAATAACAGTGAGCTTATGTTTCAATATAATGGTGTTGTGTTTCAAGAGGAACATGGCAGTAATAACAGTGAGCTTATTTTTCAATATAATGGTGTTGTGTTTCAATAGAAATATTGCAGTAATAACAGTGAGCTTATTTTTCAATATAATGGTGTTGTGTTTCAATAGAAACATGGCAGTAATAACAGTGAGCTTATTTTTCAATATAATGGTGTTGTGTTTCAATAGAAATATTGCAGTAATAACAGTGAGCTTATTTTTCAATATAATGGTGTTGTGTTTCAATAGGAATATTGCAGTAATAACAGTGAGCTTATTTTTCAATATAATGGTGTTGTGTTTCAATAGAAACATAGCAGTAATAACAGTGAGCTTATGTTTCAATATAATGGTGTTGTGTTTCAATAGAAATATTGCAGTAATAACAGTGAGCTTATGTTTCAATATAATGGTGTTGTGTTTCAAGAGGAACATGGCAGTAATAACAGTGAGCTTATGTTTCAATATAATGGTGTTGTGTTTCAAGAGGAACATGGCAGTAATAACAGTGAGCTTATGTTTCAATATAATGGTGTTGTGTTTCAAGAGGAACATGGCAGTAATATCAGTGAGCTTATGTTTCAATATAATGGTGTTGTGTTTCAATAGGAATATGGCAGTAATAACAGTGAGCTTATGTTTCAATATAATGGTGTTGTGTTTCAAGAGGAACATGGCAGTAATAACAGTGAGCTTATGTTTCAATATAATGGTGTTGTGTTTCAAGAGGAACATGGCAGTAATAACAGTGAGCTTATGTTTAAATATAATGGTGTTGTGTTTCAATAGGAATATGGCAGTAATAACAGTGAGCTTATGTTTCAATATAATGGTGTTGTGTTTCAATAGGAATATGGCAGTAATAACAGTGAGCTAATGTTTCAATATAATGGTGTTGTGTTTCAATAGGAATATTGCAGTAATAACAGTGAGCTTATGTTTCAATATAATGGTGTTGTGTTTCAATAGGAATATGGCAGTAATAACAGTGAGCTTATGTTTCAATATAATGGTGTTGTGTTTCAAGAGGAACATGGCAGTAATAACAGTGAGCTTATGTTTCAATATAATGGTGTTGTGTTTCAAGAGGAACATGGCAGTAATAACAGTGAGCTTATGTTTAAATATAATGGTGTTGTGTTTCAATAGGAATATGGCAGTAATAACGGTGAGCTTATGTTTCAATATTATGGTGTTGTGTTTCAATAGGAATATGGCAGTAATAACAGTGAGCTTATGTTTCAATATAATGGTGTTGTGTTTCAATATGAATATTGCAGTAATAACAGTGAGCTTATGTTTCAATATAATGGTGTTGTGTTTCAATAGGAATATGGCAGTAATAACAGTGAGCTTATTTTTCAATATAATGGTGTTGTGTTTCAAGAGGAACATGGCAGTAATAACTGTGAGCTTATGTTTCAATATAATTGTGTTGTGTTTCAATAGGAACATGGCAGTAATAACAGTGAGCTTATGTTTCAATATAATGGTGTTGTGTTTCAAGAGGAACATGGCAGTAATAACTGTGAGCTTATGTTTCAATATAATGGTGTTGTGTTTCAATAGGAACATGGCAGAAATAACAGTGAGCTTATGTTTCAATATCATGGTGTTGTGTTTCAATAGGAATATGGCAGTAATAACAGTGAGCTTATGTTTCAATATAATGGTGTTGTGTGTCAATAGAAACATAGCACTAATAACAGTGAGCTTATGTTTCAATATAATGGTGTTGTGTTTCAAAAGAAACATGGCAGTAATAACAGTGAGCTTATGTTTCAATATAATGGTGTTGTGTTTCAATAGAAATATGGCAGTAATAACAGTGAGCTTATGTTTCAATATAATGGTATTGTGTTTTAATAGAAAAATGGCAGTAATAACAGTGAGCTTATTTTTTCAATATAATGGTGTTGTGTTTCAATAGGAATATGACAGTAATAACAGTGAGCTTATGTTTCAATATAATGGTGTTGTGTTTTAATAGAAACATGGCAGTAATAACAGTGAGCTTATGTTTCAATATAGTGGTGTTGTGTTTCAATAGGAATCTGGCAGTAATAACAGTGAGCTTCTGTTTCAATATAATGGAGTTGTGTTTCAATAGAAACATAGCACTAATAACAGTGAGCTTATGTTTCAATATAATGGTGTTGTGTTTCAATAGAAACATAGCACTAATAACAGTGAGCTTATGTTTCAATATAATGGTGTTGTGTTTCAGGAGCGCGTCAAGCGTTACATGAATCTCAAGCCTTATGACAAGATTACACTGAGCATGGTAAGTTTGATTTATAACCAAATAGATACATGTAATCCTTTCCTCTATAAGAATGATATAGGACTGGCTTTTACAAGTCTACGTATAATGCCTTAACCTATTACCCAATAGATACCCTTTTAATTCATTCACCCCTGAAACTTTTAATGGACAATTCCAATTTCAAAATAAGTTTTGACTATTTAGGGTTTATTTTAACCATATATTTCAAAATGACAAACAGTGCAGACCTTGATCAGAGGGATCCTGCATGAGCCCTCTGATCAGATTCTACACTGTTTGCATAGGACAAGTGTACTCTTCACAATACACTATTTGCTAATGAAGAGTATACTCGTCGCTAGGGTTGAATATGTTAACAATGGCTCTGCTGTGTATTGTATATGACGGTTTCACTGATGGTGTTAACCCTTTACCCCATAGCCTGTTTCTAGTTTTGAAGAAAGGTGACCAGTTAAAGCAGGTTGAAAGTAAAGCAGAATGCACCCTAAGGCCCATTCTGCTTTGCTTTCAGCCTGCTTTAATATTTTATCTGCTAGAATACTGAAAATATTTCTTTTGATTCTTATTTGTAACAGTATAAATTTGAACTATTTTCTTCAGTCGAGGAATAAATCAAATGCGTAAAAAGGCGTATTTATGGGGGAATGAGTTAAATATCGGTTGCCACTTAAAACAAGAAAGATAAAAGTTAGCATAGTTCCAACAGGAACTTTACGGTGAACTTTCATCTTGCTTTAAGCTGCAGTCTGCTTTAACCCATTACCCCATAAATACACATTTATGTGCCTTTTATTCATTCCTCCACATAAGAAAATAGTTCCACTTTATACAGTTATGAATATGAACCATAAGAAATATTTCTCTATTCTAGCAGATAGTTGCTAAACAAGAGCCCCATGGGGCATATTTCGCTCACCTGAGAAAATACCTGAAAAAATGGTGATAATAATTTAGGTCAAGGACTGACCTAGATATGCAACAGACCGGAACCATTTGAACAAATTATGTAAAGTATATTTAAAAGTGTCACCATACCGAATATAAAAGCTCTGGCCATATCAGTGTCAGAGAAGAAGACGTTTGAAATTTTCTCTATATAACTCTATGTAAAACTGTGACCCCAGGGGCGGGGCCAATTTTGACCCCAGGTGCATAATTTGAACAAACTTGATAGAGGACCTGTAGGCGATGATATGTGCCAAAAATCTAAGCTCTGGCCCTTGTAGTTTCAGAAAAGAAGATTTTTTAAGTTTTCATTGAAAAAAATCTATTTTTAGCTCCTGTGACCTAGTAATGCAACCGACCAGAACCATTTGATCAATTTTGGTATAGGACATCTAGAAGTTTCACCATACCAAATATCAAAGCTCTGGCCATATTAGTTTCAGAGAAGAAGACGTTTGAAAATTTCACTATATAACTCTATGTAAAACTGTGACCCCCGGGCGGCCAATTTCGACCCCAGGGGCATAATTTGAACAAACTAGATAGAGGACCTGTAGGCGATGCTATGTGCCAAATATCTAAGCTCTGGCCCTTCCAGTTTCAGACAAGAAGATTTTTTAAGTTTTCAATGAAAAAAATCTATTTTTAGCTCCTGTGACCTAGTTATGCAACTGACCAGAACCATTTGAACAATTTTCGTATAGGACATCTAGAAGTGTCACCATACCAAATATCAATGCTCTGGCCACATTAGTTTCAGAGAAGAAGACGTTTGAAAATTTCACTATATAACTCAATGTAAATCTGTGATCCCCGAGGCGGGGCCAATTTTGACCCCAGGGGCATAATTTGAACAAACTTGATAGTGGACCTGTAGATGATGCTATGTGCCAAATATGTAAGCTCTGGCCCTTCCAGTTTTTGACAAGAAGATTTTTTAAGATTTCCTTATTTTTTCACTTTGGTTGCCATGGCAACCAGAGTTCTGCATTGTTTTTAATTCTTTGAACAAATTTGAAAGAGCTTGACCCAAGGAACATTTCTGTAAAGTTTGGTTGAATTCTGTCAAGCGGTATAGGAGGAGATGTCATTTGAAGCAATTGTTAACGACGACGGACGACTAACGACTAACGAAGGACGACGACGGACGCCGGACACAGGGCCATCCCAATAGCTCACCTTGAGCCTTTGGCTCAGGTGAGCTAAAAACAGCTTGAAAGTGAACCGGAATGCACATTGTTTCACTTTCAGTCTGCTTCAATTAAGCAACCATTTGTATTCAGTAGTGAACAGAAGCTGTGGAGTAATGGCTTCAAACTGTTTGCTACACAGATCAATTCAGAATTGTGGAAAAGTTGTCTCTTTCTACATTTTATTGTCATTCCTTTACATTTAAACGGGAAAGAATAATATTTTCTCCACTGTATCTGCCATGCTTTCCGATCTTTCAGGGCAAGTTCATCATGGGCAACAAGACAGCCAGGGTGTTTGCTTTCTTCTACACCATTCTACTGCATTCTCTCGTGTTCTTGGTCAGTACACTATGTAACACTGCTGCTAATTTGACTTATATACTGTTGACCCCCATTTAAACCAGTATGCAAAATCCCCAAAACTAATAGCAGGCTGAAGGAGCATTCTGTTTTATTTCAGCCTGCTTTAAGCAACCATCTGTCTCCAATACTGAAAACAGTCTATATGGTCTAACGAGAATCTCATGTAAAACAAAGCATAGCAGAACAATCCATATTTGATATGAAAGAGCCCTGAATGGGGATCAAACCTGGACCACCTGCACAATACCATCAGTCCAATACCATAACCTCTGAGCTAAAGAATCGACTCCTTAACTAAGGAGCTTGGTATTGAATACTTATTTGTCCCTATTATATTGCTCTGCTTAGAGAGGTGAGTGCAACAGTTGAAAGTGTAAAAGAAATCAATCAATATAAAGTTCATGACATCTAACAATAGAGAGTGATCATTAATTAACATACATGTATTGTACATGTATATTGTGAATGTTATTACAGTGGTAGTAATGTATGTAATTGTGGTGTGTAGTACATACAGGATAATCAATTCCTTTGAATAGATATGAAAAATATATCACGAGAATGGGTTGTTATCTGGTTAAAAAACGAGTCGGCAGGACAATATAACAACCTTTTCTCGTGATATATTTTTCATATCTATTCAAAGGAATTGATTATTCTATTTATTATATAGATTTTAGTGACATTTGACAGAAAAATCACACAAAATTAATTGTTTACGCACCATGTCACAAAATTTATTGCGACGTGACGTCACAAAAATGATATCGTCACTGCAAAAGTGATATCATCACTAGTGATGATATCAACTGTGCTGATATAAAATTGATCTAACTGAGAAATCTGTATAAATCATTGATAGGTAAATAATAAAGCAGTGTATCTTATTGCAGGTTCTGTACAAACTGGCCCACATGGAGTCTGTGACACGTGACACATCCCTCGAATGCCATCATCAGTATGTAGCAATTTGCCATCACACAACTTTAGGCAATTTTAAGAATTATTTCAATGAATATCTAATGGCCAAATAGTGGCCTTATTTATGAAAATATACACACTATGTCTAGAGAAAACTCAAAATATTACAAACAGTACATGTACATTATGAAAATTAGCATGCTGTTTACATACCAAATTTGAATAAAAGTGGATCATTATGTTACAGGGAATATGTGTAATCAGGGATTTCAGGAAATCCCTAAAAATTAGGGATTTCATGTAATTCCTAAACCAAACAGGGATTACATGTAATCCCATAATTGATTACATTTAACCATGCACACATTAGACTGGCTATCAAAATGAATATGCATACCAAATTTCAATGAAATTGTACCCTTATAATAGCAGTTAATGCACAGAAACTATTTACCCAGAGACATGGTACACATCAAAATCGACAATCAAACTCGGCTTAACACTTTCAATATAAATGTGCATAGACCGTAACTACAGTAACCAAACAGAGTACAATCCCCTAATTACATGTTAATATGCACACACCAAATAGGTGATAGATCTCGACTAAAACACTCGATGATATGAATATGCAAACCAAAATTCCATGAAATCTGACCATTAATACGATGTAGCTTTTGATTGGGGGAAATGTTGGGTAAGTTTCTGTGATTAACCCTTTACTCCAAAGATATACAATGCATTTTTACGCCTTCAATTTATTTCTCCACTGAAGAAATAGTTTCATTTTTACAATCATGAATACGTATCATAAGACAAGTAGTCTCAATTGATGAATTGATGAATCCCAGTTTGGATTCGTCCCTGGGAGAGGTACAAAAGATGCAATCTTTGTCGTCCGCCAATTGCAGGAGAAATACCTTGCCGTAAATGGGCGGCTCTACATGGCTTTTGTGGACCTAGAGAAGGCATTTGACCGGGTTCCTCGGCAAGTGATTTGGTGGGCGTTGAGAAAGCTTGGTGTTGAGGAGTGGATCGTGAAGCTTATCCAGGGGATGTATGAGAATGTGCGGAGTCGTGTTCGGGTTGGCGAGGGTCTCAGCGAAGAGTTTGAGGTGAAGGTTGGTGTACACCAGGGTTTCTTGCTCAGTCCTCTGCTCTCCATTATTGTGCTTGAGGCCCTGTCACGTGAGTTCCGGGCTGGAGTGCCTTGGGAGGACCTTTACGCTGATGATCTTGTCATCATTGCTGACTCTTTAGACGAGTGCGTCAGTAGGCTACAGATCTGGAAGGATGGCATGGAGAAAAAGGAATTGAGGGTTAATGCCAGGAAGACCAAGATCATGATCTGTGGTACAGGCCTGGACCTCCTACAGAGCTCAGGAGACTTCCCATGTGCCATCTGCCGCACCGGTGTAGGCAGCAACAGCATCTACTGCAACGGCTGCAAACACTGGTGGCATAAGAAATGTAGTGGTCTCAAGTGTCTGACAGAGGACTCCAATTACAGATGCACTAGATGCCTAGGAACAGCCCGGCCCATAGATGGAAGGCCACAGAACGAGGTTCAGGTCGGAACTGACAAGCTGGAGGTTGTAGCATCCTTTTGCTACCTGGGGGATATGCTCTCTGCAGCCGGTGGATGCGAACTTTCAACAACCACGCGAGTGAAAACGGCTTGGAAGAAGTTCAAGGAGCTGCTTCCAGTTCTGACATCTCGTCACCTCTCCTTCAAGACCCGTGGTCGTGTATATAGCTCCTGTGTGCGGAACGCAATGCTACATGCAAGTGAGACTTGGCCTTTGACACGCCCAAATCTCCAGCGTTTACGACGCAACGACAGAGCAATGATCAGGCAGGTCTGCAATGTAAAGCCAGAGGAGGTGGATACTGTCACATCAAACCTGCTGCTGAGGCAACTTGGTCTGGATGACCTGGATATCATTCTAAGAGAGAAAAGGCTTCGCTGGTACGGACATGTTCAACGCTCTAGTCGTGCAATTAAAACAGTATGTGACATGCAGATTGAGGGAAGACGTGGGCCAGAGCGCCCAAGATGACCTGGAAGGCTTTAGCAGAAAGAGACAGACGGGAGTGGAAACTCTCTGAATTCGACCCTAGTGAAAGGGATGTATGGAGATCCAATGTGAGATCCGCTATGCGTGCAGTTAGCCAGCTGCCTGGAAGGGGGACCACCGATGTGGACGACACTCCTTCTCCTGCACGTTAATATAAATACCGATGATGATGATGATGATGAAGAATATTTTCAATATTCTAGCATATGGTAGCTTAAAGCAGGCTGAAAGTAAAGCAGAATGTGCCTTAAGGCACATTCTGCTTTACTTTCAGCCTGCTTTATGGAAGATTGAAATTGTCAAATGAGTTCTCTCATTACATAAAGTCTTTGTTATTTATTATGTGTTCACCTATTTTAAAACTGAAAACCCCGCTATGTGGATACGGAATGATAAAATGTAAATACAGTAAAACCTCTGTATTACGACCACTACATTGTGTTTATACAGTAAAACCTCTCTATTACGACCACTACATTGTGTTTATACAGTAAAACCTCTGTATTACGACCACTACATTGTGTTTATACAGTAAAACCTCTGTATTACGACCACTACATTGTGTTTATACAGTAAAACCTCTCTATTACGACCACTACATTGTGTTTATACAGTAAAACCTCTCTTTTACGACCACTACATTGTGTTTATACAGTAAAACCTCTCTTTTACGACCACTACATTGTGTTGATTATTACGTGTTTATGAAAGGTGAATAGTTAAAAAGCAAGAGGAGTTTTCTGTTAATCTTGCTTTATGCTGTCCCCTGTCTTTTATACAATCATCTAATCTTATTCTTGGTTGTCGTAAAAAGGTTTTATTGTATGTACACACGGTTGTGGAGACTAAACTAAGGTTGTCTCTTGACCATTACTCATACCATATTTCCATGAAACTACCCATTCAGAGTTAATTACCAGCATTAAATTCCAGCCCTCTTATCTGTGTCTTCACTGTTTGTATAAGACTCTTGACATGTTCACTGTTTGTAAATGATGCATATATAAATAGTTTTATTCATCCTAGATGTAATAATTCAGTGTTTACATTTGTCTTGCAGGTTTGCTGACCACATGTTACATGTCCATGGAGAGAAGGACTTCCATATGCCCCCAGATAACTGACAACACTTCTCTATTGTCATCACTTAAACACAGTTAAATACCAATACTACAAACACTCATAAACAATATTAATTGTATTAATGCCAATGACTACTTTAACCCATTACCCCATAGCCTGTTTCTAGTTTTGAAGATATGTTACCACCTAAAGCAGGTTAAAAGTAAAGCAGAATGGGCCTTAACCCATTACCCCATAGCCTAGTTCTAGTTTTGAAAACAGGTGATTACTCTTAAAGCAGGTTGAAAGTAAAGCAGAATGTGCCTTAAGTAACCCTTTGAACCCTAGTTCCGCATATAGGCGTCCTTTTCAAACAGTGTACATGTGAAAAGTACACTTGTCCTGTGCAAACAGTGAAGACCCAGATCATAGGGCTCTGAAAGGAGCCCTCTGATCAGGGTCTTCACTGTTTGTCATAATGCCAAACATTGACAAAAACAAACCTTAAAAGTCAGAAATGGACTAGACTAAAATAGAAACTGGAATTGTCCATTTAAAGTTTCAGGGAGGAAAAAGTTAAGCCTGCTTTAAGCTACCATCTACTATGATATGGAAAATATTTCTTAAGGTACATATTCTTGACTGTATAAATTGGAATTATTTTCTGAAACTGAAGCCTGTTGATTTGATTAAACGCCTGTTTTTACAAAGTTGTAGGTTTTCAGTGGCATTTTACAATACAATTCAGTAAAGTAATAAATTAAAAGCCAAAAAACGTGTATTTATGGAGTAATGGGTTAAGAAGGATTAAATTTCAGCAGTAAAATAAATTATGTGGCCATAATATGCATTGACAGAAGCATTTCTAATTTATATCGTAAAAGAGAACAATTGATTTATCTCTTTTGTTTATGGTCTGTTTCATAATATCTTCAGCAATTGTATTCTCTATTGGTGATTCTAACACACCTCGCCCACACCCCTATATAAGCGAAGAAGGACCGTCTCAGTGTACGAATTTTCAGTAGAACACTCACGCGCTAAACGTTCTAACGTGACGTCATTTGGCTTCAAAAGTGCGTACGCCAAGAAATGTAGCGCCGTTGCTTCGGTGCAAATTTCGGTTAAAATATGTGTTAGAATCGAAATAAAAAATTCATACCAGTGTTCTATCTAACAATCGAACACTGGTAGTCGTTGAGATGCTTGTAATTAAATCACTCGGCCTAAAGGCCTCGTGATTAAATTACTACGCATATCAACTCCTACCAGTGTTCGATTGCACGATAGAACACTGGTATGAATTTTTTATTTCTTAATTAGAGTTAAAGTCTCATCAAAATGCTACACCAGCTAACTGTAAGCACAGTCAGGCAATATATGTATAATTATGTTGTACATGTATTCAGCTTTTACCCACACCTTACTGACAGTCAATATGAGTTATTCCAATTTCTTTAATAACAACAATTTTAACCCTTTACTCCAAATCATGTTTCAAAGACAGAAGAACACTTTAAAGCAGGTTGAAAGTAAAGCAGAATGTGCCTGAAGGTTTTAAGCCATGACCTGCTATAATAAAGAAACTATCAGTTATTATACATATTCATGGCTGTATAAATTTGAATTATTTTCTCTAGGGTATGAATAAATTAAATGCATAAATATGGGTATCTAAGGAGTAAAGGGTTTAATGGTCTCTCAAGGGAGTTACTTCCAAACTAACTATAAGTATGACAAACAGTGCACACCAGTGCACACCCAGAGCCCTCTCATCTGGGTCTACAGGATTGCATATTACACCCAGAGCCCTCTCATCTCGCTCTACATCATTGCATATGATGTATATACTTATTTATGCACAGTAACGGTCTGCACATGGTTTATTTTTAGAAAAGTTATTCACCAAATGTAGATATTCAGTCTTAATCATGTCTTTTTTTAACCCATTACCCCATAGCCTGTCTTCAGATTTGAAGATTATACAGTGGCCACTTAAAGCAGATTGAAAGTAAAGTTTCATTACTTTCAGCTGGCTTTCAGTTACAATCTTCTAGGATATATAATAGATTTCATATTAGACATTCAAGACTGGATAAATAGGATCATTTTTATTCAGTGAAGGAATAAATTAAAAGCATAAAAGGGCTTATTAATGGGGTATGGATTAACCCTTAAGTTTCCTGCTCATATCATATATTGAGGCTACTTTAAGTGTAGACCAAGATCTGACAGCTCTGGCAGCAACTGTCTGACGAGGGTCTGCACTGCTTTCTTATAGAATCTTTTTGATGTAAATGATTTCCTGGAGGAAAAATCTTCCTTATTGTATCAGCCAATGTAATAGTTGAGAAATGTTCATAGTGGACAGGAGCCCGTTTCATAAAATTTCGTACAACAAAAACAGTAAAGAACAGTCAAAACTTTAAAATTCATTTAATTTCTGATTTCTAATCCTGTCTTGTGACATCTCTTTGGAATCGTCTTGAAAAGACAAAACAGGATTAGATGAAGAAATAAATAAAAAAAAGATTTACGACATTATTTGTCGTACGAAGTTTCGTAATACGGGCCCCTCATTTTGTTCATGAATACTCTGTGGGAGAAGGGTTCAGATATATTGTGTTTTACTTCATGCTTTTTTTCTTGTCAAATACAGCTGAAATTACTTTCAACAATGAACATAATGATTTGAATATTTTGTTTATCACACAAGTGGGTACAACGTACAGTAAAACCTCTCTATTTCCACCACTAAATTTGTTTTAATTATGAGGTGTTTACGACAGGTGACTGCTAAAAGCAAGGTGACAGTAAAACAAAAAGCTCCTTAAGGAGCTTTCTTTATTACTGTCACCCTGCTGTTAACTGTCACCTGTCTTTTATACAATAAATTAGCCTTCTAATAGAGCAGTTTTACTGTATTTAATTTTGACTTTAGTTGTATCCCACAATAATCTTTTGAGGTATGGATCTAATCAACAATTCATATAGCCTATTTAAGGTTTCAAATTAATGATGAAATTATGAATTCAAATGACATTTCAATTTTCTGATAGTTTCTGATAAATCCTTTATCCCATTGCCTGTTTCTACTTTTGAAGATGTGTTGCCACTTAAAGCAGGTTGCAACTGCAAAAAATCTTTAAACTACCGTCTGCTAGGATTTAGAGCATATTTCTTATGATACATCTTCATGACGACATAAAATTTATATAACTGTTTTCTTCTGTGGAGGAATGACTTAAGATGAGAAGTACTTTTTTGCCGGAGAAAAGAAACTTTTGTTAAATATGGTAGCTTAACTCATTGTCCCCTGAAACTTCCAATGGACACTAGTCCATTTTAGACTATTTAGGGTTATTTCTTATAATATATTGCAAAATGACAAACAGTCATCAGGAGCCCTCTAAGCAGGGACTTTACTGTTTGCATTAGACAAGTGTACTCTTTACAGGTACAATTTCGGTGAATGACACATATATGTGTCACTAGGGCACAATAAGTTAAAGCAGGTTGAAAGTAAGGAGCATTCTGCTTTACTAAGTAAGGAGCATTCTGCTTTACTTTCAGTCTGCTTTTAAGTAGTCACTTGTATTCATAACCAGAAACAGGCTATGGGGTGAAGAGTTAAGCTGTCTTAAAGTGCTTAACCCATTACTCCCTAGATACACATATTTATGCATTTGTTCCTCCTCTGATGAAAATAGTTCCAATTTATACAATCATGAATATGTATCATTAGAAATATTTTCTATATTCTAGCAGATGGTAGCTTAAAGCAAGCTGGAAGTAAAGCAGAATTCACCAAAAGGTTCATTCTTCTTTACTTCAACTAGCTTTAAGTTTTTGCCTGTCTTCAAATCTTACACAGGCTATGGAGTAAAGGGTTAGGGAATTATATTTTGTTGATTTACATCAGAAACAATTGTGTAACAGTAGGAACTGTATATGTAGAAGGTTGTTAGTTTGTGGGTCATGCTTGTTAAAGCTGTACTGTACATTGGGGTCCAATAAATATGGTTTAAATATTCAGTGTCTATGTTTTTAATACGAGTCTTGGTCAATATATATGTGTTTGTGGGTTTGAAGTAGCTTTAAAACTATTTCAATTATATGAGGATGTTTAGCTAATCACAGGTGGGGTTTGCCAGATGGTCGTCTGTATATGGAATAAGTTGCAAGTTTCAGGCACAAATATCATTTGAGAAGAACCACCCACCAGCTCAATGCTTCATTACATGAAAATAACAAACACTCTGACTAGGAGTCAAACCCTTATAGAATACATGTATGTGATTACCAATAGTTCATGGAGGTAACCATATATTTCAGTTCACTTGAGCAAAACGTCCTCAAGATGAGCTTTTGTGATATCCCTGTTCATCAACAATTTCATAAACACCATGGACCTGTTTAAAATATACTCATTACATTTGCAAACAGTGGATATCCAGATCAGAGGGCTCCTACAGGAGTCCTCTGATCTGGGTCCACGCTGTTTGCTAATTTAAAGCAGTATTTTTTAAGCTACCCAGAATTCCAATTAGACTGGTTCGTGTTTTGGTAACTAAAACGATCCACAAGGCAACCTAATAACCAACAAGGGTTACTTAGTGTTGAAAGAGTTAAACCAATGGCACATTTATATGAAAATATGGTCAGATACATACTGTGCTTCTGCGCTTCAAACTTTATTCAAAGTTAAGAGGCCCATGCGGGCCTAAATATCGCTCACCTGGAAAAACCAACACAAGGGTCACATGACCTCTGGGGTGGGATCATTTTTTACCCCAGAGACATAATTTCAAATATCTTGCTGATTAACTTGAAAAATTAATTATTTTGTACATGGGCGGTTTCAGACAGGAAGACTTTTCATTGAAAAAAAAATCTATTTTTAGCTAATGTGACCCAGATATGCAACAGACCCGATCCATTTCAGCAATATTGGTAAAGAACATCTAAAAGTGTCACTACATAGTGTCACTATCAAAGCTCTTGCCATAATAGTTTCAGAGAAGAATATTTCACTATATAACTCTATGTAAAACTGCGACCCCTAAGGGCCTTGAGAGTTTTGACCCAAGGGGCATAATTTGAACAATCTTGATAGAGGACCTGTAGATGATGCTTTATGCCAAATATGTAAGCTCAGGGTACTGTGGTTTCAGACAAGAAGATTTTTCAAGTTTTTATTGAAAAAATCTATTTTTAGCTCCTGTGACCTAGATATGCTATGGACCGGAACCATATTTACAATATTGGTTACGGGCTTCTAGAAGTGTCACCATGCCAAATATCAAAGCTCTGGCCATATTAGCTACAGAGATAAAGATGTTTGAAGATTTCACTATATAACTCTATGTAAAATTACGACCCCCGGGGCCGAGTCATTTTTTACCCCAGGGACATAATTTGAACAATCTTGATAGAGGACATGAAGACTATGCATTGTGCCAAATATCTAAGCTCAAGGTACTGTGGTTTCAGACAAGAATATATTCTTAAGTTTACATTGAAAAAATCTATTTTTAGCTCCCGTGACCTAGATATGCTATGGACCGGAACCATATTTACAGTATTGGTTAAGGGCTTCTAGAAGTGTCACCATGCCAAATATCAAAGCTCTGGCCATATTAACTACAGAGATAAAGATGTTTGAAGATTTCACTATTTAACTCTTTGTAAAATTACGACCCCCGGGACGGGGTAATTTTTACCCCAGGGACATAATTTGAACAATCTTGATAGAGGACCTGAAGACAATACTTTGTGCAAAATATCTAAGCTCAGGCTACTGTGGTTTCTGACAAGAAGATTTTTTAAGTTTTCATTGAAAAAATCTATTTTTAGCTCCTGTGACCTAGATATGCAACGGACCGGAACTATTTGAACAACTTTGAAAGAGGACCATACAAGGATCATTCCTGCCAAGTTTGATAAAAATCCATCCAGTAGTTTCGGAGATGTCGTTTAAAGAAATTGTTGACGACAAACTAACGGACGGACGGACGGACGAACGAACGACGACGGACACAGAACTATCAAAATAGCTCACCTTGGCACTACGTGCCAGGTGAGCTAATAAGGGGTGGGGCCATTTGGCTTGTTGCCATTGCAACCATGCACAATATCTAGGACAAGACGGCTTTGAAGGTCCTGATACTCGCTTGTATAGCTTTACCTTTGAGTTTCACCCTTAATCAAAACAAGTTTAATCTAAATCCTTCCAAATTTGTAGACACATGTCTGAAGAGTGTAAACAATATTGGAATACTACATGTTCTAGTATAGCTGAGTACATCAAGGGCAGATAACTCTGATAAGTAGTGGTCAGATTTCACCCAATTTTATCCTCAGAATTTGTACTAGTAGAAATCATGTGCAAGTAAATTCAAAACTAGCTTCTAGAGTTGCTGTTAAATATGGCATTTTTAACACATCAAGGGCAGATAACTCTGACCAATTAGATTACGAACAAGAGACCCAGAGGGTCACATTTCGCTCACCTGAGGACACTGTACCATAGAATCTGACTGGGCAAGACAAGATTTTGATATAGCTATGACCCAGGTCCCATAATTTAATCTTGGTAGAGGACCACAATGCGAAGCTACATGTCAGATATTAATGATCTGGGCCTTACGGTTTAAGAGAAGAAGATTTTTAAAGGTTTTCCTATAAAAACTGGGTGGGTCCAATTTTTGCCCGGGTGTCATAATTTGAACACACTTGGTAGAGAACCACAAGGCAAAGCTATATGTCAAATATTAAGAATCTGGGCCTTACAGTTTCAGAGTAGAATTTTCCTATATAAGTCTATGTAAAACTGATAAGCCCCGGGGCGGGGCCAAATTTGATCAAGGGGTCATAATTTGAACAAACTTGGTAGAGTACCATAGGGCAAAGCTACATGTCAAATATAAATGATCTTGGCCTTACGGTTTCAGAGAAGAAGATTTTTAAAGGTTTTCCTATGAAAAACTAATAGGCCCGAGGGCGTGGCAATTTTTGACCTGGGGGTCATAATTTGAACAATCTTGGTAGAGGACCACAAGGCAAAGCTGTATGTCAAATATTAAAGATCTAGGCCATACAGTTTGAGAGAAAAAGATTTTAAAAGGTTTTCCTATATAAGTCTATGTAAAACTGATAAGCCCTGGGGCGGGGCCAATTTTGACCCAGGGG
Source organism: Gari tellinella (assembly GCA_922989275.2). Classification (NCBI taxonomy): domain Eukaryota; kingdom Metazoa; phylum Mollusca; class Bivalvia; order Cardiida; family Psammobiidae; genus Gari; species Gari tellinella. The sequence continues at coordinate 11,959,835 of OV277868.1, forward strand.
TTATAATTTGAACAACTTTGGTAGAGGACTATAAGGCAAAGCTACATGTCAAATATAAATGATCTAGGCCTTACAGTTTCAGAGAAGAAGATTTTTAAAGGTTTTCGTATGAAAAACTGATAAGCCCCAGGGCGGGGCCATTTTTGGCCCCAGGGTCAAACTTTGAACACTCTTGGTAGAAGATCATTAGGTTATGATACATACCAAATATCAAAGGTCTGGGCCTTTTGTTTTTGAGAAGAAGATTTTTTAAGATTTTCTTATGCATTAAAAGTTGTCTATAGGGTCATGTTAGAAAATCTGGTCCCACAGCAAGGGGAATAACTCTAGCCAAAAACTTTGAACAAGATTTCGTTCCCCCTTGCCACTGATGCTTCTGACAAAGTTTGGTTGCAATTGGGTCAGTGGTTTCTGAGGAGATGTTGTTTGAAAATATGAACGTACGACAGACACCGGACGACGGACGCCAGACACCGGACGACGGACGGAAGGAATGGTATCACAATAGCTCATCCTGAGCCTTCGGCTCAAGTGAGCTAAAAAGTAGGTAAAATTATAGTAGAGGTTTTTAGCTCACCTGAGCACAAAGTGCTCAAGGTGAGCTATTGTGATCGGTTGCCGTCCGTCGTACGTCTGTGTCGTCTGTTCACAATTTGTTTCAAATAACTTCTTCTCTGAAACCAATGGCCCAATTTTAACCAAACTTGGTCAGATACATACTGTAGTTGTGAGCTTCAAAAATTGTTCAAAAAAAGTGGGTGGGGCAATCGGTCTTGTTGCCATGGCAGCCATGCACAATATCTAAACAAATCTTCTTCTCAAAAACTACTGGTCCGATTTCAATTTGGTTTTCACCAAAATGTTTCTCAATTAATATACTTCAAAAACTGTTCAAAGAATTTTGATCCGTCAAAAAACATGGCCGCCAGAGGGCGTGGTCATTTTCCGTATTTACGTAATATTGACAACTTAAGTCAAAACTTTAAACATCTTCTTGTCAATAACTATAAGTCCTAGGACAACCTAATTTCACAAGTACCATCATGTTGTCAACCTTTAGCAAGGTTGTTCAAATAATGACCCCCGGGTCAAAAATGGCCCCGCCTGGGGCTTATCAGTTTTTCATAGGAAAACCTTTAAAACTCTTCTTCTCTAAAACTGTATGGCCTAGACCTTTTGTATTTGGCATGTAGCTTTGCCTTATGGACTTCTACTAAGATTGTTCAAATCATGACCCCAGGGTCAAAAATGGCCCTGCCTAGGGGCTTATCAGTTTTACATAGACTTATATAGGAAAACCTTTAAAAATCTTCTTCTCTGAAACCGTAAGACCCAGACCTTTTATATTTGGCATCTAGCTTTGCCTTATTGTCCTCTACCAAGATTGTTCAAATCATGACCCCAGGGTCAAAAATGGCCCCGCCCCGGGGCTTATCAGTTTTACATAGACTTATATAGGAATAAACCTTTAAAACTCTTCTTCTCTGAAACCCTAAGACCCAGACCTTTTATATTTGGCATCTAGCTTTGCCTTATGGTCCTCTACCAAGATTGTTCAAATCATGACCTCCGGGTCAAAAATGGCCCGCCCCGGGGCTTATCAGTTTTACATAGACTTATATAGGAATAAACCTTTAAAACTCTTCGTCTCTGAAAACCTTAGACCCAGACCTTTTATATTTGGCATCTAGCTTTGCCTTATGGTCCTCTACCAAGATTGTTCAATCTATGACCCCCGGATCAAAAATGGCCCTGCCTCGGGGCTTATAAGTTTTACAAAGACTTGTGTAGTAAAACCTTTAAAAATCTTCTTCACTGAAACCGTAACTCCCATACCTTTTATATTTGGCATCTAGCTTTGCCTTACGGTCCTCTACCAAGATTGTTCAAATCATGACCCCAGGGTAAAAAATGGACCCGCCCCAGGGCTTATCAGTTTTACATAGACTTCTACAGGAAAACCTAATTCTGAGTTGTTTCAGTATGCAACAGTCCACATACATGCAATGACAAACTTCATTATGCATCGAGTATAACACAATAATTCCTCAGGTGAGCGATTTAGGGCCGCATGCAGCTCTTGTTTCTTCATGAAATTACTCGGAATGATTAACAGAATGCATCCGGACTAATTGTCATAAAAACAAACGACAACTTAAGACACAAGTAACATATCACTTTTTATTTCAATATTCACATAAATTGAGCTATAAATTAAGGTGAGTTTTTGAGTGCAGTGGAATGATATTTGTGGCAGTCTGTAGATGAGCACACTGAGAACATGCATGCAGTCTAACAGGTGTTGAGCAACCATTCAGGCAGGTTGCACAAAACACGTTACACAACAAAACTACATTAACTCTATGAACCATAGTCATGCATCATTTGCAAACAGCGAGCATGTGAGGAGTACACTTGTCCTATGCAAACAGTGTAGACCCTGATCAGAGGGCTCCCTAAGCAGCCCTCTGATCAGGGTTTACACTGTTTGTCATTTTGCCATAATTATAATTTATATTTTAAAATTCAACCCTAAAATGTCAAAAATGAACTAGACTTAATTGAAAATTAGAATTGTCCATTTGAGGGTTCAGGGAGAAAAGGCACCAACAGGCATATCCATGGAGTAATGGGTAAAGACAGGTTGCACCTTATTCAGAATAAAAGTAGTTTAACCCATTACCCCATAAATACTAGAAACAGGCTACGAGAAAATGGGCTAAGTGCCATCGGTAGAGAAGAATTAGGATCCTTAATCCGTTACCCCATAGCCTGTTTCTAGTTTTGAAAATAAGTGACTACTTAAAGCAGGTTGAAAGTTTCAGCGGTGCATTCTGCTTTACTTTCAGCCTGCTTTAAGCAACCACCTGCTAGAATATAGAAAATATTCCTTATGATACATATTCATGACTGTATAAATTGGAAATATTTTCAATCAGTAGAGGCGTAAAAAGGCATGTTTATGGGGTAATGGGTTAAAGGATTATGAAGACAAAGGTAGAGGAGCTTGCTGGTTTACTGTTGCCCTGTATCATACCTCCACATTGAGATTCTATCTCAGCCGTCCACCCCATATACACCATAAGCACTGAATATCCATTGATACTTTTGAATACAGGTGGCAGTTTTAGCAACATTAAAGTAAAGCAGAAAGTTTCACCTTGTTTTAAATTTTATCCTCCCTAGTCTGTTTCTAGTTTTCGAAACAGATGGACACTTAAAGCAGGCTTAAAGTAAAGCAGAATGCATCATAAGGCACATTCTGCTTCACTTTCAACCTGCTTTAAGAGTTCACCTGTTTTTAAAACAAGAGCACCGCAGTGCGGCAAAATACGCCCGTCATGGCCAGCGGGTGTCAAAGTCGTCCGGACTCAGGCCGACTGGAAAAAGTCGCCCGGAGTGTAGGCCCGACTATCGATCTCAAAAAGACTATGCTGTAGTATTGCGATATAAAAAATAAAAAAGTTCTGTTTTTTTTTTTTTAAAAATGCCCATTTTTGACAATAAAGGGGCATAAATCTGCTAAAAATAGTCGCCAACGTCTGAAACGCGAACTCATCCGAACTATTGTGGTATGGAATATTTGTAGGAAGTTTAATAAAAATCGGTCAATAAATGAAGGTGAGAGAGCGCTAAGAAGAAAAGTTAACGGACGAAGTGTGGCTTTTTTTAAATATGTAAAGGGGCATAACTCAGAGAAAAATAATTTAACAGAAACCAAAATTCACAGGTGCCGTCCCTGCATGATGAGAAAGATAAATATGAAATTTGGTTACAATAGACAAAATGTAAGTAAAATTATTATCAGGAAACAGTATATTGTTAAAAAAATTGTGTGAAGGGGCATAACTCTGAAAATACGGAGTCAAACCAAAAACCCTTAATATCTGTTAAGTAACTTCATTCATTGTATCACCATATCAAATTTGAAATCAATTGAATAATAAAAAAAAAAGTTCTGTTTCTTTTTTTAAAAATGCCCATTTTTGACAATAAAGGGGCATAACTCTGCTAAAAATAGCCGCCAATGTCTGAAACGCAAACTCGTCCGAACTATTGTGGTATGGAATATTTGTAGGAAGTTTAATCAAAATCGGTAAATAAATGAAGGTGAGAGAGCGCTAACAAGAAAAGTTAACGGACGGACGGACAGCGCTGGGTATACCATAATACAACCGTCGATGACGGGCGTATAACAAGAAGCACTCTACGGGGTTATGAGCTGGGCAGTCACCAGCCTGTCTTTAAACCCTGATAGCAAATCTGATCGCTTGTAGCAGCAAATACATAATTACTGTTTAATTTACCTACATACTTCTCTGTATTGATATTGTAAGAGGGAGTAAACTGAACAAATCGAACATACCGGTATTCTCACTCATTTTAGCCCAAATCCTATGGTGTAACTACTCATTAGAATCATCTCGAGTAGTAACACCATAGTGTTTCATTCAGAAATAAAGATTTGAATTGCAAAACTCTCCTTATCTGGAGCTCTGGGGTCAGATTCTTAAAACTTCATACGTCAAAAGTTGTCGAAAGTCAGATTATAAAAGTCTCAAGTCTTAAAAAGACGATTCCAAAAAGATGTCACAAGATAGGATTAGATAGAGAAATCAGAAGTTAGATGTATTTTAAAATTTTGACTTACAACCCTGTTCATCGTACATGAAACAGGGCCCTGCCAGTTGTAGTAAAAGGCATGAAAAAGCCTAAATTTGATCTTCCTTAACTGTATCTAAACATTGTTGCATCATTGTATTACCTGTATATATATATATATATAAAAGAAAGAAACTCAGAACAAGTAAATTAAGTAAACAAGAGCACCGCAAGCCGGGCACATTATACGCCCGTAAAATCGATCTTAGAATGTAGTCATACCAAAACCCTATCAAGGTAAAAACAAATGGGGAAGAACCGGGTTACCCTGAAAGTTAGGGGTCATATGCTGACCAAGTTTCAAAAGGATGGGAATAAATTTGTTTGAGAACGAGAGCTACAAACAAAAAATGCCCGTTTTTTGACGATAAAAGGGGCATTACTCTTGAATGTCAGGGGCAATCTTGCTGGTTATGGAGCTTGACCGAGACATTATGGTCATACACATGCCGACAAAGTTTCAAAAGGATTGGATAAATTTATTTGAGTTAGAGAGCGGACAAACTAAAAAATGCCCGTTTTTGACAAAATAAGGGGCATAACTCTTGAATGTCTGGGGCAATCCTGCTGGTTATAGAACATAACAGAGACATTATGGTAATACACATGCTGACCAAGTTTCAAAAGGATTGGAATAAATTTCTTTGAGTTAGAGAGCGGACAAACTAAAAAATGCCCGTTTTAGATGAAAAAAGGGGCATAACTCTTGACTGTTTGTGGCAATCTTGCTGGTTATGAAACATAACCGAGACATTATGGTCATACACATGCTGACCAAGTTTCAAAAGGCCTGAAATAAATTTGTTTGAGTTAGAGAGCGGACAAACTAAAATATGCCCGTTTTTTACGAAAAAAGGGGCATAACTCTTGAATGCCTGGTGCAATCCTGCTTGTTATCAAACTTGACAGAGACATTATGGTCATACACATGCTGACCAAGTTTCAAAAGGATTAAAATAAATGTGTTTGAGTTATAGAGCAGACAAACTAAAATATGCCCGTTTTTTACGAAAAAAGGGGCATAACTCTTAAATGTCTGGGGCAATCCTGCTGGTTATCGAACTTGACCGAGATATTATGGTCATACACATGCTGACAAAGTTTGAAAAGGATTAAAATAAATTTGTTTGAGTTAGAGAGCGGACAAACTAAAATATGCCCGTTTTTTACGAAAAAAGGGGCATAACTCTTGAATGTCTGGAGTAATCCTGCTGGTTATCGAACTTGACCGAGATATTATGGTCATACACATGCTGACAAAGTTTGAAAAGGATTAAAAAACATTTCTTTGAGTTAGAGAGCGGACAAACTAATATGCCCGTTTTTGACAAAAAAGGGGCATAACTCTTGAATGTCTGGGTCAATCTTGCTGGTTATCGAACTTGACCGAGATATTATGGTCATACACGTTCTGACCAAGTTTCAAAAGGATTAGACTAAATTTGTTTGAATTAGAGAGCGGACATGAAAAAGTTAACGGACGGACAGACGGACGGACGGACAGACGGACGGACAGCGCCACGACATAATACGTCCCGTCTGAAGACGGGCGTATAAAAAAGTTGAAGACATTCACTGGATTTTTTAAACTTTTATTTCCCAACGCGTTTCGTTTAATACTCATCGGGAATAAATACAATATGATCATGGTAACAACGTGATGACGTTAATATACTGTCTATGACGTCACGTCGTCATGACGTCATGAGGCTTTGTATAATTTAGGAATGTAGCTTTTTACGAAATTGTTTAACTCATGTCGTCATGACTTCATAAGGTTTTGTTTAATTTTGGATTGAAAATTTTTACGAAATATTTTTCTTTTATTAATCTAGCTGAAACATCGTTGTTATGAAATTTGTAAAAAGGAAAAATGGAATATTTTGGATTAGTTAAACAACAATTGTCTAAATGTTCAGAAACGGGCAGTTGTCTTGTTGATGGGTCTCTGATTTGTTGGTCGTGAACTGTCCGTCTATTTCTTAGTTTGTCACCCGTCTGTCCTATATAAAACTCGTGGCAGCTGTTGCAGGTTAAAACATATAATACATTTTCAACTCTGCAATTCATTGATTCTTTTACATGAAATGTTTTGTTTTGGAGAGTTAAGCTTGACCCTTCTATTAAGTGCTTACAGAGTCCACATCTGGGCTCGTTGCACTTGGTGACCGACGGGGATGTTTTAGTTTCATTAAATTCGGATTTAATCAATAGACGTTTCAAATTAGGCAGTTGTCGTTTGCATTTTACGACTTTCGTTTCATTCAAAATTCTTTTCATTTTCTCATCCGATTTTAAAACATCCATGTTATTTCTAATGATACCGAATACCTCTTTGTGTTTGGGATTGTGCGTGGATATAAAGGGTGTTATGTTTGTGATGTTTTTGTACTTGACTTTTAGCAACTGTGACCTGGGAATAGATAAGGCTTTCTTAATCCCTGTATGTATAACCTGTATTGGGTACTTTCTTTCTTTTAGTGTCTGAGATAATTCTCCCAAACGTTCAGATAGTAAAGTTTCATTCGAGATAATTGTGCATAACCTTCGAGCCAGAGAAAAGGGTATATTTGTTTTAGTATGCTTTGGGTGGCAGCAATTGAAATTGAGGTATTGTTTTGAATCTGTGATTTTATGAAATATATCCGTTGAAATTGATTTTCCTGATTTAAGGACTAGTACGTCAAGGAAAGGTAAATGATCTGAACTTGTTGATGATGTAAATTTCATATCTGGGTGTAAGGAGTTGAGAACGTTTTCAAAGCAGTCTAAATCTTTATGCGAAAATGGCCAAATAGAAAAACAATCATCCAGAAATCTTTTCCAATTATCGATTATAAATTGCCCAAACTGTTCACCTCTAGAGAGAGAGAGATAGAAACCTGGACATGATGCCCTATACTTATTATCAAAAGAGTTCTCTGATTCTTTCGGATGCCCAGTGATATATCTGACCTCAGTTGATAAAGTCTCATCCGAAGGACTCAAGACCCCTAGTATTGCAGTTGAGTACATGTAATTTACCACCAGACCACGTCAGCTGAAAGTATTTTCTTCTGTAGAGTAATACGGAAAAAAGGCTTGCCTTTTTTCCGTTTTTAAGTAATGCATGATAAAATCAAAGGTATTCCAATTTTTTTCAATCACTGTCAGACTTTGAAAAGTGTTTGATTTGCGCGTGAATAATTTCCTCAAAACTAGGCAACTACAAAGCATGGGGGCTGACATCTTGGATGATGACGTCACGGCTTTTACGAAGAGTTGTGCGTGACGTTTCGGAATTCCCGATTTCGATGCTATTTTTAAACCATTTTAAGCATGAATAACCCCAACACTCACTTGAAATGATTTTCTCCAAAGGACAAAGCTTCAAACAGTTCAATTCATACCCTTAAACGCTTAAATGAACGTTATTTACAAAAATCTACTTCTCAATCGAACCGATAAAAATAACGGATTACCAATACGCCATCAAATTAAATAATGACGTCATTATTGGTGGTCATATGACTTCCAAAAATAGATTCAGATTGCATTATAGGTGTACGGAGGAGTTTTAACTTTTAACATTGTATACAGGGGTGCTTATAGATCTATTTGATTATTTGGTTTAACAACATATAGATCTTGTCCCAAACAATTTAGGTATAAAATAAAAGTTCGAGTCGGTTGTGTAATCCAGATCTCAGTCACGAGAGGCGTAGCCTCGAGTGTGATCTGGAATACACAACGAACTGATACACACTGGTGATAGAACTATTCCGTTTTCATTAGTATAATTTTGCTTTTTTTCCGTCCATAGGCAAAGCCTAAATACATATTAAACAAAAGGCATATTTATGGAGTATTGAGTTAAAGAAAGACTTTAAAAACAGACGAAAACATAAAGCGTTATGCTTTTTAAAGCATATTTTTCTTAAACATAATGTCTTTTGACAACATGTGGTAACAAGAGGGCCTGAAGGCCCTGATATCGCTCACCTGTTGTACTGAAGCCTGATAGCTTTGCCTTTCTGTTTCACCCGTTTTAATCTAAATCCATTCAAATTTGTAGTATAGCATGTAAACAATTTTGGAATACAACCTCATAATTCTAGTATAGTAGAGTACATCAAGGGCAGATAACTAGAGCCTAAACAATACTGAAATGAAGCCTTTTCTAGCATTTCAAAGTATACCAATGGCAGATAACTATTGACACAATGATTAGATTTCAACAATAATTGCGAGAAATTATAGCTATATACTTTGTTTGCAAGTATAATCAAAATCCATTGAAACTTGTAGTTGCAAGAGTGTAAACGCTGTAAGATATGGCATTTTCAGCAGTTCAAGGGCAGATAACTCTTGACCTATTGGTTCGATTTCAACCATAATTGCACTTATTCAAACTTTTATATGGTAATATACAATCTGAGCAAGTTTGAAAAAGACTGGATAAAAAGTGTGGCCTCTAGAGTGTAAACACTGTTAAATATGGCATTTTCAGCAATTCAAAGGTTGATAACTCTCGACTTATTTCTTGGATTTCAACCATAATCGAACTCATCCGAACTCTTATGGTAATATACAATCTGAGAAAGTTTGAGAAAGATTCGTAAAATAATGTGGCCTCTAGAGTGTAAACACTGCAAAATATGGCATTTTCAGCAATTCAAAGGTAGATTACTCTTGACCTATTGGTCTGATTTCAACCATAATCGAACTCATTCGATCTCTTATGGTAATATACATTCTGAGCAAGTTTGAGAAAGATTGGATAAATAGTGTAGCCTCTAGAGTGTAAACACTGTTAAATATGGCATTTTCAGCAATTCAAAGGTTGATAACTCTTGAACTATTGATCCGATTTCAACCATAATCGGAATCATTCGAACTCTTATGGTAATGTACAATCTGAGCAAGTTTGAGAAAGACTGGATAAATATTGTAGTTGCAAGAGTGTAAACACCGTTAAATATGGCATTTTCAGCAATTCAAAGGTTGATAACTCTTGACCTATTGGTCGGATTTCAACCATAATCGAACTCATCCTAACTCTTATGGTAATATACAATCTGAAGAAGTTTGAGAAAGATTGGATAAATATTGTGGCCTCTAGAGTGTAAACACTAAAATTGTTGACGCCGCACGACGGACATTCAAGGATTGCAAAAGCTCACCCTGAGCTAGCTCAGGTGAGCTAAAAAGTATATCTGAAATAACATCTCTGATTCCATTGCTACAGAATTATGATAAGAGTGTGAGACAGTTTGATTTGGATCAGCTACGAGTTATCTGGCATTTCTTCTAGCTGCATGTCATTTACCAAAGTCATTGCAAGGCTAAGATTTCCAAATCTTCTATTTACAAGCGCTGTTACTTAAAGCGACTCGCAACCAGATGGTGCATTAAAAATAGTAATTTGTAAATATGTGTCAAACGCTTATATAAATGGTAAAGAATTAGTTTAGGATAAGAAATTCTGTTTAAAAAAATGTATTTCAATAAAAAAAAATACTGGTCTCTGGTGGGATTCGAACCCGGGGCCCGGCATTGGCGGACAGAAGGCAAAATAGGGGAAACCGCTTAGACCAATGGACCACAGAACTATCTGTTTATCTCGGATCGATTTAACGTATTTCAATGTGTAGCGATCGAAAGTGCATACAACTTCGTAATTCGGCTCGGGTTTATGTCTGAGCCCGTGTAGAGAAGCAACAACAACAACTATACCGTCTACTAGTCGGTATAGAAAAACGATGGAAAATATCTAAAAATCTAAGATTCGGTGACGATTCTTGAAACTTTTTTTGGACTGATCATATTTTTTTAATGTCAGAAGCCAAATAAATCCACAAATTTGCTTTTATTTGAGTATTTTATTTTATTTTGACAAGTACACCATCCGGTTGCGAGTCCCTTTAAGGCAGGCTGAAAGTAAAGCAGAATGCGCCTTACAGGGTTTTTTTTCTCGCATAAATTTCCTGATCTGCGGGTCAGAACAACGGGCTACTATTCCATTAGCAGTTAGAACACTTATCACACATATCACATCAATCATACAAACAGACACCTGTAAGAACACTTTAGAACATAAAATGACATCATACAAATGGTCATAGAACATATATATGGCACATACATATATATGGCATCATACGTATTTCTGTCTAACTTTGGAAACCATGTATGGTGCGGTGTTATCAAAACGGCACAGTTGGTTTTGATTATGTGAGAAAAAGAATCTGATGCTCATTTTTTAGGCTCATTTAGAACATTTGATATGAAAGGACAACTTGCAACAGATCCTCTATATCTAATGACATAGGTCAAGTAACAGCAAAATGGAAGTAGAAATAGCTGTATTGGACATTACAAGAATATCACATACCCAGTAGCTCCAGATAAGGGCAGTACTTCAAACACTAAAATCATTAACCCTTTACGCCATAGCCTTTTTCTAAACTTGAAGACAGTTGACCTCTTAAAGCAGGTTGAGAGTAAAGTAACATGTGCCTTAACACACATTCTGCTTTACTTTCAGTCTGCTTTAAGCTAAAATCTGATAGAATATAGAAAATAGTTCTTTTCACACATATGTATGGCTGTATAAATTGGAACTAATTTCTACAGTGGAGGAATAAATTAAATGCTTCAGAATTATTATATGTGCAGTAAAGGGTTAAGTGTCCTCCAAATTCTGTGCCAACTCATGGTTAGAGTATTGTATCCATGAGACACTTCTAATGAGTGCTCATATGTAAATGTTCAAGTTCTTGCACACAATCCTGATTTCCTTTGCAAACAATTTGGATACAGATCAGACTCTATGTTATGTGGGATCTCATCAGGATCTAAACTGTTTGGGATTCTGACCCTAATTTGAAAAACATTTTTGAAATTCTACATTTAGAACAGTAGCAGATGAAAACAGTTGTTGAAAATGACAATATTATTTATCATGCAAAGTGAATCAAAATGAGACACTGGTGGCCGTCATAGACCACTATCTGGTTTAACCACTTGCTAATATTGTGCTCCCTCTCTTCCACGATACCCAGTGGGATACACAGATTGTGTGTGTTGTTTGGAGGGAGTCATTATAGGGAGGGAAAATTAAGACTTGGCTTACATTTGCAAACAGCTTCAATCCAGATCAGACACTGCGTAATGCAGGGTCTAATACGGATACAAGCTGTTTGTCACTAGTCAATATATTTATTCTATCAAAATGTCCACTTATATGTAATATTGAGAAAAAACTGCACATAACAATTTTTAGCAGACAATATTGCAGTAGTAAAAGCATTAGAAATTCTTGTTCTTTTTAGGGAACTGTGGCAAGGGTCGTTGTAAGGAGGGAGTCGTTGTTTGGAGGGCCGTTGTAGAGAGGGAGCACTGTATATGTCATTGTTTTTTTGTGAGGATGAGTAGACTTTAATTGTATACAGTATACCCTGGCTGGATTCACTTCTCTACAAATATGTTCCTACTTAAGTAACTACTAAATGTAGTACTTAAGTAATACAGAACCACCTAAATGAAATTTCTCCATTACTTTTACAGTTCTGCATTAAGCCGTCACCTGTCAGATTACCCAGGGCTCCAGCTAAGAAAGAGTAAACTGAACAATATCATCATTTTCTCACTCATTTTAGCACCAAATCATATAGTGTTACTACTCATTAGAATCGTCTCTTCGAGACCATTCTAATGAGTGGTGACACCATAGGGTTTAAAGCAGAAATAAAGATTTTGAAATTCTCCCCTTATCTGGAGTCCTGATTACTACCACTCCATCTGTCTTACAATGGCTGGTAAAGCCAATTCAACTTCTATCTGACATTACCCTTTTTACATAATGAGTAAACTGATTACATGTACATGATTTCCTTCTTTTGAATACATGTATGCTGCTGGTAACATATACAATGGTCCCATACTCTTTTAATTGCTTGAACTTGGATACTTCAGTCAATATTTCTGTTCCAAAACATGACTGTACACATTGTAAGAATGCAATGCATATGATAACATAACATCCTAGATAACTGTGTAACATTAACAGGTCCGGCAATGTGTGTATGTATCACACTAACAGGTCCGGCAATGTGTGTATGTATCACACTAACAGGTCCGGCAATGTGTGTATGTATTATACTAACAGGTTCAACAATATGTGTATGTATCACACTAACAGGTCCGATAATGTTAACAGGTCCGGCAATGTGTGTATGTATCACAAGTAGAAGAACAAGGCCAACACTGGCCTGATTGAGCCGACAGAGTTATCTTCCTTCTTCAATCAAGACACTTTATGGTTCGGTATATCTTGAAACACTCTCAACTAAAATTGAAAAAAAATCAAAGTTTCAGTTTTTAAACACAATACTTAATCTGCAAAGAGTTTGGATCAATGTGAGACTGTGGTTAAGTTTGTGTCTGACTAGGATCTCAAACTGTTTGAATACTTCAAGTGGTGTTTCATATACGAATATTACGACTGAGTAAACTGTCTACGTTGTCAAACTTTTAGTAACATTTTCAAATTATAGTTCTGATCCAATATAACTACATATCATTCTAATTTACTACCCTTTTATATCCCTTGACCTTTATCTAGTTTTGAAGACATATGACCATTTAAAGCAGATTTGCAGGAGCATTCTGCTGTACTTCAAGCCTGCTTTAAACTATCATCTGGAAAGTAGAAATGCCTTTTGTTTTTCATGTTCACAACTTAGGTGGGAACTACTTTCTTTAGTGTAAAAATAATTAGAGGCATAATAAGGCATATTTATGGAGTAATGGGAAATACAACAAGAGTTCTACACCTAAAAAGACTGTGGTCGTGCTCTGGATGTTCATTATAACTTGAATTTATCACTCCGTGTATTGGAAATCAAGTTAAGAATTCTACAGAATTGGATAGTAGATAATACAATGAAATTTCTGCAGACAATTGGTGGTGAGTATTGGCAATATTATGCCAGGCATAACACTTTACCTAGTATGGAAGACCTTAGCCAACAGTCTGGTATCCAAGCGCTAATGAAGTGTTTGAGCTAAGTCTGAGTTCATTCTCATGCATTTGTAAGATATTAGCCGAGGCTCAAATCTTACCAATCAAATGCTTCAGAATGATTTAAGACTCAACTCAACCACTTTAAAAGCATGGACTCTTGTCTTAGATACTGTTGGTCCTGATCTGGCTCTAAACAGTTTATCCATAGGGTGCTGTTTTTGCAGGGAATACTTTTTTGAATAGAGAAAGGGTAAGTGTGACTGGTACCTTGTCCTGTAGCTGCTGGCACTGCTGAATGGCCAGAGAAAACAGTATCACAGCTTCGTTTAACCACTGTACAGTACACTCCACCTATAAAACAACAGCAATATTTATAGTAGAGAAAACAGTATCACAGCTTCGTATAACCACTGTATAGTACACTCCACCTGTAAAACAACAGCAATATTTATAGAAGAGAAAACAGTATCACAGCTTCGTTTAACCACTGTATAGTACACTCCACCTATGAACAACAGCAATATTCATAGAAGAGAAAACAGTATCACAGCTTCGTTTAACCACTGTACAGTACACTCCACCTATGGACAACAGCAATATTTATAGAAGAGAAAACAGTATCACAGCTTCGTTTAACCACTGTACAGTACACTCCACCTATAAAACAGCAATATTTATAGTAGAGAAAACAGTATCACAGCTTCGTTTAACCACTGTATAGTACACTCCACCTATGAACAACAGCAATATTCATAGAAGAGAAAACATTATCAAAGCATCGTTTAACCACAGTACAGTACACTCCACCTATGGACAACAGCAATATTTATAGAAGAGAAAACAGTATCACAGCTTCGTTTAACCACTGTACAGTACACTCCACCTATAAAACAGCAATATTTATAGTAGAGAAAACAGTATCACAGCTTCGTTTAACCACTGTATAGTACACTCCACCTATGAACAACAGCAATATTTATAGAAGAGAAAACATTATCAAAGCATCGTTTAACCACTGTACAGTACACTCCACCTATGGACAACAGCAATATTTATAGAAGAGAAAACAGTATCACAGCTTCGTTTAACCACTGTACAGTACACTCCACCGATAAAACAACAGCAATATTTATAGAAGAGAAAACAGTATCACAGCTTCGTTTAACCACTGTACAGTACACCCCACCTATAAAACAACAGCAATATTTATAGTAGAGAAAACAGTATCACAGCTTCGTTTAACCACTGTACAGTACACTCCACCTGTAAAACAACAGCAATATTTATAGAAGAGAAAACAGTACCACAGCTTCGTTTAACCACTGTACAGTACACTCCATCTGTAAAACAACAGCAATATTTATAGTAGAGAAAACAGTACCACAGCTTCGTTTAACCACTGTATAGTACACTCCACCTATGAACAACAGCAATATTCATAGAAGAGAAAACAGTATCACAGCTTCGTTTAACCACTATACAGTACACTCCACCTATGAAACAACAGCAATATTTATAGTAGAGAAAACAGTATCACAGCTTCGTTTAACCACTGTACAGTACACTCCACCTGTAAAACAACAGCAATATTTATAGAAGAGAAAACAGTATCACAGCTTCGTTTAACCACTGTACAGTACACTCCACCTGTAAAACAACAGCAATATTTATAGAAGAGAAAACAGTATCACAGCTTCGTTTAACCACTGTACAGTACACCCAACCTGTAAAACAACAGCAATATTTATAGTAGAGAAAACAGTACCACAGCTTCGTTTAACCACTGTATAGTACACTCCACCTGTAAAACAACAGCAATATTTATAGAAGAGAAAACAGTACCACAGCTTCGTTTAACCACTGTACAGTACACTCCACCTATGAACAACAGCAATATTCATAGAAGAGAAAACAGTATCACAGCTTCGTTTAACCACTGTACAGTACACTCCACCTATGGACAACAGAAATATTTATAGAAGAGAAAACAGTATCACAGCTTCGTTTAACCACTGTACAGTACACTCCACCTATAAAACAAAGCAATATTTATAGTAGAGAAAACAGTATCACAGCTTCGTTTAACCACTGTACAGTACACTCCACCTGTAAAACAACAGCAATATTTATAGTAGAGAAAACAGTATCACAGCTTCGTTTAACCACTGTACAGTACACTCCACCTGTAAAACAACAGCAATATTTATAGTAGAGAAAACAGTATCACAGCTTCGTTTAACCACTGTACAGTACACTCCACCTGTAAAACAACAGCAATATTTATAGAAGAGAAAACAGTATCACAGCTTCGTTTAACCACTGTACAGTACACTCCACCTGTAAAACAACAGCAATATTTATAGAAGAGAAAACAGTACCACAGCTTCGTTTAACCACTGTACAGTACACTCCACCTGTAAAACAACAGCAATATTTATAGAAGAGAAAATAGTATCACAGCTTCGTTTAACCACTGTACAGTACACTCCACCTGTAAAACAACAGCATTATTCATAGAAGAGAAAACAGTATCACAGTACCCCCACTGTACAGTACACTCCACCTGTAAAACAACAGCAATATTTATAGAAGAGAAAACAGTATCACAGCTTCGTTTAACCACTGTACAGGACACTCCACCTATAAAACAACAGCAATACTTATAGAAGAGAAAACAGTATCACAGCTTCGTTTAACCACTGTACAGTACACCCCACCTATAAAACAACAGCAATATTTATAGTAGAGAAAACAGTATCACAGCTTCGTTTAACCACTGTACAGTACACTCCACCTGTAAAACAACAGCAATATTTATAGTAGAGAAAACAGTACCACAGCTTCGTTTAACCACTGTACAGTACACTCCACCTGTAAAACAACAGCAATATTTATAGAAGAGAAAACAGTATCACAGCTTCGTTTAACCACTGTACAGTACACTCCACCTGTAAAACAACAGCAATATTTATAGAAGAGAAAACAGTACCACAGATTCGTTTAACCACTGTACAGTACACTCCACCTGTAAAACAACAGCAATATTTATAGAAGAGAAAACAGTATCACAGCTTCGTTTAACCACTGTACAGTACACTCCACCTGTAGAACAACAGCAATATTCATAGAAGAGAAAACAATATCACAGTACCCCCACTGTACAGTACACTCCACCTGTAAAACAACAGCAATATTTATAGAAGAGAAAACAGTATCACAGCTTCGTTTAACCACTGTACAGTACACTCCACCTGTAAAACAACAGCAATATTCATAGAAGAGAAAACAGTATCACAGTACCCCCACTGTACAGTACACTCCACCTGTAAAACAACAGCAATATTTATAGAAGAGAAAACAGTATCACAGCTTCGTTTAACCATTGTACAGTACACTCCACCTGTAAAACAACAGCAATATTTATAGAAGAGAAAACAGTACCACAGATTCGTTTAACCACTGTACAGTACACTCCACCTGTAAAACAACAGCAATATTTATAGAAGAGAAAACAGTATCACAGCTTCGTTTAACCACTGTACAGTACACTCCACCTGTAGAACAACAGCAATATTCATAGAAGAGAAAACAATATCACAGTACCCCCACTGTACAGTACACTCCACCTGTAAAACAACAGCAATATTTATAGAAGAGAAAACAGTATCACAGCTTCGTTTAACCACTGTACAGTACACTCCACCTGTAAAACAACAGCAATATTCATAGAAGAGAAAACAGTATCACAGTACCCCCACTGTACAGTACACTCCACCTGTAAAACAACAGCAATATTTATAGAAGAGAAAACAGTATCACAGCTTCGTTTAACCACTGTACAGTACACCCAAACTGTAAAACAACAGCAATATTTATAGTAGAGAAAACAGTACCACAGCTTCGTTTAACCACTGTACAGTACACTCCACCTATAAAACAAAAGCAATATTTATAGAAGAGAAAACAGTATCACAGTACCCCCACTGTACAGTACACTCCACCTATAAAACAGTATCACAGCAAGACAGAAGGGTGATCACAATGGCTCATCTTTGCTTGGCCCTGATATCACCTAAGAATATTGAACCTCACCGTTTTACCTTTGGGTATCAATATCACCAAGAACTTATAGCTCAAAATTATGAGAAACAAGAGGGCCTGAAGGCCCTGATATCGCTCACCATTTGTAATGAAGCCTGATAGCTTTACCGTTGAATTTCACCCGTTTTATTCTAAATCCATTCAAGTTTGTCGACCTATTGTAGTATAGTAGAGTACATCAAAGGCAGATAACTAGTGCCTAAATAATACTGAAATGAAGCCTTTTTCTAGCATTTCAAAGTATATCAAGGGCAGGTAACTGTTGCCACAATGATTACATTTCAACAATAATTGCACTCCTTCCAGAACGTATAGCTACATCCTTTGTGTACAAGTATGATCAAAATCCATTGAAAACTGTAGTTGCAAGAGTGTAAACGCTGTAAAATATGGCATTTTCAGCAATTCAAAGGTAGATATCTCTTGATCTATTTGTCCAATTCCAACCATAATCACCCTTTTTCGTACTCTTATGGTCATATACAATCTGGGCAAGTTTGAGAGAACTTGGATAAATATTGTGGCCTCTAGAGTGTAAACACTGTTAAATATTATCATTTTCAGCAATTCAAAGGTAGATCACTTTTGATCTATTGATCAGATTACAACCATAATTGAACTCATCCAAAGTCTTATGGCAATATACAATCTGAGTAAGTTTGAGGAAGATTGGATAAAATTTGTGAGCTCTAGAGTGTAAACATCGTTAAATATGGCATTTTCAGCAATTCAAAGGTAGATAACTCTCGACTTATAAGTCTAATTTCAACCATAATCAAACTCATCTGAACTCTTATAGTCATTTACAATCTGAGCAGGTTTGAGATAGATTGGATAAAAATTGTGGCCTCTAGAGTGTAAACACTGTTAAATATGGCATTTTCAGCAATTCAAAGGTAAATAACTCTTGATCTTTTTGTCTGATTTCAACCATAATCAAACTCATCTAAACTCGTATGGTCATATACAATCTGGGCTAGTTTTAGAAAAATTGGATAAATACTGTGGCCTCTAGAGTGTAAACACTGTTAAATATGGCATTTTCAGCAGTTCAAAGGTAGATAACTCATGACCTATTTGTCCGATTTCAACCATAATCGAACTCATCCGAACTCTTATGGCAATATACCATCTGAACAAGTTTGAGAAAGATTGGATAAATATTGTGGCCTCTAGAGTGTAAACACTAAAATTATTGACGCCCGGACGACGCACGACGGACGACAGACAATCAAGGATTGCAATAGCTCACCCTGAGCTAGCTCAGGTGAGCTAAAAAATCACTCAAATTTAAACACATAGATCCAAGACTTTTCCCCCATAACTAATTAATCTTCATTGAGAACTTGTGACCAAATACAGTAAACTGTTTGTCAAAGTTCAATCTAAATCCATTCAAATTTGTAGATCCTGGAGTGTAAACAATATTGGAATATGACCTTTTCTAGTATATTCGTGTATGTCAAAGTCAAATAACTCTTAGCAAAATGGCCCCAATTTTACTCTTATCCAAGAACTGCTTATATAAATTCAATGGCTGTGTGCAAATAGTATCAAAATCCATCACATGCTGAAGTTGCTGCAGTTGTGCATTTGTAGACATTACAATGTTTAAACAACACTGAAACAAAGCCTTTTTTACCATATTTAAGTATATCAAGGCCAGATAACTGTTGATGCGAAAGTCAAATTTCAACAATAATTAGCCTCATCTAAGAACTCATAGTCATCAAGACAAGTAAGATCAAAGCCCATCCAATACTCATACGAGATATCTTATGGCCATATACAATTTGTATAAGTTTGATCAAAATCCATATAAATTTGTAGCCACTAGAGAGGTAACAAACCAATTGTGACAAATTGTAACAAGCTGATTGTGAGCTAAAATGGAGGAACTGTAATTAATCATAATTTCTAACATAATTGCACATGAAGACATGTCAATTTGACAATTTACAGCCATCTTAAAAATTAACACACATATAGAGGGACCGAGTGACTTGCAGTATGATGTTAAACATTGAGAGATGTATAGTAAAACTTCTCTATTATGACCACTTAACTGTGTTAATTATTAGGTGTTTAAAGCTGATGACTGCTTAAAGCAAGGTGACAGCAAAACAGAAAGCTCCTTCATGAACTTTCTGTTATACTGTCACTTGCTTTAAGCTGTCACCAGAGTTTTATACAATGAATTCACCTTGTTTTCAGTGGTTGTAATAAAGAGATAGTTTATGTACAGTAATGATCAGAGCTCCAGATACAAAGGGGAGTATTTCAAAAATTAAAACCTTTATTTTCTGCATTAAACCCTATGGTGTCACTACTCATTAAAATCCTCTCTTCGTGCTGAAATAAGTGAGAGAATATTGGATTAATTCAGTTTACTCCCTCTTATCTGAAGCCTTGGTGATAATGTGTTTACCTGATGCCTGCTTACTATCTCTACCTGGTAGCTTGTGTGGTGGAGATTATACAGGGCAAGGATCAGCTTGGACGAATGGATGTAGAAACTCACAGCAACATCATTTGGAACTGCAGGTTGGAAGTTTTGCTGTCAACACAAAACACAAAAGGTAACTTTAGGTAAAGGTATGGGTCTATAAAATCTGCAATTATGTAATATTCTGCACTTTTACATTTACCTCCCTAATCATTGAGTCATAAGTCGGCCATTTACATATGGTGCAAGTTGCAGCCATGCCACATTGACTTCTTTCCTTCTCAAGTTAGAAGTACCCATTTAATTCACCTGGGTGAAGTGGAGCAATGTAGGGTTAATTATTTGCTCAGAAATTTTCCAATGATCCTGAAAGGACTCGAACCAGGGACCCATTGCTCCCTAGGCAAGTGTCCTACCACTGGAACACTGCCCCTACTAACAAGATTAGTTAGCCAACATATGGAAACAAGAGCCCCATGGGGCATATTTCGCTCACCTGAGAAAAGCTGAAAAATTGAGATCATGATTTATGTCCAGGGCGGGGTCATTTTTTACCCGAGGAGCATTATTAAAATTGAAAAATCTTGATAGAGGACCTGTAGATGATGCTTTATGCCAAATATCTAAGATCAGGGTACTAGGGTTTTAGAAAATACTTTTTTCAAAGGTTTCAATTGAAAAAATCTGTTTTTAGCTCCTGTGACCTACATATCTATAAGTGTCACCATGCCGACTATCAAAGCTCTGGCCATATTGGTTTCAGAGAAGAAGACGTCGGAAAATTTCACTATATAACTCAATGTAAAACTTTGACCACCGGGGTTGGGCCAATTTTGACCCCAGGTGCATAATTTGAACAAACTTGATAGAGGACCTGTAGATGATGCTATGTGCCATATATCTAAAGTATGGCCCTTGTAGTTTCAGACAAGAAGATTTTTTAAGTTTTCATTGAAAAAATCTATTTTAAGCTCCGGTGACCTAGGTATGCAACCGACCAGAACCATTTGTACAAAATAGGTAAAGTACATCTAGAAGTGTCACCATGCCAAATATCAAAGCACTGGCCAAATTAGTTTCAGAGAAGAAGACGTTTGAAAACTTCACTATATAACTCTATGTAAAACTGTGACCCCCGGGATGGGGCCAATTTTGACCCAAGGGGCATAATTTGAACAAACTTGAAAGAGGACCTGTAGATGATGCTATGTGCCAAATATCTAAGCTCTGGCTCTTGTAGTTTCAGACAAGAAGATTTTTTAAAATTTCCTTATTTTTTCACTTTGGTTGCCATGGCAACCAGAGTTCTACATTGTTTTTAATTCTTTGAACAAATTTGAAAGAGCTTGACCCAAGGAACATTCCTGTAAAGTTTGGTTGAAATCTGTCAAGGGGTATAGGAGGAGATGTCATTTGAATCAATTGTTAACGACGACGGACGACGGACAACGCACGACGACAGACGACGGACACAGGGCCATCCCAATAGCTCAACTTGAGCCTTTGGCTCAGGTGAGCTAAAAACAATGATGTCAGAGTTATGGCCTTTGCAAATGGCATTTCCTCTCATTAGGCTCTTTCCAAATATGCAATTTCATTTTACCAAATACCCCATAGCCTGTTTCTAGTTTTGAAAATAGGTGGCCACCTAAAGCAGGTTGAAAGTAAAGCAGAATGCGCCTTAAGGCACACCCTGCTTTACCTTCAAACTGCTTTAAGCTACCATCTACTAGGATATAGAAACTTATTTCTTATCTTACATTTTAATGACTGTATAAAGTGGAATTATTTTCTTCAGTGGAGGAATAAATTAAAGGCCTAAAAAAGCATATTTATGGGGTAATGGGTTAACAAACATCAGTATAATTTTTTTTTAAAGGGGATTGGGTAGAATTAGATTATCTCCTGGACAAGAAAAAATGACAAGTCATACAGATAACTCTGATAAAACCAATATTAAACATATGTATAAATATGGCATAAGACATAATTACATAACTGTCAGTGGATCACTTCCAGATCCTGTTTCTCTAAGTATGAAGCAGACTGAACCATTTCTAAACTTTAGCAGACCAAATGTTCAGCAGATACCACCAGTTCTGTTGCTGTACAGCAGCTGACCTGAGGTCAGTTATGCAATTTTGCCAGTAGCAAATACTAGCTGGGAACTTAACTCTTATAATGCTGAATTGATGCTTGCTATACATATTGTATGTGAATTTTGTAAAGCAAATCATACTTAAGATTTTCTAAATTAAAAAAACTATGTAAATAACTGGCAAATAGTTTGGAGCCAGATTAGATGCAGCATATTGTAGCATCTGACCTGGATCCAAACTGTTTGCAAATATAGGTGATTTAGTATAAGGGTGCTTGAACCAGGAGATACTAAAAAAAATATATCAAAGCTGTGGGCCTAGCAGTTTTTGACAAGAAGATTGTTTAAAGTTTTTCGCTTTTTTTAATAAATTTCAAGAAGTAGTCTACTTTTGAAGTTCATTTTAACAATTTCTGTAGAGAAGCATCCAAGGAACACCCTGAGCAAGTTGAAATTTCCGTCAAATTATCGGTTTCAGAGGAGATGTCGCTTGAAGTAAATTTGAACGGACGGACAGACGGACGGCGGGCGATCACAACAGCTCACCTTGAGCCTTTGGCTCAGGTGAGCTAAAAACAGACTAAATTTGATGTAGAAATAAAACAAGAATATCAAAATTTTTCACATGATCTGTTAAACCCATAACTCCATAGATATGCATTTCAGTGCCTTTAATTTATTCTTCCACTCCATACATGTGATATCTCCCGATCTGGTCAGGAGCTCCCGAAATTAGACCTCTACTCATGATCTCCCGGTCGGGAGACGAAATCTCCCGATAGTTCATTTAACCAGGTTCATTTTTTTCAATATGAACTTTTATATCATTTCCCTTGTTCGCCGACTCTGAAAATCTTAAAATTGGCTTCAGAGTTCTCTCGTTAATCCGTAAACACGCTTATCACCAAACGCTACTGATGCGTGTAAACACGTTACGCAATCGTCGATAAGTTTGATTGTATAGCTCTATTATGGCAGGCTGCGTCATTACAATGTTGGATTAAAGTTTGACCACACGCGCCCAGTAGATCTAATTGGTTATCAAAAAACGTGATTGACAGGTTCGCCCCGAATCTGAGACATTAAAAACGACAATTTTTAGAAGTGGTGATGCGAAGGCTATTTATATGTCCCCGATAGGGATCGGATGAAAATCAGATAATTCTCCGTAAGTTCTGGACAAAC